>OZ020611.1:189983966-192450329 GCA_963971575.1 Liopterus haemorrhoidalis
TCCGGACATAACCCTCCTGGATATCGAGACCAAACAGATGTTTGTGATCGAATTCCTCAAGTCCAGCTGTGAGAAGAATATCTCTCTCAAGGAGAAGGAAAAGAGGTCCAAGTATATGGACCTCTTGTCCGAGCTTAGAAAGCTGTATCCCGGGTATAAAGTTAAGCTTGTAGTCCTGATAGTTGGTGTTTAGGATGGTATGAAAGCCTCCTATCGAAGGGAAATCGAGTCCATTCCCGTCTGCAGATCTTCTGCCAACTCTTTTGATCTGCAGGATGCAGAAAGCAGTGCTACTCGGGTCACTCCGCATTGTGCGGGCACTGGGATCTAGCGTAATTTCCGCGGCTGCATATCGCCAGGGTTTGGGATGCAGTCGTGTGTATTTAGCTCCACTAGTCTCTAGTATGACGCTGCTCAAAAGGTTGCTGAAGTTTGAGATTAGTGGACGATAGTCAAGACCTGATAAACCCCATAATAATAATAATAATAATAATAATAATAATAATAATAATAATAACAATAGACATGCCTATGGTATTGACCAAATACCGGTTATACCGTACGTCCCTTCTGACATAGAATCGGTGGTGGAAAATTACAAGTGCCGAATTTATTGGAATTACTCCTTCCCCACCTCGAGGTTACTGACAGCCACTAAGCCGGACATAACCCTCCTGGATATCGAGACCAAACAGATGTTTGTGATCGAATTCTCAAGTCCAGCTGAGAAGAATATCTCTCTCAAGGAGGAGGAAAGAGGTCCAAGTATATGGACCTCTTGTCCGAGCTTAGAAAGCTGTATCCCGGGTATAAAGTTAAGCTTGTAGTCCTGATAGTTGGTGTTTTGGGTGGCATGAAAGCCTCCTATCGAAGGGAAATCGAGTCCATTCCCGTCTGCAGATCTTCTGCCAACTCTTTGATCTGCAGGATGCAGAAGGCAGTTCTGCTCGGGTCACTCCGCATTGTGCGGGCACTGGATCTAGCGTAATTTCCGCGGCTGCATATCGCCAGGGTTTGGGATGCAGTCGTGTGTATTTAGCTCCACTAGTCTCTAGTATGACGCGGCTCAAAAGGTTGCTGAAGTTTGAGATTAGTGGACGCTTGTCAAGACCTGACAAACCCCATAATAACAATAATAATAATAATAAGATTACTCAGCTTTGCTGAGAAGAATATTTCTCTCAAGGGGGAGGAAAAGAGGTCCAAGTGTATGGATCTCTTGTCCGAGCTTAGAAAGCTGTATCCAGGGTATTAAGTTAAGCTTGTAATCCTAATAGTTGGTGTTTTGGGTGGTATCGAAGGGAACGCGAGTCCATTCCCACCTGCAGGTCTTCTGCTACCTCTTTGATCTGCAGGATGCGCCACTAGTCTCTAGAATGACGCGGCTCAAAAGGTTGCTGACGTTTGCGATTAGTGGACGCTCGTCAAGAGCTGACAAACCCCAAATAAGATTACCTGCCTATACTTTTCCCCTTGGAAACGGATATTGTGCCGCGTCTTGAACGCGGGAGAGAAAATACGTAATAATAATAATACAAATTGACACACAAAATCTAAATAATGTTTCCTTACCGTGACTAATAAATTGAAAAAGTTGATCTTCAATTTATTATTGTATGTAAAGTGTTCAAATTTCATTAATAAACTGACCAATTTGTTGATGAAAGAATTGATTAATTTACTTTGAAAATAGAATATGTTTTATTTTTTATCAGTTCTTGACTTAACACGTCTATAAAATCCGTCCGAGGTATAGGTTTCATGTACAAGAATGTAACCATCCAGAAAATAGGTCAGACTATAAACGCTTATACCTCACAAGATATTCGACAGAGGTTTCCACCTGGTGTGAATAAATTGAAGATAGATGTAACATTTCTTTATATTGATTCAGCCGATTCGTCGAGAACTAGAACTGTGGAAGTTGTATGCATTTGTGCGAAAACTTGTGCTTCAAAATCAAAATGTTGCGATATATGCGTCAAACGGAAATCGATCCAAATCGAATAGATCGGATCTTGAGGAATCAAAAAATGTGCTACACACCAGTGCGGAAAAGTACAGGCCTAGAAAGCTCATGAAAGCTTACGCTGCAAAGCTGAAAACGTAGCGCAATAGATAACAGAAGGAGAACCACGAGGACGTATTCGTATAAATCCTAGGGGTTGTGCTCCAGAACACAACCTACCCTTGCTTTTGTAGCAAAAATTTTTGCAACTCTTTACTTGTGGCATAAACAAGAAGCAAGTGTATAATAGGTTATGCGTTTCATTTTCACATGTGACAGTTGCGTTTAGAATCAAAAATACAAGAACATACATTGAACTTCTACATGAATACATTGAACTTCTACAAGTTTCTCAAGTTGCGAGAAATCTTAACATTATTTTCAGTTTATCTCGCTGATACAGATACAGATACAGATACAGATACAGATACAGATACAGATACAGATACAGATACAGATACAGATACAGATACAGATACAGATACAGATACAGATACAGATACAGATACAGATACAGATACAGATACAGATACAGATACAGATACAAATACAGATACAGATACAGATACAGATACAGATACAGATACAGATTTATGTATTGATTTTTCTAATTTACGAGGGGCGGTTGAAAAATAATCGGCCTAGGCAATAGATGGCGCTACCTGTATCAAATCAATGTTGTTCTTCGTAAATCCTAACCTACAAACGACTATTGTAATATTTTCAACCAACCGCTTCATTTAATTTGTATTTGACAGTCACTGAAAGCGAATAAATTTTGCATTTTTACAAAAATTAATAAAATTGAATATCCTGCAATGATTAGATACTTATTATTGAAAAAGAAACCGAACATTGAGATCAACACCGAATTGAACGATGTTATGGGGATTCTGCACTTCGATATAAACAATTAAATATTGGACAACTGAATTTAAACACGGTCGTAAGAGTATTTTTGACGATGAGCGTCCAGGCCGTCCAAAAAAAGTCACCACGCCAGAAATGGTCAATAAAATCCATGGAATAATAATCGACGATCGACGAGTGACTAAGCGCGAGATAGCTGAGGCTGCCGGCATCTCAACCGAATCCGTTCGGTTGAGATGCTCAATATTTTGTATGAATATTTGGGAATGAGGAAACTGTCTGCCAGATGGGTGCCGCATTTGCTCTCAGTCGACAACAAACGCGATCGTCTGACCATTTCGAAGGAATGTTTGGCGATGTTCAACCACGATAAGAAGGACTTTTTGCACCGCTTCATAACCGTGGACGAAACATGGATCCATTACAACACACCAAAGACCAAGGAATTGTCGAAATAGTTGCCTGCTCCTGGCGAATCGAAGCCGAAGAAGGCCAAGGTGGGTCTGTCTGCCAACAAAGTCATTGCGACAGTTTTTCACATCGACTACCTGGAAAAAGGCAAAACGATCCCTGGCTTATATTATGCAGAGCTATTGGATCGATTCGATGCCGATTTTAAGCGGAAGCGGCTGCATTTGGCAAAGAAAAAAGTGCGCAGTCGCAATGGCAAAATTACATGAATTGCGCTACGAATTGATTCCTTATCCACCATATATACCAAATTTGACCCCCTGCGACTATTATTTATTTCCAAACTTGAAGAAATGGCTCGGTGGTAAAAGATTTGGGTCGAATGAGTAAGTCATTGCTAAAACACAGGCCTATTTCGAGGGTTTCGTATTATTCAGAGAGCACCGAAAAATGGGAGAATCGTTTGACGAAGTGTATAATTTTAGAAGGTGACTATGCTGAGAAATAAATTGAGTTTTGCCGAAAAAGATGTGTTTTCTTGTCTAGGCCGATTAATTTTCAACCGCCCCTCTTATTTTCATTCGTAATTTGACTACCTACCAATTCCTTTCTTCGTTTTCATTTCTTTTTTTTTTTAATAATTAACGACCATTAATGCATAGACCACAGCTCGGAATTTTGTGAAGTTTTTGTGAAGATTTCTTCTAGTTTCATTTTGAAAAATATATCAACAGATTGTATAGTAAATTGTACAAAAGTTGTGTAAACTGTTCATTTTATTTCCAAGGTTATCAATAAATTATTCAATTAATTGATACAAAAATTGATCAATTTACTAGTTAATAAATTGAACTGTGTACAACCGCTTTGACTACAAAATTGTTGAAAAATCCCCCGTTTTAATCCAACACAAACAGCTGAGGATGGGGGGAGATAATCTATAACAAACAGTTTATGGTAGGAAAGGGGTGATAGTCAATGCCAAACAGTGTATAGCGGGGAGAGGAGAGTGATTCATTCTATAATGATAGCGATAACCTTCTTCTCGTATGTTCCTAAGATACCCCAGTTAAGAACTACTGGTCTAGATCAGGGGTCGGCAAACTTTAGAGGCTAAAGAGCCAAATTCACCCTTTACGGCACCTGTAAACATTTTAAAGAGTCATAATTTTGGTTTTAATACATGACTTTTTGAATACTTTTCTAAATTTTATTTCTTATCAGCTTAATTTGAAGAGCCACACGAATGTCAAAGAACCGTATGCGGCTCGTGAGCCGCCGTCTGCCGACCCCTGGTCTAGACTATTAACAAGAAATTAGAACATATAGAGAAATCAAGAAATCCGTTCCTATAAATGAAAAGATTTTTAGTAATATGAACTAGGGCTCCAAGAGCGAGTCCGAGCCCATGTAAAAGTTTTTTTTTTTTTTATATATAATTAAAATCAAGCAAAATGTTAAAATCGTATGGTAATAATTCCCTAATAACATAAATGCTTAAAACTCTGTAACTATTGATCCTATGAAAGTCTAGTTTGCACCAAAGAAAAATAAAATCTTTTCGTAGACTTAAATTTATCTTTTACGCCTGAAACTTCATAAATTGTATAAATAAACTAAAAACACTGAAGCGTTTATTGGACTGTGCATGTACGTTCTCTGGTCTGTGATAGTGCGTTGGTAGGTGGGGAGAGAGGGAAGGCAGATAGATATGGTTCATTTGTAGTGTAACATGCACCGTTGATTTATCGTTTTTGGTAAAATAGGCCTGTTTTTATGACTTAGAATGTAAATGAAGAATGGAGCAACAGGTACTGGACAAAACCAGACGATAGGCTATGCAGAATGTGTAGGGAGGAAGAAGAATCTTTGGAACATCTAACAAAAAGTTGTGGAAAGATGATAAAATGGGAGGAAGAGATAAAGGAGCTGTTGAGTGAAGAAAGAAAGGGAGAAAGATGGGCGAGAGTTCTCGAGGAAAGAAGGAAGGAATGCGGAGAGGTAAGGCAAAACTGAGAACAGGAAGGAAGAGAAAGGCAAAGGAGGAGGAAAGAAGAGAGGGAAGAGAAGCGAAAAAGAGACGAAAGAGGGGCGGAAGAACTGGTCAAGAAGGAAGGAGACCGGAGACGGAAGCTGAAAAAAGAATAGGAAGAAAGAGAGGAATACCGGAGGAAGAATGAAGAATAAAGAAATTCATATAAAATTACTGAATATTCTCGAATTGTAATGTATTGTATTGTATTATTATGATTATTTCTATTTTCATGTAGCAGCTAAAACCCTAAACGCTGCAAGGCCTAGGGGAAATAAAGAATTATTATTATTTTTATTATTATGACTTATACCCTTTTCACACTAGATCTTTAAGATCGGATGTTAAAGTGAATGTATCTTTAAACGCTAATGTGAAACCGTACGGCCTCGTTTAAACACAAGCGATGTTTAAGACAGAGATCTGCGTCTTAAACTTCGCCCGCATTGCCAACTTAATTTCTATTATAAAAAAATACTCCTTGAATTTGTGCTGTCAACATTTTATATTATCATAAACAAGAATACTGTATTATATCGACGTTATAAGAAGTGTATACTTATTGTTATAATAAAATTATTTATTTTAATAATGTGTTTAATAAAATACAGAACTACAATAATTGAGATAAAATGTATCGACTTACATGTTAATACAGGTGTAATATATTCTTTATTGTAGTGCCTTTATTGTAGAATGAAATGAAATATCCATAATTGTTTATAATAATTCAAAATGTGCGTCTGCGCAGACAGTTCAAAACTGGTAATTTCATGACGGTAACTTAAGGACAAAATTACTGTAGCTGATGACAGCACCAGAGATTTAAACATCAAGTGTGAAAGCATACCGATCTTAAACATCGGTGAACTTTAAGTTCACTCGTCTTAAAGATCTAGTGTGAAAAGGGTATTAAAATCAAGCAAAATGTTTAAAATTATATGGTAATAATTCCATTAAAACATAAAGGCATAGAACCCTTTATCTTACAAAATTCTGATTTGCTCCAACGTATTCAGAAAACCTTTCCGCAGGCTGAAGCCTCTTTTTAAGCCTTAAAACTCCATAATTTTTATACATACATACATACATAATCTAAAACTCTTATACTCGAAGGTGTCGAGTGTACATTTAATATACTTAAACTAAATTTCTTGGTCAGCCGGTGTCTTACATAACTTTCTCCTTTCTGTTCTATTATACGTTAATTTCTTCATATTTTGCGTATCTATTCCTTTATATTTAGCTGCTTCCTTGATACAGTCAAGCCATGTTTTCCTAGGTCTTCCTCTTGATCTTTTTCCGCTCGCTCTTGGCTCAAAGGATTGCTTTGCAAATTTTCTATAGGCTGTCTTTGAACATCTCCGTACCAAGTTGTTGTTCGTAAATGTTTTCAATTAGGGATAATTTTTATGAACAAACTAAAAAAACATTCAGGCGCTCTGCTTAAGATTCGCATTAATGCATTGTTTACTGAGCGCAGGCAGTGTGTACTAACCACACAAAAGTAGAAATGAAGCTGGGGGAAACAACGGGCATTACAGCTAGTCTGTAGATATATTTCGAGCTGTTATATAAAAAACAAAATAGCTATAATGACTGTCAACATTGATATCTGACCGAAATCAAAAGCAGACGATGTAGAGGAAATATATTATATTTTAAATCCATTTAAATTTATTATAAATTCCTCTAAAAGTGTTCTAAATTCGAGATCTCCATTTCTAAAGGAAATATTTAATTGCACTCATGTCAGAGTCCTTCGTCCAAATCAATGCGCAAACACTTCCAACCATTATATAATCCTTAACATTTGCTCGTCCTTTCGTCGTTTACCGTAGCCTGTGCTGTTCTATAAATGTCCGGATCGTTTCTAACGCACAATGTATTCAAAATGACCAGCTCTGGCCCTCACTCTGGGACTAAGGACGTCCCTAAACCATTTTCCAGGGAAATTTGATATTTTCTTTAGACCCGAACTAACTTAATACGTCACAGCATGAGCGTAGAACACAAAAGTGAATTTGTCTTCGCTTTTTAGAGTGTGTTTTCTGACAAATGTTGTTATGTCAAGGATCTTTTGTAAAATCGTGAAATAAATAATGATTATAAATTTAAACATTTAAGACATTTTAAATGTGCGTTTTGGAAAGTGGGTCCAATGCTTTTAAATGATCTTAATTTAAACGACCTGTATTACCTTCTCTATACAGATTGGAAATCACAAGTGCGAACATAGAGAAATAAAAACAAATGATTTTCAAGTACCTTGATTTTAATTACTCGACATAATCTACCGTCACAGTCACAAGTAGCTGTTAAATTGCATGTACTTATCTAATTTAAATTTATGTCCTCAATACAATATATTATTTTTGTTCATTGTTATACGAATTTTGGTTTAATAGTTTATTTTAATTCGAAATACCTAATATGAAAAATCATTTGTTTTTTATTTCACTATGTTCGCTTGCGATTTCCAATGTGTATATACGAGGGAAAGTCAGTAATTAGGTCACACACTGATGTTGGAAAGCTGAAAATAGCAGTGAGCTATTTCCAAAAGTGTCATTAGGTGGCAACACAGTCCAGCTTGCTAACACTTAAGTGACAGTTGCCGTGTGCGTGCGCAGGCAGAGTGAAAATGGCGATCGTGCTCGAAGAGTATACTGCGGAAGAGCAACGTGCTGTTTTTTGTTTTTTCTGGGCCAAAGGACTTCCTGCAAAGGATATCCATAAGGAAATGTATCCTGTTTACAGTGAAGAGTGTTTGTCGTGTAAAGCAGTGTAAACAGTTTTAGAGTTTCTCGACCCAGTGGTCGAGATATTCTCTCAAGGGCGTTTAAAAGTTGTTGACAAACACCGAACTGGGTTCAGATGGCCAATGATGCAACAATTCGATGGGTGGATGAGATGGTTCGAGCTAACAGGCGGGTTACAATAAAGAACATAGCAACTGCAATAGGATGTTCTCATGGTTTAGTCTACAAAGAAGCATCTTGGCGTCAAACGTTTCGCGGGTGATTTTCACGATGTTGAACGAGAAGTACGCATGTGACTGAGACTGCAGACTAAAGACTTTTATACATCAGGCATCGGGGCACTGATAAACCGATGGAATAAGTGTATTAATGTTGGTGGCGACTTTGTTGAAAAATAAAATTTGTTTTCGGTATTTCTTTGAGTATTTTTTTAATAACCATTTGTGACTTAATTACTGACTTTTCCTCGTATATATATAAAATCAAACGTATCTCTGATTTTCTATATGTCTGTCCGTATGTGTTATTTTCAGTCGAGGACTGCTGATAAGTTTTTTATGCGTTATTTTTTTTAAATTTATTTTATTATTATTATTTTTTTTATCTGTAGTTACATCATCTGCTTATGTTGTCGGCTATGTTTTATGAAAATCAGTTCCGTTTTAGTCTAGTTTTTCCGTTCATATTTAATGCATTTCCTTGAAATTATCAGCAACAAAATAGGTTTCCTCAGCGGCAAAATTGGTACACGAATTATACACTAATCATTATTGAAAGAATTTTTAAAATCTGTCCAGTAGTTCCAAAAATATAAAGGTATTTGTGCGCGCGGGTTAAACATATTTTCGATTTTTATTTAATGCATTACTCGAGAACTGCTGATCCGATTTTTTTTTTCTTCTTCTGTCTGTATTTACTGGTCTTCTGGTTAGGTTTTCGGTTGCGTTTTATTAAAATCGGTTCTAACCGTAACCGTAGTTCTAAAGTTATTATGAAATGTGTGCACGCTGATAAAACAAAATCCATGTTTTCCGTTCATATTTAACGCTATTTCTTTAAATTATCAACGACAACATAGGTTATCAGCGGCAATGTTATTACACGAGTTGTACACAAAATTGAAAAAAAAATAAAATCTGTTTAGTTGTTCCAAAGATATAATTATATTTGTGGGTATGGATAATATAAAATCCATCTTTTTGATTTATATTTAACACATTTTCTTGAAATTATAGGCGACAGCATTTATTTCTTCAGTGGAAACCTTGGAAAAGAATTGAAATAATTTTTAAAATCGGTTCAGTAGTTACGACAATTTTTTAGTCGTAAATAAAAAATTGTTACTGGGTATTCTCATATTCGAGTAGGTACATATTTAATTGCATTTTCTTGAAATTTTAGTGTCAAAAGGAGTAGGTATTTTGTAAGTTCCGAGCGAAGCCGGGCGGGGCTTCGCTACTAGCTGCCCCAGCTAGTAATATATAATCAGCAAAAAGGATCGTGTGTATTTCAAATTCACATTTAGGTTAAGCGCATCTAAATATAAAAGAATAAATTAAAACTGCCAACCTCATTTTTTTAAAGAGTAAAATTTTTTGATTCTGAACTAAGTAAGTCAATAAGTCGGTGGCACATACGAGGCACGTGGCATGAGGAAGGAGCATTGCAAATAGGGAAGAGTGACATTTTCTCCCCTCGTACATTCACTGAGCTATTTGTGTGTTGATGGGTTACGGAACACCGGCAACAGGGAGACGATAACACAAATACGACATTTGAATTGAAATTTTTGGAAAGGATTTCTGATTGCAACCTGAGATTACTACAGTACAAAGAAAGGGATTACAGGAATAAAAATATAAAGAACTTTGAGTAATAAGATTTAGGCTTTACGTTACTTTTAAGGAAATTACTCTAAAGAATTTATATATATATATATATATATATATATATATATATATATATATATATATATATATATATATATTAATGTAAAAATATTAATCGAAATGGTGACCCATCAAATGCGCTCCGACAAAACCGCCCCGACAAAACCGCCCCGACAAAAACGCCCCGACAAATGCGCTCCTGACAAATGCGCCCCCCAACAAATGCGCTCTCCGACATACGCGCCCCAACAATAAAATATAAATGATTTATAAATAGAATGGTAAAAACAACTACTCCTTGGTAAAATATATTAAAAAAATTAAGAAATTAAACAAAGTGTTAAAAAAAGTAATACAAACGTGTACAGATAAACAGGTAAAGTAGTGGGTTGTACTCTACCCAAAATGAGATGAGGGAAAACCTTTAATATAAACCTTGAATAAATTATTTGCGTGGATTGTAGTTTAATTTAGAATTATAATATAGTTATTTGTTGACCGTTAGTTATAATTATAATTAAGTACTTCCGGGATACGCGAAAAGGCATATACAATTCTTGTATCGTTCATTAGGGGAAGAACACAAAGAACAAAAATCAGCGATACAACCAGTAACGAAAATGTAGTGGACTTTGGCGTGCCCTAAGGTACAATTCTGGGACCACTTTTATTCGTCATTTATGTAAATGATCTTCTTAGCCTCCATACAAAAGGAAAGATTATTTCATATGCGGACGACACAGTTATTTTTTACCAGAGTCCAACATGGGAGAAACTATCAAATACTGTAAGTAATGATCTAAATACTGTATTCAATTGGTTCAGAGAAAATCTGCTTACGGTTAATATTAATAAAACTAAATTTGTACCGTTTGGATGTCATAAAGACAATATACCTGACTTAATGGCGATAAAGATTCATGTTAAACTCTGTGACCACACAAATTGTGCTTGTTTTCAAATAGAATGCTCTAATCACCTTCTCTACCTAGGAATTCATATCGACCAACATCTAAAGTGGGATATGCATGCTGCACAATTAGCTATAAAATTTAGAGACCTATTAGCAATATTTAAAAAATTAGTGCCTATATTATGCAGATCTAACTTAATCAGAATATATCATGCACTGTTTTTATCCGTGCTAAAATATGGTATCCTAGCCTGGGGAGGGGCATATTAAAATATGATAAAGCCTCTTGACAGAATTCATAACAGGGTTCTCAAGAAGATTTTCAATATATCACTACAACATCCATCAGCTGATCTATACAAATTCAACAAGCTTATGACTATAAGATTACTGTACTGCAAAGCTACAGTTTTATACCATGTCAAAAATAATCATGTTCAACGAAAACAAAACCCAAAATACACTAGAGCCCTGGATAAAGATCAAGTCTTGGAGCCAAGAAAGAAGACGTCTATCAGACAACGATGTTTCGACCTTTTTGCTGCCAAAGTATATAATCCGCTTCCCAGTAGCATTACATCTGTTACGTACCCTAAACACTTCAAATCAAAAATGACTGACTGGTTAATAAATATGGATACTAATACTATTTCACAGCTTTTCCATATTAAATAGTATTAGTATCCATATTTATTAACCAGTCAGTCTTTTTTGATTTGAAGTGTTTAGGGTACGTAACAGATGTAATGCTACTGGGAAGCAGATTATATACTTTGGCAGCAAAAAAGTCGAAACATCGTATATAGATTTACTGTTAAATTTCAAATTTCATTAAATTTTGCCTAGATTATTATAATTATTATTACCATTTAAAATTTAAAATGTGAAATTTATATAAACAAACTCTGCCCGCATTCACAAACACCTTAAGTGCTTATATGGGGTATTATATTAGTCAAAGATAATTTATTATATTTAAAACAATAAAACTTGTAAATAGCTTGTAAATATTTTTGAAAAATAAATTTATTATTATTTATTATTATTAATATAATGTTTGTTGAGAATTGGTCAAAATGATAACAAATATATTATCAATTCACTAATATATTATAAAAAACTAAGAGGATAGTCAGTAATACAGACAAATTAAATTGCTAAAAGTTATGCTTAATGTAATTTTTAATCAATAAATCATTTAATAAAATATGTTTTATTCTTTAGTTTGTATAACCTTTGCCAAATTAAGTTATTATATTATTAATTATATAATAATAATATAATAAATAATTTATTTAATATTTTTCTATACATTATACACAGTTTTATCAGTTACATTAGATACATAGAGAAATATAAAACAAATTGTAAGTATAAACTACAGTTTCGTTTGTCTCTTCTCATTTAATTTATTAATTTTATATTTTTTTGTTGGCGCCCTTTGTCCGGGCACATATGTTGGGGAGCGCCTTTGTCGGGGCGCATTTGTTGGGCGGTTTTGTCCGGAGCGCAATTGTCAGGTAACCAATCGAAACAGATACATTCTCACATATTGCATTTATACAGCTGGTGCAGCTGTTCGTCTTCTCTCAACTGTTTTTTTTTTTTTTTTTTTTATTTGTTCATTCAGTTTCTCTATCCTCCAATTTTAACTCTTCTTTTTAACTTTTTACTTTCATTGTCTCATCACCTTCTTCAAAATGATCTTCGATACTTTCCCATCTTTGTTCTAACTGGGGGACTCTATTCGATAATTTTAAATATTAATATCCGTGTAAACGTGGTATAACCGGAACATTCTAAGTCTTCTTTACTGTATGTAGTTCAACGTAACTTCCTTAAGAAAAATTGGGATATTCTTTTACCTCTTTCACAATCGTTACTGTTATTTTTGTCACATAATTTTTGTTCGTCGCGTCGCGTCGCATTTTTGCCCTATACAATCAAATACTTCTCATTAAAGTGGAAAACATTTGAATTTTTGTATCTTTTTGTGGTATTTCTGTGGTATATAATTCTGTGGTAGCTTACATAAAATAGCTCGTATTTAACCTAGTCGACTTATCATTTCGGCATCTGCATTTGCATTCTTTGACAATTTAAATTCTAAATGTTTACATTCATTACTTTTGATCTGTCAAACTTTTTGTATTTCCATGTTTGCTTTTGTATCGTCTTTTGTGGCAAGGTATTAAGTTATATCGACATTTATTTTAAGCCCTGATTTGCGGTATTCTTTCTTTGATTTTTGAAAAATTGGACTTGCGTGACCATTTCTAAAGAATGTCTAGAAATGTACAAGCGCAATCCAACTGAGTTTTTGCTGCGTTTCGTAGCCGTTGTTGAAATATGGATTCATCACTATACACCAGAAATTAAAGAACAACCAAAACAGTAGATCGACTATATGGAATAGGAAAAAACTATCACAGGACAATATTATACCGTTTTATTAGATCGATTTAACGGTGAACTAGTGGAAAAGCGGTCCCATTTAGTGAAGAAAAGTTCCACCATGTTCTGTTCCATCATGACAACGCATCAGCTCACTCGTCGGCAATCTCAACGGTCAAATTGACCGAATTGCGCTACGAACTGCTCCTTCATCCACCTTATTCTTCAGATTTGTCCCCTTGCGACTTCTTTTTTTCTCCAAACATGAAGAAATGGCTTGCTGGAAAAAGATTCGCATTGAACGAGGAGATCATCACTGTAACGCATGCCTATTTTCCAGAGTTTGCGCAGATGTACCTTTTGGAAGGCTTAAAGAAGTTGGAATGATATGGGTAAACCATATTAAGCCAAAACAAGATTACGTTGAAAAATTAGTCGCATTTTAATAAATACAAATATTTTATTTCGAAGAACACCCCTCATATAACTTTGATATGCGACATAATTATTTCATTTGACTATGTAATTGTTTTTCAAATTATTACTTTTATCATTTTTATTTTTTAAAATGATTTTTTTCTTATATATAGAGACGCTCCTTCGTAGTGCTATTCGAGTCTATTTAACAATTTTATTGGTTACAGTTCTTTGAATTTACTCTTGTCATATTTTGTAATAGGTACATTGACAGTAATAAGTATTTGATAATTAAATATATTGTAATAATAATAATAATAATAATACTTTATTCAAATAGGTTGAGCCTAATATACAAACATAAGTAATAAAACATGCATATTACAAGCAAATTAAAAACAATAAAAACATACATATTTCGTTAAAAATAACCTTACATAAAAAGCAAATTAGAAATACATCAAAAATAAAAAAAATAAAATATTAAAATAAAATAAAAATATATGTTACATAAAAATTGGTAAAATCAGACATGATAAAATCAGAAAAACAAGTCAAAATAAATAAAAAATTCTTAAAAATACGACATAAAATGTAACGAACCAGACTTATCAATAGTCTATCTCAGAAAGAGCGATAGTAATAAAATGTATTATTTGTAAAAAGTTATTGTTTTTTCACACAGAAGCGGCACACAAAATATGAATAGTTCGAAACGAAATATTGTTAAGAAACAACCGACTGTGCCGCACACCTTATATGGGAATACGAACTGGGGTTAAACACAATAGATCATAAAAATTTTACTCTAAAATTTTGAAGAAAAATATGGTCACAGGCGTGCCTTTAATAAAATGATAAATAGTAATATAGAAATACACAAAACCAATTTAAACGTGTTTAAAATGTGCACGCCACTGGTAACTGCCTGACAAAAAGATTTATTACTATCGCTCTTTCTGAGATAGACTATAAAAATACTTAATTAAAAAATTAAAAAATTTATATATTAAATAAAATACTTAAAATAAATAAATAAATATGTGATACATCATTTCCTAAAATATGTAATGAGTATTTCTTAATAAGTAAAGGCATGTTATTATATTTATTAAAACCTTTATTTAAATTCTGGTTGCAGTTATTTTACAGTTCTTGACCTCTCTTAATTTGTTAATTTGAAATATTTTCATTTCCTTAATGCATCTGCTTTACAATATCTCCGATAGTCTCCAATTAATCACATACGGTTTCAGAGGTAATTAAACTAGAATTGGTGAAGTAGGATGATAATGGGACCTCTGCAAATATGTGCACTAATCAATCTCAACACTGGACTCTGAAGACAACAGCAATTGTGCATTTGTGCACAGTAGAGCCCCAAATGCACAATTCCGAGCACACAGCTTCGTAAGCTCAGTGTAGTTTACAGTGGAGGTCTGAATGCTCAGTTATAATGGCTGCATGATTATTACCGTGGGAGTGGGAATAAGATTTGTCATAGCACTTGCATATGCAACCATTAACCTGGTAATATAAATTAAAATGCATGTTCAACATAATGAGATTTTGTGCGAAACGTAAATGTTAATGCTAAATGTGGAAAATTGTGAAAAATCACTGGATTAAAAAGAAGTAAGCTTTGATAGAACTCAGATATGATGGAATAAATATACTATCCTCAGAACTTGATTATTTATGTAAGAGCCGAACACTTTATCTACTTCCCACAAATAGAGCTTGATTTAACATGTTTTTCAGACAAGACAATCAGCCGTATGAATAAAGTTGAAGTAAATGCTCATAAGTAGAAGGTAGAAGTAAAAGCATTTGCTTCGAGTAAAAGGTCGGAGTAAAAGCATTTGCTTCTTTTTATATGAATAATCATTACCTTTTACTTACAAGTCAATGCTTCTACCGGTAAGTAAAAGGTCAAGGGAATACGTTTATGTTGATACCTGAAAATCAGTATTTATCAAAATCGTACTACTCCTTTCCGATTGCTGTCAAGTTGAAAATAGTCCATAAACACTATTAACAATGTACTAGTGCTATACTGAGTTCCATGTTTGACATTTCAGTTTATTTTTATTGGTGTACGTAAAATAATTTTTTTCTTCTTTTTTTTGCAATAATTTCAAACTTTTTATTCAATCATGTCGTGTTCAAATAGCAATGAACAGGAACAACAAGATGCGAGTACTGACCTAAAATTTATTGCTAAAGAACTATGCTCTTATTCGAAGATTTTAGGAAAATCTTAGGTTCCAATAATTAAAAAAATTAAAGAAGTAGCTATTGCTAAAATACTTCTTAAATATCAAGGACTTTTTGGAAAGGAAATAAATCCAAATAAATTTTTGAAAAAAATAAACAATGGGAAAACACGTCTCAAGCAGAAAACAGACATACAAAAAACGGAAATTAATCGTATTAAGTTGACGAAAAGGGAGAACCGTATATTTCCAGCGATGCAAGGTGACACTAACCCAACTATAAGTAACATTCCAGGTACTTATTCAACAAAACTTATTCACATTACAATACTTTTTCTCAAGTGAGTATGTGAGTACATAGATGCATGTTTTTCGAAGCATTTGCTTATAATTTAAAGTAAAAGGTCTGTTTTATTCATAACCATTTACTTCTCTCGTGAGCAAAAGATCAACAAAAAAAAAGCATTTGCTTTTTACTCATAAGTAGAAGGTTTTGTGAGGCACTCGCCTCAGGAATTCAGAACCCAAGATTGAAAAGCGTCAAATTAACATAGGTGCCAAATTGAAAAGGCACCAATTTGAAAAAAAATATGTTAAGTGTGAATTGACATATATTTCAGGATTTTGTAGGTATTTAGTAAGTGATAACAAATACTGGGTACATATTTTTGTTTTAATGTTCTTTATTTCTATTAACAGTTTTACATCAAGCTGACATAATTCAGTTATTCTATTATATTTTTTGATTAATTTTTTTAAGTCCGCATAATTTTTATCAAAAGGTTCTTCTAATTGTTGTTTTCTACTAATACCAAACCAAATATCCTAAATTTGGATAGTAATGTTTGTAACAATTTTCGAAACTTTAAAGAAGAAATTGAAATTTACTTTGAAGCAATCGAAGCTTATAAAAAACCACAAAGATACAAGTAGGACGATTAAAAAAATTATTGGGGACAGAGGCGTTGAAATTATATAATATACTTAAAGATTTAGATAGCAATACAGAAACAGTGTCTTATATTTTGGAAACACTTGAAAAATATTGTGTTCCAAAAAAGAATGACACCATTGATATTTTTAAATTCTTTAGTAGAAAACAAGAATTAGAAGAACCTTTTGATAAATATTATGCGGACTTAAAAAATTTAATCAAAAAATATAATAGAATAACTGAATTATATCAGCTTGTAAAACTGTTAATAGAAATAAAGAACATTGAAACAGCAACCTAATGCATCTTTAGATGCATCATATTGTATTACAATGGGCAGCATAGGATTAAAAGGGTGAAGTACCTGTTCACTGTTAACTTTTTTTTTTAATTGCTCAACTATGTCTTATTATGCATATTCAATTAAAGAGAGAGATGTTGCATAAGCATACTACTGCAATAACATATCCTAGGCAACAGATCTAAAAATATAATAGAATAACTGAATTATATCAGCTTGATGTAAAACTGTTAATAGAAATAAAGAACATTAAAACAGAGACTTCTCCAGTCAGTCACATAAATATTGTAAACACGGTTAAATATTGTAACAACGGTGTTGCACACATTCGATAACTTTCGAATTAATTATCAGATCAAACATTCCTGTAGTAACAAATACTGGTTATATACTAAAAATCATAAATTAGGTACATTTGAAAGAATAAACCACGTCTTCCACTTAGAGACTTCTTCAGTCAGTCAGATTAATATTGTAAGCA
The DNA here is from genome assembly GCA_963971575.1 of Liopterus haemorrhoidalis. Lineage (NCBI taxonomy): Eukaryota > Metazoa > Arthropoda > Insecta > Coleoptera > Dytiscidae > Liopterus > Liopterus haemorrhoidalis. Next base: position 190,001,595 of record OZ020611.1, read on the forward strand.
CAGTTAAATATTGTAAGCACGGTGTTGCAAACATTCGATAACTTTCTAAATAGAAATCAGATCAAACATCCTGTATTACTACTCCTGTTCACATTAATGTGTATTACTAATATTTTTAGATTAACTCCTCTGGGTTAAAAGGTGTAAAAACCTTGTTAAAATAAAGACATTTTGAAAAACTACATTTCGTACCTACACCTTAAAACCTTCCTATTGATGCCACACAATAAAAAAAATTTAAATATTTTTTTTTTCAACAGCGCTAAAAAAGTTAAATATTCATCAGTACAGCGATATTTTTCGAAAAACTGATCTGATAAAAATTCCTGCTGAACTATTCCGGTTCTCGTCAATGTATATTTTGGAGATTCTTTTCATATTTTTAGATCAACCCCTCTGGGAGACAGATATTTAAATCTAAAATCATCCCCACATCACTATACCTATGCGAAAATTGAAAAACCACATAAACAATGCTCATATATTGTAATTTTTTGTTAATAATTTACGTAGAGTTCAATGTATAGTCTGGCCCATAATAATCTGAAATGAACGTCTCTGGGAAATATAAAATCTGCAGCCAGTCTAATCCAAAGTAAGGTTAAGAAAATGGCGGTGGATCAGACATACTCTTCGAAAAAGTCCAAACTCGATTAGCAAACTTGCGTTTGACTAAAATTCTCAAGAGTGTAGAAAATGAGATAGATTTGTTGATACTTGGCACTGAGTAACAACAGGAAAAGTCAATGAAAGCGGCATAACATGGCATAAATTTGCGCACGTTCATTGTGTAACAGATTCGAACACTAATTCTTATCAAATGAAAATTGAAAATCTGGAATCAAAGATTATTGAATATGAATAACATTTAATTCATCATTATTGGCGCGACAGCCCGAGTTGAGTCTAGGCCTCCTGTTTCCCGGTTTCATGACCATATTTTCCATCTATGTACATTCAGGAGTAATATGGTCAATATTTCTATTGTTTAGTGTACACAGAAAGGCACCTACAGTTTATAACCGGTTACGAAAAGCTAAGCAGAACTTGTAATTTGTATAAATATTTTTACACAAATTATTTGACATAAACAGGAATTGAATTCACGTCCGTGCCCTTGCTTAGCGGACAAACAGTAGATATTATCGGTTTAACACTTGTAGCTACAGGCTTGCTTTATTAAACATTTAATTAGCAATTATATATTCTTCAAATGATAGATTTTTATGATTAATCGGTGTTAGTTATTACCACATACCTGACGATATTCTAGTCACTCCAAATTCTCAATGTAACAGAATATTCTTCCATTGAATAAAGAATTGAATATCCAGTATTGTTAGAGGTTTCTTTTTTATTTTGTGTGAATTTGTGAGTGTCCTAGTGACCGATGTAGACATGAGGGTATGGGGAGGAGACAGGAGAGGAGAGGAAAAGGTAGAGATAGAGAGGTGAGAGGTAGACGGACAAGGTGGATCGATAAAGGTGGACGTGAAGGTGGCGAGACGGGCCGTGTTTGTCTTACCAATACCTACCGGCCTTATGCAAACAACACGGCCATCGCTCACTACCTTACATACACTCCACTTCCATCACATCACCCACACCGACATGCCCCACACCATCTGCTCACATCACCGATAAAACAATGGCGTGCCAATATCATTTCGAATTAAACAGTTTGAAGATTAAATACGAAGAATCAGCACTATCGACTTGATAATTCTAACCAATGTTATGTCCATGCACTATCAGCTAAAACTTATACAAGGGATAACATAAATAATTTTGATCATATCAGAAATGAAAGAGAAATGAATGCTTTCAACAGTAGCATACTATTTTAACGTGTTCGAGTCCTGCAAACAAAAACGCAAAATTTTCCAAAACATAAAATTTATTTACACTTAAAATATTGCACTTATATTTTTGTAGTATACGGAATATCAACAACACTTTTCGCCCGTATGCACAAACTGTCAGTATACTTGCCTGAACAAGAGCTGAAAATCAACTGACTACAAAAAAATCTCGTTACCAGTAAACTCGGTACGATTGTTCCATGTTTTTCTAGAGACTTCTAAATTGTGCCATATTTTCCATGGATATGACTCACTAGAATTTTCCAGATTATTCCACGAAATTCCACCATAGTTGTCCCATGAGGAAATTCAAAACATTTTCGTCCAAAAGGTAGGATTCCTTCTAAAAGGTCCTAGGTTTTTGTGACGAAAGATTTTTACCTTTTTGTGCTATATAGGGTGTTCATTTTAATTTGTCCACCATTAGTCCAGGGAGTACGTACTAAATTTTGGAAATTCGTGTGATTAATAGGGCTTCAGCTGTTTTCTTTTTTCTTTTTTTTTTTTCGTAAACGTGCAAAAATGTTTTATTTTTTAATAATTCCGTTCTATTACAAAATTTAAAAATATATATACCTATACTGAATTAAAGAAAGATAAATTCTCTATAATTTAGCATATTTTTTTTTTTGAGAGATAACTGGTTAGGCTCTAGAGCAGTGTTTCCCAAAGTATGGGCCGCGGCCCATCGGTGGGCCGGGACTGCTTTTATGGTGGGCCGCGAACGATTTTTTGGTAGGCCACCAAAATCTCTTTTCAAGTATAAACCTTTTAAACACAACAATTAAAACACAAAAATAAATAAATTTAAACACTTTAAAACCCAACAATATCAAATACATGTGGCCTTGGCGGAGTTTATCTTATTATAGGCGTACAGGGCGCGCGCCATGCGCGTGTTTTTATTAACGCAGGCGCATTCAAAATAACAATCGAATTCTGAGTTTTAAATAGTTTTATCGTCGAAAATGTAATTGACTGGGCACGATGCGTTAGTCTTTGTACTGACGGCTCAGCTGCTATGACTGTAGAAATGAAAGGACTCTCTGCACGAGTTAAATCGGTGGCACCATTAGTAAAAATCACGCATTGTTGCATTCATCGTGAACAAGTTGCTGCTAAAAAAATGCCAAAAGGACTCAAATCAGTTATGGATGAAGCGGTTAAAATCATACATTTTATTAAAAGTCGTGCTTTGAATGCTCGATTTTTTAAAATATTGTGTGAAAAAATGGGCAGCAACCATACCCAACTCTTATTTCATACAGAAGTTCGTTGGTTATCGCGCGGAAAAGTTCTCACTCGTTTCTTTGAGTTACGATAAGAAATAAAATTGTTTCTGAAAAATGAAAAAACTAAATCATCGTCCCAGTTTATTAATTATTTGCATGATCCAACTTGGCTGGTTCAATTAGCATATCTAGCTGATATTTTTGGTTATTTAAATGGGTTGAATATCCAACTGCAGGGAAAAAATACCACAATATTTAACGTCCAAGATAAAACAAAAGCACTACGCTTAAAATTGGAACTATGGCAGAAACGTAACAATTCCTGAGGAAATTGTTTAAGATTTCAATAAACACATGAGGGAACTTGGTAGTCAGTTCTACAAATACTTTCCTAAAGAAGAAACAGAATTCGAATAGATTTCAGAGCATAGAAAATATCAACAATATTGAAAATTCTCTGTCATCGAAGGAAGTTGATTGCCTTGTGGAGTTAACTTCAGATTCTTCTTTGAAAATTATTTTTCACGAAAAGAAATTAATTGATTTTTGGTTTCATGTCAATTCTGAATATCCTGAGCTTTCCAATGTGGCAATAAAATACTTATTGCCGTTTTGTACGACCTATAATTGTGAAGTTGGGTTTTCTACACTTGTTAATTTAAAGACAAAATATAGGAACCGGCTTGATGTAGATCCAGATATGCGATTAAAACTTTCTTGTTTGGAACCAGACATTTCTTCGTCGATTACTGAAAGAAAACAGTGTCATTCATCACATTAAATTGTAATAAATGTACTACTCATGAAAACAGTGTCATTTATGAATATTTTCTTTAGATATTTATGTTTATAAAATTGTATAAAATGTTTATTAATAGTTTTAGTTCATATTTTCATATACATATAGTATTGTTTTAGCGTAATAATAAATGAGAAATATCAAAAATTTAGTATTTTTTTAGGTGGGCCGCGAAATGAAATTCATTATTTCAGTGGGCCGCGATCAATAAAGTTTGGGAAACACTGCTCTAGAGGAGCAATAAATATCTAAGCGCAATAAAATTATTACAATCAACCAAATAATAGAAACATGAAAATAAAACAAGAACTGAAGTTTAAGTTATAGAATACTGTGGGATTATTATGACTGCAGGATTTTAAATGTAAAATGGCAGTGGTAGAGTTTTTAAATTGAAAATGAATTTGTATATTAAGAGATATGAGATGTGAACTGCTCGAAGATGTACCGATAACTGTCTTATATTGCTAAGCCAGGGGCTGAGTAACCGTAGTGGCCAGATGTTTCATGGCCCTTTGGGGTACATAGTTTCTAAGAAAGGAAATTACTAAACGTGACAATTCGTAAAATATAAAACTTGTAAAGTAACTAAATTTAAAAAATACTAAAGAAACATTTTAAACCCTACGGAAATGTGTAATAAAAAATTATGTTGGATGGGCCATAAACCATTGCCGCCACAATACTATTATATCTAAGTTTGCAAAGATACTCATGTAGTTAGTAATTATTTCATTAAAAAATCTATAAAGTGTCTATAATAGAAAAACGGGACAAATGCCCGACCCCAATAGACTGCTGGGGACACCGAAACTTTGATGTTCTGCGTACTGTCTTTTTCAGACACCCAGGTAATTTTCTTGGGTGGGGGGGGGGCATATAAAGGAATATAAAATTAAAAAAATTGATGTGAAGTGTGAATTTTCACACATTTCAGAGTTTTGCAGGTATTTAGTAAGTGAATGATGATTATTTTGGATGCGAAAACAAATTTTATATTAAAATATTTTTTTTGTTAATTTTAATTCGAACGCCTAATACCATTATTTAGGTTTCTAAATATGTGCAGTATTTTTTTTTTTTATATAGCAAGGTTCATTAAGAATTTTAAAAATTGCGCCTATGGCTTCCATTGGTTGTTATAAGTTCCGCCCCTCTGTTTCGTGTACATTGAAACAGAATTAAATTATAATTTAAACAATTTCCACTGGCTATTAAATTTACGCTTTTAAAAATTAAATGCAACATTTGCCAAAATATAATTAGAATTTTGAAAAAATAATTTAAACAATATAGAAATTAAAAAAAAAATATATATATATATATATATATATATATATATATATATATATATATATATATATATATATAGTCTCTTCTCCAGGGTTCGATCCCTATCGGATCGGGTTACATGGGTGAAAAGTCAGCGTCAAATACCACTAGACCAGCACACACGTTAGAGTGTTGCTTGTTACAAAGCTATAACTTATGTACTTTATTACCCAAAAAACACAAAAAATGCGTTTTTTTCCAAAAACCTAACCTGATCAAAAATTCCTGTTGAACTATTCCGGTTCACACCAATGTACATTACTTAGAATGTTTTCAGATTTTTAGTTTAAACCATCTGGGCTACAGGGTGTGGGACAAAAAATTTTTTGCACAATTTTGGCAAAAATCGCTTCAAAATAATTTATTTTGCAAAAATAAAAATTTGATCGTTAATCCACGCACCAAGGGCTTTCATTTGATACCCTACTCAGAATTATAAAAAAATATTTTTTTTTTCGATGAGCACATATTGGTTTATATTTTTAGGGTGATGTTTTTTAGATGTTTTAGTATTTTTCCTATGTGCGGGTCAAAGAGTTGTATAAGCATGCCAAATTTCAACTCTCTAGGTTTAGCCGTTTGGCTCAAATTTTTACCGAACAGACATACAGACAGACAGACAGACAGACAGACAGACAGACGACAAAATTACGGTATAAGGGTTTTTTGGTCATACCTACAAAACCCTAAAAAGCTCCTCAATCTTCCAATATATAAATAATGACTAAAATAAAAGCTCATAAGCTCTAAAATTCGAATGTATTTCTTAAAAACACTAAAACCACGTGTTTTTGGGGTCTTGGGGGTGGGGGGGGCAGTTAAAAACGGGACATCTGATCACATTAAATATGCCACCTACCTGATGTACCAAATATAAAAATTGCCGAAAATTTGCCCAAAAATAGAGTAACGGGAAGGACTATGTTCAACAGTGTACTAATTTGTCTGGCAGATAATGGATGGTCAACTTCCAACAATGATAATACACAATGATAGAAGGGAAAAATACAAAGAAATTGTAACAGAAGTTTCTAATAGTATGACCAATTACAGTAGACCATTAGCCATTCAATCATGTAAAAGCATTCTACGGTATTAGAAATGGAATTACTGTCTGGAGTAGGATTCAAACAACCTTTGTAGTTAATTTTTTATCTTTGTTGTCTTCGAGATATTAGACAGTGTGCTTGTTAGTATTTTACTCTGAAAGTGATTCAAATTTTCTAAATAAATATTGGATTAAAAAATATTAGAATTGTATTGTCTTATGCAGTTTTTTAAGGCGAAGTTATAGTTTATAATAGTGTTGTTGCAAACTTTGGTACAGTGGAATTTATTTAAATAAACAGTTCAATTTCATTTATTAATTTCTTAACGAGTTTTCAACCGGCTTGTGCAAGTTATTTCCTTACCTGTGTTCATTGTGTTTTCCAGTGACTATAAAAATTTTAAAATATTTTTTGAATTTTTGCTTAAAACTTAACATAAGTGTCTTATCTAATTAAGCAAATAACTATATTTTCTAATTTACAATGGCGCCAACTTGTTCTACATGTAACCATGTTGTCAGTCGAACGAATCCAGGAATTCAATGTAGTAAAATCTGCAAATTTTGGTTTCATTTAAAATGTGTTAATCTGCCAACCAACTTAGGAGATGTTCAAGCTCTTCCTGGCGTCTCATGGGCCTGTGGTACTTGTATTGGATCATCAAAAAAGACTGTTATTGATTCTGATCAACTCGTTTTTAAAATCAATGATTTACTTAGTAATTTTGAAATCTTCAAGGGAAAGCAGGAAACTATGCTTCATTCCTTAGAATTTTGCAGTGGCAGTATTGATGTTTTCAACTCCAAAATAAATGAGTTTAATATAGCACTTAAAAAAATAGATTCTTTCGGGATAAAAGTTCAAAATCTCGAAAAAGAAAATATAGAACTGAGAAATGAGTTAGAAGATCTCAAACAATATTCTCGCCGTAATAATATTGAAATTAATGGGATCCCGGAAATGAGAAATGAAAACATAATCAATATTGTTCAAAATATTGGCAATGTCGTTGGAATTGACATTGACGAAAAAAGTATTGATGCGTGTCACCGAGTGCCTCTCATGTCCAAGGAAAAAAAACACAAAGCTATCATCGTAAAATTTACTTCGAGGATAACAAAGCAAAATGTAATTGCATCAGTAAAAAATAAGAGAAAATCATTGACATCAACTGCCCTTGGATATCAAGATACGTCAAACCCCATCTTTGTATCGGATCATCTAACCCCAGCAAATAAGAAACTACTTAGTGAAACTAAAAAATTTTGTTTTGAAAATAATTTTAAATTTGTGTGGGTGAGTGATTGTAAAATCCTAGTTCGCAAAGATGAAAATTCTCGAGTTATGCACGTATCTAGTGCTACAAGTTTGAGTAAACTATGTCGCCAAGTGTAATTTGATCTCATCTTCTTTTTAAAATTAATTAAATTATTGTAGCTTTATCATGTCTTTTTCAAAAAATTCGTTGTTCTGTTACTTTCAAAACGTGCGAGGTTTAAGGACCAAAGTTAATGACTTATTTAAAAATACCTCTAGTCATGAGTATGATATTATAATTCTAGTTGAAACATGGCTCAATGATAGTATTTATAACAATGAATTATTTGACAAAAATTATTGTACGTTTAGAAGAGATAGAGATACTCATACTTCCCATAAAACTGATGGCGGCGGAGTTATCATCGCCACCTCTAAAAATCTCATAGCAAAAGAACAATATAATTGGAGAACAAATTGTTGTGAGGATTTATGGATATCAATTTCTTTACCCAAATCTACATTTAAACTTCATATATGTACTGTTTACTTACCTAGTTATAAAAATTTGTTAGAGTTAAATGCTTTTGTGGATAATCTTGTTTATATAAGTAATGAACATCCTGAGGATAAATTCCTAGTAATTGGTGACTTTAATTTACCAAATATCTCATGGAACACCAATAATAATGTCAATTTTCTAAGTCCGTCAGCTTCCACTGATATTAAATCTTCCCTATTTTTGGATTGTTTTTCTCTTACAAATTTATTTCAATATAATTCTCATGGTAACTGTGATAATAATACTCTAGATCTAGTCTTATCTAACTGTGAAACCTTGGAAGTTAACGTATGTGACAATCCTCTCGTTAATATTGACAAATATCACAAACCGTTAGACATTTCATACAATTTAAAAACATATATTTTTCCTAACAAGCAAAACGTAAAAAAACATGATTTTTACAAGACTAATTATGATAACTTAAATGCTGACTTAGGTTTGATTCAATGGACAGAACTGCTGGTAGGTGATGATATTAATCCTATTGTAAACAAATTTTATAATATACTTTATGATATTATCAACAAACACGTTCCCCTTAAAAAATGTAGATGTCAATCGTTTCCGTGTTGGTATAAATCTTCTACTATAAAAATCTTTAATGAAAAAAATAAATTCCATAAAAAATGGAAATTGTATAATCAAATCTCGGACTATACTTCGTTTTCTATATTGAGACGACGTTTAAAACTTGCTATTAATAAAGATTACCAGGACTGGATCAATCTTACTGAAAATAGTATAGTTAAGGAACCAAAAAAATTTTGGTCATTTATATCGTCCAAAAAACAAAAATCTAATATTCCCAAAACGATAAATTATGGCAATGTCTCGGCAAGTGATATAAATGGAATATGTAAACTCTTCAGTAATTATTTTCAGTCTACTTTTGAACCGAGGTTAGTTATAAAAAACAAAAAATACTAAGGAGAATCAACTAATAATATAAACTTAGATTCTATTAGCCAAGGTACTATTCTAAACAAGTTAAACCTTATTGATATTAATAAAGGTGGCGGTGTTGATAACATTCCAGCACTATTTGTGAAAAATTGTTCAACCACATTGTGTGAGCCATTATGCATAATATTCAACAAATCCTTGAAAGATGGCATTTTCCCCGATGTATGGAAAAAAGCCTTAATAACACCGATTCATAAACACGGTTCTCTTAATGAAGTAACGAATTACAGACCAATTTCAAAATTAAACACCTTTGCCAAAATTTTCGAAAGCATTGTGACAGACTTCCTGTCTGAAAACCTTAAACATTTAATTATACCTCAACAACATGGTTTCTGTAATCAACGCTCTACTTTAACTAATCTAGTCCCCTTTACAGAATTTATCAGTTCCACTCTTGACGTCTCTGGACAGGTTGATGTTGTGTACACCGATTTTCAAAAAGCTTTCGATAAAATTAATCAGGATCTCCTAATAGATAAATTGATTGGAATTGGAATACATGGCAACTTGTTAAGATGGCTTACTAGCTACATCAGAAATAGATCCCAGGCTGTGGCAATAAATGGTAGCATATCAGATTTTATAACAATTACTTCCGGTGTGCCACAGGGATCTCATTTGGGCCCGCTTCTCTTTATAACTTATATAAATAACATCTACACAGCCATAAAATTTTCACACTTTCTTTTATTCGCGGACGACCTTAAAATTTTTAAAAAGATTTCCTGTGTTCAGGATTGTGAAGAGCTTAATAAAGATTTAAAAGAATTTTACAAGTATTGCTCTGCAAACCACCTTCATCTTAATCTAGAAAAATGCAATAGTATAACTTTTACTAGGAAACGGCTACCAATCAAATTTACGTATCAGTTAAATAATACACCTTTGACTGAAGTAAATATTATTAAAGATCTTGGAATCTATTTTGACAGTAAATTCAAATTTGATCACCATATTGAAAAAACAACCAAATCAGCATTCAAGCAACTTGGTTTTATCATGCGTTCTTGTAAGCATTTCACAAAGCCAAAAAGCATAACAATATTATATAAATCCTTAGTCTGTAGTAAATTGGAATATAATTCTATAATCTGGAACCCACAATATGCCACATACATTAACAAGATTGAAAATATCCAAAGACGTTTTGTAAGGTATTTGGATTACAAATTTCACACAAATGATATGAATCATTCGTATCTTGGTCGTTTAGATAGATATAATCTAAATACCCTGGAAAAACGAAGAACTAAATTAGAGATGAACTTTGTTTATAAAATTGTAAATGGTATGATTGATTCAACAGACATTCTGGGTCTTATTAATTTTAATGTACCAGCATTAAATCTGAGGCAAGTAAATACCTTTTATACACCCAACTCTCAAACCAACATTCGACAAAATTCACCTCTCAATAGAATAATGTTCACTTTCAATTCTTGTTTTAACAACAGCGACATATTTTTCTTATCGTTTTTTGCATTCAAAAAAAAAGTCGATTCTTATTTAACGACTAGAGTTTTTTCCATACGTTAACTTATACTAAACTGATATTTATTTAAAACTGTTACTTATATTATTTTCTTTCTTTTTGTAAAATACAGTTAAAATATTTTTTATTTTGTATCAATGTAATATTTTATGCACACTTTTTATTATTTTGTATTCTGTGGAGGTCTATAGGAACTTCGTTCTGTTTGACCACCCAAAAATAAATAAATAAATAAATAAATAAATAAATTGGTCAAATTAGAATTAATTTACTTTTTAGGTACTACGTAGTTTTGGGGTAACCTTACACTTTAATGTTTAATGAAGCTTATTTAAATGCATCATATTTCAGAGATTTCTTTGGTAAACTTATGACGAACTCAAAACTTATTTAACCAAAAGCAGCATTTAAGCAGTTTGAAAGTTTTCTAGGATGACGTAGGCACCACACACATGTTTCAAATGCTACCTTAAAGATGAATGAGAAAATTTAACTCTCTCACACACAGAGATACCTACCCACATTGTGGTAAAATATATATGTATACAGCGACAGAACTCCTACGCAGAGCGACGTCGGTAAGATGCAGATTCTCGCCAAGGAAATAAGTAGATAAGCAGATTTGGCTTGAGGAAGAGTTTAGAAAGTCACTTCCGATAAAATTCACAGATATACTGCTATTTTCTGTTATCATAGTTTTACGTTTCTCGGGTTCATCACAATAAAAATAAATAAAAAATAGAAACTTTTTGAGGACATCACATCAATATATTTCTTGTTATACTTAATATATATAAAAATTGATACTTGCCAAGTTATTGTAATTGCTATGAATAAAAATGTGTGACACATTTCATGATTTCGTAGGTATTTAGTTAGTAAATATGACCAGAAGAGGGACCGAATAATAGACTTAAATTAATAATCCAAGAAATAATAAAATAAATATTAATCAATACATTAGTTTTCCATATTATAACACTAAATTTAGGAAAAGGAAAAACACATGAATAGGCAACAGGAAAAAAGTTGAAAAGATGAAGTATGAAAAACAAGCTTGGGAATATATAAATAAGGCTAGAGAGAAACAAGTGGGAATTAGCAAGAAGATAACTATGGGGAGCTGGAGGAAGCACTTTATGGAATTACTGGAGGGAAGTGAAGGCAGAAGGAAAGAATCTGAGGATGAGCCAGGGGCAGGGGAAACAATGGAGGTGGATAAAGCAGCAGAGAATGTGAAAAGAGAGGAGGAAAGGAAGAAGAACCATCAGAGGAGGAAGTGTGTACTTACCAAATGTAATCCGCAATAGCGTTAATGTAAAAACATTTAAAAAACTTTTAGTTAAACAACTAACTGGGACCCATTTATAGATGTATATTATTAACTATAATTTGATTTGTATGTGGTTTTATAGTGTTATTGTAGTATAATTTGTATTACATGTATAAATGTATGTACAATTTATAGTTTTATTTTTGCAAATTTATTTATATAAGTATTTTGTACTAGCTATAGAAGCTAATTAATAAATAAATTTATTATTATTATCATTATTATATTTATAATTAAGCATCAAGACGTTTTAATTTGTCAAAACAATTTTAAAATCTTCTTTAATATTTATAAATAGTGTACTTTAATTTTTAGGGTTTTGTAGGTATGACCGAAAAACCCTTATACCGTCATTTTGTCGTCTGTCTGTCTGTCTGTTTGTCTGTCTGTCTGTCTGTTCGGTAAAAATTGTAGCCAAACGACTAAACTTAGAGAGTTGAAATTTAGCATGCTTATACAACTCTTTGACCCGCACATAGAAAAAAATTCTAAAACATCTAAAAAACATGTCCCCCTAAAAATATAAACAAATATGTGCTCATCAAAAAAAAATATTTTTTCTAATTCTGAGTATTGTATCAAATGAAAGCCCTTAGTACGTGGATTAACGGTAAAAAAATTATTTTTGCAAACTAAATTATTTAAATGCGATTTTTCCCAAAATTGTGCAAAAAAAAATTAGTCTCACACCCTGTAACGCTGATGGTTTAAACTAAAAATCTGAAAAAATTCTAAGTAATGTACAGTGGTGTGAACCCGAATAGTACGACAGGAATTTTTGATCAGATTAGGTTTTCGGAAAACAACGCATTTTTTGTGTTTTTTTTGTTGACGATGCATAAAAGTTATACTCATGTAACACGTTAAGTTGATAAGCGTATCGTGGTCTGGTGGCTACGTGGCGCGCTAACTACACAGATTTCTTATTCACTACACAGGTTCGTTCCTTGCTTGAGGAGTCAATTTAATTTTTGTTTTTTTTTAAATTAATTTGTTAAAATTCTATTTATATTTTAGCAAATTTTGAATTTAATTTTTAAGAGCGTAAATTTAATAACCAATTGGATATAATGTGTCATGTATACGAAACCAGAGGGGCGGAGCGTATGATTTAAGACAAACAATGAAAGCTATAGGCGCAATTTTCAAAATCTTAATGAACCTTTTTATATAAAAAAAATACTGCACATATTTAGAAACGAAATACTGGTATTAGGTATTTGAATTAAAATTAACAAAAAAATATTTTAACTTAAAATTTGTTTTTAAAGCTCTTAGATTAACAGATGATAAATTATTTTAAAAAGATCGTTCATTTTTCCGTGGTTACTACAAAGTAAAAGAAAAATGGAAAGTTTAATAGATTCTTTTAATGTTCTTCTTCCGTCAAATTTAGACACATTTTCAGAATAAACTCTATTTGAGAAAGGTATAAAATTGATGATGAAATATCAAGATGATATTTCCGACTCATTTTCTCATCAATTAATATCATTTCGAAGAAGTATGGCTTCAAAAATCAAGAAAATTACATCCATAAGTGGTATTGCTTTATCGTCTACGTTTTTTGATATATACACAGCTTGCATTTTAATTTTAACAATTCTTGCGACTCTTGCCAGTTATAAAAGATCGTTTTCGATTTTATAATTAATTAAAAACTATTTAAGAAGTACAATGTCACAACAACGCTTATCCTGTATGGCAGATTTGTCAATTTAACAAGATCGAGCAAGGAAAATTGACATAAAGGAATACATCTATCGTTTTGCAAGGAAAAGCAAGAAAAAAATTATTTATACGCGATAAGTTATTACTAAACGTAAATTATGTATGACTAGATTCAACCGAGCAGGTATTATTGTTATAGCTTTAAACAGGATAAAAATTTCCGGGGCCCATTCCTCGCACCAGGGCCCACGCAACTATAGCTACGCCACTGACTCAGCATGCCGCTTTCATTTATTATATACCTGCGAAACCCTGCAATGTGTGAAAATTCCCGCTTCACATCAATTTTTTTTTAAGTAAAATATTAGTCATATGTGTGTGTTTTTTAAGGCTACAGTCTAGTCGCGGGCCTGGTTTTGTGTGCTGATCTAACTAATTTTTCTCGATATTTCAATGACTAATTTTAAAGTGAAAAGAAACGTTCATCGAAGTGTATCTTTGTTAGTGGATGTAGAGTAATTGATTTTAAAATCATGTAAAATAGAAACGAGTGAAGTTGGCTGCATTTGCGATAATTCATTCAAATTGTAATTGCATTATCCAGTGTTCCAATGTTTGCCGCTACTGTCCACCTGACGTTTGCTCTCCACTCTGTTGCCATTCTAATTGATGTTTACTTTTAATATAGCTACATACCTGCCTCCCTGCCTGCTGTTTCAACATTCAACACCCTCCACATGGACCCGTAAAAGAGATGCATTATAGATTTTACATAAAAACTTTTCATTAGTGCTTTAGAAGCTTTATTAATTGAAAAAATGTTTGTTTTATTTTTGTATGAGCTTTTTTGAAACGCTCTCCCGTATTTGGTTTTGGGAAATTGAGTGATGGTATTTCGTAAATGAAAATTTTTGACAATCCAGTCGAGAAGTATTCGTATTTCTTTATCAATAAACATTTGTGTATAGGTTTTACGCAGTATATTTTTGAATATTCTAAAATAGCAGTATTTTGAACAAAAAAGGTCTCATTTAACCCAAAATTGTAATTAACCAGACACATACTTTAAGTGTAGTTTATAGTATCGCTATTTATAGTTATTACCATTCGCTAAAGAAGGTAGACAAATATTCTGTAGAAACATAAAAGATTGCGCAACAGAGGTTTTGTAATCCTCGCCTATAAGCCATCGCCAATAATCAATTTTGGGCTGGTATTTTTGGCGACCGTATAACTGGTCCTTTTGAAATAGATGGAAATTTAAATTTCGAGATGCACTTGGATCTTTCAGTAACTAAGTTTATAATAATAATAATAATAAATTTATTTAACCAGTAGCACATTACATAAATGTTTTGGTTTAGATGACACATATAATTTAAATTGAAACCACACGAGTTAAAGAATACATATAAATTTAACAAATAGTGCAGTTAGGAGATTACATTATTCAATATTAGCCTTTATGGTGTAAATTTTCCTGTATATTATAAAAACAGTTAGATGGTAAAAAAATGTCTAAATTTTAATTTAATAGCTCTACTGGACTTTATAAATTTTAATGCAGTTGGTACACAGTTAAATCATGTTAAAGCTTTGTAGTGAGGACTTTTACTGTACAGTGCAGAGCTATGAGCTTTTTTCCAACATAACGG
Organism: Liopterus haemorrhoidalis; assembly: GCA_963971575.1. Classification (NCBI taxonomy): domain Eukaryota; kingdom Metazoa; phylum Arthropoda; class Insecta; order Coleoptera; family Dytiscidae; genus Liopterus; species Liopterus haemorrhoidalis. Next base: position 190,016,808 of record OZ020611.1, read on the forward strand.
ATGTCAAGCGCATTTCTAATAGATGTAAGGAAATATTTATTATCATTTCCAAATCGATAGATTGGTCGAAGTGGCGCAATAAACTGCCCCGCCATATCTCCTGATTTGACACTGTATGACTTCTGTTTGTGGGGTCACCTTAAAAGCAAAATTTATTTAAAAAAATTATAAAACACCCAAATATTAATTCATTGAGGAATAGAATTTTTACATCTATAACAGATAAGCAACTAGGCAATGCAAGTACAGCCTGTTTCTTAGGTTAGGTTAGGTTAGGAGCGCAACTAGATTTTTAATTATTAACTTGTAGCGTTTAAGTGAGGCTTTTGATCATTTTGTTTAGAATAAGCCAAATTCAAACCATAAAAATAGAGCTCATAACAACTTAAAAAAATGAAAATTCCAGTTCGTTCCGCTTAAACGTTTGGAATTAATTTTATAATAGAATGGGATATTGTTTATCACAGAAATAAGTAATAATAAATTTATTTTAAAATTTAGTTACAAATCGTTTTATTGTTTAAATTTGATAAAATAAATTACATATCTATTATTAAATTGTTTAATCATTCTAAAAGGTGATGGTTGACACAGTTTTTGATTGATAGGTAAAATTACATTGTTTTGTTTTACCTGTCAAATTCATGGCGAAGCGTGATTATTTAAAAAAACACATTCATTATGAATTTTCTCACATTTCGAAGCAAAATAAATAAAATAACTGAAAATATCAAAATTGATTGAAAAAGTTTTCATTATTATTAATAGCCGGTAAAAATTCTAGTTCAATTGATACCATTAGAGAACTTGTAAATTAATATGTGGAACAGTAATCGCAAAAAATGTAGATTTCAATGTTATTCTCCTGAAACGAGGCGTGGCCTCTGATGACTGTGATGTATTTTATTTATTATATTAATAATGTTTTTAACCCGTATTAAAATAGTGGTAAAAATACGCAAAGCGCTCGGAAAGTTTTGAGAAACGGCTGTATTATGTATCATTTTCATGCTGGTGTTGGAAGCGTGGAACAAGAAATTCAACCAATAGGATCGCTCTATTTTAAAAAAACCCGTACCATGGTGTCGTAGGCGCGGTGTTACAAGCGCGGTGTCGCAAGTTCAGAAATTTCAACTCTAGCGCTGGCCGCACCGTCGAAACCATAGATACAGATATATTTTTTCGGAATGGTGAGATCTTTAGCGAGACACTTATATTAATCTCCTAAAAAAAAATTTAAAAAACGTAAATTGATGTAGCGAAATAGCGACTTTTACAATGCCGTCGGCAGTCATAACGTTTATTATTATGGATTCGGTTTCAAATATTTGGCCTGCAGAAATGTCATGTAGTAGGTATACTAATAATACAACCTCAAGCAGGGGCCAACAGAATTTTCATTCTAAACTGTGATGTCAAGTAAAAAAGATTGTGTATTAAATTCTTTTCTTGTAATTGAATTAACTGTCTGTGTTTTGTGTGTCTCATTTTTTGCAACAAGGTAAAATAATCTCCTTGTTGCCTTTTGTTTCTATGTATATATGGGACGTATCCACCATCGCTTTTCTTCATATCGCAATGTCTAAATATGCATAAAAAAGAGCTAGGTCTCCTTCGATTTGACGACATATTTGATGAAATTGAAAAACCGTTTACTCCAAACAATTGTATAAACTTTTAGGTTAGATTTGGGTTAGATACAAATGTTGTCAAAACCGAAAATGCGCACTTATCACGCCTCCAACCCCACCATGAAATTCGAACTTGTAAATATAACACCACGCCTCTCACCCCTGTCGCGCCTTTGACACTACCATGAAAATGATGCATTACTAACATAGCAAGTTTATTCTTGCATTATTAAATAGACCATTCAAAACATAATAGATAACTGATAAATAAATTTTATGTAGTTGACTGCCTAATTTTAAACAGGTCAACTTTTAACCTACAATTTCTATTTGTCCTATTTGTCCAGGAAAGTCCCGTGAAACAGTTATTCCTGTAAATATTGCTGCGGTTAAAAAACTGCTCAATGAAAATAGGCGAATTGCATACAGGCAGATAAAGGAGTCTTTGCACATTAATGCACCAGCTATCCTTTCAATTCTTCGCTACCATCTGGATATTAGAAGAGTTTGCACACTATAGGTACCCCACAACCTGACTGATGCACAATAATAATAATAATAAATTTTTTATTATTATTATTATTCTAATTAGACTAAATTACAATAACAAAGACTGTTTTTAGTCAGTCAAAATTACAAATATAAAAAGTTTACACAAAATTGAGGACATAGATATAAACATAAATATTTATTAATTTAATTTAACTTAGAGCACAAACAGGACGAACCCAAAATAGTGCTCTAATATAAAATATAATAACATCAAATATGCAGAGATATAAGAAAATAGTCAATTGGATAAAATCAAATACATCGGGTTTTTTGTTAAAATTTCTTTTATAACTTTTTTAAAGTTTGTAAAATTTAGAGTTTTGAGCGTGTTGGATAATGAATTATAAAATTTAATGCCATAATAATTTTCACTAATTTTAGATCTATCAAGACGTAAAAATTTTGGGTAGATGTTACCTTTATTCCTTGTGTTGTAACACAAGCAGCAATAAGAGTTGATGGCGTCGAAAATATAAAAATAAATGGTAAGTTAAGTTTGGTTGCCTCAGTTGATTCAGTCCCTTCAAAACTTACGGCAACATTCACACCTTGTCATTTGGCTCTTACATGAAGATAACGCACCGGTGCGTCGAGCTCAACTAACTAAAGAATTTGTTAATAATTCTGGACTACAAGTGTTAGAATAAAATAAGTTCGACATCGCTGTCAGCGAACTTAAAGAGGTGAATGCTTTCAAATATCTCGGTAGCATAGTTACATCGAAAGGCACGATCGATGACTAAATTACTGAGAGGATATCTTTAGCTACCGCAACGTTTGGAAGATTGAGGAAATTGGTCTGGAATGTCAGAGGTCTACAGTATCACACCAAGATAAAGGTTTACAGGGTGGTGGTCCTCTCAGTACTGCTATATAGTAGCGAATCTAGGTGTCTCTATCGTAGACACATCAGATTGTTGGAAAGATTTCATCAGAGTTGTTTACAATATATTCTGAAGATTAAATGGCAGGACTACGTGCCTGATACTGACATTCTAAAAAAAGCAGGCATTTTGAGCATTGAAGCTACCCTAATCCAGAAACATCTTAAATGGACAGGAGTTGTAATTAGAATGCATGAATACCGTATGCCTAAGCAAGTACTGTACTCAGAGCTATCACATGGCAGTAGAAACCCTGGAGCCCCGTACAGGAGGTATAAAGATATGGTCAAGAGTTCACTAAAATCATGTCACCTCCTATATTCATCTTGGGAGAAGATATGTACTGATCGCACCAGGTGGAAACGCTCGGTGTCTTGTGCAATGAACCAGTTTGAACAACAGAGAATAGCACTAGCTGAGACTGCTCGTGGTCGACGGAAAAAGAGACTTAATAGTATGTCTGTGTCGTCTGGAGAGTATTTGTGCTGTGTGTGCGGAAAAACTTTTGTGTCGCGTATTTGGACTCTACAGTCATGAAAAAGCACAATCAAGAAGGAATGTGAAGATTTGCAAAGCACCCATCGTCGTTTGACGGGGTTGGATATATACAAGTGTTAGAACATCCTCCTTATAGTCCAGATCTTGCTCCTTGTGATTTTAGACTCTTCCCTTTCATCAAGCATAAGAGCGATGATGAGCTTCTAGCAGCCTGGAACCAAACCTATGCAAAAGTGCCAACTGAAAAGTGGGAAGACATTTTTAACCCGTGGTTTATATGTATGAGGATGTGTATTGAACGTGATTGGAAGTACTTTGAAAAAGTTTAAAAAGTAAGCGCATATCTCAACATTTCCTAGCGCCTAGCTAGGAAGGTAACTTGTAGCTACCCTATGTGTTACTTCTGTAGTATTTGTCAAAAATTATTAACACCTTTTTTAACAGATTTTGAAATTGGAGTAAATAAATAATGATATTTTAAAAGGTTCAATGACAACTCTATTGAATCAAATTTATCAAAATTCAATTAATCATGATATAGAAATCATCGTAAATCATTTTCTCGAATGACAACTTCATCTAAGATCAATTATTTTTGACAAATGTGATAACTTTTATTCCAGTAAACTTGGGATATTATGTCATTCCATTCAAATACCAGCTACTAATTACTGTAAGATAGAGTAATTGTCAGTATTATTCGGTGAATAGAACCGTTCGAGTTGCATCCCTTCTGCGGGATCGATAAAATAACAATAGATTCAGAGAATGCATGAAATATGCCTCTAATATGAATGTATTAATATTCATAGCTGCTGTAACACTTTTCTTTTCAGTTTACTTTTGTTAAAGAAAATCAATAATTTATAAAGAAGATTAATGATTCATGTTATGCATTACTTGACCAAGATTTTATAATTGAAAATAATACTTTTAAAATGGTCGAAAACTTCTTTACCAATAACAATACTTCAGCGGAAATAAAAAGAGACTTGTCCGGCAACAAGCATCTTCGCAGTCATAAACTGACTTCTTCCAGTGATTTAACCTCAATTGACGTTAGCTATCATCAATATCATTTTTATTTTATTAACAGCACGTCTGTAAAGTTCTCTATTATTCCGTACTCTTGTCTCTTCTTGTCATTTTCTTCTCCCAGGTCCTCGAATTTCCTATGTATTCGTGCGTGTTCTGCAATAAGCTGTATTTGGTCTAGATACTCGCATCTCCTTTAAAGATAAATAATATACTGTATATATTTTCATATTCTGCATAAAAACTCCAGATACCTTCAAAACACACGATCTCGCACATTTGGCGATTTAAAATTCAATCGTAACTCATTTGTACACAATAAACTGCTCTAATCTGCGTCCAGTCAGTTCAAAGGCTCGCAAGAAAACCGCAGTCTTTCAACTCCATGATTTGTGAGCAAAGCCAACAAGTTATAGGTCTTCTGGATAATAGCCCTTGTAACCTCACCTTTCTTTTGATAGTTAGTGGTGAAATTGACAAATTTCGATCTTCTGTGAGACGAAGTACGAGAAAAGTTAAGGGTCAGCCATGATCGCAGAGAACAGCGCTTCTGGCCCGTGGATGACCAGATTTCTTTGTGGATAGACCAGTTCGCTGATTATGCTTTATTGCGTAATTAATAGTGTTTTTAACTACTTCCAAAATGCTAGCGATATTCGAATACTGCGGCTATTTTCATGTAACTACGAAGCTCGTACATTGGTGGGTGGCATTGTTATAAAAACATTTTATAATCTTCCGATACTAATACCGATTTTAACTAGTTTAAATAAACGTTTTTATTATTTTTTTGTTTTTTTTGTAATTGTTTATCTTTTAAATGTTTCATTTGTTACACAAGCATTGCATTTTTTATTTATTTTATTTATTTATTTTTTTTCAATAAAAGAAGCATAAACGTCTTATATGTTCGGAGGGTTAAATATTAAGAGGCACAATAATATATTTAATTTTTAAGAGACGCAATATAATTTTTACTTGCCCGACCTTAATATATAAGGGGCAAGTATTGTAATTGCGAAAATTTTCGATGTCGAAATTTTGACTGATGACCACGTTTCATGGTCCAGGGAAAAAATCTATTTTCGAAGTGCCGTCCGTATGTGTGTGTGTCTGTGTGTGTGTGTGTGTCTGTGTGTGTGTGTCTGTGTGTGTGTGTGTCTGTGTGTGTGTGTGTGTGTGTGTCTGTGTGTGTGTATACACGATAACTCAAGAACGGTTTAACTTAGAGTTCGTTCTGGTACTAAAAAATTCTCTTATTAATTGGGAAGAACCCTATTGTTTTTTACAAAAATCCGAAACCGGACACGGAAGTTATTAAACTTTAAAATTTTAAACAATTCATAACTAGTAAACCAAGCTTTGGACAAAAATTTGTATAGAACATAATTTGATGTATTTTTGAAGATTTACCTAAAACATTTTTAATTTTATCGTCGAAATTAGTCATCAATTTTTTTCCCCACTTTTCCATAGGCATGATTCATATCACGCGATTGTTGTGTCTTCGCAAAACGGAGTCCTTTTAGTTAGTTTTTGACGCAAGATCTGGATTATACGAAGGATGTTATGTTGTTACGGAGGATAGTGAATGTAATTCTGAATTTTCCAAAAAATCTTGTGTAACTTGAGCCCTTTGTTTTTGATTATGGGATACCTAATGCTTACAAATCTGTCTAAAGTGCAATTTACCATGCAAAATTGTATGCAAAGCTGGCGCATTAATTTTGAGGGTTTCATCTATCTGCTTGTATGTTATATGGAGATTTTGTGATCAATTTTGTAACAGCAGCTACATTTTTCGGTTTTACTACTTCCTCAGGTCACAACGTTTGTCATTTTCTAATCCAAAATCACCTTCTTGAAAATTTTTAAATCATCGCTCAATAATCCTTCAGGATGGACAATCATCATGGAATATACCAAACATTTCTTCATAACACTCTATAGTTGCTAAACTATGTTTAAAATTCTAAAAAATTTTGTCCAATAATTTCGTCTCGGCATGGCTAGCATTTTTTTACCTTTATTAAACAAAATCACAACATAGACTGAAGATAAATAAATAAAATTGAACCAGTGTTTACATAAAAACTCATGTTTAAATTGGTACAAACTCGATATCGCTGTTTATTTATATGAGCGCACAACAAAACTTTTTTAGCGCTCTCTGTATAACCTATATATTTATGTAAAATTTTGCGATAACGGTTTCATAAAATTATTATTTATTTTTTGTTTAACTTAGGAGCCCCAAAATGATTTTTAGCTTCAGGTCCCTGAAAGTCTAGATCCGCTTTTTCCCCCGCCTGCCTGACTAAAAAAGACTCCTGAATATCAAAACAAAAGTTCAAAATGAAAGGATCCGGGAAAGGATGAACTTAGCAACTGGCATCTTCGACATGATCCAAGAATAACAACTTATCTGATCTAACGAGGTATCGGAGAAAGAATTCCAAAACAGGTACTGCCATGGGTTTCAATGGTAAGACCAAAAAGAGAAGGGCCATAAAACGTATTGATAAAAGGAGTGCATCAGACTTTTAGATAAAAGGAACAATGAGCAATTGTTGCGATTTGGAACCGAAAAGCGTCGAAGAACGCTATAGTCTTTTTTTCTAAACCAACAATAATAAGTCACATTTAGGTATGTTAATTTGGAAATTTTAAAATATAAAAATTTCAATGAAAATATCTTTGTAAAAATGCACATAAATCTAGAAACTGGTTAAAGAGTGCGGATGGCGGAGTTATGAGGGCATGAAGAAAAATGTAGTCAGCTTGTACAAAATTTACATACATAAACGAGACATTAATCAAATTTGATGTGGTGTGGTGTATTGTAATCACGGAATATGTCATGAATTTGTATACGCGTGTATTTATTCACTAAATTACATAACATTCTATCGTGCATTTGTTATGTTTAACTCTAACAACAATGTAATACCATTGTTCAAACTTTAATGCAAACAATAATATCATAAAATCCTTTCTATCAAACTGTATCATTCAATACAATTGGAATATGTTTTGTTTACTAATTATATTGTAAAATTGGGCATCTGTGGGTCTCTGGGAAAATCTATCAAGAGATTGAATGAGGGCCATCTGTAATAAACTTAAATTGGAATTAAGCGCATACTTATTTAAATGCTTTCATCTGTTTAGCCCGGTATTATTTATTCTATAGAAAACAACTAGAAAAATTTCAACTTAAAACCAATGGCCGGCCTTTGCAGATGTTTTAACAGGAAATACAAAATATCCAAAAAAAAACAGAATTACAGAAAATCATTGAACAGCATTTTTCATATTTGAGGATGAAACCAGTAATTTTTTGGAAACCTTTAAATTGTCTTTAAGGGCAGCCATTTGGACACATGAATGATATATAATTCCTTATAGCTCCTAGGTGGAGCAAAAGGCCTCTACGAAGCATCTCCATCTGGCCCAATAAGAGGGGGTAGCCGGGGAAAATTCCCTGGGCCCCGGGGTTTTTGGGGCCCGGGATTCTGGGCAGAGTCGTAGGAACTGCGAACCTTTTTTTTGCTCATCACTTGTACTTTGGAAGTGAGAACCCCCGGGCCCGCAAAGAAAGTTTCTCCCCGGGGCCCCAGAAATCCTCTCGGCAGCCCTGGGTCTACCACTTCTGCGCGCTCTCTAAGTATTCCATTCAAGTGCCTGTTTAGAGATGGTATTGTCAGACTTCCTCAGTGTGTGTCTTTATCCACTTCCATTTCCAGGACATTATTTCTGTTGCAATTGGTTTTTAGCTTGCTGGACTCTATAGATCTGTATTTGAGATTGTATTTGGCCAAAGTATGTGGAAGATTTTTCGGAGACATTTGTTTGTGAAAACCTGTAATTGGGAGGTCACCTCATTGGTCACCTTCCATGTTTCACATCCATACAGACGTACGGAAAGAGCGTTAGTACGAAAGATACGTATCTTTGTAGATATGGAGTATAGCTGTGACTTACAGACTTCCCTGAGTGTGCCAAAAGCATGGCCGGCTTTCCAGATATGATTTTCAACATCAGACAAAGCTCATCTTTAACCGCTTATTACACAGCCAAGTTTGATGTATTTATCCGTTTCTTTTAAGGAAAATATACAAAAATAAATCGATTCTAGTTGATATTCAATTTCAGTGATTCTGTTTTGCTGTAGTTAAAACGCAGGTCAATTTTCTGCGCTTCTGTACGTAAGAGCGATAGTTTTGCTTGCATAGCAGCGAAAGATTGTGCAAAGAGACAAATATCATCTGTGAAATCCAAATCTTCTGGCCTAGAGGAAAGAGTCCAGCGTATGCTACGCGGGACATTTGTTACTTTCTTCATGACCGAGTTCAAATCTAATGTAAATAAGAAATGTGAAAGCGGACATCACTGCTTTACGCCTCTTTGGATGGGAAATAGATCAATTTTTTCCATTATGCAACACTGCACAATTACAGCCCCGATATAACTCTTTAACTAAATCAATTAGCTTCTGCGGCACCCGTTTCTGAGCGCTGTTAAGATGGTTTCGATATGAACACTGTCGAAAGTCTTCTGAAAGTCTAGGTATAGTAGAGAGTGCCATTCTTCGGAGTATTCTATTATAATGCGTATAGTGTTGATGTGATCTATTCACGACATGTTTGGTCTGAGACCACTTTGTTCTACTCTCAACTGAGGTTCGAGTTCATCCTAGAGTCTACGCATTAATATAGTACCTAATATTTTGTTTATTGTATTTAGTAAAGGGATGCCTCGCCAGTTATTACATTCTGATCGCCATTCTTCGGGAGTTTGATAATGATTCCTTCCTGACAGTAATCTGTTATAGAACATTTTTCCCACGTGTCCTTGATGATAGGGTGCAATAATTCTACCCTTGTCATATTGTCAGCTTTGAGTAGTTCTGCAGGCTGAACGTCCGGATCTGGTGCTTTATTCTTTTTAAGCTGTTTAATTACTGTTTTTAGCTCTACTTTTGTAGGGATGTTGCGGTTCATAGAGAGTACGTCTTCAAGAGGATGGCGACGGTCTTGATCTTGTTGCTCTTTTTGTGTTTCCATGGACGTTATCTACAGAAGAGTTTTCTGAAGTGTTCCTTTATCGAGCTAGTTCCTTACAGGCGTTTTAGGACTATATTCTCTGCCACCTAATTTCTTAGTCATTGCATAAAGCTCTCTGCTGTTGTGAAGTTTAACATCACGCTCTGCTCTTTATGCCAAAGAGTTTGTTCAGTTTCTTTTATCTTTCCGGGCACTCTTTTGATTCTGGTATTCATGCTTTTGTACCTGGTAGCCAAATGAGTTGTTTCTTGTGTGCTGAAGTCATGATTTAGGTGCGCTTTTATTTCCTTTCTTTGTAGTATTAGATCCCAAGTAGTATCGCTGATCCATTCCTTTCTTTGTTTCTCTCGCTTTCCCAATTCGCTTTCTGCCAGTTCCACTATTCTTTTACTAATCAATTTAAAACATGAATGATGCTATAAGGCTTTTAGTTGATACCTACGAAATTTTATATCTATTCCTTATAAAAAAAATACCCATACAAAATACGATTAAATATTAAAGCAGTCTACAAGAAATATTTCGTATTGAAGCGATAACTGAAAATAATACTTCTAGGTTATATTATGTGTCACAAAACGTTTATTCAATATAAAAGGTAGGCTTTCCGAATTATTTCAATCATACCAAATGTCCCATGAAATAATAAATGTACTAATATTACAGTCATTGAATATTTCATATTGGTTGATCCATAAACAAGATTTTCATCGTCATTGAACTTATGAAGGTTTAAAATTCGATGAGCTTCTAGCCATAATCTGTATAAAGTGAAAATTCGAGCGAATGAAGGCAAATGTTGACTTTGAAAATGGAAACTGACATTATGATGAACGCTAGATTAACGATATTGTATTGATATTTGTTTACTTATCTCATGCATCCCCAGTTTTCTTAAAAGCAAGATTTCTCCGGATTTTATTTAATGTATTTTTAGATAAATTATATTAAACAAAGTGCATTTTCTCATGTTTCTTATTAATTAGCTTAGTTTAGTTTAGTTTAGTTTAGTTTTATTCTTGTCTTTCATGTACATAAATATTACATAATAACAATGTACAACAATAATACTATTACATGAAAAGAAAGTCAATACATAATAATATAAGAAAATATTTAAAACATTAGAGATATGGACAGTGAAGAAAATAAATGAATAAACAGTAATAAACAATAAATATGGAAATTATCTAAAAAAATCCTTAACGTCATACAATTCTCTTTCAATTAGGTATTTTTTAACATTGGTCTTGAAGATGAGTGCATTTTATGACAACTTTATTTCATCAGGAAGCGCATTATAGTATTTACAGCAATTGAAATGGGCACCTCTTTGGTAACAGGTTAAATTGTGTGGCCTTGGGACTAGTGCATCTTTGTTCCTTGTGTTATGGGAATGTTCGATTTTTAGGAACAGTTGTTTGTTTTTGTAGACGAACATACAAAGAGATAGAATATATTCTGCTGGTTGAGTTAATATGTTAAGTTGGGTGAAATATTTCTTGCATGAGTCTCTGGAGTTCAGCGATTGAAGGACTCGTATTGCTGACTTTTGGAGACGAAATACTTGTTTGCAATTAGTCGATTGGCCCCAGTGGATAATATTGTACTTTAAGTGTGAGTGGAAGCATGAAAAGTATACATTCTTTAACACTTTGATGCTACAACTCAGTTTCAACGACCTTAGGAGGTATAAACATGAGCACAACCTTCTACACAGTTTATCGATGTGGTCTGTCCAGTTAATGTTTTTGTCTAGCGTTAGTCCTAGTACGAGTGAGGTATCTGATATTTTTACTTTTTGATTTTCAAAATTTAATTCCTTAGGCGGAATGAATTTATTTTGTTGTGTTTTGAAGACTACACAGGATGTCTTATCAATATTTAAGGTTAATTTATTTTTATTTGCCCATGTGGATGCTATTTTCATTACGTCATTAAAGGAGGTTTCAATATCTGTCGTGTTTTTACATCGAGTAAGGTAACTATTGTCGTCAGCAAATGAAGTCACGGTTAAGTTTGTCATATTTGTAAAATAATTAGGTAAGTCACTTGCGTAAATTAAAAATAGAGTAGAAGCCAAGACACTTCCTTGTGGGGCACCTAGGGTAACAGACTTTTTGTCGGAAAAATGTGACTTGTTTTTAATGTCTATCGAGGTGAATTGGGTTCTGTCAGTAAGGTAAGATTTGATCCAGTCTAATGCGATTCCTCTTATTCCGTATCGCTCCATTTTCATGAATAAAATATCATGATGAATGCAGTCAAAGGCTTTACTCAAGTCTAAAAAAATTCCTTATGCTTTGCTGTTGGCATCTAATGTGTTTAATATTTCACTAACGAAGTTAAAAAGGGCTGTATCAACAGATTTATTTTTTACGAAACCATGTTGTGTTTCTGGAAGAATTTTAAAATTTGATAGGAAGGAAAGTAACTGTTTGTTTACGATTGATTCTATAACTTTTGATAAAGGTGAAATTAGAGTGATAGGCCTGTAGTTGTTGAATGATGATTTGTCACCCTTTTTATAGAGTGGCTTAACTAGGGCATTTTTTAGTTTTTTAGGAAATATTGCTTGTTGGAAAGATAAATTTATTATGTGTGTTAGGGGAATAATTATAAGGTTCTTACAAAGTTTATTAGGTATTAAGTTATTCGATAGTTTATCAGCACTTACAGCAGAAGAATTTTTTAGATTTGTTATAGCCTGCATTATGTCATGTTCTGTGACGGGTTTTAAGAAAAATGTATTTATGTTTATTGGAATTTTTGACTCTATGTATTGGTGATCGATATTTGTGTCAAAGTTTGCACTCATATCTGTAGCTACTGATGTAAAGTAGTTGTTGAATTTATTAGATAAGTCTATATCTGTGCTATCACATTCAAACATTAAAGAGGAGTTATTTTCTGAATTGTTTTGTCTAGTTTTATTTATTATATTCCAAGCTGTTTTATTTTTATTGGTCGAGTTATTAATTAGGTTGTCATTATGTTCAATCTTTAGTTTTTTTAATAATTTACTATAATCATGGTTTGTGGAGATGAAAATTTCTTTAAAAATGGGGTATCTCTGCGATAGTTCGCGATAGGCACTTACTTTCTTTTTTAACTCACACGCCTCTTCTGTTAACCAAGGAAGCCCGTTTCTATCGCTGTGTTTATCTGAAATCAGTTTTTTAGGAAAACATATATTATGGTAATACAGAAGAATATTGCTGAAACAATCAAAGGCTTTTTGGGTGCAATCTTGGGAAAGTACTTTATCCCAGGTTTGGGTTTCTAAATACTGGTAGAATTTTATTTTGTTTTTTGTGGAAAAGTCAGTTATTTCCTTCTGTATTGGCTGTCTGAAGGAACTGTTTTCAACATAGATGGTAATTGATTGACTTGTATGATCGGATAGTCCAAATTCTCTTACATCTACACTGTTGAAGAGTAAATTTTCAGATAAAATAAAATTGTCAATGCATGTTTTAGAATCCTTAACTATTCGCGTTGGTGTCTTAATTGTAGTCATTAATTTGTATGACTGTAATATATTAATAAAGGATTTTTTATTTATGTCATCGTTCATGAGATCAATGTTAAAGTCTCCACCTATAACAATATTGTCCTTAAGATAAAAAGTATAAGTATAAAGCTTATATATTCACAAAGCTGAAGATTATTAAGAAATATCCAGAACATAAAATTTATCTTTTTTTTTATAAGCAGACTGAAAGTAGGAAACCTTTTATCACAGCCTTTTTAAATTCATACTGGAGTCAAACAAGGAGATATCACCTCAACTTTGCTGTTTAATCTCGTGCTGGATATGGTTCTACGAAAATCCCAAGAAAGTAAACACCGAGGTCTACAGCTGAATGGGTATCAAATAATTTTAAGGTATGCAGATGACCTGGATATTATTTCAAATAGGGTTGAAGACGTAACACCTTATTGACGTAGAATCTTGTAAAGTAGAACTCATCATCAGTAAAAAAAAAAAAAAACAAGTATCTCAAAAACAGTAAACTAGTTAGTAGATGCAGTCATAAAAAAACGTCGTAAAAATTAATGATAATACTCTTAACAGAGTTTATATTGTCATATATCTAAGCACCATTATAAATCAGGTGAATCTGATACAGCAGGAAATTGCGAACAGAATTAAAGCAAATCAATAATAAGTTTTAAAAAAATTATTACAGAAATACAAAGTTTACAACGATTTTTCTTAGAAATGCAGTTAATTTTTCATTTTCAATAATTATTTACTAATTTTATAGAAATATAGATTACAATAATGTGTAGCTGGTATATTCTTAACAAATATCATACGGCACTAATATTCTTTACAAAAATAAAATTAATCATATATAAATTTGAGTAGGGAGAAGGATTATATTTTAAAAATAATAATTTTGAGGCTTTGTCTCCTTAAGTATCAAATAAAAATCGTTGTAAACATAATATGAATTTCTGTAAAAAAAATTGTGTAATTCTTTATCGTATTTTTAACACTAAAACGAAAAAAATCGTATTTATTTTGTAAACTTTAATTTTAAAACAAGCTTTATTAATAAAGATTGACAGAAAATTTTTACTCATAATACATTATGTCGCGCCCGCTTGGCGCTTATTATTATAAAATTTAATTTATTTAATTTATTTTAAAACACAAAAACTTTTTGTGTTTTTATAAAATGTTGAGAGCCGCTACTTGCCTGTTTTAACATTATTTTTCACCTAAATCATTCATATGCTGACCTGATCAGAGAGTACGTCGCCTATCGAATCAATTATTTAACAGTTTCTAATAAAATCACGCGTCTCTATCGCGAGTTAGTGATATGTCACCCTCTTGGTTTATCATTTAATTTCTGTGCATCAACACCTGTTGAAGAACAATCCGAGGACCCAGGAAACTGTTTTTTGGGACATCAGTACCAATAATGTAAAGTTGGGATGATATTCTACATATTTATGACTACAACCATCACTCTGTAAGTCCATTCCAATTTTACATTAACTCAATTTCATTGTTTATTTTATATTTTTGTAACATATACTTCTATTGTGCAAGTTAACGCATCAGCGCCGTAACTTGTACATTTTGGTTCGCACACGCTGGTCTATGGATCACGTGTGCTGTTTTACTTGAATTTAAATTTAATATCTGTATTTTTTGTATTTAATATTAATAATTTTTGTTATAAATTGTCAGTGTTGTATAATATTATATTTTTGTGGTACTGTACATTATTCCTGTGATACACCCATCGTGTTGAGCAACGTCTGCGCATTGTTTGTCGCTGGGCTAAGGTTTTCAGAGACTTCGTGGGAGTTTCTAGGTTTGGTTCCTTCGCTGCCATTACTTGTGGGCCTAGGATTTTACACGTCTACACTCCAGCTAGGGCTACCATTTCCCTTGTGTTAGTCTCCTAGAGCAGCCCCTAGGAGCAGAAGAGTTTATATTCCCTTCCCTTCCTCTAGGTCGTCCGTGTCTTCCCCAGATGCTCAACTCGGTGCGTCTCCGTATCACGTAGGTATCAAATGGTAGTCGCCATCGCGAAGACCATTTGTGTGACTCTCTGGCCACCCTACCTTACTTAGGATAGGAGCGGGCACCACACATTATTATTAATAAAAATATCTGCATGATATCCGTAACAAAATCAGTGGATACGGGTTCGAATACAGATATGTTTTTTTCGAGCGGATATCTGCGGATACGGATACGAATACGGATATCTGGCACATCTCTAGTTAGCGATACTTAAACAGTTCCCAAAAATACCCTATATATACATATAATGCATAACATTTATATTTTGTTCGAATTCATTTTAATTTACCTTTATGGTATTATAAAATATACGCATTGATTTTCGCAATTTTTGCTAACTATTTCTGTTAAATATTTATTTCATTTAAATATAAAAACAAATTTCCATACAAACTATCGAGTTACTGTGGCTTCGGGTATTGTTTGTACATAATAATTCGAAATAAACAATAGTAATGTAAAATAATACTGGAAAATTCATATAATATTCCATCAACAATTCGTTCCACTCTTTCTATACAAACATATAAATGTATTCTTTTAATTACTTCATTTTAATATTTCATTTTATATTTATGGACATTTTAATATTAATTTATTAATTGTTTGATTTATTTACACTCTAATTTATTTTACCATTAATATAAATATTTAATTAATAATATATTATTTATAGAATATAACTTCCAAAACTTTATTAGAGAGTTTTCATAAATGTATTATGAGTTTTTTGAATGTTCAATTAAATTGAGATTAAAATTTGATTAACCGTGAAAAAAATGATAAAGCCGTCTTAATGTGGTTTGAAAATAAATAAAATAGAGCATAGTGCAGTAAAACAGTTCCTTATTAAAAAGATATAAAGGCAACAGACATTTTTATCGAGATGAAGAATGAGTTAGGTCAAGGGTGGTGAACCTCTTGGTGTTCTCTTGTCAGACAACATTAACCCTCTAGTTCCCAACACCGCCTCGAGGCGGATCCTATATAAATCCATGTAAAAATACAATACGTGCAAATTTCATCGAAATGCCCGTGGCAGTCTGAAGACGACTGTACACGTACTTTTGCTAAAAACAATTAATTGAGTGCAAGAATTTACATATTACGGATGTTCGCTTTACTTTACTTATTTAAAAAAAATAAAATAAACATTTTACAGAACTAAAGGTTAATTCTTGAATAATAAATACTCCAGCAAAATAAAGAATTATTACTCTTATTTTACCCATACAATTCACTTATTTTAAAATACATTTCAAATATTTGGTCTTGTGGGGGCCACAGCTGATTACTTATTAATATTTTTGCTTTTAACTAACAAAGCATTTTTACATTTTGCTCAGTTATAGTACGTACCACATAACTTTTCAAGATCGACATAAAACAATTATCCTGTATCGATCAACTGAGAAATTTAATTCTACAACATATCACGATCCAACTAAAATATATATAAATATATAGTAACGACAGTGCTCCACGACGAATTCTTCTCGTTAAAAGTGTTCCGTGGCTCAAAAATTTGGGAAACTCTGACATAAGTGACGTCGTACCCATCTTCTTCCTCATTTCCCGCATCCATTCCAAATGTTGAATCATCACCATACTCGCTACTATCCGTAATAATTCTACAGATGTAAGAAATGCCTTTCTCCAAGACCACTATAGAATTTACCAATTCTAAAACCAATTTTGACTACAGAAAGTTAATATTCTAACACAAGAGTAGGAATGTTATTCTAAAGCACTTATCTTCTTATGCATTTCGCGTGTATTTCATTCCATCACTTGTTATGGAATAACTATTCCATACTTGTTGTCTTTTGTTTTTGTAGGGTTACATTAAGATATATGCAACGTTTACATTAAATAAATGCAACATAACTTCCTAACCTAAAATAGTGGCCGATGTGCGGTAAATTAAATTAAAATTAAACAAATAATAAATTAAACCAGTGGCGAAGGGAAACCTGCGCTAGATTTGCCCTCCAATAAAAAAAAAAATTTAATTAAAAAAAGTAATTAAAATTGTTTAGATAAATCTTCAAAAATACATCAAATTATGTTCTATACAAATTTTTGTCCAAGGCTTGGTTTACTAGTTAACAATTAAATATCATGACCATGGAAACGTTACATATAAGCAAGAAAAAATAGAGACTTTATAGTATATATAAAAATAGAGAAAAAATTTTAAATAATTTTACAAAAAAATTTCGAAATTTTTCGTTTTATCAAAAAACGTCTCAAATAAAAGTTATTAGTTATTGCATTTATAGTAACTTTTGTTGAATAAATTTTTTCGAAATATTTTTCTGTTGCTAAATATTCGCAAAAATCTTAAAATCGGCACGAGTAAACTCCAATTTCTAGTCAACCGATCTTCATAAAAAACAATAGAGTTCTTCCCATTTAATAGGATAATTTTTTAGTACCAGAACGAATTCTCTAAGTTGAACCGTTCTTGAGTTATCGTGTATACACACACACAGACACACACACAGACACACACACAGACACACACACACCGAAACACACACAGACACACACACATACGGACGGAAAATAGGTTTTTTGGATTCCCTGGACCATGAAACGTGGTCATCAGTCAAAATCTCGACATCGAAAATTTTCGCGATTACAATACTTGCCCCTTATATATTAAGGTCGGGCAAGTAAAAATGAAATGTTTGATCAAATGTCGTGTGTTCCATTGACTTATGTTCATTTGTCGCTATGATAATGTATCACTGTGTTCATTTGTCGTGTGTTAAAATGTGTCTATGTTCATCTGTTATCATACCTACAAAGCCCTAAAAATGTAGTCTTTCATTATCAGCTCGCGATTCTTGACCCTTGTATATTAGGCCATTTTTTAATATAGAGGTCATCGCTTATCAAATTAAACCAAAACGGTTTGCTTATTTACATTACTTTTAATATTTACATTACATATGCACGGTTAAGTACTAAATTTGTATTTGTGAAAACTAAATTGTTTTAAAACCTTTCTGAAAAGCGACGTGCAGATATATTTCTGAATAGACCTTTCAACCATCCGAGTAAGTACACTATTGTTTTGTCTAGATAAATTCGTAGAAACGTTAATTAAATAGCTTTATTCAGTAAGAGATAAAATAATTTTATTCTCATGGTAGTTCTGCATCTACATCTGTGATTGTGAGTCTGACGGGATTACGTCAAGCGAACAAGCTTCTTCCATTAGCCCAAGACACATCTTCCGTATGTCTTCACTCAAACTTCAACGTGAACCTCGCGTATACCGCCATCTTGTATTTTATTTGACACCGTATTATACTCACCTTTACAAAACTAAAAATATACTAAAAAGAATCATGGTGGTAAACATGAAAAATATTAAAGGAGATATTCAAAGAGGATATAGAAGTGGTTCATTTTTAAATCATTTTAAAATGTGAAATTCTCACAAATATAGAATCTTTACATGAATTTTCAAGACGCAATTGAAGAGGTCCAATTTATTTTTCCGTCTAAATAATTATGTATTTAGACTAGCAGTATACCCAGTGGTGTTACCCCAGTTTATGAACAGCCAATTTCCATAGTTAGGGTGACGGATCCAGGGAGGGAGCGATATTCTCCTCCTTTGAAAAATGTGTGTAATTGTGTTTAAACCAGGGCTTCGAACCGGAACTGAACCGAAAACCGAAAAAACCGTTGTTTTTGTCAGAACGAAAACCGGAGCTGGACCGAACAAAAATATCGATTTATTTCGATCCAGATAATGTTTATGGGAGTGAACATAAAATACATTTTATTTAAGATTATTTTTTAAACTGATGAGCAGAAAAAAAAAATTATGTGAAGTGTGAATTTTTACACATTTCAGTGCTTCGCAGGTATTTAGTAAGTGAATGATGATTATTTGGAATGCCAAAACAAATTTTATGTTAAAATATTTTTTTATTTATTTTAATTCGAATGACTAATACTATTATTTGGGTTTCTAAATATTTGCAGTATTTTTTTTATACAGCAAGGTTCATTAATATTTTGAAAATTGCGCCTACGGCATCCATTGGTTGTTTAAGTCATAAACTCCGCCCCTCCGATTTTGTATACAGTCAAACATAGAATTAAGTTATAATTTCAACACTTCCCACTGGTTATTAAATTTACGCATTTAAAAATTAAATGCAACATATGCCAAAATATAACTAGAATTTTGACAAAATAATTTAAACAAAATGAAAATTAAAAAAAAACAGAAAAAATAAAATTGGACGTTTCTTCCAGTATTTTCAACTCACGAAGCGACAACGTTACCACTGTACTACGCAGATTGACTCGTTTACTATGTTAAATAGCGGATTAAATATTTTACACATTTTAGTTAAAAACACAAATAATGCGTTATTTTCCGAAAACGTAATCTGATCAAAAATTTCTGTTGTACTATTTTGGTTCACACCAATGTACATTACTTAGAATTTTTTCAGATTTTTAGTTTAAACCATCTGGGCTACAGGGTGTGGGACAATTTTTTTTTTGCACAATTTTGGCATAAATCGCTTCAGAATAATTTATTTTGCAAAAATAAAATTTTGATCGTTAATCCACGTACTAAGGGCTTTCATTTGATACCCTACTCAGAATTTAATTATTATTATATTTTTTTTTTTTTGATGAGCCGATATTTGTTTATATTTTTAGAGGGATATGTTTTTTAGATGTTTTAGTATTTTTCCTATGTGTGGGTCAAAGAGTTGTATAAGCATGCCAAATTTCAACCCTCTAGGTGTAGCCGTTTGGCTACAATTTTTACCGAACAGACAGACAGACAGACAGACAGACAGACAGACAGACAGACAGACGGACGGACGGACGGACGGACGGACGGACGGACGGACAGACAGACAGACAGACAGACAGACAGACAGACAGACAGACAGACAGACAGATCGACGACAAAATGACGGTATAAGGGTTTTTTGGTCATACCTACAAAACCCTAAAAATGACCCAACCATATGAAAACCTTTTAAAATACCTGCAAGATACACAACTCCCAGGACAAATTTAACTGGACCACTTAGGCCCGGTCTTTCCACCTTCAGATAAAGTTCCAGGTAACTATCTGACAGATAAGGTTATTTGTAACTTCATCTGCTGAGTAAATGTCATCCCTTCTTTCTATACAAATGTATCTATCGGATAGTTATCTAACGGATAATGAGACTGACGTATTGGATTCACTGACTGGTATTGACATTTATTCAGCAGATGAAGTTATAAATAACCTTATCTGTCAGATAGTTACCTGGAACTTTATCTGAAGGTGGAAAGACCGGGCCTTAATAAGATAAACCTGTTTAATATAATTTGATTTTTATTATTTTTTTTTTTATTTTTTTTTTTTAACATTTTTTAACGTTTTTTGACATTTTGTTCGATGCTTTTTTGTTTGAGTTTGCACTGTAAGTTCGAAGGTGCACTGTATGTAGTTTTTGGGGTTCACGCTTTGCAATTATCCTATGCTAACGCCTAGTTACGCCACTGACTGCAGGGGTAGTTTTATTTTTGAAAAAGAGATTTTATGGAGTACATAATGTAAAGTTGAAATGAGTAATACCACAGTAAATATAGTGATAGTTTAGTTAATATGGTGTCATCCTGCTCGGCTGATGTATATTAAAACTCATAAACTCTCTGTTGATAATTAATAACGGTTCTAATTAACTGGCGCAGCACCCAACATTACTCATTAAAATTGTCGCCATCGCTGTAGTCATCGTTATATTGCTCATAATAGCTGCTCACTTTACAACTTTATACCTCGGGTATTACATCACATGTTTACTAAATACGACACTTTATTACATTATTAGATACACCTGCCAACAAAACACTTCAACAACCAACTTTCTAGAAGTTGCAAATCAAACATCCAAGACTTAGATGTCTACAGGGTGTAACTAAAATCACTAAATAAAGAAAGTAGCGCTTTATGGAAGTGACTGGACCTACAAAGTTTCCAACACTACTTAATAATAATAAGTTTATTGACCCAATTACAGACTCAGTGTTTTAAGTCAGTCGATATTACAATATATTAATTTAGTCTATTAAACTTTACAGATCAGAAATTACATTGACAACATTAAAGATACATTGAAAGATTTGTACATTTTATAACTTTACAAAACTATTAGTCCGAGAGCTAGCAACGTTTTCGAGAAAGAATTTTAGGTCGGCTGGTTTTTCGATATTTCTCTTTCTTATTGATGCTTTCTTATTGGATGCGGTACGTCTGGCATCTGGGAGCGGTTGCGTTTACCTGTGCGCATGTCGCCTGTACAGGTAAAAAGATATTTTGATATCATTTTAAGACTTTTTTTTTTATATATATAATTTTCTATGTCTTTTTAGCATTATAAATTTATAGTTGCCAGACAGTTTCGTTGTTGCTAACATTGCGCCAGATCTAATTTAAGTAATTAAAAAATAATAATTTTCGAACCATTTTAGTATAGCTGTAATTTTAATATGATATAGTTCTGTAATCGAAGAATACAATATTAATTTGCCAGACGGAAATTCCGTTGTTTAACTAGGAACCAGACCAATTTAAGTCCCGGTATCAAGAGTCAAAAAATCTGAATCACCGTTTTTGGTGTACCGTACTTGTTTACAATGATAAAAATAGTGTAGACACAATAAAATTAAATATGACACACGCATGCAAACATTAAATTAAAAAATAGGTAGCATCTAAAATCCAATCTTCTCATACAATTTTATGTGGGTACTGCATAAATTATTATTATTCATTTATACTTTGATCACACGTTATTAATTTACCTAGCAGTTTGACAAAATTTTGAAGCTGACAGATTGTTTGATAATTATAATCAGTAATATAGGCTATTCCAAACGTTTAAGCCGAACTAAATGGAACTTTTATTTTTGTAAGTTGTCACGAGCTCACTTTTTAACGAGTGAAGTGAGCTATTGCTAAATAAAATTATCAAAATCCTCATTTAAACGTTAAAAGTTACTAGTTCCGTTTAAATCAAAGAAAGACAATATTTTAATTTGGGTGACAGAAGAAAGTATTGTAACGTAGTTACAATTAATTATTTTAATAAAGTTTTTTTAAATTTTTATAAGTTACAATAAAGACAAATTTGTTTGTTTTTTTTTTTTATATCAAACTACTTAAATATTGGACTTATACACTAAGTAATAGATAAAAATAACACTTATAAAAATAACGGCCGGTTTCTGAAAGCTTAGTTAATTATAAACCGTTGAAGATGGTTGCTGTGAAACATAGAAAATGGTTGCTGTGGTTACTTATGGGATTGTTATATTGTAACTGAGTTTAACCAAAGGATTAAACTCAGCTAAACTTTCAGAAACTGGCCCTTAATGAATATATAGTGACTATATCACTAGTGTGGCACTACACGTATACCACATTTAATCCATAGTTAACTGTTCCAGGTATATCCTCAGTAGCGCTGGCTGGACCCAGGTATTAGATTAACTAAATCACTCAGTCTCCTCCTATTGAATTCCACTAATTCAGTATCTCCTCTTGAGTTCAATCATTTGCATAACACTAAGCTGATGTTGAATGGATGAAACTGACTTATTGACGATCTTGACTGTCCCGCTGAACTGACTCGCTAAAATAAGACTGACTCAATTACAATTTTTTTAACAACAGATGGCAGGGCATTAATTTACAAACATTATCAGTGTTAATCAAACGGTGGTTTCTCTAATAAAACAGATTTTAGTTAAGATTTTTAAGCTTTGTTCGAACATTTCGACTAAGCTGATGTTGAATGGATGAAACTGACTTATTGACGATCTTGACTGTCCCACTGAACTGACTCGCTAAAATAAGACTGACTCAACTACAATTTTTTTAACAACAGATGGCAGGGCATTACTTCACAAACATTATCAGTGTTAATCAAACGGTGGTTTCTCTAATGAAACAGATTTCAGTTAAGATTTTTAAGCTTTGTTCGAACCTTTCGATTTCTTCTGTTATAACCATTTACTAAACTAATTGAATCTACTTCCCTAGTTTTTATGTGCAGAGTACTGTATATTGGTTCTTCTAGCCGTTCCATTTTTTATGTTAATATTTCTATTTATTATAAAGCAGTGCGTTAGTAATGCATTGTCTACGCTGGATAAGAAAAGTAAACATTATATTTTCTTATTGGTGGACCGCATAAAATCATTCGACGGGTCGTTGGTTGCCGAAACCTAATCTAAACAGAAATTAGAAATTATCTTAAGTTTTTTATGTTCGGGCGACTCATTTAACAATCTTTTCGCTTGGTTCTCGCTTGATTCTCGCTTGGTTCTCGCTTGGTTCTCGCTTGGAACCGGAAGAAACTGCACATTATAAATCATGAGCAATGAAGATTATTTCAAAACGAAATTTTCATTTTTAGTTTTGTCGAATTTATTTAATCACAAATTTTACGACACGCTTTGTACTGAATCGTGACACACAGTAATGAAAAAAATTAACATTTCTACAAATTTATAGTACAAAACTAGAAAGATTGTTTAAAAATATGACAATATACAACAATATACTGAAAGAATCGAAAATATAAGAAGATATTTAGTGTTGATTTTATTATTTATTTCTGTTTTAAATAAAGATTTGGTCTTAATTTTATTACAAAAAGTATACTAACCTACAAAACGATGAATTAAATTTTCTACATTCGTATGGTAATATTAGTCGAGGAAATAATAGTGGAAATGCTAATATTTGTAATAGCAACACTGTACGATTGTCCGTCTTGTATTGCGAGCCGAGGTTAAAACCTTTGTTTGAAAGTGACAAAAAATATGTCGCGGATTTCAGCAGGAAATTCTGTTATCGATTCAAGGCACGCAACACACAATATAAATACATATTTTACAAATGACAGATTCAGAATTGAGGAAAAGGAAACCTGAATAATAAGTTTTAAGGTGAATTGTAAAAAGTTTATAATCGAATACATAAAGAAAATGTTTCTTAAAGAGATCGAAAATACACTCGATTAAATAGTAATGCCAGAAATTTTATACTTAATCCTGAAACCTTAAGACCATTTTTTGATATCAGGCTGTTGAAAATTGAGTATTTTTAAGTGGTTACAATAAAATAAAGAAGAATTTGGTTCTGATTTTAAACCTTTATTAAATAACCTTTTTTTTTTCCTTCTGCCTTCATTTCCTTCCTTCTGCCTTGTTCCACTCCTAGATGTTCTTCCGGTATTTCTCGAGTCCGAGATCAAAGTTCTGACGAGTCTCTTTGCCAAACCTCTCACTAAGCACGCCCCTTCGGGTGTCCGGCTGTAGGCGTCCGTCTCGAGTTTTCGGACTTGGACCTGTTTACCAGATTATCCAGTCCGAATATAAAACGTACCCGTCGAAATCTCGCGTGGTTATACGCATGGATCCCCGAGGCATCGGTAGGTGACTTAATGGCGTACACACACTCTCCGAATGCGGGTAACTATAACCCGACATTTGAGCTGCCTTAGACCTTCACGAGCGATCTTGTGGGTGAATTGGCGATTTGAGATTCTGGTCTTGTTCACTGGGACTCTATTCATGACTCTTCCATCTGCTCATCTTCTTCCTGATAAGGGACTCTCTGATCCTCTTTCTTGAGTCTGAGTCTTAAATCTCCCAGGTCTGACGTGCTAGACTCCGCAACCAACTCCCCTCAGAAACAGTCCGAGAAGGCACAGGCTTAGGGTATCTGTCCCGTAATTTCGGACCTCGACCTCTTTACAATATTAGCCGTTCCGAGTACAAGGCGTCCCCAACAGTGACTCCCATGATTTTGGTCACGGACCACTGAGCCATCACCAGGTTACCAGGTTACTAGACTCTCGGGATGCGGATGTCTATAACCCAACCATTAAGTTGCCGTGATGCCTCCGCTGGCAGTCCCGCCGAAGAGCAGGAAGACGGGCCTGCACTGCTTAGCTAGGTCAGTTCGACTCGTCCCTGTCTCTTTCTTTCATCAGCTTCCTTTACCTTCAGGATGTCGGTCATCATCTGCCTCACTGCCTCCCAGTTCTACCTGGACTTCACCATTACTTACAGAAGATTGTCCGGTGTCTGCCGGTGTCATCTTCCGCATGCGAACAGCGTATGCTTTATTAAACAACCTAAATATCGGACTGATACACTAATTAATAGACAATAATAACACTTAAAGAATAAATACCTCTCTTTTTACTAAATTTATACCATAGTTAATCCACAGTTAACTCTTTCAGGTATATCCTCATGTATCACTGTCAATCACTTGTTACATCTACGCTGTAGTTGAATGCACGGAACTGACTTTTTGACGACCTTGACTGTCCCGCTGGACTGATTCAACCGCTTGAATAAAACTAATTCAACTAATTGTCCTTCATATTTGAGATTCTCTACTCTCTGAGATTCACTGCCTGAACAATACTATCCTTTCGAACGTAGATCTTTGGTCTTATATAGGGGACTTTAACGTGCCATAGATCCGTTCAAATTAAACAAAGACAACTGTGTGGTACGACCCTTTTAATTTATCTGAAGAGAATTTTTTTTAAAATTCATGGTCTGAATTCCGTATGGAATATCTCGTATCACAAATGTTGCCTTTTTTGAAAATCTTTAAAAAAACACAGAAAATAAAATATTAAAATTGTAATACAATTCTACATTTTTAACTCCTAGTTAAAATGTTACTTTTTAACCATCATTTTTAACCAAATATTTTTAACCAGAAAACATACAGAATAGACATACCGAATCAGAGCTAAGCTTGGAATAGCTACGATTTACCTTGCTTTACCATTTTTGTCATGTGTAAAATGTATTTAGTGAACGAGGTGTGTAAAATAAGTAAACGGACTGGCAACATAGCGTTTGATCTGGCAACATTTGGGACGTGAGACTTGGAGGGGCCGCAGGTGAACATGTGATACGCTTTCAGTATGAGTTTGAACTCGCTAGAGTAATTTTGTTGTCCATAGCGATTTTTTTCATGAAACAGTTTTTTATAATGCGTTTTAAAAATGAGTGACATTCATTTCGTGCATTAGTGTGCTAACAGGTTTTGCTTCAGACTTGGGCACAGTGCAACGGAAACTTTTGCAAAATTTCAGCAGGCCTGCGGAGATAGTGTTTTGTGAAGGACCCAGATTTTTTGGTGGTCACAAAAAACGCGCCTTTTCACATAGCAATTTCAATAAATGAATTTTTGGCCAGTAAAAACATTCCTGTGGCTCCTCAGCCTCCTTATTCGCGTGACTTGAGTCCTAGTGACTTTTTCCTTTTCCCAAGATTGAAAAATCACCTCAAGGGACGTCATTTTGGGACACTCGAAAATATTCAAACGCCCGTAACCGACTAGCTGAAAGTTACTCTAGTATCCGAGTTCCAACACTGCTATGAGGATTGAAAGAACCGTCTCCAGCGCTATGTAGATTCCCAAGGAAGTTATTTTGAGGGAGACAATATTGAATTGTAATTCAGTTCGAATAATTATTTATTTATTTTTTTAAATCAGTCCGGTTACTTAATTTACACACCCCGTAGTACACATATTAGTTTTTGTCCTCTGGAACGCAACCGCTTCTGACAGACAAAATATTGTCCGCGTAGGTCAAAGTTTGACCATGCCTGCTGTAGAGAGGATAAGATTATAACTATTCCCATCATATCGAACAACTGAAAAAAAAAGATTATTCATTTGATAAAGGCCTTTTTGATTCTCTTTTTAAATGCAGTATAAGTCACAGATTATGATTTTGATTTTTTGAAAAACAATAATGCGCGTATTTTAAATTGTAATGTTCATTTTATTATGCTATACTTTCAACGTAGTTGATACGTTTTATAGTATGCTAAACAACCAGATTTAATAACGCATTCACCTGAAATATATGTAGAGGGTGGCACTATAAAGACACATAAATAATACCTTAATAATGAGATTCTCTTTCAGAAAATAAATTATACCCATATAATAAATTATAATGTATTTTACTGGGCGATGTATGTAGAGATAATATATTTAAAAATCCAAGTACATCTTCATAAATTTCAATTATATTTTTACCACCATATTATAAAATAACTAGCAGACCTCGTTGCCAACAACGTTGGCAAACTGATATCGAATAAAAATCAATATAAGCAGGAATTAATTATTAAAATTTGCATGATTCTGCGTATAGTAACAAAACAAAAACGCTTCTTGATTATACCTAATATATCCTAAAAACCACTTAATGCGTGTCGTTTAAAAATTAGTATCGGGCTGGATACGACCCGCGGCCCATATGCTGGATATCAATGTTATAGCTGTTTCTGATTATACCTAGGAAATCCTAAAAACCGCTTAATGCGTCGTTTAAAAGCTAGTATCGGGCTGGATACGGCCCGCGGCCCATATACTGGACATCAATGGTATATCTGTTTCTGATTATACCTAGGAAATCCTAAGAAGCCGCTAAATGCATGTCGTTTAAAGTTTAAAAATTAGTATCGGACTGGATACGGCCCGCGGGCCATATGCTTGACAACAGTGGTATAGCTGTTTCTGATTATACCTAGGAAATTCTAAAAAGCCGCTCAATGCATGTCGTTTAAAGTTTAAAAATTAGTATCGGGCTGTATACGGCCCGCGGGCCATATGCTGGACAACAGTGGTATAGCTGTTTCTGATTATACCTAGGAAATCCTAAAAAGCCCCTCAATGCATGTCGTTTAAAGTTTAAAAATTAGTATCGGGCTGGATACGGCCCGCGGGCTATATGCTTGAAAACAGTGGTATAGCTGTTTCTGATTATACCTAGGAAATTCTAAAAAGCCGCTCAATGCATGTCGTTTAAAGTTTGAAAATTAGTATCGGGCTGGATACGGCCCGCGGGCCATATGCTGGACAACAGTGGTATAGCTATTTCTGATTATACCTAGGAAATCCTAAAAAGCCGATCAATGCATGTCGTTTAAAGTTTAAAAATTAGTATCGGGCTGGATACGGCCCGCGGGCCATATGCTTGACAACAGTGGTATAGCTGTTTCTGATTATACCTAGGAAATTCTAAAAAGCCGCTCAATGCATGTCGTTTAAAGTTTAAAAATTAGTATCGGACTGGATACGGCCCGCAGGCCATATGCTGGACAACAGTGGTATAGCTGTTTCTGATTATACCTAGGAAATCCTAAAAGGCCGCTCAATGCATGTCGTTTAAAGTTTAAAAATTAGTATCGGACTGGATACGGCCCGCGGGCCATATGCTTGACAACAGTGGTATAGCTGTTTCTGATTATACCTAGGAAATTCTAAAAAGCCGCTCAATGCATGTCGTTTAAAGTTTAAAAATTAGTATCGGGCTGGATACGGCCCGCGGACTATATGCTTGACAACAGTGGTATAGCTGTTTCTGATTATACCTAGGAAATTCTAAAAAGCCGCTCAATGCATGTCGTTTAAAGTTTAAAAATTAGTATCGGGCTGGATACGGCCCGCGGGCCATATGCTGGACAACAGTGGTATAGCTGTTTCTGATTATACCTAGGAAATCCTAAAAAGCCGCTCAATGCATGTCGTTTAAAGTTTAAAAATTAGTATCGGGCTGGATACGGCCCGCGGGCCATATGCTGGACAACAGTGGTATAGCTGTTTCTGATTATACCTAGGAAATCCTAAAAAGCTGCTCAATGCATGTCGTTTAAAGTTTAAAAATTTAGTATCGGGCTGGAGACGGCCCGCGGGTACGTTGCGTAACATCAATTAGGTTGCGTTGCGTAACATCAATTCAAAACATGCCCCTGATACAACAACCTTCGCTCGAGTCACCGTATGTACTGCAATGCTCTGCTCTAGTGTCTGATAAGCTATCTGTTTCGTCGTATACGTCGCCCCCTACTACTAACTTCGTTACCGCCCACACCCCGCAAAACCCATTCACACCACGCAACTTAGCGTTACGGAACACACAGAAATTAGGGCTTTTCTATATATAATATAATAGTATATTATTATACGAGTTTTATAAGACGATGTATTGTCACACGAGTTGTTTGGCGTACGACAAGCGACGAGAGGAGTGCTCCAAAGAAACAAATATGACAATACGTCGTATAAAACGAGCAGGATATACTATTTTTTATACTTTGCGTCATTTATTTTATAGAAATGTTATTTAATAAAAATATCGGAATACAATCTAGGGATTTTTGTGAAATGCGATCACCATAGTAACAAGGTATAATAAAACAACTTCTATGATAACACAACACAACAATAATTTGACAGATGCAAAATAACAAACTTTCTTTTTGACTTTTCTTAATAATAATATTATAAAATAATTATCTGACATGAAAATACTTACAAATTCTATTAAATAAACATTGAAAAATATTTAATTTACATCATTATTTATTACAGCATTCCAAAGTTCTACTAATTTTTCGATTCCCTCACTATAGATGTTTTCTGGTTTTGACTTAAAATAACTGATCAGATGATTTTCTACATCGGTGATATTTCGAATTTTTTTATCTCTGAGTGAATGAATGTTCCATAGACCTAAATAGGTGAAAATCGGAAGGCGCGAGTTCAGGCGAATACGGTAGATAAGTTCCCAGTTTAAGTCCCGAATTTGTTCGCTGGTTATTTTTGCTGAATGAAAACGTGCATTGTTACCTACTATAAAAAAAAATATTCCTTTTCGAATATTGAACTGATTTTGCTTAATTTCTGAGTGCCGTCATTTTGGGGGGCGAAAATTTGTAGAATTCTATCGTTGATGAAGTTATTTCAACTTTGGTTATTAGATTTTCATGACTAAAATTAGAAATATTCTGCAAAAAATCTTTTACCCAAACTTTTATCCAAAAACAAAGCAAAGGCTTCGTTTTACGTTTTGAAGATTTTTTATGCTTCCATAGCACAACCAATTACAATAGCTAAACAAGTATTTATTGTTTATTTATTTTAATGGCCTTTGCTACTTCGGCAATTAGCCAGGATATATATATTTTTTCAAACTCCATTCCTGATTTGTGCCTGAGACCCTGAGAGCAGCGCAGGGCAGTTGTGTTACCACTACGCTACACCGGTCAGCAAACAAGTATTTATTATTTTGTATCATTTTAATAATAATAATAATAATAATAATAATAATAATATATATTTATTTAACTATATAGTTAATTTACAAAAAAACATACATACATACATATCCAGAAAAAAAATATTTATAAAATAAATTACAAAACTATTGGCGACTGACAAAATAAGAGTACTCAATTTTTAAAATCAATTATTTAATTGAAAAAAAAAAAATATATAGAGAGTTATTTTAGGTGTAGGTCATACTATTTTTCAACGTAGTCGCCTTCCCGATCGATGAGGTATGAGCTTTTTTGTACCTGTGTCGCAAAAATCTCCCACCAGCTGTCTTGTCTATTCTTTGACAGCATGCTTGACGTCGATGTCGCTGTAAAACATTTTTCCGCCCATAGACTCCTTGAGAGAGATGAATAGATGGTGCCA
This sequence comes from Liopterus haemorrhoidalis, assembly GCA_963971575.1. Lineage (NCBI taxonomy): Eukaryota > Metazoa > Arthropoda > Insecta > Coleoptera > Dytiscidae > Liopterus > Liopterus haemorrhoidalis. Next base: position 190,047,605 of record OZ020611.1, read on the forward strand.
ATAGATGATCCAATGGCGCCAGAACGGGGCTGTGAGCTGGGTGGTTGACAATGCCCGTCCTCACACTGGTCACGTCACAACACAACTTTTGGATTCATTCGGATGGGACATTGTCAACCACCCAGCTCACCGCTCCGATCTGGCGCCATCGGATTACCATCTATTTACCTCTCTCAAGGAATCTATGGGCGGAACTTACTTTGCAGACATGCCAAATTGATATGCACATTTCAGAAGTACATTTCGATATTGAATTTTGTGATTCTGGCCTAAAGTCAGATTATTAGCTCAAACTGTTAATCTAGACATATTCATCAAAAATTATATACAACACAGATCTTGCCAACACTACATTTCTAAAAATAAAATTCCCGGTCTACTATACGCCTTTTTTTTCGATGATATTGTAGTTGTATCGTGTATAGCCACGAAAAGTGTGCAGGTTTGCAAAACAAAGTAGTTACGCAAATTGTTGTATAGGACCCTTTATAGATCGCAGTATTTCATTTGCTGTTCGTTTAGTAAATTGACAACCGTTGACTGTAATCACAAAAAAAAACAAGTTCAATACTAATTCTCAACAGTTGCGTTCGCTGAACGTGTCCATGTCTTTGCATGTGATCTTACTTGACTAAACTAACTGATATTTTATTTTGTTTCAGTTAAGTTCTCGGTGTCGGTGGCATGATGAGGCAGAGCGATTGCGATGGAGGCGGACTGAGAAGGCCGCGTTTGACGAGACGGAGTGGTCAGAGCAGTGCATTGGGAGCGGTAACGACGTTGCGGCTACTATGTTTATCAGTGGCAGCGGTCGGCTGCTGGGGATCACCACAGTTCCACCATGGCCGCCATCACGAGGGCCATGGAGGCGGCACACCCACAGCAGAGAGGCTATACATGTCCGCAGCCAACAATTTCGACCCACACAGAGACTCGGAAGAGTTTCGCAGAGATGATGAAAGGAGAGAGTTCACAAGAAGGGATTCATTTGTTACTGATTTTGGACATAAAGGTGTGTAATAAATAATAAAAATAACTATAAGGTATAAAACTGGCCAATAGAATGTTTGATATTTGGGACAAAATTGTTTATCAGAAGCGCAAACAATTTTTTGAAAATCTATCTGCGTTCCACATTTTAAATAATAATATAGTTAATTCTTTAACCAGTAATAAACGTGATGATTTCTCCTGTGTAGTGCGTGTTGCATGACACATAGGTATATGAGACCTACAGTTTAACGTGGATTCTGAACCACTTTTATTTGTTTTTGGGAAATTCTCGTACTAGTCATCCGCTTTCCGAAAGAGAACGACTAAAAAAGTATTTGAAAAATGTTTGCCAGCACCGGGAGAAAATTGCGCATAAGGTACAAATTTATGCACAATTATCAGTGGCGACTTTTGCTTAGGTTGCAAGTTTATGCAAAAAAAAAAAAAAAAAACATAATAAAAAAGTATTTAATTTTTCGTAATAATAATCAACGCAATAATGTAAAATTTACAAAAAAATACCGAGCGCTTTCTCTTAAATTACTATCGTAATATGGGCTAGCAGGCTGGTTGGCATTCCGAATGCAACACAGCACCAACATACTGCTTACATTGAACATCTGCGCTTGAGCGAGTCTCCCAATTTAAGCAATTTTAGTCTGCAATTTAAGTCTACAATTTAAGTCTATTACCATAAGAGACTGCAAGCTGCAGGCCAACTGCAACTTAGTACGCCAGCAACCATTTTTTTGTGCGTTTTTATATTCCTAAAAATGAATTATGTGCTAAGTTTAATAATGGAGCCATTTTTTAGTTGATATTCCACCGATAAGGCTGAAATAAAAAGACTTGGAAGAGCCACTCCAAATTTAAGCATAAAGCAATCCGTCTCTAGTAACAAATAAAACTTTAATAGAACATTTAATTCGGTCATTTATAATAATCATTCTTAGATTTGTGGTTGTGATGTAAAAAATACATTTTTTTGTTTCCCTTGTTTGTTATTTGGAGAAGAAGAATAAGGCAAAATGTTGGTGAGTCTGAAACTTAGTTCATTTTCATTTCATTATAAGTATTTTTGTACAAAAATAAATGTTTATCTAGAAAATATATATACACACATCGGAAAAGTCTAGGGATATAACAAAATATATGAAAATAAATAGCGTATAGTTTCTTTTGTACGTTTATTGTATTCTATCAATTAAAATACTCAATAAAGAATAGTTTACAACAAAATAAGCTAAATGTTATTTATAAAAATATCCAATATTTGAAGAAAAAAAAATAATTTTAATGTACAGATTTATATAGAGAATTGTAAAAAATGAAGAAAAAAAAATGTTTGGCCTCCACGTTGGTTGATCACAGCCCCACATCTGCGATTCATGTACAAAATAACATTATCGATGACTTCTTGAGATAACTGTGCCCATTCTGCTCTTAGAAGCTCTCTGAATCTAACATTATCTCGGATGTTATCCATATGAGGAGTAATTCTTCTCTTCAGCATGTCCCACATATGTTCAATCGGATTTAGATCCGGTGACTATGCTGGCCATGGTATCTCATCAATACCTTCATTATCCAGCCAGTTCGTTACAATTCGCGCAACATATGGCCGAGCATTATCCTGGGTAAGATGAAATTCATCACCAACAGCACCACGAAATGGATGCACAATAGGTTGTAGAATATTATCCAAATATTGTTGTGCTGTTAAAAATCCATTGGAAAAAACGACATAAGTTCTACCGCCAATGATTATCCCACCCCATGCTATAACAATACTACCTCTGTAACTGTAAACTTCCTGGGCGTGCCTCAAACATTCCAAATTACCGATCTTCTCCATACCCTTGTTCGACGAGAATCTGGATGAATTCTAAATCTAGACTCATCAGTAAACAAAACTGTAGCTCAATCATTATCACACCAATATTGAAAATTGTTACACCAGTCTAATCTTGCTCTGCGATTGCCGCTAGAGAGGGGTTGAGATCTGATTTGTCGTCGAGATAGAATATTAACTTTGTGGAGACGATTTCTTACAGTATCGCTACTAACGGTTAAGTTATGCGCTCTTGTAACTCCCTTATCAATTTATGTGCTATAATAGTAGGTTTTCTTCTAGCATGTAAGACCAAAAATCTGTCTTGACCTGCTGTTGTACAGCGACCACGTACCGGGTGTTTTTCGGCCGGACTCCTTGTTCCCTGTAACGCCTCCATATCCGACTGATGACACTTTAAGAAACTACTATCCGCTCTACAACATCAACTTGCCTGAAGCCAGTTTGGAGAAGTCCCACCGCACGATTCATCTCGTGGATAGAAAAGTGTTGTCGCTCCATTATTAAAAAATAATGCCACTACTTAAAAACAGTGCAATTATTAATATAAACGTTTTAATTTGAATTAAAATGAAACATTTGATCAACCTACGAATCATGTACTGAATAAAATTTGTCTAATTTGTACTTGTTTTGTCTTGTTGGTTATTGTTTTTACTTGTTTTCCATAGCCAAATACTCATAATTGTCTACTTTAACTGAAATACAACATTAAATGTACAATAAGCAATATATTTTCATATTTTTTTCAATATCCCTAGACTTTTCCGATGTGTGTAGTTAGTAACTTTTAACTTATATAACCTATAATAACTTGTACCTATACAAATTACAACCTCCACATTTCTACAGCATTAGCCACTACTAACACCTAGCCACACACTAACCTACAGTACAGCAGTCGTTCTCTTTCATTTAATACCGTGCATTTAATTTAGAGAAAAAAATATATATATATATATATATAATCAGTCCTCCTGGAAAATAGGGTGTAGTACAACATTTTTTAAATGCATTTTAGGGAAAAAATGTGTCAAAATAATCTTTCGAATACAGTTTTATTCGTTAATCTGTATATCAAGAGCTTTCATTTAACACCCCACTTAAATATATTTTTTCGGGCTTTACCTAAATTATCTTGTAAAGCCCCAGCAAACATTTTTATGCGGGCCAGTACTGTTGAAGCACATACTCCCCGGCATTGAAAGTAATGGGCCAGTACCCCGGTGTCCCCGTGGCCGTTAGCTGGCTAATTGATTTATCAATTGCCGGCCCAGCAACGGTAAAGTGCAAAATAATCGCATTAATTGCAAAATTTATTTCTGACGGACCAATGCTTATATTATACCCACTCTCTAGTATTTCAAATGTATAATATGTATATTTACCTTATACTTACCCAGTATTAAAATAAATTAATGGTTAGGTGCATACTCATTTGGCCATTTTACCATCGTTGAATAAATTTATTTAACGAATAAAGTTGACAATATCGCATCGGTTTTAAACTATTAATGAAGAAATTAACATTGCTCTCAATAGAATGATGCGATATTGTCAACTTTATTCGTTTAATAAATTTATTCAACGGTGGTGAAACAAAAGTAAAATGTAACATATTATCAAAAATAAGGAGTGCTCACAAAATGCTAGTAAAGTACTTCGTATAGGAGGAGTGCGAAATACAAATGTGAAGTACATTATTAATACTGGCGTTGTACAAACTTTTAGTGCCAGCAATTTACCAACAGAAAACGCAGTTTTCCGGCATTTGGCCGATGGGTGAATGTTTGCTGGGGCCCAACTATGTTAAAGCAATCGGTATCAAAGTCCCATTCAATAATTAAACTCACTAGATTTGAAAATCTAATTCCGCATGAAGCTAAGAAATGAGTAATATGAGCGTAAATTTTAACACGTAGTCTAAGGCAGAGTTTTCCAAACTTTTTGAGCCGCGGAGCACTTTTCACGAGAAGAATTCGTCGCGGAGCACTATTCTTGCTATGTATATAGCAACACTAGTAGATCGCGAAGCACTAGTAGACGCTCGCGGAGCACTTGGTGCTTCGCGGAGTACAATTTGGAAAACTCGGGTGTAAAGCATACCTTCATAAAAGTTCCAAAGTTAACTTGAATTTTTTATTATTGAACATATTCCAAAAGCTCAACAAAATGAAAGGATCAAAGGAATCCATGAATATTCAAACAAAAAGATAAAACTGTTAACCTACAATCATTTTCGTTATCTCAACTTGAAATTAAGGTAGGTGAACCTACAATAAAAGACATGCTTTCAAAATTTCATGGCTTTCCTTAATCTTTTTTTTTATTGAACTCCGATGTAACGGTTTCTCTGTTAAACCTAGGAAAGCCTAAACATGTATTACAATTATTCGCTTAGACCTAACAACAAAGACTAAAGCAATAGATCCACTTCAGCAACAGTGACATATGAATTAATATTTAAATTTTGTTCCAGGCGCAAATGAAGATCCTCTAATTGTACAAACCAAAAAAGGAAGAGTTAAAGGAACAACTTTAACTGCAGCAACTGGAAAGCAAGTCGATGCTTGGTTGGGCATACCATATGCGCAGAAACCAATCGGTTCACTGCGATTCAGACATCCCAGGCCTTGTGACAGTTGGGGTGATGAAATATTAAACACAACCACACAACCAAACAGTTGTGTCCAGATCATAGATACTGTATTTGGAGATTTCTCTGGAGCTGCAATGTGGAATCCAAATACACCATTATCAGAAGATTGTTTATACGTAAACGTCGTCGTTCCAAAACCAAGACCCACCAACGCAGCAGTATTGCTTTGGGTATTTGGTGGAGGGTTTTACAGTGGAACAAATACACTAGATGTTTATGACCATAAGATTTTGGTGTCTGAAGAAAATATTATATTAGTATCCATGCAATATCGAGTTGCTTCATTAGGATTTTTATTCTTTGACACCTCAGATGTTCCAGGAAATGCTGGGTTATTCGATCAACTAATGGCCCTAGAATGGGTGCATGATAACATAGCTGCATTTGGTGGAAACCCAAACAATATAACACTATTTGGAGAATCAGCTGGAGCTGTATCAGTTTCCATGCATCTACTCTCTCCATTATCCAGAAACCTCTTCTCCCAAGCCATTATGGAGTCAGGTTCACCAACAGCTCCATGGGCTATTATTTCTAGAGAAGAATCCTTGCTTAGAGGATTAAGATTAGCTGAAGCAGTCGGTTGTCCTCACGAGAGAGAAGATGTAAATGCTGCTATAGATTGTTTAAGAAAGAAGGATCCAATAGAATTAGTAAATAACGAATGGGGTACATTAGGAATTTGTGAATTTCCATTTGTACCTATCATAGATGGAGCCTTTTTAGATGAAACCCCACAAAGATCTCTAGCAGTAAAAAATTTTAAAAAGACTAACATTCTCATGGGTTCAAATACAGAAGAAGGGTATTATTTCATAATCTATTACCTAACAGAACTCTTCAAGAATGAAGAAAATGTCTACGTTAATCGAGAAGAATTCTTACAAGCAGTTAAAGAATTAAACCCTTATGTGAATAATATAGCTCGCCAAGCTATAGTCTTTGAATACACAGATTGGATGAATCCAGATGATCCTGTGAAAAATAGAGATGCTTTGGATAAAATGGTGGGAGATTACCAATTTACATGTAATGTTAATGAATTCGCGCATAGATACGCGGAAACGGGAAATAATGTCTACATGTATTACTTCATGCACAGATCGGCATCTAATCCATGGCCTTCCTGGACGGGAGTCATGCATGCCGATGAAATTAATTATGTATTCGGTGAACCTCTGAATCCAGAGAAGCGATACACACCTGAAGAAGTAGACCTCAGCAAGAGGATGATGAGATATTGGGCCAATTTTGCCAAAACTGGGTAAGTTAAACATTTATTTAAGTTATACTCGTGCGATTTGAAAATAACTATTGATCAAAATTCTTAGTTATTATTTTAATACATTAATTGTCAACTGGGTTGATAATATATAGATATTAGTTTTCTTACTTGAAATTTAAAAAAATTACGTGTGTCACTGCGAGTGTAAATGCTTGCGTGCGCATCAATATACGTCATATTGCTATATGATATGACACTGTGAGTGCTGAAACTTCAAGTTTCAGCTTTCAGCTTTCCAATTTGTCACAAATAAACATATAGGCAGACTCTGCCTATATGTTTATTAGGGTTGTACATCGAATGCAAAACATCGATGTTTAACATCGATGTTGAAAAAACATCGAAGGAAAAACATCGATGTATCGGAAAAATCGATGTTTTATTAATATTAAAAAAGCTATTTATTTATATTATATAGGTTTTATTTAATAATGTAAAGATAAAATACGAAGAAAGTAACACATAATACACAAAAAGCATTTATTAGATTTTGAAATAGAAATATTCCTTTTTAATAGTAATTAATTTCACATTAATATTATTATACCCAATATAATAAACCTAATTTGTACCTACAGTCTATTCCAAACGATTAGGCGGATCTAACCGCAATTTTCATTTTTGTAATTTGTCATTAGATATTTTTTAATATATTGAAGTTGACTTTTCCTGAACAAAATGATCAAAAGCTTCAATCAGTCGGTAAAAGTAACTAGAATTGAAAATCTAGTTCCGCCTAAACCAAAGGAACAGACCTTACTATTTTTACATTTCTAAAATGAAATATTGAATTTTATTACAATACTAATATAGTAATCTTAATGTTAATTTTATATTATTTAACATAAAAATAACACTGCCATACACAATTATTTTTATACTTTTTTAAGTTGAAATAAAGTCTGTTCCTTTGGTTTAGGCGGAACTAGATTTTCAATTCTAGTTACTTTTACCGATTAATTGAAGCTTTTGATCATTTTGTTCAGGAAAAGCCAACTTCAATAAATAGAAAAATAGCTAAAGACAACTTACAAAAATACAGGGATTGGAGGAATAACAACTGGGAAAGTGTCAACAAGACTCAAAAAGAAAAAGTGTGTTGGCGTTGGTCGTTCGCATTGTTTGCAAAAATTAGAAGTTTCTTCTTATTTTTTCGAATTCTGCTAACTGCTAAGAAGAATAAAAACTAACACTATTAGTATTGTTATATCACAATAGATGGCGCTTATATTTTGTGTACTAATTTTAATAAAAATTAAAGATTTCAGCGCCTCTAGCGGTAGTTTCTGAATTTCAAAGTTTAAACATCGACATCGGTAGTAGACATCGATGTTTTATCGATACTATCGCCAGCTGACCATCGATGGTGAAAACATCGATGTTTTCGATACATCGATGTTTTTTTCCCATCCCTAATGTTTATGTTAAAAAATCCATTGCATTCTACGTCACCATGCTGCCTTTAAAATTATGCCGGACATTTACCTAACACCCTGTATATAAGGGAGGTCTGTCTGTCTGTCTGTCTGTCTGTCTGTCTGTCTGTCTGTCTGTCTGTCTGTCTGTCTGTCTGTCTGTCTGTCTGTCTGTCTGTCTGTCTGTCTGTCTGTCTGTCTGTCTGTCTGTCTGTCTGTCTGTCTGTCTGTCTGTCTGTCTGTCTGTCTGTCTGTCTGTCTGTCTGTCTGTCTGTCTGTCTGTCTGTCTGTCTGTCTGTCTGTCTGTCTGTCTGTCTGTCTGTCTGTCTGTCTGTCTGTCTGTCTGTCTGTCTGTCTGTCTGTCTGTCTGTCTGTCTGTCTGTCTGTCTGTCTGTCTGTCTGTCTGTCTGTCTGTCTGTCTGTCTGTCTGTCTGTCTGTCTGTCTGTCTGTCTGTCTGTCTGTCTGTCTGTCTGTCTGTCTGTCTGTCTGTCTGTCTGTCTGTCTGTCTGTCTGTCTGTCTGTCTGTCTGTCTGTCTGTCTGTCTGTCTGTCTGTCGGTCCATGTACACGTGCAGAGCAAATTCGGCTTAAAGGATTTTTATGAAACTTCATATTTTAGCTTTTGACATCAATGGCACAAGTTGATCAACTTTTGGTAAAAATCGGTTAACTAGATGTGGGAGTTTACTCGTGTCGGTTTTAAGAAATTTGCGAATATTTCACAACAGAAATATTTCGAAAACAAATATTTAACAAAAGTTGCTATAAAAGCAATAACTAACAACTTTTATTCGAGACAAGCAGCATAAATTAAACAAGTACATTGTGATGGCGGTCAGTCCTGTGGTGGCCACAGCTGATTTTTTTCTTTAAACTGCATAATGAATACACGTTTTGGTTTAAAAATATTACATTTAAAATTTATAAAATATCCTTCGTAACAAAAACAATATATAAAACTAGAAAAAAAAATTTTTTTTTTTGCCCGCTGTCAAATTTTCATCCGCAATGTGGCCCGACAGCCAAAAGACTTGCCCACCCCTACTCTACACTATAGAGTGTAGTGTATAGTGTTCAGTTATTTCATTTTTTAAATTGAAAAAAATTAAGCCATTTATCAATATATTTCTTATTAATGAAGAATTCAAAGCAAATCCAGAAAAAAAAACGGTAGGTTTTTTGGTAATATAATTAAATTTAGTTGTAAAAATATGATAATTGGAAGCTCTTAGTGCTCCAATAACGTATAAAAGTAATTATCAAAAAAAGGTTGATTTTGAAAATTACTAAAGCACTGTTAACACCTTAAAGAGTAAGATCAGTTGCCTGAGGACGCCTGACAATGCCTAAGAAGAGAGAGCGAGTCCAATTTTGCTTTTATTCTGAAACTTATAAAGTCTTGTTAATTTTAATTTTTAATTACCAAATTTCAAATAGATTATCTTAAACTAGTTAGATGGCGAAATACTTAACGACAACTTAATTCTGTAATGAGTGAACGTCAGAACAGGATTAGAGTTATGCAATTTTCAAGTATGTGAAAGGTACCCTTGTGTCTACTATCAACACCTCCAATGGGATATGCTTATCTTGATTACGAAAGTTTCTAACTGCTAATATGACATTTATTTTCGTTGCACAAATTTTAAAACGTGCTCAATTTTACAATGAATATACAATAGAAGGGTATAAAATCAACACCAGCAATCTCCATTTTCTCATAAAATGAGTTTAATACATCATATGATTCGTCTTTTATAGTACTATTAGGTTATAATATCAAATGGGATCGAATATCATAAAATCTCATTCATTTTGTAAATTAAATATTGAGGTTAGAATCAAACCCGGAAATCGCCAAGTGTGTGGGAAATTCAAACATGGAAATCTCCATTTTAATCAATCAGAGAAAACTCAAATAACAGACATATTTTGTTTTGTGTTTAAACTGTCAAATGTTTATAGCGTGAATATACAATGAGCATATTATTGTGAACAAAATAGATTTTGGTCATGGCAAAAAAATTATTCGTTTGGTTGCAGATGGCTGTAGTGGGTAAAATAAAACTCTACAGGGATTGGAATGTGCTGTAGGTGGTTATTGAATGCGCCTTTTAATAAAGAAGGTATTGAACTCGTTTTCCTTGTAATGTGCCATTTCTTTTTGCCTTCAGATAGAGTATTTGGCCAAATTGAAACACAAATAAAAAAATTAGAAGTCATTTCAAATCCATAAGACTACATAAACATTTTTTCTGAGCATGCCACTGTTGTTTATTTGGGTACAAATTGTAATGCCATGGACTGGAAAGATACTGTAGAACGTATTAATAAACCTACATCTTCATGGCACTTTCATTTCAAAATTTGTAAACGTTATTAGGACCAGGTCCACAGGAACTGTATCTATAAGGGTAAAGTATATTATAGAAATGACACAGCAAAATTTGGTATTATTACAAAAGAAAGGCAAAAAATCCAAATGATCGACACAAATATAATTAATGCAGGTTGTAAAGAAGTAAATCATTCAAAACTAAACGATGTACAGAAATTATTAACTATACATTGAGGCACTGATTTAAGAAAATTGAAAATTCTAGTATTAGTACCAGTGTTGCCAACTCCGTATAATGAAATAATCGTACGCTGTAGCGAAAACTATCGTATTTTCGTAAAAATTATCGTACACCCGCGGACCGGGATAGTGAAGTAATAAAATATAAAAAATATCATTTTTATTCACTTATCAATACATTTTTATTATAATTTATTATTAAAAGGAAATACGTACACAAATAATCTACAGGCTATTCTCGACGTTTAGGCTGAACTAAAGGGAATTTCGTTCTTTTAGGTTGTCACGAAAAAGGACTTTGCTTGGATTATTTCATGTTTCATGTTTGGTATGTGAAAATTTTAAATTCCAACAGTGAAACCATGGAAACGAATGACATTATTAGAAATTTGCATACATTTTTACATATGTTGTAGACAAAAAAATAAATAAATGGGAAATTTTTATTAAGAATGACAATAAAAAATTAAAAAGCATTGAAAATGACATTTTATAATGACAATCAATTTAATTTAGAATTTGCAATATGAGTATGATTTACAAAGATTAAAAAAAATTACAAAAAGTCCGAATTAATAGATAAAAATTACTAGATTTCAAAACCTAGTACCGCCTAAACGTTTGGAATAGCCTATGTTATATATTTCAAAATTAGAAGTAAATTGTGAGGATAGGTACAATATTATTCAATAAGTAACATGTAAATAATATTAATGAATATAATAATGAAAAGTTGTGATTTTGTATATACAGTCTGTTCCAAACGGTTAAGCGGAACTAAATGGGAATTTAGTTCTTTTAGGTTGTCACGAGAAGGGACCTTGCTTGGGTTATTTCATTTTTCACGTTGGGATGTCAAAATTAAAAATTCCAACAATGAAACCATGGAAACGAATGACATATGTCAAAATTAAATATTTTTTTTACGTATTTTAATGACAAAAAAATAAATAAATGGGAAATTTGTATTAAGAATGACACAAAAAATCAAAATATAAAGAAAATGACATTTTAAAATGATATTAACCTTAACCAAAAAATGTTTATTGTAAGTATGATTTACAAAGCTTAAACAAAACAGCCGAAAGGCACGATTTAAACGATGAAAGTAACTAGATTGCAAAATCTAGTTCCGCTTAACCGTTTGGAACAGACTGTAATATAATTACTATAAATTAATTATTTCATCAAAAATCATATCTTTTACATCAACGTTTTCAAATTTATACATATTGCTATTTAGTTTCTCAAAGGTATCTTTTCCCGGTTTGAAATTTTGACAAGAACCATGTTTCTTCACATGCTGACTGGATAAAACAACGCCGTTAACTGTGTCTGACTGTTGCAAATAATACAACGTGCTTTAAAACGGTTCCCTGTAAATAATAGACATTAACATTATCATACTGGATAGGTTTTATATTATATAAAAACATACCAACAACTGGAGATAACCAAAATTTAAATTCTGGCATCTGCAACCATTCATTTCTAAAGCCTTGTTCTCTATGCCTATGTACCATTTTTTTCTTTTTTGGTGGGGTCGCAGAAGCTGTTCTTTCACCTTTATCCATTTTATATAATTTTACTTAAAAAAGTCAGACACTTAAAAAAGCAGAAAAGCACTACTTTATTAAATGGCGACTTATTTAGGTAGTAGGTACGCACGCAGTGATCATGGGAATCCCCGTTAAATGAAATGCAAAACATGTACGTAGTAAGATACAACCTACGCACCTTACTTAGTCAGGTACAAACTACGTCCTATGAACCTTATCAGTTGCGCTGCCTTTTAGAACTACTTTCCCTAGACGCAGAACAGGGCAAGTTAAGCATTTTCAAAAATCTTTAATTCAAGATAAAATATTATCGTACCAATTATCGGACATTAGTCAAAATTATCGTATTTCACGTATGATAATGAAAACTATATCGTAGATCGTACAGCTAGTCAAATTATCGTATGTGTACGATAATTATCGTACGGTTGGCAACACTGATTAGTACCATAATAATGTTATTCCTCATTCACCTTCTCCTTCTATTCAATAAGAAGTACCAGATAATAAAATTGCTAAAGAAGATACTCGTTTTTTTACCAGAAATCGTTGAATTAATTGTTTAATTTGTATAGGAAAATGTATCTACTTAAATGAGAAAGAAACTGAATAAACTGACACTAATAAAAAGAAGTTTTTTTTTAATTCTTTTCGGAAACCAATCGAGCAATCTCCGGCAATATGAGCATCATATATGGCATTCTACTTCTGCGAATATCAACCTACAGCAATCCCCATTTTTTTTTTTTTTTATTATTGGCTTTATTTGACCTTGGAAATTACCTCCATAGTCACTTATCTAATTCGATATATCTTGATACAAAAGTTTAAATATAAACTTATTACAATCATTCAGTGTTAAAAGTAAATTTTAAATAAAATACAAAAGTATTTGTAATCATTAAACAAATTTAACAGAAAAACTACATATATATAACAATGTCAAAAAAAAAAACCAAAAACTGTTCTTTATATGTCTGTACAGAGCAATTTTCAGTTCGTGTTCATTTGATACGAGGTAACTAATGTTTATCGGGAGAGTTTTGGTGGTAGATAGGATATTGTGAAATAGCTGGTTGATATTTCTTTTCTGAAGGATGCATTGTAGCACTATGTGTTCAGCAGTGGCTTCTTCCCCACAATCACATTTATAATTTTTTAATTGATAATAACTCTGATACTTATTACAGGCAATTGAAAATTTTGTGATACACCTTAATCTAAAAGCAAAATAAATTAAATAAAGCAAATAATTCTAGCTCAATAAAGTTAAAAATTTAAATCTTCACAGTAGTTTTTTGTTAATACTGAAAATATTGAAAATTGGACATTGTAGACTTGGATTTTATACCCCTCAATACCTAATACGTAAATTTTGAACAAATTTGAAATGTGTTAGGTAGTGTGTTTTTGTAAGCTTTGTAAAACGGTTTTTTGATATAAATCCATCAAAAGAGAGCTGGTAATAAGTTCTTAAATAAGACACTTAACGGTACGTATAACCCGTCATATGAGGGATATTTTCTTTTTTCAAGTTCCGTTCTGTTGACAAAAACAAATAAGGGTAATAAGAAAAGTTTTAATATACCCAAGAATTACTCATGTATCTAAATTATTTTTCAATGTTATTTTACCAACAATAAGGCATTTGTTGTAACGGGGAACTAGTTTTTGTATACCCTCCTCATATCATGTTGCCGCCTGGGTTCTCAGTCAATCTAGCATTAGTGTTGAACCGTTTCTTTCCCAACCACAATTTCATCCTGATGAACAAATGTAAATCGCTTGGTGCCAAAACAAATGCTAAGGTGTTTAATAAAATATTTCACTTCTTCCCTATTAGAGGGCATTCCTTTTTACCCAATGATCGTGATTTTGGAATCATAAAAAGGTCAGTAAAAAGCATGATCGTGTATATGTACCGAATGAGTAGTTCAATATGGTTACAGAATGCAGTGATAAATTCACCGTTAAAGAGCTTCAAACTGATGAAGTCTTCGACTTTAAAAAGTGGTGGCCATTGTATTATAAGAAATGTTGCCTGACAGATAAAATTTACGGAAAGAGTGTTCCAAAGAATCAAAAACACACATTCTCTCCTTCGATGTACATGAGCTTCCACAATGATGCTCAACATTTTGGTACAGTGGTAACTCAAGAATTCATCGATGGATTGACAAAAAATACCTTTAAACTTGTAAAAAAGAAAACAGAATTTGAATTTACTCCACGGAAGAAAGCTTATACAGAAAAGGTACCGATCAATCATAAAAAGATTGACAACTTAAATCAGATGAGAGGAAACATTTTGGAAGAGCATATGCCTTTTTTTCTTGACATCTTCAAATGGCCTACTCAAGGCGAAGCGGATGATTGTGTCGAGTTGATCATTATGTATAAAATTCTTTAAAAATAAATCATTTTATGACTTTTTTCGAGTATTTTATAACCATTCGTTGCAAAAACACGCAAGTTATAATTTTTTTCAAGTTATGTAAAAAAAATAATAATATTAAAAACAATAAAGACAAAAGGTTCGAAGTATAGCAATTAATACGGGACAAAAAAATTATACCTAAATAGCTTAGTTATCGTTTTATAAAGTTTTTATTGAATACTGTAAAGTTTAGCTTTTGTGACTTATGAAGTTCTTGAAATGACCGATTTAATTACTCTACAACCCTAAAAATTTTCAGCTTCAAAAATTTACCGCTCGGTTACGCGGGTCCTAGGCATGAAGGCTCAAGTAGGAAGAAGAAAAATAAGAAAAAGGAGAAGAATCCTGAAGTCGTTTCGCGAATAGCAACTATAATCGGCATTAATGTTTCTCTAGTATTCATTCATATTCATTTATTGACCATATTACAAACACTTTGTTTACAGTCAGTCATTTACAATAAATTGGTATACATATTTACCACAAATATATTATATAGAATACATACATATTTAATTAAAAATAAAGAACATAATATAGCCAATGATAAAGACATTGATATTAATATTAAATCTGCCTCAGTCCTCGGTAATTCCACTGATGAGCGGTGGAAACTCATCAATGGAGTACAGTGGATTGTGTGTTAATAGATTTTTTATATATAATTTGTATTTACTAGTGGATAGTGACGTGATACTTGCTGGCAATAAGGTGTAAAATTGTATTCCATAGTAGTTCACGCCACATCTGGCTTTATCAATCCTGTCATAGATTGGAATGATCTTATTTCTATTTCTTGTCTAATAGTGATGCCTTTGCTCAAAAGTTGCGAACTTGTCTTTATTGGTATGAATATATATTAGGCATACAAATATGTAACTACAGAGTAACGTCATTATTTTCCATGTTTTGAAAGACTCTCTGCAGTCGGCTCTGTATGAAACATGGTTTATAATTCTGACTGCCCGTCTCTGTAGTGCAAAGAGTCTTTCGCCTGCAATCGAATGTCCCCATGCCAGCAAACCATATGAAATGTGACTATGAAACAGTGATTACTACTCTGTCATTACTATATCCTCAGAGACACAGTTCACAAGGTTCCTAAGTAGAAAAACTGTTTTACACAACTTTTGAGCAATGCAATTGACATTTTGCTCCCAATTGAGTTTAGGGTCAATGTGTATACCCAGAAATTTTACTACGGCTGGGTTTTCAAAGTTAAAATATTTTAGTGAAATTATTAGATTTTCAGTTTTCGTATTGTTGAGTGTAAGCTTCTTTGCTGAGAACTAAGTCTTGGCTAACTCAAGCTGGCCACTTCCATTATCAATCAAGTCAGCAAATGTAGAGGAACTTATAGTTATGGTAGTATGGTAGTAATACAAACTGATGTTTAACACAGTTAAATCAAAATGTAATTCTCTTTTAAATAGTTCTTGGTACTTAGAGTCGATTGTTAAAAAGTAAGAAGTAGTTACTTGCCGATCACTTAGGAATAATCCACAGTGGGATTAAAGTTTGTGGCCGAGTTTGTCATGAAGTGAAATTGTACCCGTGCCACTTTACTTAAACTCTAGCAACGAAAACGTCTCGTTCCATTTGAGTTAAGTTTGTACATTAGCTAAAGTGGAAATTCTGGTACACATAGTGTAAAATGGAACCACTTTACTTGATCACCGTCATTCACATTTTTATGTACACATAACTTGTTACATTGTTACGATTTTCAAACTCATTATTCATATTTTATTACGGACTTTTACACAAAATACAAATTAACCTTTTTATTTTACGATTCACATTTCATATTTTTACTGTTATATTTAAGCTTTATATATGACTTTTCAATATTTTTGACGTATGAAGGTTTATAGTTTTTAAAATTATGTGAATGGAAATGATTTGTTAAAAAAATAAATAAAATTATGAGAACCCCCACTCTCAATTTAAAAAAATGTTATAAAGTTGGACCAGCGAATATTTGCAAACCAAGGCCAACTTGAAACCCCTACAATACAAGTTCAAGGATAAACTTTTTGTTCTGTTTCATATACATTGGAGGTGTTGATAGTAGACACAAGGGTATCTTTTACATACTTGAAAATTGCATAACTCTAATCCTGTTCTGACGTTCACTCATTACAGAATTAAGGTGACGTTAAGTATTTCGCCATCTAACTAGTTTAAGATAATCTATTTGACATTTGGTAATTCAAAATTAAAATTAACAAGACTTTATAAGTTTCAGAATAAAAGCAAAATTGGGCTCTCTCTCTCTTCTTAGGCTGCGGTTACAGTGGAAGCGTGTTCGCGCGAACTGTAGCGCGTACTCGTCCGCATTCGCTCGACTGATTCAAGCGTGTAGAAATACACATGTGTGGTTTACTGTAGAAGCTTATCAATCGCGCGAAACTACGCTCGTACTCGACCGCATTCGGGCGACTGATTCAAGCGTGTAGAAGTACACATCTGTGTATTATAAATCGCGCGAATAGCTGAATTCAAACTTGTTTGTTTTCTTCGCGCGAGTATGCTTTCTACGTAAAGTTCTAATCTCCGCACAGTCCACTTGATTTACTTGCTCTGTGGTTCAGTCTGTATACAAAATGAATATTGAGAAATTAATATTTTTAGTTTTTGATCGAAGATCGTTATGGGATCAAAAATTTAAAACTTACCATAAGCGTGATCAGTCACGTAAATTATGGAATGAAGTGGCGACTGAATTAAAAGTTAGCGATAAGGAGAAATATTTATTTTTTACATATTCTCAACATAATCAAAAACAAAACAACATATGAATGGTTTACACCAGTCATTCTCAACCGGTGGTTCGCGTATCACTAGAGGTACCTGAAAGAAGACTTGGTGGTACGTGAATATCAGTGACGTATTTTTTTAATTAATGTAATGATGAAAAAAAATATATATATAAAAAAAGAAAATATATAAAATTACTCTTATCAAAGGTGAATTGTGTCACAAAATTAACCTGCTTTATTATGCAAACATTCTTGAAATTTTCTAAATTACTAAGAAATTGGAGCATTATAGGCTATACCAAACGTTTAGGCGGAACTAGATTTTGCAATCTAGTTACATTCATCGTTTGAATTGTGCTTTTTGGCTGTTTTGATTAAGGTTTGTAATTCGTACTTACAATAAACATTTTTTGGTTAAGGTTAATATCATTTTAAAATGTAATTTTCTTTATATTTTGATTTTTTGTGGCATTCTTAATACAAATGTCCCATTTATTTATTTTTTTGTCATTAAAATAACTGCTAGAACTAAACACCACCTCTATCTAATCGCTCGAATGCGCGCTAATATGCCCGAACTGTACTTCGGGCGAACACGCTTCCACTGTAACCGCAGCCTTAGGCATTGTCAGGCGTCCTCAGGCAACTGATCTTACTCTGTTAGGTGTTAACAGTGCTTTAGTAATTTTCAAAATCAACCTTTTTTGATAATTACGTTATTGGAGTACTAAGAGTACTCTTAATCTTAAGAGTACTCTTAAGAATACTCATTTATTATATTTTTTAAACTAAATTTGATTAAATTACCAAAAACCTTGCGTTTATTTTTTTTCTGGATATGCTTCGAAATCATGTCTTCATTAGATTTATAAGAAATATATTGATAAATGGCTTCATTTTTTCCAATTTCAAAAATGAAATAACTGAACACTACACACAACACTCTATAGTGTAGAGTGTAATGTGGTGTTCATATGCGTAGGCGTAGAGTCTACACATATGAACTTCATATCGAAATCTGATCGAAAATTTCTCTTGTTCGTTTTCGGCTCAGATCAATTGTACATTGCCTACATTTTTTCAGATTTTTAGCTTAACCCCCCTGTGTTAAAGGGTAAACTTTCGATATAATTATCAGAACAAAAATTCCTGTTGTACTATTCAGGTTTATGTGAGTTACCCAGAATTTTTTAATATTTTAAATTACGTTTCTTTCCTTAATCTACGTCTTAAGAGCTTCTTTCTGATATCACTTTTACATGAGAAGGATACATTTAAAAAATATAGTTGTAGGATTTCCGTCTTCAAATGAAATACTACATGTCTTTAACACACTATTATATTGTAAATCAGTTAATAATTACAAAATATATCGACAGAAGTGAATACATAATTGGACCGTTTATTTTGAAAGTGGTGTAAGTCCATTTTCTCTTGTTTCGAGAAAATGAAAGGTTAGCATATCTGTTAATAAAAAAATTTAGGCAAATTATATGAAGTCTGGCAATGTTTCTATTGTTTTATCAATATTGAATTTGATTATATAAATTTGTTTTAGGCGAATTAGACTATAATAATATGTATTTATAGGCTGTAAATAGACTTACACCACTTTCAAAATTAGACAATTGTAAAAATTGTTTAATTTCAATTTTGAAAAATTAAATATCACTTAAAATATACTTCATTTCAATACCAATTTTGTTTGTAAATACGCATGACATGGCATAAAATAGTAGTATTTTTAATTTTAGACGATAATTACATCGTCAAAATTACAAGATCTTGATAGTATTTACTTATGCTCTGCATGTGGCAGTGTTTCGAAATATGCATGATGCACCGGAGGTATATAAGGTAATAACTGCTTGATGTCTTTATATTTTTCTCAAGTAATAGGCCTGGCATTTTGGTACAAAGGCGTCAAGGCGATTTTCTCAAATTTTAGCGGTCTTCCAGGACGTGTAGGTAATAAATTTACAGTTTTAAATTCTTTGTCCTTCATCGATGTTTTATATAAAATAGTGTATGGTGCACTTCTAAGAAACCTCATCCAACATATTTGCAACCAATTTACCTGTTCTCCATTAGTATTTTTTCTTATCTGTTTTTTAATCGCATTTTGAAGATTTTTTATTGAAAAGAAATTCTCTCGTTTCATTTCATGTAAATGAATTTGTCATGTTTTCTACATTGTGTTATTACATCATAATAATCTTGTGGTGTATACAGAAAATTCTTTTTTCGCAATGCCATTTCTGCGAAGCCACCTACCTCTGTCAATTGGACTTACACCACTTTCATAATCGATGATAATGCAATTTCATTTACCGACCTATTTTAAGTTGTACAAAACATGGGAATGTTTTAAGAAATTCAACACGGAATAGTTATACATAAAAAAATTACATTAAATTAAGCATGAATTACGTGATATCTCATTTTTTTCAAAAATGGACTTACACCACTTTCAAAATAAACGGTCCAATTATCACTCTCTTTACAATAGCAAAACAATAATCAACAGCGTCCCTAGTAACTCTCTTCATTTGTCTCTGGTCTGTCTTTGTCTCTATTAGTTGGCAATGGTTGAGACTTATATGTAGGAATATAGGAAAATCCCACATATGTATCTAACGACACAAAAAATATGATTTTTTCGAAAAGCTAATCTGAGAAACAGAATGGGAGACTAAAGTTTTTTGACACATTCTTGGTAAAAATCTGATTAAAAGAAAATGATTATTAAAATAGAAATTTGTTGTTATCCACACTGTTTCATATGAAATCCCATTCAAAATTAAAAAGTATATTTGTTTATATGTTTCCCGAGGTGTGTTATTTTAAACTCAATAATTTTCGTAATCTTATATATATATATATATATAAAAGGCAGTGTCCTGACTGACTGACTGACTGACTGACTGACTGACTGACTGACTGACTGACTGACTGACTGACTGACTGACTCACTCATCACCGCCCAGCCCGAACCCCTGGGCCTAGAAACTTGAAATTCGGAGAGTATATTCCCTTCATGACGTAAGCACCCACTAAGAAGGGATTTTTCGAAATTCCACTCCTAAGGGATGAAAAGGGGTGAAATGTGATTTCACGAATTCCTTAATATCTCTTAGGGCCGATGGGATATCGACTTAGTTTTTGCTTACAATTATTACCCATATAAATGCCGAAAAACAAATTTCGGGATTTTGCCCTAATCAACCCCTAAAGGGGTGAACCAACAATCGGGGTGGATTATACATCCCGTTGTATTTCCTGTGTTCGTTTAGTTGCAAGATTACTTTTTGACACATAGGTGTCTTTTTAAAATATCTCGAAATGGTATTGACAGTTTTTTGAAATTTCACCCCTAAAGGGTGAAAAGGGGTGAATTGTGATTTTTAAGATTCTTTAATATCTCTTAGGACCAATAAGATATCGACTTGCTTTTTGCTTACAAAGATTACCCATTCAAATACCGATTCACCAATTCCAGGATTTTGTCCTAATCAACCTAATCCTAAAGGGGTGGATCTACACTCGGGGTGAATTATACATCCCGTCGTAATTCCTGTGTTCGTTTAGTTGCAACATTACTTTTTAGCACATAGGAGTATTTTTAAAATATCTCGAAAAGGTTTTGGTAGTTTTTTAAAATTTCACCCCTATAGGGAGAAAAGGGGTGAATTATGATTTCAAGTATTCCTTAATATCTCTTAGAACCAATAATATATCGACTTGCTTTTTGCTTACAAAGATTACCCATACAAATGCCGAAAAACATATTTCAGGTTTTTGTCCTAATCATCCCCTAAAGGGGTGCATCTACAATCGGGGTGAATTATACATCCCGTCGTATTTCCTGTGTTTATTAGTTGCAGCATTACTTTTTGGCACATAGGTGTCTTTTTAAAATATCTCTAAATGGGTTTGACAGTTTTTTAAAATTTCACCCCTAAGGGTTGAAAAGGGGTGAATTGTGATTTCAAGGATTCCTTAATATCTCTTAGGACCAATAAGATATGGACTTACTGTTTGCTTGCAAAGATTATCCATACAATTACCGAAAAACGTATTTCAGGAATTTGTCCTAATCAACCCCTAAAGGGGTGGATCTACAATCGGGGTGAGTTATACATTTCGTCGTATTTCCTGTGTACGTTTAGTTGCAACATTACTTTTTAGCACATAGGTGTCTTTTTAAAATATCTCGAAAAGATTTTGATAGTTTTTTAAAATTTCACCCCTAAAGGGTGAAAAGGGGTGAATTGTGATTTCAAGGATTCCTTAAATCTCTTAGGGCCAATAAGATATTGCCTAGCTTTTTGCTGACAAAGATTACCCATACAAATACCGAAAAATATATTTCAGGATTTTGGCCTAATCAACCCCTAAAGGGTGGATCTACAATCTTTGTATCTTCCGTCTTTGTTGTACAATAACTATGTTGTACTTTTTCGCATTTAGGTGTCTTTTTAATATAATTAGTTTCAAGATCATTTCATTTTAACCATTTTTTTATATTTCACCCCTAAATTGCTATTCTTACATTACTTTACATTACATTGGTACATTGGTATTTTTTAGTAGACAATTGAAATTCGGGAACTATATTTCTTCCATGACGTAGGCAACCACTAAGAAGAGATTTCTCGAAATTCGACCCCTAGGGGGTGAAAACAGATTTCTCAATATCTCTTGATGAAATAACGACTTGCTTTTTACTTACTATAGTTACTCGTACTCATGTATAAAAATGTAATTTAGGATTTTGCTGCAAGCAACACTTAACGGGCGAATCGACATTAAATCAGGGCGAGTTGTATAATATTTCGTAACTTCTTGGTTTGTTGAGTTATAACATTCCTTTTTGGCATATCTTTTTTTTTTTATAAAGTCTTAACCTGTTTTTTTTTACCTATAGGTTAAAGGGTTAAATTGATATATTTTTGATTAGATACATGGAATTCCGAGAACATATTCCTTCCATAACGTAAGCATCGAACCCTTTATATCTTCTGTGCTTCTTGAGTTATAACATTCCTTTCTGCAATATAGGTGACTTTTTCAAATCTTTCGATAGTGTTCTGACAGTTTGTTAAATTTCATTTCTAAAGGGTAAATTAGTATTTTTTATTAGAAATAAGAAATTCCAAGAGTACATTTCTCGATATGACGTAAGAACCCACTAAGAAAGGATTTTTCGACCCCTATGGGGTGAAAAGGAGTAAAATGGTTTTTCACGGATTCCTCAATATCTCTTAGGAGAGATGAGATATCAACTAGGTTTTTGCTTATAAAAGTTACCCGAGCACATGTTTAGAAACAAACTGAAAATTTTACACTAATGAGTCTCCATCGGGGTGAATCTACACTTGAGGAGAGAGTAAGCAATGTGATCTATAGAGAACCATGACTTATAATAATTGCACGATGATCGCAGACCGTCAATATACCGTAGCGAAGCACGGGTACTCAGCTAGTATAAGTCATAAAGTTCTTGTAGAACTTTACAAGCCTGCCAAATATCAACTTTCTAGGTCCAGTCATTTGGCCATAATTTCTACTGTACAGACAGACACATGATTAACTGTATAAGGGTTTTGTAGTAATACCTACAAAACCTTGAAAAAGAACAAAAGTAATTCCAAACATTGACAAAAAATTTATGATATTCGAAATATATAAATACACATATCAGCACCTTAGAGGTAAACTGTATCAAGTCACATTTTTATCAGAAATTACATTTTAGTGCCAAGTGACTTAATACTTTATAGTCCGTCGATTGGAAAATAATTTGGAACTATAGCTCTAGCCAGTTTTAATGTCCGTTGCTTTAAAATTGTATCAAGTCTTTCAACGCAAGGAAGTAAACAATCTTAAATCGTCTTTTCTGTGCTGTTTATCATTTGTGACTTAATACAAGTTACCTCTGAGGTGCTGATATAGAAAAAAAAATCGCTTAGTTCTTGCTTATTTTCTTCTTCTTTATAACATTCTTATCATAATGGCATTTTTTTTTTTTTAGAATTCTAATCGACGGAACCAATTTCTTTTTGTGAGTTTCTGTTTCCTCGGGCCCAGTCCCATATAATTCTCGAATTCGACTTTTCGTGGTTTCTGAAATATGTTCCTTAATCGGACTAAACTTCATTGAACAGACAGAGTTAGTCCTTCCTGCTCTTCTCCATAAAAATACATGTCTACAATAAATATCTTTTCAGAAATTTTTAGTAGATCTAAATTTCTAGCCGCATTCATATATACGCAAAATTGCAAAATACGATGGTAAAACTAAATAACAACTAGAAAAAAAAAATGCTTTTTGTACTAGCAAAAAATACTACATTAAAAACGCTGGTCTGTGGAAACAAATTGGTTTATATAACTTCGTTTTTTGTATCGTTTTCTAAATTTAAGAACTTGATTAATTGTAATATTTAATTAATTATAGTTTGCAAATAGGTATATATTAATATATCATAAGATAACTTAGCATACTACTGGATAAATATTTATTTAAAGCAGTTCCTTTAAAGAAATAACATATTGGTAAGATTTTTATAAAGCGTCTACTTTGACGCATCATTCAAGTTATGTATCTTGTTCAAAGTTCATTCTGTCGTGAAACACTTTTGTCAGTCTTCCGTGGTTGACTTCAAATTCCAAAAGCTTTATTTTCGTAAAAAGTATATATAGGAAAATCTATCACGTTGGACATCAAACATTTTTATCATACATAAATTTAAGGCGAACATATTTCATCCTTACAACGTTTTCTACTCAAACTATCAATTCTCATCTTTCGCTCAGTTTGCTCTTATTTATGTCCTCATATTTCCTCCACACATTCCTTCTTAGTTTCGGATCAACGGACATAAGTACATCGTCTCATGGACTGCTACTCAATATAGGACGCATTCTTACATTACTTCTATTTCTGGACAAGTTACAGATGTAGAATTTATAATAAAATTGCAATTGTTACCTTTTGTATGTCAGTATATACATATACAAGGTCTACCCTTGAAAAACCCTGTTGCACGCTTGCATTATCACCAGCATCATCATCAATCAATTGCTGCAACTACTGCTGGATAATAGGCCTCCCTTAGCATTTCCCATCTTTTCAAGTCTTAGGCTTCTTGCGTCCAATTTGTGAGGTTGCTTTTAATGTCGTAAGTCCAGCGAAAAGTCGGTCTTCTTCTGGTCCGTTTATCTACTCAAGGTCTCCATTGGAAGACCATTTTAGTCCAACGTCCGTCGTCCGTTCTGGTAAGGTATCCTGCCCATCTCTATTTAATTGTAGCGGTTTTCACAAAAAATGCCAGTTGGTTAGGCTGTGCAGCAAATTTCTGTGTTATAGTCTGATTGCTGATAGGTGACTGTTCGTTGCTACAAGTATCGATGTACAATATTATATGCTTTCTCTGTCTATATCATTATAATTATTAATGCATACCCATAGTAACGTATAGTGACGCAAGTTGACAACTAACCTTCCAAATTATTTTAATAAAAAACAAAGTATTAGAAAGAAACGGCATGATTTGTAGATATCGTTACTAATTAGAGCACGAAAATAAATTCACAGCAGTACTCAAACAAACAAAATTATTAATTTTAAGGTAATAATTATAAATAAGGAAAAATGTATACTCATACGTAAATTTTAGATTGTAATTTGTTTGTTTAATTAAATTAAATTTTTATGTTTCCCCTAAGTACAAAGTAATAAAATATTAAATAAAAATATATTTATTCACATAATATATTGCTACAAGTTGTATTTAAATGTTTATTTTTATTTTAAAAAAATTAGTCACTGTAATGCATAATATCGTCGTCATCTGAACTATCGCTGTCATTTCTTGTATTTATTATTATTGGATTAATATCATCAACAATCCTTTCCCACCATTCATTTATTAAATTTTCGATTTTTATAACAGATTTTGCCCAAGTTTCACAACTAATTTGAATCCATATTTTAATTAATATTTATTACCAGACTCTGACAGCTAAGTCAAATAACAAAAAACATTTTTAAAATCGCTGAAAAATTGTAACTAGATTATTTTATGAATGCACTACTTAATACATACATGTAACAGTCACCTATCAGCAATCCGACTATAGGTATTTTTTCTCTTCAGCCAGTGGTATCTAACCTTTTTCTATAGTTGTGCCATATTTAATTCTAGATTTCACAGACCGGATTGAGTTTTTCAGAGACCAGATATTTAAATATCATTTGAGGACGAAGGGTAGAAATTGTGAAAATCACTTAAGAACGGAGGGAAGAATTGCTGAAAATCAATCAAGTAGGTTGGACACGAGTAAGTGTCCAAACTTTGAGTCGTACCCTTTGAATTACCAAATACTGCCCAACCATATTAAATTTTTTTGGAGATTTCTTGCAAGTTTGATTGTCTGCTTATTCTTATTTCATGGCCTAAATATTTGTATGCATCGACCAGGTCTATTCCGATGTTGTCGATGTTATTATTGCGGACGAGATTTGTCATTATTTTCGACTTTTGGGCGTCAATTTTAAGTACAACTTTTTTATCACCTTAAAATTAACTTTTGAAGTATGTTGTTAATTATTAATGTGACAGCAAAAAGTAATCCATATTTTGAGTTAGGTTCTGTAAAATATAGTATTTTAACTACAATCTTTGTTACAGCAACCCCAGTCAAAGCCCAGGTGGACAATGGACGGGCACGTATTGGCCTCTCCACACAGCGTACGGGCGTGAATACCTCACGCTCGCTATTAACACAACAGCCACGGGCAGAGGACCGCGGCTAAAGCAGTGCGCCTTCTGGAAGAAGTACCTGCCTCAACTTATGTCTGTCACATGTAAGTGCTCACAAAATATAATATAAAACTAAAATTTACAATCAGGGGCGTCCAGAGACGAGGGAAACCGATGCTTACCTTCGGACAAATTACCGGAGCCTGGAACTGGATTCTCTGATTTACAAATCACTATGCAATTTTACTACTTGTGATTTTATTACATAATTTCTTTCATTGATTTGTCGATAATTGTAATACTTACAATAATTGATAACAGTGTTTATTGGTCCGGGCCCCAGACTAGATTGATTGAACACTTTTTTTGCCCCCATCAGTATTTTGAGCCCCTTTTTGGCGTTTCTAACGGTAGATTCAGCGTGGACAATGGGCATGTAACGTAACCATGTCTTGAATATGACATTACAGATAAAATAAAGAACAATTTCTATCTACACACTGGTTTTTTGCCTGTTATCGGATCCGCAATTATCGATTTCCGGAGGGAGGGTATTGTTTTCTTTGGGCTCAAAATTATTGATTTACCGGACCCGTTCCTGATGCCCCTGCTTACAAATGCAAAAACTTTTACAATTTGCTCACTCGTTACTAATATTTTGACAATTATGGCATTATTAAGAATTTTGTAATTAACTCACGACATTGACATAACTGGCAAAATATTCGTATCGAGTGAACTCAAATAAAAGTGGTGAAATTTATCCAGCATTTGTTGTATTTGTACCTTTATTATATTATCTGTCTCAATTTGTAATACGAAACTAAGTGGAAAATTTCATTTTTTATGTTGTCTATTTAAAATATCATCTTAGAGTGGTACTGCTGAAATGGCACCTTTCAAAACATTTGACAATTCATATTTGACGTTAAATTATATGTCAATTTATTTTTTTAATTGAAAAGTATTTTTATACAACCAAAATAAGAACATAACATCAGAAAATATGCATAAGAGACAACAATTAGATAAATATACAAAAAAACACATATATATCGCTTATGGAAAACTTTTAGAAGAAAATGGAACAAAATAAATTAAAAAGAAGCGAAATTATAGACCTTGTGGCAGATATTTTTTCAGTAAATCTTGGTGTCCTTTTTTTGTGAAATATAAAATAATTTACCCATTTCAATTTCTTTAGATTTCTGAAGGAGAAGTAAGAAAAATTTTAAATGAAGGTGTAGAAAATTTAAGACCAACGAACATGGGAAGAGGTAATAATAAGAAAACAGATATTACCACAGACTACATGTTTCGGAAAGATTTGCAGAGAAAAATTTGGGATTTACATTCAAAAAATTAATATTTTTGTTTAAATATGTGATTCAATTTTGCAAAACAAGAATTAGATTTTAAGGGCAGCAGAATAAAATGATATATTATTATTATATACAGTCTGTTCCAAACGGTTGAGTTACTTTCATTGTTTAAATCGTGCCTTTTGGCCGTTTTGTTTAAGCTTTGTAAATCATACTTACAATAAACATTTTTTGGTTAAGGTTAATATCATTTCAAAATGTCATTTTCTTTATATTTTGATTTTTGGTGTCATTCTTAATACAAATTTTCCATTTATTTATTTTTTTGTCATTAAAAAATGTAAAAAAAATTATTTAATTTTGACATATGTCATTCGTTTCCATGGTTTCATTGTTGGAATTTTAAATTTTGACATTTCAACGTGAAAAATGAAATAACCCAAGCAAGGTCCCTTCTCGTGACAAGCTGAAAGAACTAAATTCCTATTTAGTTCCGCCTAACCGTTTGGAACAGACTGTATCATATTTTTATTTTTTCATTTTATTTGTTTTTTTTTCGTTGGTTTTAGTAGCTTGGTCTATTAGCGAGATAATAAAGGAAGAGATAAAGGGTTTTTAAAAATCCGATTATAACTTGATAAAATATATTTATAAATAATATCATAAATATCTAGAGAGTTAGTAGCAAGAAGCGTCTGAATATTGGTAGATAACGATATTTTTTGGACAACTACATTTTGTAAGAATATGTTACGATTGCAAAAATGAATTGGGCATTAAAAAAATAAGTGGTTCGAGCTGCTGACAGACAAATTTTCACACGGACAGAAAGAAGAAGTTACCATATTAATTCTATGCAGGTGCTTTGGAGAGAAAGTGTGATTAAAGTGCGAACCCTTATCTATCATCTATATATATAAAATCGTAACTAAGCTACCTACTCATAATCAACGCCCAGCCCAAACCACTGAACCTACAATCATGAAATTCGGCGAGTATATTCCCTTCATGACGTAAGCACCCACTAAGAACGGATTTTTTGAAACTCATCCTCTAAGTGGGTGAAAAGAGGGTTAAAAGGGGTAAAATATGGCTTCACGGTTTCCTTAATATCTCTTAGGTCCAATAAGATATCGACTTGGTTTTTGCTTACAAAGATTACTCACGTAAATATTAAAAAACTTATTTCAGGATTTTGTTCTAATTGACCCCTAAAGGAGTGAATGTACAATCAGGGTGAATTATAGAACCCTTCGCATCTTCTGTGTTTTTTGTGTTATAACATTCCTTTTTGGCATATAGGTGTCTTTTTAGAAAATTTAGAAAGTGTTATGACCGTTTTTTTAAATTTCACCCCTAAAGGGGTAAATTGGTATTTTTTATTCGATAGAATTTTGTCTAGATATAGAAACATAAAATTCGGGGAGTATATTCCATTTATGACTTAAGAACCCCCTAAGAAATGACTTTTTGAAATTCGGTTTCTCAGGGGTTAAAAGGGGTGAAATGTGTTTTCACGGATTCTTCAGTCTCTTTTAGGTCAAGAATATATCGCCTTGCTTTTGCTTACAAAGACTGCCCACATAAATGTTGAAAAACTTATTTTTCAGGATTTTGTACTAATCAACCCTTAAAGGGGTGAATCAACAATCAGGGTGAATTATGGAACCCTTCGCATCTTCTGTGTTTGTTGTATTATAACATTTCTTTTAGACATATAGGTGTCTTTTTAAAATATTTAAGTGTATTGCCCTTTTTTTTAAATTTCACCCCTAAACGGGTAATTTGGTATTTTATATTCGATAGAATGTCGTCTAGACAGAGAAACATAAAATTCGGGGAGTATATCCTTTTTATGACTTAACAACCCCCTAAGAAATGATTTTTGGAAATTCAACCCCTAAGGGGTGAAATGGGGTAAAATGTGTTTTCACGGATTCCTCAATATCTCACAGGTCCAATAATATATCGCCTTCATATTTTCTTATAAATATTATCCATATAAATGTTGAAAAACTTATTACAGGATTTTGTCCAATTCATCCCCTAAAAGGGTGAATTTACAATCAGGGAGAATTATAGAACCCGACGTATTTCCTGTGTTTGTTGAGTTATTAAATTCCTTTTGGCATATAGGTGTCTTCAAAATATCTTGAAATGGTATTGATAGTTTTTAAAATTTCACCCTTAAGAGGTAAATGGGAATTTTGTATTCGATTGAACATCCCTTGGACATAGATAAATAAAATTCGTGAAGTATATTCCCTCCATGACGTAAGCAGCCACTAAGACGGGATTTTTCGAAATTCCACCCCTAAGAAGTGAAAAGGGGTGAAATGTGATTTCAAAGATTCCTCAATACCTCTTAGGACCAATAAGATATCGTCTTGGATTTTGTTTACAAAGATTACCCATACAAATGCCGAAAAACTTATTTCAGGATGTTGGCCGAATCAACCCCTACAGGGGTCTACAGTCGGGGTGAATTATACAACCCTTCGTATTTCCTGTGTTTATTGAGTTATAACAATCGGGTCATTCCATGTCAAGTGGTCTGATTTCAGAGAAGTGCCCTGCTCGACCATCACGGATTTTGATGAAATTTTGTATGGACATTCACACATGTCCCCAACGAACATTGGTAAAGTTTTACGTTCATCCATGCAATACTTGCTGAGATTTAGTAATTTGTTTGACCCCATACCGCAGCCTTCTATGTTATGACTCCGAGATTTCGACAACTTTGAGACACAGTATCTCTGCCAATATTTTGTTGAGAGAAACAAAACTTTGCCAACTTATACAACTTTTTGCGCTCTATTAAACAAAATAATAAACAAATCTTCATGAGCGATTCCCGTGAAGAAAATTTGGATCAAACTTGGCCTAAAAAATTTGCAACTTGAAAAAATTTTAAAGTTTGACTTTTTATACCTCTGAAAGTAAAGGTACGATAAACGTGAAATTTTGCACATAATAACTTATCAATACAAGGTTAACGAATATAAAATTTCACACTCCTAATATTTTTCATTAGTTCAGGAATTGAGTGTAAAGTTGATGATTTTTGTGAAAATGCTAAAAACAGGGTATATTTAGCCCACTTTTACAAAAATATACCCTCTGGAAACTGTTTTAAATTATTTTCATTAGAAAGAGCATGTTTTAATCCCCCTAAAAAAGTAGAACTGGTTTTTCATCCCTGGTATATAAGGCCTTAGAAATAGGGACAAAGTTGAGAACGTTTCTATCACATGCTGCTATCGCAATATCGCATGCATTCCATTATTTTTCATCTTGTTTGTTTTATACAGGCATTATAAGTACCTAAATTGCGTTGATCCATGGTGACATTGTCACTACCAGTTCAGAAACTTGAACCAGTAACCCCATCGCCATAGGGTCCACGCCCGATAGCCGTGCAATACCAGCCACGGGTGGGTTTCCTGGTTGAGGATCCCAAGCCTCTAGTTTGGTTTCTTCGTTAAGGTTCCAAAGCCTTGTGTGGGTATCTGTCCGGTTCCCAAGCCAATGATTGGGCAGCTTATTCTAGGTTCCTAAGCCTGAAGTGGGTATCTTACATGGTTCCCAAGCCGAAGTCCATGATGTTGGTATGAATTGCTTATTTATTATTGAATTTAGTAGCCACTTTCTTCAGTGTCACTTCTTGGAATTGATACTGTCGGCCTGGTGACATAACTGATGGTGCTGGAAGGCCACAAATAAGGTGTTGTGCTGGAACCCAACAAATATCTTTTCTTTCGGGCCAATAAAATGAATGAGCCAAGCCTCGCGGATGCATAAATTTTACCAAAGCATCATTTTGTTCCAGAGAAATTTTTACAATATTGCCTACCCACCACTTATTGTCATAAATGCAGGCAACATAACAACCGGGAAATAGTTCGGCTGATTTTAAATTAGGATCGACAGAATTGGAAAGTTTGGCCACAAATATAACTGTGTCATTTGAAACTTTGCTGACAGAAATCGAATTCAAATCAACTGGCACAAACTGGTGATGATCTCTTGTGCCAGCTATTGCGGTGCTAGCTTTCCATCTTTCTTCTTGCAGCGTCCTGTTTTCTTGAATTTCTTCAGTCGGAACATATATATATATATATACCTATTTAATTCCGTGAATGTTTTTGTCACAAAAGTTGAACAGATCTATTGGCGTCATTATTTGATCGGTTAATGGTCGCTGGAGGCCGGTCAATTCGGGACTTTCCCGGCCAATTCGGGACGTTTAGTCACCGACCGCCGCTGCTAACAGTACAGAATTCTATACCCAAAACATGCTGACGCGTGACAGCACTAACAAAATATTTAAAAAATGTCATCAGTGTAGAACCACCGCTAGCAGACTAACAGATTCATATAGCGTACAAAAATTAATTGTACACTGTAAACTTCAGCAGGAATGAAAGGAAAGTGACACAATGTAAAAAAATGCATATTGAAGTATATGACGTATCGATAGCAATATCCTCAACTTTGTCCCTATTTCTAAGGCCTTATATACCAGGGATGAAAAACCAATCCTACTTTTTTAGGGGGTTTAAAACATGCTCTTTCTAATGAAAATAATTTAAAACAGTTTCCAGCAGGTATATTTTTGTAAAAGTGGGCTAAATATACCCTGTTTTTAGCATTTTCACAAAAATCATCAACTTTACACTCAAAGATATTTGTTGGGTTCCATCACAACACCTTATTTGTGGCCTTCTAGCACCATCAGTTATGTCACCAGGCCGACAGTATCAATTCCAAGAAGTGACACTGAAAAAAGTGGCTACTAAATTCAATAATAAATAAGCAATAGTTGGAATTTGGCAATTCATACAAACATCATGGACTTCGGCTTGGGAACCATGTAAGATACCCACTTCAGGCTTAGGAACCTAGAATAAGCTACCCAATCATTGGCTTGGGAACCGGACAGATACCCACACAAGGCTTTGGAACCTTAACGAAGAAACCAAACTAGAGGCTTGGGATCCTTAACCAAGAAACCCACCCGTGGCTGGTATTGCACGGCTATCGAGCGTGAACCCTATGGCGATGGGGTTACTGGTTCAAGTTTCTGAACTGGTAGTGACAATGTCACCATGGATCAACGAAATTTAGGTACTTATAATGCCTGTATAAAACATACAAGATGAAAAATAATGGAATGCATGCGATATTGCGATAGCAGCATGTGATAGAAACGTTCTCAACTTTGTCCCTATTTCTAAGGCCTTATATACCAGGGATGAAAAACCAATCCTACTTTTTTAGGGGGATTAAAATATGCTCTTTCTAATGAAAATAAATTAAAACAGTTTCCAGAGGGTATATTTTTGTAAAAGTGGGCTAAATATACCCTGTTTTTAGTATTTTCACAAAAATCATCAATTTTACACTCAATTCCTGAACTAATGAAAAATATTAGGAGTGTGAAATTTTATATTCGTTAACCTTGTATTGATAAGTTATTATGTGCAAAATTTCACGTTTATCGTACCTTTACTTTCAGAGGTATAAAAAGTCAAACTTTAAAATTTTTTCGAGTTGCAAATTTTTTAGGCCAAGTTTGATCCAAATTTTCTTCACGGGAATCGCTCATGAAGATTTGTTTATTATTTTGTTTAATAGAGCGCAAAAAGTTGTATAAGTTGGCAAAGTTTTGTTTCTCTCAACAAAATATTGGCAGAGATACTGTGTCTCAAAGTTGTCGAAATCTCGGAGTCATACCATAGAAGGCTGCGGTATGGGGTCAAACAAATAACTAAATCTCAGCAAGTATTGCATGGATGAACGTAAAACTTTACCAATGTTCGTTGAGGACATGTGTGAATGTCCATACAAAATTTCATCAAAATCCGTGATGGTCGAGCAGGGACCACTAGACCACTTGATATGGAATGACCCATCCTTTTTTGGCATATCGGTGTTTTTTTAAAATACCTCGAAATGGTTTTGACACTTTTTAAAAATTTCACCCCTATAGGGGTAAATGGGTATTTTTTACTCGATAGAACGTCCTCTGGACAAGATAAATGAAATTCGTAAAGTATATTCCCTGTATGACGTAAATTCCCACTAAGACGGTATTTTTCGAAATTCGACCCCTAAGGGCTGAAATGTGATATCAAGGATTCCTTAATATCTCTTAGTACCAATAAGATATCGACTTGGCTTTTGCTTATAAAGATTAACCATACAAATGTCGAAATTTTATTTCTGGATTCTTTCCTAATCAACCCCTAAAGGGGTAAATCTATAATCGGGGTGAATTATACAACCCGACGTATTTCCTGTGTTTATTAAGTTATAACATTCATTTTATAACTTAAAAGTTACCCGTGCACATGTTTAGAAACATACTACGAATTTTACACTAATGATCCTCTAACGGGGTGAATCTACACCTGAGGAGAGAGTCAGCAATGTGATCTATAAAGAATCATGACTTACAATAATTGCACGATGATGTCAAACCGTCAATAAACCGTAGCGAAGCACGGGTACTCAGCTAGTATTTAATAAATCTCTTCAAGAAAATATATATCCAGATATATGGAAGAAGGCTCTTATAGTTCCTATTTTTAAATCTGGCGATAAAAGTCAAATAAAAAACTATCGGCCCATCTCCAAACTATGTATCCTAGGGAAAATATTTGAATCTTTAGTCTGTAAACAATTATTTGAAACTATAAAACAACATATAATTCCTGAACAACATGGTTTTTTTCGCGGCAGATCTGTCGAAACCAATTTAATCGTTTACACACAACAGTTGTTGGAACATCTTGACCAAAGGGTACAAGTGGACTCAATCTACACAGATTTTAGTAAATGTTTCGATAAAATTGACCACAATATTTTGCTCAGTAAAATTTTTTCTCTCGGTATTCACGGCGACCTTCTCAGATGGCTTATTTCATATATAAGTAAAAGAAGTCAAGCGGTCACCATTAACGGCTTCACTTCTGATTTCGTTAACATAACTTCCGGTGTCCCTCAGGGGTCCCACCTGGGGCCAATTCTTTTCTTAATTTATATCAACGACATTTCTAAAGTAATAAAACATGCAAATTTCTTGTTATTCGCCGATGATATGAAATTATACCTTCCAATTAGGAGGCCATCGGATACCACCCTCCTACAATCAGACCTTCAAAACGTATACCTTTATTGCCAACAAAACAAATTATTTCTTAACCTCGATAAATGTCACATAATATCATTTACGAGAAATAAAAACATACATTCTTTTCAATATAACTTTAACGGTCAGGATTTGAAACGGTCATCAGTAGTTAAAGATCTAGGAGTGCTTTTAGACTCAAAACTTTCCTATGAACTGCATGTCGAATATATATGCGGCAAAGCTCTAAAAATACTAAGTTTTATAATTCGCACTACTAAAAGTTTTAATTCTATATACGCTTTTAAAAATCTTTACTTTACGTACGTCTCCAGTATCTTAAACTATTCATCCGTTATCTGGAATAGCTCGTATGACAAATACATTTTCAAAATTGAAAAAACTCAGAAAAAAGCCATAAAGTATTTCTGCTTTAAACGTAATGTCCAATACGATAACTACTACGATTCCTGTCTCGAAATAAATATTCTACCGCTTCAAAAACGTCGTATTTTATCTGACATGTTGATGCTTTACCGAATAGTTAATAACATAACTTCTTCTAGCGAACTCCTACATCTTATCGAGTTTCGAATCCCTACATACAATACCAGAAGTACTAACCTATTCCATCAAACCAGTTCAAACACAAATTCATTCACTAACTCGCCCATCATTAGACTTTCCACTACGTATAATCTCTTTTTTTCTCAGATAGATATTTTCAATTGTTTCAAACAAAAATTCTGGAAATTATGTATTAATAAATTGCATACTATAAGTGATCCTCAATCTTCTTCTATTTAATCTAATAAAAAAATAATAATAATAATAAATATAATTTTGTAATAACATTGTAACTACATCGTAACATTGTAAACACTGTTAATTGTAAATGTGTGCACTTTACTGGGTCAGTCCCGTCTGTGCTCCGATCATAATAAAATAAAATAAAATAAAAATAAATAAAATAAATCTAAGCCGAATAAAAGTGCCTATAAAAGATCTGGTTTGGTGTGAAGAAAGCCAAAGCTTTCTAGGAAAAAGGGGTTGAAATTAACCATAATATTATATGATCCTTGAACTGCAGAGAATCTATATATTATATCATGTTTCATCATGAAATTTCCGAGACATGTGCTCAATATATCCTAAAAATTATTTTTGTTTTTTGTTGACTAACTAAATGGAACTTCAATATACATACTTTTAAGGTTTCAGGAGAGCTTTGAACATTGTTTTGAATTGGATTACAACCTAGATAATTCAGAAAAACATGTAAATTAAATTACATCAAATTCAAATGGTTTTGAATCCTGAAAATTATTTTAAATAGTAGTTTTAATAAGTTTATCCTACTACAGAAGTACACAACTATTTTTGTTTTCTGTTTTTTTATGCGCAAAAGGTTGTCCAATGCTTTTGATAAGTTTTTTGGAGATTTCAGATTTTTCGCGCTATTCAAGTAGTGGTTGCGTCAGAGGAGACAAAGAAGGCACTGTTTCCTTATTTTTTTTATGATAAATTTAAACATTCTTTGTTTTATATTCAAAAGTTAATCATAGTTTCTTCGTCTAATGTAGAGGGTCATAAATAAATTACCAACTTTTTTGCCAAACTTTTATTTTCCCCTAAATTCTAAAAGTCTCCTGTTCCCCTTTTTGCCATTGTGGCATTGTGAGCGTTGAGAAAGAACAACTAACATAATGAAATACTGGCATATTTGCAGATTTAATATTTCATAGCTGATCGATATTGTTTACGGGCGACAGACCAATCGCAACAGCCCTATAAATTTGATTCCGGGCAAAAATTTACGAGTTTTCCTGGATGCAAGAGGGCAAGGGAAACCAATGTAAATGTTCACACAAAAGAAAAATGAAACACTCATATTATAATTTTGTTTTAATGCAGACATAAAATTACATTTTCGGAATATAAATGTTGTATATCCTGACACAGTGGCGTACGTACATAGGTGAGATCTTGAAAATCGTTACTATGTATTATAAGCTACATTTGAGGATTTTCGATCACCTCTTAAGCTGCGTTCAGAGCTCTTTAAATTAGTTGACTGTTCACTGTGCGTTGTGGATTTGTTTAGCAGATAGTTTTCACATGCAAGGCAGCATTTACAGCTAAGCGAATTAGTGCGTTACGAATAGTGCGACATCTGTGTGTCTTTAAACCAACGACGGTGGCTTCGTAAAATGTTTATTATTTATTATCGTTTTCTTAATTCTGCTGCCCTAGAATTTTACTAACTAAACCTAACCTAATTACCTAAATTGATCGTATTTACTGTTCGTCTTTGTAATTTTGGGCGAGATTTGTTGTATATAATGACATTTTATTAGGTTATGTAAAGGCATACAAAGTAAACGTTGTCTCCGATGTAGACTGAGATAGTCAACATGTTTATATATCTGTCTCATTAAAACAACTCACTAACTATAAGTTTGGAAAACTATCGTCAATCGACAACGTATAACATATTAATTTAGAGCTCTGAACGATTGATCGCGTTACCATATGACAAACTTGTTAGTGATAATCAACAGTGCACAAGTCATAGCCTATAGTGGACTAATTTAGGAGCTCTAAAAATAAAATTTATAAATTTAATCACATTATCCTATGCCTTATATTTTTTGTGCGGTGCTTTCCATAAAGCAAGTAACATAAGGGCAAGCTGAAAAAGAGCAAATACAAAAGAGCTATTGAAACTTATGAGGAAAAGACAAAAGACAGAAACAACAAAAAGCAAATGATATAGAAGAACAAGTGCGACAAATAGCAAGCGCATATTGAGGTAGGGAATTACACATGCAGATAAAGAAGAAGTAACAGATACTGAATAAAAACTAATGTGCACCTAAAAACTAGCTCTTTGGGTTTCGTTATTATAGTGAAAGATTAGTAAAAGAAGAACACGAACGGCTCGAATTATGTTTTAAAAGTGTTCTGAAGTAAACTTTGTCTTATTCTTAGCACTACAGTAAAAATTGGGTCATTAGTTTAAGTGTGTGGAGATGGTCGTGTCCGTAATGAATAGAAGTGGAATTAGTTTAAGTATCATAGTGAATGATTAGAAAAAAGAGAACCCAAATGGCTCGAATTAAGTCTCAAAAGTCTTTTGGACTAATATATGTAACTGACAGTCTTATTTAAAACGAAATTTTGACGCAATTGCTCTTCTTTTGCACTTATTCTATTATCGTACTTGCCCTTTTGTCTAACTTGTTTTCTTGTCGATGCTCTTAACAGCTTGTTCTTTTGTCGCTGCTCTGTTATAGCTTGCTTTTTTATTGCTTTCTCAATTGCTTACTCCTTGCGGTATAATCCATTTAGATGTGTGAGCTGCCTGTTTTATATATTTCACTTCATAGTTTCCTGCGTTAAACCAGTGTTTCAATTTCACTTTATTTTTCTGTTCGCAGCTATTGTACATTTTATTTCAATTTTATTTTATTACATTCTATTGTACTCTATTTTATTAATTTTTGATTATTTTTGACAATTTTAAACATTTTACATTTCGACCTGATAGAATGTAAATT
The DNA here is from genome assembly GCA_963971575.1 of Liopterus haemorrhoidalis. Taxonomy (NCBI): domain Eukaryota; kingdom Metazoa; phylum Arthropoda; class Insecta; order Coleoptera; family Dytiscidae; genus Liopterus; species Liopterus haemorrhoidalis. The sequence continues at coordinate 190,085,930 of OZ020611.1, forward strand.
AATAATTATCAGCGTTTTATTGTATCTTATTGTGTTTTATATTATTTTATTGTATTCTATTATATTTCAATTTAGTAATTTATTTAATTTTGGGAAACATTTTCATGGCGTTTGAGAAACTAGGATACATTTTAAAAAATCAGCTGTGGCCACCACAGGACCGACCGCCATCACAAAAAACTTGTATAAAATACATTCAAGCAGCAGAGTAGAAATAACTTAGTCCAGCGGTTCCCAAACTTTTTTGACCGCGACCCGATACGAGGTTTTAAAATTTTTCGCGACCCGCCTTATGAAAAAAAAACATTTATTTACAAAACAAATTTTATTTTAAAGCAGTAGCTTTATAGTAATAAAGAGTAATAAAGAGTATAGTAATAAAGAATATAGTATAGTAATAAAGAGCACAAATACACACTATTCTAGTGATTAATTGACGTAAAAAAATAATATGTACAAAAAAATCTTTTTTGTGTTTTTACAATTTTTTTCGCGACCCGGTAAAATTTTTCTGCGACCCTGTGCCGGGTCGCGACCCACACTTTGGGAAACGCTGACTTAGTCCAATATTTTCTAATAGACATATAATTTATCATGACCATGGAAACGTTGCATATAAGTATAAAAAAATAGATATTTAGAAAAAATTTCAAAAATTTTTCAAAAATGTTTCGCTTTATCAAAAAGTGTCTCAAATAAAAGTTGTTAGTTATTGCTTTTATAGCAACTCTTGGTAAATAAATTTTTTAGAAATATTTCTCTGTTGTGAAATATTGGCAAAAATCTTAAAATCGACACGAGTAAACTCCCATTTTTAGTCCCACCAATTTTTACCAAAAGTTGATCAAATCAACTTTGTTGATCAGCCATTGATGCCGAAAGCTTAAATATGAAGTTTCATAAAAATCCTTTTAGCCGAATTTGCTCTGCACGTGAACACAGACAGACAGACAGACAGACAGACAGATCGACAGATATCATGCTAAAAATAGTCAAAACGTTATATAGGGGCCTCAATTCGTGGAGATCCATCGAAATCTCGAAATGTCAAAATCGGTATGATCACAATACCTCCCTTATATATGCTGGTAGTCGGTAAAAACTCATAGAGTTCAATATCCATATTTAATTGAAAGCCAAAGTTTATGATTCGTACATCGTGCCTGTTGCCACTTTCTAGAAACGATGACGTTGATAATCAAAAATGCCAACAGACTGAGAATAATACAAAGGGCAATAGAACGTATCATGCTTTGCGTAAGTTTGCAGTACAGAATCAGAAATTCTGAAATTCGGAGACGCAATAAAATTGCAGTCGTAATACACCGCATTGCGAACCTCAGATGGAGCTGGGCAGGACATGTAACAAGACAGAATACAACAGGGTGGACAAATAAAATAGTCCGTTGGCGCCCGTGGATAAACAAAAAAAAAAAGAATCGAAAGCCTCAAAAATGCTGGCTTGACTTGATTTAAAGAGCATCGTCGGGAACCAATGGTATAGTGAAGCGCAAGATAAAGATGCGTGGAATAAGACGAGAGGCATATATCCAGCAGTGAATGAATACAGTCTGAGAAAGAAGAAGAAGGAATGTATATCAATAATAACTCGAAGAATAATGTCTTCGTGGAAAATGATTGATTCTTAATACCAGAGTTTACTGCGAAGTAGCGGATTGGGAATATTGCTATATATATATATATATATATATATATATATATATATATATATATATATATATATATATATATATATATATATATGCTAAAACATTTCTAAAATAGTCAAACTATAATATAACTTTATAATAACTTTACAAGAGTAATAAGATCTGGATATAATAAGTGACAACTTTCTCAATATCAAAAAGTTATTTGTTTCTGAATCGTCCACCAATTATTTCTTTAAATTTTCGAAGTAAAAATATCCTCGATTTACTTTTTCTTCATTGCTACGCCAATGGAAAATGTTCCAGGGTGTTTACGGGCTGAATATCTTGTTCGCGATCGTAGAGCGGGTTCAAGAAGAGATATATGTCCTTATTCTCATTATCCTGACTCGAGGCATAGCCATATTTCGCTCCCACTCTACTGCAGCCGTATTGGATTGCAACGCGAAACAATATATTTTACATAGATTTTTATTTGGTGAATAGAATATGGTTACTGTAGTTTTATGTTGGTGTAATAAATTTTTTTATGTTTTTAAATAGGTTATATAGTTTAATGGTTACGAAGTAAATAAAACTTTATTGATCTTCTTCCTGAAATAATCGAATATTTTGTTTTACGAGAGGCGGTAATCGGCCCAGGCAAAAACACCACATTTTCAGCAAAACATTTTCAATTTATTTCTCAATATAGTCTCATTTTAGACCGATACACGTCGTCCAACGATTCTCCAATTTTTCGATGCCCTCCGAATAATACGATTTCTCGAAGCCCTCAAAATAGCCCTTGTTTCAGCGATGATCTCCTCATTTGACTCAAATCTCTTACCACCGAGCCATTTCTTTAAGCTTGAAAATAAATAATAGTCGCAGGGGGCAAATCTGGTAAATATGGTGGATGAGGAATCAATTCGTAGCGCAGTTCATGGTGTTTTGCCATTGCGACTGCGCACTTGTACATCGGTGAGTTGTCCTGGTGGAACAGCACTCTTTTCTTCTCCAAATACGGCAGTTTTTGCTTCAAATCGGCGCTGAATCGGTCCAACAACACTGCATAATATACGCCCGTGATCGTTTTGCTCTTTTCCAGGTAGTCGATGTAAATGATTCGGCACTCTTCGGCTACGATTCTCCAGGTTTTCCCGATTTCTATCAGACCAAATTACGTGAAAATATGTCCAGGCGTTTTTGCGAGAATCTCGGGCAGACATTCAGACAAAAAAAATGTTTGCGGGTATTGTCTTTTAATCATCTGAAACGTGTAGAAACCAAATTTGAGACGGAAAAAGTAAAAAAACAGATATAGCCTCCAAGTTTATTAATATAGATTTTGTAAGATACTTCCTTATTTTAAATGAAATTATGACAAAAAATTCTTAAACCCTTATGCTTCGTTCAGAACCTCGAAATTAGGAATTAGAATTAGTACTTAGAATTAACGTAAATGTTTGTTATACGTAATGGTACGTTATCGTTCACAACCTTCGAAATTAATACTTATACTTATAAATTAAAATTAGAAGTTTGTAGACTCCAAACCCTTACGTTAATTTATAATTGACGCATGCGCAGTAAGCAGTAAGCTTGTCAACCTAAAAATTTCTATGACCATATTTTTTTGTTTCTATCCACATCTTTCTGATTTCTATGAGCATAAATATTAATTTTCCCTCTATTTTAATTCTTTTTAGAACTATGAAACGCTCAAAAACTCATTAGCAAATGTAAACAGCTGTCAAATATCGATCGATAAAGTAGAAATCGATAGGAATTTCTGTCAGTGTCTTAATTTATATTGTGAACCGTACTTAATTTTTACGTACAAATTTTATGTTTAGGACTAATTTCACGTTAATTCTAATTTCTAATTTGGAGGTTCTGAACGAAGAATTATTTAAAAATTCACCATGAAAGGTTAAACTAAATTTTTCCCCACACCATGGTTACTAGAGATGGGAATTTCGGCTCAGTTTGCGGAACCGGATCAGTGGAGGTCGTTCAGTTTGTTGAGCCGGTTCATTGATCCGGCTCAGTGATCCGGTTAAGTAAACATGTCTCCGAAACACAGGACGGTCGTTAGTTCGTAGGTAGAAAGTCGCTTAGAGCCGGTTCTTGCAATATATAAACTGTAAATATGATCCCGAGACACAGGTCGGTCGGTTGTTCGGTCGTAGGTAGAACGTCGTTTACACCCGGCTCTTGCTTAGAGCCGATTCTTGCAATATATGAACTGTAAACATGATCCCGAGACGCAGGTCGGTCGGTCATTCGGTCGTAGGTAGAATGTCGCTTAGAACCGACTCTTGCTCAGAGCCGGTTCTTGTAAACATGATCCCGAGACACAGGTCGGTCGGTCGTTCGGTAGAACGTCGCTTAGAGCTTAGAGGTAGAACGTCGCTTAGAGCCGACTCTTGCTTAGCGCCGGTTCTTTTAAACATGATCCCGAGACACAGGTCAGTCAGTTGCCGGTCGTAGGTAGAACGTCGCTAGCCCCGAGTCTTATCTAACATTTTTGAAACAAGCAATTCACTTTATGTAGCTACTGTATTTTAAACCAGATGTGTTAAGTTTATGGCGATGTTTATTGCCCTTATAAATCGGACATCTGGGATTTGGGCAATATTTTTAATATTTTTATATAGTATGGTTGTAAGAAAATACAGACTAACCCTATTAGTTTCAAATAAAGTGCCCTACAAATTGATGACAAAATACACTTTATGATAATACATTACAAGCCAAGTTCTCGCGAAGTTCAACATGACATCGATCCAGATCCGGATCACTCCGGTCACTGTTCACAATCGCCCGACCAATCGTATCCTTGAAACTTGAAACTATACAGTGAGCCGTGAGCCGGCTCATTTCAATTTGGTGAACCGTGTCACTTCGGTCAGTGTACTGAGCCGGCTCAGTGAGCCGGTTCGTTCATGAACGACCCATCTCTAATGGTTACAATAGAAAACCCTTAGGTGATCGGTATTATACAACTCTACCCTGTTATTTTTTCATTCCGTCTGTTCCTTTAACGTTACTATGACAGCGTGCAATAAAGCTTGAACTTTGAAATAGACTTTATTGCACACTATCATGACGTTAAAAATACAAACTCTATGAATCAATGATGTACTTCTCATACGAGAAGCAATAAGTAAAACCTTACCATTTTTAACATATATAAAAAAAATGTTTTATTTTAGTTATTTAAACCAAAATCCACCGAAGTTTATCAATAGCACGAAATATTTATACAATTATTATTATGTAGGGTAAGTCGGGTGAATATGCCACAGCTAACTTTAAAAATCGATATCTCTGAAAATATTGTTGTAAATAGCAAACAAAAAAACGCATTTCATAAGGAAATTAGTAAACATTTATTCTTTGGTTAGTTACAATTGGTAACATTTGTACTTTTAGATATAAAAATTAATAAACAATATCTTGCAAAATGGCGTATTACCCGACCATGTGGGCAATATGCCATCAGAAGTGGTCTAATATGCCACTGTTTAAATTAGTCAGTTTAGAACTTAAAAATAGAAAAAGAAAACCCAAAATTATAAAAAATAAATTGCACAAAACTTTTTTAGGAACTAGAAAGAACATAAACAATCTTAAAAGTAGTTACGCTTCTTACAAGCTAAACAGTCTTTGGCATTATAGCAGTCTTCATGGATCCATCTATCGCAGCAAATAGATTTTATCCAATCACACTTTGGTCCTTTCTTATCGTAATAATACAGATCACATATTGCACAATAGTTATAAATATCTTCGTCGGTGTCCGTGGAATCATCGTATGGTACAATATTTTCTAAATTTGACGAAGAATCTGACGATGATACACGACAAAGCTTCTTTTTGTCGGAGATTTTTTTTTGGAGGTTTTGATTATTTTCCTTTTTTAGATGGTGCCTTTCTTTTTACAGTAATTTGTTTTTGGCTTTGGGTCTCCTTCTTTTTGTTTTTCACTTTGAGGGTTTCAATGTTTTCTTGACTTGTTCAAATTAGCGCATATTGTTTTCTACTGGCAAGTTTTGGCTTAACCAATGTCGGAATTGGGTTAATGTTTATAAAATTGACGAGCTCTGATGTCGTGGGTGTAACTTTTTGAATTTGAGCAATTGCAGAATTTTCGGCAGAAGTATCATGAGCAGTAGAGTTTGAGTCTGTTATAAATTGTTGTTCGTCAGGTGTACTAGTGGAAGATATTGGTTCAACCACCTGTTTTGCATTTTCAGATATGGCGAATGCGTATTCTGGAATAGCATTTTTTTCGAAAGGAAAAATTCCACACGCTTTAAAGCAAACAGAGCCATTATTTATTTAACATCAGAATTGGGAAATTATTCTTTTTGGATTTGGCAAATTATTCTTTTCAGCAAACGAAAATGCATAGCATATTACACCAGTAAAACACGGGCATATTACCCTACATAGCTTCTAGAAATACAAATGACGATAGTGAAATAAAACAACAAAAATATAACGGTCACTCCAGAGGTTATAAAATCACAATGATATGAAAATGATATAAATCAATCGATTAAAATTAGAAGTTTGTAGACTCCAAACCCTTACGTTAATTTATAATTGACGCATGCGCAGTAAGCAGTAAGCTTGTCAACCTAAAAATTTCTATGACCATATTTTTTTGTTTCTATCCACATCTTTCTGATTTCTATGAGCATAAATATTAATTTTCCCTCTATTTTAATTCTTTTTAGAACTATGAAACGCTCAAAAACTCATTAGCAAATGTAAACAGCTGTCAAATATCGATCGATAAAGTAGAAATCGATAGGAATTATTACAAAATAATTTCCGTAAATGAATATTTTGAGTTTAAATGTAGTTTTGAAATGCTAATATAACAGTAATTTTTAAACTTTCCTGTTTTATTTAAAATTTCTGGTGAGATTTCAATGACAGTTATTGTCAAAGCGGCCATAAGCTTCAATGGAATATCACTGAGGGAACTGCAACGCCATCTGTTATTTTAGTAAGGAATTACAGACAAGTGGCATATTATCCGAGGTGGCATATTACCCCGACTTACCCTATTACATAGGTATAGTCCTGGAGGATTAACTTGCCAATGACCTTGACAACAACCGTATGATTCAATCTAAGGCTACGGTTACACTGTATCCGTGCGTGCGGTAACGAGCGTTTACCCTGAACGTTCTGGTCCTGATCCAGGGATGGGTGGTTTCAATACATACGTGCGACTTGCGTGAGGTCTCATTCAAATTAAACTGTTTTATTTTAAATATCTCAGTTACTGAACAGCAAAAACGTATAAAACAACATTATTTGGGCCGTATGAATAAAAATAAGCATAACCTTATACTGGCAAATTATGAAGCAAATCCTCCCAACAATATTAATAAAAATGCAAGAAAAACCTTCTACTTATGAGTAGGACGTAAATGCTTTTTTGTTGATCTTTTGCTCAAGACAGAAGTAAATGGTTATGCATAAAACAGACCTTTTACTTTAAATTATAAGCAAATGCTTCGAAAAACATGCATCTATATATTCATATACTCACTTGTGAAAAAGTGTTGTAGTGAACTAATTGCCATGGCGAATATTGTGCATTTAAGAAATATGAAACATTATAGGCACGTTCTTCATCACGTCGTACTGACATAAAATTTAGTTTCGTTTTGAGCAAGAGAACATGGAGTGTTTAGCTAATAATTTTTAGGTAACTTTTTTTTTGTTGATATATCTAGCTGATCTTGGATTTCAAAGAAGTATCGGTGAGGAACTTGGTGTGGAGCAATCCACAGTATCACTGACTGTCAGCAGTGTTGTTGATCAAATAAATTTCTTACTTCCCAAAATTTATAAGTGGAGGCGAAAAAAATGTGGCAAAGAAAATACCGTTTTCCAACCGCAGTTGGTGTCTTTGACTGTACACATATAGGGATAGAAAAACCGAAGAACCATGAAGATGAATATGTCAATCGTAAAGGAAAACCTATGCTAAATGTATAGGCAATTTGTGATGCCAGTGAAATGTTTACAAGTGTAGGTGTAAGTGCCCTGAATCTGTACATGACTTTACACCAATAAAAATAAACTGATATGTCAAATATGGAACTCACTACAGCACTAGTACAGTTTTGATAGTGTTTATAGACGAATTTCAAGTTGACAGCAATCAGAAAGAAGTAGTACGATTTTGAAAAATACTGATTTTCAGGGTTTAACATAAACACATCCTCTTGACCTTTTACTCACCGGTAGAAGCATTGACTTGTAAGTAAAAGGTAATCATTATTCATACAAAAAGAAGTAAATGCTTTTACTTCTACCTTCTACTTATGAGCATTTACTTCAACTTTATTCATACGGCTGATTATTTATAGTAAAAAAAAAACATTAATTTTGTTCCACGTATTTTTAGATAAATATTTGGGAAATTTCGAAGGAACACACTAAAACTAAGATCTTGAAATATCTCCTTTATTTTTAACAACAAAAATTGTTTAGAATAAAAAACAAATATTCTTGCCCGAAGTACTTTTTCATCTAGATGAATAATAATTTTTAGGTGAATCTCGGAAAAAAACAGACATACAGAAATGGATTTTTTGTTGATTTTGTCGGACAGAAACAAACCTATTTGTTTCTGTAGAACTCCAAAGAAATGAAGAAAACAAAATAAATAAATAAACAGGTAATAACGAAATAAATAAATAAAAAATCCTCATTGTAATTCACCAGAATATTAACAATTCTATTTTTCTTTAAAAATTCGTAATTTTGTAAAAATCGTCTTTGGATCAAATCTCAAATTTCTGGCCTGCTGGACGCATAAAAAAACAAACATGTTTCTTACGATGTTACGATGACAATCTTATCAGCGACATCCAGTATCTCTCTCCAATCGGGAAAAGTGACCACGCAGTTCTGCTTACAACCTCCCAAATTATTGTTCAACGCAACAATCTAAAGCCAGCAAAAAAAATCAATTATTGGAAGTTAGATTATAATAAAGTCAACGAAATACTGGCCAGCAAGCTTGAAAAATTCATCGACAAATACAAAGTATTTGAGAAGTCTCATGGCAAAAGTTTAAAGAAACCATTAGCAGCACTGTCGATAATCTTGCGAATTTCACAGTGGAAAACGAAAAATGAAAAGCTCTGTGGATAAACAACGAAATAAAATCATTGATTAAAAAGAAGCAAAAGTCCTGGAACTTATACAAAAAAGACGCAACGTTAAATAATTATAAGATAAATAGAAAAATTAATAATGCTGTCACCAAAAAAATAAGAATTGCTAAAGGTTCTTATGAGGATGAACTTATAAACAACGGCCAAAAAGCATTTTATGGGTACATTAGAAACAAATTGAGTACAAAAGTCGCAACACCAGTTTTAATAAAAAACAATAATAACATCTTAGTAAATGACAAAAAGGAAATAGCAAATATCTTCGCAGAGTACTTCTTCTCTTCTTTCAGCAGAGGAGTAAACGATCCAATCCCCGTTGTTAGCATACCAAGAGTACAAAATTCCATTAATGAAATAGATTTCGACTGATGAAGTAGAGGAAATTCTGGCAAAACTAAACGAGAAATCCTCGTCTGGGCCTGATCAAATACCCCCAATTATATTGAAAAGATGTGCACTCACTATTGCGCCCATGGTTTTAGATTTAATGGAAACGTCTTTTTAAACTGGATTATTGCCCAACGATTGGAAATCAGCTCAAATTAAGCCGATCTACAAAAAAGGAGACAAAGCAAAAGTAGATAACTTTAACTTTAATACTTGCGTTAACAAGTGCTACTTATAAATGCATGGAACGGATTATAGTAAATAAACTGCTACCCTTCTTACTTAGTAACAAAACTATAACTGAACACTAACATGGCTTTGTGCCGGGTCGATCGGTAATTACCAATTTACTTACCAATATTAATTCATGGACGCAAAGCATCGATCAAAACAAACCAGTTGCCGTTATATACTTGGATTATGCTAAAGCGTTCAATACCGAACTTCACAATAAACTTCTGTCGAAGCTTGAACACTTGGTATGCGAGGACATCTACTTAGATGGATACAAGCTTTTCTTCTTGGCCGGACCTTCTCAGTCAAAACTGGTGAGTCAGAATCTACTTTGTTTAAAATGCTCAGTGGTGTTCCGCAAGGCAGTGTACCTGGTCCATTTTTATTTATAACTTACATCGCAGACTTGCTACATACCGTATCTTCTCCAAAAAGTCTGTATGCAGACGATGCGAAAATATTTAACAACCCATTAACGGATCACAGAACACTACAAAATGATCTGAACATCATTTCAACTTGGACAAAACAATGGGGCATAAAATTAAATACAAAAAAATGTACTGTTTTACACGTGGGAAAAAACAACCCCAAACTTGTCTATGCCATGAATGACGAACATCTAACGTCAGTTAGTTCACAGTATGATCTTGGTGTCACAGTTACAACTGACTTAAAATGAGAAACGCACATAATTTATACTGTTAAAAAGGCCAATACTCTATTTTATTTAATCAAGAGGAGCTTCCAACATGTAACACCCAAGAATTTTTCTAAAATATACAAAACTTACGTGCGACCCATATTAGAGTTTGCCTTTATAATTTGGTCTTCCTATCTCTTAAAAGACATTGAAATTCTAGAGAATGTCTAACGCAGATTCACAAAAACTGTCTAAGGTCTTAAAAATAAGACTTATGATGAACGACTGTAAGTTTTAAATCTGCCTCGTTTATCAGAAAGAAGAATCAGAGGCGATTTGATCGAGATTTACAAAATACTAAGTGGATATTATAACTGCGAAGCTATTCCCAGCATCTTTATCAGAAATACTAACTCTCGATTGAGAGGTCACAGCGCTAAACTGAAGAAAGATAAATTTCGTCTGCTAATCAGGCAAAATTTTTTCTCAAATCGAGTATTTGACAGGTGGAATAACCTTTCCGTGTCAGCTATTGAATCAAGAAATATAAACTCATTTAAGAACAAAATTGACACAGAGCTTATATTTATAAGATAAGTGTTGTTCGCGTTGTCTGTGTGGAGTGAAATACGGGATGACTTTTTAAAGACTGTCGCAGGTGGACTGTTTCGGTGAAAGTGTTTTAAATTGTTAAGAACTGTTATTTCTGCTTTAAATTTCATATCTCTGGAAGTTAACTTATATATTTTTTATAATATTTCTAGTTTTTCTGTAATGTAAAATTAGTTTTTTTTTCTTCTTACTACTCTAATGTTTAATTATCACTCGTGTGTACATTTATATATTCGGGAGTATAACCAGCTATGTTAGCTGCCTTCTCCCAAAACTGTAAATAATAATAAAAATAATGTTTGTGCGTTGACGCAAGTTAGTGCACGCAAGTATGCATGTACTGTAACCATGCTCATTTAACTTCGCACGTTTTTTTTGTTGTCAGGTATCGTGCGTTCAAAAAATCGCACGTTTCCGCATCCAATGTAACTGCACACTAAAAGGTTTTCAAAATAGAACGTTTCTATTCGTTCGTAGAGTGAGAAAGAAATATCTTTCGATTTCAGTCTGTTTACTCTGTCTTTGGTGGACGTGGCGTGTATTCAAAACACACATACGTTTATGTGAATATTTTTAAATATATTAGAGAGATAATACAGCGGACGTACATGATATAAGTAATTCAAATACGTTACAGATGGTTAACAGAATTGTGTGAAATAGATATATATATATTTTTTACCGGCTGTCAATCCATCGATCGGAAACGATTCTCGACGAGTATACACCTGTATATGTTCATTTTAAATTGTTCACCATTGCTATCTCGAGAAGTATAAGAGCTACGAGGTTGCTTAAATTAGACAACAAATACTATTTTACAGGAAAATATCAATGAGTGAAGCAATTTTTCATTTCGACTAGTGGTTCTAAAAGTACGTTGTGATACTTCCTTATTTTAAATAGGAACACACATTTTATTTTTACTCATTCGATAAAGATATAAATTTACTCAGAACCCGTAGATGTCGTTTACTTTGATTTCTCCAATACTGTTTATTGTGTTTTCAATAATGTTTTACTCATTAATATTTTTCTGTAAAATAATATTTGTTGTCTAATTTAAGCACTCTCGTAGGTCTTATAGTTTTCGATACAGCAATGGTAAGCAATTTAAAATGAACATCTTGTATATTAAAGTATGTAACTGTCTTCATTATTTGCAAACTCTATTTAATGTTTGTTTTTTAAATTTATTTAGTAGAATTAATAATAATCAAATATCAAAGAATAAATTGTTGTAATAATTTTTTTCCACCTGGGTTGAAAATTTTCAACAAAGACTGTAAAAAATGACAATGAGAAAAGTTCTGAATATAGCTATTGTAAGTTACAAGGGTAATAATAGGTAATGTCACATAAAACCGTTTTCATTCCATTAACGAAATATACGAGGTGAAATAGTTGGAAATTACCTTAATTACGAGTAATAGGAGTCATAATTCATAGCATAAAGAATAAAGATTCGAGAACATTTGCGAAAGCGAGTTCCATATCGCTACTTCTATCTATCACACGTCCTTATTTCCTACATGACTTATTAACGCTAAATTCAATTCGCGATTTCATTAACACATTATTTCATTTTAATTTCAAACAGAGTAAGAAAAGCCTTAAAGCAGTGGAGAAGAAAATGTTATGGGTCAAGACTATGGGTCTGCCTCTCTCTGACATTTCACTTGGTTCTCGCGTATATGGGTTGTAAGTAAAGATTGCAATATTACCTATTTTTCTTTTTCCTCCTTTAAATCATCGAACAGATGTAATATGATCAATCACTTTGAGATAAAGAAAGACGTGCCTTCATAAGAATCCTTTATTTTTTGCGACATTGTGCAGTTCTTAGGACTGCTTTTAGCGACTTGAACAGTCTGTCTTCAAGATTTCATACAGTGCTGTGGAGATCTATCTCGTCTTCTTTTCCCATCAGCTTTATTTACTATATTTATTTAGAGACACATCAGCTGCTTGACTATTAGTTTCTGATATTACTGTGGTTACATAATTGGTATATTGGTACATTGTTAATTTTCAACTTATATTAGATGACGAATATTGGTTGTCTGTAAGAAATTGAGTACGTTATTGGTCATTGTTGAGTCTAGTCTTAAGATGTCTGTAATGTCTTGTTGTTAATTGTAGTTTACTATGTGACTTACATATCTCACATAGTTTGTTATCTAGTCTTGCCGTGAGGTGTTCGTGTGTGTGTCTGGTGTGTCTGATCCTAAGTCTTGTCATTATTACTTATTCTCATCTGTTAGTGCCTGAGTTCCAGTTTTGTATGTCGTCCTTAACTGTTCGTAGTTTGTTGTTGGTAATTTCGCGCCACTTATTCAGTCTGCTCTTGTCGAGTTTCATCTTGATGATCTGTCTTATGTAGGTTTTCTTGGAAGGTAAGTGCAGTGTATCTTCATGACAGGTGGAATCTCGGGTGGCTGTGTTTGCCCATTCGTTGCCTTCTATGCCGATGTGGGCAGGAACCCAGATGAGGTGAACTGTTTTCGTTGGTTCCGCTGTCATCTGGTGTACTTGGTCTTGAATTTTTTGTATGGCTGTTTCTTTTGAGTAGGTGTTGTTGAGGGCTTGTAGTACACTCAGAGAGTCAGTGCATACGGCAATGTTTCGGTAGATGGTATCTGATGCCATTACCAATACTTTCAGAATTGCTACCGCTTCTACTTCGAACACACTACTGGTTGTTGGGAGCTGGTCTCATCAGCTTTACCTTTGACAACTGCTTTGTCTAATTTTCGGTTCTGGTGATATGACCCAAGAATCAAAACATTTGTTTATACACAATTGCAGTCATTGAATTGAGTCTTAATTTCTGTTTCATTTCCTCAAGGGTCGACATATTTTTACGTTTCGTTATCAAAAGTTTTAACGGCGCTCATCTGCAGCACATTTCGAATGTTTTAATCTTGTTTTTATTCAATATTCTACATTTCCACCTTTCACGGTATACTGATTGAGAAAACAGAACTGATGATGAAAGATATCTTTATTACATTTCTTTTTTATACCAAGTCTGTTCGTAGAGTAATATTAACGCATTGTTAAGAACTCTGTCCTTGCGTCTGATTAAAATAACCCGTTGGAGATGACTCTACAAATAGTCTTATTATGAACTGACCATACATAACTCAACTGAGACACGACCGCTTTGCCCATTTGAATCAGACCTATTATCGTTCCCATAATTTTGATTTACATTGATTTAAGTCCAAAATCGGCATTGACTTTTTCGAGTTTGAGCAATATATTTTGTATTCCCTCTTGGCTTGCAGCAATAAGGTGCCATCTATAAATCTTGCATTTGAGACTGCGTCTACCAATTGGACACGAATTCCCTTGAGAGTAGACTTGAGTTTAGAGAAAAGGAAAAGATCGCATGGTCTAGTGAGTAGCAGGGATGTTCAAGCAGTACGATCCATTTATTGGCCAAAAACTATTTCACTGAGGGCTCTGAAAGATGAACTGCTTTACCACAATTGTGATAAAAGCTGGATTTACTATAACGCTAATGACGGTACCAGTGTCCAGCCCATGGAAACCTCTGGGGTCTCCAAAAGTTCCCGTCAAATAGTATTTCGAATTTATACATATACCAGATGATCACTTTTTACCTCGGGACATTGATGAATAACATTGTACCTACATTCTTTTCGATTGCTGCTCCCCATATTAACTTACAAGGTCCATAATGGTATCAAGCGCAAGGAAATTTGTGTCCGCTTTTAAAAATACCTAAAACTTTTGATTTTGATTTATGAAAGAGACATTGAAAATATTAGTGACATGTAGTTCTATGATTTTCAAGGCAGATTAGCTCAATAACAACACTTGGATGGTCTACAATTAGTTTTTGCTAATGAAGCATTATCTCGACTACATTATTAAGGTGGTTTGTAGAATTTCTCAAGAGTCGCAGCTCTCTATTCATGTCCACATTAGTCGCAAAAACGTATGTACTGTACAAAAAATGATAACCGATGTACATAAAAAATGATAGGTCTATCTTGGTATTGAATCCGCGACTATACTCAAGATCCATCATGAAGGATTGCGTATGAAAAAAATCAGCTATGGCCACCACAGAACCGACCGCCATCACAAAGTACTTGTATAAGATACATTCTAGCAGCAGATTAGTTATTATTGTAAAAGACAATAACGTATTATATTACAAGATAAAATGAGGAAGTAATGGTATTCGGACTGGTCAGAAATTAAAATTAAAACAATATTTTAACTTCGCTAACGTTTCGATTTAATATTAAATCTTCATCAGAGCTAGGTTAAAAAGTCACAAAATAAAATAAATTGGTCTGATAAATAAAATATAACGTCCACATAATGTGAGAAGTCATTGAACTTGGTAACGTATTATATTACATTAGCAATTTCATAATGTTTATTTATAATTTACGATAACCATGGAAAAGTACCTGCATTCATACAAAAAAAATCTCAAATAAAAGTTGTTAGTTATTGCTTTTATAGCAACTTTTGTTAAATTTTTTCGAAATATTTCTCTGTTGTGAAATATTTGCAAAAATCTTAAAACCGACACGAGTAAACTCCCATTTCTAGTTAACCGATTTTTACCAAAAGTTGATCAACTCGTGCCATTGATGTCAAAAGCTTAAACATGAAGTTTCATATAAATCCTTTTAGCCGAATTTGCTCTGCACGTGTACACAGACTGACGGACATACAGACAGAGAGACAGACATACAGACAGGCAGACAGACAGACATACAGACAGAGAGACAGACAGACAAACAGAGAGACAGACAGACAGACAGATAGACAGACAGACAGGCAGACAGACCGACAGATATCATGCTAAAAATAGTCAAAACGTTATGTAGGGACCTCAATTCGTGGAGATCCATCGAAATCTCAAAATGTCAAAATCAGTATGATCAGAACCTCCCTTATATATGTTGGCGGTCGGTAAAAAATATATGTCGTTGGGTTCCACATAACTTAACGCATCAAAAGACAGAGTGGGTTAAAAGCAGCAAGCAAACTCTGGACGAAATTGTGATGAAGCATAACATTTTTCGATATTCCACCACATGAAGAGAAAATCAAGTAAGGGCGTTTGAAGATAACCGTACACCGACCACCCTGAAAGACAAGGAGCAATGAAGAAAGTCATGAACGCTGTGTTCTTCAGAAGTACCCAGTCCCGTTTATCCAGTCTCATTACTTTATCGTCATACGTCAAGAAATAGATGTATAGCTGCCGTTTGTCAAGAAATAAAAAGTATCTACTTTTCCCATGGCATCAAATAGACGCTGGGGTCCTTTTGCGGCCTCAGTTTATGTTTTCCCGTTCAACGCTTTAAATCTGACCCTAAAAAAGAGCTTTAAAACTAGCCGAAGTGTTATAGAAATAAAGCTTGTCAAGCATATTCACGTTACATTAAAGTAGCCTCATTCAGTACTACTTCCTATTCAGGTTTCTAAATTCCATGAACATATTTTAAACGTTTTCTAAGGTCTTACTGTGTCCTATTTGTCTTTTTATTAAATAAATCACGTAAGCTTTTGACGTTCACACTAAATTCTAAATGGTATTAGATTAATTCCCTTCCATTAAATTTTCTCTGTAACTTTCTGTAAATAAAGTGCCAATGTGTTCAGAAATACATGCTTCATTTGCCAGAACTAAACATGTTTGCGTTCCAATGCATTTTTAGTTATTTACGCCTAAAAGTTAATGGCATGCAACCCGCTCGACACAAACGAAAAGTTGGCTGCAGTAATTATTTCTTTTGAATAGGAAATACGTATTTGAAATTATTTTTGTTGATGGACTTGTTTTCTGGTAACACTTTATATTTTCTATGACCTTATAATTTAACTGATACATATAAAGTAAAATTTTTAGCGTTTCATAGGTAAAACCAAGAAACCTTTTTAAAATTCACAACGCCGATCGATCGATTGCGAACCGAGAAAGAAACATATACCAATTTCACATAATTCTATGTAAGCTATCAATGACGTATTTGAACTACTAGTACCAATGTATGTCCGTAGTTTATATCTTCGTTTGTTATATTTGAATAATTTCATGTAAACGCACGTTAACTTTTGTATGTGCAGAACTCTCTCCACGGTGGTGGACAGAGTGACTGAAACACAGTAATACTTCTTTCTCAATATCCGAACGAATGACATCGCTTAATTTTGATGACATTCTGAGTTCAACCATACACTTTTTAACCGTCATCGGCCAAATAAAGGTTTTCAACCAGGGTGCCGTAGATATAAAAAAGGAGTGCTGAGAGCTCAATATAATTAAAACGGATATTATTCGAGTACAACGGAGGCAGAAGATAAGTACTTTAATTGTTTTAACCCTCAACTGGTACAGTGGTCGCATAACTGGTACGCTGGGTTATTTGAACACTAGTATTTTGACTATTTTTAGCACGATATCTGTCGGTCTGTCTGTCTGTCGGCCAGTGTACACGTGCAGAGCAAATTCGGCTAAAAGGATTTTTATGAAACTTCATATTTAAGCTTTTGATATAAATGGCAGGAGTTGATCAACTTTTGTTAAAAATCGGTTAACTAGAAATGGGAGTTTACTCGTGTCGGTTTTAAGATTTTTGCGAATATTTCACAACAGAGAAATATTTCGAAAATTTTTATTTAACAAAAGTTGCTATAAGAGCAATAACTAAGAACATTTATTTGAGACATATTTTGATAAAGCAGCATAAATACTTTGTGATGGCGGTCGGTCCTGTGGTGGCCACAACTGATTTTTTTAATATAAATTTACTTTTCAAGTTCTACCGTAACATATGCCAGCAAGCTGGTTTGTATTCAGTATGCAAACACACTACTAACATTGAAAGCTAGCGTATCGACGAGCCCTCCAACGCAGTGTATTCCCATAACAATCCAGTAAGTTGCACGCCGATTACAAACTTAGTTAGACAGCTACCGTGTTACTGTATGTGCCAGCGTTACCAGCGTCTTAACACTCAGAATTTATATGATTTTAAATTAAATTTACTATTTTTTAAATGATAAAACTATATAGTTGTAGATAAAATATTGTATTTGACTCGCATATAATGGCTATATTTCACTCGGATGATTACAACCCTCCCCTACGGCACGGGTAGTAAATTTCATCTTCATGAAATACAGTCCGCATTATATGCTTGTTAAATAAAATACTATTAGAAATAATATTAGAACAGCAGTGACCAGTCCAATAACCTGTATGCAAGTCCAACCAATTATTTTATTTATTCTTTATTTTAAATATAACTTTTATTTGCCATTTTTTAAATATGGGAATCACAACTTAAATTTTCCAAATAATCACAGAAAACCTCTTATTGAGGAACTTCTAAATACAAGATCGTAGATTAATTCTTTATACCATTTAATAAGTATAGCAAAAATTTAAGAAACAAAAAAAAAAAAAAATATATATATATATATATATATATATATATATATCTCAGGTCGTCAAGGATGAAATTTGTAGCTAATAATATTGCCAACTTTAACAGCTTATTATTTGACATTGGCTTAATATTTTACCGTTCTGTTTTTTTTTTTTTTTTTTTTGTTGGAAAGTTACACTGTTACAAAGTTAAGTTCTTTTTAAATTAATTTTGTTGAATTACGGCATCACAGACCGCGCGTAACATTAATAGTGTATGTGGCTCTAGTGTTACTACGCAGTAGAGAATCAGATCAATTCTCTAAAAATTTACTGTGTAGTAACGTTACTACAAGATAAAATATTATAAAAAGTATAATGACTTTCATTCATGATAGTAACTGACCTTGCTCATAGAGACAAATTTAGTTACAATGATCGTAGTAACTGAGTTACAGAATTAGTCTGTGTATCAAATTGGTTCGCCAAATTTCGTACAGGTAACTTAAAAACAAAACAAAAAACCTGGCTCATCGATCACAGCAGAAATATACTGCAACCAACTGGGCGAAATGATTAAAATAATGAAAAAAACTGAAAAACTTAAAGAAAAACAGCCTAGAGTGGTCAACAGATCGACTCCTATCTTATTGCATGATAACGCTAGACCACACACTGCACAAATGTGGCATAACTACAGGAATTGAAGTTGGAACTTCTTCATCATCCTTCATACTCACCAGAACTAGACCCCACTGACTACCACTTCTTCCGCAGTTTGGACAACTTTTTAATAGGTAAACAGTTTAATTCCGACAATGCTGTAATACTGGCCTTCCAGCAATTCATTTACTCTCGTCCACCAGGGTTTTATACCACCGGCCTGAACAACCTGCCGCTTAAATGGCAAAAGTGTATAGACAATATGGGTGCATACTTTAATGAATAAAATAATTCCTTATATTTGTAAGTTATCAACCAACTTTGCCTTTTTTTTCTACAAATTTCATCCTTGACGATATATATATTGTATGTGTGGTAGCGCATTTTGAACGGAACAAAACACATTGTAGATTAATGTAACGATTTTATTTTATACGTTTAAAAAAGAGGATGACCATGCTACCAATTTCTCAATTTTGAATTTTGTGTGACAAATCACGTTTTGAATGTTTTTTTATGGTCCTTGCTAGTAAGGCAATTAGCCAGAAAATTCAACATTTTTGAAAATTCCGTTTGGGCACGCAATTTTCAATCCGAAACCCGAAACCTTAGAAACGCAAGTTACATGTGTTACCATTATGCTACGCCGGTCAACAGATTTTGAATGTTTTCATATATCTTTAAAAAAATAGAAAGATCAAAAATTTCGTTGTACTATTGACCAAAATGTACTATTGTGCATCATGATGCACTGTCACACCAGTAAATTATATTTTTTCAGATTTTCAAACCAACCCTTTTAAGAGGATGTGGGACAAGATATTTTTATCATATTTTTTATGCAGAGTTAATGAACTCCAGCCTTAAACTAAAAACACAAAGGCGCATTGCAAATAAGCAGAGATTTTTACGTAATTTTTCAGATGTAAAAGAGGTTTTTACATAATTTTTCAAGAGATGTAAAAACCGTTCATTAGAGACTCAACTTGATATAATTAACGTATTTTATGAACCAAGAAACAAGTATACAAACTAATTTAAATGTATAAAGTTACGAATGTCTTCATTAGGTTTTTTAAATAGACCACGACGCCATTTGCAAATTTTATTCATATCGCATTTCTAGACTAAAGTTTTTCTTGAAGAATAATTAAGCACTGGTTGAGTGAACGTTGTTTTGAACTAGTTTTTTTATGGAGATTTTAATTAAGATATTTTCTTTCTGTAAAACTATTTTCTTCTTTATTTCTCAATATTAACTTACGTCCGCTTTTCCACATGAAACAACCTAATGAAAAATAAATTTAATGAATACTGAAAACATTTCATCATAAATTTTAAACTAGATGTATTTTTTGACCGAATTAACTAAATTTTCTTTTATAATTCATAAGAAATGAAGTTCAGTTTTAACTTTGTAAGGGAGGTAATTTTGGCATTATTTCATAAATAAAATTTCATAAATAAATTCATTATAATCATTCAATTATAGTAAAATATTTAATCTGTTAAACGATACAAAAATAATCTATTGCTTAGAAAGGGCATTTAAGATAACGGGAGATTGTTTATTATTGTAACTTGACACTTTTGTCAATGTAACATGAAAAGTGAATCGTAAATTATTGTGTTAAAAATATACGTCAACCATAAGCACATAAATAATAATTAAATTCTGTCTGAGATATAAATATTATGATTCGGCTATTTTCTAATGGGATATTTATCTGAGTTATCACCAATAAATTATGAATTTAAGATAGTACAAGACCGACAATCAAAGAGGTGTTAAATGACATTTAACAGTTGGGCGAAGTAAGCATTCCAGGGCAGTCATGTTTTAAAAAAAGTTCAGCTTAAGCCGTCGTATGGTTAAGACCATGTTTTGGAGTTGGTTTTTAAGAGACATGGGTTAGAATCATTTAGAGTGTTTGGGCGAGTCGAAATAAAGTAACAATGTAATTCCGTATGAACGTTAGTGTAGTGACCAGCTAAAACGTGGAGAGACAATATTTAGAAACATGTAGTGGTTAAATTAGTGTTTGGTGTAAAGTGTGTCTAGTGTGTGCGAATGTGTGTCTCATTTGGATTTAGCTGTATCGACGTAATTGTAAGTCTATTGTAATTAGTGTAAATATTTAAACCGTAACCGTAGAATCGTAAACGAAAATTCGTCAATGGCTATTATTTTCTTTATTTGTGGTCCGACAAAAATAAAGGTAGCAAGGATATTTAGTATAACCGCCAATGCAAGGTAGTCGGCATCTCATACATTCCTTCTGACTGGCGTCTTTTCATAGACAGTTCTACAAAAAGTTTAAAAGCTGTCCTTCTTCACAATGGAAATAAATTTCCAACTCTTCCTTTGGCTCATTCCGTAATGCTCAAAGAAAATTACGAAAGTGTGAAAATGGTGCTTGAGAGTTTAAAGTATGATAAGTATACCTGGCCAGTGATAGGGGATTTTAAGATGGTTGGATTTCTGATTGGATGCATACCCATCAGAAATTCAACCATTCTCTTGTTTTGATAAATTCGCTGAAAATATAGCAGGATGAGTCTACCTCGTGTTTACAATTTTTTGACGCCATTTTTGGACCTGCCGCCACACAAAATGCGTTATATTGCTGCAATGCGCATGCGCATACCGACTATGAACGACGTAAGTGAAATGCCACTTGCTTTCCACCCGCTCGTCCTCACCCTTACTTAATGTAACGCGCTTCTCCTTATATGGTCATAAAAATAAATAAATATATACTGATCGTTGTAAAAGGTACAAAAGCAAAGTTTTTCAAAAATAAACGAAGGTTTTAGTTATTTTTCGATATAAAGAATCAGAAAACAGTCATTAAAATAAAGTCTCAAAAAAAAATATTTTTTTTGTTGACCTGTGTAATAGCTTAATTTGGATGTCTAAATGGGTCTTAATCGTCACCTCTGAGCGTTCTGCAAGTTTGCAGCTTATTTAGAAGCTTGCGCCATATTAAAAAAAAGAAACATTTATTTATATGACGTGGTAACCTTAAGTTGCATCCTTCACTAATAGGTAAAATTAACAAACACCTAACAACCCTAGTAGTATATCTTTGAAGAAACTTCAATATTTGCCAAAGACAAACAAGTTGTGTTACGTTGAGGCAATGTCACGTCTGTACGGCGAGAGTTGTGGTGTTACCGCGGTGCGAGGTGCGGCTGGAAGAGGGTACGTGTTCCTCTCAGCAGTTGCCGGGAACAATGATTGCTGTGGAAGAGGCCTACCCGCTGCTTACAGAGAATACGAATGCCCTTGTTATAGCCTGATGTTCCGCAGATGATGTATATATTACATCATCTTCAACCCTCTGACGGGAATAAAGGAAACCACAATCGAACATTGCTTTTAATACTTTAAAACAGACATGTTTTTCTCCGTAAAATTTTAAATGCTATTTTTTTTAAAGATAAATTTAACATTCGCTTTCCGTATTTGAAATAAGAAAAGTAATTAAATGAAAGTAAAATTGAAATGTTTAAATTTAAATAGATTAAAGTATTCCACACACCAAAGCGGCCGCGGTGGCGGCCACGGTGGCGGCCACGGTAGCGATACGACTAGCGATCAGGTCTCCTCACACTAACGCGGTGGGAGTGGCGGTAGCGGTAGCGATCAGTTAGTGAATCACGGTATATAGTTGTATGATAATATTGATTGCGAGAATACAATAGAATAATTAATTGTATGTAGAAGAAAAATAATAATCTACTTACAGTCTGTTTCAAACGGTTAGGCGGAACTAAATGGGAATTTCGTTCTTTTAGGTTGGAAAAGAGACCTTACTTGGGATATTTGTATTAAGAATGACACAAAAAATCAAAATATAAAGAAAATGACATTTTAAAATGATATTAACCTTAACCAAAAAATGTTTTTTGCAAGTATGATTTACAAAGCTTAAACAAAACGGCTGAAAAGCATGATTTAAACGATGAAAGTAACTAGATTGCAAAATCTAGTTCCGCCTAACCGTTTGGAACAGACTTTACTATCAATTTCCAAAACTTTTCCTATTTCGTTCCACACTTTATTTGTTTTCCTAATATTCTTGTAATCAGGATGTGCTAAGTCATACAAAATTAAATGATCTTTTACTGATCTATGATTTTTTCTGTTAAATTATCTATTTTCGACATTATTTTCTTAAATATATTCACTCTGTGGTATATAAACAATGAATATCGCGCGGCCTAGCGCAACTTGTCGAGTTCGGCCGCCAGTGTTTGGTGATCGCTAGACTGAACGCTGCATTCGGTGGCGTTCTCAGATAGCGGAACGCTTGTATGTGCGTGGTCTCATTGTATTGTATAGGTTGCGTTAGGCCGCTGCCGTATCGCTACCGTGGCCGCTTTGGTGTGTGGAATCCTTAAAGGTTTTCTGAACTATTCATGATTAACAAAATTAACTTTATTAGGAGACAGTGGCGGCTGGTGTAGGGAGGACAAAGAGGCAATGCCCTCCCAATTATTTACTTTTGAAAAAGAAGAAAATCTTTAATAAAAAATAATAATAGTGACATGTATTATTTTCGTTTTACCCATTTTAAATTAATATTTAGTTACATTGAAATGTTTAAATTTTACATTAGCATCGCACCGCGTTTCGCTTCCTTAAACAAATGTTTTTAGAATGGACATACGCCAGGCAGGGCAAAAAAGAAAATGTCCTATATCTTTGTACGAGTGTTGATGCGGGGTACAAGCGGGGGTGAAGGACGAGCAATAGTATGTAACCTGTAGCGACCATTACAAGGGGGTCAAAATATATTTTGTCCGTAGTTTTAATTATCAGTCGGAGTGCTTTATTTTGACATTTGTTTCATAATTACATTATTAAAATAGTGTTTTATTAGTGTATTTGATAATAATTTACACGCTACATTTTCTTAAGTTTATGTGATTGTGTAAGTGACGAATTTTGGGGAAAAAAAATATTAAATAAATAAATAATTAAATTTTAAAGGTGAATGAGAATGAAAATAGCGTGAATTCAATTTTTAAACTGGTTTCCAAAAATAATTGAACCTATGATATAAAGATTAGACTTAAAACTTTAGGACCAATAAGACCGGAATTAATTTTAACGAGTTCCCAAGAAAATAAAAGAAAACCAATAAAGTTATTTCAATGAAATATCTTTGATAAGCTTTTGCCGTCAAAAAGCTTTTTAACCCACCAGAAAATAATGTCACGAGCCGCCACTGTTAGGAAGTTGCATTGAAATTCGCTGTTTTTTCGTGTTTTTTGAGTATTTATTTCAATAACAAAATGTGTGAATTTTTAGCCATTCCGTTCAGCAATCCAATTTTTGATTTCTTCGTAGTTATGAAAATGTGTACCTTCCAAAGCGTGTTGCATCGTTCGGAACAGATGGTAATCGCTTGGGTCAGATCTGGAGTATACGCTGGGTGCGGGAGTACCTCCCATTCGAGCTCTATCAGTGTTTGTTTTACGGCTATAGCAACATAGTTCCAAGCATTGTCATGGAGAAGAATCACTTTCCGGCGATTTGATGTAATTGATGGTCGATTTCGCATCAAATTATAATTCAAACGCTCTAGTTATTGTCGATAACGTTCGGCGGTGATTATTTCCTTTGGATTTAACAGCTCATAATACATGACACCCTCTGACTAACATTGCTTTGTGACCATGGATGTTTCGGTTCGGTTTTGATCAGGATCAACCCATGATTTCTTGCGTTTGGGGTCACGATACTCTACAAGAAACTCTTCTTTTTATACCTATAAAAAATATATATAAAATTCTATAAGAAAATTAAGAGTTTATCAGATTCTCAATTGTTACAAGAAGATCTTAATAACTTTCAAACTTTTTGTGATATAAATAAATTATATTTTAATTATGATAAATGCCAAATTATAGCCTATACTAGAAATAGAAATAGAATAACATATAATTATAACCTAAACGACAAAATTTTCCAAACATCCAACTGAGAGATTTTGGGGTACTTCTAGATTCAATACTCTTTTTTGACCGTCATATTGACTTCATCTGTTGTAAGGCATTGAAAATGTTGGGATTTATAATCCGTTCTACTAAAAAATTTCAGTCTATTGCTGGCTTTAAGTCACTGTATTTTTCCTCTTTAAGGAATTTTCCTAATTATCTTCAGTACATCAGTCAATTGGAAAGAATTTAAAAAAAAGTTCTTAAATATTTTTGCTATAAATCCTCTACAGAATATATAAACTATAATGCGGCATGTCTTTCCTTTAACATGTTACATTTGAGCGATCGTCGCTCGCTTACAGACATGCTGACCTTATATAAAGTTCTAACTAATAATGTTTCTTCTAATGAATTATTATCATTAATAACATTTCGAATTCCGATATGCAATACCCGTGGTACGGTACTTTTTCATCAACCCTTGTCAAACACCAAATCATTCGATAATTCAGTAATAAATAGACTTTGCACCTCTTATAATAACAATTTTTCAGATATTGACCTTTTTAACGTAAACTTAATTCAATTTAAACGCCTTTGTATTAACAAATTAAAGCAAATACGTTCTGGCTGATATTATATCTTTTCCATTTTATTCGTTTTATACTTCTATACTTTAATATTCTTTTCATTATTCAATTCTATATTTATACATTAATATGTTATCACCTTTTATGTAAATGTGTAAAAAACTTGATAGCGAACACTTCACTGGGTTTGTCCTGTTTGTGTTCCAAACAATGTAAAATAAAAATAAAATAAAAATAAAACTAAATAAAAAATACTTTGCAAGCGAAGAAATCAAAATATTTAAATGTGAGAGCCATCTCTCTTATTTGTGGATTTTTTCCTTGGCTTGTTAACGTCGTGAAATGGTTGATTTATCGACTTCGAGCTGTTGAGCCAATTCTTTGAGTGTTTGAGCAGAATTTTCTTGCAATAGAGCTTGCAGTTGTTCGTGCTGGAACTTTTTCAATGGAGCGGCCAGTTGTTTGCCGTGAACGTCACAATCACCGCTTTTAAATCGTCAGAATCAATTTCTACATATTATTTTCGATTAGGCCAAGGGTCGGCAACCTGCGGCTCTTTTGTGGCTCTGAAAATTGGCTGGCTTTTATTTTAATATAATTTACTTTTATATTTTCAACGTTCTGCCTGTACTATACAGGTTTTGTATTGTTCAGGATGTTTTATGGTGCAATTCAGGCCGGTAATTCCCCGAGTTACTGCATATTCCCTTTTAGAAGAATTAATTTGTTTCGAAAAAAAGTTATCTGTATTTGTGTATTTGAATGATTTACGTGCAGAAACATATTTACATTTTATTAATTTACAAAAACATAAGGACAATAACAACGTTATTATGCAATTTTTTTTTTTTTTTTTTTTTCACAAACTATTGTTAACATGCAAGAATCTTTTGGAGATAGATTTAAAGAGTTTAGAAAATATAAAGCTACACTAACTTTTTTGACAAAACCAGTTGAAGCAGATATGCAGCAATTGCATTTATCACCATTCCCATTGATTAATCAGGCACAATTTGAACTTCAATTATTGAATTTGAAATCCAAAGATTTATGGAATAATATATTCTTAAAACTTAATTCGGAACTGGATAGTTTAGAAAGAGAAAAGTGCATTTTATCTTCCCAGCATAAGTGGACCGAAATTCACAATTTTCAAAATGTAGATAAAGTTGTTTTCGAAGCTTGGAACCATTTTCAGGGAACGTTCAATCATTTGAAAAATTATGTTTTTGGACTACTGACAATTTTCGGATCCACATATTATTGTGAGCAACTCTTTTCAAATATGAAATTAATAAAGAGTCAGTTAAGAAGTAATCTTACTGACCTGAAACTAGAGTGCTGCCTTAAGATAAAGATTACTGAATATTCACCAAATATTGAACTGATCTAACTCTGAGTCTGATCGAACACTATGCAGGAGCAATTTTAAAACAAATAAACAATTTTTACGTTTTTTTTCTTAAATATAGCATATAGTTTTTAGTGGTTCTTCCATGTTATTGTATTTTTTTTTAATGTAAGTTTGGCTCTTAGTCACCAAAAGGTTGCCGACCCCTGGATTAGGCACATTCACTATACGTTTTCACAAGCAATGAGCTTCAGCTGCACTTTTTTCAAAGTAGTGTAGTAAGTACACATCGGAAAAACAACTTATCGGGTTCCATTTTAATTTGGTTATAGAAAAGCACTTGTGTAAACAAAGGATGACGTCAGATACATCTGTCACTGCCCCCAACATACGCACCTAGAGCCATCTACACGTGAACAGCGGCTTTCATTGCAGCTTCCTATTAGTTTCAAACTACTTCTAATAGCGAAAATCGGAACGGAAATTCTAAAAGTCACTTTAAGGAAGAGCATAACTACAAAAAAAAAAACACTTGGGGATGGGAGAGGTAAAAATTCAGAAAATAAATTGGGGCAAGGGGGACGAAAATTTTAAAAATCACTTGGGGACGGGGGTGGTAAAAATTCAGAAAATAAGTTGGGTCAAGAGAGGACAAAAATTCTACAAATCACTTTAACATGCCAGTCACCTTTAAGGGAAAGCAGAAGTTCAGGGAAAAATCACTTGAGGATGAGGGAGGTAAAAATTTCGAAAATAAACGGAGGCAAGATGGGAAAAAGATTCTAAAAATAACTAAAACCCGGAAGGTGACCAAATTTAAAAACAAATCACTTGAAAATCGAGTGCAGAAACTCAAAAGATCACTTGGTGATGGCGAGGGAGAGAAATTCAAAGTATCAAATTTGGGATGCAAAAATTTAGTATCTTCTGTTGAACACCACTGCAATAAAGTATAAATATATGACAGCAATTATATAAATTAATATAGTTATATATTATATAAATAAAAATATTTTAATTTTTTCTATTATAATCATAAAAGAAGTATGGAATAACTGGATTTTAAATAAAATAATAAATTGACAGATTGAATTATTTCAATTGCCAAATGGACAGGTTACTCTGAGATTTGAGAATACCGATTTGACATTTGATCGTAACTATGGTGAGAGTTATTTAACATACACTTAACTTGATGCCAGCATTCAGAATCCCACTGATTATTCGATGTTTAACTTACTTTTCGCCGTTTTTTTAGTTGAAAAACGCATTTATTTCAATAATATAATGAATTAATACATTTAACAAAATATTTCGCATCGTTTGATATTACTTTTTCCCATCATTTTTGCAAAATTTGGATTCCGCGACGATAAAACGAGCTTGCAGGAGTTTGAACGGTTTTTGAAGCAATCCATTAATTCACTCATTTACGGACTTCTTTATATTGGAGAAATATTTATCTGCAAACGTGTGTTATATTGATCGGAAAACATGGTTATACGAAGTCTGGCGAATAGGCTGAGTTCGGAAGAACTTCCCATTCGAACACCAACAGTATTTCTCTCCCGGTTCTTACAACAACTAGTCACGCGTTTTCATGCAAAAGAATCACTTTGCGTCTATTACTACAAATCAAAATGGAAGGCACTTTGAACACTTAATAGAAGTACTGTACTTTCAAGTCGTTATACAAAATACCATTTTTCGAAAACCGTAAAATATATTTAAAAAATGTTTAAGTAAAACTTGTTTCTTTTTAAAAGCTGTATCCAAAGATACCCAACACGACATACGTTCTTGTTTAAAAAATCAAAGTTGACTTGGATATCCTGTACTTTCGGTTTATTCCGAAAAAATTCAGTTTTACCATTCGATCTTTGGGTAAGCTTTGGGTATCAATTTTTGTTTTTCTTCAAATACTCACACGTCCCGTGAAAAATCGCATTCCTTCTATCTTGATACAGCCTGTAGGATATATATTTTTAACCTTAAACCGCACAATCTGATTTTGAAACATTCTTTCTAATAATTAAACATATAATAAGTAAACATAATTAAACATATTTAAAATAATTCAAACTTTATTGCAAAAAGGGCATGTACTTCTTGCGGCTTAGTAAATAGTCAATAACTCCATACTTACGATGTTAAATATTGTCCCAGTTACCCTAACGCACCTTATTTTCGAAGTATTTCAAATAATAACGATTAAATAGATATAATGAGAAATGGGATATAAGATAACTGTAAAGTTCTGGTAGTCAACAGAGTAAGATAGAGGAATTTTGTAAGTGACTAAAATGTAAATTTCAATATTAAATTATAAAATCTGCATCAAAAATTCAGCTAATAATCGGTAGAGAAGAAAATGATGAATATTGACAGACTCTGGAAAAAAATACTGGTTCAGTGTTCATTTTACGAAATATGAGAAAGTAAGATGATATATAATCAAATATAATCGAATCCCTGCTTTAAATGCCATTCACATCAGTTCTCGAGCGAAGGGGAGTTTCAAAATTTCAAAAGAAATAACCTCGCCGAACTGCGAGATGTATCGTTTTTCAATGCAGATGTTAATTAAAATTTGCGGTCGAGAATACTCGTATATCTTTTACGAACAGATATTCTTTGACGGTCCAACTTTTATTAAGATATTGTGTTAAGATACCGAAAGATGAATTAACATCCAAACGTTAAAGAAAGCTTCTGCAAGAAACGCAGTAACATTGATTTTAAGTTAAATGTAAGTTAGGAAATATAAATTCTTCCTGATTCATTGAGAATGAACTTTATTGTATTTTATTTTAAAATGTTAATCCATAAACGATGTACAATAGCGTCACTGAGCATCACTCATCATGAATTCTCGCTTAACAACTCTTTCTGGACCTTTTCTAGGATTCTTTTCCAGTCTATTCTGCTCTTAGTGACCGTTTCCAATGTTTATGGTTTCGTAAATATAACGAAGAAACTCTTATACCGTCACTTATGTGTCCGTCCGTCTGACTATCTATCTATCTGTTCTGTAGAAATTGTCACCAAACGGCTGAACCTAGAAAGTTGAGGATTTACTCTCAATATTAACGACTTTTCAAAAATATTTCCAAATATTTCCAAACTTGGTAGACAATAACTTTGATTTTCTACCAAGAAGCCAATACATTTGGCAAAATTTTATGTCTAACTGCTTACGTTTGGCTTGGATGTATTTACTCCAGGTCAGTCGTTGGATCAAATACAGTCCAAGGTATTTTACTTCAGTTTTTATGGGAACTGGAATGTCATTAATTGTTACTTGTGGGCAAGTACTTAGTCTGGCTGTAAACATGATTTGGACAGATTTATAAGATTTAGATTAGATTTAGATTTATAAGATTAGATTTAGATTTAGATTATAACCAATCGTTTATAAGATTTAGATGACTTTGAAGAATTGTAGAAGCTTCGTTAGGATCATCGTTTGTTGATAATATAGCAACGTCATCAGCAAATGCAGCTATCATAGTGTTGTCTGTCTCGGGTATATCTGCAGTATGAAGTAGCTTAAAAAATGGCCCAAGTATAGCCGTTGTGGAACATCAGATATTATGGGATAGTAAATTTATAGGGCATCATTGTATTTAACTGAGAAGTTTATCTGTCAAGTAGGACTTAAAAAGGAATTACAATTGCTGGATAAGAGATCTTTTAGTTTATAAAGCAGACTTATATGCCACACCTTATCAAATACTTGCGAAACGTCAAGAAATACGGCAGCACCATATTTCTTCTCTTCAATGCTCTTGGCTATTTAATTTACTATTCTATGGGCTTGCTGCATCGTTGATAATTTTTTACGAAATCCAAACTGATAATTGCGTAGAAGTGCGATCATATCGAAATCTTCCTGAATTCGTTCAAGCAATAGTCTTTCAAAGACCTTACTTGCTATAGGTAATAGACAGATCCGTCTATAGCAGGGGTCGGGGAACATTTTTACCCATTACCCAAAGATATATCTATACACCGACGTTACCCCATTAGCTTGTAAAAAAAATCCTCACCTCTCAAAATCCAAATGACGAGCAAAACAAAAGGTCCTCATCTCCCAAAATCTAAGTGATGAGCAAAAAAAAAAAGGTCCTCACCACTCAAAATCCAAATGACGAGAAAAAAAAGGTCCTCACCTCCCAAAATGTAAGAGATGTGCAAAAAAAAAGGTCTTCACCACTCAAAATCCAAATGACGAGAAAACAACAGGTCCTCACCTCCCAAAATCTAAATGATGAGCAAAAAAAAGTTAGTGCGCTACTAACACGTTTACACGTTTATAAAATAGCAAATTGGAAAAATTTTCCTTATTACCCCCAAAAATTTCATTTTTACCCCATTTGGGGTAATTTACCCCAGTTCCCCGACCGCTGGTCTATAGGATGTTGGATCTTCCGAAGGTTTACCAGGCTTTTGAATCATTATTATTTTAGCATATTTCCATATAATAGGGAAATATGATATTTATTTATTTATTTATTTACATTTTTTTTTTTTTTTTGGAACCCAACCAGAACAGGCCCACAACTGTGTACACTTTTTGTACAAACTGTATTTTCGATATATCAAAAACAAATGTTGATAAACAAAGTATATCAAAAACTAATCAAAACAATATTACATATACAAAGTTTACAAACATTAGTCAAACAAGAATTACTATGATCATTTAGTGAAGGTTATAACACAATAATATTAACTCGTACAGACATATTTAGGTAGTATCGAGATAAGAAAGTTGTAAAATGGTTTAACATTGCGATTTAAATTTACCCAATGAATTATTAAAAATGTCAATAATACTAAAGTTTTTATTAAAAATTGAAGTGAGTCTTTCTACTGGCGAATTTGAAAAAATATTATTATTGGCTCTACTGACAGAAAACAAAGAACAAAGAACGGTTATGTACGATATGTGTAGGAGCTTGAAATTTGTGCATAATAATTCATTAAAATCCAAATAATTATTACAAATTTTGTACAAAACAATTATGTCCGCTAATGTGCGTCGAGCCTTCAGTGACAGCATATTTTCCTGGAGTAGAGCTGAATTATAATTAATCAGTCGAATTTTCTTGTTAAATAGAATATATTTCAAAGCTTTAAACTGTACTTTTTCTAATTTAATAGTGTATTTGTCGTATTTAGGATTCCATATGATTGAACAATAGTTAAGGATCTAGAGACGTAAGCATAATAAAGAGTCCTGGCAGTCTGCGTAGATCGGAAGTCTCTAGTTGTCTGAATAATAATTCCTAGCATACGACGGGCTTTAGCATATATGTACTCGATATGAGGTTCAAAAGTAAATTTTTGTATCTTTAATATGAGATACTCTACTCAGAACTATGATGTTAATATAATAATCATTAGATATAAAGTTCTTGTTTCGAGTAAAAGATATAACATGACATTTGTCACAATTTAGGAGAAGCTTGTTTTCTTGGCAGTATTTAACAAAATTTGAAAGGTCAGTTTGTAGGAGGGTGACGTCTTTTGGGGATTTGATTCTCTTAAAAACTCTTAAGTCGTCGGCAAAAATCTAAAAGGAAGAGAATTTAAATATTGATGACACATCATTTATAAATAACAGAAAAAGCAATGGGCCCAAGTGGGAGTCCTAGGCTAAACCAGAAGACATTTCCACATAATCTGACGTAAATCCATTGACTACTTGGGCCCTATTGGTAATGTAGGATATAATCCACCTCAGTAAATCACCGTGTATACCAAGCTTAAATAATTTGTTAATAAGTACGTTGTAGTTAATTTTATCAAAGGCTTTTTTAAGTCTGTACTAATTGAGTCTACCTGGGTTCGTTTATTCATATTTCGGGTAATAAAGTCTGTATACAGAAGCAAATTAGTTTCAAAAGAACGGTCTGGAAAGAATCCATGCTGTTGAGGAATTATGGACGTCTTGACAATATCAAATATGTTTATAGACAAGTTTCTCTTATACTTAACTCTCTATATATACTTAACATTCGGATGTGTATAATTGTTAAGAGGATAACGTCTTTCCAAGGTACGTTTTTTAGGATTTGACCTGTTATTAGATCATGGACCCTGGTGCTTTTCGGGAATTTAATTTATTCAGTAAGTGACATTTTGAAGCAAATAAATTAACATATATTACAATTATGTTGTGCCATACTAAATATCTATGAAAATCTGAAAAGTTCACACTTCACATCGAATTTTATATTAAGGTACACAAATTTTTAATTAACGTTGTATCACGTTTTGTTTTAAAGTAAGCATACATTTATTTTACGTGGAAAAGCTAAACGAAATCCCGAAATTATTATCGGATTCCTGGACCGTACTTTTTTTTCGAAAAAAAGTAACTAAATTCTTTTTTGTAACGAAGAACCAAACTTAATTAAAGCGATGTAATTACAACTACATTCCTAACGGTACAGAGAGCATTTTTTATAAACCAAATCCCAGCCACAACAATTAAACTAAAAACATTTTCTCGTTACTCGCCAATCAATTAAGGTGGAAAACATTTAACAACGTGCACTATTTACCAAGTATCCCAGCTTTTCCTGGTAGCCACATAGCGGCACTGCTCTAATTTAATTCTCAACAACAAACAACTCAAATATTCACAGTAAGTTACACAGGTGTCGCCCATTGATTTTATATTGACCTGACTAACTAAACTAAAGTTAAGGATAATGTTAGAGATGTCACTTCTTATCAACAAACTTTATACGAGGGGTGTTTGACAAGTCAGTGACCTTGATAAGAGATGGTGATCATTCTGTGTAAACACACACGCTAAGTTTCAAGTAGATCTGTGAAATAGTACATTTCTAAATTCGTTCGGAAACGAATATATTTGTGTTTCTGCTACAATAGAAAAAAAAAAATGATAAAGCTACATTTTGCGTGTAAAAATCATTCAAAAATTGTATTATGGGAACTCTTCTCCGTTGCATAGAATAGTTCACAAGTGGATCTCTGAATTTCGTTGTGGTCTTAAGAGCACTAATAATTCTAAGCGTCCGAGACGTCCGAATGAGATCACAACTGAAGAGATGGTCAATAAAATTCATAATATCGTGTTGGACGACCATTGAGTGAAAACACGCGAGATAGCCAAGATTGTAAACATTTCAGACATATATGAAAAGGTGTTCATATCCTGCACATTTGAGCATGAAATAGTTATCGGCGTGTTGAGTGCCGCGCTTGCTCACAGTGGAGCAAAAACGAAATCTCGTGACCATTTCGAAGCAATGTTTGGACAAGCGCAATACAAGTGAGTTTTTGCGGCGTTTCATAACCGTTGTTCAATCACTACACACCAGTGATGAAAGAACGGTCAAAACAGAGGATTTTTCCTGGCGAACGTGTTCTGAAGAAGGCAAAAAGGGTTCCTTCGACCGGAAAGGTCATGGCCACGATTGTATGGGATTCGCAAGGCATAATCTTCATCTACTATCTGGTAATATCTACTATCTGGAAATACCTAATATCTGGAAATGCTTGCAGTTGCAGAAGCGTAGTGGTCAACACACTCGCTTTGTAAGTGTGCGATCGTGGGTTTGACCGCCAGTA
This sequence comes from Liopterus haemorrhoidalis, assembly GCA_963971575.1. Classification (NCBI taxonomy): domain Eukaryota; kingdom Metazoa; phylum Arthropoda; class Insecta; order Coleoptera; family Dytiscidae; genus Liopterus; species Liopterus haemorrhoidalis. The sequence goes on from OZ020611.1 coordinate 190,120,262, forward strand.
CGGGCAAATGATTATTCAAAAAAATTCTTGTCCATTGCAACCTACGGCCCAATCAGCCTTCTCTTAAACGGGTACCTGTATCTCTGAATTAATATTTGGGAATATGGGGCGTGCTTCAGTGGCAACGTAAAACCGGTGGTCTCGGCTACCGTAAAAAGTAGTCGTTAGGTTTTGCCAGAGAGTGCTAGACGTGACCTGAAAATCTTTGAAACCTAGGCATTATGTCATACGAAATAATAATCTGGAAATAAGAAAAACGATTACAGTATAATATTATACCACTATTTGATCGATTACACACTGAATTGATGAAAAAGCGACCCCATTTGGCGTAGAAAAAAGTTCTGTTCCACCATGACAATACATCAGCTCACTCGTCCACAATCACACCTGCCAAATTAGTCAAATTGCGCTCTGAACTGCTCCCTCATCTAAACACTATTATCCATATTTTGTTTAAAAAAATTCTTCAATGCAAATAAAAATCACATACTTAACTCAATAACTTTATATCGCTGGGGCCAATAAAATTTGATTGCTTGCTAGCAGCTGTCAAAAACTCCACAAAAAACAAATATGCTCTGTTACTTTACCGACGGCCCTGTTCGCGCCTGATGCCAAATTTTAACTTTCCAAGTCCAGTGGATTGGCCTCTTTATCTACCATACAGATATATGTACATATGAATGATAGTATAAGGGTTTCTTGTTATACTTACGAAAGCGGAGGACTTACTTGACCAACAGTCGCCAGAGAAAGGGTATGGTTCAATCTAGGTCATAAAAATTAAGCGATGCTATTTGTTCGGTTGGTAAGAAAGTACCATTGTCTTGTTTCACTCGCTATACTCATAGCTATAGTATAAGCGCTTCATATACAATAACACACACACGTTTGCTTGAATATATTCAAACTAGAGATGGGAATTTCGGCTCAGTTTGCGGAACCGGATCAGTGGAGGTCGTTCAGTTTGTTGAGCCGGTTCATTGATCCGGCTCAGTGATCCGGTTAAGTAAACATGTCTCCGAAACACAGGACGGTCGTTAGTTCGTAGGTAGAAAGTCGCTTAGAGCCGGTTCTTGCAATATATAAACTGTAAATATGATCCCGAGACACAGGTCGGTCTGTTGTTCGGTCGTAGGTAGAACGTCGTTTACAGCTGGCTCTTGCTTAGAGCCGATTCTTGCAATATATGAACTGCAAACATGATCCCGAGACGCAGGTCGGTCGGTCGTTCGGTCGTAGGTAGAACGTCGCTTAGAACCGACTCTTGCTCAGAGCCGGTTCTTGTAAACATGATCCCGAGACACAGGTCGGTCGGTCGTTCGGTAGAACGTCGCTTAGAGCTTAGAGGTAGAACGTCGCTTAGAGCCGACTCTTGCTTAGAGCCGGTTCTTTTAAACATGATCCCGAGACACAGGTCAGTCAGTTGCCGGTCGTCCGGTTGTAGGTAGAACGTCGCTTAGCCCCGACTCTTATCTAGCATTTTTGAAACAAGCAATTCACTTTATGTAGCTACTGTATTTTAAACCAGATGTGTTAAGTTTATGGCGATGTTTATTGCCCTTATAAATCGGACATCTGGGATTTGGGCAATATTTTTAATATTTTTATATAGTATGGTTGTAAGAAAATACAGACTAACCCTATTAGTTTCAAATAAACTGCCCTACAAATTGATGACAAAATACACTTTATGATAATACATTACAAGCCAAGTTCTCGCGAAGTTCAACATGACATCGATCCAGATCCGGATCACTCCGGTCACTGTTCACAATCGCCCGATCAATCGTATCCTTGAAACTATACAGTGAGCCGTGAGCCGGCTCATTTCAATTTGGTGAACCGTGTCACTTCGGTCAGTGTACTGAGCCGGCTCAGTGAGCCGGTTCGTTCATGAACGACCCATCTCTAATTCAAACATACAAACGAATTTATAAACTACGGACGTACGTTGGGTATAAAAAGCTCATAGATGCTACTGAATTTTACATAGAACTGTGTGAAGTAAATATATATTTGTTTATCGGTTCTCTGTCGATCAATCGACATATAAAGTCTCGTAAGCTATAGTATCCACAATCATAAATTGTATAGTTAATTTAGTAGACAATTCGAAACAATAATGTAACAGCCATTAAATTCAACATATCAACAATGCTATGATACGTGCCTTTATGTGAATTTTACGAGAGTGTTTTTATAGATCTAACATTAAGAATGAAATGGCAAGCATTTTAAATCTTTATAGAAGATGTGGTAAATCCCTTGATAGGCTTATGGAGGCTCGACTGAGCTTCCAACTTCAAGATACGGTTGTCTGTAACCTACAATAAAATACTTTACGAAATTCTAAAATAAACTTATTTTAAGTCTTTACCTACAAACTTTTATAAACAAATAGGCTTTTAATTTTAAATATCGGATTGACTCAAATACTAACTTTTAGAGTCTGTGGCAACACCGGCGGGTGTAGTGAGGTAGTGAGGCTATCGCATCGGGCGGCACTTACAGAAGGCGGCGTTTTCGGATCGTTTGATCACATTTTAAAAGAATATTATTATTCACTGTAGAACGACTAAGTAAATTGTCGAGGAAAAAGCTATTTAAAGAATTTATTTTCTTAGAATGCAAAAAATAGCTCGGGTTTACGTTCATGTTGCAATTGTGCCTAGCAATGGACCATCGGCGCTGGTCAGGTCTATTATAATTAAGAAATATGAAAGGTGCCAATTCCGATGACCAAAAATGAATTTAAAATTAAAATCCTAGACCCTTTTTTGTTACCTGCTCGTGCCATGTCTCTAACCCTTGTCGTTAATGAAGCAGCAGCAAGTTCTGAAGAAATTATTATTATTTTTTCACTGGTGAAAGAAGTGTTCGTATTTTTTTTTTTTTTTATTTCCATTTTAGTTTCCAGGGGACCTATTCTATAAGCTTTTCGACAATCGTTTCTGCGGTATCCTGTTGAAAGTTCTGATTTTTAACAACTCGTTTTGGTATTCTATAACTCTTCGATAGTGCACTTTCAACAGTGTAGCGTCGCTCTTGAGAGGAGACCTAGGAACCTAGGTCCTCTTTGAAAAGTGATATTGTTTTTTGGCATTTGTTCTTATTGTTTACATACGTTTGAATATATTTGTAGGTTAGTGTGATTTAAAATGTGTTTTATATATGGAAATATATATTTTTGTTGCTTTTCACGTAAAATGTTTTAGCTATGGCACAGGGATATACAAGGTGTCTCAAAAGAAATTTTATATTTATTTAGCTTATTGCGTGAACGCAACGTGTCCGAGGGGCGCGGGGGTTATGTCAATCGGTAGCCTGGCTCTTGGAAATTCAGTCGCTATGGAGCGTTTCTCGGGAGCAGACCGCGCGTTATGCGTGCGAGAGTTTTACAAAAACGGTGATTCGGCGACTGTAGCGCGTAGAAAATTCTGCAGTATTAGAGGTTTTCGCCACTTAAATGATGCGCCAAGCATTCCTCTCATTCGACATTGGGTTAAAAAGTTTGAAGAGACTGGTACAACGCTGGATAAATCAAAATCCGGGCGACCTAGGTCATCAAGAACGGTAGAAAACGTGGAGAATGTTAATCAGTCTGTTCGTGACGACCCGAACCTTTCAATTCGGAAGCGCGCAAGTGCTTTAAATGTGCATAGATGATCATTACATCGCATTAAGCACAAAGACCTAAAGCTGCACCCCTACAAAATTCAATTGGTGCAAGAATTAAAGCCCCAAGATGCCAGTCAGAGGCTTAATTTCGTAAATCAGGTGATTGAGCGATTTTCAACGTTTACCAACATTTTGTTTTCGGATGAAGCTCATTTTCATCTTAATGGCCACGTAAATAAGCAGAACTGCCGCTACTGGAGTGCAACGAATCCGAAACGCAAACATCAGAAACCCCTACATTCGCCTAAAGTGACCGTATGGGCTGCGATGTCGGCGCGAGGAATTATCGGCCCTTACTTTTTTGAAGACGAAAGGGGGCGTGCAGTTACAGTGAATTCAGAGCGTTATGTGGAGATGTTAGACAACTTCTTGGTACCTGAACTGCAAAACTTTCCTGGCTATAACCAAAGAACATGGTTCCAACAGGACGGAGCAACTTCACACACGTCCAATATGTCTCTGCCACGTGTTCGTGAAATTTTCTCAGGCAAATTGATCTCCCGGAGAGGTGACATAAATTGGCCTCCACGCAGTCCAGATTTAACCCCTATGAACTTTTTCCTATGGGGTTATCTTAAATCTAAAGTTTACGCCAATAAACCGACTTCACTGGCGCATTTGAAAGAAAATATCCGTCACGAAATGGCAGCCATCCCTGAGTCCACCTGCCGAGACGTCATAAGTAATTTTACTGTTCGATTAAATGAGCGCCGAGAACGCGAAGGTCTACATTTAGACAATATTATTTTTAAGAAATAAATCCCCAAAAAGTGTATTTTAATAATTAATAAACATTTTTTCTATATACGGCTTACTTTTTTTTTAATCGATCCACTAAATATAAAATTTCTTTTGAGACACCTTGTATATTTTATGAATTTTTAGATGCACTTGAAGTGGAGATGACAAGACAGCTCGGCAGACTAGACATTTAACGAGAAAAATTTAATTTATTTTTTATAATTGTTTCAGTGTTATTTAACTTCACAGACGACAGTGTACGGAGACAGTTCAGTGTGCATAGGTGACATGATACTGAGCATGTGACAGTCGAGAAGTTACAAAATAGACCCCCAGACAGAGAGTTAAAAATAAACATATAACATCCCTTACCGTAAAAGTAGTTCGTGCTGCGAAATAGGAAAGTCGCATTGATGCATTATACCACTGAGATATAATTGGGGACGTACATATATGATTATAGAAATCTCGTTGGATAAACAGAAAGATACTAAACCGAAAAGTAAATCGCTGGCGTTTAAAAAATTTGTGTGCAAAGTTGTTATTCGGTACGAAGTGTTATCTAAAACTAATATAACAACAAAATTATAACAAAGCTCAAATACAGTATTTTTGGAATACATCAGAATTTTAAAAAGCGTTAGTGCATTTTTATTGGATTATCGTTTTAGCCAAAGAAATAGTTGTCGCAATAGATATATGTCCAGATTTCGAGCTTAAATCTTCGACTAGAATTCGGCGTAAAAAGAAACAATATAATTATAAGGTAGAAGATACATCAATAGTTGACCCGTATAAATTCCACAAAAGAAATATTTTTCCATTGGAAAATCAGACCACTGTATTTACTAAATTTTGCATATTGTTTTATTGAAAAAAATCCATTATTTTAGAGTCCAAATTATTTTTTCCATTCATTTTTATGATTAGTAAATTTTACACGTTCCCCACTCCTTCTTATTACACACTGTTGACGTTGACCTGTTACGTAATGAGCTCATTACGTAACAGGTTGAGCTCATTACATAACAGGTTGAGCTCACTACATAACAGATTCAAGCAGCAATGGTTAACCGTTGCTAGGCAACGTAATAAATAGGTTGAAACCATATGTCAAATTAGAGTTAGTTTGTAAAGGAAACCGGATTAAAATTAAATAATATAGTGAAAGCTGTCGAATTTTGCAAATGTATTTTTTGATAGAGTTTGTCTTGGTCAGTCAGTTAAGCAGCTGACGCAGGTATTGTTATTTTAACTGAATATACATTCCGTATGACATGTACATGATCGTAGCTAGGCAACGTAATAAATAGGTTGAAAGCATCTTTCAAATTATTGTTAGTTTTTAAAGGGAACTCAATAAAAATGAAATAAGTAATAAAGTTACAGTCGTGGAAAAATCATAGTATGAAACTTGCATGGAATAGTCATTTCTCACTCGTATGAATTGCGCTACTCGCCTGCGGCTTGTGGCGCAACTTTCATACTCGTGTAAAATGACCATCATTCCATGCTTTTTGCATAATATACTATAACATCATTATTTATTAAGGCTTCGCAACGTTGTACTAATTTTTTGATACATTCTCTATAGAATTTTTCTAATTTTGACTTAAAATAACAATCAACTTAAAATAATAATAAGGTGATTTTTTACATCGGTGATATTTAAAAAAATATATCTCTGAGTATATGTTCCATAGACCTACAGTCTGTTCCAAACGGTTAGGCGGAACTAAATGGGAATTTCGTTCTTTTAGGTTGTCACGAGGGTTATTTTTTAGGGACCTTGCTTGGGTTATTTCATTTTTCATGTTGGAATGTCAAAATTTAAAATTCCAACAATGAAACCATGGAAACGAATGACATGTCAAAATTTAATATTTTTTTTACTTATTTTATTAACAAAAAAATAAATAAATGAGAAATTTATATTCAGAATGACACAAAAAATTAAAATATAAAGAAAATGACATTTTAAAATGATATTAACCTTAACCAAAAAATGTTTATTGTAAGTATGATTTACAAAGCTTAAACAAAACGGTCGAAAAGCACGATTTAAACGATGAAAGTAACTAGATTGCAAAATCTAGTTCCGCTTAACCGTCTGGAACAGACTGTAGATAGATGAAAATCAGAAGGCGCGAGATCGAGCGAATACTGTGGATGTGGAATAACTTTAAGTCCAGTTTAAGTCCTGAGTTATTTTTGCTGTGTGATGACGTGCATTGTCATTATGAAAAATTATTTCTTTTCGGTAAAATAAATTTGGACGTTTTTCCCTTAGTTTCTGATTTAGTCTCTCTAAAGCCTGGAACAGAATGCACAGCGCGCCGTCATTTGCGACGGCGTTGCGTTAGCGCCGTTGAGAATTTTCGCCTACACACAATGCAATAATTTTTAACGCCGTCAAGTGTCACGTGACAACCTATATCTGTGTTTATACGTGCGCTTTCTTTTATTAAAAGTATAATGGATGATGAAGACTTGTGTGTGATGTTATTTATGTTGTATGCAAGTTATTTATACCTACAAACACTTTACCATTCAGTAAAAACTGAGGTTAGGTGTTCTGTGTCAATGTTCAACGGCGTCAAAAGTTGGAAGTTGACGAACATTCAGTATCAATGGCGTTCGAACGCCGTAGGACGTTGTCCATTCTGTGCACTTACGTACGACAGCTTGGTTTTAACTTTTTTCTGACAGATAGCGCCGTCCAAACGCCGTTAACGCGCCGTAGAACTCGTTGCATTCTGTTCCCCACTTAATTGTTGAAACGGTATTACCGTGCAGACTTCGACTTATAATTATCCATTATTGTATAATATGCTTCATTGTTTCCAGAAGATTCGTTACTATTCTAATCCTCAAATTAATTACTGTATTTTTTTGTTTCAGCAAACCTACAACCAACTCCCCCACCGGAACCATGTTCCGGCAGCATCCAACCGTCATCAAGCAGCCTGCTGACATTACTGTTATTGTCTACAGCCGTAGCGTCAACAATCCTTATGTCGGCGTGCGGCCTCTAGGCACTGTCCAGCGACACCTAGTGGACACCCTCGCCATCAGCTGCTAGTTAGATACCAATACACAGTCGTTGCTTAGCCACGCCGGCTGCCGATATAGTGCCATTACATATTAGTAATGACATAGTCCTGAACAGACTCGGCACGGCCACAACATTAGTCAACAAATTAATAAATTGTATTTTTATGCCATGATTTTGGCGGTTTGTTCGTGGATGATGGACCAACTTGTGTAATTTCACAGATTACGCATCTGCGCAAAAAAAAGACAATTTACCTTCAAATGTTTCATTAACAATCCAAAATATGTTTGTTTCTTTAAATTTAAATAAACTTTACCGGCATACCATTGGTTAAGTATATAAGTTGCTAATAGCGATTAGTATTTGAAAATCAAAGAGAGAAAATATTAGTTCAAATCTCAACAACAGTAAATATTTTACTTATAGTTGATTCTTTCGTTGTTGTTCTTCTTCAGTTGTTGCAAAATTAATTTCTCATTTTTTAATGATTGGGCTGACATGGCTATATAGTTGCATATCTAAACATGGCCAAGATTTGGATTACTTCTAAAATACAATAGATTCCAGCTAAATGGGACACATCCGGACCAGATAATTTGACCCAATTAAAATGGCTGTATGAAATAATATCATTTTCATCAGATTTGCAATCTTTTTAAAAGGAGGCAAATATTTACATGATATTTCAACCGTTATTATACCAAATAATACCTTAATAAGTATCTGAAAACTGCTAAACTGGCCACCAAACTTGAAAATTAGCACATCTGAGGAACCACTTTCAAGATATAAAACTTCTAGCACCACCTGCTTTGAGTCCAGTAAAATATACACATGCAATGGTCATTAAGGCGTTCATCAGTGACCGCCGATTGCGGGCTAAATACACTACCTAACATTTACAAATATTGGACTATTGTATTTACAATATTAACACTTAAGTAATCAATATCAGTTCATATGGTTATTTCAACTTTCTGTACTTATACCACAATGACTGACTGACTCAACTGAACCTACTAAATAACTCAACTAATACAAACAGTGTCTATGACTAAACTAGTCTGAACTACTAACTCCTATCCGCATGTACTCGAATGTTTTATACCTATGGCATTCGTTCTAGAATAGATGGAAACATCCAGAACTATCTCAATCTTTTTACTTAGAAGTCTACCGCTCAGTTAGCGTCAAGGCATTCATATCATTAATTTAATGAAACATATCATAAACGCGACTTCATGTTAAGTGAAATGGCTGCTGCGCAACCACATACCCCATCTACAGTTTGATGTACAATTACAACCCCAATTAAGCAGTAAATTGGTACAAATAAGCGGAAAAAATAGGCTTATACTTTACAAATTTCTGTTCTTAACATTTTCCTCCAAATTAACATATTCTTCGTTGACCAGTGATCCTGTTAATTGAAATATAATGTACCAATAACGGAAATTTTAAACAGCCAAAAATTGTCAGTTTTGAACCCAATTTTGCACAACCATGTACATTTTGCAGTTTAATAACAGCCATTCACTGTCCCAATTGAACGGCAAGTTGGCTCCAATAAGTGAAAATTCTAGCTCAATACTTGAATTGTTTCTGTGTTTAACATTTTAGCCCAATAAACGTCTGCTCCTACTAAACCTGTGGTCTAATTAACTGGAATCTAATATGCCAATAACGAAAATATTAAATAGATAAAAATCGCCAGTCTAAAGCCCAATACTCAAATACGTGTTGAATAGCATATTTTTGGTGGAAAAATGTAATAAACTAAAAGACAATTATGTTATAAATCAATTTCATTTAGTTTTTAATCACAAAATTAAGAAGAAACAAATGATTGTAATTTATTGTCAATCTTTTCGAAACGCAGATGATGAATATGTAAAATATTCGAACAAACGACTAAACCAGTAAAAATTGTTACTTGTGTCGTTTGTCAGAATCATTTTACTTTCAATCTAGAAACTAATAGTACAGATCGATTAATTTTAATTGATACCGATGTTGCTTTTGGAATTGCGACACAGTATCACTTAATTTGACACAAGTTGATCAAGCATCCATGAACAAACCAATGTGGAGCGAATGCTCCATTTTGCGATTTTCGCGGCGACCAATGAGATTTGAGATCGCGGTTAGGCAGATTAATAATATTAATAAAAGTAATAAAATTATCATATGTTAAAACGCTTCTTGCTATAAAAAAAACTATTAGAAATGATGTAAGTATCTCGAAAGCTTTTTCTATAAGGGCCTCTATTGTTTGTTGAGTTTTATTTAGGAGAAATCTTACTGCTGAATCTTGAATTCGTTTCCATTTCCGTTAGAGAATTATAAACGTTTTGGTAACTCGGAGTTATATTCGAGATAAAGACATGATAGATATAAGAGTATTACTACAATTTAGTAAATTTAAATTTTTTAAATGGAACTATGATTGTTTTATAGTTACTTCAATAATTGCAACATTAATTAGGGACATATTTTGATGTAACAGTAAGTTAAACAGTAGCTTGAGTTGAGTAGTAAGAAACAAAGCTTGTACTTCGGCCAAGAAACAAATAATGACATTTCAGTTATAAAATACTCACTCTCAGCTTGCGTTACTGTTCCAAGAGTATTTACAAAGTCCGGTAATAGAAACAAACATAAAATTTTAGCAGTGAGATTTTTTCATTATTTTATTTTGTAAACGTGCGTGTGATACAATGACGTCACAATTAGTTCCCCGGCCTACGTATAGGTGGCTGCAATGCGGTCGGAATTGTCGCATATCAAAAAGGGTTCATCCTTCCGTTGTCAAGATGGCATTACGGTGCGTATGGGCGTGCATCTTTTAATAATAACAATAATAAACCAGAATAATAAATAAACGAAAGAGTGAAGATGAGTGCGTGTATAAATGTGAATATATTCGTAGTTTGCCTGGTAACGGGCATAACACACATATCTGTCGGGCGCGTTGCTAACGCGAATTGTATATATCAGACGTCTGGTGATAGGTAAATTAATAAATAATTATTATAATGATAAATAATGTTTAATTAGCAGCACTTAATTGATAATTATGAACTTGGGTTACACCTAACTAAATTATAACAAATAAACTATAAATTAACGTACATATAAACCAAATATCAACCACAGTTGATTTATGAGAGCATCAATGCTTTTAGAATTCGCTAACAAATTGACATAAAGAACAACTTGAGTAATTACACTGGACAGACAATTATTAGTTGATCTGCAAAGAGGAAAATTATAGTTTGAAAGAATCGTTCAGACTGCAGTCTCCCGGACGAATAATGATGATGAATATTCAATTATCTCCTGATTTCCACGATATAAATCGCTGTACTGCTGGACTACCATGGATATTTCAATTTCAATATGCAGATACTTGAGAACAATTATAGCAGATTCAGGGAAGGAAGATGCAGACACAAATGACAAAATCATAAGACGAGATGAGGCAACTCAACCAGTACATGGAATTAAAAATTGCAGTATATGAAATAAAAGTATATCAAAAGAAACAAAAATAATTGTTTTCATACAAACATAGAAACGATAACAACAGATATAGGAGAAAAAAAAATAAGAACTATCCACTTAAAATTTAGGAATATAATTTTATAATACACCAGGTAAGAACATAAAGAATATGGCCTAAAATGGAAGTTACCTCAGTTATGACAAAGAAGAAAGATGGCCAAAGGATGGATTGTCAAGCGGTCTCTAAAAAGAAAAAGGAGAAAGATCGATAGTGATGTAGAAAATGCACTTAATGAATGTAAAAGGCCAAACTGAGGGACACTGGAAAGATAGGAGTTGATGTCACCTAAGAACTATCGAGTTAAACTTTATGAGCAGATGTTTATAATAAACTAGAAAGGATAGAGTAAGAAAGAATATGACATTACATGGTTACCTCAACAAATACAAAACGGTTGGACAATACAACATTAATGTGGGAAGAACATATTGATAGGATGGCAAAATAAAGGTGACCAAAGGAGATAATCATACGGTTTCCAAGAGAAAAGAGCTAAAAAGAAAGTCAGCAGTAAAGTAAAATACACACAACAACTTAATGTGTGAAAAACTAACTCAAAGTGACTAGGAAAATAGGAATTGATGACACTTGAGAGCAGCAAACCTATAATGAGAAAACATCAAAGATAATCAAAAGCTATTGATGTTTTCTTGGGACAATTTATGAATCTTCGAAAGAAATGCGTCTTAATTTGTTTCTCTTTCAAAAAGTGAACAAATCCAAGAGCAACTAAATATTGAACAAGTTAAAGAATATAAATACCTGGACGCAATTGTACACAAAAGAATGTTATAGAATTGCCAATAAATTGTACTATTGCATGATCTCACCTATCAAATCGAAGTTGTTATCAAAGAAAACTAAAAGAAAAATATACGTACTTACTTACTTAAACTTCTTTACCTTTAAGTGTTTGGAGAAGAAATATATGTAAGTTCATAATATGATCTGTCCTGATATATGGCTATGAACATGGATCTGGACGAATGCGGAGAGCAAACTGGCTATATTAAAACTAGAATTTCTACGTAAGATCTTTGAGCCAATAAAAAAAGAGTACAGCGAACCTGAATAGATTTCTGTATAAAAAATATGGCGATGCTGATTTAATAGTTGTCATCAAAAGCTACAGAAACAGGTGGATAAGCCATGTGGTCCCAACTGCCACAAAGCAACACCATAAAAAAGCATTAGACAGCAAGCAAAGATAGGTAAATGTTGAGAACTAGTGGAGAGCTCTAAATCGACAAAAATTAAGTCAAGAAGTTAACACACTCTCTTGAGGCTCGTATAAGCCAAATAAACCTTAAAATTAAAAAAGACAGAAATACTAAAATAATGATTTGTGACGATTTGGTAAATTACCTGAAAAGACTGTCAGTTCTGAATTAAAAGATTGCACAGAACAATATAGAAGATTTTTACCAGAGTTTAGCCAAGGACTATGGTACCACAGGTGACGATAAATTCGTTCTTTAGTGCTACTTCAGTCCAAAGAGACGATATTTACATTTAAAGACATATCAGAACATGCTCTTTTAGAAAACCAAGAATGATGATATTTTCTGTAATCGTAATGTAACATTTCTCAGATATTCAAACTTAATCAGCTCATATGATCGAGCATAATATAAAATTTAATGGTTGTGGTATTTGCTATACGCTGTAAAAGATAATTACTTACTCGCAAGACAAAAATGTCTTTGGCAAAAGGGGATGATCCAAGAACCCATGGTAAAAATTAACGCTATCAGATATAAAAATATAGAGCTCTCGACAAAAAGACGAGAGAATCTACAATAACATCACTGACTTGAAATCAATGGTAGATAGCGGTTTTAATTGGAAAAGTTTTGTTGACAGCCTATGCTCTTTCTAGAGGCAAACGGAAATTCTCAGATTAACATTATATTCAGAAGAAAAACTACATCTCATACAAATATCTATGGATGATGATATTCATCTTGAATTGCATTCATATTGCTGATCGTAAAACAAATGCATGGATGCATGTGATATAAAAGCGAGTTTTAAACCGGAAGTTTAATTGGATCACCTACAGACGACTGACTGACGAGGAATATTAAGAGAATTTCCAGAAATTTGCTATTATTAACCTAAAACGGAAAAGTTCAGTAATAGGGAGGCCTATGTTTACCAGTGGATGAATTCAGCTAGTAAATAATGGTGAATAATTTTTACCAAAATTTAATATAGACTAATAAAATAAAAAAATAAAAACAACGGTACCCAGTAATAGAGAAACATATATGCAGGACTGGCTGTAATGTCCCATAGGGACGCATTACTGGAATATAATGCCGTGATCATAAGAGGTTGTAATCACAAGTGGCTCGTGATTCTCTTAGTGATCACAGGCGAGCAAAGACATAAGTCCAGCTGTGTGATTGGTACAGACGTCTATCTCCAGCTTTCTTATATTTTATTAAAGGTTCCATCTAGACCTTTGCAAGAAAAAGTCTCTGGAGTAAGTATTTCAATAAGCGGCAGTTGATCCGGTATTAATTGCAGGAACATGATATTCAAAAAAACATTCATGAACCGCAGCACTTTCAGACAGCCCTGCGTATATGTATATATTTACTTATTATTGGGTAACTAATGCTGTTACTAATCCTACTATAGAGCTGCAAAACCTGAGGCGTCTAAAAGACATATTAGTATCTTGGATAAATTTTATCATCGCTGTCTTAGGAGCATATCAAAACAACATAGGACGATCGTCGAACAAATGTTAGTGTGCTTCAAGAATCATTGACGAAGCCATGAAGCATCGACTTCGATTATGTGGTTTCTATATTCGAATGGAAAATAATCGATTATCGAAACAAGTTTTCTATTTAAAAATATAAACACTAAAACAAAATAAAAACACCTTAAAATGGCAACTAAAAATGGTACAACTAAATATTTATGAAGAGCTTCCGCATAATCGCCCAGCCTGGCGAAATTTGGTAAAGATGTCACAATAAGATTTGTGCAAAATTAAATATCTACCGGAGAAAACCACGGAAAAGGAAAATAATCTTAACAATTTATTAAATGTTAGACTTTCGATAATCAGAGCCGCTTAAGTTTGGTTGAAAAATGCACAAAATATTAATCTTCGTTTTGAGGGAATAGCCATCTTCATCATTAAGTAATTAAAAAATTATCTACGTTATACAAATTAAAACCTCCCCGAAGTAGTAGCGTGATGAATTTAAAGTTTTGAAGAGATAATTAACAGACGCCTTCGTCGAAATACAATTATAGGCGCAGCAAACTAATTGTATTAGAACGAGGCACATCGAAGGATGGTAGTAACTTCATATTTTGGGCCCCGCAGAATTTTCTTTTGAACATCTTAGTACTTTGTGATTGGAGACCAAGCAAAAAAAAAAAAAAAAACGTCGTTTAGAGGTACGATGGGCCCCTAAATAGTGTGCCGCACGTTGCGCCTATTAAACTCAGTGGAGTTGGACTCAGTGGAGTAAAAAAATCACCATCAACACAACGAAGTCCATGCCAATATGTTCAGTTGTGAATAACAACTTGTGAAGAAACAGAAGAAGTAGATCAGTTTTGCTAGCTTGGTAACAAAATCGTCAAAACAAACAGCGAGACAATGCGTATTCAAAAGCCAATGTTTTTGAGACTCTCGCTAACATCTACTAGTCTACATCATGTGCTTATTTTTAAGATCCACGTTTTGTCAGTATTGTTGCCTTATCAGTACTATCATCAAAAACAATCTGCAAGTATTTTTAAACGGATGCTTAAGTAAAATCCTTCGTATCTTCTGGCCAAACACTATTACTAATGCAGAACTTTTGGCAAAGACTTACTCAAGATGCATAACCGAGGAAATAAAGCTGCGCGATTTGAAAAGAATTGGACAGATGTTAAGCCTTTTTTTAGTTGCAGGAGCTTTTTTAATCTATATTTAACTAATCCTTATTCAATAATAAAAAGATAAAACCTAAACGGTGTAACCCAGGTTTAAGGCCTACATTTGTTATCCCAAATAAAGCACATCTTAGATTAGTGGGCTGTGCAATATAGTAGTAAAAACAATGGTATTATAACCCCTAACGATATTCTTTTATTTCTCCACAATTTCCGCGATAATCTAAAGCTCCTTTTACACAACTACTCACTCATGTGTGGACGAAGCTTATAGGCACGTTTAAACTCAACAGTAAACGCAACTTTAAAAGCTAATAAAAGCTTCCAAAAACTCTACTCGCAAAATTACTAATACGACTAAAGTAATAATAAATTTATAGACTCATATTTATCGATAATTGAAAGTATGAATAGCTGCAGGATGTTTTACGTTAAGCTTACGTCGTTAAGTTTAAAGTTACGTTTACCTGTTGAGTGAATACGAGCCTTTATATAATGAAGTTGCGCTTAAACGGCAAGTTTAACAAATAGGTCAGACATGAAGTTAGCTCTGCATCTTTGCTGCCTTATGAATCATGAAAATAGTTGACAAATAAACTTAATAATACAATATGTGTAACTGATGATGAGTCAAGATATATAACTTCTACTAAACCCTTGTAACTGGTTAGTGTCAAATAGTGTTCTCTAGTGCCTCTGCATTCTGTAGTTCAACAAAGCGACAGTCACATTTTATATACATCAAATTAATCTCTGATATCTGAGATAAAATTAAATTGTTTTCTAAGAAACTAAATACATTAATTACATAACAACATACAAAAACAAATAAAGAATAAAATGACACCAAAATACGAAAACCAAACTAAAACTGAACGACACTCTACCACATATATTGTTATCGAACAAGCAATAACATTATTGGAATAATGAAAAGATTATTAACTAGTCATGACCTGTCATTAGATTCATAACTCCCTTGGTAAAATGTTTGCAATGCCGACTACACCCGTACTGGCAAACCTGAACAAACCTGGTTTGCTTAACGGCACTGACTAACTAATAAGTCATTGAAATGGGCGAAGAGAAGAACAATTTCGAACTAGACCCATACTTAGCTCTTGCAACATTACAGGGGTGCGGACAGTACTCTGATCGCCACAGTAAACATTATTATTATTAATTACAAATTCGATAAATCATTTCATAAAATGAGTAATAAATTATTAATATTTCATTTAATTTTATATTAATTTGAATCATTGATGTCTATTTTATAAAAATTCCAGGCATATTATTGTTTTATTATGTAATATAGCTATTGTCATCAAAACAAATATGCATAAAATAGCAATAAAATAAATATTTCATAAAACAGATAATAAAATCAATAAATATACATATCGATTTATAATATGCAAGGCACAAAATCATTCTTTATTAAAGGTCACATATCAAAAATTATTTTTATTTTATTTTATAATTGGTTCCTAAATCAAGATGGTAGCAACTAGAGGTGGAAGAAGACCTAGGAGCGAAGAACTAAAGATGTTTTTTATTTACTATATTACTATTTAAAACAAAATGATTTTTTTAAAATATTAAATGAAATTTATTAAAATTGATACAATTTTCAAATATTTGAGCAAGAATAGGCTTTGAAAAGATACTTCTATGCCAAATTTCAACTTACCATTTCATTAGGATCAGTGCCTGATAAGACCAGAAAAAATCCGAGGTCACTAGCTTCGCTTGCCTAGGCATATATTTCTGGCTCTGATTAAGACAACTAATTTTAGAAGGACTCAAGTGAGGTGGCATCTTAATGTCAACCAACCTGCCAGGATCTTCTTCTTTCATAATATCACCAAAGAGATAAATTTTGATCAATCAAATTGTCATGAGGAAACTCTATTCTTTATACAATTTCCATTTGTCGCGATCTTCTATATTAGCGCTATGAAAATCTACCGAGTCTTTTCCTGTTGAATTTAACTTAGATAATTGTTTTTTCTAAATTTTCTTTCATTTTGACGATGCGACCCAAAAATGGAAATATTGTCACGGGGTGATTTCAAGAACGGAATCTTTTCTACAAAATTTATTATATAATATTAATTTACATCAGAATACAATTGTTTGTCAAAATGGCTACTGGTGTTGTCCGTTAGAAGCTGATGTAAGTCTCGTTCTTGCCCCGACTTCTCTAGGATCGGTCGAACTACCCCAGGTATCCGCACGATGCGAACACGTGGAGAAACCCTGTAGACGTCACTCACATCTCGTGTTGGCAACTTCAACAGCTGGGCTTGTCCTGGGCAGCGTGCTCACAAGAATGACTATTGCGTGACTACCAAGAATGACTAACCTCGACTCTATTCCCTAAGACCATTTTATAACTGTTAACCAGGACACTATGACGTCAGATCCTTCCTCAATTGTTTTGGAAACATTATTCATTTGTGTAATTGTTGGCAGCAATTAAAGACCATAGTGGGCACAATTGAATAATGTTTATCAACACATTATAATGTAGTTCAAAACTTATGTTGACAAACACGCAAAACTCTGCACATTCTTTAATTCCCAAAACCCTACGTCAGCAACCTCGACCTGCACGGCTTAAAGGCCGCTCAAGGAATTGGGACATTAGAACATAATTATATCATAATTGTGATAATATTCGATCATATCCAATTAAGCCCAGTCCTATCGTCGATTTAATTTCTTAGAGGTCCATATATGTTTTGCTGTCCAATTTATCTCAGCTTCGTCTCCAATAGTACATTTCGAATACTTTTTATTTTAATTTCTTTGAGAAATAGCCCACGTTTCTGCTGTATACAGAAAGATTTAAAAAAAGGCTTTTACCGAGAGACATTTTTACGGGTATTACGATCTGCCTAAATCTTATTGAACTGAGACATGGATGTTTACCTCACTGAATCCCGAGTCGTTTTTTTCTGTCCCCACTTACCGACATTATTAATAAGACCAGCAAGGTATACAAACTCGACTTCTGTCAAGATTCTGCCTGGCCAAACTCCACTTTCTCCTTCAGATACTGTGCAGTTGGCACAGAAGTCGATTCATCTCGAGTCTTTAACATTCAAAATACCTGATTATACGTAGATAATAGAACTGGTTCAAATGCCACGCTGATCAGCTGACTTCTTTATAGTGTTGGATGTACACACATTATATATCCCAAACTCTGGCTATTTGCAGTCATGAGTCATGGAGGCTACACCAGATCGAGCTCACTGACAGTATGCAACGATCCTAGCAGCACTAATATTATGCTGGAATTATCAAGGAAATGAAATTCGATCTGCAACCGGGAATGGTCTTAATTTCCCTTATTATTGTGTGAAGCCGAGACTATTGTATTCCAAACCCTATCGATACACAAACATTCATAAGCAATGCAATTAATGGATCAATGGATTAATCCTAGCCATATCGGTTTCTGAATCCTGTAAATCAAAGAGTGACACGATTTGCGGGAGGGAATTATGTCGAGTTCCTTCTTAAATAAATCTTTCAGACCATGCAAGACACCAATTATTACGACTGGAAACTTGATTTTATAATCTGGGTACAATTTCCCAAGCTCAGACAAGCCTAAATACTTCATTCTCTATTTCTCCTCCTTGGGACAGAGTTTTCAGCAGGACAGGATAGTTCGATGACAATTATTTTGACACGAAGTTCAGGTTGGTTATGTCTTTTGTGTCCATTATTATTAAAGAGAGAATTCGTGAAGACATTATCAATTTATGAATGTCACTTTTAATATAATTAATTGTACTATATAGTACTGGTTTGTTAAAATACATATACCAAATTAAAGAAGTACATGTAAATAATTATGTTGTATAATATTAAATTTTGAGAATAGTATATAAAATTCTGACTGTCGCAATCTTTTATGATTTCTCATCATCATATCTGTCTGCAGCTCCGACTTTGGTTCAGTTGCAGAATTCGTTGTCTCGAAACAAGCGTTAACTGACAACGTTTAATGCAACAGATCCAGTGTAATATAGTCTTGTCAATAAACAAGATCATATTGTCAATGTCAATACTCAAAACATATCCATTCTATGGTGCAAATATGTCTAAACATATGATTGAAAATATCACATCTCGACTATAACAACTGTAATACTGTAAATATATGTATATCACGATATAGCTTACTTACTTACGTACATTCAATGTCAAATGGTAGATGAATAACACACACACGCTCTTTCAACCCTAGTAGCGAAGTGATTAAGCTGGTTCTATTAATGATTCAACGGCGAAAACAAATGCTTTTATTTGTAACACTTATTATTATTTCATTTCATTCAATGAGTTTCAAACACTTTTTATGTATTAAAGATTACACAATTTGTAATATCAAAGCGGCCCATGAAGGGATCACATAACTGATGCCCAGGCTCGTAAGAAGCCGTAAGGAGTCCGTAATCACTTTTCGTGATTTTCTATTAATAATCATAATTCACAATTTATTAATGAGCTGTAATTCTTGTCACCCTCTGCACAATTATTAGCCATTATCAAATTCAACTTACAATTTTTTTAGTTTATAGGAGTAATATCAGTATTACGTCCAATTTTAGTAATTATAGAAAGCCACCTTTACTTTGAGGCCACTTGTAAAAATTCAAATAACCTATGACCTGCAAAAATATTACCTAAACTTTGCCACTGGATTAATTTTAAATTAAGACTCAAACGGATCTATTCTCTAAACTAGACGTTAAAACTCAATGTCAGAAAATGATGTTATTTTTTTAACACCATTTGAAACGTAAATGCTATTCGTTACGCATATTAATTTGTGTTGTGTCGTTAAAATTAACGTTCTACAATAAACGTCTAACAAAATGGTGGCTTTGAAAGTTAACCCTGGTGTTTAGTTTGCAAAAATGACGAATCCAATTCTAGTTAATGTCATACTCATAGAAGAAACTGAAGATAATGAAAGTAGGTAACTCAAAATAAAGACTATAATTACTATTTTAAGTGAATTCTGTATAGAAGAGCTAAGAATGATTCATCGTCAACTTGGGGATTCAAGTAATTCATTTGAGGTATCAGGCGCAAGTTTTAAGAAATAGTTTCGTCAAACCAAAGCTATAGAATATTGTTGCAGATTACATATGTACGAATATTAGAACTGCAAATGAACGATGGACTGATTTTCTGATATAAAATCAAATTGATTTTTGCTGTTCTGGTATTTCGTACTACTTTTTTTCGTTCTCATTTGCTGTAGGATCAGAGATGCGGTAAAATATGAACATATGAACTCTAACCACATGGCTAAATGGGCTATAGCCCCGGGGCGCAAGCCTTTTGGGGGCGGCAATTTTTATTGGTGTTATTAGTTATTTAGATATTATGAAGAGGGGCGCATTATTTTCAATTATATAATGATATATATATAAAATCATTTTTTTTTTCATTTTTAAAATAATAACTTAACGTGGAAATATTTGGTTTAACGACCTTTGGACGGTTGGACGGTTGGACGGTTGGACGACCCTGGACACATGCAATTATATAATGATATATATATAAAATCATTTTTTTTTTTTCATTTTTAAAATAATAACTTAACGTGGAAAAATTTGGTTTAAATGAATAGAACAGGTTATAACACTCTCAGTACCGCGCCTGCGTGTGCAAATTTATGGCTTGTTCAGATGAAATTTTAACAAATCGCGTCAAAATATATAATTTGAAGGCCTACCTTAACCCCTTAACGCGTATGCCCGAGAGACGCTCGGGCATGCGTTACTGGCAAAATTGTGAATGCCCGAGTGAGATTTGGGCATGGACAATATCTACATCACTTTATGATTCACCAACTAGTGCGAGTCGGGCAAAGCTAGAAATATGCGACAAGGGATCTAAGACGTTGAGAAATCACTTGACCTTGCTTGGTGCATTGGTGTTTACGATTCACTTCCGCTGATGTTTAAACTGCAGTGTGATTTTTGATTATTTTGACTATCATAAATCATGTATATACATTCCTATATATTTATATATTAATTATTAACAATAAAAAAATGATCTTTTGCCTTTTTTAAGAAAAAAAATTAAATAAATAAATAAAACGCGCGTTAAGGGGTTAACAAATGCTCTTACCGAATAGCATTTTACGAAAAAGGCGTTAGATATGGTGTTAAAATAAATATTTTAATGTGACGTTAATTTTAAGATGACGTTAGTTTAACAAATTTCTTAGAGAATACATCCGACAGCATGCTAGTGATACAAGTCAAGAAATCTCCTTGAAAGTCCTTGGATATTAAAGTCGCAAATGACTAGGAAACTAACCATCGACAACCACCCATCGAGTTTAGGTAATGTTCAATGCACAATTGGCAATCCAGGTAGCCTTTAGGGATCCGTAAAATCTTGGTTAAGAAACTTTGAATAATTGCAAGACACTGAAGTGTTTCGTCTTCATATTGTAATCTGTACTAATACGAGCGCAGGTCGTGAATTTTAGTGGGACGCGATGGGACTCGCGTGAACGGATACTAAAATGACGTTCTGGCCCTGATGCACTATGCGTGAGCGGGAGAGAACAACAAAAATTCGACTCACAATTATTTTTAACAAGGTAAATTTTGGTTTAAAAAAATATTTAACTTTTAGATTCAAAATTCGGGTTTCGTTGAACCACATTTTGGCACTCCGTGAATAATATGGCAGTTGGCATTTAACATTTGACGTAACCCACCATCGAAACAATCACGTCCCGCGGGTCACGTCGTGAGTGATATTAAAATGTACAGTTGCAAGCGTGTGTAACGTGAAATTTTATTCATCCAGCGTGCGTAATTGGGCAATTGTTAACATTTCATTTTCGTCAACGGGCGTGATCGTGACAAACTTTGCACACAAGCCCATTTTTAAACTGTACCAACGACGTTATGAACCAAAAGTTTATGACACTAATAGCAATTTATGCCGTGCGCCAAAATATTATCGAAGCCACTACCAAAAAACTTCACTTAGCCAGGGTTTTTAATTAGGGGTTCATGTATGGACTATTAATAGACCTCTAGTGGTCTACAAAATGAATTCAGAAAACATCGAGCGCGGCTACATGAATTAATCTTGGTATTCACCTTGAATTCAGTGGTATCTTAATTTTACCCGGAATTCAATTCTTGGCTGGTATTTTATTCGAAATTGTCTGTAATAATAAAAACTAGCCCAAGTAGCTCATTTACATATTTTAAATTTAAATTTGAAGAAAATAGTATCAAATTCAAATGTGGTTTTACCATTCTTATTCTTAACTGAAAGAAATTAAAAATACAAATAAAATTATTATTAAAATTATCGCTTTATGTTACACAATTTAATTCTGCCTTTACTAAACAAATTAGAATATAAAAACAACCAAACTGTCCTTGTATCTTTCTTTCTTTAGAAGTCTTTTGCGGACATTTTTTACTAAACAATATTTCCAAAATATTGAACAACAGGCATAAACTGATCGCCAATCGCCGAAAAACAAATAAATATCTTATCCAAAATATAAAATTTTCATTTTTTAACATATTCTGGAATAACTAATAATATATAAAATGCTTTAAAATTATTAAATAAACAATTAATTATATTAAAATGCATTTCTAAAAGTATCAATCCTTGAGTTTATATATTATAAATAGAAAATTCTAGTTATGAAACAATATAAAGCATTTGTTTTTCGCCAGAAACATAATTCAGCTTTAATAAAAAAATCACTCCTTGTAGATAATTAAAATGTTAGAAAAATAAGAAATACATTTTTTGACTAAATAAAAAAAATTTGACAGACCGCACATTAGAGGCTCAAAATAAAATTAAAAACAAAAAATGTGTTATAAAAATAGTCTATTATGCATTAATGCAGTGCTCTATAAACTTTATCGCCGCATCATTCAAATAATATTAGTGGCGACATCTTTTATAGAGGAATGGAACTGCAAATCGACCAGTAACTTGTAAATTTTTACTAATCGTTGTCTTAGATTTTCATAAAAACATGCACCTGATGTGTTAGGTCTAGAAAAGTCATGCTATGTGAACAGAAAATTAGTTTTCCTTCAAGAAAATTCATCATCTTCCATCTTGAAAATAACAATCATAGCGTTAAAAACTTGAAAATCAACATAGGGGGAATTTGATCTAGTTTTCAACTCCTCGCACAATTATTTGATAAATAAAATAAAAATTATGATAAATTTCGTATTTCTATAAATATTGATACATTCGTTTCATTTTATTCATCAAATAACTTGTTAAGGCGAATCTACATGGGAGAGACATTGTCATGCGACATGTACATGGTCTCAAGACAAATTTCACAAGCGACTATCTACTTCACAGTTGTAGTCGCCCAAATTTTATTGTTGCGAGACTTTTAAACATAACCCTACTTCTTTGTGTGCTACTCAGATGTTCACTGTGTAATGACAGATGTGGACTCTCCAACAGCGTGTCTAGTACAGAACATCACAAGCCTTTGATATTTACTACCAGTTACTGGAAACGAGTAACACTCCGCATACGAACGTATGTCCTTAAACTTCTGAATTACTCTCTTACACTATCGTAGGACATGTTTCTCCGGTGTAGACATGCCATTTAACTTCCTTCGAAGGAATTAGAAGACGAAAAGACTAGATCCTAATAAAATTGTTAATTAAGAATTATTAACAGTATAATAATTACAGCTGTGCTGAATAAAATACTATTATTCTATTAAATAGTTACCGAAAGAGTTATTAAATTTGTTTATAAGCAGTTTTATACAGATAGATCTTCATCCTATATGTTGTCAAACAATTTCTGGGGCCTAATTGATAAAAATGGAGGCCTAAAAGAAATGAAAAATGTTTTGTTTATTACACAACATAAAATAACAACAATAGATTATAAAATTGACGATGCAGAAGCCAAATATCAATAATAATGTGTATAGAAAATAAGTGATCTTCGTGCCATACTCCAATGGAGCACTGGATGTCAAATGATGTTTCCAATCATAGTGTAGTGTCAGGATTGATTCTGATTAGTCCTGAACCTTTTTTTTTAATATCTTCTCCTTTCAGTTTGTGCAAGGTGCGATTTTTTCAATAGCTTCTCTCCACAGTTTTTTATCTCTTGCTTTTGCTTTCGCCACTTCCCAAAATATACAACAATAACTTGATCTTACGTCCGGTTAGAGACCATAATTCAGACCTAAGTCAAAAATGGACGAAGGTCAAAAGTTACCATAAATAACGCATTGTATAACACTTACAAATGCATGCGACAGGTAAATAAAAATGAGGATTTAGATGTATAATATATTTGATTGATTTATAACAGAAAATCGTCAGGACAAAATTCAACCTCAAAATGATCGCCAAAAGCATTCAATAATCTCACGCTTTTTGGAGAAGGTGTTTTAGATAGAAAGTCGAAACGAATAAGATGGCGCGCGGTTTGAGTCGAAGTGCGTATCTGTTAATGTAGCCCAGTGATTCTTGAACTATGGTCCGGGGACCCCCAGAGATTCGTTAGCTTATGGGTTGGTGCAGACGTGTACTAATGAATTTTTCTTGGGGGAGCTCAAAGATAAAATTGTTTAAAAAGGGAATTGTTTGTAGGAATCGGGGGGCAAGTACAAGTGATTACTAACTCAACCTCAAAATATGATTGATGGCCTGAAAAAAGGTCATTACTTGTATATTGACAAAATCACATATAATCCACGTGTTTTTGAGTTCCTGGGTGGACCTCAAGCCCGTGAGCCCCACACTGGGTGCGCACCTGTATCGGCGACTACCTCAACTTTATTAATTGCATTTAAGTTATATTACCAAATCGGCAATGAATAAATCCTTCATCTTATATTTAAATGAACTGTATTAATCAGTTTACCGGCAAAGTACCATATAAAAACTAAGGGGTCCGCCAAAACAGTTCTATCTCAAAAGTACCCGTGTTCTACAAGTTTAAAAACCACTAACCTAGCAGATGGCACTCGGGCATTGTCAGACTTAAACGGAAAATGCGAGGGCGTAAGGCAAGAAAGGGTTGTAATTAAAGTCGGGCGTAGAAGCAAACAAACTTAACACCTAATGCGTCAAATGGCCACTTTTTGGCACTTTTCTTTATGAAAATACCCGCCGGTGGTCATTCTGCGCACAATGTGTTAAGGTAAGTGGACGTAAGTCAAGGTATTACTGTCCATCCATGTAACATTTGGTCGTGCATCTTTCTTTTTACCTGCTGAATTGAATTTTAGTATTAGTTTTGTGATGCTGTAGGTGGTTTTACTAAAATATACTCTATCCATCGCATTATTATTGTTCCGATTTTCTTCTGTCGGATTTTTCATAATTCCGAATTTCCCATAATTCCTCGTTTGTATTTTGTATTATCAGTGGCGGATTAAATTGCTTGGGGGCCCTGGGCGGTCTGGATTAGTTCACACTGTGTTTACATGATTCTTAGTACCTTCTGATTGTAAGAATAATATTATAAGGAAAGTAAACAGTAAAATACATTAGAACATTTCTCAGCATAAGGCTCACAAATATTTATAATAACACACTGGAGCTATGATTGCATTCAGTGGCGTAGCAAGATGTGTACCGGTTCCGGTGTTACATTTTAAATCGGCCCCCAACCGATATTTTCTTAATAATGATAACAGCATTTGCACCATTGAAGTTACTCCACTGATTGCATTTCTATTTTATAATAATATCAACAGAAGCTATATGGCATTATATAGTAATAACTTCTAACGAAAATACTCTCTGGCTTCTGCATCCATGAATGGGTTATTTTCATATTGTCAGGAGACATCTATCGAACAATCTGTTAATTTAATTGGACTGCAATTATTACACTCTAAATGAATTTAATAAGCATATAGTGTTATTATTTGCATATTAATCTGACAAAAACTTGCCAGTGTAATGAAAGGCATACTTTTCAACCGTTCAGAATGGAAATTTATTGTGTTGTATAGGATGTATGAACAAAACTTGCTAAATACAATTGTCAACAACACTACGTAACTTTACACACATTTAGATCTAAAATTGTTCAGTTAATGTCTCCAAAATTTTAGAAAAGAAAGATTTAATAAATAAAGAATTTATATTTTAAGGTAGGCTTTGACAGTTTGTTGCTACAAGTAATTTTCATTTTAAATAATACTGCAAAAAATGTATAATGACTATACTCTATTTGCGGAGAACATGTAGTCGATGTAAACAATCGGACTATGTCACACTTGTTCTGATTGGACGAAAAGACATTTAAGTCACTTTTAATAACTTTTCGTCCAATCTCAGCAAGAGTGACGTACTTCTAATGTTTACTCCGACTGCATGTTCTTCGCGAATATTATGTACATACTTCTTATTCAGATTTAAGTAAAACAAAATATAATTTAAAACAATGAATACTACTGTATTTATTTTAATAATCAGGGCGTTGTGTATATTTTTTTATAAGCTGCCGATGTGCTGTTTATTAAAGGGTGCTTACTATTAAGGCTGCTCGTCCTTTGAACGCGTTTTCATCCGATCCGATCAGATTTCAAACAAAGCTGCGAATGATCCCATCACAGCAAAATGAATTGAAGCGCTTCCTTTGGATGTGTTTTCATCCGATCCGATCAGAACAGATTTCGGACGAAAAACTGCGACCAATCCCGTCACAGCAAAATCACTTGAAGGTCGTCCAGTGGATGTGAAGTTTTCGATCCGATTTTGTACGAACACAGCCGACGTACCAACAATTCCATTCTGATGGGATTTTACATGCGAACGAGGGGAATTTCAGACATATTTATCATATAATTATTTACCTATCATGGACGTTGAAAAGTTAATTAATTTAATAAGTTAAAGAAAGGTTTTATGGGACATGGGAGATAAAAAATATTACATGAGGGATGTCTAAAGAAGAAAGTGGAAAGAATTAAATCACAATCGGTGATAATTAATACATTTTTCGTCTATTTTTAAATCTTAATATAGATGATGAAATTCTCCGATTATTTCTTTTCTCTAATATATGATTAGTCCAGCATTCTTTTCTCTTCCTTTGAAGTCGGCGTCTAACTAAATAAGAGTTCTCCAAAAAAATAAGGTTATCTATTGTACAACTTGTTTTCAGAGCTTGTTGAAACAAATAAATTTTCCCACTCGCGTCGCATCTGACGCATTCCGCGTCCAATGGACGATATGCGAAATCGTTCAGATCGGATCGAATGAAAACGCATCCATAGGACGAGCTGTCTTGTCGTCCGAAATCTGTTCGGATCGGATCCGATCTGATCTGATCGGATCGGATCCGATCTGATCTGATCGGATCGGATGAAAACGCATCCAAAGGACGAGCTAAAGCTAAGACCACTGGTGATAATGTACTTAGCGCACGAGCGGAAAAATAATCGCAAATCGTGTAAACAACAATCAGATATGAGCAGGGGCAGACTAACTACTCTATGAAAACCCATCTTCAGAGGGGTATTATTAGAGGACACTATATATATTAGAATAAATACTGTATTCATTGTTTTATTATACTAACGTTTTGTTTTAAACATTTTTTCTCCGATTGTACCCGAATTTGACCCGATTGTAATCGATTTGATAGTTTATACGCGTATCCCGTTTACGATCTTACGGGTAATACCTCTAAAATGACTTTTCTTGAAGAAAAATTCGATTGCAATTAAGCCTTAGGTGTTCAAGATAAAATATGGTACATATCAGAAACTTTTGACATAAAATAAACCTGAGTATCACATATCCTTTCCTGCTTTTACTTAGGATATTTTGAAATGTACGAGAAAACACGCCTGCTTCTACTACTTCATATAATGCAGTTATGTTATATTGGTTACATAACCTCCAGGCGTAAACAGGGAATATGCAAATCTGATAACAAGAATAAATGAGAATGGAAAGCTGCTCGTTTTTTATTGAATTATCTTTATGATAAACATGTTTAACGTTATTTTAGTTTGTTTTATTCTACTTCAAACAATACGATGCTGTAATATGATAAAATATATAAGTATTACACAATACTGTGCAAGAAATTTAAGTGCATTGGTACATACATCGTGTTTACTGAGAGTTAGAAGATATTTGGAAACATGCCACTAATGGTTTGGCTGGGCTTTGCCAACTGGTTACCGACTTTCAAAGACAGTAAACAGAATAATAATTTCCTGAAGTTTCAGTTCCTGAAAAGGAATAAGACAAAATTTCTGCACGGAAAAACATCCGACAGTAACAATATTAAAATCTGTAACTAAATTTTTTATTAATGTGATATTTGTTATGAAATTTAAAAAAATCAAGTAAGGTGGCGTAATAAAAATTTAGAAAATTACTTCAGACAACTTAAAATTGTTTTACGTGTAGGTAGAGCGCAAAGCCTTGGGCGATTGTCCCATGCATCACACCGGGTCTGTTTTAAGTTATTGGGGCCTTCTGACCATATCTTGTACAGGCAAAACTTGTTATCGCACTCCCAACAGGTGCAGATATCTGAAGTAGCGATTGATTTTTTTTGAAATATATTATATATTAAATATAAAAGTTAGGTGGTAGAGCAGTGTAAACTGTACCTTGCCAATAAAGAAATGTATTATTTTATTATTATTAAAGAAGGGGGGTTTGTAGTCTCGCCAGTACCGTTCAGGTTTGCCCGCAACGCGTTCGGCGCAGACGAGACGCTCCCTTACCTTCACGAGAAGGTCGAGAGAGCTTTATTATTATTATTATTATTATTATTATTATTATTATTATTATTATTATTATTACTATTATTATTACTATTTTATAATTAGTTACTTGTGTTTGTTAGGAATTAATGCTGTACGGCGAGGTTGTGAAAACTGTTGTTTTGCCCGTTTATTTATTTTATTTTTTCAAATTTATATTAGTTTTCTTAAAATTATGACATTAATTTTGCAAATATTATTGTTCTTCATTAATAAAGTGGTTCATATTTTAAACTGATTTTTTTTTTATAATATTTTTGGGTTGTGTATACAATATATTTTTTCAACCTCCGTACGTAAAGTAGGCATTTTACGCATGCATTATAGTGTCTAAAATAGCACTAGTGCGTCAAGTGTTACCATGGTAACCAAATGTCAATGCCAAAACTATCAATGTACACTTTCGTGTTATAAAATGCGTAAATTAAAACCATGAGTAATGAAAATACTTCAGTTCAACAGACTTAAATCTAAATAAGATTTTTTTTTAACCGATATTTTCACTTAATTTACAAATAACCAGTGATGAAATCACTTTTCAAATCGTTACGTTATTGTATAACGTTATTTATTTTTTGTTTTCGTTACAAAACGTTATAAATAACGCTAAAAAAATAAATTGTTACTTGTCTTGTGGTTGAAAACTGTTTTTGGAAATATAAAAGTGTCTACGAAAATGGAAATCGCAATCAACTTTCTTGAAATCACAATACATTTATTCAATACAAATGAAACATTTAAAAAATATTTTTATAACGTTATATAACGTTACTAAAATAAAGTTACAAAATAACTTTTTATGAATCTTTATAGGTTATTATAACATTATATAACGTTATAAAAATATCGTTACGTTATTGTATTAGAAATTGTAGTTAGATCGTTATTGTAACGTTAACGGGTATCGTTACGTTACGTTATTCATCGCTACAAATAACCAACAATTAGTTACTATTGGCCAACTTATGTTATCATGGTAACCAAGAACCAGCTGTTAATATTCTAAAAAATCAGACATGCCGAACAAAATATTAATTGTTGCGTTAACGTGAAGTTTAAGATGAGGTGAAATTAATATTGATTCTTTACTTCACAAATTAAGGCTATAGTTTTACCTCATACATAATGGACATTAGTCTGTTATCTTATGTGGAATTTTAGTACTAAATACCAAAATGGTATAATGTCATTTATAAACAATTCTTTTGAGTTTTTATTCATATTTTTGGTGTTGGAAATTTTTTTGCATACAATACGTGTGTAAAGAACTCTCTTTAATCTCGTGCAGAAATTAACAATCGCTTGAAGAAACCACCTTTACACACTAATTGCATTAATAACTATGACATAATAAATATTACTTTACAGTAGAATACATTGGCTTGTAAGCAATGTATCCCAAACTGTGATACCAAAAGGGTATATAGGTGTTCACGGTTGATATTATTATATATTAAAATATAAGTATATTATATATTATTTACTATTTATTTATATTTAAAAAAAATCTTTAGTATTTTAATGTAACCATTAACATTTAAATCGTAATTATACAATAACGAATTTCTTTCGCCTCTTCCCAATTATTATTTTTAGGGCTTCGCCTGTAAACACAATGGTCAGAAGGAAGGTTTCTTAGTTTATTTAATTTTTATAATAATATTTGTTAATTTCCAGTGAAAGGATGGATCTGCATGTCTCAATATGACATATCTGTATTAGTTAGTGGTTAGCAGGTGGTGCATTATAATTTAGAAAAGCATTTGGCTTTAATTTTCGATCTTAATACTTGAGCCTATGTATAAACAGCGAAACTAAAGAACTATATTATATACAATATTTACTAATCGCTACAAAATTACTAAATTATTTTGTAGAATTTTGACGTTTGAAAAATGATCTCAGAAGTAAGAATAAATATATTTACGCGGTAATTTTGATAATTCTGTTACGAAGAAGAATAAAGAATTTGTTGCTTTCTCTAATATCTTTGAAAAGTGTAACAGAGCATAAAATAGAGCAGTAATAGGCCTAAACTATTACCAACCTACAGGCTTAAATCTCTTGAATACATCGCAAATTACAGAAACTATTATTATAATTATATATTATTATAACTATTACAAGATATTATTAATTAAAAATTAACAGAAATTGTTGTAGATCGTTGGTTGTATAATTATTAATATTGATTACTATTAAATACATAAATAAATGCTTGTAAATACAAATTCACACGTTTTATTTCATATGTGTTCACTACCAAATCCTTCAACAAATTCCTATTTATATACCAGGGCAGGTTGAGAAGTAATTTGGTTTGATATGAATTACAGCAGTTTTATTGTGCAATTCTGTGGCAAATCTGTAAGCTTACAGACAAAATCTATAAGAAACTGTCCATAACAACACGTAATACAACTCCTTCGATACGATCGTCTATAGCTTATAGATTTGCTACAGAATTGTACCATTAGTTTCATAGAGTAATTTATTTATCAACAAAATCCCCTCCAAGCTCAATGCATGTACCCCAAGGTTTTCCAGGTTTCTGATTTCCTCCCAGAAATGGGTTTGAGCGAGGTCCTCAAAATAATCGTTTACGGTTTATTCCTATATTTTATTTTACATTATTTTTAGCATATACATGTTAGCGAAAATAATAATGGAGACAATTTATTAATATTATCAATCAGAGAGTGCGAGCAGCGTTACCATGTTATATTATTATGTTGTTGATATAATAAACCAGTGGCGAAAGGAAACCTCCGCTAGACTTGCCCTCCCATAAAAAAAATATTTAAAAAAAAATAAACTAAAAAAAAAAAAATTTTAAATATTTAGATAAATCTTCAAAAATACATCAAATTATGTTCTATAAAAATTTTTGTCCAAGGCTTGCTTTACTAGTTACGAATTAATTATCATGACCATGGAAACGTTACATATAAGTATGAAAAAACTGAGACTTGAAAAAATTTTAAATAATTTTACAAAAAATTTTCGAAATTTTTCGTTTTATCAAAAAACGTCTCAAATAAAAGTTATTAGTTATTGCATTTATAGTAACTTTTGTTCAATAAATTTTTTCTAAATATTTTTCTGTTGCTAAATATTCGCAAAAATATTAAAATCGACACGAGTAAACTCCCATTTCTAGTCAACCGATTTTCATAAAAAACAATAGGGTTCTTCCTATTTAATAGGAGAATTTTTTAGTACCAGAACGAACTCTTTAAGTTAAACCGTTTTTGAGTTATCGTGTATACACACAGACAGACAGACAGACACACACACACACACACACACACACACACACACACACACACATACGGACGGCACTTCGAAAATAGGTTTTTTGGATTCCCTGGACCATGAAACGTGGTCATCCGTCAAAATCTCGACATCGAAAATTTTCGCGATTACAATACTTGCCCCTTATATATTAAGGTCGGGCAAGTAAAAATAGAGGAAAATATTATACTGTCATAAACATTGATTTAATAAAATATTGCTTTAATACTGATTAAACAATCTTTTTATTAATATACATATATAAATTACATACATACAATACAATAACAGTAACTTAATATTCTGACATATGTGCAACATCGTTGATAAAGGGCATCCACATTCATATTTTTCGACATAGGGGAAGTGTGGCTAAGATGGCATACTTTATGTTTTCATTTTCTACAGCTCTTATATTTAAGCTAAAAGAAGCCAATTTAGGCAGATACATTCTTGCTATATAGAACATATAAAAGAAAAAAAAAAAATGATTACAGTGCGATACGAACAATGAAAATGACATTTTTAAAAATTTCATGAACATGCCATCTAAGCAACATAGTTATGGTTGAGATGGCATACCTTGAATAAGTTACCTATATAATAAGGTTTGAATAGAATATAAATTGAATTTAGCTTTAATAATAAAAATACCTCATGTAGATATCACATTTATTGTAGAAACAAAAATATATTATAAAATTACAAAAAAAATAAAATTATTATAACAGGTACATTGATCAGGTACAAAAATTAGGAACAATAGGTAAAGATTTTCGTAGTAATGACACAAATCGCAAATAAATTGTTTTGTTCGAAGCCTTAACCCAGTACATGCGGCATGAGCCCATTTTCCGCATAACTGACACTTGAGCTATGGTTCTGTCGAACGTGAATATAGACCATTGCAATATAAGCACGCTGCATCGTCTTCATCGTCAGTTTCTATATTGGCAATTTCTTCTTCGTCATTTTTGTCAGGCCCGTTAGTTCTCAGCCAAGTAATATTTCTTACTACTTTTTTTGCAGCTTCTCTTGTAATTTTAGCATATTTCTTTACGTCCTTAGCTTTTGCTTCCAAGACATCTGGTGTGGTATTGATTACACCCATTTTCCCTCGTTTTCTTACAATCCTGCGTTTCATACCAACTTTGGCTTTAGGAATAGGACTTATTTCTTCTATCAACTCTCTAAGCTGGTTTAGATAGTAGATTCTTGACAAAATACTACTGTACCTGGTGGAGCGTGATCTATAAGTTCGGGTTTCATATTTTTACGAGAAATTATTAATGCAGGTGGAATGTAATTTCCCACAGCGTTCATAGCGCAGACTACTGTCAAGTGCTGGTCTCGCTCGGCAGTTGTAAGTGCCCCTACTTGTTTTCTACAAGCCTTCTGACATCAGTTGTAGTTAACCCAAAATATCTAATTTCGAGTTCTTTGATATGCCTAATAATTTCTGCCTCTAAATTTTTATCAAATGTAGGCATCTTGCCTCCAATGTATCCCTTCTTTGAGCCCATATCATTTTTGACACGTCGTCTTAAAGTTGTAGCTGGTACGCCATATGTCTTTGCTGCCATTTGCCATCCCATTCGTCCTTCTCTTATTGCTTTCATTGCTCGTTTCATATCATCTTCATCCCAACTTTGTCGAGTACTTTTTCTAATATATTTTCCCATTATGATCTGTAAATAAGGTAATATAAATAAATATGATGGTATTTGGCGGAAATATTTGATTTGTCTAAGATGGCATAGATGTCATCTCAGACCAATGGTAGATATGTCATCTCAACCAAAACGCCATATGTATTTATGTGGTTCTGTTTCTACTTTCGGAGATATTGTAACAACAATTATTTCTACACTGAGAAGTAGCAAATAATATAGACTTTCGATCATAGTAACTTCATAGTCATACCTTTAATCAATCTACAATAATTGGGCTAGAAAAGTGATAATACGAAATAGTTTTGTACTTACATTTTACAAAATGTTTGTGAACTCTTTGATACACATGCGAACACTTCGACTCACTAGTTCATACCAAACATATCACAAGTAACTATGCGTAGGGGTGTCCTTATCCCGCTGACGTTATCCCATCTGGAAATATAACCAAAATGCCATCTCATCTGGTATACCATCTCAGCCACACTTCCCCTAATCATAAGAATTATACATAGGAAGGGTGCTAGGAAAGTTTTGTATAGAAATAAACATAGCAAGTTTATTTTTGCATCATTAAACAGACCAATCATCAGTTTGGATTTCGTAAAAATTTATCAACGATTCAGCAAACCCATAGAATAGTAAATCAAATAGCCACGAGCCTTGAAGAGAAGAAATATTGTGCTGCCGTATTTCTGGACGTTTCGCAAGCATTTGATAAGGTGTGGCATACAGGTCTGCTCTATAAACTAAAAAATCTCCCATCCAAGAATTATTACTTTCTTTTTAAGTCCTACTTGACAGATAGAAACTTCTTAGTTAAATACAATGATGCCCTATCAATTTACTATCCCATAACATCTGATGTTCCCCAAGGTAGTGTACTTCGGCCATTCCTTTACCTACTTTATACTGCAGATATACCTGAGACAGACTAGAAGAAAAGACGGTATGATAGCTGCATTTGCTGTTGACTTTCCTATACTATCAACAAACGATGATCCTAACGAAGCTTCTACAATTCTTCAAAGTCATTTAAATTTTATAAACGATTGGTTCAATAAATAGCGAACTAAAGAAAATCAGTCTAAATCTGTCCAAGTCACGTTTACAACCAGACTCAGTACTTGCCCACAAGTAACAATCAACGACATTCCAGTTCCCATAAAAACTGAAGTAAAATACCTTGGATTGCATTTGGACCAACGATTGACCTGGAGTAAACACATACAAGCCAAACGCACTTAGACCTAAAATTTCGCCAAATGTGTTGGCTTCTTGGTAGAAAATTAAAATGATCAGTTTAAAAAAAAAATGGCTCTATAAGATCATACTCAAGCCCATATAGTCGTATGGACTTCAATTATGGGGATGTGCCAGCCGAGCAGATTAAAAGTAATACAGAGATTCCAATCAAAAGCGCTTCGAGCTTTGGTGAATGCACCTTGGTACGTCTCCAATAGAATGATACATGAAGACCTCATAATCCCTTTCGTCACGGAGGAAATTCATACAGTTGCCAACAAATACCATGAGCGACTCACTGGACATGAAAATAAACTTGTGGGAGATTTAATAAATGACCTTGACAACAGGAGGTTCAAGATACTTTGGCGAAACGACCTGCCGCAAGACTGAAGACAGTGATATATAAGGAGAAACGTCACTGGATGTCTCCCTTACATGCCGACTTCTTTCAACTAATTTACTTAATACTCGCAATGAAGTAGATTATAATTTAAAAAAATAAATAAATAAAACAGACCATTCAAAGCATAATAGATACACTGATAAATAAATTTTATGTAGTCAGTATATTTTTTGTAGTGCAAGTGTAAACTTATCAATATGAGTGAGTTAACGCGAAGAGATCATTATGCAATAATTTTGTACAATTTCAAACGTCGTTTGTTTGCGGAAGAGTGTATCTCCGAATTGTTTACTATTTTTTTATGAGAATTTTCCAAGTCTGAGCACAATGTTTCGTTGGTATAAACTATTTCAAAGAGAAATTTTTAACCTAGATGATGATCCACGTCCAGGAAGGGGGCCTTCCTGGACGTGAAACAGTTACAGTTTTAAAAAACTGCTACAGTTTTAAGAAACTGCTCGATGAAAATATGCGAATTACATACAGGCAGATAGATGAATCTTTGCACATTAATGCACCAGCTATCCGTTCAATTCTTGGCGACCATTTGGAAGTTAGGAAAGTAATTTGAAATGGGACACTCGAAATATGTGATCACTATTGTGACAGGGGACGAAACATGATTTTATTATTATGATGTGCCATCAAAGTCAAGAAACAAGATATGGTTCTTTGAAGACGCAGAAACTCCAACCGCAGTAAAACAATCGTATTCTTCGGTAAGCGAGGGATTATTACGAGAATCGATCTAGAAGAGCAAAAAACAGTTACGGCCAAGTGGTACGTTAAGTTTTGTTTGCCTCAGTTGATTCAGTCTCTTGAAAACTTACGGCCACATTCACACCTTGACACTTGGCGCTTGCATGAAGATATTGCACCCACGCATCGAGCTAAACTAATTAATGAATTTTTTATTCATTCTGGACGACAAGTGTTAAAACATCCTCCGCAAAGTCCAGATCTTGCTCCTTGTGATTTTCGACTCTTCCCTTTCATCAAGGATAAGGTTAAAGGCCGCCATTTTAAGATCGATAATGGGCTTATACCAGCCCGGGACCAAACCTGTGCAGAAGTACCAATTGAAAAGTGGGAAGACATTTTTAACACGCGGCTTATGCGTTTGAGGAAGTGCATTGAACGTGATGCGAAGTTTAAAAAGTAAGCCTGTATCTCAAAAGTTTCCTAGCGTCCGACGTACAAAACGTACTAAAACATGTCTACACAATCATACATTGGGAATACAGTAATTCATGTAGTATATACACATTTGTTGTAATTTTCATTCATTATTTGGGGGGTCATTTGTACTGCAGAGAACTAAATTGGAGGTAGGAACATGTATGACATTTTTATCTATTTTAGATCTTTACTACAATATTTGAGCTCAAAGTTTCCATTACATCATGCTCCATTCGACCAAAATCGTTTTCCAGACAGGAAAATGTTTAATTCCAGTAGGAGATGGAAATCCGACAGAGTTAAATCAGATGGTGGATGCAGAAGAATGTCAAACTTCATTTCTACCAATATTTGCTAAGCGATAACGCTTGAATTATCAGTGCACTGTCAGTGTGAAACTATATTTTTTCTGCCATTCCGGGAAGTTTTTCTGCGATCGCTGTCTTTAACTTTAACAAAAGTGCTCATTTCGCATCCTAAAAACCTTTCCAGTCGACGGTATGGTTTTTTTGAGGCATTTCACCTCGTTCAGTCCACTGTTTGAATCGAGTTTTTGATTCAGACGTGTAACGGTGAATTCAAAACACCGCCCGAAACACCGCCCTAGAATAAAAATTTTGAAACTCCTTATATCCTGTGTTCGAATCCTAGATCAACTCTATCATCATATCAAATTACGTGAAATAAGTCCGTTTTTGCGTGAATCTCGGACAGACCGACAGAATGACGGACAAAAATTGTTTTTTTTTGCGGTTATTGTTTTATAATCATCTGTAACGTGTAGAAACCAAATATGAGGCCAAAAAAATAAGAAACATATATAGTCTCCAATTTTATTAATATAGATAGATAGATAGATATATGAGAAGTATTAGTTTATTAATATAGTTTAATATATAAAAAAGGAAGCAGGCTCACATTTCTTTGGTTCTGAGCCTTTTTGTGGACTGTCTTTTTTTTTCCGCAAATGTCAAATTTAGACCGGACCTCAAAAGTTACCATATATTTGTGATCTAAGGCTAAAAATGTGTAGGTAAACCAATTTTCAAAAAAATTAAAAAATATTTTATTTTTTTGCCTAAAATATTGTAATTTTGATCAAAAATTGTTTGACTCCGATTTTAGCCAGATTATAGTTTTCAACTAATTTTGGGGTGAAAATTATGAAAAAAATATTTTTAAAATTCATGCTTTTCTAGTGTTTGAGTTAGAGCCAATATGGATCAGTTTTTTGCCTATAATTCCAAAACTTTTGCCCAAACTTCAAAATGTACCCAATTTTATTGATCTATGATAAAAAATACATATTTATATCAATTTGCAATAAAATAGGAGACAAATTTTTTTTGCTTAAACATCACGATTTTTTTAAGGTCTAGAGCAGTGTTTCTCAACAGGTGTCCGTAGAAAAATTTTAGTGGTCCGTAGAAAAATTTTAGTGGTCCGCGAAAGGTTTTGTATATGTTTTTTGCGGTTATTTTGTTCTTTTTATGCACATTTTTTATGTAAATAATTTATATTTTGTTTATTTTCTGTAACCTTTCTGTGATTTGCTACAAATAAAATAAATATATTTCTATGTTGACGAATTATGTCCGTAGATAATATAATATTTAAGTTTATGGGAGTCGGACAGGTGTAGAAATAAATAAAAAAAGTTTATTTAACTAAGCTTACGTTTCGATTTTAATCAAATCTTCCTCAGAGCTAAAAAGATTTAGAATCAGTTAAAAATTACATAATTAATATTGTTATATGAATACATTATCAAATTACAGCTGAATGGTGTCGGTACTAAGTTTACATGAATAATTATTAGTTATAGATAGATGATAATACAGTTAAATATAAAACAGTCAAATAATAAAAAATATATGAGTTACGCAAAATTTGATTTAAAATAAATAAATAAATAACTAAAATAAATAAGTACATAAATAAAATTTGTTATACCTAGTTAGTCACATAATTTAAAATTATAACATTAAATAATAAAATATGAGTTACGTAAAATTGATTTAAAATAAATAAATAAATAAATAAAAATAAATAAATCATAAATAAATTTTACTATACCTAGTTAAAGTCACATAATTTTAAAATAAAACGTTAAATAATAAAATATATCGGTATATATGTCCATGGTTAATAAGGTCGTTGAACTTGGTGATAAGAATGATACTGAAAATTCAAGTCTGAATTCGAAATAATCTACAGGTAAAAAATTGCAACTAGTGAAATCTATACGGCAAATATTTAGTTAAAAGTTATTAAAGATATTACAATAGATGGCGTTTATCGTATTACAATCGGTTTTAAAGTTTATCGTTTTATTATCTCGTTGGATGTTTATGCTTTCGCTTATTAATCTTTTATTTAAATTTTTAACTCTATCTAGGATTTTGGTTTCTTCAAAATTAAATTTGTGATTAGTTTCAAAGAAATGTGTGCTAAGAGCAGTATTTTCTTTTTTGTTTCTATATTTTTCTTGGCAACTATTTTTATGTTGGTAAATTCTTTTATGTAGATATTGTTTGGTTTGTCCAATATATCCCAAATCACATCCTGCGCAAGGGATGTGGTAGACAACTGAAGAAGTATTAAATTTAGGTGTCGGGTCTTTTAATTGGGAATATAATTCTTTAACCGTTTTAAGATTGTAGAATGCTAGTTTTATGTTAAGGGGTTTAAATAGTTTAGCAATGTTAAGTGAGATTTTATCTATGTAGGGAAATTTAAAATATATGTTTTTAGAATTAATATTAGATGTTATATTGTTATTAGTATTATTATCAGAATTATTATAAAAAATTGTATTAATGAGAGTTTTAGGGAAATTGTTCTTCATTAGTTGGACAGTAGCTATTGTAAAATTTTCTCTATGAAATTTAGGATCACTCAAGTTTAGAATTCTATGTTTATAGGATTTTATAATCGCAATTTTTTGTTTATAAGGATGTTCGGATAAGAAGTTTATAGTCCGACCTGAGCTGGTAGGTTTGGCATACCAATTGGTAGACAAAGTACCATCTGAGTTATGTATTAATAAAATGTCTAGGAAAGGGATAGTGTTATTGTTTTCTGTTTCTATGGTGAATTGAAGATTGTTATGGAACGAATTGAAAGTCTCTAGGGTAGTGTCTATGTGGTTGGAGGATATGGCTAATATGGTGTCATCTACATTATTTTTAATGAAGGGTGTTAAAGGGTAATTTTTTAACTACGGTATTGATTAGTTGATTAACTACTAAGTTAGCTAATACTGGGGATGAAGGGGCTCCCATAGCTGTACCGAACAATTGTTTATAGTATTGATCCTTATAAACAAAATAACTACTGTCAAACAATAAATTAATAATGGTGATAAATGATTCGTAGGATAAATCTGTGTAGGCTGATATTATATCCCATTCTTTATATATAATGGAGATAACTAGTTCATGGGGTATGTTGGTGAACAACGATATGATATCTAGTGATATGAGTATGTAGTCTTTGGGAAGCTTGATGTTTTTGATAAAGTTAACAAATTCATAGGAGTTTTTGATGTTATGATGAAAAGTGGTAGTTAATTTTTCTAGAGTGTTATTTATGAAAGCACCTAATTTGTATGACGGTGACAGAGTACAGGAAACGATAGGTCTTAAGGGTTTGTTCATTTTATGTAGTTTAATTTTCCCATATATTTTGGGTGGTAAAGCATTATGGGATTTAAGGTAGGTGGCTTGAGATTTATTTATTTCTTCTTTATCGCAAATGTTGTCAATTATGTTATTGTTCAGATTTTGAAATTTATTGGTTGGGTCTTTATTAATTAATTGGTAAGTTTTATTATCGGATAAGATATCTTTCATTTTTTGTTCATATTCATTGTTGTTAATTATAACTGAACAGTTACCTTTATCTGAGGTGCAAACTAATAGATGTTGATTGTTGTTAAGAAAAGTTTTAGTTTTATTAAAATCTTTTATTATTTTGTTATTGTTATTGGAATTATTTATGTTTTTGTTTTTATTAATATTGTTACTTATTATGTTACACGCTTGACATCTGAGTAAATTTTTAGGCCCAGTTGCACAGTTACCGCTTAAGTATTAGTTTAGCTAAACCTTAAGCTTCAGCTTAAACCAAATACTTAAGTGTCAGATGTTGCACAGTCAAAAATAAAAAAATACTTAGCTAAGCCAACTGATATGGTAAATTAATCAAGTTCAAATTATCAAACCGATGCCTATAGACGGGAGTGCGGCGAGGGCGAATAAATAAATTAATGTATAACATTTCCTCATAATCATCATCATATTCCTCATTCACTTCAACCAAATTAATTTTATCCATTTTAATATGACAGATAACCAAAAATCTGCAGCAATCTGACAGCTTATTTTGGTTAAACAAAACAAATCTGCCGCTTAAGTATTTTCCTATTTAAGCTTAAGTTTAAACCAAAAACTGAAACTGTGCAACAACTAAACCATAAACTAAAACTTAAGCCTAAATAAAAACTTAAGCGGTTACTGTGCAACTGGGCCTTAATGTCACTATCGTTACTTGCTTGATTAATATTAAATTCTAAATCTGTTATAATGGTACTGATATTATATTTGTTAATAGACGTAGGTATGCTAAATTTAGGTCCTAGACTGAGTATATCTTTAGTATATTGAGGTAAGGGAGTGTTGGTAAGGTTAATAAGCCAATTATCTTGGCAATTATAACTGATTTTATTGATAGATTTTTGAAGTTGATCTAATTTTTTAATGTTTCTACCTTTAACTACTTCAAATTCCCTTTTAAATTTATCATAAGCTATATTTTTACAGTCCAAAAATATAGTATGAGGTAACTCTTGAATTAAATTAAGTTCAAGGTTTTTAAGTTGTTGTTGAATGTTATTAATGTTACATATGGTAATTCTTATCTCTAAGTTCAATACCGACCTTGTAAGTTTCTTGGAGATTGAGTTAATTTGGTTATGAAATTGGTGATTGGTGGCTTCTAAGTTGTAGAGGAATTTGAAATTGTGTTGAATATGGTTTGGTATTATCTCTTTTTAGCTCTGAGGAAGATTTGATTAAAATCGAAACGTAAGCTTAGTTAAATAAACTTTTTTTATTTATTTCTACACCTGTCCGACTCCCATAAACTTAACTATTATATTATCTACGGACATAATTCGTCAACATATATATTCATCATGGGATTTTTCGACACCATAGAACAATTTTTCGGTACAACAACAAGAAAAAACATCAAAATTTACCACTCATCACACAAGAAATTAGCATCTCTCCTTAATAGAAGAATATTTTTACTCAACTGCAGAAGACTAGAGATAATACCAAACCATATTCAACACAATTTCAAATTCCTCTACAACTTAGAAGCCACCAATCACCAATTTCATAACCAAATTAACTCAATCTCCAAGAAACTTACAAGGTCGGTATTGAACTTAGAGATAAGAATTACCATATGTAACATTAATAACATTCAACAACAACTTAAAAACCTTGAACTTAATTTAATTCAAGAGTTACCTCATACTATATTTTTGGACTGTAAAAATATAGCTTATGATAAATTTAAAAGGGAATTTGAAGTAGTTAAAGGTAGAAACATTAAAAAATTAGATCAACTTCAAAAATCTATCAATAAAATCAGTTATAATTGCCAAGATAATTGGCTTATTAACCTTACCAACACTCCCTTACCTCAATATACTAAAGATATACTCAGTCTAGGACCTAAATTTAGCATACCTACGTCTATTAACAAATATAATATCAGTACCATTATAACAGATTTAGAATTTAATATTAATCAAGCAAGTAACGATAGTGACATTAAAAATTTACTCAGATGTCAAGCGTGTAACATAATAAGTAACAATATTAATAAAAACAAAAACATAAATAATTCCAATAACAATAACAAAATAATAAAAGATTTTAATAAAACTAAAACTTTTCTTAACAACAATAAACATCTATTAGTTTGCACCTCAGATAAAGGTAACTGTTCAGTTATAATTAACAACAATGAATATGAACAAAAAATGAAAGATATCTTATCCGATAATAAAACTTACCAATTAATTAATAAAGACCCAACCAATAAATTTCAAAATCTGAACAATAACATAATTGACAACATTTGCGATAAAGAAGAAATAAATAAATCTCAAGCCACCTACCTTAAATCCCATAATGCTTTACCACCCAAAATATATGGGAAAATTAAACTACATAAAATGAACAAACCCTTAAGACCTATCGTTTCCTGTACTCTGTCACCGTCATACAAATTAGGTTCTTTCATAAATAACACTCTAGAAAAATTAACTACCACTTTTCATCATAACATCAAAAACTCCTATGAATTTGTTAACTTTATCAAAAACATCAAGCTTCCCAAAGACTACATACTCATATCACTAGATATCATATCGTTGTTCACCAACATACCCCATGAACTAGTTATCTCCATTATATATAAAGAATGGGATATAATATCAGCCTACACAGATTTATCCTACGAATCATTTATCACCATTATTAATTTCTTGTTTGACAGTAGTTATTTTGTTTATAAGGACCAATACTATAAACAATTGTTCGGTACAGCTATGGGAGCCCCTTCATCCCCAGTATTAGCTAACTTAGTAGTTAATCAACTAATCAATACCGTAGTTAAAAAATTACCCTTTAACATACCCTTCATTAAATATTATGTAGATGACACCATATTAGCCATACCCTCCAACCACATAGACACTACCCTAGAGACTTTCAATTCGTTCCATAACAATCTTCAATTCACCATAGAAACAGAAAACAATAACACTATCCCTTTCCTAGACATTTTATTAATACATAACTCAGATGGTACTTTGTCTACCAATTGGTATGCCAAACCTACCAGCTCAGGTCGGACTATAAACTTCTTATCCGAACATCCTTATAAACAAAAAATTGCGATTATAAAATCCTATAAACATAGAATTCTAAACTTGAGTGATCCTAAATTTCATAGAGAAAATTTTACAATAGCTACTGTCTAACTAATGAAGAACAATTTCCCTAAAACTCTCATTAATACAATTTTTTATAATAATTCTGATAATAATACTAATAACAATATAACATCTAATATTAATTCTAAAAACATATATTTTAAATTTCCCTACATAGATAAAATCTCACTTAACATTGCTAAACTATTTAAACCCCTTAACATAAAACTAGCATTCTACAATCTTAAAACGGTTAAAGAATTATATTCCCAATTAAAAGACCCGACACCTAAATTTAATACTTCTTCAGTTGTCTACCACATCCCTTGCGCAGGATGTGATTTGGGATATATTGGACAAACCAAACAATATCTACATAAAAGAATTTACCAACATAAAAATAGTTGCCAAGAAAAATATAGAAACAAAAAAGAAAATACTGCTCTTAGCACACATTTCTTTGAAACTAATCACAAATTTAATTTTGAAGAAACCAAAATCCTAGATAGAGTTAAAAATTTAAATAAAAGATTAATAAGCGAAAGCATAAACATCCAATGAGATAATAAAACGATAAACTTTAAAACCGATTGTAATACGATGAACGCCATCTATTGTAATATCTTTAATAACTTTTAACTAAATATTTGCCGTATAGATTTCACTAGTTGCAATTTTTTACCTGTAGATTATTTCGAATTCAGACTTGAATTTTCAGTATCATTCTTATCACCAAGTTCAACGACCTTATTAACCATGGACATATATACCGATATATTTTATTATTTAACGTTTTATTTTAAAATTATGTGACTTTAACTAGGTATAGTAAAATTTATTTATGATTTATTTATTTTTATTTATTTATTTATTTATTTTAAATCAATTTTACGTAACTCATATTTTATTATTTAATGTTATAATTTTAAACTATGTGACTAACTAGGTATAACAAATTTTATTTATGTACTTATTTATTTTAGTTATTTATTTATTTATTTTAAATCAAATTTTGCGTAACTCATATATTTTTTATTATTTGACTGTTTTATATTTAACTGTATTATCATCTATCT
This sequence comes from Liopterus haemorrhoidalis, assembly GCA_963971575.1. NCBI lineage: Eukaryota > Metazoa > Arthropoda > Insecta > Coleoptera > Dytiscidae > Liopterus > Liopterus haemorrhoidalis. The sequence goes on from OZ020611.1 coordinate 190,164,932, forward strand.
ATAACTAATAATTATTCATGTAAACTTAGTACCGACACCATTCAGCTGTAATTTGATAATGTATTCATATAACAATATTAATTATGTAATTTTTAACTGATTCTAAATCTTTTTAGCTCTGAGGAAGATTTGATTAAAATCGAAACGTAAGCTTAGTTAAATAAACTTTTTTTATTTATTTCTACACCTGTCCGACTCCCATAAACTTAACTATTAAATATATTTCGTAACACATTAAATATATTTGTTTTCTTGCAAAAAATGAACCAACAATTATTATTAGAGGTCCGCGTTAGAAAATTATGTATTTTACTGGTCCGCGGTCAGTTTTTGGTTGATAAACACTGGTCTAGAGTACGTTCAGGTTACTTCATGCCAGGACTAAGCTGCGCAGAAACCAAATTTCGTCCATTACGTTACCAACAGCTAGCTTGACACATTTCAGTGGCGTCACTTACTTTGATTTGTGTTTAACTACGCGTATTGTGCGATGTTGTTTGTTTATTTCCATTATTATTATTTATTTCTCGTACGTTTAAAGGTATACTGTGTACTAACATGAGTAAAAATGTATTTGAAATACATGATTTTGTGTTTGGTTTCCACAAGAATTGTTTAAAACCCGCAGGATTGATGACGTATTTTATGATGCCCTGGCATGAAGTTAACTTGAACGCACTCTAACCACAAACCACAGATTTCTATCCCTAACCATTTTTTAGTTAGGATTTATCAAAATTTTCATAAAATTTAAAAAAAATAAATAAAAATATAAAAAAAAATAATTTTTTTGTTTCAAAAGGGCTACAGGTCAATTAGGACCTCAAGATATCAAAAATTTCAACCGAAAGTATTTATCGTATTTCGTTTAAGAGATACGTCTATGCGAAGATGAAAATTTCTATAAATCACGCCATATTAATATTGATCATAATTTTAAAATACGGAAAACGAATAAGGCCTTAAATTTTTTATAGACTAAGTAGCTTACTTAGTCTATAAAAAGATGCCTCCAATAGCTTTATGAGGAGTCCAAAATTCTAACCTCAGGACGTTTTCTCTAACCATTTTAGAGTTGTGATGTTTTTAATTCACAATTTTCACAAATAAGTATGTCACTAAAAAAACAGTAATACTTCGTTTATTCGTTTATTAGCAGCCCTCCCCATAGCTCCTCAAATATATATATACATATATAGTTTTTTTTTTCCTTTTTTAATATTCATTTTTGCTTTTAAATATATGACAAATAAGATATTTCAACATTATAAGTTAAAATATTTAAATTGCAATCATCTAAATCAAAAGAATATATTTGATGTAAGATTAGGAGTACCCCCCTCCATCTTCGGTATGCCATTGCCTATTCTAGTAAAAGGCTGCAGTTTTACTGATCTTTCCCCGGGCGTCAAAAAGATAGCGCCAGCTCTCCTCATTATTGTACATATTAAAATGTTGTTGTACTGTGTAGTCTCAATAATTTTGAAGTAGCTTTTCAGTTTCGAAATTTTGCATTTCGACCCCTGTTCCTGTTGGACTATTCCAGTTCGTATTAATGTGCATTACTTATAATTGTTCAGATTTTTAGATTACCCCTCTGGATTACAGGGTGCGGAACAATTTTTGGTGTTAATCTATGGTCCATTCAAAGGTGAGTATGCAGTACAGGACATATGGAGTAGTTCTTTTTCATACTCTCTAATGGGTTTACACAATGACGCTATCCTTTTCTTGCTTGCCGACGTTGCAAGCTCTAAAACGCGCTGATCTGTGAAGACGCAGTATTCTACAAATGGTCATTTGTTTTTGTTGAGCGTTATTTTGAGTTTTATAAGCGTTGATTTTTTTAAATCATACGAGTTTTTCATATTATTATAATTGACACATTTGACACTTTTACAACATTTGGCAACACCGCTCCCATTTGCCATAAGAGCATTACTGCATTCTCACCTTTGAACGGACTATAGTAAACATTTTCTTGTTTGTTATTATGCCCGTTAAGTGACATTACCGTTGGCGGCGCTGTTTTTCAAGCCAATATGGCTGAATTGTCTATTATTCAGCTGTCAATATGCTAACAGCGAACAGGTTAATTTAAGCACAGTACATTTTTATTTTATGAAAATGTATCTATCGACATTTTAACAAAAAATCAACACTAGAAAATACGTAATAATTTCAAACAGTACTACAGTCGCGTAGTACAATATTTGACCACCAGACTGCGTATCCGAGCGTGTCAGTTCTCAATAATAATCTGAATAATCAGTTTTTGCACCGCATTATGTTTTAAATGCTGCAAAGCAGTGGCGTACGCAGTAAAATTATTCAGAGGGGATTTTACAACATCGGAATTTATACGTATTGAAAATGTGCACAATTTTGAAATGCGGTAATTATAATTTTAGTTCTTTTCGAATTTTCGGGAGGGTTTATTTATGTGATCCCGTCGTACGTCACTGCTGTAAAGAATATGGGGAAAAAATATTTTCTTTGGAATTACATATTATCAAACATCAACATTTTTTTTTAATGTGACTCGCTTGTCTTTTATTAAAATCTAGTCATTCTAGGTTAGGGCTGCCATACGTCCCGGTACACCGGGACATGTCCCGGTTTTGAGGTTTGTGTCCCAGTGTCCCGGTCCAAGAGTCATTTGTCCCGGTAGATTTAAAATTTATGCATATTAAAAAATTATTTTTCGATAATATTGTACTTATACATATATACATACTATATATAAATTGAGCGCAATTCGCTTTCTATTGACACCATGAAAAGCATAATTCAATGTGTTTTAAATTATAAAATGTCATGCATTGAATTCTATAATTATATAAAAGGGGAAAAAGAACTGCTCCAAAAAACGAAAACATCGGAGAAGTATGATTGGGCAAAGAAGAGCGATGATAAAGAAGCCACCGAAGTCGGGGAAGGGGGAGAGTAAAGGCAAGAGAAGAATGGAATGTAAGGTTCTATTTGGTTTTATTAAATTGAATCGTCCATTAATTTATATTATATTATTTTAGATTTGATAAAGACGCATCCACAAAAAAAAACCATCAAATTTTTCCAGTCGAACTGAGTGTTCCAAAATGATTCACAGCATACTCAAGCACAATACAAAGCATGCAGCAAATGTATCCGAAAAGTAAGATAGTACAAGATATCCAGGCTAACATCCACAAAGCAACAACCCAGGGTACTAAGATCGTCATAATGTGGATTCCATCCCACATGGGCATCGAAGGAAACGAGAAAGTGGATAATGCAAAAGAAGCTACACTGGCAGACAGTGGCGGATTAAGCCTTCGCCGGGCCCAAGACTTTTTTGATTTACGGGCCCTCAACCTATGTTTTTTTAAAAAAACAAAAAAAGGTCCTTACTTCCCAAATCCAAGTGAAGAGCAAAAAAAAAGGTCCTCACCTCCCAAATCCAAGTGAAGAGCAAAAAAAAAGGTCCTCACCTCCTAAATCCAAGTGAAGTGAAGAGCAAAAAAAAAGGACATCACCTCCCAAATCCAAGTGAAGAGCAAAAAATAAAAAAAAAGGTCCTCACCTCCCAAATCCGGGCCCTTGAAAATTACGGACCCAAGACAAATGTCTTTTTTGTCTAAGGCGAAAGTCCGTCACTGCTGGCAGACCGTTTGGAAGAACATACATGAAAATAAACTTAGATTAATCAAAGAAGACACGGCGAGATGGAAAACAAAATACAACAGGAAAGAAGAAAAAATATTAACAAGATTACGAATAGGCCATACGAAAATGACACACCAACATCACTTCCATAATTTGCAACAGAGTATCTGCGAAAAATGCCAAAAAAAAACTGACTGTACAACACATAATAATAGATTGCCCGGAATATACAGTTGAAAGAAGAAAACATAAAGTCGCGAATACCCTAAAAGAAGCCCTTGCGGACAACACAAAAAACCTAGACAGAACCCTACAATTTCTTAGAGAAACTAATCTAATCCACAAATTATAAAAACTAACTAAATATTATGTATGTACCTTATATGTTTATATGAATATGAATGCTATTATGTAATATCTATTGGATACCTAAATGTTTTATTCTGTAATATTATTAAGATATAATTTGTTAAATATGTACATATTATGTCGGACGCTAATAGCCGAAGTAGCTGAAGCGTCCTAAAATAAAGGAATTAAAAAAAAAAAAAAATGATTCACCATCGATCCCAACGTTTTGCTCTTGGAATACCTATTATCAATCTCTACTTTAATTTTTTTTTTTGTCTTTAATTTTTTTATTTTTTTAAAATATTGTGCAATTTTTTATAATAAAGGTATTATTGTCGATAAAAGTTTTTTTTGTTGTTTTTTTTTGGGGGGGGGGTGTCCCGGTCGGTAGTCCGACAATTATGGCAGCCCTATTCTAGGTATAAGGTCTTCTCGGTCATACTCTCAGGACTGGTTTCTGAAAGCTTAGTAAACTATAAGCAAATGGTCAACTACGGTCACAATATAACAATTCGATACATAACCATAGCAACCCTTTTATAACTATTTGGTTATAGTTAACTATACTTTCAGAAACCGGCCCTAAGCCTACGAAACCCTAAAAAAGCATCTTTCCCAAATTACATAACCTTACAATACACATAGAGCCATCTTCACTACAAAATACACACAGAAATAAACCCAGTCGTAGAAACCTACATCGTAAAATCAATCAATTTATTAGATTCTGCGCTGAAAATTTAAAACCACAAATTTTAACAAAGTTTTCATTTAAAATGTATACGGAAACTATTAATGCCCTTTTGAAGTACATTTGGGTCGTTGACATTGAAAATCTTTACTGTAAAGATGTTGTTTGAACCCAGGGTGGGGGGAAGTGAAACCAGATGGCGGAGTAACATTTCAGATTTCAGTTGAGAACAGCTGGTGTAGAAATATGGTGTGCAGTTCGGAACGCGGAAACTAAAAACACGTTTTTATCTGTAACCATTATTTAACAATACCTGTATATTATTTAATTGTATCTTTAGTAAAAAAGTGTGTTCATGTGTTTAAATTTATTATTAAATTATAAATATATTAGTTAAAAATAATCTAACCTTTTAAAGTGTCAAAGTTCTAACAGAAGTTTTGTACTAAAATAATTATTTAAAAATAACTTGCGCTGAATTTTAATAAAAAATATTAAAGTATTATTTAAACTTACATGTCAGATGTTTTTGACACATAACCAAAAAATGCAAATATTTTTATATAATCGATTCTGTATAGTGATGTTAAATTAAATTAGTATTTAATTTAATTTAAACATTTAAAGTGTTTGGTGATTAAATAAAAAGAAGAAACATGGATTCCAGTAAAAAATTTGACTACCCAAATCCTTATGAATCTGCGAATTTTTTTAGTAAACTTCTTTTTTGGTGAGTGTTTGTTTTTGTGTTGTCATAGTTACTTCAATTAAACTTGAAAAGATATTAAACTAATTGTTGTAATTTGTACAAGTGTGTTGATTATAATTTTTATCGATTTTTAAATTGTTCTTGTGTTATGATTATTTATTATAAAATATGAATATGAATTAATCTTTGGACTCAGTGGCGGCGCTAACGGGGGTCCGAGGGTTCAGGCCCCCTCTAAAATTGCTCTAGCCTCCAGTTGGCCCCTGAAATGCTTGGAGAAAAACATTTTTTGAAGTCAGGACCTTTTTTTTTAGGTCATCACTTTTATTTTCGCCCATCCATAAAAATTTGAAGTGAAGTGTAAATCTTCACACATTTCAGGGTTTTGCAGGTATTTAATAGATGTAAGAAGCTAACATAATACTGGATGTCTAGGTATATTTATCACATCAAAATCAACAGTTTTTTTTGATAATTACTTTTATTCGTTCTTTGAGAACTAAGAGGTTCCATTTATTTTTTTTTTTAAACAAAATATAAATAATTTGCCGAATATCCCAGCGTTTTGTTTTCTGCATTTGCTTGGTATTCAAGTCTTCATTAGATTAATAAGAAATATTTTACAGTGTAGAGTGTAGTGTGGTGTGAGTAACTCAGTTCGCAACTATTAAAAAAATATATTATTTTGTAAATATTTTTAATTCCAAAAAAATACACTCACTATCTTAGCTATAAATGCAAAAAATCCATAACATTATTAGCCATAATTTAACCATGAATTAAAAAATATTAAATTTCTTCAAAAACACAAAAACTGCCATATTTTCCTAAAACATAATCTGATTGAAAATTCCTCTCGTACGTTTCCGGCTCAGATCAATATACATTACCTATAATTTTCAGATCTTTTGTTTAACCCTTTTTGGTAAAAGGGTGCGGGATAAGAACTTTTGCACATTTTTGGCTAAATTCGTGTTAAAAGAAACGAATTTCAAAAAACTACTTGTCGTTTCGTAATCTACGTCTTAAGAGCTTTCTTTTGATATAACACAATAATATTTTTTATCGACGACACAAAAAAAATCGACATTTTTCGAAAAATTTATCTGATCAAAAATTCCTGTTGAACTATTTCAGTTCCCATCAATGTTCATTTCGGAGATTTTTTAAAGTTTTTTAGATCAATCCCTTTGGGAGATAGGACATTTTTGGCAAAAATCCAATAAAATAAATGGTTTTTCAAAAATAAAAATTTGTTTGGTGATCCACGCATTATGGGGTTTCATTTTTAGGGTTTTGTAGGTATGACTAAAAAACCCTTATACCGTCATTTTGTCGTCTGTCTGTCTGTCTGTCTGTCTGTCTGTCTGTTCGGTAAAAATTGTAGCCAAACGGCTAAACCTAGAGAGTTGAAATTTGGCATGCTTATACAACTCTTTGACCCGCACATAGGAAAAATACTAAAACATCTAAAAAACATATCCCCCTAAAAATATAAACAAATATGTGCTCATCGAAAAAAAATTTTTTTTTTATAATTCTGAGTAGGGTATCAAATGAAAGCCCTTGGTACGTGGATTAACGATCAAATTTTTATTTTTGCAAAATAAATTATTTTGAAGCGGTTTTTGCTAAAATTGTGCAAAAAAAATTTTGTCCCAAACCCTGTAGCCCAGATGGTTTAAACTAAAAATCTGAAAAAATTCTAAGTAATGTACATTGGTGTGAACCGGAATAGTACAACAGGAATTTTTGATCAGATTATGTTTTTGGAGAAAAACGCATTTTTTGTGATTTTTTGCTAGTAATGTACACAAGTTATAGCTTTGTAACACGCCACACTGGAACGTGTATGCTGGTGTAGTGGTATTAGTCGCTGATTTTTCAACCAAGTAACCCGATCCGAAAGGGATCGAACCCTGTGAGAAGAGACTATATTATTATTATTTTTTTTTAAATTTTTATATTGTTTAAATTATTTTTTCAAAATTCTAGTTATATTTTGGCAAATGTTGCATTTAATTTTTAAAAGCGTATATTTAATAACCAGTGGAAATTGTTTAAATTATAATTTAATTCTGTTTCAATGTACACGAAATCAGAGGGACGGAACTTATAACAACCAATGGAAGCCATAGGCGCAATTTTTAAAATTCTTATGAACCTTGCTATATAAAAAAAAAATACTGCACATATTTAGAAACTAAAATAATGGTATTAGGCATTCGAATTAAAATTAACAAAAAAAAAAAAAATTAATATAAAATTTGTTTTCGCATCCAAAATAATCATCATTCACTTACTAAATACCTGCAAAACCCTGAAATGTGTGAAAATTCACACTTCACATCAATTTTTTATTAAATACATATTTGTTTATATTAATCCTCCGCTGTATTTTTTGCACTCTCTATTGTTTTTTGAGCTAGCGCCGCCACTGTTTGGTCTGTTGATTTTTATCGGTAAACAAATGTTTATTCACGTGTTTGAATTCATGTCCGGTAAACCAGAGTTTCCCAAAAATGAAAACTGCATTTCAATGGTGGCTCGTGTTTGTAGAAATATGGGGGTTACAACTTTTATAGGTACAAGTTATTATAGCGTACATGAGTTGCTGAAAAGTTGCGGCTTAAGTTTACTATAATGGCTGTTGTACTGCGCTTGTTCAACGCATGCTCCGTAAGACCTAGATCAGAGGCAATATTGGGCCTAGATCAATGGCATATTTGGTTTGAATTGATGTATCGACAGTTTGTATTAGCTAACAAGGCAATAAAATATACATCATTTTTTGGATGAACAATTGAATGGGAATGAAAATTTGGTAATCCTGCAAAATAAAGAATAGTTTTCATGGGTTACGAGTGAATCCTAAACATTGAAAAAAAAAACTTGTTTATTTTATTTTATTTTTTGTAAACCACCTGAAAATAAATAGTATGTTAAAATATTACGCCGCATCTTTGGTTCCATTCAAATTAATGGTGAATGGAGAATCCGTAAGAACAAAGATATCCGAGAAATGTACTCAAGGCCGAGAATCACACAAGACCTGAGAGGCCGACGATTACAGTGGATACGACACGTTATGAGGATGACGGAGAACAGAATGGTTAGGAAGATTCAATACCCGTCGACCTCGCAAGAGATGGAGAGCTAACCGAAGATCTAACAAGCATTGGCACATAGCAAGACCTGACAATGAATAGATCAAGATAAAGGACTTACGTGAGTGAGGCCAAAAGTCAACCTGACTTATAGTGCCCAAAGAAGAAGAAGTTAAAATGATTTGAAACACAGGATGGCTCCTAAGTACGCGCTGCGGAGCTGCAGCTCTTACTTGAAAATAATAAAAAAAAAAAAATCTTTTTTTTAAACTCAAAATGCATTTAACATAGTAATTGTGGTGTGAAAATGCTTTTTTTTAAATATATTTTGAACATTAAATGCTATTGTTTCATAAATATTTACAAGTTTCCTTTGAATAAGTCTACGTCGCGCTGCTTATATCCTAGCGTCAAGGAAAGTGCAAATGTTGGCTTGTAAAGGGGTAGCGGTGCGTAGGCAGTAGTGATAAACTGGTGGGGATCGGAGCTAGAATGCTTTTAGCGTCACAGTAACAGTGATCAGAGTACTATGAAATTATTGAATGTATTTATTTAAGACGTAACGAAATCGCTATACCTATATTATCTCTAAAAATTTATTGTTTAGGTAGGTATTAATAATTAGTATTTTCTTATTATTAACTTAGTATTAACTTTTTCTTTTAATTTTATATAAGTATCTTAGCTTAACAAATACGTTTCGTATTTTAGATTATAAAACAATAGGTTTAAAAAATGAATACTTTCAAATCATTATTGGAAATTCCATTTAACAGACGAAAGTTAGAAGAAAAAATTTATATTAAAAAATTGGGGCGACACACACCAAATTTAAATATTTCGGAAAGTGCAAAAAGCAAAAATTATAATTATAAGAGGCAATTCAACAGAGTCTCATATGATAAAACGTCGTGGTTAAACACCTAAACCTATCCTTGTATTATAATTTGCAGCTCTGAGTCCCAAAAAGTCACGAGCCGCCACTGTTGAAAGATATTAACATCGCATTAGTAGTGTATTGTGGCAGTGCACAATACTCAGGGCGTTATTGCACTGAAAATTTGATTGAATTCTTAATGAATGTAGGTTTGCGAATAAGTGTGATTGTATTGAATGCAGGAAAAGTATGAATTGTTGAGATCTACTAGAATTTCAGCGACACTAAAGCACCTAGCGGCAACAGCGATCAGTGGCGCACCCAGTGGCCCCCCTCCAAGAAAGAGGAAAATAATTTATTTTTTTATCAATATGGTCTTAGGAAAATATATGTTTTAGATTTAAAAATAGAGATGGGGACCTTTTTAGGGTTTTGTAGGTATGACCAAAAAACCCTTATACCGTCATTTTGTCGTCTGTCTGTCTGTCTGTCTGTTCGGTAAAAATTGTAGCCAAACGGCTAAACCTAGAGAGTTGAAATTTGGCATGCTTATACAACTCTTTGACCCGCACATAGGAAAAATACTAAAACATCTAAAAAACATACCCCCCTAAAAATATAAACAAATATGTGCTCATCGAAAACAGAAATATTTTTTTTAAATTATGAGTAGGGTATCAAATGAAAGCCCTTAGTACGTGGATTAACGATCAAATTTTTATTTTTGAATAAAATTATTTTGATGCGATTTTTGCCAATATTGTGCAAAAAAAAATTTGTCCCACACCCTGTAGCCCAGATGGTTTAAACTAAAAATCTAAAAAAATTCTAAGTAATGTATATTGGTGTGAACTGAAATAGTACAACAGGAATTTTTGATCAGATTATGTTTTCGGAAAATAACGCATTTTTTGTGGTTTTTGGTTCACAAAGTACAAAAGTTATACCAATGTAAGACACTCACATGCAAGGCGTACGATGGCGTTATTGGTTAGAGCACTAGTGTCGTAAGCTAAAACTCGCTGGTAAACGAAGGGTTTCGAGTTCGAGTACTGAGTGAATTTTATTTTTTCTGTTTTTTTTTTGCCTTTTTATTATGTTGAAATTATTTTGTCAAAATTCTAGTTATATTTTGACAAATGTTGTATTTAATTTTTAAGAGCGTAAATTTAATGATTATCTTATTATATGATTAACAGACGATAAATTATTTATTATAAAAGATTATTACAAAGTAAAATTTGTCCTACACACTCAGCATACCGCCTTCACTTATTATATACCTGCGAAATCCTGAAATGTGTGAATATTCACACTTTACATAAATTTTTTATTCTTTAGGTCAGCGTTAGTATTGCAGAAGTGAGGACCTTTTTTTTAGGTAATCACTTGTATGTCAAAAGTGAAGATCTTTTTTTTAGGGTCGTCACTTGTATTTCAGATGGGAGAACATTATTCATAATTTAAATAATTTAGTCTTCCGACACCCCCCAAATTCATGGGTGCGCCACTGACAGCCATCGTGGTAAACTCTTACTAAAGTTGTTAACTAGACATGTTTTCTAGATAAACATTTATTTTTGTATAAGAGTATTTATAATGAAATGGATATGAACTAACTTTCAGACTCACCAACATTCTGCCTTATTCTCCTCCTCTTATAACAAGCAAAGGAAACAAATAAGTGCATTGTTTACATCATTACCAGAAATTCATGTTTATTATGAATGTCCGGATTAAATGTTCTATTAAATGTTTGTTTTTTATTGGAGATGGATTGCTTTTACGTTTAAATTTGAAGTAGGTCCTCGTATTTTTAATTCAGTCTTATCAGTAGATGATTGGCTATAAAATGGCCCGTTATTAATTTGCACAAAATTCATTTAAAAATTACGCTGTTAACGAACTTTAACACGATTTCTGACATACTTGTATGTCACTGAATAAAGCATTTATTTTTTTTTTTATCAAGAAATTATATTTTTTTATAATATTAAATTGCGTGAGTTGCACTCGGCCTGCATTCTGTTGTCTCTTATGGAAACAATCTTTAATTACGTTGGGGAGCTCGTTAATGCGCAGGAGTTCAGTGTAAGCAGCGTCTGGATACTGTGTTAAATTCTGAATGCAAACCAACTTACCAGCGTAAAATAACGTTTTTTTTTTTTTTTTGTAAATTATATATTAATATTTTTTCCCGTTATCTTTTTTGCGGGTTGGGCATACCTGCAATCAGAGCAAAAGCAATTTTCATTGCAAGTATTGAATGTCGACTTTTCTTTCATATAATCAGCATAGAATATGCCAGATTTTATCATTTATGTGGTTAGTTATACTCTATCTCCGAAAGACTGATAGTAATAAAATTTATTATTTGTAAAAAGTTATTGTATTATCACACAGAAGCGGTAAAACAAAAGCGACAAAATATGAATAGTTCGAAACGAAATATATTCATATTCATATTCATATTCATTTATTGAACAAGTCATGTATACGAAACCAGAGGGGCGGAGCATATGACTTAAAACAACCAATGGAAGCCTTAGGCGCAATTTTCAAAATATTAATGAATCAGGTTATATAAAAAAAATACTGCACATATTTAGAAACCTAAATAATGGTATTAGGTATTCGAATTAAAATTAATAAACAAATATTTTAACATAAAATTTGTTTTTAAAGCTCTTAGATTAACAAACGATAAATTATTTTAAATATATCGTTCATTTTGCTGTGATTACTACAAAGCAAAATTTGTCCTAGACAATCAGCATGCCGCCTTCACTTATTATATACCTGCGAAACCCTGCAATGTGTTAAAATTCACACTTCACATCAATTTTTTAGTTATCCTAATAATAAAATAACAGTGTTCAAAATAACAGTGTAACAAAGTAGTGTTCAATTATTTTATTATACTGAACGTTGTGATTCAACCTATTGTTTGAATTACTTAAGATTTTTGTTTTTAAGGTATCAAAGAGGAATAAATCATTTGCAGTAATGAAATACTTTAAATCAAATAATAATTGTTGATAGTGAGAAATACGTTTCTGAAAATCAAAAAAATTAAACCATTTATCAATATATTCTTATTAATCCAATGAAGACTTGAATACGAAGCTATCTCAGAAAGACTGATAGTAATAAAATTTATTATTTGTAAAAAGTTATTGTTTTTTCACACAGAAGCGGCAAAACAAAAGCGACAAAATATGAATAGTTCGAAACGAAATATTGTTAAAAACAACCGAGTGTGCCGCACATATTATATGGGAATACGAACTAGGGTTAAACACAATAGACCATAAAAATTTTGAGGAAAAATATGGTCACAGAGGTGTGTAATGGCAGAAGCTTAAATTTGTGTTAAATGATATGATAAATATGGTCACAGGCGTGTGTTTAATAAAATGATTAATAGTATTATAGAAATACACAAAACCAATTTAAACGTGTTTAAAATGTGCACGCCACTGGTAACTGCCTGACAAAATGATTTATTACTATCAGCCTTTCAGAGATAGAGTATAATCATTGACAAATTACAGTTTTATAAGGATATTTTCACACATTTCTGGATTCCGTAGATATTTAACCCCTTACATAACACTGAAAAAAATATTATTTTTTTTTTAAAAAATGTGATATCTTCCGAAAAACTAATCACATCCATAGTAATATTATTGTTTTTCAGCATTAAAAAAAAAATGTTTAAATTAGGGTTTGTAAGTAAAATAAGGCCAACAGAAAGCAGGATGTCTAGGACTATTTTTATTCGCCACAGTCGTATCAAAATCAGCAATTTTTTGTAAATTATTTTTTATCAGTTAGTATTACAGAGCTTTCCTGTTATCTGCCCGATACTATATAAACAAGACTCCCCTACTACAAAGCTGCTCAAGCTATTTGATGTGGCATACATGGACATTTTTATATGCCTATTGGGCTCAACATTGACCGATGGTAGCGCTACGATCGCTGTAAATCAGCTGACCGAAACGAGTAATGTGAAAGTTGTTCTTTTTTGTTTACTAATTAAATCGTCGATTTACAATTAATAATAAACAGCCATCCTTACTAAATTATTTTAATTTTTTAAGTGCAACACTTTGTTTTAGGTGTGTAGTTGAAAGAGAAGAGTAGTTAAGCGCCGGTCAAGTTATCTTATGCGAAATTTCGGGAAAAAATGATGAGTATGTCGACATATGTGGGTTATGTTTACAAACAAGCAGTCTAAAGTTTCCATCTCACAAAATCACTAGAAAATTTATATTAACGCAAGATAACCTGCACCTGTAAAGCAGGAGCTTCATGCCTTATTTAATTTGCTTAATAAATACTAGTTTGTTAAATATTAATAAGTAAACAATACTGATGTAATCTGTAGTTCTGAAATGCTTTGAGCACACCTTCATACTTTTTTTCCCCGTAATTATAGCATTTTACATTGTTTTTTTTTTCTGTTTATCTCGTCCACAGCACCAAATTTATTTACTATTTTCACAAATTGTTTTTTATTTGGAAAATACTTAATGGAAGAAAGTCAATGTTTCTATCACTTCCTTTTTAGGGTTTTGTAGGTATGACCAAAAAACCCTTATACCGTCATTTTGTCGTCTGTCTGTCTGTTCAGTAAAAATTGTAGCCAAACGGCTAAACCTAGAGAGTTGAAATTTGGCATGCTTATGCAACTCTTTGACCCGCACATAGGAAAAATACTAAAACATCTAAAAAACATACCCCCTTAAAAATATAAACAAATATATGGTCATCGAAAACAAAAATATTTTTTTTTAATTCTGAGTAGGGTATTAAATGAAAGCCCTTAGTACGTGGATTAACGATCAAATTTTTATTTTTGCATAATAAATTATTTTAATGCGATTTTTGCCAAAATTGTGCAAAAAAAAATTGTCCCACACCCTGTAGCCCAGATGGTTTAAACTAAAAATCTAAAAAAATTCTAAGTAATGTATATTGGTGTGAACCGAAATAGTACAACAGGAATTTTTGATCAGATTATGTTTTCGGAAAATAACGCATTTTTTGTGGTTTTTGGTTCACAAAGTACAAAAGTTATACCAATGTAAGACACTCACATGCAAGGCGTGCGATAGCGTAATGGGTTAGAGCACTGGTGTCGTAAGCTAAAATGCGCTAGTAACGAAGGGTTTCGAGTTCGAGTACGAGTGAATTTTATTTTTTCTGTTTTTTTTTTTGCATTTTTATTATGTTGAAATTATTTTGTCAAAATTCTAGTTATATTTTGACAAATGTTGCATTTAATTTTTAAGAGCGTAAATTTAATAACCAGTCTTATTATATGATTAACAGACGATAAATTATTTTAAAAATATCGTTCATATTGCCGTGATTACTACAAAGTAAAATTTGTCCTACATACTCAGCATACCGCCTTCACTTATTATATACCTGCGAAACCCTGAAATGTGTGAATATTCACACTTCACATCAATTTTTTAGAGTGACAACCAAATGCACATCAATTTGTGTTATGACAACTCGTTATAACAAAGTAATATAAAAAATCAGCTATGGCCACCACAGGACCGACCGCCATCATAAAGTACTTATATAACATACATTCTAGCAGCAGAGTAGAAATAACTTGGCCTAATATTTTCTAACAGATATATTATTTATCATAACTATGGAAACGTTACATATAAGTATGAAAAAATTGAGACTTGAGAAAAATTTTACAAAAATTATTCGAAATTTTTCGTTTTATCAAAAAACGTCTCAAATAAAAGTTATTAATTATTGCTTTTATAGCAACTTTTGTTCAATAAATTTTTTCGAAATATTTTTCTGTGAAATATTCATAAAAATCTTAAAATCGACACGAGTAAACTCCCATTTTTAGTTAACCGATTTTTACCAAAAGTTGATCAACTCGTGGCCATTGATGGCAGAAGCTTAAATATGAAGTTTCATAAAAATCCTGTCAGCCGAATTTGCTCTGCACGTGTACACAGACAGACAGACAGACATCATGCTAAAAATAGTCAAAACGTTATGTAGGGACCTCAATTCGTGGAGATCCATCGAAATCTCGAAATGTCAAAATAGGTATGATCACAATACCTCCCTTATATATGTTGGCGGTCGGTAAAACTAGTAATAATTGCTATCAAAAATTAATTACAAAAAACGGGGTCACTACAGACTTTATACGTCTACGACATTTCGTATAGAGACATTAGGTATACGGACTTCTCGTCTACCACGACAATTCGTATACAGATTTTTCGTCTACCACGACATTTAGTATACCGACTTTACGTCTACTGACATTACGTCTACCAGCCACCGCGATTGCTTAAACACCCGGTGAGATAGGACGGCGGCGAAATGGAATGGGGGCGACTCGGTCGCGGCGAAATGTCCCATTCCGCGGTTCTGCAATGGCCACAGCTGATTTTATTTATTTATTTATTTTTTTTGTCACGATAAAAAAATGTTAAGTGTCACTGAACTACACTGTTATTAGTAATTCATAAATTATGCAAATTTTTTCACCGGGATTTATTTATATTTGACCTTGTACATTGTCAAGATGTTACAATAGGTAACAAAATACAATACACGCGTAGTTGCGAAGGTACACACTACTATACAAATTTTATTACGTTTTATGTATGAAATATTGATTTACAGATAAAAAAGTAAGAGAAAATAGACATTCTGGTCGTGTTGTTAAGTTGTCATTTTAAAAAAGCAACCAGATAAAACCTCAGGATATTAACTGTCCACTTTAACGATAAAAATTAAATTACCAAACGGCTTTTTTAAAAATCCTTGACATATATTGTAGTGGAAATAATATGGGTGCATATAATAAAGGAGTTTTTATTTACTTCGTTTTATTTATATTTTATGAAGGTGACCACTAACAATATCAACGATTTTCTTTATTATCATAATTACATAACCACATATTGTAATATAATGGTTCTCAAACTTTTCGATTTAGTATTAAGGCACATATACCAGTGGCCAGAGCAGTAACTAACTTTTCTTGGACACTGTGCAAAAAAAAAAAAAAAATCCACAGTCTGACTTGGACCCCATTGCCAATTTTCCGACCCCTTTTTTGATAAAGATACTACGTTGCCTATCGAATACCAACATGAGTTACAAAGAACACTGGTCCCTAGGTTCGAGGATACTGTCATTTTTACTGACGGATCAAAATCCGGAACCAGGGTTGGGTGTGCGACAGTTTCAGTACCGTCTGCACTCCATAACGAGTGTGTACACTGCTGAGCTGTACGCTATTTTCAAGGCCCTGTGTTTTGTTTCGTCAGAGCAAAGTCGGTCAAGTGTTATCTTGACTGAGTCGCTGAGCGCTCTAAACAGTATCCAAGATCCAGTAAATTTTTTATGGTCTATTGTGTTTAACCCTAGTTCGTATTGCC
The DNA here is from genome assembly GCA_963971575.1 of Liopterus haemorrhoidalis. Taxonomy (NCBI): domain Eukaryota; kingdom Metazoa; phylum Arthropoda; class Insecta; order Coleoptera; family Dytiscidae; genus Liopterus; species Liopterus haemorrhoidalis. The sequence goes on from OZ020611.1 coordinate 190,181,760, forward strand.
ATATAATATGTGCGGCACAGTCGTTTGTTTTTAACAATATTTCGTTTCGAACTATTCATATTTTGTCGCTTTTGTTTTGCCGCTTCTGTGCGAAAAAACAATAACTTTTTACAAATAATAAATTTTATTACTATCAGTCTTTCTGAGATAGTGTATAATTCAATCAAGTTTATTTTTGAACGCCTTCCATAATATTTCGAATTTTAAATTCAATAAACATAATTTATGATATAAGCATTAAATTTTATAGAGTGCTGTTGTTTTCATATTTTGCCAATTTTGGTCTATTATGCCTATTCTAAATTCAATCCGGGGACACGCTGTGTTTCTGGTTCTCAGAGCCAGAAAAGTTATTTGATGCAATAACCGAAATCTTTAATCTCAACACACAATGCATACACAATAACACTGGAAAATTCCTTTAGGATGTGTACAGTATTTCATAAATTGTAAAGAATATTGCTCTTTGTTAAAAGTCCTTGAGTGTGTGTCAATACAGTTGGCACTTACTGTACAAATATCTGACGTTTTTTACTTCCTTTCTGGTTTCTCCCCTGAATTTTTGATAAGATCATTACACTAAATTAAGTCATAGTCTGACTCATGTGACGGATGGTAAGCAAATTTGGTTTTCTTAATACAGAGATTGGAAAATATTGTAAGGAATATATTTGATATCGGGATGGGGATATTTTTGTGGTTTACTGAGTAAATTGATACCGTAAATTAACATCTGTGTATACTGGAGGTGTCACAATCATTTGAGCCGCTGGCTATTTGCCATACAATTGCAACTACCGCACAATGCCTACACACAGACAGGCGCGCACTGGCTTGAGCACCCCCCTGGAGCTTAAAAAACACTTGGTTATTGTCAAAATACAAGTTATCACCTTTTCTTTAGGTCATTACTTGTATTTTGGAGATGAGAACCTTTTTTTAGGTCAGTAATTTTGACAACCAATTTTAGGATTGTAAACTTTAAGAGAGAGTATTTTGGGAGAGCGGATTTTTTTTTTAGGTCAACACTTGCAGTTTTGAAATAAAATGCTTTTGGCCAGCATTTGTTGCCGAGTAATATCCCGATTTATAATTTAATAATAATTTTAATAATAATGTAATGTAATATCAATTTTATCTTGACACCCCCCCCCCCCCCCAAGAAAGATTTCTGGGTGCGTGCCTGCACACAGATCACACTACCTAGACTCGCTGAGATATAAAAAGCCAATCGATCAGTTGAGAACCGAAAAGAAATATATGTCTATTTCAGCCAGTTCTATATAAATTATCAATAACGTGTATGAACTCGTACCAACATACATCCGTAGTTTTTATCTTCGTTAATATATTATTATCATTTATTTAACGGCATCTGGACCTAGAAACATGAAATTCGGGGAGTATATTCCTTCCATGACGTAAGCACGCACTAAGACGGAATTTTGACCCCTATGGGGTGGAAATGGGTGAATTGTGATTTCACAAATTTCTCATTGTATTTTAATAATAATAATAAAGTTTATTAATGTTAAGACATTACAGCAATGTTTACATTCGTCAATTTGTTACATATTATACAATATTTTCAAATGAACGAAATGATTAGTGCTGGGAACCGAAACCGGTTTTTCGGGTACCCGGTTCCGGTTTTCAAGTAAAACCGGGTTTGTAATTTTCGCGATACCCGGTATCGAATAACCGGTTCCGACTACACGATTTCGGATACCCGGTTTCGGATAACCGGTTTCGGATACCCGGCTTCGGATACCCGGTACCAGATACGCGATTCCGTGTTCCCTGATTCAAACTTGATATTTAGTACAGAAGTACCAGATGTTTAAAATTTCAAAGTTTTACGATAGTACCTACTCAGGAATTTCCAATTTCCAAACACATGATAATAGATTATTAAGAATTTTATGCAAAATTTTCATGTCAGTCAAAGTGCGACGATCCTTGAAACCGAGAAAATTAAACTCGGTGCAACATATGTATATTATAATTGATATAGTCAGGGCCGGATTTAGTGTTAGGGGGGCCTGAAACGCAAATGAAAAGTGGGCCCCTAAAAAAAAAATTTCTTGACTTTAATTTTTTTTTGTTAGTAGTTGTTTAAATACAATAAACTGAAAATTGTAATAAGTTACACCTATGAAATCTTTAAAGAAAATTGAAATAAAATCTTTTTCTAATTTTTTATTACAAAAACAAAGTTACTGAACGAGAACAGAAAAGATTCAAATAAAAAAAAAAAAAACAGAAAATAATATATACATAGATTACAATAGTACATTAGCGCGAGGGTTATAAACATCCGAAACAATAAAATAACTTCGTACGGTAAGAAGTCAATTTTTATTAAAAAGTAGACAATTTTACAATAATTATTTTTAAACCCACAACATTTTTTAAAAATTTTTAAAACCATTTTTACCATCCATTCATAATTGTCGTATCATAAAAAAAATAATAAGAAAGTGATTTCAAGATATTTTGGCACCTAGTTAAATTAGTGGTACTTGAGGATATTTATTTATTCTATTCATATTGTCACGTTCGATGTCCGATGCGGCCCTATTCTCCCCATCTGGTAACAGCTTATGTAGTCAAGTTGACCTTTTCCTTCTTCTGAAACATTTGTTTCTTCAAACATACGTAAAATAAAATATCAGATTTTAACCAGAAATTGTAAAAAAAAATTGGTAATTTTGAAATAAAACTAAACTAAGCTTGAACTCAGATCAGAACTTGAAAAAAAATGTTTATGTATTTGTATTATTTTTCTAATGTATGTATTTTATACTGCAAAATAAATTTTTGTGCCCCACCGAAAAAAATTATGTAAGTTGGTAAGAAGTGGGCCCCTCAGGCCTGGCTTCTGCTAGAATCCGGGCCTGGATATAGTTGTAATATATCAAAAATATATATTATAAAGAAGTTGTTTAGAATTAAAATAAAGAAACGATTACTATTTTTTTTTTTTTTTTCTATTCAAAATTCAAAATGTATATAACAAAAACTGTACATAGTAGATGCACGTCAGCAAGTATTACCTACTTAACATATCTCAATCACAATAACCATAACTGTTATAGTACAATATAAAGAGTATTAGTATCAAAAAGATATAATACTTCAAGAGTAATATAAAAAATTCGGACGTTTCGGAAACTGCTCAACAATCTGTTTCCGTCTTCAGCGATCACGAGAAGTGATAAACATTTCAGTTTTCTTCGAGTTTTTATACCTAGTATTGTAAGAGTGGGAGCAGGTTATAGGTGCGTTGCTATTGGTTGGGTGGTTGGGATCAGGTATGGGTAGGGACGCGACTACCTGCTGAGGATTAACGACCGGATTAAGGTTGTTTGTCACATTATTGTGTGGTAATGAGTTGTTTGTTACTTGATTAGTGACTTGAGGATTAAGAGGATTGTTTTGAATAATGGAAAGCCAGAGTTGAGGAAATTCTATGCTGGCTTGGCTGACAGCATCTCCAGAGTTTTCGATCAAAGCAGACTCTTTCAATTTTCTCTTGGACTTGTTTTCCTCATACATTAAGGGTTTAGCATCTTTCCATTGGAAATGGTGTTCATTTTCCCAAGCATGTTCAGCCAGTTTGGAACTGTAAATTTCGCCCTGTTGAACTTTCTTCTTATGCTCGTTAACCCTAACATGTAGAGGTCTGCAAGTCTCGCCAATATATTGTTTCCCGCACTGGCAGGGAATAGAGTGAGAATCGCTGAAGACGGAAACAGATTGTTGAGCAGTTTCCGAAACGTCCGAATTTTTTTATATTACTCTTGAAGTATTATATCTTTTTGATACTAATACTCTTTATATTATACTATTCTAGCCTAGTACTATCAGCAATGGCAAACGTCCAAAATAAAGGTGTCTGCATTAATATTGGACCATTGCAAAATAATTTCAAAGATATCATAACTGTTATGATGCTGGAAACCGAAATATGTTTAACGGGTATCCGGTTCTGGGTTTCGGGTAAAACCGGTACGTAATTTTGAAGTAACCCGGTTCCGATTACACGGTTCCGGATACCCGGTTCCGATTACCCGGTTTCGGATACCCGGTTCCGAAACCGGTTTTTTTGGAACCGGTTCCGGTTCCTTCAAGATCGATTTCTGACAGCACTAATAATTATTCGATTATATAATCGAATGAAATACAAATAGATCCGACGAAATATTCTTAGGCCCGATGAGATATCATCTTGGCTTTAATTTAGGAAGGTTCCCATACAAATTTTTAAAATATTTCAGGATTTTAGCCATTATCAGCCCCTAAAGGTTCGTAGTGATTTATAACACCATTCGTTCCTTCTTAGTTTGTTGAGATAATATTTCTTTTTGTCGTATAAGGGTGTTTTTAAAATCTTTCGAAAGTGTTTTGATGGTTATTTAAAATTTCACCCCTACTGGGATAAATTGGTATAATTATATCATTATAGAACGTTCCATGGACCTAGAAACATGAACTTCGGAGAGTATTTCCTTCTTTGACGTAGGCACGTATTAAGAAGGGATTTTTGAAATACGTTCCTAAGGCGGTGAAAAGGGATATTTTTTTCACAGATGTTCGATGAGATATCGACTTTTATATACAAAGGTTACTCATGCACATGTACAAAAACATAATTAAGGATTTAGTCATAATCAACCTCTAAAGGGGTGAATCTGTATTCGGAGTGAATTATAGAACCCTTCGTATCTCCTATGCTTGTTGTCTTATTAAAATCCTTAGAAAATTTTGAGACCATTTTTTTTTTTTAATTTCTGTCCTAATGGGTTAAACTTGTATTTTTAATTCGATAGAATGTCCTCTGTACCTATAAACATACAATTAGGGGAACATATTCTTTCTACGACATAAGGCACCCACAAAGAAGGGTTTTTTCGAAATTCAATTTCGAGGGAGTGTAAAGGGATGAAAATTGTTTGGATGGATTCCTCAATATCTCTTAGGACAGGGTTTTTGGGCTTTACCCTAATGAGTCTCTAAAAGGGCGAATCTAGCGAGGCATAGGTACTCAGCTAGTGATACTATAATTCAACATAGAATATGTTTGATTAATATAAGAAACAAATACAATTCAATACAACTGATCACTCGATCAACCAACCAAGAGAAGGAGATCTCTGCATGTATCGATTATGTTATTTATGTTATTTTATTTTTCATTTCTTTTTAATAGTTACCGTATACCGTGGGAAGGCCAGAGCCGTAGCAATGTTTTTGACGCCCTTGGCAATTAAAGAAAACTGATTAAACAAAAAAAAAAGGTTCTCAGCTCCCACAAATCCAAGTGATGAGCAAAAAAAGATCCTGATCTTCCCATATCCAAGTGATGAGAAAAAAATTGATGTGAAGTGTGAATATTCACACATTTCAGGGTTTCGCAGGTATATAATAAGTGAAGGCGGTATGCTGAGTGTGTAGGACAAATTTTACTTTGTAGTAATCACGGCAAAATGAACGATATTTTTAAAATAATTTATCGTCTGTTAATCATATAATAAGACTGGTTATTAAATTTACGCTCATAAAAATTAAATACAACATTTGTCAAAATATAACTAGAATTTTGACAAAATAATTTCAACATAATAAAAATGCAAAAAAAAAAACAGAAAAAATAAAATTCACTCCCCGTACTCGAACTCGAAACCCTTCGTTTTCCAGCCAGTTCAAGAGCGCTCTAACGCATGTAGCCATTGAACGCTATGCATCTGAGTGTCTTACATTGGTATAACTTTTGTACTTTGTGAACCAAAAACCACAAAAAATGCGTTATTTTCCAAAAACATAATCTGATCAAAAATTCCTGTTGTACTATTTCGGTTCACACCAATATACATTACTTAGAATTTTTTTAGATTTTTAGTTTAAACCATCTGGGCTACAGGGTGTGGGACAAAATTTTTTTTGCACATTTTTGGCAAAAATCGCATCAAAATAATTTATTTTGCAAAAATAAAAATTTGATCGTTAATCCACGTACTAAGGGCTTTCATTTGATACCCTACTCAGAATTTAAAAAAAATATTTTTGTTTTCGATGAGCACATATTTGTTTATATTTTTAGGGGGGTATGTTTTTTAGATGTTTTAGTATTTTTCCTATGTGCGGGTCAAAGAGTTGTATAAGCATGCCAAATTTCAACTCTCTAGGTTTAGCCGTTTGGCTACAATTTTTACCGAACAGACAGACAGACAGACAGACGACAAAATGACGGTATAAGGGTTTTTTGGTCATACCTACAAAACCCTACAAAGGTCCTCACCTCCGTAATGACAAAGTATACACAATGGCGTCCCTCTCCAGACCGCGCGCCCTGGCAAGTGCCCCGATGCCAGCCCGTCCTACGGCTCTGGGGAAGGTATACGGAAAATAAAGAATATACATATATATGATCAATTAATAAAAGTATTGCCCTTCTTCACTTACTGGTCTTCACTTACTAAATATATATGAACCCCTGAAGTGTGTGAAATTTCAAATTAATTTATTTCGATATCGAGCAGTTTTGGTTTAAGATTACCGCTTATCAAAATAATAATATAAAAAAATATATATAAATCTCTACATATCCTTCTCAATAACTTATCCTTGTAATTTTCTTTTAGCAAATCTTATCATAATTATTGCCTCATGTTTGTTCACTTTACTGAAAGCAAATAAAACATTTCCCACTCCCAGGTTCCCATTTAGTTTATGTGAAAATATTTACTTAGACACTTTTTCTATTTCTTTGAAAAATGAAATACATTTTCGTACGCGGAATTTATACTTTTAGATTTATAAATATTTACTAGTTTCAAATATGATCAAATAAAATCAACACACAAGGTTAAGAATATTTGCTTAATCATGCTTCATAATCATGCACGATATAAATTTCATAAAACGGTTAGTTGGCGATATGGATTTAATGTTTGAAATTTTTACATGATAAACGTAATTTAACTGTCATAAAAGTTGCAGTTAATGTTAAAATTAATGTTGTTTATACACGGAATTCACAACTTTATCACATAAAATGAAATTAAGAAAAGTTAATCGTCTTCCATTTATTCTATCGTATTCCATGATTCAAAGCCGGAGATTAAAATGTCAGTCCAGCTGTCTACGCCAGGAGTCCCCAAAGTGGTTGACAAGGACCCTCAGGGGTCGATGGAAAAAAGTGTGTCTTTGTTGTTGTTGGGTTGTTGTTGAGGTCGTGGTAGGCATTTTTTTTTTTTTTGAATTACATGTCTCTTCTGATCATTTTTTGAAACTTTTGGATTCCCGCCCCATAGACATCATTGAAAATTTTGGTTCCTTCCCCCTCGGTTATCGCTTGGAACTTTTATTATCGCACGTTTTAAGGCTGCGTATAGCCGCTAGAGGTTACCAATTTCTTATGCAAAACTAACAATCTGAAATAAAATTAGTATTAATTTATACTTACATCAAATTTTGCACCGAATTTTTATCTATCTAGTAAGATATTTTTAATTGTAGAAATATTTATTGTAAAAATATTATCGCTCAATAACTTAATAATTGACATCAGCAACAAATCTATTTATGGGTTTCAAATAATTTTTATATTTATATAGTTTTGTGTAGAAATGTTCAAATAATACGTCAACATTTTTTTCGACTTGATTACGTATAGTTTAGAACCCTCGTCGAAAAATATTATACTTGATGATAATGGAATGCCACTTGGTACACGTATTCTTCACAAAAATTAAATTATTTTTACCCATTACACCTATTTTGAGAACCGCGGCAGATTCAAGATGGCGGCAAATATAGACTACCAAGTACAATAACTATAAGTAGTTTTCACAATAGAACATAATAGCTAAAACCCTTTTGTAGAATGAAGCTTTAGCTACAATTTGCCGCATTGTTCGCAAATATGCGTCGATTGGTTTACAAGATGGCGACTATAATGCAATTACAATTACATGACAGTTTTTTCTCAAATTTAAAATATCCTATTAGATAGATAAAAATTCGCTGCGAATTTTGATATATATATATATTGTTATTAATTTTATTTCCGATTATTAGTATTGTATAAGAAACTATAGGGAACTATAGGGTTGTGCGCCGCCTTAAGTAGGTTTTTCGAAATTCGTCCTCTAAAGCGGTAAAAAGGGATAAATGTTAATCCACAGATTCTTCAATATCTTTAAGCTCGATGAGATATAGACTTTTACAAATACAAATTACGAACTCATGCAAATGTACAAAAATATAATTGAGGATTTAGCCCTAATCAACCTCTAAAGGGGTGAATTTGCACTGGGAAGGAATTATAGAACCCTTCGTATCTCCTATGCTTGTTAAGTTATATATTTATTTTTTGCTTATACCTAGGTGTCTTTCTAAAATCTTTTTGATCGTTTTTTTTTTTTTCTACCCTAAAAGAGAAGTGTGCAGTATGCTAAATTTTAACTTTATAGGTCCAGCCGTATGGCTTATGGTGACGATATAAGGATTTCTTGGGTAAACTACGGTTTCCTAAAAATGTACTAGTTTAAAAGTAACGTTTAAATATTTTAATGTTAGACCTCGTATTTATGTCAGATGAAGATTTGAAAATTTCCCATGATTTCTTCTATTTATACAGTGTGTTGTGTTACTATTTACTCATGCGTGCTATAATAGACTGTTATAAACTATTGTTCTATTCTAAACAAAGGAAGTGGTTTCCGCAATATTTGTAAACAAGAATGAACACACACCGGATCAACTTTATTACATTTATTATAACGTTTAAATTATTTATAAAATTATTCTATTAAAGTACAATGACATTTTTATAGTAATGTTTTTAAGTTAAGCTTTGAGATAATAATGATTTATTTATACTTGACGTCTACATGTCTACATACTTGTTTTGGGTATCGTCAAAAGCAAAAATGTTTGTTGCAAATAATTTTCAAATCAGTATGTAAATATTGCCAGGTGTTTTTATTTATTTTCACCACACAGAGATAATTTTAATTTTTTTATCAAGGCAAGCAAATAGCATTTTATGTTCAATCTACATGTATATATAAAAACAAAAGTTCTGACTGACTGAAATTCGCCCAGTCCAAACCACTAAACCTAGAATTATGAAACTCGGAAAGTATATTCCCTTCATCACGTAAGCACTGACTAAGAAGGGATTTTTGTAAATTCGACTCCTAATGGATGAAATGTTAATGAATGTTACTCATACAAATGTTGACAAATTTATTTCAGGATTTTGTCCGCATCAGCCGCTAAAGGGATGAATCTACAATCAGGGTGAATTTTAGAACCGTAGTTTGTTGAGTTATAACATTACTTATTGGCACATAAATGTATTTTTTAAATATTTTGAAAAGTTTTTGACAGTTTTTTAACTTTATTTCATCCCTTAAGGAGTAGATATAGGTGTTTTTTATTCGATAGAACCTCCCTCAGACATAAGGACATGCAATCCGCAAAGTATATTCCTTCCACAACGTACTCGATAAGAAGGGATTTTTCGGCATTCGACCTCTAAGGGGCTGAAATGTGATTTCAGGGATTCCTGAATATCTCTTAGGACAGATGAGATATCGACTAGGTTTTGCTTAGATGTGTATGGATAACCTATATGGGTAGCCTGATGGGGCGAATCTAGGTTCGGGGTACAAGATAGACTTCTGACATGGGCAGTAGAGGTCTGCACGGGCCTATTTTGGACCACCTTTACCCGGCCCGGCCCGTTATGTTTCCAGTCCGGCCCGGCCCGAGCCCGAAAATATTAATACAATTATTGCATCTACCCGGCCCGAACCCGACAAAATTTTAAATTTGGCCCGAATAAACCTTGTTAAAAAAATATTCTGATACAAAAATTGCTTACAATTTGTAATAATTATAAAACTAGAAATTAAAAAAATATATATATTTTTTAACGAAGGTTTAAAAATATATTATTTAAAGGTATTATTGTTCTTCTCCGGCCCGGCCCGGCCCGAGCCCGAATATAATACTTGTCAGACGGCCCGAACCCGGCCCTCGGGCCGGGCCGGGCCATGCCCGAGCCCGTGCAGACCTCTAATGGGCAGTTCGACGTGACCTGCTCCAGAGTGAGTTCACCCAGCAGCCTGGTAGCCTGGTGAACCTAGCACCTGAGTAGGCTGACCAGACATACTCTTTTTAGGGTTTTGTAGGTATGACCAAAAAAACCTTATACCATCATTTTGTCGTCTGTCTGTCTGTCTGTCTGTCTGTCTGTTCGGTAAAAATTGTAGCCAAACGGCTAAACCTAGAGAATTGAAATTTGGCATGCTTATATAACTCTTTGACCCGCACATAGGAAAAATACTAGAACATCTAAAAAACATATCCCCCTAAAAATATAAACAAATATGTGCTCATCGAAAAAAAAAATATTTTTTTATAATTCTGAGTAGGGTATCAAATGAAAGCCCTTGGTACGTGGATTAACGATCAAATTTTTATTTTTGCAAAATAAATTATTTTGAAGCGATTTTTTCCAAAATTGGGCAAAAAATTTTTTGTCCCACACCCTGTAGTCCAGATGGTTTAAACTAAAAATCTGAAAAAATTCTAAGTAATGTACATTGGTGTGAACCGGAATAGTTCAACAGGAATTTTTGATCAGATTAGGTTTTTGGAAAAAAACGCATTTTTTGTGATTTTTTGCTAATAATGTACACAAGTTATAGCTTTGTAACAAGCAACACTTTAACGTGTGTGCTGGTCTAGTGGTATTTGACGCTGACTTTTCACCCATGTAACCCGATCCGATAGGGATCGAACCCTGGAGAAGAGACTATATATATATATATATATATATATATATATATATATATATATATATATATATATATATATATATATATATATATATATATATATTTATTTCTATATTGTTTAAATTATTTTTTCAAAATTCTAATTATATTTTGGCAAATGTTGCATTTAATTTTTAAAAGCGTAAATTTAATAGCCAGTGGAAATTGTTTAAATTATAATTGAATTCTGTTTCAATGTACACGAAATCAGAGGGGCGGAACTTATAACAACCAATGGAAGCCATAGGCGCAATTTTGAAATTCTTAATGAACTTTGCTATATAAAAAAAAATACTGCACATATTTAGAAACCTAAATAATGGTATTAGGCGTTCGAATTAAAATTAACAAAAAAAATATTTTAACATAAAATTTGTTTTCGCATCCAAAATAATCATCATTCACTTACTAAATACCTGCAAAACCCTGAAATGTGTGAAAATTCACACTTCACATCAATTTTTTTAGAATATTATACTCTTTTCTAAGTAATATCCTCTTTACTCTTACTTTTTACAAAAGAACTCTCAATATACTCTTTTTTTGCCCGTCACTTGCATTTCTAGAGGGAGGACTTTTTTAAGCATAGGTACTCTATTTCTGTAAAAAAAATCTGGTCAGCCTATACCTGAGGGGAGAGTCAACAATGTGTAAGAACCATGTCTTTTATTAATTGAGAACTGACACGCTCGGGTACGCAGTCTGGTGGTCAAATATTGTACTACGCGACTGTAGTACTGTTTGAAATTATTACATATGTTCTGGTGTTGATTTTTTGTTAGAACGTCGATAGATACATTTTCATAAAATAAAAATGTACTGTGCTTAAATTAACCTGTTCCCTGTTAGCATATTGACAGCTGAATACTAGACAATTCAGCCATTTTGCCATGAATTACAGCGCCGCCAACGGTAATGTCACTTCTCAAAAGCAGGATGATGGCAGACCGTTAATATGCCTCAGCGAAGCAGAGGTACTCAACTAGTAAATATATATCAACGCCTGCCACCACAGATGCTCTTACAAAATAGTATTTTTCGAAAAAGGCGTTAGACATGGTGTTAAAATAAAAATTTCAACATGATGCTAATTTTAAAGCATTTGTAATACCTTGTCCACATCTACATACTTTTGCCCGCAAACATACAAACACATGTTTACAAACTGTACAAAAACTGTTTAAAAACATTTGTGTAATAACATACAAATGTATGCGTGTTTTTTGTTTTCCATCGAAGATGGAATACAAAAGTTTTAAACACAATCATTCGCCCGATAAGTAAAATATAAATAAGAAAACGATAAGTCTGGAAACGTTCGTTCACAAACACATTCCGAAGTCACCACTGCTGTTCAATCGACCGAATGAATAATATTTTCTGACATGGACAAACTTTCTTTGCCCTAAACTTTTATTTAGGGGCAAGCAAAAACCTATTTACTTTTAAAGTTTTGTTTACGGGCAAATGTTTTTTGGTTTTGCATCGGGCAAGTCTTTAAAAACATTTGTATGTGAACATTGTTCGTAGATCTTCATTGTCCGTTCAAAGGTGAGTATGCAGTACAGGATATATGGAGTAGTTCTTTTTCATACTCTCGAATGGGTTTATACAATGACGCTATCCTTTTCTTGCTTGTCGACGTTGCTTGCTCTAAAACGCGCTGATCTGTGAAGACGCAATATTCTACAAATGGTCATTTGTTTTTGTTGAGTATTATTTTGAGATTTATAAGAGTAGATTTTTGTAAATCATACGAGTTTTTCATATTATTATAATTGACACATTTGACACTTTTACAACATTTGGCAACACCGTTCCCATTTGCTATAAGAGCAATACTGCATTCTCACCTTTGAACGGACTATAGGCTCAATACCTAGTCCAAATCTACATACTTTTGCCCGCAAACATACAAAAACATGTTTAAAAACTGTATAAAAACTTTTTGCAAACATTTGTGTAAAAACATTTACACAGATGTATGCGTGTTTTTTGTTTTCCATCGAAGATGGAATACAAAAGTTTTAAACATAAACATTAGCCCATAAACGACAGGTCTGGACACGTTCGATCACAAACACGGACAAATTCATATTCATTCCGAAGTCACTTCGGAACATTTTGCTTTGAAATACTGAAACCGAATGAATAATATTTTCTGACATGGACAAACTTTCTTTGCGCTAAACTTTTATACTTGGATTTAGGGGCAAGCAAAAACATATTTACTTTTAAAGTTTTGTTTAGGGGCAAATGTTTTTTTGTTACTGCGTCGGGCAAGTGTTTAAAAAAAATTGTATGTGAACAATAGGCGTTTACGTGTAGTCAGTCAGATTGATCCGAGTGTTTCCGATTCGTTCGTAAAGTCAGTCGGAGCGTATACATAACCTTATTTTTAGTCCATCCGATTGAGCCGCCTGAGCAATCCGATGATCTGGCAGGATTGCTGGGATTAATGGATTGCTGGTGGTGGGAGTTAGAGCGGGTAAATTGAATCTTACAGCCAATTGGAATGTGTTGAAAACATAACTTAACAAAATATACGAAATAAGTGTCATTTGTGACAGAATTCTATTATTAGTAATAAACTCATACTTATAAAACAAAATGCGATAGCAGTTGTAGTCAACGACAGAAATTTGACAGTTGCAGTTAGCGCCACCGTCATCAGGCATCACTTCTTAACTTCAGACAAATATTGCTTACGAAAATATTAACAAAATCCGAGCAATCGGACCAATCTTGAGACGTCACCAGATCAATCTGAGCAATATTGTGGATTGAATAAACGTAAATGCCTATTGTTTGTAGTTATGTACTAGGCTTTAGAGACTACACCCGACACTCAGCTGATGCGTCAGTTGAAGCGAAGGTATATTTTTGGGCTGTGTAAAACATGCTCATTGAAGCCAATCACAGGTATAGATATTTGCGCGAAAATTTTAAAACGAATTGCATACTTTAGAAATAGACTATTGGTGACTCAAATTAACGCGTATCCCTCTAGCGGCAAAAAAGCGAACACTTCGAAAAAGGTTACTGTCATTGTTTACGTATAATTCACCATGTGTTTTATTGTTTCTGTCCATTCTCACTCCATTTTTACAGCGAATAAAGTGATAAATTTAAGAAAAAAAGATTAAATACTCCTTGTTGTGTGTATGGTAGTCAATCACAGGAAGAACATCTTCGAATATTAGATTGAAAGATTATCAGTGATTCTAAAATTTTGTTTCTATTGAAGGGAATTTATACTGTTGAGATGATTTTAAACAAGTTTTTAACGCTGAATTTTTCATTTTCCCTGTCTCACATGTGCAAGAAAATCGTTTAATGTTGTGTAAATTATTGTTAATATAATTAAAACCCCTTGTTATTTCATGGGAGTGTTCCATAACTGTGTTAGTTTGCAAATATTTGACAGTTTTCTTGTGTGGAATAAATTACAAGTTCTCTTTCTATAAAATTTCTTGAGAGATGTGTAGATATTAAGTATTCAAATAAATGTTTTAAGATCAAAGTATAACATTTTATTTTCTCTGTGAGTATAAGCCGGCAACAACATACAATATATAACCTCTGAAAATATTCATTTACAAGCAGCAAATTTTATCATAAATGGATTCACATATATTTATACACTTTTTTAATACTCGGTTATAATTTAAATATACTGTATACAGCAAGAAAACGTAAATTAGACCAAAAATTGATTATAAACCAATACTGTTTACATACGTTGACAGATGACTATCCTTTTTCGTGTCAAAAGTTCACAAGGCGATAGTGGCGCCGTTTCGGTAATTATAGTCGCGAATAGTGTACCTTCAACTGAAAAATATAGTTTTAATCTACAATACTTTGTACCTAATGTTGGGATAATTCTTGGGGTCTAAATATTTAGATCAGTTTTTCATCAACAGTGTTTAGAATTGTTCGTTGTTTTGCAGAAATTAACACATTAGTGTAACGTGATATATATGAAGTAGTCACACCTTGTTGCACCTCTATTATGGCAATTAAATTATAAGCATTAAATATGGAAACGTTGAATATACATGGGCAGCTTAAGAGAAGTTCGTAGATTACGCGGGCGTTTATTGATCATGTTCTCAGAAAATTACACGAGGTGCAGATAATTGTTTAATCAATTACCCTGCAGGAAAATTGAATGAACATTGAACTTATCAGGCCCGTGTTTTAGCCTAATGTTTAACATAGACTGCTAAATACATTTTTAAATTTGTACTATTAGTTAAAATTTTGATGTTAACAATAATTGATTAAGAGTGAACAGTTTTGAAAATTAATATGGAATATAGCATAAACGCATGAAAATGTGCGCGGACCAATATCTTTATATCTTTGGAACTACTGAACAGATTGTAAAAATTATTTCAATTCTGGTTAGTGTATAAATCGTGTACCAAATTTGCCGCTGACGAAACCTATGTTGTCGCCGATAATTTCAAGAAATTGCATTAAATATGAACGGAAAACATTAATTTCGTTGCACCCTTGCGTATTAATTTTATTATAACTTTAGAAGTAATCACCGTGGTGTGGTTATGCTAAAGTACGTATGAGTTTAGCATTATACTCGTTTCTACAATGCCTTAACTAAGCAGGGGCCAGGCCCGACAAGAGGGGTGGGGGTAGCCGGGGAAAATTCAGGAAAAAAGTGAGGACCTTTTTTTTTAATTCATCAATCATTACCCGGGGCCTCCAAAATGAGTTTAAAAGTTCATCCCCGAGGTCCCAGAAGTCCTCTCGGCGGCCCTGGCAGGGGCACAGGCCCAGGATCCAGAAAGGGAAATATTGTCATAATAATTGTATTTGAGTGTGGACCTTCTTTTTAGGTCATCACTATGATTTTAGAAGTGTGGACCATTTTTTTAGGTGATCACTTGTATTTTAGAAATAAGAACTTTTTTTTTTAGGTCATCACTTTGTATTATATAGTGTTTAGGGGGGCTCAATTATATAATATTGCCCTGCGCCCGAAAAAATCTAGTTACGGCCCTGCGTATGTGTATAATATTGAATAATATCATGCCATATTTAACATTTTACCAGCCGTTTTGTTATCTTTTTCTTATCTATATTACCACTCAGGGTTCCACCTAATAGTTCAATAAAAATATAATTGAGTTATTAACGAAAATATCTATGAAAAATATTAATTCATCCTTTTGTGCGACGCTATCTATTGATCACTCGTTTTGTCAATAGTCTAGTTGTCCATTCTAATTTGGTTAAATGAAACATCGGTTAGCCTTATTACTATTACAAATAAATATATCAATGCTATTTTATTAAGCAGCTGTTTAAATACACTCAAGGAAAGAAACTTTGAACCATCAATAACGCAACACTATATATCTAATGCTCTAAAAATTAACTGGAGATTATTTATAAAATTTATATACAAGGAATGATCAAAGAGTACGGTGAATTTTTAAATAACAAGATGTATTAAAACATTAGTTTGTTAACTGTATTGAGAACGTACAATTTACATTTGACAATTATTAATCAAACAAACATGTACCAAATTTCGAATAATTTTTCGTGTTTTGTAGGTATGAACAAAAAACCTTTTCACCGTCTTTCTTTCTGCTCGGTAGAATTATGGGCAAAATACTGAACCTATTTGGCATGCTTGTACAACTCTTTGACCTACATACAGGAATTTTAGTGAAGTAGTAAAACGCGTCTTTGTCCAATCGTATTCTTTATGATTTAGGTTTGGAAAATATTTACGCAGGGATATCTGTATCTTAGAAAGATCGTCATGTACTTTTTTTACGACAAAATAGTTTAGACGAAACTGTATTCACAGCTCTTAAATTAGTCGACTCTATACTATGCATTGTGTATAAAATTAGTAGAAGTGAGATAGCTAATGTGTGTTAATGTGTCTGTCTTATTAAAACAACGCAATAACTACAATCTATAAAGCATAATGCATTCGATTTAGAGCCCTGAACGGTCGCCCGCGTTATCATAAAGCCGCATTCAGAGCTCTTAAAATTAACACGTAGTCTGTTCGTTGTTAAGCTGTAAGTTATGTTTCTATGGATTGTTTTAACGTTCTAAGCACCGTTCAGAGCTAGTTAGAAATTAATGTTTTACGAATAGTCCGCCATCTGTGTATTTACCAACCAACTTCATAGCTTCGTAAAATTAATTCTATGTTTTATCGTTTTTATAATTCTGTTGTCTTAGATTTTAACTAACTAAACCTAACCTAATTACCTAAATTGATCATATTTACTGTCCGTCTTTGTAATTTTGAGCAAGATTTGATAATGGTGACATTATGTTAGGTTATGTAAAGGCATACGATAACTACGCTGCCACTGATAGCATGCGATAGCCAATGTGTTTATATATCTGTCTCATTAAAACATCTCACTAGCTATAAGTTTAGAAAATTATCCATAATCCACAACGAACAACGTATTGAATTTAGAGGTCTGAAAGGTTTCACGTCTTACCATATGACAAACTTCTAGTGGCAGTAAACAGTCTATAAGCTACAGTTTATAAGCTATTGATTTAAGAGCTCTGAATGCGGCTTAAGACAAACTTGCAACATTCAACAGTGCACAAATCTGTTAAATCTGCCCAAACCAGACATTCTTTTGACTTTCTTGGAGCGTTTTATCACTTAACCAGCAACGGAAAACATTGGAAAAGGGTAAACCGACCTACTCCTAACCCAACACAAATAGCTTTGTTCGTTCCATCCCAAATTACAATCACGTTCTCAAAATTGAATGGCAACGCATTGCGCTTAGAAACCGACTTTAAGTTACAATATTATTCATCCCGAAATTGCACCCGGGCACACCTAGTATTTGACCTTCGGCTCTACTTGGTGTATTTCCCCCCCATCGACGATCGAACATGTTGGCCCAATCTCTAACTGACTCCAACCAACATGTAGGGTGGGAACCATCAACTACCGAGCATGTTGGTTCAACGTCAGTTGAGCAATGGATTTTGAGTCGGCTATAGCTGTATGTGGTGGTATATTGTGTTTAAGTCGAAAGAAAAAAGGAAACCTCCACGCGTTTGGGCTAAGAAATGGCTATTAGAGCGAAATATATATATATTTTGGAACTCTGAACCTTTTTCACATCCCTTCGAAAGGAAGCCCTAAGTGATTCGATTTTCGTTTTTACAAACTTTTCGTCACATTCCGGAAACACTTCCTTCCCTTTTTCAATCAACACCGCGTAATCTTCTTTTCGAATGTGTTTATTACAATATCATTTATCTTTAATATCCCATAACGGACGCTGCTCTCGATACAGTTCTATAGATTCGGTCCAGAATTTTTTGTTGTCATTAAAAGACATTTTGATATGAGAAACGCACAACACAACAGACAAAGTACAGCTACAAAAAACAAGACAGACTGAGGCCGTGTCAGGCAAGCCGCTCGATGGTTCACCATCCACGACCCAACATGTTGGGCGTTGGGTTGGAGTTGAGAGGTGCTATCGAGTACAACGCCCAACCCAACAAATCAGTCGAGCATGTTAGAATCGCGCCCATCGGCGATCGAATATGTTGGGCGCTCGAACCTAACATGATGGCCCAACATGTTCGATCGTCGATGGGGGGCTTTAGTCTGTTGCATTGATATTATCTTAATCGCGCACCGCACCATCATCTTTCTGACTTTGTCAGTGGTTCTTCGTAGTCGTCGTGCGAAGTCGCCTTTTGTGCGTCGTCGTCTATACTTCTACCTAGGGCCAGCGGAAGCGGGCATGCAAGGCATGCGGTGCCGCTGCAAAGGGGGCGCTGACGTGAGACTCAAAAGGGCGCCAAAAAAAGCAAGGACTTTTTTTTATTTAGTTCTTTACTTGAAAATTAGAAGTGAGGACCTTTTTTTTGCTCTTCACTTGAAATTTAAAAAGTGATGAATTTTTAGGTTTTTTTTAGGTCTTCATTTGACATGCTCGAAAAAAAAAGCTAGTTACGCCCTTCCTAGGGGCGCTCAATTAAAACTTGTCTACGGCCGGCTCTGCTTCTACCCTACATGGGCCAGGAGCGGGCGCCCCGTTTTCTTGTAACGTAATCAAAACCTAAACTAATGGCCCGGTTGCACAAGTCGTTTTGTCATTTACACGTATGCCAGTAAATTATTTAAGTAACCTTGCAAAGAACCCGAAATACACTGCAAAATGTAAATGCTTCCAATTATTTTTGATGCGTAAAACAGTCTTTATAACGCGCCAATTTTCGATGTTTAACCTTATTTTATGTTGCATACGTCTTTTACACCCGTAAACAAAAATTAATCTCCACCAAAAACTATTTATAAAATCAAATATAGTTGTGGTGTCCACAGACCACTTTGTTATGAACATTTTAAGTATATTTAACGTTTTTGTATCAGCCAGAACCAATCAGCTGATCATGGCGGTCATTTTTAATAGTCACTTGCACGGCTACTTGTGCCAGTAAATAGGAACGGCTTCTATTCACTTGACTTGCATGAGATACTTCTGCCAGTACTGGCACCAGTACTGCATGTACGTCTACACGATGCCAGTGACTGGTGCAAGTTACTTGCATCGTGTAACTGAGCCATAAGTTTGGGCAAATAATAGCCGATTTATCTTCCATAATGTTCATTGCAACGGTACTGCAAAACTATGTTTATCTACGACCATCAAATAATAAAGGTATTATCTGTACAATTGTGAATTCATAAAGCTGTTCATATTGCACGAGGATGAAGTTTACCTTCATCCCTGTGAATATAGCCTGCATTACATTCTTGTTAAATAAAATACTATTAATTTTCGAATATTATTGAAATTTTGAAATTAATCATATATTTTTGTTTCAGGTGGACGATACCAGTATTTAAAAGAGGATTTAAAAATGATCTCGAAACTAAAGATCTTTATAATACCTTAAAAGGAGATTTTTCCGAGCCCCTAGGAAATATTTTAGAAACGTAAGTATCATCTAATACACTTCACCATAAAAAAATGTTAATTAAAACAATATTTGTTTAATCGTGATATGCCCATCTCATTCAATTTATTTTTTCATTATATATTCATTGGCTTTAACTGGATGTTTTCGATGCTGTTCAGTATGGTAAAGGCACGCAAGTTAATTGGCATATTAGCTCATTATTCACGCTAGTTACTAAATTACTCGCGTGAATCGAACACATACTTTAAACAGAACATGATAGTACATGCATATATAATGGTTAATGGAATGTTGAAATAACATTTTTAATAGAGCTTGAAGCTACTTAAGCTTAAGGCTCGAGTTTATCGTTAGTGCAATATTATACATGGTGTTATCAGGAACTGTTTAAGCATTACTAACTTCTTTATTATAAGTAGGGTGACCATCCGTCCCGGTTTTCGGTCAATTGTCCCGAAAAGTGTTCTCGGGATGCCGGATTGTCCCGGTTTTGAATCTTTTTGGTTTGCACTTTGAATCTGAGAGGTGAGGACCTTTTTTTTGCTCTTCACTTTGGATTTGGGAGGTGAGGACCATTTTTTTTTTTTGCTCTTCACTTGGATCTGGGAGGAAACAAAAACCCTTTTTTTTCCTGTGTCCCGGTTTTCCTTCACTGAAATCTGGTCACCCTAATTATAAGAGATACCAACCTAGGGTTAAATTAGGAAATACGAAATATTTTACTTTACAGACATGAATATTAAATTTGAAAAACAATTGACAAAACAAGTTATTTTTAAAAAATTGATGTGAAGTGTGAATTTTCACACATTTCAGGGTTTGCAGTTATTTAGTAAGGGAATGATGATTATTTGGGATGCCAAAACAAATTTTATATTAAAATATTTTTTTGTTAATTTTAATTCGAACGCCTTATACCATTATTTAGGTTTCTTAATATGTGCAGTATTTTTTTTTTTTTTTTTATATGTATCTAGGTTCATTAAGAATTTTTAAAATTGCGCCTATGGCTTCCATTGGTTGTTATAATTTCTGCCCCTCTGATTTCGTGTACATTGAAACAGAATTAAATTATAATTTAAACAATTTCCAATGGTTATTAAATTTACGCTTTTAAAAATTAAATGCAACATTTGCCAAAATATAACTAGAATTTTGAAAAAATAATTTAAATAATATAAAAATTAAAAAAAAAAACAAAAAACAAAAAATAATATTCTCGCAGGGTCGATCCCTATCGGATCGAGTTACTTGGGTGAAACACCAGCGTCAAAACCACTACACCAGCATACACGTTCCATTGTAGCGTGTTACAAAACTATAACTTGTGTACATTATTAGCCAAAAATCAAGTTTTTTTTTTCAAAAACGTAATCTGATCAAAAATTCCTGTTGTACTATTCCGGTTCACACCAATGTACATTACTTAGAATTTTTTCAGATTTTTAGTTTAAACCATCTGGGCTACAGGGTGTGGGGCAAAAATTTGTTTGCACAATTTTGGCAAAAATCGCTTCAAAATAATTTATTTTGCAAAAATAAAAATTTGATTGTTAGTCCACGTACCAAGGGCTTTCATTTGATACCCTACTCAGAATTATAAAAAAAATTTTTTTTTTTCGATGAGCACATATTTGTTTATATTTTTAGGGGGATATGTTTGTTAGATGTTTTAGTATTTTTCCTATGTGCGGGCCAAAGAGTTGTATAAGCATGCCAAATTTCAACTCTTTAGGTTTAGTCGTTTGGCTACAATTTTTACCGAACAGACAGACAGACAGACAGACAGACAGACAGACAGACATACAGACGGACAGACGACAAAATTACGGTATAAGGGTTTTTTGGTCATACCTACAAAACCCTAAAAATACTTTTTTTTTAATGGATCCCCTTGCATTTTTTGTTTTTTTAATAGAACCTCTATTTAAAAAAAAATAAATGATCAGTACTTTAAATCAATAATACAAATTTCTCTAATAAAATACCTTCTTACAGGGAAATTATTATTTAAAAAAGTAATAACGTGTTATATTAAGTTGACAATTTCATGATACGTATTTATAATTTACCGTAATCAGGGAAACCTACCTACCTACCTACATACCGTATTTTTCGGACGATAAAACGCACCTTAAATTTATGAAACAATTTTTAGAAAGAATATTTATTATTACAATAACTTGTACCAGCAACATTCTGTTCAACTTCACTCTCTGTACTATCACTCGTCTCCTTATTGTCATTGTTCGTATTATTTTCATCTGAACTATTGTAGTCAATCTCTTCAAAAACCAAGTCATCTTCGATACTATCCAATGCGTTGCTTGTACCGAATTTCTTAAAAGACTTTATAATCGTCTCTTCTTTTACAGCTTCCCATGATTTTTTTACCTAGGAAATTTTGAAATTATCCGTTTCATCCGTAGCTGTAACATCCCGATTTGGCTTTATCATTCTTTTGTTCCACTCTTCCCGCATAAAATTATTAAATGGTTTATTAATCGACCCAAGGGTTGTCGTTGACTTGTAAGGCCTCCAGAAATTACTCATTCTGTATTCATTTCTATTATATTTTTTTGGTTAATTTTGTTTTATGCGCTCCGAATTGATTCCTCACTAAAATAGCACACTTTTGAAACAACGCACCTGTATCTTTGGACCATAAGACGCACCCCAATCGTGAGTCGATTTTTCTGTGTAAAAAGGTGCGTCTTATGCTCCGAAAAATACGGTATATGTCGAAATAAATACAGTGCATGCCAGTAAAAAAACAGTAAATGAATCATGCAATAAACTAAAAATTCTGAAATACATATAAATCTCTTCCATTTAAAAATTTGAAAATATGTTCACTACGGGGACTAAATTAAGTGGGCAGTACCTACTTTAAAAAAATAACCATACTCAAATTAATTTAAAAAAATAACCATATCTCCTGAAGTTTCCTACAAAACTTTCCATTT
Source organism: Liopterus haemorrhoidalis (assembly GCA_963971575.1). NCBI lineage: Eukaryota > Metazoa > Arthropoda > Insecta > Coleoptera > Dytiscidae > Liopterus > Liopterus haemorrhoidalis. The sequence goes on from OZ020611.1 coordinate 190,204,546, forward strand.
TTAATTTTATATTTAGTACTTATACAGGGTGTTAGGTAAATGTCCGGCACAATTTTAAAGGCAGCATTGTTGGCCCATTTAGAGCTAAAAAGTCCTCAACCATTTTTGGATAAGATGCGTATATCGCTTGATAATCGATGCAGTACCACCGTTTAGGAACCACTAATAATTTGTCTGTTATGGCACTTATGTGACTGAGATAAATAGAAACCATGGAAACAATACCATAATTTTATATAAACAAAATGCTTTTTCAATTTTATGAAGAAAAACGAATTAAGAAATATTTTTTTAACAAAATCGGAACAAAATTTTAGATTATGACGTACACGTACTTTGATATTCTATTATTGAACTACAATTAAAATATTTTTTTCTCTATGGCAACTACACAACTTCTGGATTAATATGAAAAATTAAAAAGATGTGGTTTTTTTAAAATTTGGGGCATCTTTTTGTTTGTTTATTTTTGGACGAAATTCACATTTTAGAGAAAATTGGCAAAGGAAGAATCGATTGCATTCTACGTCACCATGTCTTTTAAATTGTGCCGGACATTTACCTAACACCCCGTATATATATCCTAAAATTAATGAACAAAACATATTTTTGGAAATCATAAACAGTATTATTAAAACAAACAACTGCACATCTTTCAAGGTTTTTTTCTTGTGGACGAAAAGAACTCTACGAAAAAATTGATTACATAAACCGAATTCATTATTATTATATACGATTTTTTTTTTTTTGCTATGCAGTCAAATACTTCCACGCTGGACTTATACCACTTTCTTCTAACTTGTATAACGTTCTTCACTAAAGTAATAACAATATGCGAAAGATAACGTTATCTATGACTCCAATAAGTGGCGTGCATTGTAGATAGAAAAAATATTGCAAAAATATGAAAAGTTATAAAAATGTATTAAGTCATATCAAAAAATATCTCAAATAAAAGTTGTTAGTTATTACTCGAATAGCAACTTCTGTTATTTTTATTTTTTTTTATTTATTTATTTATTTTTTTTTCGAAATGGATCTCTGTAGCGAAATTAATTTGGCTGGACGAATCTGTACCAAATGTGACCCCCCCCAAATTGCTCTGACCTCCAGTTGACCCCCCCCCTACCCTCCAGTACTGCTCGGTGAAAAATGTGTGTAGGATCTGTTCTGTTGTTAAGGAAGTCATTTATCATTTATATTTTAGAAGTGAGGACCTTTTTTTTCTCATTACTTGTATTTTAAAGGTGAGTCCATTAGTCCATTATTCCATTAATAACGATAAAAGATGATGATGCCCTCCTCAAATACATATTTCCTGGCAACTGTTTAAATATCTCGAAACAAGTAAAAATGGACTTACACCACTTTCATAATAAACGGTCCAAATATTGTTGCTTTTATTCCAATTCTTTAAAATTACTAAATTTTTTGTTTTTAATATAATGATATGTTATCTATCTATGAAGGAAATATGTGTAACATTTTATCTGTTTTTATGCTACTTTTTTTATAAATATTTTTAATATGTCACGTTGATAATATTTCATAATATGTTATATTTAAATTTATTGTCATAATGTATAATATATTTTTAGTTACAAAAATGACACTTTCGTAATTTTTTTAAAATAAATAATAATTTATTGAATTGTTTTGTTAGGATAACTTTTTATTTTTGTCAAAATTCACTTAATAATTAGTGGATGATTCTAATGATTAATAAAAAATTGATGTGAAGTGTGAATTTTCACACACTTCAGGCTTTCGCAGGTATTTAGTAAGTGAATGATGATTATATGGAAACAAATTTTATGTGAAAATATTTTTTTGTTATTTAATACCATTATTTAGGTTTCTAAATATGCGCAGTATTTTTTTTTTTTTATACTGGGAGTTTGTTTGAAACGGGGCATCCCGAAAATCTCCTTTATTTGTAAAGATACAAAAAATCTTCAGAACAAAAGTTACAGAACTAGACAAAAAGGCCCATCTAAAGGTTACTATAAGAATTCTGAGGCACTTCCGGTTTCACCGGAAATGATGTCAACTTTTGATCTAGCATAGGGAATCGATAATTTTTTATTTTTTTCCTAAAAGTACATTAAATTAGCTTTACAATGACACCAAAAAGTCATATTTTTATGTTAACCATTTCAAAATGGCGACCATTTATTTACAAAATAATAATCAACATAAGTTTTACAAAGTTGAACGTAGCAAGCTTTGAAAACAATAAAAAAAGAAACAAAATATCTCTAAAATAAACTGTTATAATTAGTTATTATATGAAATAACATGAAATAACTTAAATTTAAATTTTTCAATTGTTTGAAAAAAAAAATTGTATTAATTGGTAGTGTGTCGTTATTTGTACCTAATTATGGTTTATGTACGATATACCAACGAAGAGATGACAGATATGGTTCTGATATACGGATAGTGCCAAAGAAATGCGGTTAGGGCCCAGCGACTCTATCAGGAAATGTATCCTGATAGAGCTCAGCCGAGAAGGCAGTATTTTGCCAAATTAGTGAACAAATTAAGCCAGCGAGGTTCTTTCAAAATTCAAAAACAACGTCCAGAAAGAGCAAACCATGTAGAAAATGACGAAGAAAGAATATTGGCTTACGTCCACTACGACTCGGAAGTGTCGGTGCGGGAGATTGCAAAAGAATTCAGTGTTTCACAATGGAAAGCCTGGAAGGTTTAAAAAAAAACATGGGTTTAAGCCTTATAAACCGCATGTAAGCCAATTTATCCAAGCAAATGATGAAGATCGCCGACTGAACTTTTGTAATTGGTTTTTGGGAATGTGGGAAAATGATAATCGCTTCCATTATAAAATAATGTTTTCGGACGAATCCAATTTTACCAGAAATGGTTTATTCAATAGAAATAATGTAAGACGTTGGTCGACGGAAAATCCCAGGGAATTAAGATCTTCCAGATTCCAACACAGGTTTGGTTTCAATGTTTGGCTGGGAATTCTAGGGACAAAAATTGTAGGCCCAATTATTTACCATGGCAGCCTTAGAGCTAACAGATATTTAAATTTTTTACAAAAAGAAGTGGAGGATTTGTTGGATGATTTACCACTTGTTGATAGGATAGGAATGTGGTTCCAACAAGATGGAGCACCAGCTCATAACGCTAGAAACGTGTGTGCCTATTTAAATGGCCAATACCCAGATAAATGGATTGCAACACATTCACATAATCCCTGGCCTCCACGATCGCCGGATCTCACGCCATTGGATTTTTTCGTTTGGGGGTATTTAAAAGATAGAGTGTATCGGGTAACACCAACGACGATAGAAGATTTAGAAGAAAGGGTTAGAAGTGCAATCCGAGATATCCAAGAGTGTACTCTGATAAGGGCGATGGAAGAGTTTTTATTAAGAATGAGAAAATGTGTGGACAATAATGGTGGTTTGATCGAACATTTGTATTTTTTTTTTTTTTTTTTGTAAAATAATTGTAAAAAGTAATAGTTTTGTTTTCTTCTAAATAGTCAAATAGTTTATTTTAGAGATATTTTGTTTCTTTTTTTATTGTTTTCAAAGCTTGCTACGTTCAACTTTGTAAAACTTATGTTGATTATTATTTTGTAAATAAATGGTCGCCATTTTGAAATGGTTAACATAAAAATATGATTTTTTGGTGTCATTGTAAAGCTAATTTAATGTACTTTTAGGAAAAAAATATAAAATTATCGATTCCCTATGCTAGATCAAAAGTTGACATCATTTCCGGTGAAACCGTAAGTGCCTCAGAATTCTTATAGTAACCTTTAGATGAGCCTTTTTGTCTAGTTTAACTTTTGTTCTGAAGATTTTTTGTATCTTTACAAATAAAGGAGATTTTTGGGGTGCCCCATTTCAAACAAACGCCCTGTATAGCAAGGTTCATTATGATTTTGAAAATTGCGCCTGTGGCTTCCATTGGTTGGTTGGTCATAAGCTCCGCCCCTCTGATTTCGTATACATTGAAACATAGAATTAAATTATAATTTCAATTAAATGCATCATTTGCCAAAATATAACTAGAATTTTGACAAAATAATTTAAACAAAATAAAAATTGCAGAAAAAACACAAAAAATAAAATTGTCTCCAGACTGGAAGCGAACCTTAGTTTCCAATTTAGGAAGTGATAATGCTACCCACTAGACTATGAAAGCTTATTTATTTACTGTGTTACATAAGGTATTAAATATTTTACATCGTAAACAAAAAACACAAAAACTGCTCTGGCCGCCAGTTGCCTCTTCCCAGAATTGTTTGGAGAAAAATGTATTTTAGAAGTAAGGACCCTTTTTTTAGGTCATCACTAGTATTTAGTCCCCCAAATTTTACTAAAAACTTACCTGCCCCCCCCCCCAGATTTTAAGAGCTATCGCCGCCATTGCTTCTGCCATTTATGACTGACATAATTATATTAAACAGCTTTTTCAGATAGCGTTTAGTTATATATCATTTAAAATTCTTTATAAAATATTTATATTTTAATATATAGTGTTTAAATCGTTCCCTAACTAATTAAATACAAATTATTATTTAATTATCCCATTTAGTTTTGGCCAAGGTGCAGATTATATTTTTTGGGCGACCAAAAGTAATTTTTATTAGAAAAAATAAATGTATTTATTTAGTTTGGATAATTTATGGTTACTGAACAATAGGGGATACGCATAAAATTTGTATTTCCTTAAAACTACATTATTTTGATATGTTAATGTTAGTTATGTCACTTAACAAAACAAAAATCACATTTTAATTAATATTATAGCCAAATTTTTTAATTAAAATATTGTAAATTTGAAATAAGCCGACCACGCCGCGAAGGTTGCCGAGTAAAAACGACTGAGTGTGGCGTCAAAAGATAGGGGTTTCACGTCACAGATACAGCTACAACATAATCTTTACACGTGTGTATATTGTATTGTTCGAGAGTTTTGTATTTGTTTTTAAACAATTTTTCACGCATTTATTATTAAAATGGCAGATAAAGAGGCAGATTTGTTAGGGCTCAGAGTGATAATTTACCCAACATTGATGCATTTATGCACACAACATAAAATTTACTTTTTTCTGAAATATCGGTTTTATTTCGCCCCATAGCTTCCAGCCACAAATTTCGCCTTTTCTGTTGTTTTTCGCCATCAGGTAATGATATAAATTGTTCTTTTGGATTTCTAGTTGAACTAATTGTGCACATCGGTACTGAACAATATTTTCGATAATGTTTCGAAGTACTGGGGCCTGGATCTTCCATATTTTATATATTTTAATATAAAATTTAATTCGGTAAACATGTATAAATTGTTTTTATAGAATTAAACTTTATTTTAATTAAAATCACTCTAACTTTATATAACCTATAAAAGTTATACAAACAAATAAGTTCACAACAGACTATGTACGCTGGGTAAGTTAGTAGTGTCATGCGTCAGTTAGAAGGGGTATGACGTCACACGTCGTTTTCGCGCGCTACATACATTTATGATTTTTTTAAGCCTTCAACTTAAAAAAAAAAGTTAAAAACTGTTTTTTATGTTTATATGCAACAAGAGGAATATAATAAAAAAAATTAAAAAAATCATGCCTATCCCCTATTATTACAATCATAAATGTTTGACTGTCAGTTGTTTCCGTGGAACCATGGAGATCTTGTAACTTAAGTAATGACACATAGATGGCTATAGAATCCAGCGCAAAAAAAAATAATAAAATAAGTGAATCGGCCTAGGCCGAAAAAGATTTACTTTTTGGCCGGTACTAGATGATAAAAAAGAACTGTTTTTGATATAGTCGCCCAAAAAAATATTTTATTTGTCACCGCCACTGGAGTTATTTTGTTTACGCAGTTTTTTAACGGTCGTGTACTCTTCTCTGTTTGAATTATGTATATCTTATTTCCTAAATGTTGCAGTTGCTCAATTGATGTTATATTAGTCAGAAAATTGGCACTGAATGTAGGTCAGTAGACCGTTTTATAAACGTTATCTTAGAAATATAAATAATGAGTTATCTTCAGTTTGTAAATATACTTACAAGTTCAATATTATGTATACATTACACGTGTTTACATATGCAGCGGCTGATATGAAAACATGAATGAAATCATTTTATTCAGCAATATGCTACCCGCAACATTTCACTGCTTTGCGGGATTGCCTAACTTACAATTATGCAACATGAGTCTGGTTTTGCTCTTATCGTTACTAACCATTTCCGGTAACTTATAGCTGAAAGAACACTTTTCAAAATAGAGATCTAATTAAATATGTTTAAAAATGCGGTTTTAGGAAAAATATGCTTTTAAAATTTTGATTAGGGTATCAAATGAAAGCTCTTAATATCTGGATTTGGAATAAAATTTGACCGAAATACGATAAACGAGAACGAACAATCAGCTTTTGGTTTAAAATATGACAAGAAAAAAACCTTTAATATCCATTATATTTCCTAGAGAGATAAAAAAAAAAATAATAATAATAAGAAAATCAATCGGATTTCAACATTGATGTGAAACTTAACAATTTTTTTGTATACAGGGTGTAATAGCGAAACAGGACACCGCCATTATTTTCTTTATCATTAGAGATAAAAAAAAAAAAAAAAAAAAAAACTACTAAATATAATTTAAAAAGAGTTGTAGGAGACCAAGTGGGATATCTAGAATATCTGCAGGCAGTGGTTCTCAAGCTAGAGCACATTATATATAATAAAAGCCCTAATTTCTGTGTGTCATGTAACGCTAAGTTCCTTGGTGCTAGCGGGTCTTGCGGCAAGCTGGCGGCCACGAATAGAGTGGGGAAACGACGTACCCCGACAAAACTGACTTACCAGAGCTCTCAAATCAGTACGTTTGGTTACTCGAAAAAAGGATGTTGTGTTAATTGATGTTACGCCCGCGGACTGACCGGTCCGATACTAATTTTTAAACGACACGCATTGAGCGGCTTTTTAGGATTACCTAGGTATAATCCGAAACAGCATATTGATGTCCAGCATATGGCCCGCGGGCCGTATCCGGCGCGTTACTAATTTTGAAACGACACGCATTAAGCAACTTTTTAGGATTTCCTAGGTATAATCAAGAAACGTTTTTTTGTTTTGTTAATATACGCAGAATCATGCAAATTTTAATAATTGATTCCTGTTTATATTGATTTTTATTCGTTACCAGTTTGCCAACGTTGTTGGCAAGGGGTCTGCTAGTAGCTATATATTTTTTAAATTAGATTATACACATTTTTTTAGTATATTTTTTCCTGAATTCAACCATATACAAAACATTTTATATCCCTACATAATAAAAATCGACTTAAATTGAACAATTTTTATTTTTAATATTAGTGTACAATAGTAAAAACTTCCCCCTGTAAGTAATTTTGTATCTGATTTTCATTATTTTCTAAACATAATTCTATTCGATTTAAACCAGATTCAGAAGTAAAGTCTGTTCCAAACGGTTAGGCGGAACTAGATTTTGCAATCTAGTTACTTTCATCGTTTAAATCATGCTTTTCGGCCATTTTGTTTAAGCTTTGTAAATCATACTTGCAACAAACATTTTTTGGTTAAGGTTAATATCATTTTAAAATGTCATTTTCTTTATATTTTGATTTTTTGTGTCATTCTTAATACAAATATCCCATTTATTTATTTTTTTGTCATTAAAATATGTAAGAAAAATAATTTAATTTTGACATATGTCATTCGTTTCCATGGTTTCATTGTTGGAATTTTAAATTTTGACATTCCAACGTGGAAAATGAAATAATCCAAGCAAGGTCCCTTTTCGTGACAACCTAAAAGAACGAAATTCCCATTTAGTTCCGCCTAACCGTTTGAAACAGACTGTAGCTTTAGTTACTGTTTCTTGGGTCAAAGCAGTGCTACCTGCAGTAATTCTTGTTCTAACCTTCTCTAATTCTGTCAATGAAATTTTGTTTATTTAGTTACAATTGGTGCAGAGCAGTGGTTTCCAAAGTAGGGGGCGTGCAAGAATCACCAAGGGGTCGCGGGTTATTTGCAATTTTTTTCGATCGTTTATTGTCGAATATAATGATAATTTTGAACTCACAACTAATGAACAAGAAAAATTAATAGAACTTTCTTGTGATAGCTTGCTAAAAGATCAATTCATTCCGAATAATCCGGGGAAATTTGGGTTAAAAGTGAGCAAGGAATATCCCGCCTTATCATCAAAAGCTATAAACATTCTTTTACCTTTTGTGACCTCATATATGTGCGAAACAGGATTTTCCACATTAGCTGTTATTAAAACGAAATAGTGAGCACGATTAATAGTGGAAGACGAAATAAGAGTAGCTCTATCTTCATATGAACTGCGTTTTAATGAATTATGTGCGAAGAAACAAGCCCATACTTCACATTAAAATTGGTTCATTTTTATTGTATTTTGTATTACGTTTAATATTAATATAATTTATTTTTATACAATTTACGTGATTTATGTTGTGAGAATAAATATTTAGGGATTAGAGAAATTATTTATATTACATATTTGTACTACTTTTGTGATTATTATTTCAATGAAGACATTATTTACAAATTGTTTATAAATTGGCGAACCACCTAAATAGCGGGTCGCCAGAAATGGGATTATTTATGAAGGGGCGTTAGTGAACAAAGTTTGGAAACCGCTGGTGTAGAGTATACTTTATCTTAAAGATATCCCCCATAGAAAAGAAACCCAGGGGTGTCAAGTCCGGGGAACGATAAGGCCATTTGCATGGCACTTATAGCTAAAGGTAGACTGAGCATATAAGTGTCAGGTTCAATTGCCGGGTCGAGAATCAGGACCGTCTGAGTTCTAAACTCCATCCGAATTGTGAAAGATGGAAGCGGACCAATGGGCCGGTTTTCATTTTGAAAGTTGTTGGGGGGGGGCATATCACATCAAAGGTCTGGTTAAAATTTCAAATGTATTTATTAAAAGTGTATTTAATTACAAGATGCGCAGTATTGCATAAAATTTAAAAAAAATGTAATGAGATTATATTGAGACTGTTATTAGACTATTCCGGTTCACATCAATGTGCATTACAAAGATTTTTTCAGAATTTTAGATTAACCTTCCCTTGGTTACAGGGGGTAAACCTATTATTAGCAGAAATCGTGTTAGAATAAATAAATTTTTAAAAAAATTGCTTTTCGTTCCTTTATCTACGCCTTAAGAGCTTTCTATACAACAAAATAATTTTTTTTTTAAATATTTTTTTTAACGACCAATTAATTTCGATATTTTTTGAAAAACTAATAGGACCTAAAACTCCTGTAGAACTATTTCGGTTCCCATCAATGTACATTGCAGAGATTTTATTTTTTTGTATGGGACAACATTTTCTTTACGTTTTTCGCGAAAATCGTGTACAAATATTTAATTTTTTTAATAAAATTTTGCTCGTTTATCTACTCTTCAAGAAGCTTTATTTGATACCCTACTCAAAATTTTTAAAAATCGTGTAATACAAATTTGTGTATATTTTTCGAGCGATGTGTTTTTTTTTTGCACGTATGCAAGTCTCCGTTTTCAAGTCTCCGTATTTTTCTTATATGCGGATCTAAGAACTGTATATGCATGCCAAATTTCAACTTCCCAGATATAGCCGTTTTGCTTTAATAGTTTAAATAAAATATTGCATTTTCACAAAATGTATTTTAGTTTTATTCTTGACCCTTTGTTTATAAAATAAGAAATACAATGTTTTTATAAACCTTTTTCAGATTTGTTCTTTAATTTTTCTAAAAAAATATGATCCTCGTAGCTAAAAAAAGTCATACACTAAAAATGTGTCCAAAAATGTTATCATTTATAGTATTTCCAAAATGAAATGGCCCTCCCTTTCTGATTCCAATAATGACTGACAATATAACCATTATACCTGCTGAGTTTATGGTTCTGTTAAAAATAGTTGCCAGGACCGTAATAATTATTTAAAATAAACGTGTTTTCTTATATGCTGCTTAGAATGAACTGTATATACTGATATGTCATTCCTTCACATTTTTATCAAGCTTAGGACTGGCTATATTTGAATTATAAATATAAGCATGTTTAAAAATCGTTTTGTTATAAAGTCTTTATATTAAATACTTCAAATTTGCACAAACAAAAATTATTCTTTTTTTTTGAACTTGTTAATTTATGGTAATTTAAAATTATTAAAATATTAATCATTATTATCATATGTCATTTATTGGTGGATTTATAAAAAAAAATTGTTTCAATTATCTTTACATGTTCTACACATTTTTTCCCACAAATCACTAATTATTGCACTTGTTTCGTCTTTAATAAATTGTACTACAGTGTCGCTTTCTGTCGGTGTTGTATTTTTCCGGCGCACATTACCTTTTAATTGGCTCCATATTCTATAGGGTTTAAAACACAAACAATGATACGTTGAATTGTTCTGTATGGAACACTAGATAATTCCGCAGTTCTAAGTATAGGTTTGCCATTATCTTCCGAAATTAACTTTTTATAAACGTTCAGTATCAGAACTTTGCAATCTTCTAACAAATGACATTTTTCTTTAGTAACCACGTCCACATTTTCGCACTCCAAATCACCTTGCACTGATTCACTTTTTTCCCTATAGAAATTAGGAATTTCTTCAAAATCAAATGGTCGCCAAAGAGCCATGTTGTTAATGTATGCACGCTATGAACGTTGAAAATTAACTAACTAAAAAGTATAACAACCCCTAAAATTTAGAAACAATAGGATTATAAATTTGGAAAATATCCTTAATGGTTTTTAAGAAACTTCAATTGTAGTAGTGTTACATCTATTCGATTTAAATTTAAAATTACTTTAATAACCCTTATGTTCTTTTTACAGCAATAAGTCTTAAGATTACTGCCATAAACCCATTACCATTACGTTATGTAGAATTCGTGGAATTGAGGTCCTTTTAATTTTGTGGTCATTTCATTTTGGAAATACTTTACTATAGCGTTTCTGAACCGCGGGGCTACGGCCCCCTGGGGAGCCGTGACGTCTTCGTCGGGGGGGGGGCGAAGTCATACAAGATCGAAACATGAAAATATAATAAAAAAGCAGTCAATCTTGCAAGATATAAATTTTATTCATATTTATAAATACGAGTATCATATATTTATATTCATAAAAATATACTTTTAATAACATAAATAAAACAAATATTCTATTTATTTTTATACATAATATACTTATATTGACAACTAATTTAAACTACAAACTATTTCAAACGTTTAATTTTTCACTAGCAGAGCAGTAGTAACGACCTGGCATCGGGGCAAGTGCCAGGGGCGGGAGGCCTAAAGAGGGGCGCCATAGGCGTGTGTTTTTATTTGTTTTTAATCATCATTTGTAGTGCAAAAGCGTAAAGACGTGTTGTTAGGTCATCACTTGGACTTTTTTATCTTTATTTTCACTTGATATTAAAAGGGCACTATTTTAAGTTAATTTAATTTATTTGCCAAGGGCGCCAATAACATTGCTACGGCTCTGGTCACTAGCTAACTTTATAATGAGTAAATGGGCTTTTATAAACAAAATGATCAAAATCTTCATTCAATCGATAAAAAATACAAGATTTGAAAATATAGTTCCGCTTTAACCAAAGAAGCAGACTATAAGTAGACTATATCAAGGTCAAATCAATTGTATGTGTCGGTTGATGGGTTTCTCTGACAATGGTTCACGTTGGAGGTACTTCAAGTATTTTCAAGTTGTACTTTGAAGTAGGTACGACTTGAAAGTGCAATATTTTTTATTATATATTTTTTTAATTGCTTTTTGAGCTACAGATAACTCAAGAGTAAGGATGCGAATGTGTTTAAATTAAAATGAAACGCACTTTGAACACTTGTAAATAAAAATACTTTAAGTCGTTATAGGAAATATAATCGTCATTTAAAAATATCACCGTTTTTTGTCAACCGTAAAAGATATTAAAAAAATGTAGTAAAAGTTCTTGAAAAGCTCTATCCAAAGATATCCAATATGACATACGTTCCCATTTAAAAATTCGAAATTATCCTTGATATCCTGTTTTTTACGTTTTTTTTTTCCCTGAAAATTTCAATACTACCATTCAATTTTGTGGATAAATTTTAGTTTAAAATTTTTCCCAACTTGCTCACACGTAGAGATGGGAACGATATATCGAAAATATCGATACTTATATCGATAGAAAAATATATCGATATTTTTATATCGATATTTGAAATGCGATATATCGCGCAAAATATTGATATTCGCACAAAATATCGGTATTCTTGTATATTTTTTACATTGAAATATATGCTGTTCACTTTTGTAGAAACAAACCGTAGGCTATTCCAAACGTTTAGGCGGAACTAATGTCCTTTTCATTACATTTTAGTTTTTTGTCATTCTTAATAAAAATTTCCCATTTATTAATTTTTTTGTCTTCAAAATATGGAAAAATTTATTAAAATATTTGACATATGTCATTCGTTTCCATGGTTTCACTGTTAGAATTTTAATTTTTCACATACCAAACCTGAAACATGAAATAACTAAAGCAAGGTCCCTTTTCGTGACAGCCTAAAATAACGAAATTTTCGTAAGACTAAATTTTGATTTCAATAATTTGCACCTTTGAAATTGACATGTTGGTATTAAAAAATTATAAAAAATGTCACTTTCTTAATAATGATCATAACCAATAAATCTAAAGTCGGTTTTACAGTGTAAGGAATATTTTTAATTGATATTTAAAGACCGTAATACACTATAAAAGTAACCAAAAAATCTGGTTTGTCCTTACAAAAGTGAACAGCATATATATATTTAATTAAGAGAGCTGTTAACAAGGATAATATTAGAAAGTTGGTTGGTATCTGGGTGAGTACCAACTGTAAAGTGATTGTCTGTCAATTGGCGACTTCTTTTCCCGCCAAGCCAACCAAAAACTATGTAATTTATATACCTTACATGTTACGTGTTAGTTATTTCGATATATCGAAAATATCGATATTTTTACTTCGATATATATCGAATATATCGATATCACACTTACGATGTATCGAATCATGCTTATATCGATATTCAAAAATAAATTCCCATCCCTACTCACACGTCACCTTTTTGAAAAAACTCTGATCTCATTATCTTGATGCATCATAATATAGGGGGGCCGCAGACAATATTTACATAATTGGGGGGATCCCAGGCCAGTAAAGATTGAGAAACACTGCTTTACTAGATACGAGTACCTATGTCACCCTGAAATGTGCAAAAATTCATACTTGACATCTTTTTCTTGACTTGACTTGAATTCTTTTAAGGCGATTTCAACAGGGACGAAGCTCCACTCCAAATCGAAGGCTACTGTATGGTAATTTTAAATAGGAAAAAAACATTTTACAGAAGACTGTGCAAGATTAATTACTACAAAATGATACAATGTGCTTCAACGTATTTCATAAATCATTTTTTCTATTTTCACTGTTAAACTGTATGCATATCAGTCGGTAAAGGTAGAATAAATGATGATAGTCTTTTCATAATTACTCACTGACATACTTTTCTTCATTTTTCATAAATACGTAATGTCAGGTTAAAACAATTTTTATAAACATAGCTTTTATTATTACGTTTTAGGAAAATTGAACCAAACTATATCGTATTTTAGGAGTATAATGGAAAATATATTGACAAAAGATAGGAGAATATCCAGAAATATCTTTAATACAAGGTGTCTCAAAAGAAATTTTATATTTAGTGGATCGTTTAAAAAAAAAGTAAGCCGTATATAGAAAAAATGTTTATTAATTATTAAAATACACTTTTTGGGGATTTATTTCTTAAAAATAATATCGTCTAAATGTAGACTCTCGCGTTCTCGGCACTCATTTAATCGAACAGTAAAATTACTTATGACGTCTCGGCAGGTGGACTCAGGGATGGCTGCCATTTCGTAACGGATATTTTCTTTCAAATGCGCCAGCCAGTGAATTCGGTTTATTGGCGTAAACTTTAGATTTAAGATAACCCCATAGGAAAAAGTCCATAGGGGTTAAATCTGGACTGCGTGGAGGCCAATTTATGTCACCTCTCCGGGAGATCAATTTGCCTGAGAAAATTTCACGAACACGTGGCAGAGACATATTGGACGTGTGTGAAGTTGCTCCGTCCTGTTGGAACCATGTTCTTTGGTTATAGCCAGGAAAGTTTTGCAGTTCAGGTACCAAGAAGTTGTCTAACATCTCCACATAACGCTCTGAATTCACTGTAACTGCACGCCACCTTTCGTCTTCAAAAAAGTAAGGGCCGATAATTCCTCGCGCCGACATTGCAGCCCATACGGTCACTTTAGGCGAATGTAGGGGTTTCTGATGTTTGCGTTTCGGATTCGTTGTACTCCAGTAGCGGCAGTTCTGCTTATTTACGTGGCCATTAAGATGAAAATGAGCTTCATCCGAAAACAAAATGTTGGTAAACGTTGAAAATCGCTCAATCACCTGATTTACGAAATTAAGCCTCTGACTGGCATCTTGGGGCTTTAATTCTTGCACCAATTGAATTTTGTAGGGGTGCAGCTTTAGGTCTTTGTGCATAATGCGATGTAATGATGATCTATGCACATTTAAAGCACTTGCGCGCTTCCGAATTGAAAGGTTCGGGTCGTCACGAACAGACTGATTAACATTCTCCACGTTTTCTACCGTTCTTGATGACCTAGGTCGCCCGGATTTATATTTATCCAGCGTTGTACCAGTCTCTTCAAACTTTTTAACCCAATGTCGAATGAGAGGAATGCTTGGCGCATCATTTAAGTGGCGAAAACCTCGAATACTGCAGAATTTTCTACGCGCTACAGTCGCCGAATCACCGTTTTTGTAAAACTCTCGCACGCATAACGCGCGGTCTGCTCCCGAGAAACGCTCGAGCCAGGATACCGATTGACATAACCCCCGCGCCCCTCGGATACGTTGCGTACACGCAGTAAGCTAAATAAATATAAAATTTCTTTTGAGACACCTTGTATATGGTGTAATAAGGATAAAGTTATTTATTAGTTATGGCCAGGACGATTTTCCTGTTATTATTGTTTGTGGTTTTTCTTGACGTCAGAGAAAGCGTCATTCAGTTGCGCACGTACTATATTATGATTTACAGTGTAATTGGTCCTGTAAAGTTTCCTGTTGTAATAATGTATAATGAAATAAGTTTAGAATAGTTTTTTACTGAATGAGTATTGGCTGTTTAATTATGACTGCCAACAATTTACTTAGGGGAGTTACTAGGGGAGGCACAATAGTATAGTACTTACAAATTTGTTTTCAAGTTATACTAGCAAAAATTAATGTGAAGTGTGAATTTTCACACATTTCAGGATTTTGTAGGTATTTAATAAGTGTAAAGGTAGCCATACACGGTGAGGATTTCCTCAAGGAAAAAGCCTCAAGGAATTCCTCTACCGAACCCTTGCCCACACACGGAGAGGATTGGCCTCAAGGAAAAGGCCTTGAGGACCACAACTTAGGCTTGTGCGTAGAATCAGCAGATGCTTCTGATTTCATCGATTCCTTAATTTTTTTTATTCTCTTTGCGGAGAGTGCTTCTGATATTGTTTATTTTTTTTAACACATCATTTTTTGTAGGTTTCGCGTTCACTTCTTTTATTTTTTCCAATAATTTCGCGTACGAAGCCTCCTTTTTATTTCTATCATGGTATTCTTTAGAACTTATAGAACTTACTTGCCACAAGCAAGGTTCATTTTCATACTTAAGTATGAATTCCGATAAAAATTCTCTAGATATGACTAAATAAATTCCACACTCACTTTACAAATCCTCAAGGCCGACTGTCGATAGCACACACACGGTAGTAAGAGTCTGGCCTCAAGGCTAATTACGTTCTGGCCTCAAGGCCGAAATATGATTTTTGTTCGGAATTTTTTGGCCTCAAGGCTTGGACTGTTCAGGCCAAACCTTAAGGAAATCCTCACCGTGTATGGCTACCTTTAGAAGGCAACACAATACTAGACCTGGTGTCTGAAACCTTTGCCGAGTTTAATCTTTTGGTTAAACTCGGTTACTAACAATCCCATAAGTAACCATAGCAACCATTTTCTGACTATTTATAGTTAAATAATCTTTCAGAAACCGGTCCTAGATGTCTAGGAATATTTGTTATATAATCACATCAAAATCAACAGATTTTTGATGAAAAACATCATTTTTATTCGTTATTTGAATACTAAGAGCTAGCATTTAATTTTAAACAAAATTTAAATAACGTGCCAAAAATCTCGGCGTTTTTTTCTGCATTTGGTTCGTATTCAAGTCTTCATTGGATTAATAAGAATATATTGATAAATGGCTTAATTTTTTTCATTTTCAGAAACGTATTTCTCACTATCAACAATTATTATTTGATTTAAAGTATTTCATTACTGCAAATGATTTATTCCTCTTTGATACCTTAAAAACAAAAATCTTAAGTAATTCAAACAATAGGTTGAATCACAACGTTTAGTATATTAAAATAATTGAACACTACTTTGTTACACTGTTATTTTGAACACTGTTATTTTTTTATTAGGATAACTAAAAAACATCTAGTGAATGATCAAAAGAAGAACCTATTGAGGAAAATTAATTAAAATAATGTAAAAAAAAAACAGTAGAACGGATTGAATGATGATTAAAAAAGAAATAATCCGGTTTCATGGGCAGGAAGGGTCCTGTCTACGCTATTAATATTTAGTATTTAGACCATAAATCAGCTTTATTATTTATCTATCAATAGATATATTTATAAAAATAAACTGCGTCTCAATGATTTCCTGTGTTCATTCCCATTTTGCTCAAATTTATGTTACTAAAGACTCACTAAATAATTTTATGAATATGTATTCACGTAATCATAATCAATATATTGTTAAAATCAAAAAATTTTAGCAAGGTGTTTCAGAAAACTTCTTCAAAGAAATCCTTCAAAGAAATGCTTATTAATTGTACAATATTCTAATACGTAAGTTCTGGAAAATTTACTGTCAAATCTAAGTGTTGATAGATAAATACTCAGGGCGATAAATTTATGATATTAACGGCCAAATTGTAAGGTTGCTACTTCAATTCCCCGTTGGTGATATTATTCGGGCGAGAATAATATGTTTACATTACTCTCATTTCACAATCATTCATCCCTCATCCAGGTGTAGGAACTCGCCCCATGGCATCGGCGATTAGCCTCGTTGCAGAAATAGGTCGATGTAAAATAAATAAAATAGTAATAATAAATATTAACGGATTATACTATTGTGATTTAGATCTAGAAATTACGTAATTTACGTAAAAACAAATATTTATGTTCTTTTATTTTTGTTCCTTTTTTTCTCTCTCAAGGTTTCTCACAAGGAGCAACAAGATTATCTATCTTAACTTCTCGTGATTCCTCGTGACTGTATTGTATTATTATTGTACTATTTTATTAATTTTTTTTTATGTGTATATCTTGGCACTATATTTATATAGAGTGAGGCAACACTTATGTTCATCTTGATTATTTCCTTAACCCCTTAAGGACCAGGCCCGAGTTAACTCGGGCCACAATATATGGTCCAAAAAGACCGTACCCGAGATAACTCGGCTGGTCACATATTTTATGTTCCATTATGTATTTACCCGAAATAAATCGAGAAAATGATCTTACAAAAAAATAAATAAATAAATAAAGTTGGTAATACAATTTGGAAACCAAAAGACATAATTGATTATATAATGACACAATGGGTGGGGTTGATCTACTAGACCAACAAATGCAAAATTATCCACTTACGAAGAAAAGGAAAAAAGTACTATATAAAAATATATTTTCATTTGTTCGTCATTTGTATGTGGAACGCTGTGGTGTTAAAAAAAAAAATAGTGATCAGATGAGTAATTTAGAATTAAGAAAACGCTGATAAAATTTTTTTTCTCCACGACCTCTATAGAATTTACCAATTCTAAAACCAATTTTGACTACAGAAAGTAAATATTCTAACACAAGAGTTGGAATTTTATTTTAAAGCACTTATTTTCTTATGCATTTCGCGTGTATTTCATTCTATCACTTGTTATAGAATAACTATTCTATGCTTGTTGTCTTTTGTTTTTGTAGGGTTACATTAAGATATATGCAACGTTTACATTAAATAAATGCAACATAACTTTGCGGCCGATGTGCGGCAAATTAAATTAAAATTAAACAAATAATAAATTAAAAAAATAGTTTAATTAATTGATTAATTTGTTATGTAATATACATTATTTGTTAAGATAAAATGTTTGTTAATATAATTATTTGTTATTTTTTTTTCTTTTTGGTGGTCGTGGAGAAAGTAGGGTCTGTGACTCGGTTGGAAGAGAAAATTCGTTGCTCGTGGTTCCGAGCGCGAGCCGCAGGCGAGCGTCAAAATGTTCCACTCGCATCGAATTTTCTCATTCCAACCTTTTTACAGAATATACTATTACACTGGCACAGGAACAAAAAATCTGGGCGTCCAAGAAAACAAGGCCCTTTGAGGCTAATTGAAAGGCATTTTCCTGACAGTTTTCTTATATATTACGTTTTTTAGGGTTTTGTAGGTATGACCAAAAAACCCTTATACCGTCATTTTGTCGTCTGTCTGTCTGTCTGTCTGTCTGTCTGTCTGTCTGTCTGTCTGTCTGTCTGTTCGGTAAAAATTGTAGCCAAACGGCTAAACCTAGAGAGTTGAAATTTGGCATACTTGTACAACTTTTTGACCCGCACATAGGAAAAATACTAAAACATCTAAAAAACATATCCCCCTAAAAATATAAACAAATATGTGCTCATCGAAAAAAAAAAATATTTTTTTAAAATTCTGAGTAGGGTATCAAATGAAAGCCCTTAGTACGTGGATTAACGATCAAAATTTTATTTTTGCAAAATAAATTATTTTGACGCGATTTTTGCCAAAATTGTGCAAAAATTTTTTTGTCCCACACCCTGTAGCCCAGATTGTTTAAACTAAAAATGTGAAAAAATTCTAAGTAATGTATATTGGTGTGAACCGGAATAGTACAACAGGAATTTTTGATCAGATTATGTTTTCGGAAAATAATGCATTTTTTGTGTTTTTAACCAAAATATGTTAAATATTTAATTCGCTATGTAACCAAGTTGATACGTCAGCCCTCATAGCGATGTGCGTTTAGTCATTGGTTTTCTAATTTGCTAAACAGTTAACTTGCAAACTAGAGTTCGAATCCTGTCAATTTTATTTTTTTTTTGTTTTTTTTTGCAGTTTTCTTTTGTTTAAATTATTTTGTAAAAATTCTAGTTATATTTTGGTAAATGTTGCATTTAATTTTTAAAAGCGTAAATTTAATAACCAGTGGGAAGTGTTGAAATTATAATTTAATTCTGTTTGATGTATACGAAATCAGAGGGCGGGGCTAATGATTTAATCAACCAATAGAAGCCATAGGCGCAATTTTCAAAATCGTAATGAACCTTGCTATGTAAAAAAAATACTGCACATATTTAGAAACTTAAATAATGGTATTAGGCATTCGAATTAAAATTCATAAAAAAATATTTTGACATAAAATTTGTTTTGGCATCCCAAATAATCATCATTCAGTTATTACATACCTGCAAAACCCTGAAATGTGTGAAAATTCACACTTCACATCAATTTTTTCTTATTTTACTAATATGTATCATTTTTACTTATCATTTGTTTGAATTAAATAAAAAACATGTTTATTTATAAAAATAAAGTTTTTTTTTTAAACAAACTTTTTTTTTGTCCTTAATATGTCAAAATATTAGTTTTAATTATTTAAAAAAAATATTTTTTGGTGCATTTATTTGAAAAAAAAAATCGGTCCAAAATAAAAGAGTCACGACAGTTAATAACTACTTTTCAAATTACACTACCCATATTATTTAACACAATATTTTAGAGCGTTTTTTCTCTTTTCAACGGTGTAAAACTTTTATACCCTTACATTACAACATTTTTGAGAAAAGCTACTTTTTGTGGTCTTAAAAATAATAAGTGATTAGTGACTCATAACAGTAATCTACCTATTGTACTAAATGTTCAAAATGATGACCTAGCTGTTCAATACACTATTGTACACGTTTTGTAACAACTTACTGAACAGAATAATCCTTATTTTCCAAATTTATCGTTTGAAACGCTTGGCTAATTCAAATTATCCACAAGTAGAAACAATTGTATGCATTTGTTTTCCATTATTTATCAACAAATAAGTCGTCATTTCGAAGGCTACAAAAGCGATAATCTCAAAGATTTTGTTATGTAAAGATATACAAATTTAATACCGTTGAATAGAGAGAAAAAAGCTCTATAATAATATGTAAAATAATATGTGTAATGTAATTTGAAGAAAAATTATTTACCATCATACCTTTTGCAAAACATATGCAAAAAAAAAAAATTGATACGGTTATCGTGTGACCCCCATTACCTAAAATAAGTTTTATTCGAAAAGTATTTTTATCTATTTTTATTAAGGAAATATAAGGAAATGTAATTTAAATAGGGGGGGGGGGAAACTGAGGTGAACATAAGTGTTGCCTCAGCCTGTATACCATTGTATGTATCTTGTGAATATTAATACTTGTTTCTTTTTCAGAAAATGGCATAAAGAACTAATACTAGCAAAAAAGAAAAGTCGAGATCCAAACCTACTTAATGCAATAACAAAAACATTTTGGGCACCTTATGCCGTTTACGGCTTCCTTCTAATGATACAGTCATGTGTCATCAAGTAAGTAGATGACAAAAATACATTATTCATTCATAATACCGATATAATATTTGCAGAGTAGCACAACCTATTATTTTAGGTAAATACATTAATTATTTCGATTCTTCGACGGAATCGACGCAAAATGAAGCCTACTTGTATGCAAGTGGAGTGGTTCTATTGTCAGTAGCGAGTATACTGATAATGCATAACTGCAGTTTTGGAGAACAGCGACTGGGCATGCGATGTAGGATAGCATGCTGCTCGCTTATTTATAGAAAGGTAAGGATAATTTGGAAATAAAACCAACATCTCAAGTGGCAGTAAATTACGGAGTGATTATTTAATGGCGAGACGACGTCACTGGAAGTTTTAATAATTTGCCGTTTCATACACATCGTAGCAGGCGATTATGCGCGCATGCGCATCATGGTTATTATATCTCTTCAAGGTTATTATAGTCATAGTATTCACCAGTATTTCTGCTAGGAGGCACGTAAAATTCGGCGACGTCGTCTCGCCATTAAATAATCACTCTGTACTTTTTGAATAATAATCCTGAAGATTTAAAAACAAGCAATTATTTAATTGCCTGATTAAAAATTGAACCTGAAATAAGACAGGGAGATACAATTTCTCCGAAACTGTTTACTGCAGTTCTAGAGTACCTATCCAAACGTCTATCCAGGGAAAACAAGGGCATTCAAATAAATGGTGTGAGGCTAAATCACCTGAGATTCGCCGGTGATATTGTTCTCATGTCAGACAGCGTTCTGGATGCATTACAAATGCTGCAGGAACTCAATGAACTAGCTAAAGAGTAGAGCTCAAGATAAATAAACAATTGTACTGAGTGAGGCGCTGAAAATTGACGATGCCAATATTGAACAGGTTGATGCTTACAAAGGTGCGTTCGGCATAAGCTAATAATCTACAAATTCAGTATAATTTACACAAGAAACGTTCGGCGTAAGGTTTCTGTGTGCACCTCAAAGACCGTTAGGCAAATATCGTGCAGTGCAGTTTGTGCTGCATACTCGTCCCAAGTTTAGAGCGTTCGGCAATCTGTGCAATAGTGTTTTTCGTGGTAAAAATACAAGTTATTATTTTTCTACAAAACAAAATGACTGAAAACAATCAAGATATTATTGTTTATGCCTGCAGCATTTGCCAAATAAAAAGTACAAATATAAAAGGAGCTTATGACAACGTCCAACTTCCAGTTCTAAACAATATTCTCCTGAAACTTGGTATACCTAGTAGCTTCACACAGTCTATTTTGAGTCTTCTGTCTGACAGACCATTGTATGTAAAATGGAAAAACCAAATTCAAGGTCCTAGAAATGCCAATATAGGCCTTCCGCAAGGGGCTATTCTAAGTCCAATTCTATTCAACATATACATGTCCGCTATAGAGCACTACATTTCCCCTTCCACAAAAATATTGCAATTTGCAGACGATGTTGTTTTGTACACAGACCATAAACATTTACTACGTTGCACGGAAGCACTAAATGCATCTATGAAAAAACTAACAAATTGGTTATTCACTTCACAAGGACTAGAATTATCAAATGAGAAATGTCAGATTACAATATTCACAAGACATCATCCAACACATCTACCATCGGAAATAACATTAAATAATTTTTCTTACCCCGTAAAGCCGGTGTCCAAATTTTTGGGTATGTACTTGGACAGGAAATTAACATGGAGCGCCCACATCCAACAGTTAATTACAGCATGCGATAAGCTCACTAATATTATCAAAGCTATAGCAGGAAATAAATGGGGTTCTCATCCAAAAATCTGTCTATTAGTATACAAAGCCATCATACGCGCAAGACTAGACTATGGTAGTATATTTTATGGAGGTGCCAACCAGACAAGACTAACAAATATTGACCGAGTACAATACAGAGCTCTTCGGGCCTGTATTGGAGCACTACGTACAACACCGATACCTGCCCTTCTAGCAGAATCGGGAGAATGTCCGCTATGGATTAGAAGAAGGAAACTCGCAGATACATACATGCTGAAAAGAAATTCTCTTCCTATATGCGATCTATTAAATAAGCTGGATGAATTATCCCATCTCTGTGAAACAAATAGGTATTGGGCAAAGAAACCTACACCTGCTCTTGTTGAGGCCAATAAATCGGTCCAAATGCAAAAGAATCTTATTATGAGTACAAATAAACCAGTATGCTTCTTGTATCCATTCCACTTTAGTGACAAACATGAATTTGCACATCATCTGAAGGAAAACCCTACGTCGGAATACAAAATATACACAGATGCATCGAAGAATGAAACAAGTGTAGGCTGCGCATTCTATGATCCGCAGTCAGATCATTCAGCTTTGTTTAAACTTCCAAACCAAACGTCCATTTTTACAGCCGAGGTGGTAGCCATACAGAAAGCCGTGGAGTTCTGCCGTGAAATACAACAAAAAAACATATCTATAATATCTGACTCCCAAAGTGCTATTAAAGGGATACATATGCCTATGGATAAGAATAACAAATTTCTCTATGACATACTCCAAACTGTATACGAACTTGCGGAAAAACAACAAATCATATTCCATTGGACAAAAGGACATAGTGGTACTCTAGGAAATGAAACAGCGGATAAATTAGCGAAAGAAGCAACCACCAAGGGTACTCCACTGGATATATCTCTCCCCCCAAGCGATATAAAAACAATTCTCAAAAAAAGAACAGAAAACATATGGCAAAGAGAATACACTGCAATGAGTTTGACTGTAGGAAAAAGATATGCAGAGATTCAACCGGTGATAAGAAAACCTTGGTTTTTTGATTACAACTGGAAAAGAGGTGAGATAGTTAAAATCGTACGAATAAGAAATAATCATGGGTGTTACCCAGCACACCTATACAAGATGGGCATAATTGAGTCGCCAGTATGCGACTGTGACTATGAGTCTGATGCAACTATGGAACACATCATATTTGACTGCCTACACTTCACGGACGAAAGACTCGACTACATACAGGAATTATCAATAAACGGAATTAACGTTCCTACAACAATGACGGAGTTATGCAGAAACGAAAAAATTTACAAATACGTAATAAAATTTCTCAACAACATAAAGCTAGACATTTAAAACTGTTCTTAGAATTAACTGTGCATCTCTACTGTCTTCCCTTCCGATGGTCTGATTCCAGTTTGTATAAATCCCGCAGAGACGGGCCCCTCTGCACTATACTTTCCTTCTTGTGTACTTGTGTTATCCTGAGTTAGGAAATATTCAACAAATACCATGTCTGGCTCATTGTTCTAGTTAACAAAGGCCATTAATAAAATAAAACAAAAAAAAACCAACATCTCAAGTGGCAGTAAATTACGGAGTGATTATTTAATGGCGAGACGACGTCACTGGAAGTTTTAATAATTTGCCGTTTCATACACATCGTAGCAGGCGATTATGCGCGCATGCGCATTATGGTTATTATATCTCTTCAAGGTTATTATAGTCATAGTATTCACCAGTATTTCTGCTAGGAGGCACGTAAAATTCGGCGACGTCGTCTCGCCATTAAATAATCACTCTGTACTTTTTGAATAAAAATCCTGAAGATTTAAAAACAAGCAATTATTTAATTGCCTGATTAAAAATTGAACCTGAAATAAGACAGGGAGATACAATTTCTCCGAAACTGTTTACTGCAGTTCTAGAGTACCTATCCAAACGTCTATCCAGGGAAAACAAGGGCATTCAAATAAATGGTGTGAGGCTAAATCACCTGAGATTCGCCGGTGATATTGTTCTCATGTCAGACAGCGTTCTGGATGCATTACAAATGCTGCAGGAACTCAATGAACTAGCTAAAGAGTAGAGCTCAAGATAAATAAACAATTGTACTGAGTGAGGCGCTGAAAATTGACGATGCCAATATTGAACAGGTTGATGCTTACAAAGGTGCGTTCGGCATAAGCTAATAATCTACAAATTCAGTATAATTTACACAAGAAACGTTCGGCGTAAGGTTTCTGTGTGCACCTCAAAGACCGTTAGGCAAATATCGTGCAGTGCAGTTTGTGCTGCATACTCGTCCCAAGTTTAGAGCGTTCGGCAATCTGTGCAATAGTGTTTTTCGTGGTAAAAATACAAGTTATTATTTTTCTACAAAACAAAATGACTGAAAACAATCAAGATATTATTGTTTATGCCTGCAGCATTTGCCAAATAAAAAGTACAAATATACTAAATATACAAAATTTACTTGATCATTAATTCCTTCTATAAAGGCACTGGTTCTTGTACTTTATAATAACGTTTTATTTTACAAGCGTGTATTTTCTGCAGAATACTCTCAAAATTTTCTGAGTACAAGCGGAAATTTAGTTTAAATTGATTTGTAGTCATGTTTGGAACAGTATTCTTTGCATATTCAAATACTTTTTACCAAAATATTTCCCTGTTTTTCATCCGAATTGTTTTCCTCCAAATTTGTTTTATATTACTTAAAACGTTTTTTCAAAAAAGAGTAGGTTAGAACAGTGGTTCCCAAACTTATTTTGTCGTGGAACCCCTATGCGCTGTTCAAAAAAATACGGAACCCTTTTATTGGAAACATTTTTGATACAATTTTAAATACAAAAAAAAAAAATTATAATTTTGTTTTCTTGAATAAATTTTTAACTAATCTTAAATTTTTTTGAATATCCATTTTTATGAAACAAGAGAGATATATAGAGCACCTTGTCCCGCGGAACCCCTGAATTTTATCGCGGAATACAGTTTGGGAAACACTGGGTTAGAATAACGAGAATAACTGCACAATCTTAACAAAGCGTTCGTCTTTGACTTTCTTGCACAGTTGTCACGTAACAAAAAACTTTCGTGCCACAGAGTTAACGCTGCACAGTTATGCCGAACGTACTTCAAGTATCTTGGGCACGAAATACGAATTGACAAAGACAATCAAACGTACGAAATCGTCAGTAAAATATAAGGATGGACAACATTTGATAAACTACGAAACATTTTGAAAAATGATATCCCAATGTGCCTTAAAAAGAAAGCTTTTGAACTATGTGTTATGCCTGTCTTAGCTTACAGGGTGGAAATTCTAACATTAACTAAAGCTTCTGCTAGAAAGCTGCAAGTTACCCAAAGGGCCCTACGTTTATCTGCCCGTAGTTTCCGCTCTAGAATCTGTTTGGTCCGTCTGTTGTTCTAGCTAGATGGCCTGCTGATTTTCATTTCATGCTAACTATTTTTAGAAGGATGTTGGTTAGTTTCGTCTTTGACGAATTTTAGCATTTGATATTTTACCCCTCAGCGTTATACCGAGCATGGCTCGATCAATGGCAATTTGAGTTACTGGCAGCTTTCTAGCATAAGCTTTAGTTATTGTTAGAGTTTCCACACCGTATGCTAAGACGGGCATAAACATAGTTCGAAAGTTTTCTTTTTAAGACTAGTTCAAATATAATTTTTAATTGTCATATTTTCCTGAAGGTTTCACACGTTTGATTATCTCTGTCAATTTGTATTTCGTTTCCAAGATACTTGTAAGCATCAAATTGTTCAATGTTGGCATCGTCGATTTTCAGCGCCCATTTTTGTATAATAAAAATTTTTCGTAGTATTTTTGATACTCATAGTTATTTAAATAAATTTGTCATACCTTACGCGTAGTCACCCACCGTGTCAGACAATTAGTAAACATACTTGATAATTTTGTAAGATAACATTTTATGGCTGCTTTTATTGCACCATATACAAAATATTTAGAAAAAAATATTTAAACATTACACCTAATAAATTACAAAATTGTGACAATATAAACAATAACAATATTTTTCAATTTAATTGTTAAGGTATTTTATCGAAATATTAATTATATAAATACAGTTTTATTGGCTACTTTATGGGTTTATTGTCGGTGTTCCCATTTAAATTTTTCTTTCCCATACTTGGTTTTGACCGAGATCCGGCCGCATACTTTACGGGGCCCTGTGCAAGTGCTCGCTGACTGAACTTAATTAACTATTGTGTATTGTACACACGAAGTGTTCCAGCAGTCTCGGGACCTTGGGCGATTACCAAGTTTTGCATTCCAAATTCAGCAATTTGCAAATAAAATTGATCCTTTTAGAAATCAAATTCAACATTTTGCAAGTCAAATTCAACCTTTTGAAAATCGTGACATTCATGAAAGGATACTGGAATCTGAACATGTCGAATTAAGCATAAGTTCCATTGGAATTGGATTGAACTGGTTAAGAATCTAAGTAAAACGTACCTCATTGCAAGTTGATCATCCAAATTTTCGAAGAACAGCTGACACGCAAAAAAATGACGCGTTACACCAGAGTTTCCCAAACTGTGCTCTGCGAGCGTCTACTAGTGCTCCGCGATCTATTAGTGTTGCTATATATACAGGGTGTTAGGTAAATGTCCGGCACAATTTAAAAGACAGCATGGTGACGTAGAATGCAATCGATTTTTCCTTTGCCAATTTTCTCTAATATGTGAATTTCGTCCAAAAATAAACAAACAAAAAGTTGCCCCAAATTTTGAAAACCACTGACTTTTTAATTTTTCATATTGATCCAGAAGTTGTGTAGTAGCCATAGAGAACAAAACAAGTACTTTGATATTCTATTATTGAACAACAATAAAAAAAAAATTCTATATCAACTACACAAGTTCTGGATTAATATGAAAAATTTAAAAAAAGTCAGTGGTTTTCAAAATTTGGGGCATATTTTCGTTTGTTTAGTTTTGGACGAAATTCACATTTTAGAGAAAATTGGCACAGGAAAAATCGATTGCATTCTACGTCACCATGCTATCTTTTAAATTGTGCCGGACATTTACCTAACACCCTGTATAGCAATGATAGTGCTCCGCGGCTCAAAAAGTTTGGGAAACTCTGCGTTACACTTTTCTCGAAATGCTCCGGATGCTCGACAAAAAATAATATTCATTGATAATTCATAATAAATTAATTAATAATTCATAATTTGTTACTATCCTCTAGTTCAGCGTTTCTCAATCGGAGGGCCGTGAAAGCTTCGTCGGGGGCGCGCAAATTCATACAAGAACGAAATATGAAAATATAATAGAAATGAGCTCAATCTTGCAAGATATAAAATTTACCCATATTTATAAATATCTTACATTTATAAAAATATTCCTTTCATAACATAAATATAATAAATCATTTCATTTATCATTATATCTAATATACTTATGTATGTTGACAACTAATTTGAACTACAGGCTATTCCAAACGTTTAACCGGAACTAAATGGAATTTTAATATTTTTAAGTTGTCACTAGTTAACTATATAATGAGTAAACTGGACTTTTGCTAAACAAAATGATTAAAAGCTTCTTTCAATCGATAAAAATTACTAGATTTGAAAATCTAGTTCCGCATAAACCAATGAAACAGACTATAAGTAAACTATATCAAGGTGAAAAAATTGTATGTGTCGGTTGATACGTTTCTATTACAATGGTTTGCGTTGGAGGTACTTCAAGTACTTAGTACTTTCAAGTAGGGACGACTTGAAAGTGCAATATTTTTTATTATATATATTTTTTTATTATGCTCCGAGTTACAGATAACCCAAGAGTAAGGATGTGGAAGTGTTTAAATAGGGTGACCATTATCTTAAGAAGGCAATGCGGGACGGAGCAAAAAAAGGTGGTCACTTCCCAAATATAATTGAAGAGCAAAAAAAAAGGTCCTCACCTCCCAAATCCAAGTGAAGAGCAAATAAAAAGGTCCTCACCTCCCAAATCCAAGTGAAGACCGAAAAAAAAAAGGTCCCCACCTCCCAAATCTAAGTGAAGAGCAATACAAAAGGTCCTCATTTCCTCAAATACAAGTTACAAAGCGGGACAAAATGTTAAAATGCGGGACAAAATGTTAGAATGCGGGACTTTTGCGGGACGCATCTTAATGCGGGACACCCAATCAAAATGCGGGACAGTCCCGCAAAAAGCGGGACGAATGGTCACCCTAGTTTAAATCAAAATGGAATGCACCTTGAACACTTGTAAATAATTTTTTTTTTTTCAAGTCGTTATACGGAATATAATCGTCATATAAAGATACCACTTTTTTTCAACCGTAAGCGATATCAAATAAATGTTTAATTAAAGTTGTTTCTTTTCAAAAGCTCTATCCAAAGATACCGAATATGACGCACGTTCCCATTTAAAAAAATCGAAATTGTCCTTGATATCGTATACTTCCGGTTTATTCCGGAAAATTTCAATACCATTCAATTTTTAGGATAAATTGGTTAACAATTTTTTTTTTTTCCATCTTGGTCACACGTCGCCTTTTCGAGAAAAACGTGTTCCCTCTATTTTGATCCACCATATATATAGGGGGGTTGCAGACAATATTTATATAATTTCGGGGGGGGGGTCCCATGCCAGAAAAGATTGAGAAACAGTGGTCTAATATATAAACACTAACGTCTTATTTTTGTTGTAGATGTTAAGACTAAGTAGAGGGGCCTTAAACCAAACCCAGTTAGGACAAGTTATTAATTTGCTGTCAAATGATGTAAGTCGATTCGACATGACACCAGTGTATCTACACTATGTGTGGATAATGCCTATACAAGCTGCTGTAAGTGCCTTCTTCATGTATAACAGTGTCGGGGTGTCTGCCCTGGCTGGACTACTAGTTATCACACTACAAGCCGTCCCACTGCAAGGTCAGTATATGGGTATAGAAATAACAAACCCCAGGTACCTTCCTTAGGTCATAGATACTGTAATATTGGAGACATAAGATAAAAAAACATTCCTAGAATTGTCATTTCACTGAATGCGGTTGTTGTCAAGGAGAAATACCGGAGATAAAATGGTATTTTATTTAACAAGCATATAATGGAAGCTATATTTCACGAGAATAAAGTTTACCACCCGAGCCATAGGCGAGGGTTGTAATCAGCCGAATAAAATATAGCCATTCTATAAGAGTCAAATAGAATATTATATCTACAACTATAGTTTTATTATTAAAAAATTAATATATTTAATAACACAGAAATTCCGAACGTCTATTATTAAACTTCAGAACCTACGTCATCAAGATGGCTGCTGAATCATCAACCGATTGGAACGTACAACAATGTTTAAAATATTATTTATTGTTTTATTTATTATAACTTATAAATAATATTGTAATTATAAAGATGGGCTGTGTGAGGCGCAAATAGCCCTCGTTGCTGATCTCCAAACATTTTATCACATGTTATCACATTTATCACATTTTATCTAACTAGCTTACTAAATATTAACTTGCAGTGTAAAAAAAACGTTAATTTTTCACGAGTGAACACGCATTCGCGTCAATTTTTTACATTTGTTGCAATATGAACAGCTTTATATATTTATAGTTGAACACATAATCTATTTATTATTTGATAGTCGTAGATAAAGATTTTTATGTACCTACGGGTGTCTATTTCTGTCCATAGACTACGTAAGTTTTTTTTTAGGGTTTTGTAGGTATGACAACCAAAAAACCCTTATAACGTCACTCATGTGTCTGTACGGTAGAAATTGCAGCCAAACGGCATAACATAGAAAGTTGAAATTTGGTATGCTTATACAACACATAAATGATACAACTAGATCTAGCTGACCAGTTTCGAAATATTTTATTTCTTTATCAGAGAGAAAAAATATTTCGAAACTGGTCAGCTAGATCTAGTTGTATCATTTATGTCCGCAAGCCGTACAACCTTATCCACAAATATACACTTAAGGACACGACCAACTCCACATAAACAATTACGTGTTTAATAGAAAAGTTCATTAAAAATGTTTAAATTTTGAATGGCATACCAAATGAAACCTATTAATGCGTGGAGCAACAAGTAAATTTTTATTTTTGAAATATCTATTTTTTTTTGCCAAAAAATAAGTATTTTGTTTTAATTGGATAAAGTTTCCAAAAAAACCTTTTACCACGTGCTGTAACCTAGAAGGGTTATCAAATCCATTATTAGCCAGAAATTAATTTTATTTTTAATTGACACTAGATTAATAAACAATTTAGATTTATAAATTCCTAATTTATAATAATAAATAAAATTCTTAGTCAATGTTGGCGACTGCAATCTTGAATGTTAGGCTGGTTAGAATTTTTATGTGAATATTTATGTCTCCATTATTCACCATAAAATTGCTGAACTGTAAATTACGGAAAACCATAAAATTAACAGCCTGTTAAATAGTTTGTATTTAACACTTCCATCAGATTTCAGATAAATTCAGTTAGATTAATTTAACATAGTGTTCGTAATTCATTTTATTTTCCAAGCATATGATCAACTCAAGGTAATGCATACTTGCGATGCAGATTGAGATGCGGCGGACGGCAGAAATTATTTAACTCTTTTTTTTATTGCTACACTGTTACACAGGCTTCGCTCGGGGACAATTCGTTATTATTGTGTAGCAACTTTGGGTTTTGAAATAATAGATTCTTTTTTAGACATAATATATATTATCACTAGAAATTTCAAGGAAATATAAATAAATATATACTTATATGAGAATACAGATTTCCCAGTAACCATTATTAGGGTTTTGTAGGTATGACCAAAAAACCCTTTTACCGTCATTTTGTCGTCTGTCTGTCTATTCGGTAAAAATTATAGCCAAACGGTTACACCTAGAGAGTTGAAATTTGGCATGTTTATACAACTCTTTGACCCGCACATAGGAAAAATACTGAAACATCTAAAAAACATATCCCCCTAAAAATATAAACAAATATGTGCTCATCGAAAAAACAAATATATTTTTTTTAAATTCTGAGTTGGGTATCAAATGAAAGCCTTTAGTACGTGGATTAACGATCAAAATTTTATTTTTGCAAAATAAATTATTTTGATGCAATTTTTGCCAAAATTGTGCAAACAAAAATTTATCCCACATCCTGTAGCCCAGATGGTTTAAACTAAAAATTTGAAAAAATTCTAAGGAATGTACATTGGTGTGAACCGGAATAGTACAACAGGAATTTTTGATCAGATTATGTTTTCGGAAAATAATAAATTTTTTGTGTTTTTTTGTTGACGATGTATAAAAATTATAGTTATGAAACACACTATACTAGAAGGCGTATCCTGGTCTAATGATTAGCTTGCTCGCTTGCTACGCAGTAAACTAGGGTTCGCTCCCGGGCAGAGGAGACAATTTTATATTTGTTTTTTTTCCATTTCTATTTTGTTTAAATTATTTTGTCAAAATTCTGTTATATTTTGGCAAATGTTACATTTAATTATTAAAAGCGTAAATTTAATAACCAGTGGGAATTGTTGAAATTATAATTTAATTTTATGTTTCAATGTATGCGAAATCAGAGGGGCGGAGCTTATGACTTAAAACAACCAATGGATGCCATGGGCGCAATTTTCAAAATCGTAATGAACCTTGCTATATAAAAAAAATACTGCACATATTTAGAAACCTAAATAATGATATTAGGCAAATTAAATTTAACAAAAAAAAATATTTTAACATAAAATTTGTTTTGGCGTCCCAAATAATCATCATTCACTTACTAAATACCTGCGAAACCCTGAAATGTGTGAACATTCACACTTCACATAAATTTTTTTGAAGATGTGTTCATGTGTTAATAGAGTGTGCCCTATTCTGAGTCTTGTTAGTGTGACCTGGTCTTTTCTTGTGTGTGTAGTTGTCCCATTTTGGGCAGTTTCTTTTATGTTTGTTAATTTATTACTTTGTGCTACAGTTCTTGTCCATTCATTCTTTATAGTCTTACCGATGTTGTTATCAACAATATTCATACATTTCCTTCCTTTCCTTTTCCTACCTCTATCGTGGCTTTCTTTGGTGACAAAATTTTATACTAAATGGTATAAAATTATTAATATGTCAATCAATATTAATCACCTGCAAGGCCGGACTTACACAACGCGAGGCCCTAGGCTACTCAAATTTTTAGGCCCCTTCAATAGACTATCTCCTTTCTTTTAATATTTCTGAGTTTATCACTTCCAATGCTCAAAATGCTCAGAGCAGATAACCTGTCTATTGTGCTCCTTAACTCATTTTTAATTCTTTTAAGTTTTAAAAAAGACCTCTATTCAAAGCAGTCAGTGACCATTAAACTAAGAAGCAGTCGTAGAATTGCTTCTATGTTCTAAGCTAGGGTGACCAGATTTCAGTGAAGGGAAACTGGGACACAAGGAAAAAAAAAAAGAAGGTCTTTGTTTCCTCCCAGATCCAAGTGAAGAGCAAAAAAACAAAAGGTCCTCACCTCCCCAAAATTTAAAGTGAAGAGCAAAAAAAAGGTCCTCACCTCCCCAAATTCAAAGTGAAGAGCAAAAAAAAGGTCCTCACCTCCCCAAATTCAAAGTGAAGAGCAAAAAAAAAAAAAAGGTCCTCACCTTAAAAACCGGGACAATCGGCCGTCCCGAGAATCATTTTTCGGGACACCGGGACGAATGGTCACCCTAGGTAAAGCCATCTGTATATTTTCTTTATGAATTATTTGGTAGAGGTCTGCATGAGACTTCTTGAGAGGGAATTCTTCTAAAGGGGTGAAATGCTTTTTTTGCGGATTCCTCAATATCTCTTAGGCCCAATGAGATATCGACTTTTTATTACCCATAAACATGTTCAAAAAGGTATTTTGCCGTAGTTAACCTATAAAGGGCAAAACTAGATTCAGGGTGAATTATAAAACCCTTCGTATGGTCTGTGTTTCTTGAGTTATAGCATATTTTAATTATTTTTTTAATACATATGCTTCTTTTTGAATACTGAGGCCCTTTGGACTTAGGAGGCCCTAGGCGTAAGCCTACTTAGCCTATAGGGAAATCCGGCCCGAATCACTTGGTATGTCGAATATATTTTACGTAAGAACGGATTTACGTATATAGAGAACTGTATGTATATAGAATCATAAACACAGGTAAATCACATTCATTTTAATTCCATTTAGTTTATTTTATTTAATTATCATAATAATCGTATTGTGTTTAAAAAAGTAAGGTACTACGTTTATTTTAAGATCTATATATAAATTTCCAACTAGGTATTTCTGTTTTATATCATGCATGAAAAACTTAACCCTTTACCGCATAGTGTGCCATATATGGCACATTCCGATTTTTATTTTTTATTTTACTTTTAAAACTGAATCAGAACGTTACTTTATGTATGTTCATATATGCCACATACACAGCAATGGATCCTGCAGTATCTCAAGTAATGGGCTGCAATAGATTTGAGGATATCAAGCGGAATTTGCACTTCAACGATAACTCTGAATTTATTGAGAAAGGACAACTAGAAGATACGACCTTTTCTTTCAAAAATTCAAGGGCGACTGCTTTAAATCCCTAATGAAGAACACCTAGCAACTGACGAGCAAATAATACGGAATCATTTTCTTTTGTAACATAATGTAGAATCATAATGTTCCATGTATGGCACAAACCCTAAATTATTATTTTTTTATAAAAATAATAATTAATATTTTAAATATATTTTTTTAATTAATTTTTCCATCAATAAGAACTAGTGCTGGGAACCGAAACCGGTTTTTCGGGTACCCGGTTCCGGTTTTCGGGTAAAACCGGGTTAAAATTTTCGCGTTACCCGGATACTCGGTTCCGATTACCCGGTTCCAAATACTCGGTTCCGGATACCCGGTTTCGGATACCCGGTTTCAGATACCCGGTTTCGAATACCCGGTTTCGGATACCCGGTTTCAGATACCCGGTTTCGAATACCCGGTTCCGGATACCCGGTTTCGGATACCCGGTTTCGGATAACCGGTTTAGGATACCCGGTTTAGGATACCCGGTTTCAGATATCCGGCTTCGAATACCCGGTTCCAGATACGTGATTCCGTGTTCCCTGATTCAAACTTGATATTTAGTACAGGAGTACCAGATGTTTAAAATTACAAAATTTTACGATAGTACCTACTTTGGAATTTAAATTTAGGGTTAAAATATTCCTAAAACTTGCGGGAACAGGATCTAATTCATATTTCCGCAAGATTACGCGAAAAAAAAAACATATTATATATAATCGTATATTTTGGGAAATTGGCAGAATTGAAGTTATAATAATATTTTTGCCTTAATTGAAGCGAAAACTATATTTTTCTTGCATTCGAAAAATTTACCAACTTTGCGGCGCACTAGCGGCGAAACCGTTTATCTCACAAGATAACTTATGAAAACTAACCTATAGAGAATTTATTCTTCTTTAATTCACTACAGATATATTTTTTGCACGTTTTTCATGGTTCTGGCAAAAAAAATTTGTCGCAAAATGTTATCTCGAAAACAACACCTCTCTTCGTCCACTAATATCCAAAACACCCGCAATATTTTTTTCAAAACCACAGTTTTGAACACCGGTTTCCTGGACTATTTTTAATTTAGGAATGTCTTAAGTTAGTGGAGGATAATAATCCATAAATTTGGATCATTATATTATTCTTTATCTAATTTTAAGGCCCCTACAAGACAGTGGTTCCAAACGTGCGTTTTATGCGTTCCTAAAATGATTTTTCAATGCCGTAAGTACACTCATCAAAATGGTGCAAGGATATGCAATAAAATAACCAAGTGAAATAAAAAAAAAAATATGCTCATCTGTTACCCCATAAAAACATCACCAATAGCATGTAAACATGGCCGCCGCGTGTGCATCAACCGCTCGTGTGTTACATTCACAAGACCGCCTCCCAATTCGCGCAGATGTACATTAACAAGCTTTCATTAACATTTGCGGCATTTAGACTCGACTGTGATGGTCCCACAAATACACGCACAAACGGCGGCTTTGCCTACACACAGTTAACAAAATCTTTAAACATTCCTTTTCTAACCTCGTCAAATATTCCTAGGCCATTTTCATGAGTGTAGTAATCAGAAGTGCTTGTGTAATGAATCTTAATGAAATATTATTGTTACCGTTGTTTTTATTTCAGGGTATTTATCAAGACTGCAAGCTAAGCTAAGAATGAAAGTAGCATTAAGAACAGATGAAAGAGTTCGAGTTATGAATGAAATATTATCAGGAATTCAAGTCATTAAAATGTACGCGTGGGAGAAACCGTTTGAAAAACTTGTGGAAATGGCCAGAAAGTGAGGATTTACTATACATATGTTCCTAAGATTAAGTATAATTCATTCCAGATGTTTTCTCATCTGAGTAGGGCATGATATTTTTGATGATATACAGTAGGTGGCCAAATTATTAGGGACAGCACACTCCCCTTGTAATTTTCAAGTTTAAATGCATTTTGTGAGAAAATAAATTGTTTTTAAATCATTTTTCTTCTATATTGTTGTTGCTGGTATCATTATTATTTCAAAAAGCGGGAGATCGCCAAAGAAATTATCACCACCAAGCGGCAATTTATAGAAACCCTTATCAGAGAGTGGCATCACAACCCCAGTCTCCGACACAACGCAAAAGTCTGCATAGAAAGCATGCCCAAACGCCTGGAAGCCGCAATCGCAGCAAAGGGTGGCATTACAAAATATTAAGATTTTACTTAATTTGTTAAATTAACACTTTTTATACAAAAATAAATGATCATGAATAAGCAATTATGTCGTTTTATATTCTAAATAAAGCACTCAATGAATAAAAATAAATACGAGACCCAAAGCCACTTATTTCCTCATTAAATACATTTGAAAATTACAGAAAATCTGCACTGTCCCTAATAATTTGGCCACCCACTGTAAGCTGGTTATTAAAAAATTGACTACTAAAATCAACTAAATATGTTTAAGGCTATTCCAGACGTTTAAGCGTAACTAAATGGAATATTAATTTTCTTAAATTGTCACTAGCTTTTGCTAAACAAAATTATCAAAAGCTTCATTCAATCTTTAAAAATTACTAGATTTGAAAATATAGTTCCGCTTAAACCAAAAAAACCGACTATACATATAGTTTTTAAGCCATCTTTTCAAGGAAATACATAGCCATGTAATCAAATTTATTTCTAGGATTGAAATAGATGTTTTAACAGTAACATCTTACATCAGAGGATTTTCGTTGGCTCTCATGGTTTTTACCGAAAGGACAGTATTATATGTCACCCTAGTGACTTTCGTATTAAGTGGACATCAGTTATCTGGTGAAAAAGTCTTTTCAATGGCACAATTTTTCAATAATGTACAATTATATATGGCCATATTTTATCCAATCGCCATAACAATGTTTGGAGAAGCAAGAATTTCAGTTAAACGATTAGAGGTATGTCTAATTTTTGATAAATATCATTGATAATTTTTAATTTTATTATTATTTGAAAAATATATTAGATTTTTCAACGCTATTCAGTCATTACAACATGAGTTATCATTATAAAATGTTGAACTAAATGACGCAATCAAAACAGCTATCGACAAAATGACGATAACAAAGTTAGATGATATTTTCTTAACATTGCAAACATATATTGAAAGTGTAATGATATCAGCTGGAAGTTATGCTTACAAAATTATACATATGAGTAAGGAAAAATTGCGTAGAGAAAATCGTCTTCCAAATAATAATAATAATATGTATTGTATTAAATGTTGTGCATTTTTACAAAGGTCCGTAATGTATTTCACAAATTCCAAATGGAATAATATACAAATATAATTTTAAGAATTGCAAACAGGAAAATAAACAAAAAACATTTCAAATTGATAGAACATAATATAACATAATGTGAGGTTTGGACGAAAAGCAGGACAAGCTTGATCACAGAACCTCATTTAAGTCACCAAAATCATTTCGTAGGTGTTCCTCAGTAGAGTAGAAAGCCTTGGCAATTAGATATTTTTTAGTTTCTTCTTTGATCTCACGAAGTTTAGGCTCTTGGTGGCAGATGATAGAACATTGTAGAATTTAATTGCATAATAATTTGCGCTATACCTCGATTTCCTGAGTCTGGTAAACTCAGGACAAATATCATTTTAGTTCCTCGTGTGCTGTACGTGGAGAGAACTTTGGACAGAGTACGTAGAGGGGTTGTTATGTACATGCAGGAGGCACTGACGGATGTATCGGGAGGGCAGGGTTAAAATTCCCAATTCCACAAATTTTTCTTTGCAGCTGGATTGGTATTGTAGATTACTCATGATCCTAATGGCTATGCGTTGCAAAGCAAATAGCCTTCTTGTTTGGGTGGAATGACCCCAAATCAATAAAGCGTACGTTAGATGTGACTGAATAGAGGCAAAGTAAAACTGACAGACCCAACTTAAAACGCAATTTAAGTTTCTTAAGCAAAAGACAAATGTAAAAAATTTATTGGCTACTTTGTTTACACGTTTGTCTCACGATAACTTGCTGTCAATTTCCAATCCTAAAAAGTTACCGCAGCTGAATTATTGGCCTGTTGTTGCTTTCTTATTGAGAATATCATATGTTGAGTTTTATCGTTGTTCAATGCTATCGTTGTCATTGCAAAAAACCAGCTGTTTAAATAAGTCATAGATAAATATCTTTGGGCCAGAATTGACAGTAGTGAACTATTGCTCAGGAGGCCCGTAGTGTCGTCGACAAAGAGGGGCAAATCATTCATCAGCAAATCAAGCATATAAATCAGAAGTAAAATGGGACCTAAAACACATCGTTGGGAAACTCCATAATTTATTTCAGATATTTTTGATCTCGCATTCCCTACGTTTACAAATTGCTTTCTGTTGGTAAGATACGACTTTATAAGACTTAGGCATTTATGCAAATAGCATATTATGCAATATTGATTGCCTAAAATTGCTAAATATTAAGGAAATTTTAATAAATAGGTATGTTTTTTTTTTTCAATTTATTTATTTATTTGGTCTTGGCTATTATGGTCACTAACCAGGATTCATGTTTTTATTTCATTTTTATTTATTAATACATTTTTAAACCTTAATACTACAAATACAAACATCCATGCCATCTCTAGGTATTATTCCATTTTGAGAAATGCTTAAAATTTAAGGAAAGCTTGTGTAATGCACAGTTACAAAAAAAAACTTATTTCGATATTAGAACTTCATGTTTAAAATGTATATAGTATTTCCAAAATGAAATGGCCACTCTTGTTAAGAAGCTTAACAAAACGGTAATGGGTATATGGCAGTAATCCTAAGACTGGATGGTGTAAAAAGAATATAAGAGGTATTAAGGGAATTTTAATTTTAAATTGTATAGTTCAACTGAAGTTTCTTAAAAATCATTGAGGATGTTTTCTAAATTTATAATCCTATTGTTTCTAAATTTTAGGGGTTATTATACACATAATATATAATACTTCTTTGTTAGTTAATTTTCAACGTTCATAGCGTGCATACATTAACAACATGACTCTTTGGCGACCATTTGATTTTAAAGAAATTCCTAATTTCTATAGTGAAAATAGTGAATCTGTGCAAGGTGATTTGGAGTGCGAAAATGTAGACGTGGCTACTAAAGAAAAATGTCATGTTTCAGAAGATTGGCAAGTTCTGATAATGAACGTTTATAAAAAGTTAGTTTCGGAAGGTAATGACAAACCTATACTTAGAACTGCGAAATTAACTAGCGTTCCATACAGAACAATTCAACATATCATTGATATCACAATGATAATAGGGATAATGATTATTATTTTAATAATTTTAAATTACCATAAATTGACAAGTTCAAAAAAAGAATGATTTTTGTTAGTGCAAATTAGTGCAAAAAAAAAAAAGTATTTAATATAGACTATAAAGATTTTTAAACATGCCTATATTTATAATTCAAATATAGCCACTCCTAAGCCTGATAAAAATGTGAAGAAATGTCATGTGGGTATATACAGTTCATTCTAAATAGCATACAATAAAACACGTTTATTTTAAATAATTATTACGGTCCTGGCAACTATTTTGAACAGAACCATAAACTCAGCTGGTATAATGGTTATACTGTCAGTCATTATTGGAATCAGTAAGCGAGAGTGACCATTTCATTTTCGAAATACTATACCTATTTATAGAAAGATAATAGAATCTGTTTAACCCCTTTAACTCCTTTAAAAAAATTTAAGATGAAAAAAAAAAACACATTTTTTTTTTATGAATGAATTTTATTTACTGAACATATATATCCTTCATAAAAGCCATTTCGGGCCCAAAATGGGATTGAAAGTTGATATTATGGTGCATAGTGTGGGTCGAGAAATAAAAGAAATTCATAAAAAAATATTCATTTTTATTCATCATAATTAATAATTATGCCTTATTAATGCAAAGAATAAATTAAAATATAAAAATAGTACATTCGGGAGTGATCTTTTCTGCAAGTAAAGCTTGCCCGAGTTATCTCGGGTGTGGGAATTTTCACACATAATAGCCACCCGAGCATACTCGGGCGTAGTCTTTAAGCGGTTAATAGAGTCACGCTGACCACTTGACGTTAATTTAGAACTGGAAGACTAGAAACAGGAAACTTACCTTATTTTCCGTATATTCTACCTAAGCGTATAATATAGCAAACGATTTTCTTGACTTTAATTTATGTTTTAGAAATTTCTTCTTCAAGACGAAAATCCTAAATCAAGTCTTCAAAACCTAATAGTGGATCAGAAAGATCAGGGTGCAATCTTTGTTAAGCAGGTGCGTGCAAGTTGGGTTCCACACTCTATTGCTGACACTTTGAACAACTTTAATGTTACTCTCAAACCTGGTACATTGTGCGCGGTTGTCGGGCCCGTGGGGGCTGGAAAAACTTCATTTCTTCAGTTATTACTTGGAGAACTGATACCGCATTGTGGAACTGTAAATGTTGCGGGTTCAGTAAGTTATGCTGCTCAAGGACCTTGGCTTTTTGTGTCAAGTGTTCGGAATAATATATTGTTTGGACAACCATATGATCGAGAAAGGTAAGTAAATTTTTATAGTTCTTAGATATAAATAAATAAACCCTTACACCAGGGCAGTGGCGTAGGCAGGTAGGGGTTGAGGGGGATTAGAACCCGCTCCCATCACTTTCAGTTTGTCCAAATTTTTTTTTTTTGTCCTTCAATACAAGCCCTCTTAAATAGTTTTTTTAAATATTTTTTGTCATCCTTCAATTCGTCCTCCTTTTTAGGGTTTTGTAGGTATGACCACCAAAAAACCCTTATAACGTCACTCATGTGTCTGTCTGTTTGTCTGTCTGTACGGTGGAAATTGTAGCCAAACGGTGAACATAGAAAGTTGAAATTTGACATACTTGTATAACTGTTTGACCCACATATAGGAAAACTATAGAGAGTTCAAAAAAATACAGCGCGGGATAAATATAACAAATATGTATTTAATAAAAAAAAATATTTATTTTTTTTTAATTTTGAGTGGCATACCATATGAAACTTCTGCATGCGTGGACCAACAAACAAATTTTGGAATTTTGCCAAAAATTTGTCAAAAAACTTTTGTCCCCCACCCATCTCCCAAAGGGAGTGACCTAAAAATCTAAAAAAAATCTCCGTAATGAACATTGATGGGAACCGAAATAGTTCAACAGGAATTTTTGATCAGATACATTTTTCGAAAAATGTCGATTTTTTGTGTCGTTGATAAAAAAAGATATTTTATTAAAATATACTGTGTGGTATCAAAAGAAAGCTCTTAAGTCGTAGATTACGGAACGATAAATAGTTTTTTGAACTTCGTTTCTTTTAACACGAATTTAGCCAAAAATGTGCAAAAGTTCTTGTCCCGCACCCTCTTACCATTGTGGATTTTTTTGTATTTATAGCTAAGATAGTGCGTGTATTTTTTTGGAATTAAAAATATTAACAAAATAATATATTTTTTTAATAGTTGCGGACTGAGTTACTCACTCCACACCACACTACACTCTACACTGTAAAATATTTCTTATTAATCTAATGAAGACTTGAATGCGAATCAAATGCAGAAAAAATCGCTGGGATATTGCGATGCGATGAATTTTTCGTAAGACGTAATATTTTTGGACAAAAGTATTTTAGGTAAAAAATTTTGTTCACTACTTGAACCAAAATTAACTTATGATTCGCGACGATTTTTTTGTAGAAGCAAAATGTGTCTCTTAACTTGTCACTTTTTCGCGTCCACCTAAAGCCTTTGCCATACGCTTAGGTGCACCTCTCATTTCGCCACTGTTAATTATTTACATAATCTTTATCTCTTCATTTGAATTTTAGGTATCGCAAGGTTGTAAGTGTTTGCGCACTGGAACGCGACTTTGCTCAGTTCCCTTATGGAGATAAAACCTTGGTAGGAGAACGAGGGGTATCTCTAAGCGGAGGACAAAGAGCTAGAATCAACTTGGCCAGAGCAGTCTACAGGAGAGCTGATGTGTACTTACTGGATGACCCTCTGTCAGCTGTAGATCCTCATGTCAGCAAGCATCTGTTTAGCAACTGCATAACAGATTACCTAGCGAATAAAACTAGGGTGCTGATCACCCATCAAGTACAATATTTGAAGAATGCTGATATGATTATTATTATCAATAATGTAAGTACATTATGCAGTTGCGGCTTGTGTTGTAGAAATGTGGGGGTTGCAACTTTTAAAGGCACAAGTTGTTATAGGTTATATAGGTTAAAAGGATAATAAAGGTTAATAGGTTACTAACTATACCTGTTTCCAGATAAGCAATTATTTATGCACAATAGTACTTAAATGAAATGGAAATGAACTAACTTTTAGACTCACCCATGGTCCTTTGACTTAGTTCTTAGTTTAAGGACCGTGAGACTCACAAACATTTGTCTTATTCATCTTCTCCAAATAACAAACAAGAGAAACAAAAAAGTGATTTTTTTACATCACAACCACAAATCAACGTACGTTTATTATAAATGTCAGAATTAAATGATCTATTAAAGGTTCGTGTTTTACTGGAGACGAATTGTTTTAGATTTAAATTTGAAGTAGGTCTTCCAATTCTTTATTTCATCCTTATCGGTGGAAGAATGACTAAAAATGGATCCGTTATTAAATTTTACACATAATTTTTATGGAAATAAAGTGCTGTTAACGCACATAAACACAGGTTGCGGGCGTACTATTTTGCAGTCTGCTTAAACCTACTGTTTCTTATGGAAACAAACTTATTTTTTAATTCAATGTGACAGCAAATAAAAAGTAATACGTATAATGACGAACAGAAGTAATGTATTTTTTAAATATTTTATTTGGGAGCGAATTTTCTTAAAAATATGCAAAATAATTTTTGTCCTCCTACCTATTCCCAGAGGGATATTGCAAATTGATGTGAACCAGAATATTAAACTTTTGATCAGATCATTTTTCCGAAAATTATCATTTTTGTTCTGAAAATGTTCGAAATTAATGAGCCGATATTAATGAACCAAAATTAATTTTTATTTTGACGCGATTATTACCAAAAATTCGCCATAATGCTTTTGACTCCACCCTATTTCCTAGAGCAGGGCTCCCAAACTTTTTCACGCTTTGACCCGTTTCAAGAAATTAACCATTCCATCGACCTCTTTGGTGAAACTACTAATATCCCTGCATCAGGTCCTTATATAGAAAATGCATTATTAAATAAATAGTTTTTACGTGGACACATTTTTTTAGGGTTTAAAAATGACTGGACTTTTTGACGATAATTATTAAACCTCATTTCACTTTTGATATAATAATAAAAAGAAAGTATCTAATTTGTCTATCGGCCACTACGGGGTCTGAACCGACCCTGTTGAGAACCCCTGCCTTAGAGGGACTAAATTTAAAATCACTGGGATTTTAAACAAATTATGTTTTCGAAAGAGTTAACAAGTAAGCTAAGTTATTCAATTTTTTATTTATTATTTTTTTTAATTCCTTATAGGGTCAGATAGAAAAGATGGGAACTTACGATGAATTAAAAACTGATTTGGCTCATATTGAACCAGAAGAAACTCACGCAGACGACACCCCTGAAAAACCAAAATCACCAGAAAATGCCAGAGTCACTAGACTTATGTCCATTGTTTCAAACACATCTGTAAGTTTTCTTTATAAAAGTATAATTGCAAAGTAAATTGTATTTTTTATTGTTTTCTTTCGTGTTTTAGAGTACAAATGTTGAGGATGAACAAGAACCTGAAGAGACCCAAGAATTAATGGAAAAGGGCACAATGTCCGGGTCAGTTTACTCACAGTACTGGCGAGCAGGTGGCAGCATTGCTTTACTCGCGCTACTCGGCTTCTTGCTAATCATTGCTCAAATTGCAAGTTCTGGCTGTGACTACTGGGTTACATATTGGTAAGTTATATGGATTATATACAGGCTGTTGTTAATTTGATAGTATTGCTAACTCAATCAAAGCTACGATTACGATTAAATTTACAAACTTGTTGTATTTATTACGAAGACTAGCTGGGGTACCGTAAACTTATTTGTAATGTATATTTTGCTGTAACGTA
The DNA here is from genome assembly GCA_963971575.1 of Liopterus haemorrhoidalis. Taxonomy (NCBI): domain Eukaryota; kingdom Metazoa; phylum Arthropoda; class Insecta; order Coleoptera; family Dytiscidae; genus Liopterus; species Liopterus haemorrhoidalis. Next base: position 190,248,783 of record OZ020611.1, read on the forward strand.
AATTATGTGATATATTTCAATTTCAAATAGAACACAATATAATCGTTTCTTTATTCTTAACTACTCTTTTGCATATATTTTTGATGTTAAGTAAATAATAAATGAGATTCTTCGTTTATATGTAGCTGTCCCCATAGCTCCCCAAAATATTCTTATTAAAAACTCTATTTAACAGAGCAATATTTTCTTTTCTCATATTCATTTTTGCTGTTAAGTAAATGATTTCAACCTTATAAGTAACACTCCCCTTGCCCCCTAAATAATCTTCTTATTAAAAACTGTGTTGAAGACGAGAAAAAAATGTTTTCCTCATACACATTTTTGATTTAATGTTAAATAATAATTGTTAAATTGTATAAAGTTAAAGAATAATTGTTAATTAATTGTTTAAATTCCCAATGGTTTTAAATTTAGTGCCTCTAAGGTCTCCTAGGGGTTCTCAACAGGGTCGGTTCAGACCCCGTTGGGTTTTTACTTGCCCGACCTTAATATATAAGGGGCAAGTATTGTAATCGCGAAAATTTTCGATGTCGAGATTTTGACGGATGACCACGTTTCATGGTCCAGGGAATCCAAAAAACCTATTTTCGAAGTGCCGTCCGTATGTGTGTGTGTGTGTGTGTGTGTCTGTGTGTATACACGATAACTCAAAAACGGTTTAACTTAAAGAGTTCGTTCTGGTACTAAAAAATTCTCCTAATAATTGGGAAGAACCCTATTGTTTTTTATTAAAATCCGAAACCGGAAACGGAAGTTATTAAACTTTAAAATTTAAAAAAATTCGTAACTAGTAAACCAAGCCTTGGACAAAAAATTGTATAGGACATAATTTGATGTATTTTTGAAGATTTACCTAAATATTTTTTGAATTAAAAAAAAATTGTATGTATTTTAAAATGTATTTTTTTTTATTATTATTATTATTTTTATGGGAGGGCAAGTCTAGCGGAGGTCTCCCTTCGCCACTGGTTTATTATGTATTATTATATCAAAAGTGAAATGAAAATGAAAATGAATGAAAATCCAATCAGTTTTAAACCCTAATAAAAACTGTTCACATAAAAACTATTTATTTAATAATGCATTTTCTATACTTTTTATGAATGAGCGGTCTCTCCTACAAGTTGTGACCATATTTCCAATATATTTAATATGAACTCAAACCATGTTTGTTCTATTTGTAATTTTTGTTAACTGTTCTCTGTTAACTGTATATTCTGTTTTCTGTTTCCGTTATGTATTTTGTGATTTTTTTTTTTTTTTTTTTGTAACTATGTGTTTTATTTTGGCTCTTGAGCCGTTCAATAAATATATTATTATTATTATTATTATATAAGGACCTGATGAAGGGATATTAGTTGTTTCACCAAAGGGGTCGATGGAATTGATTAATTTCTTGAAACGGATCAATGCGTGAAAAAGGTTGGGAGCCCCTGCTCTAGGAAATAGGGTGGAGTCAAAAGCATTATGGCGCATTTCTGGTTAAAATCGCGCCAAAATAAAAATTAATTTTGGTTCATTAATATCGGCTCATTAATTTCGAACATTTTTAGAACTAAAATGATAATTATCGAAAAAATGATTTGATCAAAAGTTTAATATTCCGATATAAATCAATTTGCAATATCCCTGTGGGAATTGGTAGGAGGACAAAAATTATTTTGCATATTTTTAAGAAAATTCGTTAAATTAATAAGTGACATATTTCAAGATTTTACAAAAACGTTGAACAAAAAAGATTTGTCTTCATATTATAAACAATTTTTATTATATACATTTTTCTACCAAGCTATCAAGCCTTATAATAAGGGAGATATTTTAAGTTTTAAACACACACCGAAACACCCCCAAGAATATAAATTTTGAGATGCCATATAGCCTATGTTCGAATCCTGGTTTTACTCTATAATCATACCAAATTACGTGAAAATATGTTAAGCCGTTTTTGCGTGAATCTCGTACAGACAGAGAGACGATTGATTTTTTGCGGATATTGTCTTATAATCGTCTGAAACGTGTAGAAACCAAATATGAGGTCGGAAAAAAAAAAATAAATATAGCCTTCAATTTTATTAATGTAGATGATAGATAAGAAGTAAGTATTACTTTATAAAGATAGTTTAAAGAAGGGGACAGGCTAACATTTCATCGGCTCTGATCTTTTTTGTGGACTGTCCTCTTTTTAAATTTTTTGCCGCAAATGTCAAAATTTTAGACCGTAACTCAAAAGTGACCATATATTTGTGATCTTAAGTTAAAAATGTGTAAGTATACCTATTTTTCAAGAAAATTAAAAAAATAGATTTTCCTAAAATTTTTAAATATTAGGAAATTTTTGATTTTTCTGATTTTAGCCAAAATATAGCTTTAAGCTAATTTTGGAGTGAGGATTATGAAAAATATATTTAAAAAATTCATGCTTTCCTAGTTTTTCAATTAGAGCCGATTTTTCAATAGAACTTTTGACCAAATTTCAAAATGACCCAAATTTTGTTAATCTACGACCAAAAATACATATTTGTACCAATTTTAAATAACATCGGAGACAAACATTTTTTGCTTAAAAATCACGATTTTAAGGTCTACCCCTTAATTGTTTTATTAAAGCCCAACTTTTTTTTTTAACTGAACCAGTGTATGTCCACCAAAAACGCACCGCGGACCAGTATAATATATAATTTTCTAACGCGGACCACTAATAATAATTGTTGGTTCATTTTTTGCAAGAAAACAAATATATTTGAAGTGCTACTAAATTCATTTATTTTATTTGTAGAAAATCACAGGAAGTTTACAGAAAATAAACAAAAATATAAATTATTTACATAAAAAATGTGCATAAACATTAAAAAAAAAACTGCAAAAAACACATAAAAAAACTTTCGCGGACCATTTAAATTTTTCTGGGGACAACTGTAGGTCCGCGGACCACCTGTTGAGAAACACTGGACTAGACAATGTAGGAGAATTTTTAAAATTCCATGCCACACATTTCCATCTTTAACCATTTTTTAGATAGGATTTACCAACATTTCAAAAAAATTTTAAAAAATCTTAAAAATTTTCTTTTTTTTTTTTTTTGTTCAAATTATTGTTACAAATCAATTTAGACCTCAAGATTTCAAAAATTACAACCGCAAATCTTTATCGCACTTCGTTTTTGAGAAACGTCCATGCGAGGATGAAAATTTCTATAAACCACGCCATATTAAAATTTGTCATACTTTTAAAATACGCAAAACGAATAAGGTCACAAATTTTTTCTAGCCTGATTAAACTACGAAGTATCCAAAAATACTAACCTCAGGTCTGCTAACGTTTTTTTTTAGTTGTAATTTTTTTTATTTCACAAATAATGTAAATTATGCCATCAAAAAAATTGTCATAATCTCAAAACGCATTAAACGATAAAAGACCCAATTTTTTTCTAAACTAAATAAACTACGAACAATCTAAAAATGTCAGCCACAGGCCTAACCGTTTTTTGTTTTTTTTTTTTTAATTTGCAATTTTCATAAGTAGTGTAAATTGTCATTTAATGTACGTCGTGATCTCAAAAGGCATTAAACGATTAAAGCTCCAAATTTTTTCTAGACCAAATAAAGTACGGAGAATCCAAAAATTGTAACCGGAAAGCACCGTGTTTACCGTTTTTGAGTTGTGTATTTTTTTTATTCTCAATTTTGCACAAATGTTTTAAATTATGCTATTAAAAAAAATCAGCTGTGGCCACAATAGGACCGACCGCCATCACAAAGTACTTTTTTAATTTATGCTGCATTATCAAAAAATGTCTCAAATAAAAGTTGTTAGTTATTGCTTTTGTAGCAAATTTGTTAAATACATTTTTTTGAAATATTTCTCTGTTGTGAAATATTTGCAAAAATCTTAAAACCGACACGAGTAAACTCCCATTTCTAGTTAACCGACTTCACGTGTACACGGACCGACAGACAGACCAACAGACATCATGCTAAAAATAGTCAAAACGGTATGTAGGGACCTCAATTCGTGGAGATCCATCGAAGTCTTGAAATGTCAAAATAGGTATGATCACAATACCTCCCTTATATATGTTGGCGGTCGGTAAAAATCATATACAACAAAAAATATTTGTCTTCTTATTATAAACATTTTTTGTTAAATATGTGTTTGCTGTCAATTCAATAATAAGGGAGATATTTCAAAAGTTTAGTTTGAGGGTGATCCTAAAAAAGGGTTTAGAATAAAGAAATTATTATTTTATGTTCTACTTGAAAATGTAATTAAATACATTACAAAAGCCGAACGAAGTACGGGTACCCCAGGTAGTTAATTATAAAATTCACGTATTATTAGTTATTGATATTAAGTTTCGAAAAAGTATGGGAAAGTAAGTTTTATATCGATAATTTACCACACTACTGGTTAACCCGTAGTTGACCAAAATATACACATCCAACCAAGTGGGGTGTAGTATACCCCAGGCTTTTCTCATTTAATATCAATTAAAATAAGGTAAAATTTATACAGTTAGATGCTGTTAAGCCTATAGAACAATATTACAAAAAAAATAATTTTCAAAGTAATTATTTAATGCTTTTTTAATAATTTTTTCAATAAAAGTCAAAATCACGCCAATTTCTTTCCTAAATTGCATCATACTTCAAGTAGCGTCTCGAGTTGACTGACCACCACAGAACACATTAACGACAGCTGACAACATTGCATCTCTCGTTTCACACCAACTCTCACACACTAGCTCTCTGATTGGTCTATGTATTTTGGTGGGGGAGACAATTTCTTTCTCATTTCTCAAGCAACGCTTGAATTTTGAACGTTTATTTATTTATAATTCGTTCGAAATGCGCTGTTGCCAAATATAATTTAGACATATTTTTTTGTAAATGATGTTTTTGATTTTTTTGTCGATTAAAAATTAAATTATTGTTTAATATTAACTAATTCATAAATATTGTCAATAGATACATCATTTCCACTATTAATATACTGGGGTGTGACACACCCCATTTGGTCAAGCTTGGGTTAATCAGTTAAATAGAATTATCTCCTAAATATGTCCAGTCCTTGCTTATAAAATACAGATTTATTAAATGTTTCTTTCTAATTAATTTATATTGATTTCAGAATATAGATAACTTAGCCGTTAATTTTGTTGCAGGACTAATCAAGAGGAAACTAGACATTATTATCAGCATGTGATTGAACTAATGGAGTACAATTACACGTCTACAGAAATGTATAATAGCACTGACTACGATTTCACTTCCAGCGAAAATTCAACAGACATGTATTTCAATACAACAGATACTACTTTTACAGACACAACAGATGCGTTCACTTTTCCAGAATCAACAGAAATGGACCATACAGATACAAATTTAAATGATACCGTAGATGATATGTATTCAACAACTGCTCCGTATACAAATAACACAGATTACGAAAGCAAATTATTTTCAACAAACGCATCCATTTATATATACACATTTTGTATCATCAGTTCCATAATTTTGACCATATTACGAGCAATAGTATTCTTCAAAGTTTGCATGAATGCTTCGAGAGGACTCCACAATAAGATGTTTAATAATATATTACAAGCAACTATGAGATTTTTTGATACTAATCCATCGGGAAGAATCTTAAATCGTTTCTCTAAAGACATGGGTGCTGTAGATGAACTATTACCTCGAGCAATGATAGAAGCACTTCAAATTCTTTTAGTAATGACTGGAATTTTATGTATGGTAATGTTGGTAAACCCGTGGATGGTTATTCCTATGGTTGTTATGGGAATTATTTTCTACTTGATAAGAGTTCTTTACTTAGCTACTGCCCAGGATATCAAACGGTTAGAAGGTATTACGCGTAGTCCAGTTTTTTCACATGTTGCTGCTTCTTTGGATGGTATCACTACGATCAGAGCATCAGGAGCGCAATTTTTGCTGCAGAAAGAGTTTGATATACATCAAGATTTGCACACTAGATCCTGGTTTATGATTATTTCCACGAGCTGTGCTTTTGGATTTGTTTTGGACGTTATCAGTGTCGTGTTTTTAGCTGTTGTGACTTACAGCTTCCTTATTGCTGATGACGGTAAGCTTTAAAAAAATATATTTTTCGTATGTTTCATGGGTAAATTTATATTCTGAGTACGGGAGAGTTGAATAATCCGTTCACGATGTTTCCTCATCTGAATAGAATGCCTAGGGCGGCTTTTTTATAGGTAGTTACTATAGGTAAATGTAACTAGACATGTGAAAATAAAATAAAAAGCATAAAAAATAAAATAACTAATAATTTTAATTCTAAAATATATTCATGACATTTTATAAGAAATATTCATTCGAAAACACTGAACCAATAACCAACCAAGCAATCGACTTAACAAAACGATATCATGGCCTACTCAGATGAAGAAAAATCGTGAATGGATTAGAGCAAGTGCTATTCAGTTACAATTTATGAGGTTTGATAAAAAGAATTGTGCACTGCGCGCGTTACTATATACCTCGTAAGTGGAGAGGGTAGTATTTTAAATATCTGTGGATACAAACTTGACTTATATAAATTTTATTTTCAATGAAATGAATAAATAGGTTTACCTAAACCCATTTAGACATGATATATAATCAGACCAATTCTGTAACTCAGGTACTATGATCATAGTAACTAAATTTGTCACTATGAGCAAGGTCAGTTACTATCATAGTAACTTTGGGGTATTTCGTATTCCGTAAGACAAAAGTTACTATAAAAGTTCCTATCATAGTAACTACCAAATGCTGGTGTTTATAAGTAATAACTTAGTTCTTTGAAGATAAAAATGGCGGACATTTGATTTTAAGTGTAATTTTTAGATATAACAGAAACTGAAGGAGATTAGTAAAGAAAATGATATAAATTAAATATATATAAAATATGTATGTATGAGTGTAGGTAAATATTTATATTGCAGGAGATGAAATATATTAAAGATCAAAAAGTCTTTACCAATTCCTCTTTTTTAATATGAGTATTTTATAAAATTATTTAAAAAAATAGTTTTTGTTTTAAAAAAAAATAACAAACGTTCTATTCAGTGATGAAAAAATAGTTTCATGAGTGGAGAGGGTTATAAAATGAGACATATGGAAGTAATGACAAAACAAGGAAAATGCATCGAAGTAATAAAAAATCCAGCTTCATGGGGGGTTCTAACCCCCAAATCTCAACTCAGAAAATATTCAAAATATTCAACGTAATATGTATATTTTTATATTATTATTACTATCATTGTAAAATAATATTAATAATTGTAATATTTTTTGCCAGTGCCTAGCTATAACTGGGCAACCCTTGCCTGTTGCAAAGTCAAAATCTTGCAAATAAATGAGGACCGCGTAAAAGGTTAATAAAGTTCTGTGACGCTAACCCGTGAAATTTTTTATCAAACTTCATAGACTATCTCCAAAAATTTTCGTTCCTATTGTTTCCAAAGTGAAAATTATGGTCTATTTCAAAGTAGAACAAAGTAGATAGCGCTGCGAACCGAGTACGATTTACACTGATCAAATACAGTATAGCGGGAAATTTAAAATAAGTTACAACTAGGGCATGGGCGTAGCAACTGGGTTAGCAAGTGATTTTTTTTTTTAATATAAAAAAGGTTAATAAGATATTGAAATAAACAAGGCAGATAATACACTTACGTTATTTATGCGACATACATTCAGTTTAATGGGAAATTTGAAAAAAATATTAATTTTAAAAATTATGTACTTTATATAAAAAGAGAGATTTGGCTAAAAGAGTTTAAACAAAGCAATAAAACAAACAATATATCTTCAGAGCTAAAGTTTCTTATTTAAATAATTATTGTAAATAAAAATTAAAAGTATATGTATATATGAAGGTCTAAAAATTATATCAATAACTTCTTCTTTGGGCACAATCATCTGGGCTGTCTTTTGGCCTCACATTAGTCCTCTCTCTTGATCTGTTAAATGTCAAATGTCAAAAAATATTTATATGTCAGATAACCTAAAAAATATATAACTGCGTAAAAACAAATTACATGGAGAATTTTCTCCATAAAATCTACGCCAAGAATATAAATAAAAGTCTAACTATGTAAATAATACCAAAATATATGAGAAAAATTAAATAATATAAATAATATATATTTGCAATGTACGACACTGAACATCTGTCAACTTGGACTAAAAACAATATTTTTACAGTGTAATAGGGATGACGATTTAAACCAATCCGAAGCAAGGACAAACAGCTCCTATCTTCTTACACACATTTTTCTACTTTGAAATAGACCATAGATTATTTATTAAAAAATTATTTTTAGGTGATACATACAGTGGAAATGTGGGTTTGGCCATATCCCAGTCATTAATCCTAACGGGAATGTTACAATATGGAATGCGACAAACTGCTGAAGTGGTGAACCAGATGACCAGTGTTGAGAGAGTTCTGCAATACACACAACTAGAAAAAGAAGGGCCATTCGAATCCGACCTTGGCAAGAAACCTCCTAAAGACTGGCCTAATAAAGGATTAGTTGAATTTAAACATGTGTACCTGAGGTATTGCCTCACTGATGATCCTGTACTGAAGAATTTGAACATTATTATTAAACCTGGACAAAAGGTAATTTTTGAGTATCCTACGCAGGGCCGAAACTAGCTTTTTTCGGGCCTTGGGCAAGATCTTATAATTGCCCCCCCCCCCCCTAAACAATATATAATACAAGTGATGTCCTAAAAAAAAAGGTCCTCACTTTTAAAATACAAGTGATGACCTAAATAAAAACAGAGCCTCATTTCTAAAATACAAGTGATGATAAAAAAGGTCCTCACTTTTAAAATACAAGTGTGATGACCTAAACAAAAAATGTCCTCACTTCTAAAATAAAATCCAAATGATAACCTAAAAAAAAGGTCTCATTCAAATACAATTATTATGCCAATATTTTCCTTTCTCGTCCCCCCACCCCTTCGATCTTTTTCTAAAAAATTACATCAGAGTAAGCCGTGGAAGAGAAAAACAACAATATTGAGCATGTTTGAGATAATCAAGATTTTTGACAATTTAGCGAGTTTAAAGAATTTATGTTTAATCATTAACAGAGCTATTCAGAGACAAAATTTTAAACACTGTCTAAATTAAACACTGTTTAAAATTTAGACAGTGTTTAATTTATTTATGTATTCAGAAATATACAGTCTGTTCCAAACGGTTAAGCGGAACTAGATTTTGCAATCTAGTTACTTGCATCGTTTAAATCGTTCCTTTCGGCCGTTTTGTTTAAGCTTTGTAAATCATACTTACAATAAACTTTTTTTGGTTAAGGTTAATATCATTTTAAAATGTCATTTTCTTTATATTTTGATTTTTTGTGTCATTCTTAATACAATTTTTCCATTTATTTATTTTTTTGTCATTAAAATATCTAAAAAAAATATTTAATTTTGACATATGTCATTCGTTTCCATGGTTTCATTGTTGGAATTTTAAATTTTGACATCCCAACTTGAAAAATGAAATAACCCAAGCAAGGTCCCTTCTCGTGACAACCTAAAAGAACTAAATTCCCATTTAGTTCCGCTTAACCGTTTGGAACAGACTGTAGTAACTATTTTTTTAACAACATCTAAACTAAACACTGTTTAAAATAAGACAGCTGAAAATTGTGCAAGTTGGTAATAAAATAATTGAACTTAGCTTTGGTCTCTTTCTAATTTTTATGTGCTTGAAAGAGATAGAATATCACATTTATAACCTTTACGATCCATCAACGACATAGCTCTTATGTACTTTCTTTTTCTACGACCAAATCGCTATTGTTCTCTTTCTTACACATTATACTGCCGTAAGAGTGATTTCTGAATAAATAAATGATATACGTCCAATATTATATAACAATGGCTGGACCGATTTAAAAAAAGAATATTTGGTGCACCTACCTTACCTATTTCGGTATATGTAGTTTTTTAAGAGGTATTGTATAGGTAATTTAAAAATTATTTTCTCGAGAACGGCTAGACCGATTTTAAAACTTTTTTTTTAAATTAAATTGAATTTATACCTAGTATAAATCCTGGTGGTTTCATAATTTTAATATGGGTGCCATTTATTGCTCCAATAATAGTTGGACATCCTGCCATATTATAAAAATTTCTCATTTCTTTTTCTTGATGCAATTTTATAAAAGCATCTTTTTTTAGAGCCAACGCAATTGAAACGTCCTGAATGTTCCCCTACCGAAGTATCTTAATTCGGATAATAATTGTAATTTTGAATCTATATGCCGTCCCTTATATGTCACATGATTAATTTCATCCTCAACAAGATGGTGTATAAAGTAACTCCATGTTTAGAAAAATGATATTTTTCACGAAAAATTTTATCACTATAATTATCATAGGGATTTTCCCTGTCCATTTAAATTCTGACAAAATTTGTACACACAAACTCATTTATATCCTCCACTTCTTCAATATCTTCTAAATATTCTTCCACTGAATCACTCATTTAGATATCTCACGCAGATAATAATCTTCAACACAAATTTAAACTACTCAAATACGTTGTTTAAAAAAATGTTGATTAAATTGTGACTTAACTACGGTAACTAGAATGAAATGTCGTCTCTGAATAGACAAAATCGACTTAACTGTAACTAAAAAAAAACATAAAACAGTAATTTTATGTAATTTAATTTTAAATAATGAATATTTTTATCAACCGGCTCGAAATATTTCCAACAACCTGCTCGGAAAAACCATGACTCGCCAGCTCGCATGAGCTGGCTTCAACACACCAACACATTACAGATTCTCTTACATTTGAGTACAATGACAAGATTTGATTTTTACTGGCAGTTTCTAGAACCGAGAAACACTTGTATTCCTTTTAATTTAGATACACCATTACAGATTGAGTTATAATACGTATCGGCCGTTTTTCAGGTCAAACGTTTGTTCTATTTTCAGTATGTTACATCCACATTATAATATTGTATTTTTAATTTTTAGGTTGGAATAGTTGGTCGCACTGGCGCTGGTAAATCCTCATTAATCTCCGCATTATTCCGACTTGCACCAATCGATGGAACAATCACAATTGATGGCATCGACACAAAAACAATTGGCCTGACAGACCTTCGGTCATCAATCTCAATCATACCGCAGGAGCCAGTATTATTCTCGGCTACAATTAGATATAATTTAGATCCATTTAACATAGCAACAGATGACCAAATATGGAAAGCTCTCGAAGAAGTTGAACTGAAAGATGCAGTTGATAGTTTAGATCATGTTGTAAGCGAAGGGGGCTCTAATTTCAGTGCTGGACAAAGACAGCTAGTTTGTTTAGCAAGAGCTATTATAAGAAATAATAAATTACTTATTTTAGATGAAGCTACAGCCAATGTAGATCCACAGTAAGTAAAATTATTTTTAATAGTTGTACGATTAGGTCAAAGGGCATTTGGCAACAAAAATAAACAAGTTTTCTAAATATATCATTTATAAGTTTTATCAGAATACGTTAGTTATAGGTGGTCCACAATATCAGGATTTACGTCATCAATAAAAGTTATTAAAACAGTGTCGTCACTTTCTAGTATGTTTACATGCGCATGTTTATTTTTTGTAAATACAACATAGTTGCACCTACTTAATATTATTACCATATCAAGTATGAATTTAAATTTCACACACTGTATTAATAGAGTAGTGGCACATGGTTTACGATCCATTTAATAGATATTCTCAAATTATATTTTATTACTAATTTTCTTTCGGTTTCAAATATTTTTACAGTTCCATTTATTTTACAACCTTAGATACCAGTTATATATTTTACAAGTACTTTTTCTTTCTTTTCATCAATTTGCTAAACAAAATTATCAACAACCTCATTTAAACATTAAATGCTAGTTTTCAAAATCTAGTTTTACTTAAATCAAAGAAACATACTGTAGATTAAGGCCGCGGTCTGACTGATCGAGTGCTGTCGATCGTTTGCTGTCGAGCAAATTTCAAACACACGTTAACTAAGGGCATGAGTCGCACTGAACCATCGTTTGCTATCAAGTAGCATCAAGTTGTTTGTATTTCAAACCGGTTTGAATTTCACACGACGCTCGACGCTCAACCATATATTATTTGACAGTTGGAACGTCAAAAAAAAAAACAAAATTACAATATAGAGTAAAATGGACTCGCTAATTAGTATTAACTGTTTGATAGTATTATTTTAGGTTGGAATATACACTATTTGACAAGTGAGAAACAAATTTACTTGACACTGAATGATCGATAATACTCGACAGTACTTGATCAGTCAGACCAGCTTTTAAATTTTTAAACGACACTACACGACTCGACGCTACGTTACACGACGGCGCTCGATCAGTCAGACTGCTGCCTAACGAACGAATTGTATTATTTTTGTTTTGTTTTTAATTTGCACGACTTTTGCCAAAAAAAAAAAAAAAAAACAATCAACTTGTTTTACAAACAGCTTAACGCTTACATAATTTTACATACGTATGTATGTATACATATTTAAATTATACAAAAAAATCTGTCATTTTGGTTTGTAATTTTTGGTTTTTAAAAAGATTTTTTCAATAATTTTTTCCAAATGTAGCAATGCAAAATCTGTTTTAGCCTCTTTTAAATATTGATTGAACCTGAAAAAATACTGAATTGTTTCAACTACTGAAAATGCATCCTTTATAGTAGGTGTTTGGAACTCGGTTGTTTCTTCCATTTCCACTTCGTCGTTGTTTATTTCTGACTCCAAATTCCTTCATTTCGAGTTCTTCATCAATATTTGAAAACTTTACATGAATGATTTTCGTTTCGCGATATCTACGTCGATGACGTACCTTCAATTCGTAGTTAACCACTGAATGAATATGTTTATCTGTCACGTTCCGCCTTGCCTTTGCATAACTCGGTAATTCTCTTAGCCAATTCAGTACTTCCCCGGCGTGTTTGCGTTAGGCAGCGGTGATCCGTCGCTATAAAAGATAATTTGAACCAAACTTCAAGCCATTTCTCGTCGTTATATTAACTTCGTCGTAATATCCGATTATAAGCGATTATCGTTATAAGCGATAAGTTTCATGTATAAAAATTTTTGTTTCTGGCTGGGACTAAAATTGCGTCGCAGAAACCGATATGTCTTTATATCAGATGTCGTTGTAAACGATATCCACTGAATATCTAAATAATGTACATTGTTGTGAACCAGAACAATTATTTAAAACAATGCACTGTAATAGGCACTGAAATAAGATAAAAGTGATTTTAAATGTGACAACTTTTTCAAAAAAATTGATGTACTTTTGAAAAAATATCTTTTTATTCCATGTGACGCATTAAATGAAAGCCTCAAAAAGAAGTACTTAAATTAACAAACATCAGTGGCGCAGCCAAGATTTTGTCTTGGGGAGGGCCGAATCAAATTTCGAGGGCACGCGGGTCGCGTACGGCCCTAAACCTTATTTTTTGTGGCACCTGAAGCGGTAATCAAAATCACTTGAGCTTATTTAGGGGAAAATATATTTAAAAATGTAAAATATACTCTCTTCCCCTTTTCTGTTTATAATAAAATTCAAGAAACACTTCGGGATATTTAAAGTTCCGTCACTGCTTATCATTTTGTATGTAAAATAGACTGCGACCCAAATCAGTTTGACACCCCGGCGAGGGGCCCAGGTCCGTCGCCTCCCCCCCCCCTTGACTGCGCCACTGACAAACATACACTGATTTTTTTAACTACCTACAGTCTGTTCCAAACGGTTAGGCGGAACTAAATGGGAATTTCGTTCTTTTAGGTTGTCACGAGAAGGGACCTTGCTTGGTTTATTTCATTTTTCACGTTGGAATGTCAAAATTTTAAATTCCAATAATGAAAACATGGAAACGAATGACATATGTCAAAATTAAATTATTTTTTTTTACATATTTTAATGACAAAAAATCAAAATATAAAGAAAATTACATTTTAAAATGATATTAACCTTAACCAAAAAATGTTTATTGTAAGTATGATTTACAAAGCTTAAACAAAACGGCCGAAAAGCACGATTTAAAAGATGAAAGTAACTAGATTGCAAAATCTAGTTCCACCTAACCGTTTGGAACAGACTTTATATAAGAACAATCCAAAATAAAAACCAGTTTTTAAAATATAGCTTAGTTTATGAACAGAGCTCTAAAACATAATTTTTGTTATAGAACCGATGCACTGATCCAAGCTACAATACGTAGAAAATTCACAGACCGCACTGTTTTGACAATTGCTCATCGACTTAATACTGTGATGGATTCGGACAAAGTATTGGTGATGGAAGCCGGTCAGATGGTAGAGTTTGATCATCCACATCGTTTATTACAAAATGAAAACGGGTACCTCACCAAAATGCTCCACAGCACTGGAAAGAGCATGGAGCAAAGTCTTAGACAAGTCGCAAAACAGGCATATGAAAATAAACCTACAGATCTCGATGATTTGAATTTAGATCTTATTGATAAATGAAAATAATTTTCACCCTGTGCAGACGCGATTATTAACTGTCATTAAACTATACATCTAAATATTAAAAAAACTACTTATTCGAACAAAAAGGTTGAAAACCTCGTATGTGCAGGGTATTAGTTAGGTATATATTAAATGAACAAATGATTATTTTGTTTTAATTATTGACAAATTTTTATTTTTTGTTAAAAAGAATGTATTTTTTATTTTTATGAAATTTGTATTGTAGTAGAAATGTTAAAAAAAGAACTTCTGTTAACCGCGAGAAATGATTGACAGATTGAACAACTGCAACGGCTAAAGCTGCAATACGTGTGAGATTTGAGACAGATAAAGAAAAATTAAATAGCAACTCTACAGTGTTGGCAAGTGATATGTCATGTCAGTCTTGTACATTACTCAATGCTGAAACGAGAGAAGATATCACGTAGATTCAGGATTGCCAGATTTTCAAAACAGATCAGGATTTTATAGAAAAAGAAAGAAAATCTAAAAAACATTATTTTTTTAATTAATGAATTAATAGGATTCAGAAAAGTGAAAAAAAGAAGTTATTTAACTAAGCTTACGTTTCGATTTTATTAAAATCTTCATCAGAGCTAGTTAAAGTCACTGAAGTTAAACGACGTTAATCTCTGGGTTCAACGACCTTAACAACTATGAACATTTTAACCTATTTTATATTTTAACGTATATTTTTAAATTCAGTGACTTTAACTAGCTCTGATGAAGATTTTAATAAAATCGAAACGTAAGCTTAGTTAAACTTTTTTTTCAGTTGTCCGAATCCAATTAATTCTTTAATTATATTACCCATAACATAGTACATGTAACATTCTTATTACAAAAGTTAACAAAAAAAAAAAAAAAAAAAACTCTTAATTCTCTTCAATATTATTATTTTCTCAAGTACATTTTTAGGTTTTTATAAATTCGTGTAGTTCCTTGTGTGAATTTCTTTTACTATTCAGCCTGCAAGTTTTTCAGTAACAATTGATTTCGTTCTTTCCTCCATTCATACCAACCGGACAAGCACTCCGCTCGACGGATACGGTCGTCCGACAGCTGGACAGTCATCCATTCTAACGTTTTCAGTTTTACGCTCGGACGAAAGGTTTTTTGCAGCTTAATTAACTTTATTTAAATGCTCAAACGTAGTGATTCTCAACTGGTGATCCGCGGACCACTGGTGGCCCTTAGCAAAATTTTAGTGGTCCGCGAAAAGCTTATAAATGATTATTTTTGAGATTTTTTGTTAATTTTTTTTATAATCTTTTGTTCATTTTCTGCGATATTTGTTCATTTTTCAGTGATTTTTTATTACTTAGATATTATATGTAGAGTAGACTGTCTGCACGGGCTCGGGTTTGGCCCGAGGGCCGGGTTCGGGCCGACTGACATGTATTATATTCGGGCTCGGGCCGAATAAAAACAATAATACCTTTAAATAATATATTTTTAAACCTTCGTTACAAAAAATATATATATATTTTAATTTCTACTTTTATAATTATTACAAATTGTAAGCAATTTTTCTATCATAATATTTTTTTAACGAGGTTTATTCGGGCCGAACTTAAAATTTTGTTGGGTTCGGATGCAATAATTGTATTAATATTTTCGGGCTCGGGCCAGGCCGGACTGGAAACATAACGGGCCGGGCCGAGTAAAGGTGGTCCAAAATAGGCCCGTGCAGACCTCTAATGTAGAGTCTACATATACAAATTTGTTAAATGGTACATTTATTGTTTGTGGTCCACGGTAGAAAATTAAATATTTTACTGGTCCGTGATACGTTTTCGGTTGAGAAACGCTGCTCTAACATTTATTATTTTTTTGTTTAATGTTTTATGTATTGTGGTAACCCTCACAAGTAACATTATATGTCAACAAGGATCGCGATGTATTAGAAACAGAAAATCGTTCGTTCTGCTGGATGAAGTTGAACACATTTCGACTTTTCTCAGTACCTGGGCGATTTCAAATATTCGCAGGATTCTGATTGGTTAGTCGGGTGAATGGATCCGTTGAACAGAGAGCTGAGTACTTAACATAATATTGTCATAACAATGTCTTTCTTTAGTTCGATCTTGAAATTTTTTGTGCAAATCGGGAATTACAGACAGGATATTGGGTGTCGGAACGACAATTTCTAGATCGGGACATTCCTGCCCTAGTCCGGACATCTGACCTCCCAGCATAGATTCATAGTCGATCAAAATAATATCTCTCGAATACGGCGTGATAGGTGCGATTTTAAATACATTATTATCATGGAAGTAAGAATTATATCATTGTAAAACATGGGTCAAAAATGTTAATAGAACTTTTCAGCAAAATTGAAGTTCTGCCAACGACTAAGAATGAACAGTCTTAAATCATGTGTGGCCCACATGCATTGCATTTGTATGGAACATGGCCCACGGTACAAATGGGCTTGAAAATATGATCTATTTGGTCTAAAATTAAATTAATATTTCGAAATAAAATTATATAAATGAAAAGAATTTATAAAAAAAAATAATAATAATAAATTTTTTAATAAATCAACGAATGACACTCTTTTGTGCTACGCAAAAGTTAACAATAAGAAATTTTCTTTGTATATGAATTAATAGTAATTCAATTGTAATAGTAATACAAGATTTTTTAGTGTTTTTACTGGATTTTAATAACACAGGACATTTTTCACGTAGTTCATTAAAAGTTTTAGGCTTTTTATGTTCATGACCGTAGATTTTTTAAACCCGAAAGAAAGAAGTTATTGGGGGCTAAATTCGGGAACCATAATGGCCAAGGTATAGTGTCTCTATTACTAATTTAAACCAATTTCTAAGAATTCATTCACATTTTTACATTATGAGCCGGACAATCAGCGGTATACCACACAACATTGAAATGCGCCTATGTTTTACTCGAAACAATGTGGCGTGCCCCACCACAATCATTCATGAACTGCACTGTATTGAAAATCATCGGGTTTATACTGTAATAAATCCCAACAACGGATTGGTGATAGAAGCCCATCTAATGGTACGGTTTGTTCATCCACATCTGTTATAAAATAAAAATGGGTAACAGAGCACAGGAAAGAGTAGTAAGACAAGTTGCAAAACAGGCCTATAATAAAACTAAACCAACTTACTATCGTTAACAAACGCATTTGGCTACATCTAACGTTACAACATTGTATATTATTCGTTTTTGTTTTAGCCGTTGCATTTATTCAACCTTGATGTGCTTTTAAATTTCAGCACACACCGCCATTTACAATTAAATCTTTCCGAATGAATTTTCTTTTGATTATACAGTTCATTATTGCACTTAATAAATATAGTTTTAACAGTGCGAAAAATTGTTTCCAATGCGGATGTGCATATGTTTTGTAAATTGGTGAAAAATAACAGAAGTTGTTCCACATTTCTTCAGACGTTCGATAGGACCAGTAAACCTCTCTTCTAGTGTTATTCGTTTATCCTTACTAGAACAATTAACACCTAAAAATAAGTTAATTTTAAAATTTGGCCTGATCTTTCAATTTTGTATTTATTTTGGAGTACATTATTACAGATTAGTATTCCAGATCTGAAATGCTGGAGTTCGAAAATATATCAGATTTTGGAACATATAACAGAGTGGAGATCAAATCATCTTCATCGTCCGATGATGCCCACTACCTACCATATCTATGCCTTCAGACGTGAGATCCTTTCAGTTATGCCTATCGTTAATTATTGTTTGCTGTCTGTTTCACAAATTTGTTGTACGCTGTTGAAGTATAAAGACAATCATTGCTCTACTCGAAATTGAGAAATTGCCTCTCAACAATAAATTTGTCATTAATATTTATTTGGAATCTCATCTCCTTGACTTCATTATTTAATTCTTACAATATTTGGTACAGATCTCTAAAGTCGTCTAAATAAATGCATATCGTCGGCGACGTTTTAGGCTTTCTCTATTAACATTTAAATCGTGATTTATGTAGCTTAATCTTTCATAAATTCTTTTCAATACTACATTAAATAGTTTGGGAGATATAGGGTCTCCCTAGTACCACGTCGCTCAATAAGTCTCCGGTATAACTAAGAAAAACAATTTTTTTTTTAGAAATTCGACTGTTTCATTAACATACTCCCCTTCAATACATTCATTCCAACGATCCTAAAATTAGAAAAATTAAAATTAATTAATTAATTTAAATTCAGTATACCAATCAGTAATAGTTGATTTGCCTGGTGCAGTCTCTATAACGCTTATCAAGCCACTGTTTGGCTTCAACAGTATTTTTTCCCATCAAAAAACAATGTTTAATCAACACACGAAATTCTTTTTTATCCAGTCTTTTGAAAATTACAAAACTGGAGTCACTAAAACCACTGTAACCTCAAAACTAATTGTCAGAATGTCATGAAATTTTCACACGTATCGTTTGAAGGTTGGTACTATCTAGAAATCATATGGGTCTGTCAACAGTGTTTCCATATGTATGTCAGACCGGAGACTTATTGAGTGAAGTGTTATACACCTTGTTTGAGATCACACTGAAAAAAAAATGATTATCAACAGTGATAATAATCCGATCTCTAATTGACTTAAACGCCTTGTACCGACGATAATTGGGGCTTACTGATACCACGCATTTCAGCTCTCTCCCCCCAGAACTCCCAGATTTTAGAACTTTGTTCTTGAAAATGTTTTAGTTGTTAAGGCTTTTTTGTTTCGGAATTTATATTATGGATACACAATTTGTATTGATGTGAGCCTTATTTGTCTTTTGACATTTCATATTGCTGTAAAAAAAAAAGTTTATCGCATGTAATTTTATTTATGTTTGTAACGTACATATTTTTATATACGTTTTGGAAACTTGTTGAAAGACTGGCCTTATACATCAATTTTTTATAAAGAATGAATTTTCTTTTATAATTTTATGTTTTGAATTATACTAAATTAATTTACATAATATTCATTTTATATTACTGAATGAATTACTTAAATTATTTATTATTACTTGTAGAAATTCGAAAGAATGTGTCTTATTAAATGACTAAAAAAGAACAAATGTATAACAGTGTTACTTAATTGTTCAAACTACTTAAAATAAATACTTAATTTTTGCTAAAAATGCAGGATATTTACAACTTTTCATTACAACATTCTAAGGATATTTATTTATTTTATCCTCACCGTTAACGATCCTACTTATTTTACGTCTACGCGGAACAAGCATTGTTTTCAGAATTCATCAACGAGTGGCAGTTACTGTATAGACCATTCTATACGACAACGGATCTACGTCCGTAATAGATTACAATAAGTAAATGAAAGTCTCAGGGTGAGTATGACGGGAGAATCCACAGAGTACAGTAGAACCTCGACTATCCGGACAAGGTCGGGGATAAAGGTATTCCGGATAACCGAAAAAAAAAAAGTGAGGGGAAATGGG
Organism: Liopterus haemorrhoidalis; assembly: GCA_963971575.1. Taxonomy (NCBI): domain Eukaryota; kingdom Metazoa; phylum Arthropoda; class Insecta; order Coleoptera; family Dytiscidae; genus Liopterus; species Liopterus haemorrhoidalis. Next base: position 190,268,785 of record OZ020611.1, read on the forward strand.
AAAGAAAAATTACGTACATTAAGCATGAATCTTTTTTATTGATATATATACGTTCAGTAAACTGTATAATTTTTTCACTTTGTTTTTTTTATATCCGATATTGTCGAAGTGCCGATGCCATATTTATTATACCAATAACGTCCTGAGTCACCTCATTTCAATGCAATGATATCTAATTTGATTTTTTAAAGATAGTATAACAGGTTTTCTTTTCGATGACTTATCGGTAATATTAAAAGAAAATATTTAAATCGCACGTCATGACGTGAAAACCGGTACACAGCGAATTCGTAAAATAATTTCCTCGTTTAAAAGAATTCGGATAATCGAGGTTCTACTGTATTTGGATTGATCACTGAACGATAAAACTGTGTATGTGAGAATACGAGATAATCCCGCATATGTAGGGATTGAATCAACGAATGTTAATGGTTAAAATTAAGCGAAAATCCAACAAGAGTCTGGAATGATTGACCAATGAAAATCTGGTGAGAGTAAAATGAAAAATCTGCAGGTCAAAATGACAAAAGAATCCAACGAAAGTCATTGTGAATGAATATGGAACCGACGAGAATAGATATCTCTACTTTCTAATGTGTCGAGACACGTAGAAAGATTGTAGGCGCATGGATCATGTTTACTATGGGTGCATTCGAGTTGTACAGAGTAGAGCGAGCGCTGAGCGAACAGTTGATGGTGACGTCATGAATAGAGCATTAACGGAGCGAGCGTTCGTGTGATGTAATGTTTATAAAATCTAATCCTACAATTTTAGGCGGCGTTTTTACTGTCAGATTAGTTCACGTCAGTCATGAATCAAAATTATATACCTCGGTTTTTCCTTGATTTTTTTTCAATGCTGAAGAAATAAAATTAATTAAAAATTAAATAATAATTAATGAATGAATTTAATGAATTTTTTCCATTTTAATTTTATGCACGATGTATTTTAATAATTTTTTTGCTGTTTACAGAACGTCACAAATACATAAAATGGCCGTACTCTGTAGCCATAGACAAATAACAATATTATTTGTCTATTGTTATTTGTGGGTCATTCCATGTCAAGTGGTCTAGGGCTCCCCGCGCGACCATTTCAGATTTTGCTGAAATTTTGTGTGGAGGACTCCCTATGTCCCAAACAAACTTTGGTAAAATTTTAGGTTCGCCGGCGGAATATTTGTGGCGCTATAGCCCTTTGTTTGACCCCATACTGGAACCCGCGACAGTACGCCAGCGAGATTTCAACAACTTTGAGTCCCAATATCTCATTCACAAGCTTTTCAAAATGCACGAAATTTTGCCAACTTGTACAACTTTATGGGCTTTATTCAATGATATTAATTAAACTTTTTATATGTTGCACCCAAAAAGTGTAAAGTGGTTCAAAGTTGGCCAAAAATTTTACTGTTCAGAAAAAATGTAAAGTTTAGTTTTCTACAGCTATGGCTGTAGTTAAGCTACAGTCGTGATACTTTGCACATAGTGTCTCTGCATAACTCTCTTTTCAAATGTTTGGTTTTAACTTTCTAGCTACTCTTGTTAGCTTACAAATTTAGTGTAAAGTCTGTGATTTGTGTAAAGTAGCCAAAAATAGGGTATTTTCAAACCGATTTTGCGGAAAAGAGTCACCCAGAAACTTTTTGAAACCTACTCCATTAGAAAGAGCATATTTTAGACCCCCTAAAAAAGTTGGATAGATGTTTCAACGCAGACATATAAGGCCCTAAAACCAGGTGTAAATCAGGGCGTCATTGCCACGGCGATGCTGTATGCTACAACATGCAATTCTCCTTTATCTTTCAAGAGGTCTCTACATAACGTTTTGACTATTTTTAGCATGATGTCTGTCGGTCTGTCTGTCTGTCCGTCCGTCCGTCTGTCTGTCTGTCCGTCCGTCTGTCTGTCTGTGTACACGTGGAGAGCAAATTCGGCTAAAAGGATTTTTATGAAACTGCATATTTAAGCTTTTGACATCAATGGCACGAGTTGATCAACTTTTGGTAAAAATCGGTCGACTAGAAATGGGAGTTTCCTCGTGTCGATTTTAAGATTTTTGCGAATATTTAGCAACAGAAAAATATTTCGAAAAAATTTATTTAACAAAAGTTGCTATAAATGTAATAACTAATAACTTTTATCTGAGACGTTTTTTTGATAAAACGAAAAAAAATTTAAAATTTTTGTAAAATTTTTCGAAATTTTTTCAAGTCACAAAGTTTAGGAGAAAAATAACCTAGAAATAATATATGACAACCTATAACTGTTCAGGCTAACAAATATGGCATTAATAAAGCGGAAAATTTGAAGAAAAAAAAAAACTGAAAAAATGGCGGTTATGTCATAGGTGATTGCCATAGAAATGTGTTTTAGGTATAGGAGGTTGCCAATGCAATGAGATCGGTACGACAGTAAGACTTGGGTACTTATGCAGTACCTGTATGTAGTATAAAAACAACTAACAATCTGAAAGATAGAAACTGCATGTTGTAGAATTCAACATCGGCGTGGCAATGCCGCCCTGTTTTGCACCCTGATTTTAGGGCCTTATATGTCTGCGTTGAAACATCTATTCAACTTTTTTAGGGGGTCTAAAATATGCTCTTTCTAATGGAGTAGGTTTCAAAAAGTTTCTGGGTGACTCTTTTCCGCAAAATCGGTTTGAAAATACCCTATTTTTGGCTACTTAACACAAATTGCAAACTTTACACTAAATTTGTAAGCTAACAAGAGTAGCTAGAAAGTTAAAACCAAACATTTGAAAAGAGAGTTATACAGAGACACTATGTGCAAAGTATCACGACTGTAGCTTAACTACAGCCATAGCTGTAGAAAACTAAACTTTACATTTTTTTCTGAACCGTAAAATTTTTGGCCAACTTTGAACCACTTTACACTTTTTGGGTGCAACATATAAAAAGTTTAATTAATATCATTGAATAAAGCCCATAAAGTTTTACAAGTTGGCAAAATTTCGTGCATTTTGAAAAGCTTGTGAATGAGATATTGGGACTCAAAGTTGTTGAAATCTCGCTGGCGTACTGTCGCGGGTTCCAGTATGGGGTCAAACAAAGGGCTATAGCTCCACAAATATTCCTCCGGCGAACCTAAAATTTTACCAAAGTTTGTTTGGGACATAGGGAGTCCTCCACACAAAATTTCAGCCAAATCCGTGAGGGTCGCGCGGGGCACTTTTTTAAAATTAGACCACTTGACATGGAATGACCCTTGTCTAAGGCTATTATTTTTATTTTATTTATTATTTAATTTTAAACTTTCATTTCTTTCCCGCCGTTCCCTCACTTTTTTACATCATACTCCATATGCTCGGTCTTAAAACCCCGAACACATAGAGCGCACTCTAAATGCTCGCTCGATCGCAAAACGAATACAATTGAGTGTACTCCGAGCGTCAAATCGAACACGTTTGAGTGTACAGAGCGTGCTCGGAACGCTCGGAGCGTCAAATCGAATGTACCCTATAAGTAAATAGGATACTTTGAAACAGGGCTTCGAACCGTTATTTTTTTCGTTTCGGTTCAATTAAAAAAATATATATCGGTTCGGTTCCGGCAAAAATAACGGTTTTTTTCGGTTCAGTTCCGATTGATAAACTTTTATATTCTATCTCCGAAAGACTGATAGTAATAACATTTATTATTTGTAAACGGTTATTTTATTATCACACAGAAGTGGTAAAACAAAAGCGACAAAATATGAATAGTTCGAAACGAAATATTGTTAAAAACAACCGAGTGTGCCGCACATATTATATGGGAATACGAACTAGGGTTAAACATAATAGGCCATAAAAATTTGACCCTAAAATTTTGAGAAAAAATATGGTCACAGGGGTGTGTTTAATGATATGATAAATATGGTCACAGGCGTGCGTTTAATAAAATGATAAATAGTAATATAGAAATACACAAGACCAATTTAAACGTGTTTAAAATGTGCACGCCACTGGTAACTGCCTGACAAAATGATTTAGTACTATCAGTCTTTCAGAGATAGAGCATAAATGCTTTTATTTGTATTAGAAATTTATTAAAACATTTTATTCCTTATTCTTTCATAATCATACCAAGGTCGTTGCCGGGGGGGGGGGGTGTTCTGGGCGTTCAACCCCTCTCTTCCGAAATAATAGTAGCGCATTTTTTTTACTTATCAGTTAAAAAAATTACGAATTACTATTTTTTTCTGCTCATCAGTTTAAAAAATAATCTTAAATAAAATGTATTTTGTTTTCATTCACATAAACATTATCTGAACCGATATTTTTTTCCGGTTTAGTTCCGGTTTTCTTTCCGACAAAAATAACGGTTTTTTTCGGTTTTCGGTTCAGTTCCGGTTCGAAGCCCTGCTTTGAAACATGATTTGCCAGGTTGCAAGAAGCTGGTAAATTGAGGAATGCAATGCATGGATTTAATAATGCCAGCTAAATTAATCAATCTTGGAAAGCAACATTGAAGAAAGAGCTATATGTAATATGGGTTGAAAACGTCAACGTCTTTCGAAGCACAAATCGGATTAAAACAGGGAGATGCATTTTCATGTTTTGCATATTATGCCTTCTCTTTAACATCGTCCTAGAGAAGGTAATTCGTGACTCGAAAATTAACAACAGAGGGCCGGTATAATAGATATTAACACAATTTCTTTAATATAGCAAATTACCGACGTTTTCAATTATTTATCACCAGAATAAATTTTATAACATCTGTAGAAGTGACACGTTTTAGTAAGTATATATCACCTACAAAGCAAGTACAGGAACGTTAATTCTAACCCAACTTACTTCTTCGCTTCTTGCCCGACCTTAATATATAAGGGGCAAGTATTGTAATCGCTAAAATTTTCGATGTCGAGATTTTGACTGATGACCACGTTTCATGGTCCAGGGAGTCCAAAAAATCTAGTTTTGACTTGCCGTCCGTATCTGTGTGTGTATACATGATAACTCAAAAAGGTTCAACTTAGAGAGTTCGTTCTGGTACTAACAAAATTCTCCTATTAATTGGGAGGAAGCCTATTGTTTTTTACAAAGATCCGGAAACGGAACTTATTAAACTTTAAAAATTTTAAAAATTCATATCTAGTAAACCAAGTCTTGAACAAAATATTTGTATAAAACATAATTTGATGTATTTTTGAACAATCTAATCTTTTTTTTTATTTTTTTTTTGTTAAATTTTTTATGGGAGGTCAAATCTAGCGGAGGTCGGCAGAATAAATTTTACTATTCTGTTATGAATTTGTTTTACAATATCTAGCTGTAGATGTGGCACGTTTTAGTGGGTATATAACGCTGTAGAAGTGGCTAGTTTTAGTGGGTATATAACACACCCAATTAGGTACAGAAAGATTAACTCTAAACCAGTCCATTTTTTCATGAAAAAATTTCCATAAACCGTCTTCGGTAACAATCTTTATATGTGAGCACTACCGGCATCAACAACTATTAGAAACATGCATATATAGCCGCCGAAAACAAACTTTCTACATGTTCGTACCCTAAGTAAAACATCTAAATTCTGATATAAGAATTGGGAAGAGTAAAATTTAAAATTTTTAGTTTAATATAGATGAGTTTATTTTACATAAAATTATATTTAACAATTATACAAGTAATATATCGTCGGCTTACTTGTAAAACCTTCTAAGTCCGATTTTCAACTGTATTGGTTTGTTTTGTTTTATTATTTCCGTACAAAAATACAAAAATGATAAAATAATCATAAAATGTTTTGCCCGTTGTAACTGAAATTGTATTACTGATATTTAAATAAAATTTCATAAAACTGAGTTCTAAAATAATGATTGTAGCAAGTTTTTTGCCTCTCCTGTAAAGTTATGCTTCTCGGACTAGTATTTACAGGTAAGCCGACGATATGATTTTAGAGAAAGGATATAAAATAATAAATGTAACATTATTGGAATGCATTTTGTATTCTTCGAACATGTCGACTTCTAGACTCATTCAATGCCTGTTCTAAAACCTGTGTCATGTGAACCAAGTTGGTAGGATCAGTTTGTAAAATTATGTGTTTCTTTGTTGATTCAGTCATTGCATTCTTATTATCAGGTTGCTGTTCAAGGCAGAGATCCATTGTTATTAATGGTTTAATTTGGTGCAGTAAAGATCTAGATGCAACCTACAAAAATAATTGCTATGTGACACGAACCAATCATTTTTACAATAACTTGCAAATAATGTCTCTCTGATTGCTAAACAATCATGTTCAAAAAAAAAAAGAAATAAACCTCATTAAATATTTACCTGAACTTCAAATCTCCATTCCAAATTATAGTAATGCGGAACTTCTAAGCTGGAATCGGATAATACGTGGCCAATTTCTTCTTTCTTTGATTCATAAAATTTATTTAATACAACTTGTTGTTCTTGTGAAAACCCAAGAGCTAATACAGAATCTCGAAAATCAACTTCATCTAACTGAAAATATTTTGATAAATTACTAAATATTAACTAAAATTCAGGTATACAGGATTATAAGAGCTAACGCATAGTAGCGGATTTCATCAGCCCGTTTGTTTTTTTTTTTAGATGCCTTGAATAGAACACATTGTCTACGATAAGTGTGAGCACAAGAGTGATTGTTTAACCGAGGAGTTTAAAAAAATTTAAAAAGCTACTTTTCGTTCCTTAATCTACACCTAAAGATACAACACAATAGATTTTTTAAAAATGATTTTTTTTTTTTCAATTACTGAGCTGGATACAACAGGCAAAGTACCAGTCTTGCACCCCTATCCTTAACTAAATAAAAAAAAGAGGGATCGCAGTGATGACTAAAAAAAAAAAGGAGACGTGGTTTTTGCGCCTCAACTCTTTCGCCACACCCTAGATCCGGCCTTGTTCAGCAATACAAAAAAGTCGATATTTTTAGAAAAACTGATCTGATCGAAAATTCCTGCTGAACTGTTGAGGTTCCCATGCATAGAATTTTTTCAGATTTTTAGACCCCTCTGGGAAATTGAGTGCGGGTCAAAAATTTGTAACTTTTTTGACAAAAATCGTGTTGAAATAAAGAAATATTTTATTTGCACTAGCTCTAATACTTATAATTATATATACATACTTTATGTTTACAACTCTCGAGAAGTAAATTTAATAATCCATAGACTGCATTTTCAATATCTTTAGAATCCACCTCCAATTTTTGAGCAGCGGTATTATATAATTTAGTATTTGGTCCATTTTGTAAAAAGTCTAGTGATAATTTACAAAAATCCACTAAAACTATAGAAATATTTTAATAAAATTGCTTAAATACTCCTATTTAAAAAATAAATTTTCTTTTAATCTGCATAAATATTGTCGTGTAGTGCATTGTCATATTCTTAAGGTAGTTGACCGGGTCGCTGACAATGCAGTAATCGTTTTCCAGTGAGTGCGTCCACTGAGTCGTAGTAAAAGCACTGCAGACATAAGAATTGTGTTTACATTTTTATCAACTTGGACGATGCTACTACGCGTGCGCTAAGGCATAAATGTGAGTTAACGTCAGAACCACAACGCAGTACACGCAAAAATATGCTTCGTCGAAAATGTTGTCCAAAATTGCAGATATGCAATGCTTGTAGTGTGGGGTGGTAGACGCAGTCTCATTTAAAACACAGTAAGGAATAAAAATCTGCGTTGCGCGCAGTGCGGGCCAGTTGACGCTTACCTTTATACAAGGTACACAATCTTAAATGTCGGTATAAACCTTAGGGCGTCAGTGAAGCTCAAAAGTGAACACCCTCTCCCTCACTATAAAAACCAGATGTTTATAAGTTGGAATGTCACCACTGTATATAGTAAGAACAATCGTAACAGATCAGGTAGCAGGTACCCGGGTATACATCATCATTCCTAGTATATAGGCAGTGTTCAATTTACATTCATAGTGTGGGACCGTAAAAATGATTGCGGAAGCTAAGACTTTGCAAAATGATCTTAATTGGAAAAATCCCAAAAAATATTAGGACCATACTGCCTGTATACCATAATTAAAAAATAATCCAATTTTTTATTAAATTATACTCTGGTGTAACTACATGATTTCAATTAGAAACAATGCTTCTGGGCCCTGTATATTTAGGGGCGCGGAACTTTTTGATCTTCCCTCCCCCCGGACTACACTTGAATTTTTATTCACCCTTCCCCGGCCTTGCTAAGAAGGGACCATTTTTCTTCCTCGCAAAAAAAAATAGTTACGCCACTGGATGTATAATAATTTAATAAATTTTTAAAAATAAAAAATTATACCTATTTCTGGTAGTTATATCTTATCCAAGATGTAATTTTCAAATAAAACAAAATAAAAAGAAATATATATATCAGACAGAATCATTCCGCGACCACATAACCTATAATTTATTTACAGTTTCCCGCTTTATTATTGTTTATTACCTTGTGTAGATTGGTTTGTTAATAAGGCCAAATGTTCTTTATGGTCACTTCTTAAGGATAATAGCATTTTTGCTTATTTATTCTTTGAATAATTGTGATTATTTTTATTTCTATCCACACCAACTAACAGCACAACTGGTAAGTTCTCAATTCTTACCCGCTTATAATTTTATTTTATTTAAATTTACCAAATTCTGTATAAAAAGTAAATAGTAAAAATTTGATAATTGCTAATTTTTGATCAAGTATTTTATGTATAAATTAACTAAAATTAGTTTTACTTACACACAAATTTTTATTCCAATATTAATTGTTTTTTATTTTTTAGAATATGGATCTCGATATAAGCCTAGAGTCCGATGAGGAAGAACTGACTGCAGCTGAAGTATTTGCTTCGATGGAAGAAATATGGATGAATGAAAAATTTGCTCCAGAAATCCTTCCACATAAACAAGACATAGTAGACTGTATGAATCTTCAAGTACAAACAATGGAAAATAATATTTCAAACTTAGAAAAACATGATTTTATTAGAAGAGCTCACGAAATGGAACTTATACGAATAAGATTTATGTTAGCAAGTTATCTTAGATCGAGACTGTTAAAAATTGAAACTTTTGCTCAAACAATATTAGAACAAGAAGCCGCTAGAGAGAGAGCTGGACAAGAATTATATTTAACAGAAAATGAGAGAACTTTTGCTAATAATTACAAAACATCTTTAGATAGTTATATAAATGATACTCTGAAGTTTATTCCTGGTTACGTACCTGATGATTATAAAGAACAGCCTTTGAAGCCATTTTTAAGTAGTTACGTGTTTTTGCAGTCAAAAAAATCCATTGAAGGTGTGGTTGTAGATGAAGTTGATGATCTAGTCGATATTAGATATGAATCGAAAATGATTATGCCGTACAGTAGTATAGTTAATTTGCTTAAAAATGGAGATGTTAAATTAATTTAATTCATTACACAATTTTACATTATATTTTTATAGAAAACCTTGTTATTATAGGTAAATAAAATATGTTTTTTAATATAACTTATGATCATCATTGGTTCTTCTATCCTTGCTGAATAATCGCCTCCTTAACCCCATACTTCCAATCTCTTTTATCCTTTACAAATTTGACCATTAATCTAGGGTGACCATACGTCCCGCATTTTAACATTTTGTCCCGCATTTTAACATTTTGTCCCGCATTTTAACATTTGTCCCGCATTTTAACATTTTGGATTTGGGAGGTGAGAACCTTTTTTTTGCTCTTCACTTGGATTTGGGAGATGAGGACCTTTTTTTTGCTCCGTCCCGAATTGCTTCTTAAGAAAATGGTCACCCTATATTAATCACTGATGGGATTCAGCCGGTTTCGCTAGAACCGCTTACTAATTTCTTTTAACTTTAGGAATTGGTTGTTAAAATTGTACTATTTTTATGGTTTTGAATATTTTTTTATTACCTGTGATAGTTCACGTGAAAATTATTATTTTTTAAATACGTAAAGTGGGGCAGTAGAAAAATAACTATAGTCTTTACAGCCATACCCCAAAGAATTTGTAAAAATTACTAGTGATAGACTGAAGTCTGCGCTTTTCAAATATCTAATCTACAATTTTATATATTTTTCAGTTTTTGAAAAATTTTTAGGTTAAATGAACACATTTTTGAAAAAATAGCTGTAGCCATTTTTCTGGTATCCCAAAAAATTTGAAAAAATCATAGTTTATAAAAAAAGGCATGATCTTTCCAGATATATTTACAAATTTGATTTATCTTTTTTCATTTTTGAGATGTGGAATCATTTGTAGAAGAGTCTCTAACCCTGAAAATGGTGCCCCCAAAAAATTAGGAAAATTCAAACTTACAAATGAAGTGCTGCCCTTTTCAATTTTTTTATTATCTATGATAGTTTACGTAAAAATTAATTTTAAAAAATACGTTAAGTGGGGCAGTAGAAAAATAACTATAGTCCTTGCAGCCGTACCCCAAAGAATTTGAAAAATTACCAGTGATAGACTGAAATCTGCGCTTTTCAAATATTTAATTTACAATTTTATATATTTTTCAGTATTTGAAATTTTTTAGTTTAAATGAACACATGTTTGAAAAAATAGCTGTTGCCCTTTTTCTGGTATTCCAAAAAATTTTAAAAAATCATAGTTAATAGAAAAAGGTATGATCTTTCCAGATTGTTTTATAAATTTGATATGTTTTTTCATTTTTGAGATGTGGGATCATTTGTAAAAGAGTCTCTAACTCTATGAATTGTGCCCCAAAAAGTACGTGCTCTTTTCAGAAATTTTAATAACTTTTTATTATCTAGGATAGTATTGGTAAAAATTAATTTGTTAAAATACATCGAGTAGTGCAGCAGAAAAATAACTGTAGCTCTTGCACCTGTACCCCAAAGAAATTGTTAAAATGACCAGTAATAGACTGAAGCTTAAAAAAGCTCTTTTCAAATATTTAATTTTCAAATTTTTATATTTTTTTAGTTTTTGAAAAATCTTGGTTTAAATGAACACATGTTCGAAAAAATAGCTGTAGCTCTTTTTCTGGTACCCCAAAAAATCTGAAAAAGTCAATGGGTTAGGTTTTATGAAGAAAACAACAGTATTATTTCTATATTTTTATTAATAGTTGAAGTGTAACATACAAATACATTTAAATATCTCATTTGTACTTACCTTATTTCAGCGTTTTTTCAGTGTCCTGAAACATTAAGAGAGTAGAAGGTTGTTGGAAGAAAACACAATATTTAGTGCTATATTTTTATTAGAATTAAAGTGTAATAAACAAATATACATGTGATAAAATGAGGTACAATTTGTAAATAAAAATACATAATGACATAACAATAATTTTAAAAACAGTATAGGTACTTATCTACCATTAGCTATACATTTTTTAGGCAACCAGAAATAAAAACTACAACAACTTTTCAATTACCCCCTTTAAATGCATCTAAAAAAAGCATTTTCTCGAAAACTAAAAGAGATAACACAAATCTCTTACGGTTCTTGAAATAAGAATTTCTTAGTCTATAAGTTTGAATTTCTTCATTTTTTTTTGCCCTTTTTATAAATTAACTCATATCTCAAAAACTAAACAACATAAATACATTTTATGAGTATGTTTGAAAAGCCTCAACCTTATTTTATTAGTGGTGAATTTTTTAGATTTTTAGGGGTATCGAAAAAAGGACTAGATCTCTTTTTGTGAACATGTGTTCGTTAAAAGTTTTTTTTTTTTTTTTTTAACTAAAAAAGTAGCCATAATTATGACTAGGGTGACCATTCGTCCCGGTTTTAGGTCAATTTTCCCGGTTTTTACATAATTCTGCATTTGTAAGAAACGAAAGGTGAGGACCTTTTTTTTGCTCTTCACTTGGATTTGGGAGGTGAGGACCTTTTTTTTTACTCTTCACTTGAATTTGGGAGGTGAGGATCTTTTTGTTTTTGCTCTTCACTTGGATCTGGGAGGTGAAGACTTTTTTTTTTCCCTGTGTCCCGGTTTCCCTTCACTGAAATCTGGTCACCCTAATTACTCCGCCCCTGCCATGAACTGTGCGAAAATGCATACAGTACAATAATATTTAATACATCTTATTGATAGATATACTATTACAAATCATATTTTCCTTTCGGAAATATTCAGTTTCCATAGTATTTTCTAATTTTTATTAATATAGTTGCCCTTTTTCTAAAATTTCTTCACGCCACTGTTCTAAAATTGTAAGTTTATAAACATAACCTATAAATAGCTGTCAAATAATATCCAAGTATAAATGAAATCATAACTTAAAACCGCTTAGATTGTAACAATTTATGTAGTTTTTTATGAAAATGCCTCAAGAACTTCACGTAGTGCGTTGTTACAGTTGTCAAACATTCCAAGTAAGTTAATAAATATTAAAAATATACTCTTTTACAAGTGGTTGTTCTAGGTTCAAATTGTTAAAAAAGTAAACAAATATGAGTGTAAAATGTGTGGCGAGAAACAATCGGTTAAAAAGGTAAAAGCATAATTGTATTTATTTATTTTGTTTCCTTATTTTTTGTTTTTAAACAAAGGTTTACGCAAAAGGCAGTGGTAAAGATTGTCGTATGCATGTACAAAAATTAAATCAAATGCGTATAGAAGCAGGTAATCAAAATTCTGAATTCGAAGATCATGATAGAGAAAATGTGGAATGTTTAGAAGAGAATTTTGAAGATATGAATGAAAATTTGAGAGAAACACAACAAAATAAACATTTTGAAGGAGTTAGTAAATGGACAGAATATGTTGAAACAAAACAGAACGAGGAAAGCGATTGTGATGTAGAAGATAGTAGATATACCTTTGAAAGGCTCAAAAGAAAGGTTCAAAGTAAAAAGCAAAGTACTTATAATAAGTCTAAAAAGTTAAAAGTGTCTGATGCTTCATATATTTCTAACGATTCATTAGACAAGAACGCAGAAGTTATAACGGAAGAAACAAACGTCAGTTATAAAACATTAAGAACTAAAACTCAAAAACAAAATAAACCACTTAAAAATATAAATAAATCTTCAAAATGGGATGATTTTATTGTAGAAACTGAAGATCAAACACCTGAAAAAGATACAAATGTTAAAAATGAACAGTTAGAAAGTAAACGAAAATTATCAAAATGGGTTAACTCCCTTAACGAACATGACAATCCAGATGAAAATAAGAAGATAGACAGTATAATTGAGAATAAAAATATACATGAAAATATATCAGCTAAATTTATTAAACCAAATAATGTAGAAGAAAATAATGTTTCTCTTGTTGGATCAAACAAGAATGTTCAAAATTTATTAAAAAATATCGGCTGTGAACAAAATTCCAACGTTGATAAAATAAATAACTGCAAAAAATCGTCAGTTTTGTCGACAAAGAAAGTTGTTTCACAAGGATTTAGTGAAAATATTAAAACGTCTAAATGGGATACTTTTATTTCTCAACAGAGTTCTACTGAAGGAAATGAAAATAACTTAAATAACAGTCAAAATCAACATAAAGAAAATATCTTCAGTACAGATGAAAATTTGGACTTAGACAACATATTAAATTTTTAAAATAATTTTTGTGTACTATTTTTAAATATAATTTGTTGTTATTTTTGTTTTTTGTTTATTCTTCCTGGAATATTTTTAATTTAATTCCTCATTACAATGCCACATATTATATAGAAATGTAATATACAGGGTGTTCTATCTAAGTGTGCCATTGCTATCTCGAGAACTATAAGAGCTACGAGGTTGGTTAAATTCGCAAAGAAATACCATTTTGCAAGTCTATTACAAAACTATTAACAAAATTTTTTTATAATCAATGGTTCTCCATATATGGAACCCAACTTTCTTATTTTAAATGAGAACATATTTTTTTTATATCTTTGTTCGGAAGGGAATTTTATTCTGAATTCAACAAATACACAGTTTAGTACCCTTACATCACAAAAATTTTGAGAAAAATGCATGTTAAATTGACATTAATTTAAATCAAATCGCTCAGGAATCAGCGTGCTATGAATGAAACAAATGAATATCAAAATGTATTGAACAGTTTAATTCTATGACAGTACAATTTTAATTAGAAAAATTTGTTCAAAATTGCCTCCATTCTTATTAATACGTAATTCAATCCTTAAAAGTAGTACTGGTATCCGAAACCGGTTTTTCGGGTAAAACCGGGTTTGTAATTTTCGCGTTAGCCGGATACCCGATTCCGAATGTCCGGTTCTGGATACCCTGTTTCGGATAACCGGTTCCAGATACGCGATTCCGCGTTCCTAAATTAGATACCCGGTTCTACGGTTGGGAAAACACCAGACGAATTAGAATGAATACAAATTCCTGATGTTGATGTAAGTAAACTGTAAACATAAATATATTAAAATTAGTGCTGGGAACCGAAACCATAAATTAAAGTCAGTGCGAACTTCCTAAATTCCTAGCCATAGCCATAGGCAAGATAATTTTAGTGCTGGAAACCAAAACCGGTTTTTTGGGTACCCGGTTCCGGTTTTCGGGTAAAACCAGGTTTGTAATTTTCGCGTTACCCAGATACTCGGTTCCGATTACCCCGTTTCGGATACCCGGTTCCGAAACCAGGTAAACCCGAAACCGTTTTTTTTTACCGGTTCCGTCAAGATCGATTTCTGACAGCTCTATTTAAAAGTAAACTATTTCGGACCTTTTTTAATTTTCTCTCATCAATATTAGACATAATATCTTCAATATTGTCTTTCAAATGTTGTATGTTTGGATGCACAGTGCTATAAACAATATCTTTTACATAGCCCCATAAGAAATAATCTAGGGGATTTAAATCTGGAGACCTTGTGGGCCATGCAATGGAGCCATTGGTGCCTATCCACTTATTTGGAAATTGTTCATTTAAATATTCAGCTACTAGGCCAGAGTTGTGAGCTGGTGCTCCATCTTGTTGAAAGTATACATTTCTAACTACTGCTAAAGGCAAGTCATCTAAAATAGTATCTAGCATGTTTCTCAGTAATTGTTAAAGTACTTTCATACATATACAAGTAGGTTTTATTATAAAAAATCGCGCACCACTATAATCGGATTTTCTTTACTCCAGTAATATGTATTTTTTCCATTACACATACCATTGTTTGAAAAGTTTCATCGGTTATAATAATAGATTTTAAAATATCTCTGTCTTCATTTATGAGTAAAGTGCAAAATTCCAAACGTCGTTCGTGAAGGCCAGGACGAAGAAGTTGATTTTTTTTTAAATTTAAATGGCTTGTACTTAAGTTTTTTTAAATAACGATGCACCGTTCCTACACTTACATTACATTCGGCAGCAGCCATTCTAACTGAAGCTCTATGATTGGCCTCAAAATATGCCAAAACAATGACTTCAGCATCGAAACTTCCAAATTACTCTCGTTTGTGTTCAAATGCTGAAGTGTTAGCACGCAATCTTAATTCAAGTTTCCGAAAATATCGCCGTCCAGGAGCTTCTCTATCAGGAAAACGCTCACTGTACATATATATTTACCGCAGCTCCAGCATTTTTACGGCATAAAATGTATACTTCAAACATATCAACTTTTTGTTCATATGTAAAATGATATATTTTTTAATTAGATTCACCAAATAAACGAAATTCTTGACAAATTAAACAAAATTCTTCACCAATTACAACGTTAAAAAGAACGTTAAAAAGAATGGTAAAAGGAACACTAAAAAAAAAAAACGCTAAAAAGAACGCTAAAAAGAATGCTAAAAAGAACAAAAAAAGAATGCGAAAAAGAACGTTATAAAGAACGCTAAAAAGAACGTTAAAATGAACGCTAAAAAGGATGTTAAAAAGAACGTTAAAAAGAACGGTTAAAAGAACACTAAAAAAGAAACGTTAAAAAGAAGGGTAAAAAAACGCTAGAAAGAACGTTAAAAAGAACGGTAAAAAGAACGTTAAAAATAATGTTAAAAAGAACGTTAAAAAGAAGGTTATAAAGAACGCTAAAAAGAACGTTAAAAAGAATGGTAAAAATAACGTTAAAAAGAATGGTAAAAAGAACAAAAAAAAACGTTAAAAAGAACGCTAAAAAGGACGATAAAAAGAACGTTAAAAAGAACGTTAAAAAGATCGCCAAAAAGAACGTTAAAAAACGCTAAAAAGAACACTAAAACTAACGCTAAAAGAATAACACTAGCCAGTGTACATAAATAAATTTAATTTTTCTAATAAAAATTACTTATGGTCGCTAAAAAATATATGTGCACCTTTGCCAAAAAGATCAAATTCAGATGCGGCCGAAAAAATCTACTTTTTGACCATGGTACCCAAATAACTATTTTAGACACCCCACCCTAATATTGGTCTACATACAAATAAAAAAAAGATAAAATTTGCTCGAGAAAATAGCGTAGAATGATGATAATCACTCACTAGGAAAAGTGACACACTCGAATACGCTACCTGGTGGCCAAATTATTGTAGTAAATACTGCAGTACAGTTTAAACTTATTATATTTTAGTGTTGCATTTTTGTTACAATATCGACAGAAGTTATGAAAAACTATAAAAGTAGAACAAAGAGTCAAACATATGAATGAGGGTATAAGGGTTTCTTGTTTAAACTTAAAAATGTTCAAAATTTATTCAAATCTATTGGAATTTGCGGTCAAATTCCAATGCTGATAATCAAAATTACTTGTTTTATCTATAAATAAAAATGTAGTTGCACAAAAATTTACTGAAACTATTAAAAAGTTCAAATGGGACACATATTTCTTATCAGAGTCTTACTGAAGGAAGTAAAATTATTCAAGTACCGGTTAGAATCAAAGAAAATAAGATACTTTTAAAAATACCAGATGAAAATTTAATACATATGTATATTGCATTTTTTAAATAATTTTTGTATACTATTTGTAAATATAATTAGTTTTCTTTTTACTTATGACTTGTTTATATTTCCTAGATTATTTATAGTTTAATTTCTTACCAAAAAATGCAATTGAAATTAATGAAATATTCTTTTTTTTTTCATTTAATTTATTATTATTACTTATTATTGATAATTCTAGATAATAAGAAATAATTTAGGAAAATTTTGCATTTATTTTATACCAGAATAAACTTCACAGTTTACGTATTTTATGCTCTATTAACTTGAAGGGTAGAAATTCAAAGTTTAAATTGTACCATTACTTTTATTTTCCGCCATTTTGAAGTTCTTTTTACTTTCCATCCGGATATGCAAACAATTAAAGGTGGCGTTGCTGTACAGCTTGTTAACCTGCAAAGACGCTGTTGCATTTATTACCATTTGAGTAATAAATAATATATTAAATTAGTGAATAAACACTGTTAAGTGCTTTATATGCAAAATTATTTAATAATTGTGAGTATATTTTGTGTTTTTATTGTTTTTAATGCTTGAATATTTCTTTCGCGGCATTGTAGAATGTAAGCAAATTGCACCTATGTATTTAATGGCGTCGGATCATAAACCAAGTTGATGTAATATTTGTTTTTTAGGGTTACAACGAACTAATTAACAATGAGAAGAAAGAGCGAGAGGAATAAGTCAAAAACGTCACCAGAAAAAAAACCGGCGGAGACTTCGCGAAAATCTCGACGATCATCACGTCGTCGAAAGCGCTCTTCCTCAAACTCAAGCAATGAAGATTCTGATGAAGCACCACTTAAAGTGACAATAGTAACTCCTGTAGCACCAGTAGTTCCAAGTCCACCCTCCGATACTCAAAAGAAGTCGAGCAATTCCAATTCGGAAGAAGAAAATCAAGAACAACCAATTTGGAAAGTGAAAACCGCTGATACTTCAAGTGGAGAGATTCAGAAAATTAAAATATGTCTTACAAGACCCCCATCTACACCAGAACGAACCGAACGTTCACCTCGTCGACGTAAGCCAAAAGTTTCATCATTATCCGAAGATCCCGATGAGAAACCACACAAACGAAGGACGCGTAGAAGCAGCCCAAGTGCTAGTGCTGAAGATTCGTCACAGGATAACTCAATGATGGAAGTTGAAAAGGATGAGTGTTTAATAATTGATAAGGAAACAAACGTAGCGGTCATTGAAGGTAAGTTAGGTAGTTCACATCAAGAACAGGAAATTGAGCATGACGCATATGTACAGAACTCTCAGAAGGTAGGAGAGAGTCAACCTGAAAACACTAGCACTGAACCTGCAACAGAAATTCAGGCGACCGAGGAACAAATACAGGAAACTGCTCAGGCCGTTAATGCAATCCAGCAGATCGAGGAATCTGATGAACAGATTGAAGAAAAACAAGTTGAGGAAATTGCTGTTGAAAGTCGAGCAACTGCAGAAGTTGAGGAAACTCAACCAATGGAAATTCAGGAGGTAAATGTAGAACATTCTGAGGGAACGGTTAATGAAATTTCTGAGCAAACACCAGAAACTCTGAAAGAACCAGAGAAAACCGTTGAAGAATCAGGAAAATCAATTGAAATTCAACCAAAAACATCAGAAGCACAAGATAAAACTGTGCCTGATTCACAAAATAAAGAAATTCTTGCAAAAGAATCAGAAACTGTTTCCATTGAGCAAGAAAATACCTCAGAAGTTGTACAAAAAGGTGAAAAAGCACCTGAAGAGGTTGCAAATACTAGTAAAATGCAACCTGAAACTGAAAAAAAGGTGCAAAAACCTGATACTGCAGAGATTATACAGAATCCAGAACCAGTACAAGAAATCCAACAAGAATCTGCAGTATCGGAACAGCAAGAAACTGCAGTACCTAAACAACAAGAACCTGCAGTACCTAAACAACAAGAATCTGAACAAAAACCTGCAGTACCTGATCAACAGGAACCAGCAGAACCTAAACAAGAACCTGCAGTATCTGAACAACAAAAACCTGCAGAATCTAAACAACAAGAAACTGCAGTGCCTGAACAACAAGAACCTGCAGTCCCTGAAAAACAAGAACCTGCAGTCCCTGAAAAACAAGAACCTGCAGTCTCTGAAAAACAAGAACCTGCAGTCCCTGAAAAACAAGAACCTGCAGTTCCTGAAAAACAAGAACATGCAGTGCCTGAACAACAAGAACCTGCAGTATCTGAACTACAAAAACCAGCAGAACCTAAACAAAAAGAATCTGCAGTCTCTGAACAAGACCCTGCAGAACCTAAACAACAAGAACCTGTAGTTCTTGAACAACAGAAACATACAGAACCGAAACAAGAAGATCCGGCAGTTCCTGAAAATGAAAAACCTGCTGAACCTAAACAGCAAAAACCTGCAGAACCTAAACAACAAGAACCTGCAGTTTCTGAACAAAAGCCTGCAGAACCCAACCAAGAACCTGCAGTTTCTGAACAACAGGAACCTGGAGCATCTAAACTAAAACCTGCAGTACTCGAACAACAAGATACTGCAGCATCTGAAGAAGAACCTGCAGTTCCGAAAAATCAAGAACCTGCAGTACCTGAACAACAAGCATCTAGTTCAGGAGAAACTGAAATGCAGGAAAAACAGATTCAAGAACAACCTGAAAAGAAATCTGAACAAATACCAACAAAAAGTAAAGAAATTCAAAAGGAAGAAATACCTACTAAAACTCATGAAGAAAGTTCTGCTAAACCTAATGAAGAAGTGTCTGCTACACTTAATGAAGAAAAGTCTGCTGCATCTAAAGAAGAAAGTGCCCTTCCTTCCAGCGAAGCAGATAAAATACCAGCTAGCGATACAACTGTTCTGAATGAAGCAAATGCTGCTCCTGCTTGTGAAACAGAATCTGCGTCTCCTGAAATAAAACCTGCTCCTGTTAGTGAAACTTCTGTTCCTGCTCAAGAAAAAGTTTCTGTTACAGGTAGTGATGCTACTGTTGTTGGTAATAGTAAAGAAGAAATAGAAGAAAATGAAAAATTAAAAGAAATTCAACAAGAAAGACCCGAACATAAAATGGAAGTTGATGTACAAGAAAATAAAACTGAGGATGCGAAATTGGATACTGAAAAAGTTCCAGAATCTGAAGGGCAAAAAGAAAAATCTGCAGAAATTGTACAGGAAGAAAAGAATAGACAAAAATCTGTTGATAAAGAATTTAAAAAATCAAGAGAAAGGTCACCTTCTCCAGAAAAATCTGAAATTATAGAAAAGAAGAAGAAGAAATCTGATACAGATAACCAAAATAGTGACTCAGATAGAGAAGAAAGTTCACCTTGGGAGGAAAAGATGCACGATTCCTCATTTGATAACAGTATCCTTTACCCAAAACATATAGAAGATAAAGGTAAACAAGATAAAGAAGAGACACATGAAAAATCTGATTCAAATGAAGAAAATGAATCAGACAAACAGGAAGAAGAACCTATAAGAAGGGTTAGGAAATCTAAGTGGAAAAATTTCCGAGTAAAAATTCCAAAAATACAAATTTTAACAACAGATATCATATTAAAATTGTGTCCAAACACAAAAATGTTGGATGAAGATGAAATAAAATTAGAAACCGAAGAAGTAAAGGAAGAAAAGAAATTACCAAAATTAGAAATAAAGAAAAAGGAAGAAGAAATTCCGAAGCAAATAATCAAAACTCCCGTTTCACCCAAGGAAGATGATTTCGATAAAGAAGTTTCAAATATAGGACTTAATAGAAAGATTTCTATTGTGGATGACGAAGCTAGTAAACTAAATCCCCCACCAAGTCCTGCAAAAAATCCAGTCTCATCCATTTTATATATAACTAATTTAGTTAGGCCATTTACATTAAAACAGTTGAATGAATTATTATCGAGGACGGGGAAGATTTTAGAAGATGGCTTTTGGACGGATAGAATCAAATCCAAATGTTACGTGCAATATGAAACTGAAGAGTAAGTAATATTTATCTTATTTATAGAATACAATCATGTACAAATGTTTCAAGTCACAAAAATGATCAATTATAAATAACTCAGTTTAATACAACAAATGTTAAATATTTTGTTGGTTAATATGTTTTTAAATTCTTTCTCTTTGAGATTTTAAATTCGTTATCTATGTAAAAAAAAGCATGTTTTATGAAGGAACAAGGTTCTCAAATTTCTGTTGGACTGTTTTTGAACGTTTTTTAAGAATTGTCACAAACCTTAGGCTTTTCATCTCGATACTGCACAGAGAACCTGAATGAATATCTCATGTAAACGTAATATTCACATATTTTTGCAGATTGACATGAGGTTATATGTAAGCAGGATATGCTAGTTACTTTACTTCTACCTCTTCCTTTACATTCTCCTAACTTTCCACTGCATACATTCCATTTTAAACCCACTCTTAAACTTGTTTTAATAATTATGAATATAGTTTTTAATATCTATAATCAACTTTCAGTACCGTAGGTATTATTACCTCATAATTTGTTCTGACAAACTTGAGCGAAGATGTGCTTTGCGCTGTTGAGGTAAACATACTCTTATCTAAACTAACTTTCAAATAGTCAATTTGATTGCCAGTAATTTAATTACATATTAAAAAAAAAAAAAAAAAAAATCGCTTGCTGCCCGCTAACTTGCAAATGATATTTGTCCATTTACAACAAAAATGCGAGCATGCAGTGAATTTTTCGCCTATAGCGTTATTTAATAGAATTTTTTATCTCACTGTTTTATAGTATGTGATATCATTCACTTAATTTTTAAAAGGTCCACCAATATTTCTTAAATTTAAAGTAAATTTACTACCCTTTCGAACGTTTTAGTCGCTCTTAAGGTGATATTGTCTCATTCAGAACCACTGATCTAGAATTAAAATCTTCCACCATTTTTCCTCGTTTTTTTGATTTATTACCTCTTTAAATAACATCTGGGATGTTCATTTTTTTCTCGTTCCTCCGTATCACTTTTTAATTTTCTTAACTGATGTGTATTAATTAGTACTACGTGTTCAAGATATATCAATCGTTTTTGTTGAATTACTAAAACTACAGTTCGCTTTACTTTCATTGTTTCGACAAATTCTCTCTACAATGTCACAAACTAAGATACTTTCCACGGTAATCTGCGTTCAAAATACCTAAGTAAACTTTCAGTTGTCTTTATCAGTGTCCATGTTTCATGTACACATAAAACTACATATCAATTTAACTGCTCAAGTCCTGCAATTGTATCTTTTAACTTTCTTTACAGTTTCATAAACAAATAAGAACATATAATTTTATTACTTTATCTGAAATATAACATACAATAAAAAATAATGTCATAAAATAGTTATGATATTAGCGATATAAACGTGTTTATTAATTTTAGTAAATATACATAAAACATTTGAAAAACTATTGTATGACTAGCTAATTATATATGTACGATATCATTATCCCAGTTATTGTTAGTGAGCTCTAATATTACAATAATTTTGAAGAATTAAATTACAACAAATGTTTATTATACAATATCTTTATATATAAAAAACAATTTTTGTTTGTTTATCCTTTATACAAAGCCAAACGGATAGGCCGATTTTCACCAAATTTAGTACAGGGGGTAAAATAATCCTAGGAATGTTTTAGTGAGGGTTCCAACTTCGTCCATGTCCCCATAGGGGGCGATATGGGAGAAGCCATCATTTTTCACTCTCCATACAGTTTCAATTGATTACGTACGCTAAATTTGAAAGATATATCGATATAATACAGACTAAAAATGTAGATCTTAACTAGATCTAAAAAAAGTCTGCGAGAGACCTATCATGCACCGATATCGTGTATTGGGATTGTTTCTGTTTTTAAATGTAAATGTTTTTATATTATAAAGTTTGTGGGTGCATAACATCAGAGTTTTATAGTGATGTATCAATTGAAGGGGCAAGTGGATGAAGGTGTTATGTTACAAATTTTAAGTTATGAGTTAACTGACATTTAGTAAGTTATTGTCTTTTTTAGTTTCCGCTAACTCTCTGCTTGTCACATCAGTTGAAAGCCTGTCAAATTTATTATATTGTGAGAATTAAATTTTTTCTACAAATTACTGCATTTTTTTTACTTTCGCTGCTGTGTGATACCTAAAAAAACTACTTGAGGTCAATGTACATAACATCTCTATCTATCTGTATCTTCCAAAATATAGATAATCAGAAACTGAGTGTTGTGGTTAGGATAAAAGAGGCTTATACAACGTCAATCCAAGGAAAATTTCAAAAAATTCTACGTAACACCTTCATCCACTTGCCCCTTCAATTATTTTAGAATAACAAATTAGAGCATTTCACGTAGAATCATAATGAATTTAACACTATACATCAAAGATTAATAATAATGGATTATATCCAATATTTTTATGCGGTTCGGTGAGTATAATAATTTTGATTTTATTTTGTATAGTCTGAAACGACTCAATTGAAACGCATACGCCTCCTGTCGTCGAAGAATTGTATTTAACCGGTGTCGGACGAAGTAAACTTATAAAAACATATTATTTTAAATATAAGTTCTATTACTTTTAAGCCTAGTACAGATGTACAAATAATATTCACATACAAATGTTTTTAAACACTTGCCCGATGCAAAAACCAAAAAACATTTGCCCGTAAACAAAACTTTAAAAGTAAATATGTTTTTTGCTTGCCCGTAAACAAAAGTTTAGGACAAAAGAAGTTTATCCACAGAAAATATTCATTCGTTTCAGTATTTCAAAGCAAAATGTTCCAAAGTGACTTCGGAATCAATATGAATTTGTCCGTATTTGTGAATGAACGTTTCCAGACCTGTCGTTTACGGGCTATGATTGTGTTTAAAACTTTTGTATACCATCTTCGATGGAAAACATAAAGCACACATACATTTGTATAAATATTTTTACACATATGTTTGCAAACAGTTTTTAAACATGTTTTTGTATGGTTTGCGGGCAAAAGTATGTAGATGTGGACTAGGCATTAAAGTTTGGTTTACGGGCAAATGTTTTTTTGTTTTTGCATCGGGCAAGTGTTTGAAAACATTTGTATGTGAACATTGTAGATCTGTACTAGGCTGTTGACAAAAATTGTTTTTGGACATACTGTTGAGAAACGGTGCTTTAATATATTTTCATTCAATTACTTATTTACTTTCTTTTTGTAGGGAAGCGGAAGCGACAAGAAATGCCTTACATGGAGTGCAATGGCCGATTGGTAACGGAAAGAAACTTATTATAGATTTTGGTACAGCAGAAGCAATGGAAATTGCTAGAAATCCTAGTGTACCAGAAACTGTTATAAAACCTGTACCTGAAAAAACAGTTGAAAAGGTAAGGAAATTCTAATGTAAATATCATCATTATCAAGCCTTCCGCATCATCTGGCAATTTTGGACTGCTTTTAAAAAGAGCACAGGCAGTCAATAAAACTTTTCCTTTTAACTTTTTTGTCAGCCATTGACTTTAAGTCACTGCTGTTACTGTAAAGTAGTGATTAATAAACGGGTCCGCGGGTGACGACCTGTGGGGGAGCTTATAGGTATTCAAAAAGAAATAAAGACAAATTTTAATAATAAAATTTGTTATATATTCGATCTAGAAACTGTAAAATTGTGAATTGATTGTACCTGATATTATTCAGTAAAATAAATAAACCCTTCATATTTAAAAATAATTGGTTCAACAATTATGTGTGTAATTTGTATTTGTACAAAAACACGCAATTTATGAGATTTTTATATGGCAAAATAATAAAATATATAGAGGAGAATGGCCCTCCGTTTGTTTTTTCCCGATAATTTTTTATGTTTTTAGGGTTTTGTAGGTATGACCAAAAAACCCTTATACCGTCATTTTGTCGTCTGTCTGTCTGTCTGTCTGTCTGTCTGTCTGTCTGTCTGTCTGTCTGTCTGTCTGTCTGTCTGTTCGGTAAAAATTGTAGCCGAACGGCTAAACCTAGAGAGTTGAAATTTGGCATGCTTATACAACTCGTTGACCCGCACATAGGAAAAATACCAAAACATCTAAAAAACATATCCCCCTAAAAATATAAACAAATATGTGCTCATCGAAAAAAAAAATATTTTTTTTTAATTCTGAGTAGGGTATCAAATGAAAGCCCTTGGTACGTGAATTAACGATCAAATTTTTATTTTTCCAAAATAAATTATTTTGAAGCGATTTTTGCCAATATTGTGCAAAAAAAATTTTGTCCCACACCCTGTAGCCCAGATGGTTTAAACTAAAAATCTGAAAAAATTCTAAGTAATGTACATTGGTGTGAACCGGAATAGTTCAACAGGAATTTTTGATCAGATTATGATTTTGGAAAAAAAAGCATTTTTTGTGTTTTTTTGCTAATAATGTTGATAACTTATAGTTATATAATACGCTTAACAGTAACGTGTTTCTTGGTGCTGTGGCTAAGATACTTGCGTTCTGTCCAAGAATTCGTAATCGGACTCATGTTCGAGTCCTACGTGAGGAGACAATATTATTTTTTATTTATTTTTTGCATTTTTATATTGTTTAAATTATTTTTTCAAAATTTGAATTATATTTTGGCAATTGTTGCATTTAATTTTTAATAGCGTAAATTTAATAACCAGTGGAAATTGTTGAAATTATAATTTAATTATATATTTGAATGTACACGAAATCAAAGGGGAGGAGCTATGACTAAAAACAACCAATGGAAGCCATAGGCGCAATTTTCAAAATCTTAATGAACCTTGATATATAAAAAAAAAAATACTGCACATCTTTAAAAACTTAAATAATGGTAATAGGCATTCGAATTAAAATTCATAAAAAAATATTTTGTCATAAAATTTGTTTTGGCACCCCAAATAATCATCATTCACTTACTAAATACCTGCAAAACCCTGAAATGTGTGAAAATTCACACTTCACATCAATTTTTGAAGAAATGATCTTAGAATTGGCATACATCTAGCCCAATATAGACTAATATACAATATTCAAAATTGCATTGTTTCGAAAATAATGTGATTCAAAGCCAACTATGAAAATTTGTAAAATGTTCGAATTAGGATTGAGTGTATGAAATATAGGTCTCTGTTAAAAATTGAGTAGTTCAAAATAAATTTTATTTCTGTTCAAGATACAAACTCCTTAAGTCCTTAAGTTGGCCTTGGTAACGTAGAGGTAGCGCTCCTGCTTCACGAACCAAAGGTCCCGGATTCGAATCCTGGTCAGGGCATGGATGTTTGTGAGCCACAGTGTAATTGGGAGAATTATTCCTGTTCAGTGGTTAAAAAAAAAAAAAGTATCAGTTAAACAATTTATTACTGAAAAAAATCACATTCATACAAATCTTTTTCTTTCCCGTAGCATTCATTGTTCATGTGCCCACATATTGCACATTAGGCACCGAACCCAAAGCTCGCCTCTTTGATCTTGTAAAAAACATCCGTTACAAAACATGCAAGCAGCATCTTTATCATCCGGACGTTGTTGCCTTAATTCATCAACGTCCATGTCGTCAGACGGAAAAAAATATTGAATATGCCCTAGCCCATATTAAGAAAGTCTTAATATGGGCTAGGGCATATTAAGCCGGGAGCCCATATTTCCAACATTGCACATGGCAATCTAAATTAATGTTTAACTTTTTTGAGAATAAGTGAGGCAGTAGCTCCTAGTAACATAATATACCTCGATCACAATACAACAGCGTTAATTATAAATCACAAGCAGATCAAATAAAAATCTTGCCCATTCTTATAACAACAACTCACATTAATAAAAGAATCAAAATTAAGCAAACACATTTACTGTAATTTGTTTCTAACAGAACAAGAACTCAACTGCACTAAATTTGTAAAATTGTTAAACGAAAGGTAGGTGTGTTTTAAGCTATTGCCGTAAGATGATGTTAGCTATATTAGTAGATTTTCTTTGGGGGCCCATATTATATGCAGGGCCCATTTTAGGTCCTTCTCCTCTATAAAATACGCATAACAGCTAAAAATTAGAAATTTATTTAATATGTTAGTGTCCTGATTATTTATATTAGATTTAAAGTAATGTATTTTATTGCAGGTAGAGGAAAAGAAGGAAGTGACGGATCGATGGGAGAAAGATCGAGAACGTGTAAAAGTTCCTGTAAGAGAATGGGATCTTGGTAAAGTACCACAAGAAGAAGAGAGACGGCGAAGTAGAGATCGTGACCGGGATAGGGATAGAGATAGGGATAAGACCAGGGACAGAGCTCATAATGATAAATCCCGAGATAGAAATGAAAAAAGGAGGCATTCCTCACCTTCTAATGGTAAGCCATGTTTAAATATCCATTACACAGATTACATGAAAAATAAAAACAATACACACTATACTTTATTCAAAATGAAGAGATAGTAATCACTCACTGTTCACGTGATAATTTCGTCGTTCGATATACGACGTTATATTCGTTATATAGGATAAACGTATAGTCGGCGCTTGTTGAAAAACATTGATATTCTGCAAGGGCTATTAACGGGTTTACGCGTGTTTAGTAGCTAAATCAATTAACTTGGATTACGTAAACAAACCATTCAGCTTAGCACTTGATATATTAGCATGTCAAGTCAATCGAATAGAAGGCACGCGTAACCTATGCATTAAGAGGTTTCATTTGGTACCCCACTCAAAATTTAAAAAAATACTTATTTTTTTCGTTGAAAAGCATATATATTTTTCCTGTGACTTTTTTTTTTTATTATTATTTCCAATAGTTTTCCTTTATGTGAGTCAAAGAGTTGTACAAGCAGACTTAATTTCAACTTTCTATGTCAAGCCGTTTGGCTACAATTTCTACTGTACAGGTAGGCATGAGTTATAAGTCTTCGTAGATCTACAAACTGAGTACTTACCTTTTCTACCCTTACACACCTATCTAGGCATTGGGGACCTATTATTTGGGGTTTGTCAAGTCTTGACAACCATCCACTAATTGCAAACTTCAGCAACCTTTTGAGCCGCGTCATACTAGTGACTACTGGTGCTAAATATACACGACTGTATTATTATTTCTATTATTATTAATATAATAGTTAAGTTTATGGGAGTCGGACAGGTGTAGAAATAAATAAAAAAGTTTATTTAACTAAGCTTACGTTTCGATTTTAATCAAATCTTCCTCAGAGCTAAAAAGATTTAGAATCAGTTAGAAATTACATAATTAATATTGTTTATATGAATACATTATCTTTTTAGCTCTGAGGAAGATTTGATTAAAATCGAAACGTAAGCTTAGTTAAATAAACTTTTTTATTTATTTCTACACCTGTCCGACTCCCATAAACTTAACTATTATATTATCTACGGACATAATTCACCAACATATTATTATTAATGAAAAGATTTAGCTACAACGAAGCGTCGCGCTATCTTAACCACAGTGTAGTCAGATTCTTGTCATGCGACATTGCCGCGGAAAATATGTATTCGAAAATTTTATACCACCCTTTAGACATTTAAATCTGAAATAAACTTTGTGTTGCAGGTGAACATATAAGTGACAGAAAGATGAAAAAGGTTGAAGAAGATGATATGCCTGCCAGGTTAATGGATGATCTCTTCCACAAAACGAAAGCTACACCTAGCATCTACTGGTTGCCCCTCACGCCTGAAATGGTAAGTTAAAACATTCTTATTTTATAACATAGAAAACCAGAATTATTGTCTCTTTTTATTTATTGTCATCAACTGTCTTACAATTACTTTAATATCTTTGATTACTACATTATTAGTTTTTTTATCTAGAATAATAACAAAATCTGTATATTTTATTACATTCCAGTATGTTTATACTTTGAAAATAATAACAGAAATAATCTTTTCGTCGAATAGTTTATTTATGATATTGATTGATGTTGATGTAGGAGCTCATTAGAAAGAACTGATAGGAATAGAGTTACCATATTTTTATTCCGTCAAACCGGGAAGGCGCAAAAAATTAATATTAGAAAAAAAGCCATTGTATCAAATAAATTCACATTTATTTAACTTTTTATTCATTTTCATTCGACTTGTATTTTTGTGAGATAAAAATTAATAAATGATTCTTTACTTCACTGATTATTCTATTATTATTAGTTATATAATTCGGCAATAAAGTAGCCATCTTCAGTAGCTGAATGAAACTAAGAAAGTAATAGATACAGAAATTATATATACAGAACCTAATCCCTACAAATTACATATCGTAGGGTCGCTTTTACAATCAATGGATAAACCTCGGATAACGCAATTCACGGTATAAAGTCAAAAAAACGATTTAACAATGCTCGAATAAAACTCGGATAGGATACACATCGGAATAAACACTAGAATATTTTATCCGGCCAACGGCACTTCAGATTGGTGGCAGAATAGTATATTCTGTAACAAGGTTGGAATGAGAAAAATCGATGCGAGTGGAACATTCAGAGCGCGAGCCGCAGGCGAGCGTGAGGAACCATGAGCATCGAATTTTCTCTTCCAACCGAGTCACAGACCGTACTTTCTCCACGACCACCAAAAAGAAAAAAAAAAATAACAAATAATTATTTTAACAAACATTTTATCTTAACAAATAATTTATATTACATAACAAATTAATCAATTAATTAAACTATTTTTTTTATTTACTATTTGTTTAATTTTAATTTAATTTGCCGCACATTGGCCACTATTTTAGGTTAGGAAGTTATGTTGCATTTATTTAATGTAAACGTTGCATATATCTTAATGTAACCCTACAAAAACAAAAGAAAACAAGTATGGAATAGTTATTCCATAACAAGTAATGGAATGAAATACACGCAAAATGCATACGAAGATAAGTGCTTTAGAATAACATTCCAACTCTTGTGTTAGAATATTAACTTTCTGTAGTCAAAATTGGTTTTAGAATTGGTAAATTCTATAGTGGTCGTGGAGAAAGTTATTTTTTTACTCTGATTGGTGAATAAGTATTTGTTGCCCAGCAACGGTGAAAAAAATAATTTGATGAATGACAAAGCCTGTTATGTTGGTTTAAGCGGAACTAGATTTTGACAACTAGTAATTTTTATCGATTAAATGAGGTTTTTATCATTTTGTTTAGAAAACCCATTTTCAATCATTAAAAAGTAAGCTTGTGACAAATTACAGAAATTAAAATTCCATTTGGTTCCGCTTAAACGTCTGGAATATCCTATACATGTCACATTATAACGTTTTGTTTGCGTTTTGTGTTATAAGTATATAATGGTGGTTACAGTAGAATACGGGCAAAATATCTTAAAAAAAAAAAAAATGCAAACGTAGGCTCACTCAGCTTTACTTTACAATGAGTACCTGTATCTCTTAATTAATATTCCGAATTATGGGGCATGCCTCATAGGGCACATAAATCCGGCGATCATGGCTACTGTAAAAAGTACTCTTTTGGTCATGTCAGAGGGCCCATTTCACTACCTGAAAAATCACTAAAATCTATGCACCATGCCATTCGAAAGAATAATTAATAATAGTACAGTAATCCCTTATTATCCGCGTATTTTTTCAGCGATTTTGGTTATACGCGATTATGATATTATAATTATATTTATTTTTTAATAGAGAAGCAAAGAACAGTAGCAGCCGATTGCCGCTGGAATGTGCTCCTAGTAATTTGAGCGCTGTGCATCTGATTAGCCACTGTCACCCCTTCCGTGCTACATAGTACGGAATACTCTTGTTTTTATATGTATACATATGTATATGGTTAATCTTATTATCTGTGGTTTTCTTATCCGCGACATGTTGGTGGAACGTAACCTCTGTGGATAAATGGATATTGCAGTATATAAGTATGATTCACAATAAATGGAGTATTTATGTCGAATATTTCGTCATCATCTTCAATATTTCGCCAAATATGCCCAAAGTATATTGTTAATAGCAATTTCAGTTTATAATTATGACTTTTCTGATATGTCAATTTATGTGTCAAATAATACCAACTTTATTTTATTTATATTAACACCAAGGATAACTATCCAAGACTAAAAATGCATTGTAAAAATGAACATCGGAATATACTTATACCTCTGATAGTTATTTCGTAGCCTATCCGAGGTTTGAAGTACACATTAGGGGTTGTAACATTGTCAACGAGCGAACTAATTTTAACGACTTTGTTTTCTTAAATTTGTTTTTTTTTTTAATTTGGTACTCAATTACCAGAAAACGATGAATAAGGAATTTAAACAGAAATAAAAAGTCTTAATACATGTATTTCGGCTGTTCTCAAAGGGCCACAGGAAGGAAAATGTTGTGGCTTTTACACATATTCTTAATGGTACGTACTCAGCTCTCCGCTCGACGGATACGTTCGTCCGACTAAGCAATCAGAAGCCTGCAAATATTTCAATTCGTCACCCCTGAAAAGTCGGATCGTGTGAAACTTCGTCCGGCAAAACGGACGGTTTTCTCTTTCTAGTATATCGCGATCCTTGTCGAAGTGAAAAGTCACAGACATACTTGAGAAGTGAACCTCATTTTTTGACCCCACTATCTTCACTAAATAATCAAACTGGTGCTTATGCATGCGTAAATAATTATAAAACAATTTCTCATACTTTAAATATATTTCTGCCACCAAATTATGATACTTGCTCCAATCTTTTTTTATAAATTGCTCTTATATCATGTCTTATTTTAATATTTCTTTTATATTTGTTATATAAACAATATGCTGCAATAGCTCTATTTCGATTATATAAATATAAGTTATATTAATAATTAAATTTATGCCTTGCGTTAATTTTTAATATTAATAATCTGAATCAGGGTGTTTGAAATATTTTGAATCTTAATAACGAAGATAGTAATGAATGTCAAAACATTAAAATAAAGTTAGTTGCGCTGCAAGAAAAAAATTCCATCTGAATGTAGAGCTGAAAATGGTAGAACGGATGAATTGTCTGGTGCCGGACAAATGGAGTACGTACCATAACAATGTTGTTTCCAGATGTTAACAGGTTAACAAGCTAAGGGTCACACTTTCATCATCGTAGATTTAAGAAAATAAAGTTGTAAAAATCAGTTTGTTCGCTAACAATGTTACACCCTTAATGTGTGAATTGCTGATAGTATTTTATAAACTTCTAAAAAATGTAATTTGTAGGAGGTTCTGTATTTATTACTTTCTCAGTTTCATTCGGCTACTGAAGATGGGTACTTTGTATCCGAATTGTACAAACAGTGATAAAAAAATTACTTTATCTTAAACTTAACGTTTACTCAACAATTAATACTTATAATTCTGTGCCTAACACTTTTTTCAAAAATATTTTATAGTTTTTTATTTTGATGTAAAATTCAGTACAATTTAAAGCCATATTGATTTTGTACAACATTATCGCCTTCATATTGCTTTCTGGAAAACGATTATTCTCTTCTGTGTAGATGTTATTCATTAATGAAAGAAGCATTTTAGTTTTATTTGCTGTCTTCGCAGAAAATCGGGACAAAATTTTAAACCGACTGAGACCCCGGGAGTAGATCTCAAAACCGGGATTGTCCTGATCAAATGACTTAATAGTTGTGATGTATTTTGTAAAGAGTGGAAAACTGTATTTTTCGTTTTCTTATCGCTCTACATTGACCTAATTAATTCTTATTTTAACCATGACTTTTATTTCGTGTTATAAGATTATATACTTTGTTTTCATTTCTGGCACTATAAACTTACAGAAAGTTTTGTATTACCTGTTACAGCTTTTCTGATTGGAAAAGCCAGCAATAATGAATGAGAAACATAAAAATGAATTAAAATGTAATAAAAGTGGAATTCATTTCACAATTTTTATCTACTCGAAAAAATATAAAGTTATTCGGAAAGTTCTTAGGGATTTTAGTATAAATTAGAACTCGATTTTTTAAATTTTTATGTCAACCTTTATTTAGCAGTGTATTGATCGATTTTTTCGATGAACTCCTACCATGTTTCTGTTCACTTCATGATTCCATTCGCCCAAAATTTTTCATCTTTTTCATTTAAAAACTTCAGGGTGCTTTTTGCTGTCTTCCAAGGATTTAAAAGTCGTACGTTATGGTCCGGCCTTTAATATGGTCGGTTAAAGTTAGCTAAATAATAAGTTAATTGTTTTAACTCGAGTCATATAACTCGAGTTAAAACACTTTCGTTCTTTAGAAACCAACCTTAAGAGAAAATTATAGGGAGAGAAATGTATTTCGAATGTGCAAAGTCAGGTAAATATGACGTATGAGTTCAAGCAGCCCAAGTTGCAACAATATTTTGCTAGGTTTGTAAAGAAACTTGAGGCCTGGCCATCGCCTGCTCTAGGTACTTATGCACTCTGAAGCAAAATGGCGCCTATTTTATGTTCCTATCTTCAGCTTTAAGCGCCCGAAAATGGCACCTCGTATGCTTTCTGTCTACTGCCGGCCCTGGGCATTGCTGTGGCGAAACACTACGTTTTTTCTTTTTGCAAATTCCGTACATTTTTCTTTGACTGCTGCTTTAATCCCATCCGACGTATTCGCTTGCTTTGCACTCTCAGACTATCATTTACATCGCATCTTACAAAATACTCTTAATGGAAAGAATTCCAACTCTTTGGAGGACTACAGAAAGCACCTCTGACAGTTTTTTTGACGCAAATAATGATATTACTTGAAAGACGGCTGGATCATAAAAATAAAACGTATTTTTCAGTATTTTTCCTATTTGCGTTTCAAAGATCGGTATATGTTTAGCAAATTTTAACACTAGGGCCAACAATTTAGTCGCACTGACTACCGTAGCGACAGACATACGTGTGACGGAAGTGTTTCTTGGCCATACCTACAAAATCTTATAAAGCGTGTACCAATTTACATTAAAATCCCTATGAAATTTCCGAATAACTCCATCATTTTGTTCAATAACATTGATTTTAATTTAGTGTTTTGGTTCTAATAAATTACGTAGTATCTAAACGTATTAATAAATTATTTAATTGTTGTGACTTATTTTTTGGCGCATTTTTTTGTATCACATACTTATTTTCTTCTTTCCAGATAGCTCAAAAGCAACAAGAAAGACTTCAGCGTATGGCTGAACATAAGCGTCGTTTAGAGGAGTCTCGACGCGGTCGAGACTTCGGTAGAGGGGCACCGCGCTCGCGACGACGTTCAGGCCGTTTTGACGGTGACTAGCAATAATAAAACATCACTATCGGAGATCTCCTAGAGTAATATTAAAACAAATCTCCATTACAGAAGAGCGCTAGAGGCGCGCATCTAGCAAATAGATCGCACGACAATGGGTCGATTTTTTAACTTAAGTCGTTTAAAATGAAGATTTGGGGTATACGTTTTTAGGTCACCAATCATACAAATTAATTTTTTACGATACGATGATAACGTAATGGTTTGATTATTTGATATTTATTTTTGTTTTTCGTTTCATTTGGTTTAATTTTATTGCATGGGCAGATTGTTGAGCAGTTATCTAGAATTTATTATGAATTTCACACTATCAAGCATAATAATCACGCTTAACATATCGTTTTATATTAACGTTTCTATCCAAACAACGTCATTATACATAACAAAATAACACTTCTCTTAAGTATTGTTACCCTAGAAAAAACTAGATTTTTTTTTTATTTATTTATGTTTTACTAATGTGAGATAAATTTTGAATTATATTCATAAATTATTGAATTGAGTCATAAATAACTTCCATTTTCGTATATTAATTTTAGTTTTTAATAAATAAATAACAATGGTACCAATTCTATTATATATTCACCATCATTCACAATGACCTTTTCCCATTTATCAGAGAACTTTTCGATTCCTTTTACGTAAAAATTCCACCGGTTTTAACGTGAAATGGTTAGCGAGGAACGCTCGAACGTGGTCTTCAGTACAGATATTTATCCCTAGTAAAGAGTTTTGTTGAAGTCCAATGGATAACATAAATCAGGCCCAGGGCCACCGCAACCTCGGATGTGTAAGGGGTCCATTACACCTGGGCGGCAGATTTTAGGGGCAGCAAATTTTAGGTGCAGAAAGTGTTGAAATTTTCGGTTATATTTCAGTGAATGTGCCAGTGTATTTTCTATTTTCAAAAGATGGAAGCGGGCCACATGAGGCCATCTAGCCCGCTTACATCTTTCAAAATTCTAAAATTAGCTTTTTTTACGACTTTTAAATTAGTGTCTATTGTTTAAGTGTGGCAAATATAATCGCATCCGGGCGGTGGTTACATTAGCGGCGCCCCATATCGTCCCCCTTAAAGTCTTTTCTATATTATACTTATTTGTCATTTTTTTAACTTTTTTCTTTTACTAGGAGTTGTCAAAGTTTTTAATCTAATTTGTTTTTCAATTTTTGGGTAGAGAGTGGAATTCGTAAACGTGTTTCAGTTCAATGTAAATTTTCGAAAGTATCAATTTAAAAACCTAAATGTATTATTAAATCCTATTTTTCATCTATGACATTATGTTTCATGGATTTGTATGGTAAAGCAATGTATTAACGGTAAGAAGAAAAGAAAAACATAACCTACAAATTCGCCCGATGAACAAACAAATTATTAGCATTATTTCAATGTTGGTACAGCTGTTAAAAGTGTCTACTGATCATGTAGTTCGAAAATATTTGTAGAAAAATTGGACCAGAGTTAGTTTTGAATAAACTTGAGACGAGAAATTGTGATCTACACCAAGAGGCAGAAACTTTTTGTTCGTCGCGGGCTGTATTTAGTAATATTATCTTTTTATTTTTACGTCACGAGCCGCAGTCAGTAGCAACATTTTTTGGGGGTCGTACTTGTTTTTGTAATTTATATTTTTTTACGATCTTAAGACGCCGGTTTACAAGTATTGACGTCGGCAAATACACTTAAGCTGCGTTCAGAGCTCTTTAAATTAGTTGACTGTGCATTGGGCGCTATGGATAAGTTTAGTAGATAGTTTTAACATTCAAGGCAGCGTTTACAGCTGTGGAAATTAGTGAGTTAGGAATAGTACCACATCTGTGTGTCTATAGGAACTACGATGGCTTCGTAAAATGTTTATTATCTATTATCCTTTTCCTAATTCTGCTGTCCTAGATTTTTACTAACTAAATCTAACCTAATTACCTAAATTGATCATATTTACTGTTCGTCTTTGTAATTTTGGGCGCGATTTGTTGTAATCGGCGTGATGACATTTTGTTAGGTTATGTAAAGGCATACAATTTAAACGTTCTCTCCGGTGTAGACTGAGATAGCAAATGTGTTTATATATCTGTCTATTAAAACAACTCGCTAACTATAAGTTTGCAAAACTATCGACATCGTATAAAGTATTAAATTTAGAGCTTTGAACGACTGATCGCGTTATCATATCACAAACTTCTAGTGACAATCAACAGTGAACAACTCAGCCTATAGTCGCCTGATTTAAGAGCTTTAAACGCAGCTTTAGTGTGTAGGAAGTCTAAGTCAACCCGGCAGTAATATGTTGGCTACGTGTAAGAAAAGAAAACATGTTTTCTTATTGATAGACCGCATAAAATCATTCGACGGGCTGTCGGTTGCCCCTTGATTAGATGACTAGATTCCAAAAATATTGGGAAAAATAATTTCTTCTTAAAATATTAAAATATAAAGCGCTTTTAAACAAAATAATTCGTCCCAAAAGCCGTCGGTTGTCGACCCCTGATCTACACTATACTTTTTACAGATTTTTTTTAGTATAAGTTCTAGTCAAAGAGAAAGGTATGAAAATTGGACAAAAATTGTATAATGTGGAACCGGATTTATACTTGCATAAGGAGAATATTATTTCGATTAACTAGTGCGGAGCGCTTTAGAGCAAACTTTGATAGAAGTAATGTATAATTTACCTATTTCTCAAATGCATTGCATTCCACTAATAATTTTAAAACACCATCAAAGTCAGATGAACGCAGGTTTCGATTCAACCTTTATTGACGCATCTCCATACCAAAATTCCACCAACTGTCCGGTCAATTAGGCTGTCCCCACCAAACACAATACATATATTTCTGTTGCCTCCATCCATAACATATCATTTTTTCCTTGCTTGAAATACTAAAGCTAACTAAAGTGCAGTATCAATCCCTGCATTTCACTATACATATATCATTTTAATGCTGTGGGTAAGCTGTCGATGTTGCGATAAAATTAAGGGACACTTGCTTTGTTGCCAAGAGCGGAATTTATTTATAACTCAACCTAATAATTGTAAATGTTTTTATCATTCACATCAGTCTTATATCAATAATATATTCAAATATTTATTCAAACTATTATTCTTATTTAAAATTGAAAAAGTAAATAAAAAGTTATTTTCTTTTGCAGTGAATTTGAATTTTGTTTTCGTTTTAGATTACTTAAAATATTTGCATGTTTTGCAAAATTAATAATAATAAACATTTCATTTTTATTCATAGTTATTGTGAATACGATAATAAAGAGACATATCGTAGATAAAAGTCGATGAGTTTTTTTGTTATCCGTTATTAATTTACCGTATGTCTCTTTATGTTATTTAAATTACCATTTGTATCTATTTTAAAGATTTAAAAAGATATAAAACAACTATTTTGTAAAAATCGTAATACAAAACAACTGTTTTATGTCGGTATCTTTTTAGTTGGTCCGAACGATATAAAATTAACTCGTCTCTGGAATACATAATAAATTCATAAAATGTTTAGCTGTACAACATTCTGCTTAATAATTTCGGTTCTTTTCTGTATATTTCCATTAGTTTCATGTGTACGTATGAATGTTTGTGTGTGAATGTTGTTAACACATTTTATTATAGGACTCATCAATCAAGCTAAGATGAATAATATCATCGAGGATCAACTAAGTTTCCGATTATTTCTTCGAATCTGTTCCGGCCACCGTAGAAGACGCAGAATTAAATTCCCTGTGAAATAACGAGACATAGTCAATGATTAAAATTATTTCAACAATGTATTATATACATACTTACATTTGAAAAACTTGACAATTTTGTTAAATATTTAACAGTAATCAACAGTTGGTGCAACTAGTTAATAATTTACTAATGTATCCAAAATATTCTTATAGAGAAGACAGATTTTATTTGTGAATAAATTTTATTTGCCAACTAAAATGGAGCTTCTTTGTTCACAATCCTACACTACTTAAAACTATTCTACTTTGGAGTATCATAAGGAACTGGAATGATTTTTAACTTATTTATTATAGTTACAAATTTTCAATAAATTTATTTAATTTATTAAAATTAACTCATCATCATGTAATATAGAAAATTATAAGCAATTTTTATAAATGTTTTCAGATGAATTCGATAAGGCCCGAAACATGTTTAGCTTTTCTACTTTTATAATAGTTTAAATCTAAATTTAAAATATTAATACATTAATATAGTGAATCTTCAAAGACATATATGATTTTAAAGTCTTGTTATTATACAATTTGCCATGGTATATACCGCTACACATAGTATGTACCGTAAATACCAGTTTGCATCCAAGAATGCAATTTTTCGTTTCAAAAATATAAAATTGTTGAAGAGATGTTATTTACGGAACATGGTTACTGAAGTTTGATTAACTAATTACTAACCAAAACAACCAAGATCGAATCTTTGTTTTTCTCGGTTTATAATTCCTCTCCACTATCCTTTGCTCGAATAATCCATGATAAATTCATCATCATCGCTTTCAATCGACGATGA
Source organism: Liopterus haemorrhoidalis (assembly GCA_963971575.1). Taxonomy (NCBI): domain Eukaryota; kingdom Metazoa; phylum Arthropoda; class Insecta; order Coleoptera; family Dytiscidae; genus Liopterus; species Liopterus haemorrhoidalis. The sequence goes on from OZ020611.1 coordinate 190,307,330, forward strand.
ATCAGTTAAAAGTATTTCTGTTAATAAGTATTATTGATACATATGTAGTGCGCAGAACACCACAGAATATTGAGGTTATGGCTTTAAACAGAACTTTCGTTTGAAAAAAGTGTGCTTTAAATAATCAACAAAAATCATTACTAATCGCAACCAAATATCTAGTTAAAGTTCATTTACGATAAATATGAGATGACGTCACAGTTGAAAAACTTCCCGAATTGCCAATTTGTTGTAAGATTTCCCATTATGTAATAACAAGATTTTAAAATCTACCTGTACAGTAATAACTCGAACAGTGTGTGTAATTCATTCAAAAATATCACGCACTGTTAAAAATCGCACTGAAATAAAGAGTTAATGTATTTTATTTATACTGTTGCATTTGATAACCAATTGAATATAGTACTGTATTATTGTTCCTCATGCGTTATGCATTAGCTCGTCGTTATATTCATTGTAATTTAGTAAAAATGATAAGTATAAATTTTTATTTTTATAGATAATTATTACTCGCACTGTAGTGAAATTTGTATTACGCTCTGGATGAGTTATTACTGTATTTTCTTGCTAGCTGAAACTTTGTGTAAGTTACTGGATGTATTACCAAAGTAAGGTTTAGCGTTTATCTGTTTAGTCCCTTTGTCACATTTATTTTCTTCGAAATGTACCAATTAAAAGAAGTATAAGTTGACAGACATGAAGGAAAAGATTGATAAATTTCATATTTATGTACAGTAAAAATCCGGATGACGGACTTTTCAAAACTCACAAATTTTAAAATTTTGTGGATTTTGTGTGTGCGCACCTGCGTGAGCTCCACAAATGTATGATTTTAAATTTGTATTTTTTATGAAAATGTTTCATTAATAAACTAAAAACAAATTAACTAAAAATAGTTTATATAAAATATGTAATTGTGCTTTCATTTACTTACTGTATTTTTCTTATTCATTTTTTATTTTTAAAATCGAATTTAGGGCAATACACACTCTTTTTTGTTCTGAATATTTTTATGTTTACTTTATTTTTCTTTAGAACTGCTCATTTGGATAAATGAAACTTGCTTTATTTGCTAAAAATAATCTCTTTTTTATTCTTTCTTAAATTAAATTTTAAAAGTTCAGCCCAAGAATTCGAATCGATCCAGTCTCCGAACAATTCAGATTTTTGGACTTACTGTATATATCAAACGGAATATAGCTCTTAACAACTAAATATTTTGTTCAGGTAACGAGTGCACATATTCTTTTCATTTCTCATTAATCTTTACTAAATTAATTGTAGATCCTTGGAATTTAATTTGGCCTACTTTGATGTAAATTGTTCAACGATAGTGTTTTTATGATAATCATTTTCGATAAATATAAAGGCTATTGTTAAATCATGAAAAGTTTTTCGGTCGTTTTAATATTTATCGCTCCAAATTATCTCTTCTTGTTTTTAAACTTGAATGTTTAAAATGTGAACTTTCAAGTTTAGCATTTGCCCAATTAACGGTACGTAAAACCCCCACAGACTATAAGTTTCTTATAACAAATAATAAAATTAGTAACAATCTATACGTCAAAATAACAGTGAATTTTTTTTTTTATCTCTCTAGTATATAATTGTAGAAAAATGGTTGTAAAATGTTATCGCTTAATAGCTAAATAATAGATATTAGACATAAATTTTTATTTATGTTATTTATTAAATTTGTGGATTTCCAATAACTTTTTTATTTATATAGTTTTGTGTAGAAATGTTCAAATAAAACGTCAGAATTTTTTTCCGATATGATTGTTCATAATTCAGAACTTAAGTCAAAAAATGCGATATTTGACGATAGTGGTATGCCATTTGGTACATCTGTTATTTACGAAAATTAAATAATTTTTTCTGGTACTTCAGAGTAATCCACAAAATAGCTAGATATATTTTTTAGAATGAAGCTCTAGCTACAATTTGTTGTACGCAAATATTCGTCAATTGGTTTACAAGATGGCGAATTCAATACAATTTGTTTATTTACAATTATACACAACTTTTTGTATTGGTAGATTGCCAGTTTTAAATAAGAAACTTATAAGAACTATACTGTTGTGGCCCCCTTAAGCAATAATCTGTCTCAAATAGAAGATTAAATAGTTTTTTTACAAACGAGAATAAACAATTCTGCATATGTATTTAATCTATTTGATTTAACTATATTTCATATAGTCCTAACAATATAAAAAGCTAATTTCGAGATTATTTTCGAATTAATTTTAGTTTATAAATTGCTCATTTTAGCTGTTATTTTTCATGTAAAAAGTCATTTTAATTAACAATTCTTACTACTTATCGACGCTTTTACAATTTTGATTATCAATTTTGAAATGGCACTTTTATAGTCATTATTGAAACAAGATTTAATTTGAAGATTAAAACAAATGCTCGGTTAAATCCACATTTTATTTGATATCACTTGTTATTTCAGTTAGCATTAAATTAAATCTCGACAATGGGATTAACTGTAGCAAAAATATTAAAATATTATTTTCTTGTAGAAAACATAAACATTATAAAAAAAAAAACATTTCTTTGAATTCTTTAAATGGCAGCCAACATAACCTTACTTTCCATATTAAGTCATTCTCTACACAGGTTCACAGATGGTGCACCAGGTTTTGTTGTCCACCAGTATATTCTGTCGTTCAACTATAGTCTAGTCTGTCTAACCAAAAGTCCCGGAAAATAAGTCAACTAATTTGAAACATTTTAAGCGGGTTTTAGTTGGACCAATCAGCGACCATTGTACTCAACAAGTAAACTCATAGATAAAAGTTGATGTATCATCTGCGTTTTATATATTGTGTATATATACAATTTCAACTGGGTTGTATTTATATTTATTATAAATGTATAGATATTATATAATATAATTATTTCATTCAGGCCCGACAAGAGGCGTGCGGGAGGGTAGCCGGGGAAAATTCCCGGGGTTCTTGGGGTCCTGGACAGAGTCGTAGGAACGGGCTGGCATCGAGGCAAGTGCCAGGGGCGCTTGGCCTCTACTCACTTGTATTTTGGAAGTGAGGACCTTTTTTTTTTCTGGGTCATCAGTGTTATTTTCACCTGTATTATAATAAAAATTCGCGCTTCAAATATATATGGTCCAGAGTCCGAGCTGAAAGAATTAGTTTTCACGCTGTTTACGGCCCCGGGTATAGAATTGATCATTACCCGGGGCCTGCAAAGAAAGTTTCTCCCCGGGGCCCCAGAAGTCCTCTCGGCGGTCCTGATTTCATTATTGCTTTTTACAGTTTACTTACATACTTTTGAACATAACCTAAAGTCAGCGTGGATCATATTTATGAAGTTGAATGTACTTGCAAAATGAAGACAGCTACTTACACGTCCACTGAAGGATTTGGTTAGACAGACTATATCTATTTTGTTGTTACTTGTATTATCTGTCGTGCATTATTTTTTCTGTCGTTCTTAAAATTTAATCTGTCGTTAGTAAAACCTTATTTGGTCGGGTTGAATGGAACAAAATATAATATGATAGCCATTAATTTCTGATTTATATGTGTAATTTTTAATATAATTTAAATTCTTTTCGTTCTAATAGATTATTTTATTAATATTTATTTCCATTTAAAATGTGTAATTGTTTATTTTTAATTGAAAAGTTATAGTATTTGGACATTGTCATTGTCAAGAGATTATCACAAACTAGTTTTGAGAAAGACCGTATAAAACTTGGCGGAACTTCCCGAGCATTTGTTTTATATGTTTATTATATCATGCTTTACTGTAAAATTTCGGTTCCTTTTTTTTCAAGATTTATTTTATTCAATTCCAGTTCCTTATTTGCTAGGTAAAAATATCAGTTGGTTATCTACATGGAAAACCCTGTATTTCGAAAAATCTTTAATCAAGTTTATTATTAAAATAAATTTTCTACTATATATTGTTGACTTCAGATTGTCATACAGTTTTATTTAATTACAAAACATTTTTTCATTAATAAATCGCTGTTATTGAAATTAAAAAAATTAAATTTGGCAGTCAATTTTCTATGATTATCAGTTATTATTGTACAGCGAGGTTGTTGAATTAGTATTTATACATAGTTTAAAAAGCCAACTAATTGGCCTTTTAACTTGAAAAGTTATAAAAAGTGAAGAAAACACTTATATTTTTTAATATGTACAATGTAAAAATATTCAATATAGAATTATTTTATCATTATCTCAAATATTAAATAGTAAAAAAGTTCTACCTATATATTTTGGAACAGGGTAACAGCATTAAATATTATTTATATAATATATATTATATATAATATATGCACATATAAAATCTTAATGTTGCCAGAATTTGATAAAATAATTCTATATGAATAAGTTGTACTTTGTATTAAAAACTTGATTAAAGACACATTTCGAAAAGTATGAATTTGCATTTCAAGCCAAACATAATTTTTATAGTGTTGAAAACTTAATTTACAACATAGTAAATTTGTATTGGTTTTGTCGAAGCAATGAAGTTAATACTAATTAAATCGTTAAGTGTCCCTTTATTTTGTCCTGCGATATATCAGTAGGGTCAATACAAATAAATATGAATCCTTTTATCTAGATTGAAGTACGAGTGATAAAAAAATACGACGAATTCCACCACGGATCGTCATAAAACGAAAAAAAGTGAAACTACTATACTGGAATCTGATCGGGTCATCCTACAAAGACCTAGACAGTCAGTGAACGTGGAACTATTGTTTTGTAAAGACTTGTTTTTCAATATTGTAAGAATGGAGCGCCAACAGAACATTCTGTTTTCTTCTTATTACTTCAAAAGAAATTCATGCAATATTTGTGCTTATTTATGGCGATGTTGGCGTGATTCTTACTTCTAAGGTACGGAATTTTAGAAAATGATAAATTCCATATTGCATAGAAATTTTATTTTTATAAATTTTAACAAAGTTGGATTATTTCAACTAATAAGGAAGTAAAATTACAAAAGAAACGCAAAAATAATTAAAAAGTCATTCAAGGATTTAATTATAGGTTCGGACTTAAACAGACCGTTTTACTTTTTTTTTTTTTTATTTGGGATGAAAATTTCGTCATCGTCACTCAAACCTATACTGACAAGTTTAAAGTTGAACACTCAAACAAATACCAGTGTGACATCTGTTGGTGAAATTACTAACTAGTTTAAATAGGTGGGATTACTTTTAAACCTTTTTTCTGGTGGCACTTGTAATTTTTCGACGTGGTATAAAAAATATCCCACCGTGCATATTTACGTATCAAAAAGGTGGGTTACTTTTAACTCTGTCATGTCTCAAAAAGTTAAGGCAGTTTGCAAGTGGTTTTATCGATTTAGTAGAGGTTGTAATTTAGTTGATTATAAAAAAATCGAAACGTCCTTCAATATCAAAAACAAAAAAAAAAAAAAATGAAGAAGTTAGTGAAATTATTCAATCAAATAAGTGTTGAATATTATAAGGGCATATTAGCACAATTACGGAATGATATGCGCAGAAAAGATTGGGAAATTGAACATCCCGTTTCATCTTTTCTAAAGTCTATTTATGTTAAAATTATAGTTACGTAATAATTAGAAATCAAAGTTAACCGGCCGAACAGTTCCAGTTCCCTAGGAATATCACGGTAAAAGTAATCTGAAGCTGGCGTTTTTTACAGAATAACAGTATGCAATCCTTTACAGTGTTGCCTAGTTGTTCCGACATTTCGGCTTTCATAAAGTATATGTTAATCGTTATTAAATTATGCTTTATATCATAAAATTATAAATTTGTACATCATAATCGCTGTACACATATGTGTTGAGTGATATGCCGAAGAAGGGGCACATTTTCAGTTTAAAAATTTTGGCAATGTTCAATCACGTGATAGTACTACTATAATTTTAACGTAAATAGGCTAAAGGTAAATAAAAATAGGTAAAAAATACTCTCACACTGCAACTTTTGGTTCTTTCCTAAGGTGAAGATGATCATGACGGGCAACGGTTTCAGTCGATCTCACAGATCGAAGCAGCCACGACAGCGCGCCTAAAAGCGTTCACGAAAGATGACTTCTGGTACTGTTGCAAGAAGAGGTAAGAACGCTTGAAATAAGTGCGACGAGCAAAGGGGAGTACTTTGAGGGTGACTGATTATAATATGGATATTGCTTTATTTATTTATTGATAGATTCAGCGTATTTTTTATTACACATCGTACTAACGTGCAGTTTCCAATAGATCCTTGGTAATATTTGGAGCATTCATCCATATTGAGAACTAATTCGTAGAAAACAAGTCAAATTATATTTGAAGTTGTAAAGCTAGGTAGGGTATTATTGAAATAATATTCTGACATCAAGAGATTTCTATTAACACAATAACAGTCGCGGCTTTAGCTTTGGATTGTAGGTTTGCGCAACCCCGATAAAATATTTAATTTTTCGTAATAATAATCGCAATATATTCATCAAAACATATAATTTACAAACACCGAGCGCTTACTTTTAAATTCCTACCGTAGTATATGCTCGCAGGCTTTGGTTTGCATTAATAATGCAATCATACTACTTACATTGAACACCTGCGTATTAGCAACCCGCCAACACAGATCAAGACTAGTGATTCTTCTCGAGAAAAAGTTTTAATTCTCATTTTTCATTTCTCGAGAACTGTAAAATTTGATCGACGCCTTTACTTTAGTACTTTAAAGGTGATTATAATTTTAACATGTTTTTATCATCTACAATATTTTCAACATTAAAAAAAGAAGTATATTCTAATAATTATATAATTATTTTTCTCGACATTTCTCGAGAAAATAAGTCTAATGTCGAGAAATCAGAAACACTAATCAAGACTCCATGAAACCAACAGGTTGCATGGCCATTGTAAATTTAATACGCTAGCTACCGTGTTAACGTGTGTATTCACAGTGTTTTTATCATCGTAAAAAATAATTCTGTGGAAAGTTTAATAATGAAGCCATTTTTTAGTCGCTCTTCCATCGATAAGGCTGCAATAAAAAGACTTAGAAGACCTACTCCGAATAAAAACATAAAGCAATAATTCTCCAGTAAAAAAAACGATAAACCTTCGTGGAATTTTGGTTGTGATGTAAAAAATGCACTTTTTTGTTATTTGGAGAAGAGGAATATGGCAGAAAGTTCATGAGTTTTAAAGTTAGTTCATGAAGTACTCGTGTACAAAAATAAATGTTAATCTAAAAAATAGTAACTTTTAAGTTATATAACCTATAATAACTGATACAATAAAAGTTGCAGCCCTCACATATCTATAGCACGAGCCGCCACTGTATAATAGTTGACTTCGTTTAGTGCTTAAATTATATGAACTTTTCATGTGTCTTATTAGATATCCTAGTTAAAACTGTCGTTTCTTAGGGCGGTAGATATTGAATCCTACATACAAGAAAGAAATCATTTTACTTATTGAGTAGTTCAACTACAGCTTTGTAAAAATACCAATTTTTAATTTCGTAAATTTTTTCTAATATTTTAAATGTTTCATATAAATTCAAAATATGTTTTGGCTTGAATTGCATTTCTTGAGAGTATTTTCAGTAAATTTCTGAAGTGCATTTGAAATTTTTATCGAAATTGAGATGAGAATATCAAAATCTTTGAAAGCATAAAAAGCTATCATATTAAAATTTTTAAAAACTGATCTAATAAGTGATCTTTGCTTTATTATTTCAAACTATATTCTTTCTAAATCACATTCTTACTTTCTCGTTACGTGGTCATTCTTTTAATTGACAGGTATTTTAAAAAGCATATAGTTTGAGGTGTTAACCTTTGCAGTTGTAAACAAAACGTTTTCACATTTAAGACAAGAATTTTTATTACGAAGGTTGATTTAAAAAGTTGAGTAATAGCTGATGACTAGAATTTAATTAATTTAGAGGTAGTGACTAGTAGCATATGTACATTTTTCTAAAGAATTCTATATAGAATTTTTCTAGCATCGTATTCATTTATGTATTATTAATTAATACTGCAAGAAACAGCGCGAATGGGCGCGTTACGCTTTTTTAGCCGTCTTGAATAGGACACATTGTCTAAATGAGTGTGAGCGCACGAACAGTTATATAGCCAAGAGTTAAAGATCGGTAAATAAATTGCCAATAGCGTATGAAGAGTTCACGGGAAAGGTCAGGTTTTCAAAAGATTTTCTAAAATTAAACAAGTTTATAAGCACATCGCTGACTTAGGTATCATTATGAATTTTGGGATTATTTTCATTTGTCAGCGCTATAAACATATTTGTTGTTTCATTTTTACAGATTAAAGAACATTGTAAATTACGAATAGAGAAAAGTGAAGAACTTTTTTTTGCAAATGAAATGTAAAATGGTATAGAAAGAAATCATGTTGAGTTAAATTCCGAACTTTTTTATTGAAATCGATTTAAAGAATTGCGTTTCGAAATGTGTTTAAAGAATTTTAAGAAATAAAAATATATTTGTCCTACAACTACTATGGAATTGTCTCATTTTGATATTGTTACATGACAGGAAATTAACTGAATTCCGCATGTTAACCTCAAGCGCGCGCAGGCTGTGCAGGAATATTAAATTCGCACCAATGCGCATGTGCAGTGGTGTGAGAATTTTCATTCCCGTACTGGCTGCACGGGCAATTATGACTCAACCATATTTACATTTTGTTTTTTTAATTATTTTTTTTATTGTTAAATAATAACCAGAGGAAATACTGTGCAACACGCACAGAATGTTATTCCGCGCTTATCATTCAACCATATTTACATTGATATTCCGCGCTAGTTGCACAATATAATATTAAAATAAAGTACAACAGGATTTTTTTAAATTTTCTCTTCATTTGTACTCTAATTGGATCCCTCACTACCCCTTAACTATAAAATTTTAAAGCGCTAATTTGCTTTTTAAGTGCTAAAGTATGATTAGTATTTTGGAGTTTTTACATCATTCGAAAGCATTAAATACAAAAATGTAATAATAAAAAAAAATGTTTAATCACTTTAAATGTTTTAAAGTGATCAATAACAGACAGGGCCGTCGCGAGGGTCTTTGGTGCCCTTTGGTGAGACTTAATTGAGCGCCCTCAGTTGGGGCGTAACTAGCTATTTTCAAGCCTTGAGTAAGATTTTATAAATATTCTGGAAACAAAAAGAGATCTTACTTTTAAAATATAAATGATGACCTAAAAAAAAAACGGTCCTCACTTCTAAATTTCAAGTAATGACCAAAAAAAGGTCCTCGCTTCTAATATTCAAAGGATGACCTAAAAAAAAGGTCCTCGTTACAAAATTACATTTCACTAATTACTTTTACATTAATTTGGCGCCTTTTTGACTCTCGCGACAATGCCCCCTCGCAGCGGCACCCGCATGCCTTGCATGCCCGCTTCCGCCGGCCCTGATATCAAACTATGATCGTTCTTTCCCTGAACTCTCCATATAGCATAAGTGCATAGCGTAATGAAGACGAATCATAGGATCATTGTTCTGTCTATAAAACGAACGCATAAAGGTATGTCTGTCTCGCACAAGCCTTGCAATCAGGATTGAGAAAGAATTATATAAATAAATTGATTGTTAATTCGTTCATTTGTCATTGAACAGACTTCTTTAAAAAAATTAACTTTATATAAATTATGGTTATTTGTTTTAATAAATGTTTTTTTTTTAATATTATACATGCAGTTAGCATATGCTAGGGGTGTCAAACTCATTCCAGCCCCGGGCCATTATTCTTACAAGTAAAATTCACGCGAGCCGCACTACATGTATTTATATTTGAAAGCTCTACTTACGAGTATATTATTTGGAATAACGGGGAATCACCGATCTATCGATTATCGCACGGGCTTGGCTAACTGCAACAGTTACTGCCTGACTATTTGTTTTTCGCTATTTGCCGAAGTCTTGACGCACCGGCTCGAACAAATTTTGCCACGAGGTATTTTCGTTCAAATAAATTTTTATACTATATAAGACATATAGTATAAACATTTATTATAGTATAAAAAGTCGTTGTGTACCGCATAAATGCAAGACTCGGGCCGCCAGTTTGACACTCCAGGCATATGCCATATGCTATTTCATTATAAAAACTCTAGTTATGACACACGCGGCTTTGCTATGCACCCATTATTTTAGCTAATGCTATACACTTATAGAGATTCATAATAAACAAGACTTAAAAGTTCAATTATATTGGATAGAAATCTATCAGATTGGCGCAAAAATATTTGATAAATTTAAATGCGAGTAGTCAATTTCTACAAATGCGGCCTGTATAACACATTAATGGTGCAATTCTGTGGCAGATCTATAAGCTACAGATGATCGTATCTAAGGAGTTGTTTTATGGGTTAATGTTCCGTATTAGTCCACCGCAACTAGGCTTGTATGCTTAGAATGAATTATATTATAACGTTAGAAACGAGAAGGCATGGTCGTAAGAGTGGGGAGCCAATAGTAATCATTCATGCATCTGTAGTTGGCAGAAAAATACGGTTTTTAACACAAGGAACGTTTGAATATATGTAACTGATAATTTTGGAATTCTTTATGAAGTTAATGTTTTTCAAAATACGTATCCCATAAATCTCATTGGAAACAGATAAAAAAAAATTCCTTATGAGTACCTGTTTATATACGTCTAGCAAGTTTAAGTTTTTTCTGTCTAAAATTTTTGCTAACTAAACCTAACCTAATTAATTTTATCATTGATTGTTTGCATATAGTGAAAATCTAATTTAAACCATTTAAATGTGACTTAAAGCGTATATTAACTGAAATTTTATCATTCAAGTTTTTCTTTAAAAACGTTAATAGGAGCTAAATTTAAACACTTATTAAATAATTGCTTGGATTTCGGAACGGATAACTATCAAGTATTTATTCAGATTTCAGTTGAATAAAAATATTAGAAAAGTTAAAGTGAACGTAAATGTTACGTTTTGAAAGAAAGGGGCGGCGCTTCGTCAAGACCAAATCTCATTCCAACTAGCATACACGTTCTGTCTGACGAGTTATGTGTGGTGGACTTATTCGGAACATTAACCGTTTTATGTGTTGTTATAGATTCTGTCTGTAAACTCACAAATTTGCCACAGATTTGTACCATAAATCTCGTTTATATATATTTTTTAATATTTCCATACACATTAAATGATACATTTTTTTGCATTCAACCTCTATGGTTGTAAGCTATATAATTTAAAAATCATTCGTTGTAAAACACACAAGCCTTTAACGTATGTATGTTTTGAAAGCGGGTCTTAAAGTTTAAACGATTTATTTACTTGAGTAACTGCAAAGGTTGAAACAATCTCTTTATAAGTAACGAACACACTTGAATGGACAATGATGTTGTGTGGCATGTTCATAAGTCTAATATTTGACATTATTTAACTAATATTGAATTAATCTAGTCTTTTTTGGTGTCCTCTAACTCCAACATATACTAATTTGGCCAATGTTCCTTGTACAGCTCTTAAATGGCACTACTGTTCATAATCGGGTTGTTCTGTTATAACAGCTACACAAAAACACAACTATTATTAACAACTATCCTAGAAACTATATTCTAAAATATATATTTTAAAATCTAATAGGTAAATGACTTATTTGCATGATTTTTTAGTTATTGATTTTATTTAAAATACTTTAATACATTAGTTATCTCTATTTGGTTCGTGGATCCTTGGGATCCGAAAGATTAAAACTGGTGTAACTACTACTAGTTTGCTTTTGATGTACCAAAATATGCTTGTTAAGTGTAAATGTTCACTCATATGAGGGTTTCGTAGGTATCTTGTAAGCGAAGGCGGCTGACAGAAGGTCCTGATGCTGTGTATCTAGAGCAATATTTTTTACTGTAATCGCGCCAAAATGAACAATATTTTAAAAATTATCTGATATTTATTATTCTAAGTATTCATTTAATACCCTACATGAAAGTTAAAAAAAGAAATATATGTTATTAAAAAAATTCAACAACTTTAATATCTTTTAATAAAATGACTTGATTAATAAATCTTTTTTTTTTTCCGTTTCATATTCATGATCATTACTAATTTTTTTTTTCGGATTCTTAGACTAGCCTACAGCGGTAGATAAAAAATATTTGACTATTATCGCTTTAAAATGAAAATATTTTAATCATTTTTCATTGCTGAATCTATGCGTATTATTATTTTTTTCGATTAATATTTATATGTATGTATATATTTTTACAGTACAGGCGTACCTCGTAATAACGGTCCCTTATGTTTCGGAAATCATGTGAACAAAATTAGGCTATATTTCAAACTCTCACTGCTACGCGTACAATAGTCAGATGCACAAGGCAATAGTATCACGTGATAGACCATAACACATGTGATACCTACTGCGATTTATCGCGACCTTGAGTTTGACGGTACGCTAGGCAAAAATTATGTTTTCACGCATCACTTTTTCAGTAATAACTCAGCAATTGGAGAAGCTACACGCGTGTTAGACCGCTTAGTGTGCAGTTACATTGGATACGGAAACGTGCGATTTCTGGAACGCACGAGAACTGACAACAAAACAAACACACGAAGTTAAATGAGCATGGCTACAGTACATGCATACTTGCGTGCGGTAACTTGCGTCGACGCACAAACATGTTTGTTTTTTGATGCGTCCAGCAGGCCAAAAATATGAGTTTTGATCCAAAGAGTTTTTTTGCAAAATTCGAAGAAGAATAGAATTGTTAATATGTTGCTGCATAAAAATGGGGATTTTTTATTTCGTTATTTATTTGTTTATTTATTTATTTTGTTTTCTACATTTCTTTGAAGTTCTACAAGAACAAACAAGTTTGTTTCTGTCCGAAAAAATCAACAAAAAATTAATTTCTGTCTGTCTGTTTTTTCCGAGATTCACGTAAAAATTATCTGGATGAATACCAGATGAAAAAGTACTTCGGAAAATAATTTTTGTTTTTTTAGTCTACACAATTTGTGTCATACACATTTTTCTGTCAAAAATAATGGAGATGTTTCAAGATAATCCCGTAACTCCCCAAATATTCTAAAAATACATGGAACAAAATTAATTTGTTTTATTACTATAAATAATGTTGTTTTTGCTGTTCAGTAACAGATATTTAAAATAAAATAGTTTAATTTGAATGAAACCGCACGCAAGTCGCACGTATGTACTGCAACCACCCATCCGCTGATCAGGACAAGAACGTTCAGTATAAATGCTCGTTACGGCACGCACGGATGCAGTGTAACCCTAGCCTTAAACGATTCATAAGAAAGAGTTCTACCATACGAAAGTGCAAAAATAGTGAACTAATATCCGTAACACTGTACAAAAGCAAGCTGGCAGATTCATCGCGGAGTAGGCCTATTTTAAACGTATGAAATTTATCGAAATAAATTAAATTCATTGCTACAAACAAACGACATTGACGTATTCTACGTAGTGGATGAGTCCTCGACAATGCCATGCCAGATTTTTTTACTTAACGATGTATGTATTTCACTATCATCATATACGGACATACCTGACGAAAATGGCGCACTAGTGACTAAAATAATCACCGTTACTTTTGCTAGGGAGCCGCTATAGCGCTTAACCGCTTGAGGACTACGCCCGAGTATACTCGGGCGGCTATTATGTGCAAAAATTCCCACACCCGAGATAACTCGGGCAAGCTTTACCTGCAGAAAAGATTACTCCCGAATGTACTCGGGTGAAAATAAATACGTTTCATGGTTTGTAGAAGCGAGACAAAAGACAGCTACTATGATTCAAACTAGGTACGAGAGAAAATGAATAATTTTTTATGAATTTCTTTCATTTCTCGACCTAGACACTATGCACCATAATATCAACTTTCAATCCCATTTTGGGCCCGAAATGGCTTTTATTAAGGCTATATATGTTAAGTAAATAAAATTCATTCATAAAAAAAATGTGTTTTTTTTTCATATTTAAATTTTTTAATGATTACTGAAGGGGTTAAAGAGACCGTGAATGAAGAGTACGGTGGTAAAGTTAGCAGCTATAGCGAGTAGTCGTTTACCGAATTTTCATTATTCGAGGTACGCCTGTAACATGTTTTTTTTTTTAGAATTTTGTTCCTATATGAACTGTGTATGAATACCAAATTACAACTCGCATGACTCATCCATTTAACCGCAATTTCTATATTACAGACAGACAATGAATGACTGTATAAGAGGATCCTGCACTGTTCATGCAAGTTAATCACTGTATTAGGAAATAATCTATAAAGACTAACGAGTTTTAAAAAAATAAATAGCTGAACCAACAAAAAAAATATGGTCTTATATTTTTTGTTTGATTTTGATGAATTGAGTAGCATGAGTAAAAACGCTACACGCGAGATTTTATATCACATTTATTAATTAGACAGATTTTACTTATGCTATTCAATTAATCAGAATCTATAAAAAAAATTGTAAAGATAGAGTTTTCAGATGTCCCGATTAATCGAGATTGTCCCGGTTTTGAACCTTAAGGTGTTCCGACTAGATCTTTCGGGACGCTCTAATATCCCGGATTATCGCTCTTTCGATTCCTACCAATGTTTGGCGCTCTCAAGCCGGTAGCAGCTGAACTCAAGGCCTTGGCAGAAGCGATAACTCTTTTCTTTAATTTAATTGAAATACAATGGACGTACAAAAGAAATTCTTTCAATTGATACTGTTGAAAGTATTCTTCAGTGTCTAGAAAATTATGATTTTAATTGTTGCCAAATGCACAATAAGGCTCTATTAAAAAAGGTCAAGTCAAGTGAAAAATTAAAAGAAAGGAAGAAAGTTTTGTATGATTTTTGTAATAAATGTGTTCCTTTTTTTAGTGGATAGATGAAGGACAGTCATTTTTTGTCTGGCTGTCCTTGTCATTTTTTAAATTAGAAAAGGACGCCCTTTGCCCTTTTTCAGATATTTCAGGTACTAGTCAAATTTATATTATGTATTTTCAATTTTCGTTAATTTCAATCAACATTTCCTCGGGAAAAGAGCTTTAGAAATAGTAATTACTGACCTTAAACATCACGATCCACCTCTATTTTTTTCTCTTCAAATTGATGCATCAAATTATAGAAACATGAAAATGTTTTCAGTGTGCATACAATTTTTTTAATACCAAATATGGCGTTGCGAATTATGTAATAGATTTCTTTGAAAATTCAGAGAAAAGTGACAATTGGACAAATTGGAAATCGATTGGAATAAAGTATCAGCTTTTGCCGCAGACAATGCTAATTATAATTTTGTAAGGAAAAATCCTTATATGCTAACATTCTAAAGGAAAATGAAAAGCTATAAAAATTGCAAAAGTTAGCAAATTGCCATGCTCATATTCTACATAATACTTGAAAGTTTGCTTTAGGAAATTTGGACTTGGATATCGAAAATTTAGTTTTAAAAATTTATGGATATTTCTCAAAATATATATGTCAATATGTCAGCAAAAAGGTGCGTTTTTCATCAATTTATGAAGACAGAATATAGAGTCATGTACCTACTAGATCAGTGTTTCTCAACAGGTGGTCCCCAGAAACATTTTAGTGGTCCGCGAAAGTTTTTATATGTATTTTTTTGCAGTTTTTTTTGCTACTTTTTATGTAAATAATTTAAATTTTGTTTATTTTCTGTAAACTTCTGTGATTTTCTACAAATAAAATATATATATTTATTACCACATTAAGTATATCTGTTTTCTTGCAAAAAATTAACCAACAATTATTATTAGTGGTCCGCATTAGAAAATTATATATTATACTGGTCCACGGTGCATTTTTGGTTGAGAAACACTGTACTAGATGGCTATCTTTGCTGCCATGTGTAGATATAATTTAAATTCCTTGCAAAGCGTTGCAATCTTATTTCTTAATCAAACCAAAAGATTGTTCCAAACAATTTTTCAAAATTCTTGCGATTGATGACGATCCCGAAGAATTTCCATAATTTATTGAAATATATTTACTATTTGTTCAGCTTGGGAAATATTTAATTTGGCAATTAAAAAGCTAGAAAGCAATGAAACATATACATCAGATCTTCTATGTTATGACCAACTAAATCAGAAAATTAAAGACAATTTTAAATCATTTTATAAGTCTGTAATTCAGTACTTGGAAAAAAGGTATGATTTTGAGAAATATGATTGACTAAATATGAAGACTTTGTTTAAATAATCGATAATTTAGATTTGAAAGAAAGGCTTTATCTAAATACTTTTTTGAAGAACTGGTAATAATTTTGAAACTACTTATTTCTAGATCCAAACTGTTTTCTGAATGTACAAATACCAGCAGCAAATGGCATGCCATTTTAAACAATTCTGATAAGTTTAAAAGTATTTTAAAATTAATATCTTTTGTATTGTCTTCCATGGACACCACTGGTAAAGACCATAGTTTATTTGTTGATTCAATGTATTAGTTTTTACTTGCCCGACCTTAATATATAAGGGGCAAGTATTGTAATCGCGAAAATTTTCGATGTCGAGATTTTGACTGATGACCACGTTTCATGGTCCAGGGAATCCAAAAAACCTATTTTGGAAGTGCCGTCCGTATGTGTGTGTGTCTGTGTGTGTGTCTGTATGTATACACGATAACTCAAGAACGGTTCAACTTAGAGAATTCGTTTTGGTACTAAAAAATTATCCTATTAAATGGGAAGAACCCTATTGTTTTTTATAAAGATCGTTTGAATAGAAATGGGAGTTTACTCATGTCGATTTAAAGTTTTTTGCGAATATTTAGCAACAGAAAAATAATTCGAAAAAATTTATTGAACAAAAGTTACTATAAATGCAATAACTAATAACTTTTATTTGAGACGTTTTTTGATAAAACAAAAAATTTTGAAATTTTGTCTCAATTTTTTCATATTTATATGTAACGTTTCCATGGTCATGATAATTAATTCGTAACAAGTAAAGCAAGCCTTGGACAAAAATTTGTATAGAACATAATTTGATGTATTTTTGAAGATTTATCTAAATATTAAAAAAAAAAAAATTTAATTTAATTTTTTTTTTTTAATTTTTTTTTTTTTTTGGGAGTGCAAGTCTAGCGGTGGTTTCTTTCGCCACTGGTTTTTTTTTTATTCGTTGTTCTTTATGGATTATTTACAAATACAGTGATTTCTTGGTTACACCTACGAAATCCTAAAAATTATGTATATCAAAAATTATTTCTGTATAACGTTTATAATATCTCTTTATTAAATTTAACCAACGATTAAAAATGATCCATGACTAAAAAATCATGCAAATTATTAAATATCTAAAATATCTAAGTTCTGATAAGGGATAACTCTTACTTCATTACTAATTTGTACTATTGTAATTTTAGCATTTTATTAATTGGAATCTAATCGTTTAAAACTATTTTATAACTGAAACTAAATTTTTATAAAAATATATTAAATATAACTTACCTCTCGAGAAGTCTTCTCTTAAGGTCTGGAGGATACGTAACATAAATGTAGTGTTCGTTTCCGTCCATTTTGTCCGGGGTGTTATAGTAGTCCTCGGTGTAGACCTGGTGTGAGTCTGTGCTGCTGGAGGCTGTCTGGCGCAGTGTGTGCGCTGGGGAAGGTGTCGATGTGTCCGTCACACTCGCACTTGTTACACTTATGTCATCAGAGCTGCAAATGTTAGTTACATCTGAATTTTAAAATGGACTTATTGTTACAGATAATATTAAAGAGTCGACTAGCATTTAAAAAATGTGGATTCGTATTGCGCGATTAATATTCGTAACCAGGGATGGGGAGTCGGAGTCGGGAATCGAGGAGTCGAAGCATTTTGGAGGAGTCGGAAAAACTATCGACTCTCGACTCGAATTCAATTTTTATCAAGGATGAAAACAAACCGAAATCGAAAAGAAAATCACTATATACCAGAATTTTTTATAGAACGGAAAATGGATAATTATAACTATCAGGAACCATATTTTGTTAATAATTACTTTCTTCAACGACAAAAAAAAAAAAACGATATTTCTCTATACAACTAATCTGATCAAATATTCCTATTGTACTATTCCGGTTTCCTTCCTGAAGATTATTTTGAAGTTACATCAGTGGTTCCCAAACTTTTCGGTTCCCGCCTGCGGTAATGTATCAGAATTTTTCCGCGGCGCCCCAAGTCAAAACATTGGTCTAACTCAGTGGTACTCAACCTGGTCCCTACCGCCCACTAGTGGGCGGAAAGACTTTTTTGGTGGGCGGTAGGGGTTTTGTCCAATGCTAGCTACTTTCCTTTTTTTTTTCAAATTTAATTGACGTTTTAAAAACATTAAAATGGAAATAATAAGAGATCATGCAGTAAGTTGTTTAATAAAGATTTTTGCAGCTAAATTTTGCGAAAGTATTTGGTAAGTTATTATTATTATACAATAGGTGGGCGGTATGAAAATTTTTCTACGAATAGAAATGCTAAAGTGGGCGGTAGGTATGAAAAGGTTGAGTACCCCTGGTCTAACTAATGCAGTTGGAGGAATATTGGATTGTTTTCGCGGCGCACAGTTTGGGAATCGCTGGGTTACATCATGAAGTGTACATTATGAAGATTATTTCAGATTTTTAGTTCAATCCCATTTAAAAAATATATATATTTTTCAACAATAAAAATGTGTGGGTATATCTACGCATTAAGAAGTTTTATTTCATACCCCCACACAAAATTTTTAAAACATATTTATTTTTCCATTAAATACATATTTGTTTATATTTATTCCGCGCTATATTTTTTTAACTCTATATTTTTCCTATATGTGGGTCAAAAAGTTGTTCAAGCATGCCAAATTTCAACTTTCTATGTTCAGCCGTTTAGCTACAATTTTTACCGTACAGACAGACACATGAGTGACTTTATAAGGGTTTTGAGAGCCATACCTACAAAACCCTAAAAAGAAAAGTAAAAAATACAAACTATTCAATGTTAGGGTATTCAGCTAGGAAACAAGGTGCAGACATAATTTTCACTAAAATCGAGTCAAGATAGAGCTTATTAAAAGTTGTACTATTCCGATTCACATTAATGTGCACTTGTCTGATTTTTTCAGATTTTTAAACCGTATTCTGTGGGAAATAGGCTGAAGGATATATATACAGGGTGTTTGTTTGAAACGGGGCACCCCGAAAATCTCCTTTATTTGTAAAGATACAAAAAATCTTCAGAACAATAGTTAAACTAGACAAAAAGACCCATCTAAAGGTTACTATAAGAATTCTGAGGCACTTCCGGTTTCACCGGAAATGATGTCAATTTTTGATCTAGCATAGGGAATCGATAATTTTGTATTTTGTTCCTAAAATTACATTAAATTAGCTTTACAATGACGCCAAAAAATCATATTTTTATGTTAACCATTTCAAAATGGCGACCATTTATTTACAAAATAATAATCAACATAAGTTTTACAAAGTTGAACGTAGCAAGCTTTGAAAACAATAAAAAAAGAAACAAAATATCCCTAAAATAAACTATTTGACTATTTAATACAATTAATATATATATATTTTTTTTTTCAAACAAAAATAAGCAAAATAAACTATTAAACTCTTGTCATTTATAAAACATTTAATTGAAAAATTAAAATTTAAGTTATTTCATGTTATTTCATATAATAACTAGTTATAACAGTTTATTTTAGAGATATTTTGTTTCTTTTTTATTGTTTTCAAAGCTTGCTACGTTCAACTTTGTAAAACTTATGTTGATTATTATTTTGTAAATAAATGGTCGCCATTTTGAAATGGTTGACATAAAAATACGACTTTTTGGTGTCATTGTAAAGCTAATTTAATGTAATTTTAGGAACAAAATATAAAATTATCGATTCCCTATGCTAGATCAAAAATTGACATCATTTCCGGTGAAACCGTAAGTGCCTCAGAATTCTTATAGTAACCTTTAGATGGGCCTTTTTGTCTAGTTTAACTTTTGTTGGAAGATTTTTTGTATCTTTACAAATAAAGGAGATTTTCGGGGTGCCCCGTTTCAAACAAATACCCTGTATATATATTTTTTTTATCATATCAAAATATATATTTTCTTTTGCAAAAAAAAAAAAAAAAATAGTTAAATCAGGCATCAAGAACTGTCATTTCCTTTAGATCTGTTAACTTTAAAACTTAAAATATCTCGTTAGTGATTCACTTTTCACCAAAATGTGTATAATAAAAATTAAAAAAGAATTAAATAAAAATATTTGAAGTTGTACGGTAGACACCAACAAAAATATATGACAAAAATAGTTGATAAAAATGATAATATTTTTTGTTCTATGCATTTTTCAATATGATGGTTATACAGGGTGATTACGGTCTTCTTATTTCTTTTTTAATTAATGATACTACAGGTCAAAAGAAGGCGAAAAACGTTAAAACACCTTAGTAAAAATTTGATTGTAAAATAGTTCTTTTTTTAAAGTTTTTATAGGGAAGCGATAAATTAATGTTAGAAAAACTGATAGTAACCTGTGAACTAACAAATTTCATTTGTTTTTCAATTTGTTTATCTGTTAGTTTTAGCGGCGGAAATTAGACAAGGCATTCATGGATACACCGAGCAAGACTTTGCATACAACAACAGGGTGATAACTTCGAACATCTGCTGTAAAAGTGTTTATCGTTTTCTTTTGATCCCATAAAAATAAGAACTTAAAAGATTATTATCTCTTTTATTATAAAATCTTTTACTAAGGTGTTTTAAGGTTTTTCGCCTTATTTAGACCTGTAGTACCATCACCCTTTAACCGTAAACATCCTGTATATAGATCATGGGCTATAGCGCTATGCTAGAGTCCCCTTAATCATGTACGAATTAAAAGTAACTAATTTATAATAAAAAAAAAAGAATAATAATAAATCGTTTGGTAACTAAGATTTTTCCCATTTGTTAACTTTTAATTAATAACCATTCTAGCAAGCAATACAACTCACCAGCATACAACGCTGAATTTTTACGATTCTCAGAGTTCCACTTAAAATTAGAAATGGAAAAAAGTAATGTTAATAGCGCTATTTATCTCTGGCTGACGTAATCTACTTTTTCTTAACGAAGAATGGAACAAAAATAAGATGCACAACATAAAAAAATACTACTTATAATATGTTTAAATATATTTACGGCTATTAAGTATAATATGATTTGCACACTTACTCAAAAAGCACCCAAATGATGTAATAGCAGAGGCATATTCCTAGAGAGAGCACCATGACGATCATGAAGAGCAGCCCCCAGGGAAACAGACGCCCATCTGTCTGGCTGTCCTCCCAGTACCTGTCACACGTCAGGTACCAACACACCGCTTTGTTCAGCTCGTCTACAACAAATTATGTACGTCCAGAATCAAATTCTAAAGTTGTGTCGACTCCTGAGCTGATTGCACAGTATTGGTAAATGAAAATTGTGAAGTTGCATAGGGTTACCTTTTATGTTTTTACAAACGCTAGTGGTCGTTTGTCTATGGCAATATTTAGGGTTACCAACCGTACTCTTTTTTAGCAAATAAAATTATGTACTCTTACTTTTTCTTAAAATTCAATAAAAGTACTCTTTTTTTAAAAGATTAAAAAAATGAAGAATTTTCAAAATTGTCAGCTAATTCAAAATGGATTAAATATTTTGAAGAAAGAAATCAAACAACATCTTCAGAATTCCGAAAGATATGTTCATTTTTTTTTCGCGATTCCAGCGTACAACGCAAATGTGGAAAGGATTTTCAGCATGCCAGACTCCTGCCAGAATTAGTAAAAAACTTACTGATGGTACACTTTAATTTTAAAAATTTTAATTGTGAACAATTTTTTTAATATTGCGTGGACAATAAAAATTTGTTAAAATAAGTGAAAAGTAAAACCAAATATGATTTTGCTGATCATTCGTGAGTAAATTACGTTTTGTTCGTCGTATAATATGTTTTGTAATAATTATATTGTTTATTTTTGTTTATATTGTTTATTTTGATTTTTTATTTACCCGTATTTTGTATCTTAGCAATTTTATTATTTATTAAATATATAAATGACTATTGACGATAGTTAGTAGGTACGTAGAAATTGCTATATAAAATATGGGTATTTTTTTTTATTTATTTTTAATAAATGTACTCTTTTTGAGCTGGGCTGAGTTGGTAACCCTAGCAATATTGAAATGTGTCGTTACTAGATTCGTAAAATTTGACATTTGTTATTGTTAAATCAGTGGCAGCTTATAAATTGACCGAGTAGTTTGTTGACAGTAAGCGTTAAAAAAAAAACAGTTTGTGAAAAAATGGATGTTACTCGTGAAGGTTTTCGTTGGATGATTTTTTACAATTAAGTAAATAGATTCGCTTCGTTCAACTTTTGGTAATGAAGTACCATCAGAAAAGACTGTGTACAATTGGTTTGCAGAATTTCGTCGTGGTCGTGCGTCCGTCAGTGACGAATCTCGTGAAGAACGAACAAAATCGGTTGTGATTCAAAAAAAAAAATCGCAGAGATAGTGGCATCGTTTGGCATATCGCAGACTGCAATACATTCGATTTTGCATGAACATTTAGCTGTGAAAAAGATCTGTTCCCGATGGATTCCGCATAATTTGATCGAAGCTCATAAAAAGGCTCGTGTTGATTGGTGTAAGGGAATGCTAAAAAAATTCAATATAAGCACTGCAAAATCCATATACAACATCATTGCAGGTGACGAAATTTGGATTTATTCATATGAACCGGAAACTAAGCAACAATCTACTGTTTGGGTCTTCCAAGATGAACCGAAATCCATAAAGTTGTTCTTTCACGAAGCACTTACAAGAAAATGATCGCTTGTTTCTTCGGTGGTACTGGGCATGACGCAACCATTCCTTTAGAGGATTGGAGAACAGCTAATGCTGAATGGTATATAACAATTTGTTTGCTAGATGTCATCGACAAAATCAGAGAAAACAACGAAAAACGTCGCATCATTCTTCATCATAACAATGCCAGCTCCCACACAGCACGACAAACAATTGATTATTTGAAGGAGAAAAACATCGATGCGATAATGTCTCATTGCCCGTATTTACCTGATTAATCGACTTTTATTTTTTGTTCCCCAATGTCAAACAAAAAATGCGTGGACAGCGATTTTCATCACCTCAAGAAGCTGTTGAAGCCTTCGAAAACCATGTTTTTGAAATATCAACTTCAGAGTGAAAAAAATTTTTCGAGAATTAGTTTGAACGCATGCAAAAGTGTATAAATCTTAAACGCGAATATTTTGAAAAGCAACAAAACAATTTGCTACAAAAAAAAAATTTATTCTTAGTTTTTGTAAAAACTTAAAAGGTAGTCCTCGTATCTAGGATTTCAACCCGTGTTCCTTTACTCCGTAGATAAACGTTTATCCAGCTAAGTATATAGCAACCATAGATGGGAATATTAGAAATAAAATACTTGATAAAGTATTTCAGTTACCTTCTGGAATTTGAAATACTGTTTTTCTGATACTTAAAAAATTGCTCATGCATTTAAAGTATTTGAAATAAATTATTTCAATTACTTTCTTAAAGTTCTGATATTTCAGATAATTTTTATCAATAATGACCAACGGCGTTTGTTGTTTTAAATACTTTGATCGGTGTTTGGTATTTGAAATATTTTTGTTTTTGTGAATATTTAGCACAGCTCTGATATCTGGTACCATAATTTAAACCAGTGTATCCCAACCGCCGGTCCACCAGATTTTATTGCCGGTCCGCGAGATTTTTTGCCGGTCGACAGAATTATTTTTATGTGCAAGTTTATAAAACAAAAAATTTCCACCTCGCAATAAATTTATTCACTAAATAAATTTTCATTTTACCATGCAATTATTCCCCTAATAAGTTATAACTAGAGCCCTGCAAATCCGCGGATTACCCGCAGATGTCCGCCATATTTCTGCGGATGCGGATAAATTATCATTTAAATCGTGCGGATGCGGATTATATATCATATCCGCAATATCCGAGTGAACATAAAATCTTCGGTTGGACGCTTCTTTCTACGGAAGACGCGTTTAGAACCCCAAAAATGTATCGTTGGCATTTGTATTGTGCTTATGACAAGAGTGAAATAATAATACGTTACAGCACTTTTTACTTTTTTTACTTTTCCCAAAGATCTATTTGACGCTTACTTAAATAATTAAATATAGTAGAGTTTATATAACAGTCGTAGATACAACAATTTCTTTGGATTTATTGCGTTTACAAATTTAAAAATAATTATCTATCGCTTTATTTTGCATTTTTGGAAATATTAGTAAAGTTTAACCATGGTAATTTGTCACATTTAAAAACATAGAAGCTCATATCAAATTTAAAAAAATAAAAATATCTTAAAATTCTTTAAATTGTCATATAACTTTCATCTTTTAATAATAGGATGAATTTCAGAATTTAGTTTTATTATTAAGAACTTATTTTTTTAAATTTGTTGATCTTATAGGACTTTCCTTGTTATTTATTGGTCATAAATGTGATAAATTAATCTGTTTAATTATTTCTAAATATCGCTGCTCTAAAATAACAGTGAGATGTCTTAAAAAACTAAGTATCTGAGATATTGCTGTTTAAAGTTTTACATTTTATATAAACTTGATTTAAGAGTCGAATAATTTTAATTTCCATTTTTAATTTTTAATCTACAAGGTGTCTCAAAAGAAATTTTATATTTAGTGGATCGATTAAAAAAAAAGTAAGCCGTATATAGAAAAAATGTTTATTAATTATTAAAATACACTTTTTGGGGATTTATTTCTTAAAAATAATATCGTCTAAATGTAGACCCTCGCGTTCTCGGCACTCATTTAATCGAACAGTAAAATTACTTATGACGTCTCGGCAGGTGGACTCAGGGATGGCTGCCATTTCGTGACGGATTTTTTCTTTCAAATGCGCCAGTGAAGTCGGTTTATTGGCGTAAACTTTAGATTTAAGATAACCCCATAGAAAAAAGTCCATAGGGGTTAAATCTGGACTGCGTGGAGGCCAATTTATGTCACCTCTCCGGGAGATCAATTTGCCTGAGAAAATTTTACGAACACGTGGCAGAGACATATTGGACGTGTGTGAAGTTGCTCCGTCCTGTTGGAACCATGTTCTTTGGTTATAGCCAGGAAAGTTTTGCAGTTCAGGTACCAAGAAGTTGTCTAACATCTCCACATAACGCTCTGAATTCACTGTAACTGCACGCCCCCTCTCGTCTTCATAAAAGTAAGGACCGATAATTCCTCGCGCCGACATCGCAGCCCATACGGTCACTTTAGGCGAATGTAGGGGTTTCTGATGTTTGCGTTTCGGATTCGTTGCACTCCAGTAGCGGCAGTTCTGCTTATTTACGTGGCCATTAAGATGAAAATGAGCTTCATCCGAAAACAAAATGTTGGTAAACGTTGAAAATCGCTCAATCACCTGATTTACGAAATTAAGCCTCTGACTGGCATCTTGGGGCTTTAATTCTTGCACCAATTGAATTTTGTAGGGGTGCAGCTTTAGGTCTTTGTGCATAATGCGATGTAATGATGATCTATGCACATTTAAAGCACTTGCGCGCTTCCGAATTGAAAGGTTCGGGTCGTCACGAACAGACTGATTAACATTCTCTACGTTTTCTACCATTCTTGATGACCTAGGTCGCCCGGATTTTGATTTATCCAGCGTTGTACCAGTCTCTTCAAACTTTTTAACCCAATGTCGAATGAGAGGAATGCTTGGCGCATCATTTAAGTGGCGAAAACCTCGAATACTGCAGAATTTTCTACGCGCTACAGTCGCCGAATCGCCGTTTTTGTAAAACTCTCGCACGCATAACGCGCGGTCTGCTCCCGAGAAACGCTCCATAGCGACTGCATTCCCAAGAGCCAGGCTACCGATTGACATAACCCCCGTGCCCCTCGGATACGTTGCGTTCACGCAGTAAGCTAAGTAAATATAAAATTTCTTTTGAGACACCTTGTATATAATCTCAGTACGACGTTAGATAGAAAATATATTTCTGGACCAAGAAATATTAATGTGATCAAATTTTTTAAAATTTAGTAGTGTTTTAAAACATCAATATGCCAAATAAGGCGAAACATGTTAGATATTTCCAAACAGACAGCAAATCTTGTGCGGATACGGATCGGATGCGGATTTCATATTTTCAAAGGCTGCGGATACGGATCCTGTCTATGCGGATGTGGATACATAAAAACGTATCCGCGCAGGGCTCTAGTTATAACCCACTTAATTTAGAGATGAAAATCTCGGTCCTTAATCTGTTAATTGTTTAAGTAATATGTATTTATTTCTTTTTTCACTATAAATATTTGATTTTTATTTGTATTTTTTTTATGTGTTTGTAATCAGTGCAATAAAAAATATAAAACATTTGCGACACACATTACTTTCTAAACTTTTTTCTAGGTCGCTTGCCGGTCTGCAATGAAAAAATGTTGGGAAACGCTGATTTAAACAATCAAGTTGAATGGTTCATACTGTAGTTGCAGTTTATTTCAGAGAATGATGTAAAGCATGAATTCTCACACATTTCAGGATGTCATAAGTTTTTGGGAAGTGAAGAAAGCTCACGGAGAACCCGAATGGTATATGTTCTGGGACAACTTTTTTTGAGCACATTTCTGATGTAATTAATTTTTTTTTTTTTTTTTAATATGCGCTTGTTCATCTCTTGATAATCTAGAGCAGCGGTTCCCAACCTTTTTTCTCTCACGTACCCCTTCATTAGACTTTTCATTTATGAGTACTCCCAATCAGCGCCGCCTCTAGCATTTGCGGGGCCTGGGGAAAACTAGAGTTGCGGGGCCCCAACTATACATATATATTGAATAACGATATTTTCTCTAATATAATTATTAACAAAGTACACATACTTATATTCAATAAAAATATAATTTTTTCCAACTATTTATATAACTTGGAATAATATTTTTAATGTATTTTATTACTTGATGGTCGAAGCGCGGGGCCCTTAAAGGCGTGGGGCCTGGGGCAGGTGCCCCACTTGCCCCCGCCTAGGGGCGGCCCTGCTCC
This sequence comes from Liopterus haemorrhoidalis, assembly GCA_963971575.1. Lineage (NCBI taxonomy): Eukaryota > Metazoa > Arthropoda > Insecta > Coleoptera > Dytiscidae > Liopterus > Liopterus haemorrhoidalis. Next base: position 190,334,423 of record OZ020611.1, read on the forward strand.
CTATCTTCAATACCCGCACCGATAAATTCTCTTGTGAAAGATGGGAGCAGGTTGAAAGGCCACTTTTCATCTTTTCAAAATTCAAAATCATATTTTCATTAATATTTATAACGATTAAAAAAATGTTGCCCCTCAAATACTTCCTGCTCCCCCCCCCCCCGATTTTAAAAGCTTGCGCCGTTACCGACAGTAATGTATGAAAAATAGCAAATTCGCGGTTGATAAGATGTGAAAGTAAAACGACACTTACCTTCTATTTCTTTATAATCGTTTAGTGATAACTCTATTAATAATCCAGCTATACAATCTCTAACTAAGTTTTCACATTTTGTTTTTAGTTTGTGCAGTTCATCAGGTTTGCAATTAGCTTTTAGTTTCTGCAGCTCTAATATCCTTTGTTGCTTGTAATCGGCTTCTGGGAGAGCCGAATCCACTAAGTCGTCCTTACATGGCCAACTACTATTTTGTACTTTTTCTCCATTTGTTGTTTTTTCTTCTAGAAAATAAAATCGGTAGTTAATTACCAAAGAAATATATTACACATTTTTTGCTAATACCACGTCAATATATTTTATAAATTAATTTTCGTGTGTTAATCTCCGTTTCAAGACCTTTCATTTGATGCGTTAAATTGAAAAAAAAAACATTGTTTTGTAGCAATACAAAAGTTTCAATAACTTCTGTAAAATAATCTACTCGAAAAACCGTACCTACTAATTCAGTTGTTATTAATGTGCATTATTTTAAAATTTTCAGATGTTTAAACCAGTCCCTCTGGGAGATATGGTGGGGGATAAGAGTTTTTTGACACAGTTTTGGTAAAAAACGCAGCAAAATAAAAATATATTTGAAAAAATATTTTTTATTGGTTAATCGACGATTACGTCTCAGTGCTTTTAATTTGATGCCCCACATTAAATTAAGTAATAGTAATTATTATTATTATTTTTTTGTTTTTGTTTTGAAGAATACAGAAAATTTGAAAAAATAATTGTACAAAAATTCCTTGCGTACTATTTCAGTTCACATCGATGTACAATACTTTTAATTTTATTAGATTTTTAAACTAGCCTCTCTGGGAAATAGGCTGCGTAAAATAAAATATACATTGTTTGTTATGAAGCCAAGACCTTGTGGAGACGAATGGGGGATTCGCCCCGAGGAGTATAACAAGTTGCCAAATTTACATTTATTTTGTTCAGATATCGATAGGAAAAACGCCAGCGTCATATAGTGTTTATGATTGTTTTGTTGTGTTATTTTTTCTATTTTACTGTTTTACCTTTTCATCATCTTTCAACTTTTAATAATATTGCCATAATTTGCATTTAAAGAGTTATGAACTGTATTTCAACTATTTAGTATTTTAAATACTAAAAAGTAATGTTTAATTAAAATATTACATATAGTTTTTCCTCAAAAAAAGTATTTGTGTTCAGTACTTCGAATACATCAGAAAAGTATTTTACATAGCACTGATTATAGATATACATCTTTATAATTTGTCAGGTAAATTTTAATTTATCATGGAATAAATGATATAATATCTGCCCGTTTTAAATTTAGAAAGTGTCTGAAGTATTGCTATGCAATATGATCGAGAAAAAAAGGTGTCTAGATAGACAAGGAATTAATTTATTTTTATATTAACAAAATTTTCCTCTGTACATTTTAAATTCAGGGCCTACTAGAATTTTTTTTTTTCGATCATATTGTATTTTAAATGCATATAATTTAAAAACTTATATATTTGACTAATTGCCTAAGTATCAAAGACCATAAACATGAAATAATAATAAAAAAAAAACTACTAATTATCTTAAAAATATACTAATAAATTAAGGTTAATTTAATATTATTTATGAAATTTATTTTATTTAAATTTGCAGTTTATTGTTTTAAAAAAACATATTTTTACTTGCAATTCTTATCGGCAGAATATTGATGTTAGCAATGAGGTTTTACGGCGTATGGTTTATATACTGTACTCTGTGGTTTATATGATGTCATTGGATGTTAGCAACACACACAACTCCTCGGGGCACCTTCCCGCTCCCCGCCTAAGAGGGTGTTGGCTACACAATACATCGCCCTCGTTCAGTCTCTATATTATACTACCTCGTTGATATTAACCGATAGAGTAGTAGCAAAAAAGAGGAGGAGCCGACCGAGAAGAAGATGGATGGATGCGGTACGAAAGGAATTGGAGCAGATAGGCGTCAGTGAATGTAAGAAAAAGTCTAAAAACAGGCAACAGTGGAGAACAATTGTTGAATAAGCAGAAGCGGATTTAACGGCGGGCGCGCGCCCGGGGCCCCGGCCTCTAAAGGGTCCCGCAAAAACATAATTTAACACTTTTTTCTAGTTGAGGGGCCCAATTTTCTTACTGCGCCCGGGACCTTAACTGACCTAAATCCGCCACTGCGAATAAGCCATAGGTGTTCTAGGCCTACAGTGCTGAACTATTATTATTATTACATAACTTACCATCATCTTTTGTTGCTTGTTCTACTTTATTGCATCGACTAGTTGTTTCAGTCTGTGACTTTGAAGGTTCCGGCTTATTTTTAGCCAACCCTCCTTCTCGAACAGCATATCGAGCAATTTCTCTTGGACCCGAAGTGGCCAATGCTGTTCTGATCGCTGTTGCTTCTCTCCATATTTCAACATCAGTGTTCACTGTGTCTGGATAATTGGTTTTAGTGTCTTGAGTTACAAGTACATTACAACGCATTATGTCACAGTAGTCTGCAAAACATACTGCATCTTCTGCCTAAAAAAAAAAACATATTTTTGCACATCGAATAAAAATTATTTAATTAATTGTATTGATTATTTAAAAAACCACCTATCGACCATAATCGGCAAAATTTAGATTCATATTACTTGTAAATATACGCATCTAAATAGTGCAAAAAGCCTTCAATTCACTTCTTTTTGTTTACTTTGAAAATTTCGTTTATTGCAGAAACCCCTCTAGCGCCACAACATATATTGAGAAGTGACATTACCGATGGCGGCTCTGTGATCAAAGGATATATGGTTCATGACAGTAGTACTTAGCTGTTAATTTTCACATAGCGAACCAGTTAAATCAGGCACAATACGTTTTTATTTTATTAAAACAGGAGCAAATATTTGCGGCATTCTTGAATTTTTAATCGCTGCACATGTATCGACATGTATAACATAATCATCTCGTGTAAATTTGGACTTAATATTCTTTCCCTCCATTTTTCTTAGGAAAAGTAAAAAAAAAACTAAGATGCCTGTCTTTGTCCTTTTCTAAATGACAGCCAAAAATACTACAATTTGTTCTGCTTTTATAGTTTTTCAATACTTATGTCGACAATGTAACAAAAAATCAACACTAATATATAAGTAATAAGTTCAAACTGTACTGCAATATTTAGTACAATAATTTAGCCACAAGTTGGTGTATTCAAACGTGTCACTTCTCAATACCTACTGAGTGACTATCATCGTTCTACGATATTTTCTCGCGCAAGTTTTATCTTTTTTTTTTTATATATATATACAAATTGTATATAGACCAATTTTAGGATAGGAAGTCTAAAAAAATATATTTAAAGCGCCCTCTCATATGTATTTTTTTAAATATGATCATTTTTTGTTGGTTTTCGAATTTATACAAAAACTGTAAACCGTAGCTTGTAATGGAGATAATTTTTGAGATCCACGATTCAAAATACATAAGTATACAGATTTTGAAGTAAATCAGGGAGAATTTTTTTCTTCTCTAAAATCGAAAAAAACGTAAAGGGGTACCCCTTATGATTTTTTCGATTTTTGACCATTTTCAAAAGTTTTGTTTGATGATTCGTATTTATTGTAAAAGTTGGGTTATTAAGGCCCCAATTTTTTTCTATACGAAACTATATACGAAGATTTCAAAAATTCAAACCGCAGTTCTCTATATTTTATTGTTTTTAAGATAAAAAAAATTAAAATTAAAAAAAAAAAATGATTAAAATTTCTCATTTTTTTTCGGGTTGCTTCAAAATGTGTCACAAGACCCTTTGAACCTCAGAATTTCAAAAATTTCAACCATAGGTCTCTATCTCATGTAGATTTTGAGTCACGATCTTTTGAAAATGAAATGTTTACAAATTTTCAAAATTACACGGATCAAAAAGGCGTTAACTAAGGAGGGCCCTATTTTTATCTAGGTAAATAAAAAAATCTATAGATTTCAAAAATTCAAACCGCAGAATCCTATGTTTCATTGTTCTTAAGTTAGGATTTATTAAAATTTAAAAAAAAAAGAATTGAAAAAAATCTCAAAAAATATTTTTATTGGGGGTTGTTTTATAATATGTCCTGAGGCCCATTCGGACCACGGGATTTAAAAAATTCCAACCACAGGTCCCTATCTCATGTAGTTTTTGAGATATGGTCTTTCAAAAATGAAATATTTACAAATTTTCAAAACTACACGGATCAAAAAGGCGTTAATCCAGGAGAGCTTCCATTTTTATTTAGGTAGATAAAAGTCTATCTGCAAATTGGAAAACATTTTTGTTAGAGACCTAAAATAACATAATAACTTTGACAACACCAAAACAGTGTTTAGAAAGTGATTTTTTGATTAATGATATATTTTTATCGTTATAACAAAAAAAAAATACAAAAGTTTCAACAACCGATGAAAATAATCTACTTAAAAACACCCGTACCTACTATTTCAGTTGTCATTAATGTGCATTATTTTTAGATTTTCAGATGTTTAAACCAGGCCCTCTGGGAGATATGGTGGGGGATAAGAGTTTTTTTTTTTGACAGTTTTGTTGAACTCAGTTGGTGAAAATAATTTGTTTTATATATTAATTTTTTGAAAGAATCGCTTCATTTTCTGCCTCACATGAATATTATTACGAATTTGGCCCTGCCAAAAAATACACTAGCCTTGAAGCGGACGGCGAACCTTAGCGAAATAGGATAGTTATTCTTATTTATATACAGGATGGTGAATTGACCTGTTGGCCATAGCGATTTAACATGTAAAATAATAAATTGGGGGGACCTCGTAGGCGCCGCCACTGTGTAGCATTACTCTACATTTTTTCAGATATTTAGACCAACCCAAGTACTTCGGGTAGTATGAAACAATGAAGCTGTCGCTCCAAGCGCTTCAGATGAGCACCGAAGTCTGTTAGATTGGCATTAATATTTCTATGCGCCTATATCCTGATTGTTGATATTTTACGATGTGCCAGACGCTAAAATTCTACAGCATCAATCCTTCTGAGTGATAAGGTGATAAACAAAATTATTTGAAAATATTGCTCTGAAATTCGCTTCAAATTGAAAAGTTTTTGAATTTTTTTTTATTCCTTAATTTACGATTAAAGACATTTCATATTTTTTTACTTGACTAATTTTTTTAATCGGTTTTGATTTCGGTCTTAAAATATCAATAATTTTTTAAGAAATAATATGATTAAATAATTCTTGCTGTACTAGCCCATTTAACATCAGTGAACATTAGTACATATTTTAATTTCATATTTTTCATTTCTTTGAATTTTGTCATACTCTTATACCAGTTCATCTGACCTACAAGGTGTGGATTATTTTTGCTATTTTTAAACGAAAATCACTGCAAAATAAAAATTTGAGACTCCTCCATTAATTTAAATCTCAAGATCAGGCATATGCAAAATTAGTTAAAAAAACGTTATTAACAATTAAAATTAAAATAAATATATTTAAAAATGCTAGATAAACTATACTTACTATGTTTATCATAGTTTTATGTCGATTATCGAAATGCTTGTCTAAAAATTTCTCTTCGAAGAAAGACTTTCCGCAGAACCCACAAGTCCATTGCGAAGGTCTATGTTGATGTTTAGCTGCCTGCTGTGGTCCAAATATGTCTCTTTGTGGATGAAAAGGACACTCGAGTGGAAAATTCACTTTGTACTTTTCTAAAACCGGTATCCATTTGCTCTGAATTATCTTCCGAACAATCCTTGCGTTCTCTCTCGGGCAAGATATTTTGAACACTGTCGGCCCCGGCCATGGTATCAAAGATAGCATGAAGAGGCCGATTACCTAAATTAAAAATTCAATTCAAAAATAAAAATTACATAATGCAGTTATATTAATAATACATTATTGATTTTTTGAATAGGAATTTTATAATCTAATAATATATTTATTGAACGAATAAATATACCTGCAAGTTAAAATAATTGGTCCTCATTCATATTACGTGCCTTTGGCACTATCGTCACAATTTATTGGCATTATTTGAAGAAAAACAAAGTGAAATTGTTAAGTAGCTTAACGTCGCATCTGCACAAAATCGAATAACTAAATTATATATCAAATAAATCGATATGTCACCTTGTTTTATACATCTGACTTATTATTTATTAAAAGAAGAATGTTTTTAAATTCATTTTATTTACCGATACAGCGAAAATTATTTATTCGCCTGTCATATAGGCAACCTTACTAACGGAACTGTCTGGAGGATTGACGTAAGCTTCTTATAAACCACTGACATCTGATGAGCATATCTGCAACTTTGTGTTCAGTTGTATTTGTAAACAAACTCGATTTTAATTATTTTAGTACCGCAGAAACAACTAATGGAAGGAATAATATTGTATTAGTTTAAAATTGTAAAAATAGCTGCATTTAAATAGCATATAAGATGATATTTCAGAGAGATAGATAAAATAAAAATCTATCTGAGTGTACACCCGTGCGGCATAAGTGTAGACAGATGTTTGATGTTGCCTCTTTGTTATTGCATAAGCATTGGGTGGTCACAGTTCAAACGCGTAGCAGCACGCGAGATATTTCAGTGCTTCATGATTTGTCGTAAAGATTGGTTGTGTTTGAGGGTTAGTTTTTCGTATTTTTAAAATAAAGAACAGCTGCAGATAAAAATAAGTGTTATTTGTTTGTTTGTATATGACTATACAATGTTTATAAACCAGTGTTTTGTGTGTTGCTGATTATATTTCTGTGTATAGTTTGTAAGTTACGGATTACCGATTTGACATGACGGATAAATCCTTGTGCAATCCGAGCACAATGGACCAGACATACATTCAAAAGATGCAGTACATGTCCCTCAACGGTAGTGGAACAAATTCTACGGAAATGGAATCTCCGTACGGTCGTATCATGGGAAAAAATGATCCCAGTTTCCATCAGAAACAAAGATCAATGGGCGCTATCGAGAGTTTTGTCATAGAGGGCACGGTTCCAGCCCCTCAAAAACCAACTGCTGATTATAAAATGTATGAACGAAATAATATAATCGCTGCTAGTAAATTTGCAACGCCTAAACAGGTGGAAACGATTGCTTCATCTCAAAAAGATGATCCAGCCGCGAGCTATAACGGTGCTAACGATATATACGTTCAATGTGCTAAGCCCCAATCATTAAGAAGTCCACCAAGTCCCACACAGTCTTTAAGTGGGTCTTCTCAACATTCTAACAGTCCAAGAACGAGTATCGCTAACTACGATTTTTCTCCATCAAAAAATCAGCCGGTGTACGAAAATATCGATTACTATGGCAACAGAAATGCTCCTCCTTATTATCATCAATTACCCAGGACCGTCGAGGGCACTTACGAGTCGAGTTATAGAAAAGCACAACCTCAGGTTCCGATTGGAAACAGACAGACCTTCCCTAAAGATGTTGAGAGTCCGCCTGTTTATGAAAATTTGCAGGAGATAAATAGTAGATCAAGTGGCGCGCAACCTGGACCACAAGTTCCGATGGGACAGGCTCCCCCGCCGCCTTATACTAGCAAAACATACCAAACTAGCCCTTACACAAGTCCACAACACCAATACAGACAACCCACCAAACCTTATTTCCATCAGTCACCAATACACATTCCAAAATCGCCGTCCAAATCATTATCCCAACAACAACTTGAAGAAATAAACGGTTCTGATTATGTTTGTATGACTGGCAACGTATCTCAAACGTTATCAACAAATATTCCATTTCAAACTTCCTTATCAACGAGCTACGCACATGGGGCGACGTCAGGAATAGCCAACGCGCCTCTTAGTCCCCCAAAAGAGAATCCAACACCCTCCCTACCAGTGCCTGTTGTTCCTCCGAGTCCTCCAAGCCCAACTCCGAGTGTGGCCAGTACAGCAAGTGGGAAATTGAAAGCTATGAGCGGAAAAACTTTACTACCATACAATGTAACACCTCCACGGCCTAGAGGCCCTACTGAAGCGGAGAGGAAGATTGAGGAAATGACTCGACAACTTGAAGAAGAAATGGAAAAACAGGAGGAAGAAGGGGAATATTTTGGTAAGATATTTTTTAAATTTTTCGTATCTTATCTATAATTCAGTAAACAATTTCCTTTTTCTAACTCTGAAATCATGTAGATGAGGTCATTTACACCAGGTAAACTTCTTAAAATGAAAATAAAAGCCGACAATTTTTGAAACACGTAAATGTGGTGACTCAGAAGACAATCATTGAAAACGGAAATCTTAAACCCTTTGTTAGTCTGACCTGTAAGATGATTCATCTGCTGAAAAAGTGGACCATTAGTATTATACGTCATAAAGTTGTTTAAAAAAAAATCTAAGTGTCAAATAAAAAATTAAAATTTTAAGAATGCCATTTAAATATTCGTAATATGATAGTTACATTTTCTGGTGCACAGTATCGACTACAATCACTAAAATAACAATTTTGCACTATTTTGTTATTTAAGTTGTACTTGTCTGTGTGCTGTATAGATCCTGGTTTGCGTGCCAAAGAGCGCAGTTTCGAATCCCAGCCAGAGCATGGATAGTTTCAGGTGGTTATAAGACGACACACACCTAAAAATCAATATTATCTGTGTGTCAAAGGTTTACGTGAAAACGGCTGAAAATATTTTAACGTAATTTAGCATGATCACAGAACAACAAATTCACACTTCACATCAATTTTTGTTCTGTACAACCGAACAGCGCCCAAAAAAACTTGAAACATAAAATACACTGATAAATGGCTTCATTTTTCCAATTTCAGAAACATATTTCTCAGTATTAACAATCTGTAATTGGCAAAGGGATTTATAAGTATTTCACTATTATAAATAATTTATTACTCTTTAATGGTAATTTAAAGGTATTATCCTTAAAAACAAAAAACTAAAATAATTCAAACAATAGGTTGAATCATGACGTATTAGTAGCGGAGCTTACACACATGAACTTGGTTTTCAGGTTACATTTCTTTATAATAATATATTTAATTTCAAAAGAAGATATTCACTAGCTTAGCCATTAATACATAAAATCCTTAACATTATTAGCCATGAATTAAAGAATAAGTTAATTTTGTTAAAAACACAAAAACTGTAATATTTTCCAAAAAAGCAATCTGAACAAAAATTCTTTTGGTACGTTTCCGGTTCAGAATATACATTACTGAGGGTGGGGGGTTAATGGGTGTGGAACATAATTTGTTTATTTGTATATTTTCGGAAAAAAAAAAATCCTGAAATAAAAGAAATTTAAAAAACTACTTTCCGTTCTTTAACCTACGTTTTAAAAGCATTCTTTTGATACCTACCACACAATACATTTAACAAATAATTAAATTTTTTTTTCAACGACACAAAGAATCGATATTTTTCGAAAAACTAATCTGATCAAAAATTCCTGTTGAACTATTCCGGTTCTCATCAATGTACATTATTGCAATTTTTACAGATTGTTAGATCAACCCCTTTGGGAAATAGGGTGGGGGGACAAAAGTTTTTTCACAATTTAAGCGAAAAACACATAAGAAAAATTAAATTTTCAAAAATGAATTCAGAGTTTCTCGCATCAAGAGTTTTCACTTGATACAACACACTCAAAATTAAAAAAAAATGTTTATGTTTTTCATTAAATACATATTTGTTTATGTTTATCTCCTGATCTGTTTTCTTAAAAATAAAATATTATTAAAATTTAAATTTCATTTTTCAATATTTTTATTATGTAAGAATATTAAACTAATGAATGGTTGAATTCAGAAAAAAATACCTTATCGAATAGGTATAAAAAATATATATAATCCTATTTGAAACCAGTGGCGAAGGAAGACATCCGCTAGACTTCCCCTCCAATAAAAAAAAATAATGATAATAAAAAAAAATATTTAGGTAAATCTTCAAAAATACATCAAATTATGTCCTATACAATTTTTTGTCCAAGGCTTGGTTTACTAGTTACGAATTTTTTTAAAATTTTAATGTTTAATAACTTCCGTTTCCGGTTTCGGATTTTAATAAAAAACAATAGGGTTCTTCCCAGTTATTAGGAGAATTTTTTAGTACCAGAACGAACTCTTTAAGTTAAACCGTTTTTGAGTTATCGTGAATACACACAGACACACACACACACACAGACACACACACACATACGGACGGCACTTCGAAAATAGGTTTTTTGGATTCCCTGGACCATGAAACGTGGTCATCAGTCAAAATCTCGACATCGAAAATTTTCGCGATTACAATACTTATATATTAAGGTAGGGTAAGTAAAAATACAACTTTGTACTCTAACTTGAGAACCACCCTTCACTTGGATTTGGGAGGTGAAGACCTTTTTTTTTTTCTCTTCACTTGGATTTTGGGAGATAAGGACCTTTTTTTTGCTCTTCACTTTATTTGGGAGATGAGGACATATTTTTTTTTTGCTCCGTCCCGCATTGCCTTCTTAAGAAAATGGTCACCCTACCCTTGGTTTCCTAAAAATTTGTTTTATAATAGTTTTTTCTAACTATAATAATAAAGCTAATATGCCTACTCGGTTTCGCTGTTACACCCTGTATACATATAGATTCTATATTATTGGATATTTGATAGGCTAGGGGTGGTGCGAACCCATTAATTGCGTATGAAGTACTGTCACTTCAGTTTTTTTGTATTTCGAAATGAGGTAGGTAGGCAAGCTACAGAGAAACATAATCAGAATGGTCAGTTACGATAAAACGCGTTATCTCTATTACAACTTATTGCCTATTGTTACTTTGTTACATTCCTACATGCCTCAGACCTAGTAACAACCTAATATTCGAATAAATAGGTCACATGTACATGAAGTAATAGATAATACAAAAGTATTGTACACACGCTTAGTATTCTAATCATGTAGCACCAATGTCTTGCAAATCCTTTTCTTAAATGGTTATGATTGCAATTTTGGAACAATATCATTTTCATTTCATCATATAATCAATTCGCAACTTTATGCAAGAGTTATGTAAAACTATTGTTGTGTTATTTAAATGTGTTAAAATTTAAATATCAATTAATAAAATGCAATATAGAAATTTTGTAGTTAGCAATTGTCAGTGTGAGATTTTTTTCAAACAATATGAACTGAATACTTTTTATCAGTGGTTGCTCTAGGACTAAACACCTGGAGGGGCAGTCAAATTATAAATAAAAAAATACATAAACTTTCCAGTTATACAGTCTTGTTTTCATATTAAAAATTGTTTAGATCAACCATGTGATATTTATTGGGCTATGTAGACGCAAATAATCTTTGATAGCAGTTCGTTAAAAATTTCAATTAACTATACAGTTTTGTGGTCAAAAAGAGTAATTTTAAAGTTAAAACCGGCAGTGGCACTGAACTTATTATTTATACACTTCTTTTTGTAACTATTTTTAGTAAAGATTCATCGAAGCATGGTTTGGCAGAATAACCGAATACCGAATATTCGATTTACATTTTCGCCGAAGCGTCGAATATTCGGCCGAAGCATATAAAATTTTGTAGATAAAACATTAAAATTTAAAATCCGGATAATTTACTCAAAAATATATTTATATTAACAGGTTGGCTCCCAAGAGGTCGTATACGACCGCCGGCTAGTATTTCCCCGTATGCCCGAGCGGTCGTAAACGACCGCTAGAATACTATGAATTATTTTCGTGAATATTATGCCTGCGGTCGTGCATGAAATTGATTTAAGAACATTAAACGACCGCTGTGGTATACAAAAGTTCTAAGCAAGTGCGAATTTTCAAATATTTTAAATCAAAAGCTGGAATTCAAATTGTTTTATTACTTGGGTTTAAGTTAATTAAACAAAAATATAAAAACAAACCCTTGAACCATGTTTCTAGACCAACATAACATTTATATTCAACTTGGCACCTTGAACATTATTAAGTAATTTTTTATGGCAGTCAACCTGTTAACCAAAGAAAATTACGTAAAAAATATATGGTTCCGGTATATATGGTTAAAAAATAAATAATTGGTAGGCATTTTTGGAAGCAACATACTTCACTTTTCTTCATAAATATGTCCAGCCTCTTCAAAAACTCATTCACTGTATACGCTAGTAGCTGGTGCCGAAATAAATTTTCTTGCCATTTTATTTAAAATGTGTAATGTGGATTTCCATTCTTTCCACCACAATAACGGGTCACCGGTCCTTTTTAATAATTGCTTATCAAAATATATTCTAATCTCCTTATTAACGTTTTTCTGCGGCTTATTTTCATTTTGGAATAGAGGCGATGGAATAGTAGAAACGATGTCGTCAAAACACTGCCAGAATTGATTGGTATTTTGTATTTCTTCTTGATTATTTTTAGAACACTATCATCCGATTCAGATTCAGACCTTTCATTAACTAGAATATTTTTAGCATAGTCCATATCAATTTTATTCAGCTTAAAAAATGCTAGCTTAAACGTTGGATATAAAACATCGTAGAAATAATATACTCCTAATATTTATTTTCAAATATAGTACCAAATCTCCTATGAATTTCTTCTTAAGATTTTTCGCTTTGGATGGTTGAATACCGAATATTGCTACTGCTTCGGCTCAAGCCGAATATTAAAAAAATACGCCGAATACCGCAGCGAAACCGAAGATTCGGTGCATCTTTAATTTTTAATTTAACAGAGTAAAATAAACATTTAATATTTGAATTAGAATAAGATTAAATAAGTTAAAATTGTTTGTATACAAGTTTAGTTTTCTATTTTTACTTAATATCTAAAATACGTAAAACTGTATCTTCACTTTTATCCATATTTCGTTTTTCATTTATTATTTTGTCACAATAATAGCAATCTAAGCTAACTAAACAAATGTAAATACTGTGAAATTATTCACATTTCAGTAATTGGTACATTCTTGGCTATATGCTATATTTGTGTCATAGTGTATAGCTAATACCATAGCTTTGGGCCGTGTCCCAATGCATTCTTATTAACAAAACAAAACTATGGTTACCGTTTGGGTGCGACGCAAGAGGAGTTTACATATAGATACAAGTAGTGTCTGGGATAAAATTGTTGCTTGCCCGAAAAGTGGCAGCGCTGCTGTCTGAACAAACGCGGGAAGGTAAATTGTGCGTAGAGTATAAAACAAACAAGCTGTTAGGATTTAAAGATTTAAATAAAAATAATAATTTTTAATGTTCAAAATTTTAAAAATTACAAAATATGTTTCTTATTGACTAGAGTACCACTTATATGTATAACCTCTATTATTACATGGTTTTAATAGTTTTTAGTTATGCTGTTTTTTTTACATTTTAATTATTTTATGAAATAGAGGAAAATTAAAAAAAAACAATTTTTGATTTAAAGATTTAAATTATCGTAGTATCTCTGGAATTATAATAAATAATTATTACTATCATTACATAAAATTTAAAATGTTGAGATTTAAAAATATAAAAAGAAACATTTTTCTTGAGATTGGGGGCATTTGCCCTAACATTCAATTAAATCTTAGTTTTGTGTTAGAAACCCTTTACTATTCCTGTGTTTCTTAAACTTACGACCCAGTATAATATTTTAACAACTACCATAGAAATAATATTTTCTACCCATCGCTCGAAAATGTGTTAAAAAAAGGAATAAAATCGGGCAGGGCAGTGTCGGGGACGCATCTGTTACGTGTATAGTTGTTGTTTGTGTGTAGTAATGAAATAATGGTTATCAATGAATTTCTTTTATTTCGATAAATTTCATGTTTTTATATAGGCACCACGATAGGTCGCTCCGCGGTGAAAGTGCTAGCGCCGATGTTCACGTCACGCGTTGCGAGTTTACAACGCTCTCTTCAGCGCCGTGCTCACCCGGCGTCGCATAAAAGCCTCTAATTTTGTACGGCATTTTGTCTTCTTTCTTCCAACACCCGAATCATATATCCTTTTAATTAGTATTTTTTTTTTTTTTCAAATTGGTGAAGTATCTAAAGCTTACTAAAATACTACATATTTCATTTCAAATATTTTTTACCGACCGTCATAAACAGAGATGGGGATATTGTAATCAAACCAATTTTAATTTTTCAAGATTTTTACAGATAAGCACGAATTCGGATTTTTGTAAATCGAAACTGTTTAGGTAGGTCTGTGGACTCTAGATATGTGCCAGATATCCGTATTCGTATCCGCGGATATCCACAAGAAAAAACATATTCGAATCTGTATCCACTGATTTTGTTGCGGATTATTATTTTTAAGCTGTGTTGGGAAAAGTTTTAGCGTTAAAAATAAGCAAAAAACAATAATAAGATTACAATTTTATTACAAAAATACAAGCAATGTTACAGCAATTTTTAGAAATTCTCTTGCCTTGAATTTCTTATTTTTAAAATATAATCTCGCTCTAGGAAAATATGTTATGAAAATATGTAAGAATATACTATCTATAGCAGAGGTTCCCAACCTTTTTACCATGACGGACCCTCAAAAGCCCCTAACAAATCGTGCGGACTCCCAAAAGATAAAACTATAAAAGGAAAATTGTGTATGTACGGAAGATTGTATAAATGTATAATGAAGTACTCAATGATGATAATCATATAATTAAATCAGAAACCTGGGATCCACCGCGGACCCCTTACGATAGCTTCCCAGACCCCCGGGGGTCCGCAGACCACAGGTTGAAAAGCACTGATTTATAACGGGTGTTTTTTTTAGAGGTATAGAACTTTAAGTTGGCATTACTGTTCAAGATGGTGACCGATTTAACAGCTGTCAAGTGATTTATTCTCAGTTTGGTTTGGCAATTCATCATGAATAGACTCACGCCTGAACAACGCTTGCAAATAGTGCAATTTTAAAATTTAAATTCAAAAGACACGTTTGGTGACCGCCTAATTTCACGTTTTGGACCTGTGAATTGGCCTCCAAGATCTTGTGATTTAACACCGCTGGACTACTTTCTGTGGGGCTATGTAAAGTCATTGGTCTATGCGGATAAGCCACAAACGCTTGACCATTTGGAAGACAACATTCGCCGTGTTATTGCCGATATACGGCCACAAATGTTGGAAAAAGTCATCGAAAATTGGACGTCCAGATTGGACTACATCCGAGCCAGCCGTGGCGGTCATATGCCAGAAATCATATTTAAAATGTAATGCCACAAGATTATCTTTCGAATAAAAAAAAATGCATGTCAATCGAATAATCCATCGTTGTTTTATTGCAATTTAAAGTTCTATACCTCTAAAAAAACACCCTTTAGTACATTTTAATTTATATTTCTCTAAAATGCGTCAATAATTTTTGAAAATTAAAAAGTAATTGAATTTCTAATAAAAATCGCTGTAAACATTGATTGTATTTTAGTAATAAAATTTTATAAACTTTATTATTATTATTGTTTTAACATTAAAACATTTCCCAAAACAGCTTAAAAATTATTTAAATTAACCTTAATATGAAAAAAGTATTTATTTAGTAAACTATGATTTTAAAACAAATTTCTATTGAAATGGTTTACAGAACATTATCCGTATCCGTATCCACTGATATTCTACAAAATAATCCTTATCCGTGTCCGCGAATATGAAATTTTTATGATCCGGTGCATCCCTAATACACATTATGAAATTTTTAACGTAATATAACACGTTATTATCTTTTTCAATAATAATTTCTCTGTTGAAAATTATTTTGATTAAGTAGTTTGTGGTGACGGTCAAGTCCGTGGTGGCCAAAGCTGATTTTTTTTTTTTTTCTACGAACACTTAAGCGATAAATCGTGTCACAACATGTATATTTTTATAATATTTTTATAATATCGAATTATCCATTCCTCGAAGAAAAATCGGAAGTAAGCTATTGTCTGACTCTTCACTAATTTTGCTTGCAGTTCTTTCACAACAAATATATGGCCGAAGGAGGGGTTGCTATTGAAAAAAATTTATGTGAAGTGTGAATTTTCACACATTTCAGGGTTTTGTAGGTATTTAGTAACTGAATGATGATTATTTGGGATGCCAAAACAAATTTTATGTCAAAATATTTTTTTATGAATTTTAATTCGAATGCCTAATACCATTATTTAAGTTTCTAAAAATGTGCAGTATTTTTTTTTATACAGCTAGGTTCATTAAGATTTTGAAAATTGCGCCTACTGGGAGCGGTAGGCGGTTGGTTGCTTAAATCATAAGCCCCGCCCTCTGATTTCGTATATATTCAAACATGGAATTAAATTATAATTTCAACACTTCCCACTGGTTATTAAATTTACGCTTTTAAAAATTAAATACAACATTTACCAAAATATAACTAGAATTTTGACAAGATAATTAAAACAAAATAAAAATGCAAAAAAAAACAAAAATTAAAATGGACAGGATTCGAACTCTAGTTTGCAAATTACAAACCAATGACGAAACCAACTACGCTATCAGCGCTACTTATCTACTGTGTTACATAGAGAATTAAATATTTAACATATTTTAGTTAAAAACACAAAAAATGCGTTATTTTCCGAAAACATAATCTGATCAAAAATTCCTGTTGTACTATTCCGGTTCACACCAATGTACATTACTTAGAATTTTTTCAGATTTTTAATTTAAACCATCTGGGCTACAGGTGTGGGACAAAACATTTTTTGCACAATTTTGGCAAAAATAGCGTCATAATAATTTATTTTGCAAAAATAAAATTTTGATCGTTAATCCACGTACTAAGGGCTTTCATTTAATACCCTACTCAGAATTTTAAAAAAATATTTTTTTTTTCGATGAGCACATATTTGTTTATATTTTTAGGGGGATATGTTTTTTAGATGTTTTAGTATTTTTCCTATGTGCGGGTCAAAGAGTTGTATAAGCATGCCAAATTTCAACTCTCTAGGTTTAGCCGTTTGGTTACAATTTTTACCGAACAGACAGATAGACAAACGACAAAATGACGGTATAAGGGTTTTTTGGTCATACCTACAAAACCCTAAAAAGCAAGGAACAAACTGGTAAAATTTATAAAAATGTGTTGTAACATTTTTAATCTAAAATATTTCTTGACCTATCTGCGTCATTGACATCTTTTTTTACCTACTTTCAAATGACGTGTAACAATAGTTATTTGATTATGATTAATCAGTGAACTTTTGTAACAATGATTGGAAGCCACTTTTCTACTTGACATGTAACGAAACTAATTTCCTTTTTAACTACTTAACTTTTTTTCCATTGCATTCAAGTACTCAATATGATTTATTTTCTTTTTGCATTTCCAATTTCCTAATGTCTGTTACTAATGTAATATCGATTTGTATCCAACGTCACGTGTCATCTAAACATTTAAAATCGAGAAAAGAAAATTGAGAAAAATGTTAAATGAAACGCAGGTTTTATAAACTTATAAATGAGACTGCCCTGCAACAATTTGCTTCGTATCTAAGTCTTCATGAAATTAGTAAGAAATATATTGATAAATGGTATTCATGTTTTCAATTTCAGAAATGTATTTTTCACTATTAACAAAGTGATATTTGATTTATAAGTATTTCACTGTTACACACGATTTATTCCTCTTTGATACCTTAAAAACAAAAAACTAAAATAATTCAAACAATAGGTTGAATCATGACGTATTATAGTACGTGGAACTTACACGCATGAACTCAATTATCAGCTGTTAAAAATTATATTTTTAATTTCATAAGAAGACCTACACTACCCTAGCAATAAATATAAAACATTCATAACATTATTGGCCATAATTGAGCCATGAATTAAACAAATAATTAATTTTGTGAAAGACATAAGAACTGCAGTATTTTCCAAAAACGCAATCTGCTCAAAAATTCGTACGATTCTGGTTCAAATCAATGTACATTAATTAGAATTTTTTCAGATTTATAGTTTAACCCCTTCGGGTTAAATGGTGCGGGTTTGTAGTACATTTTTGGAAAAAAAAAAAACAAATATAGAAAATAAATTTAAATAAACTATGTTCTGTTCCCTAATCTACCTCTAAACCAGTGGCGAAGGGAAACCTTCGCTAGACTTGACCAACCATAAAAAAAAATTTTTTTAAAATATTTAGATAAATTTTCAAAAATACATCAAATTATGATGTATACAAATTTTTGTCCAAGGCTTGGTTTACTAGTTACGAATTAATTATCGTGACCATGGAAACGTTACATATAAGTATGAAAAAATTGAGACTTGGAAAAATTTTAAATAATTTTACAAAAAAATTTCGAAATTTTTCATTTTATCAAAAAACGTCTCAAATAAAAGTTATTAGTTATTGCATTTATAGTAACTTTTGTTCAATAAATTTTTTCGAAATATTTTTCTGTTGCTAAATATTTGCAAAAATCTTAAAATCGACACGAGTAAACTCCCATTTCTAGTCAACCGATCTTCATAAAAAACAATAGGGTTCTTCCCATTTAAAAGGAGAATTTTTTAGTACCAGAACGAATTCTCTAAGTTGAACCGTTCTTGAGTTATCGTGTACACACACACACAAACACACGCACGCACGCACGCACACACACACACGGACGGACGGACGGCACTTCGAAAAATTGCAAAAATTCTGAGCAATGCACATTAATGTACCATTTTATCAATTTTATGAAATAAAATGTTTAGTTCCTCAATGCAACTCATTAGAACACTCAACTCAATGTCATAATGAATCTCTTATGAATGCAAAATAGAAAAAACTAATGATTTTCTCTCTGGATTTTTGATTTTTTATGATAAAATAAGTTCCGGTGCTATTTCTACAAACTAGTACCGGAACGTCGTTTTTGTGCGTTCCAGCCGAAAACACCACTTTAAGGGTAATGTCCATCGAATTTTCAGCCGTGTATCTATATTTCTCAATTATTTGGGATATTTATGCCTTCTCCCATAAGTCTGACTGTTCAGTAGAAATTGCGGTCAAACGACTGGAACTAGATAGTTGATATTTGACATGTACGTACAGATTTAACCCGCATTAAACACAGATTAAAAAAAATTGATGTGAAGTGTGAATTTTCACACATTTCAGGGTTTTGCAGGTATTTAGTAAGTGAATGATGATTATTTGGGATGCCAAAACAAATTTTATATTAAAATATTTTTTTTGTAAATTTTAATTCGAACGCCTAATATCATTATTTAAGTTTCTAAATATGTGCAGTATTTTTTTTTATATAGCAAGGTTCGTTAAAAAATTTTAAAATTGCGCCTATGGCTTACATTGGTTGTTATAAGTTCCGCCCGTCTGATTTCGTGTACATTGAAACAGAATTAAATTATAATTTAAACAATTTCCACTGGTTATTAAAATTACGCTTTTAAAAATTAAATGCAACATTTGCCAAAATATAACTTGAATTTTGAAAAAATAATTTAAACAATATAAAAATTAAAAAAAAAAAACAAAAAGTAATATTGTCTCTTCTCGCAGGGTTCGATCCCTTTCGGATCTAGTTACTTGGGTGAAACGCTAGCGTCAAAACCACTACACCAGCATACACGTTCCTTTGTAGCGTGTAGCGTGTAACTTGTGTACATTATTAGCCAAAAAATGCGTTTTTTTCCAAAAACATAATCTGATCAAAAATTCCTGTTGTACTATTCCGGTTCACACCAATGTACATTACTTAGATTTTTTTCAGATTTTTACTTTAAACCATCTAGGCTACAGGGTGTGGGACAAAAATTTTTTTGCACAATTTTGGCAAAAATCGCTTCAAAATAATTTATTTTGTAAAAATAAAAATTTGATCGTTAATCCACGTACCAAGGGCTTTCATTTGATACCCTACTCAGAATTATAAAAAAATATTTCTTTTTCGATGAGCATATATTTGTTTATATTTTTGGGGGGATATGTTTTTTAGATGTTTTAGTATTTTTCCTATGTGCAGGTCAAAGAGTTGTATAAGCATGCCAAATTTCAACTCTCTAGGTTTAGCCGTTTGGCTAAAATTTTTACCGAACAGACAGACGACAAAATGACGGTATAAGGGTTTTTTGGTCATACCTACAAAACCCTAAAAAGAAACATCAGATTGGGTTAAAATTTTGGTTACTCGTATTGCACTTAGGGTTGCTAACATTTGTTAATTACTCGCCTGGAGGATTAGCAAAAAAAAGTCACAATATTTTATGTATTCAACGTAAGTTTATATACAGTTACTATATCATAATGCTTATTTCTTAAAATTATATTTATTTTCTGATTTTGCTGATTGCATTATAATTTTTTTTTTTGTCATACTGAAATAAATAACAATGAAAACTCGCAGTTCATGTCGAAATTAATTCGAATGCCTAACTCTGCTATAACGAGCTCCACTCGCATTCTACTTCTATCATTTCTCCAAGCTGATTCCATTACTGAAAAAATTCGTTCTACAAATGCGTTGCTTACAGGTACGCTTAGAACTTTACAAACAATTCTGTTGATAACTCCTCATTTCGAAGTTTTTTTGAATTGTTATTTTGAATTAATATTATTTCGTCATATACCTGGTCTACAAGTATGAAATGCGGGTTTTTTTTTTTTAAATAATACACATTAAACTCAAAAGAAGAGTAAAAGTTTATTTATTCAAAGTATGCTCCATTAGAAGTTATACATTTTTCTTTCAGGCAATTTGTGAATACCTCGCCAGTAGAACTCTTCCCCTTTCCCCGCATACCATTCATCTAACCATTCTTTCACATTTTCATATGAACAAAAGTGCTGCTCGGCAAGTGCGTGACCCATCGATGCGAACAAGTGGTAATCTGAAGGGGCCAAATCTGGTGAGTAAGCGGCATGGGGTAGCACTTCCCACTTGAGTGCCTCCAATGTGTTGCAAACTGCTTTTGCCTTATGTGATGGAGCGTTATCGTGAAGAAAGATTACCTTCTGCTGTCTTCTTTCGTATTATGGTCGTTTTATGAGCAGCGAATGGTTCAATTCGATCAGTTGGAAAAAATTCGATCAGTTGGTAGCGTTGGGTATTAACTGTTTCACCAGGTTTTAACAATTCATAATAGACCACATCCTTTTGGTCCCACCAAGTACAGAGAATTGTCTTTTTGTCAAAGCGATTCGGTCTTGCAGTTGATGTGGATGGTGAGCCTGGGTTTACTCATGATTTTTTGCGTTTGAGATTTTCAAAATATTACTGGCGATGAAAAATAAATCCATTTTTCATCGCCAGTAATGATACGATGCAAAAAAGACTTTCTTTTGTATCGTGCAAGTAAAATTTCACAAGTGTTTTTGCGTTTTTCCATCTGCCTCTCATTCAATGCATGTGGAACCCATCTGCCGACTTTCTGGATCTTACCCATCTCTCGTAGGCGATTGGAAACAGCTTGTTGACTAACGCCTAACTGCTCTGCTAGTTGTTTTTGTGATTGACTATCGTCTTCCTGTAGCAATGTTTCCAATTTTGTATCTTTATATTTTTTTGGAGGTTTTCCATGATCTTTGTCTGTAAGATCAAAGTCACCACTTTTGAAACGCCGAAACCATCGTTCACACGTATCTTGCGATGGAGCATATTCACCATAAGCTTCTCGAAGCAGTCGGTATGATTCAGCAGCAGTTTTTTTCAAATGAAAACAAAACAGTAGTACTGTCCGCGAATGCTCTTTATTTGGCACAAAATTTGACATTTTTAACACAGTAAAGCAAAACTATATGATCACTTTTCAAATTATAACCTATACGCATTTGACACTTAATGATAACTTAACAAAACGCCATATGTGTTGAAACTTTGAGATATACACTGTTAGCGCGGCAAGTTTGAAAAAAAATCCGCATTTCATACTTGTAGACCTGGTAGAATATCTTCATTAATTTTTACATTTAAAATTGAAGAAATTTTTAGAATATCAGCAAATTGAAGAGCTAATACATTCCTAGTGAAATTACTAGTGAAACTGGAGACCTGATAAATGTCGCCAAAACTGGAGTCTCCAGGCGAAAATGACACGGTTTGTAACCCTAATTGCACGGCATTGGCGCTGTAGAACTAGGCGCTGTATATATATCCAATATCCCTCACTTGCTACGTACCTACGAAATACTGAAAAGTATGAAAATTTACACTTCACATTAATTTTAATGATAGTTATTAAAAGCATTCAAAGCATAGTGAAATGTAATAAATAACCCAAAGTGTGTTAGTTAACTACATAATCTTGGAATGTCAATTGAATTCGTTTTAGAAATGACTATTACCTAATCATTTATATATAGCAAATTAAAAATGTCTCACGCCATATTTCATCTATAAATCATCTGAGAAGTTCTGCTTAAAAAAACATAAGGTTTTTTTACAATCGAGACAATTTAATATTTCAATAAATGTGTTTTTTAATTTATTTTAATTGAAGTTAACACTGCGTCGAGCCCTAATACATCTTCATGGTGTCTATCACTCCTGCAATCCTGGAATATCCTGGAATCTCCTGGAATTTGAAAATTTACCTTGAATTCCTTGAATATACTTGAATCTCAACGCAATTCCTTGAAATAAAAATTTGAAGTTTAAAGTTTTTTATTTTTTTTATTTATTGTTTATAGTGCTTCAATTTCTAAGATTATTAGCACCCTTTGATTTACATATAATTACAATTTGTATACATATACATTATAATACTTTTTTAGATTATGTACAGAAAATTTTATGTATGTCAAATATACAAGTAAATATCTTGGTAATGATGTGGGTAAGTTTTATATTTGTGAGGCGAGTTTTATGTCTGTCAGGTAGTTGAATATTGCAGCTGTTGTTTTCGGGTTGTTCGCAAGTGCGTCTGGGAGAGTTGGTGGAATTTGGTTCCTTCTTCTTTCCATGGTATATTTTCTGCAATCTATGATGATGTGTTGGACTGTTATCTGTTCGTTACATAAGTCGCAGATTGGGGCATTTGTCCGCTCAAATATATGTTTATGCGTCATATTGGTGTGGCCTATGCGCAGACGCGTAATGATGGTTTGAGGTCTTCTTTGTGCGATCGTTTTCCAAGGCTTGGTGGTATTTTTTATGCTTCTTAACTTATTGTTTTCCGTGTCACGCCACTCGCGCTCCTACAATTGTCCCATTTTAAGTTTTATCGTGGCTTTAATGTCATCTACGGGAATTCTTATTTGGTATATGTTTGCATCTTCGGTTGCTTCTTTTGCTGCCTTATCAGCTAAATCGTTTCCGCGTATTCCGACGTGTGATGGTATTCATGTTAGAGAGATTTGTTTCCCCTGGCTTATTGCATAGTGGAAGTTTTCACTGATAAGCTTGGCTTGTTGATTTTTTGTGTAAATCTTCTGCAATTCTAGTATTACACTTAACGAGTCTGAGTAGATGGCATATTTTTTGTTTCCGGGATCTTCTAGAACAAATTTGGAGGCTTGTAGCAAACTAAATGTTTCCGCAGTATAATTGCTTGAGTGGTCTGGTAGACGGTATTTGTACGCCTCTTCTTTTACGACAAAAGCCGCACCGGTGTAGTTGTTCATCCTGGACCCATCGGTGTAGATTTCTACGGTGTCTTCCTCTCTGTTTCGAATACTTTGAAAATTTTGTTTATATATATGAGGGGATGTAGAGTTTTTGGAATAGGTCGAAAGGCTAATGTCTAATTTAGGTTTTAGTTTAATCCAAGGGGGGACAGATTCATGGTATATACGTTCTATGGGTAATTGTGGCATGTTTAGTAATGTTTGGTATTGGATTATGTTTAAAGTTTAGACGTAAGTTTTGTAGAGTTTTTTAGAGTTTAGACTCTAAACTATTTATATTTAAAATATATATTTTTTTCGTCGGTCAGTTTTCCTAATTCTTGTGCTTTAGATTTTAAAACGTCGCCGCTAATTGGCACATTTTGACTTCTTTGGTAACTAAACTATTTTAATAAGACACCATCAGGATGCAGATGGTTCTTACAGGTTTTCTAATTCTCTTTACTTTGGAAACATTTTAATTTAACATTCTAATTTTTATTTATTTTAATTTTAATTTTTGTTTATTGTTTTTAATACTGGACACAGTAGATTTTGATAAATTAAACTCTCGGCATATTTCTCCATTAGTTCGCCCTTTCTCCAGTCCGGCAATAATATTCAGCTTTTCTTTTATCGTAAGCACCTTTCGTTTCGTCATTTTTGTTCAACAGTCAACAAACTAAACTAAACGCACAATAATCAAATGAGTAGAGCACCAGCATTGACAGTCAAAGTAAATACATATAAATGGGAATCACCGACGCGCTGACGCTCTCCGCACGACCGAAATGCTTCTCTCGTGACGTAGTTCATTCGTTATAAACCGAGACCTTCGCTGAGATCTTGGTTGTTATATGGGAGCGTTCGCTATAAACGGGTTCGTTATAGGCAAGCACTAAATACAATGTAATTATAGGTTTTGTGTTACGGATTTTTTTTTTGTTCGTTATAAGCAAGAGTTCGTTATATCTGGGGTACATTATATCCGAGTTCATCTGTATTATACTTATTTATTATTTTTTTGTTACCAAACAATTAGTTAATTTATTTAATCTGAAAATATGCAGTATCAGAAAAGTCTAAATGAATTGAATATTATTATTTGAGATTACAGCTTGATCCAAGAAATTGGATTCAAATGGAAAACTTTTTTATTATCAATTTTACGAAAAAAAGTCACTCTTCAAAAAACTCCTGCTTTGTCTCAAACCTCCAAAAACGTTATCAAATTTGTTTTACGTAATACATGGAAAAATTTGGAAATATCCATTTTTGTGGAAAAATTAACATTTAACCACTGTCTTACAGGAAGTGAAAATTGTGAGGGGGGCTCATCCAACTGCAATATCATAGCCTGTTTTTGTAAAAGTGGCATATCATCCAAAATATTGATTTTGATAGACATTGATTTTTTGTGAATATTGACTTCGGCATTTAATAACCCAGTGAGGATTTTCATCAGATTCTGAACACCCTGTATTACGTAGAACAAATTTGACAGCGTTTTTGAGGGTTTGAGACAAAGCAGGAGTTTTTTTGAAGAGTGACTTTTTTTCGTAAAATTTGTAATAACAAAGTTTTCCATTTGAATCCAATTTCTTGGATCACGCTGTATATGAGTGAGTGGAAATATATACATGTTTTCGAATTGATTTTGAATAATATAAAATTTATGAAAATTATCCTGGAAATTTTTTAATTTTCACGTGGAAAATCCTGGAATCTCCTGGAATTTAAAATTGAAAATTTAGTAAATACAATGATCTTAATGCTTTTGGTGCAAATGGTCTATTTTTATTTTAACTTCAAACTTCAGCAAGTTTGTTTTGGTGGTCTGTTGGTAAAGAGAAATATCGAACAACGGTTTGCGATCAAGTTTTTTATGGAACTCAAGTGTATCCCGTTGATACATAAGAAAAAATACAAACTTGTTTGTTGATATTTTATATCCGTGCCCAAGTAATTCAGTGACATAACACTTTTTCAAAAGGTCGAAAAACAATGGATGAACCAATGTTTCAGAGCTCCATGATGTTGAAGATTATTTTTATGTCGACCATGTTGAGATTTATATATATCGGGATCGACATGATCAACTTACCCTTTTGCAACAATGTTTTGCCGTTTCTGTAATAAACATGAGGTCCGACGTTGTCGTGGTGAAACACAATGACCTTCATACTAGCCAATTTTGGATGCTATTCTTCTACTACAGCTGTCATAGTTGCATCTTGGTAGGGATGTTTTGCCCCATCCATTGTATTTGTCTATTAAGTATACATACTTAGTCCACTAGTGTGCTCACTGGTAATAGGTGACGCCATAAAAAAAGCAAGACAAAATATAAAACAATAGCTTCTGTGGGCTACTGGAATATGGAAAACGTGAAAGTAGCAAAACTTTTCAATCCGGATGACATTGTCATAATAGCAAGGAATGAAGATTAACAAAACAAATTGAGCAAGTACAGCAAAGAATTGAAGAAAATTAATATGAATATTACCATACAAAAGACAAAAACAATGGTAATAAGCAGAATTAAAATACAGAACAACATAAACCAGTGGCGAAGGGAGACCTCCGCTAGACTTGCCCGATCATAAAAACCGAAAACCAATAAAAAAAAGGGTTTAGGCAAATCTTTCAAAACACATCAAATTCTGTTCTATACCAGGGGTCGGCAACCTTTTTGTCAATAAGGGCGCAATATAAATTCAAATGTTATTAAGAGCGCATAAAAACGTAAAATATGTAAACACTCGTGGTTCGCTAGGTCGTCTAATCTAGCGCTGATCGCTCAAGTCGAATCACCAATAGATGCGATGTGGATATTGGGCTCAGTATGTGTGCGCCCGAGGGCGCCGTATTGCCGACCTCTGTTCTATACTAATTTTTGTTCAAAGCTTGGTCTACTAGTTACGAAGTTTTTAAAATTTTAAAATTTAATATCTTCTGTTTGCAGTTTTGGATCTTCACAAAAAAACAATAGGGTTCTTCGCAATTAATAGGAAAATTTTTTAGTACCAGATCGAACTCTCTAAGTTGAACTGTTCTTGAGTTATCGTGAAAACACACACACAAACACACACACACACACACACACACAGACACACACATACACAGACACACACACACTAGCACACACACGGAGGCACACATACGGACGGCACTTCGAAAATAACTTTTTGGTCATGAGTCAAAATCTCGATATCGAAAATTTTCTTTATTTGTTTGAAACGGGGCACCCCGAAAATCTCCTTTATTTGTAAAGATACAAAAAATCTTCAGAACAAAAGTTAAACTAGACAAAAAGGCCCATCTAAAGGTTACTATAAGAATTCTGAGGCACTTCCGGTTTTACCGGAAATGATGTCAACTTTTGATCTAGCATAGGGAATCGATAATTTTATATTTTTTTCCTAAAAGTACATTAAATTAGATTTACAATGACACCAAAAAATCATATTTTTATGTTAACCATTTCAAAATGGCGACCATTTATTTACAAAATAATAATCAACATAAGTTTTACAAAGTTGAACGTAACCTTTAGATGGTCCTTTTTCTCTAGTTTAACTTTTGTTCTGAAGATTTTTTGTATCTTTACAAATAAAGGAGATTTTCGGGGTGCCCCGTTTCAAACAAACACCCTGTATATTAAGGTCGGGCAAGTAAGAAGACGAAATAATAGGATAGGTAGATAAATTCAAATACAAAGGCACAGTTTTTTTCGGAAGATGAAAAAATGGGTGAATAAATAATGGGCACCTACTTGTTTGATCTATAAGCAAGGGTATGGACGTGAGTACAGCTCCTGTCTATGTCAAATAATTTGTGTAAAAATATTTTTAAACAAATTACGGGTTCTGTTTAGACGGTCGCAACCGACTATAAACTGCAGGTGCCTTTCTGTATACGCTAAAAATGGATATTATATTGACCATGTTACTCCTAAATGTACACGTTTTCTCCTGGAAACAGGAGGCCTAGGTTTACCTCGGGCTATCGCGCCAATTATGATGATGTAGGTGGATCAGGAAGACTTCGTTCCTAACTAAAAAAGAAATACCAACCAACATCAAAGTAGAAGAAATCTTCAAAAGAGTGACAGTATCTTTTTTGACATATGACTGTGAATCCTTAACCATCACAGAGAAACACAGATCCAAAATAAAAGAAAATTTGAAGCCCATTTGTAACCAAATTAGACAGAATAAGAAATTATGTATTCAGAGAAAACTAGCCACAAAGCCGGTGGAGACCATAATATAAGGAAAACATGTTCACAGAATGATCGAAGACAAAATAATACAAAGAGTTTTTGAAGCCAGAACAATTAAGAAAGTTAGATCAGGAAGGCCGAAAAAAACTTGGCAAAAAAAAAAAAACAAAAGGAGCAACAACGAAGAGAAACGTAAAGTGGAAGGATGTATGGATATACACAAAGGACAGAACATAATGGAAAGAAATAATAGAGAACAACGCCAGAAAATAACTAACTCAACAACAACCTTACATCGCAAGGTAATTTTTAGAAAGTCTTAAGATTAAATAAGATTATTAATGTTGGTTGAGCAGCCGTTTCCGATTCCAGTACAGTATATGCCTAGACAAGTAGAATGCAATGATTCGCTTTACGACGAATGGACGAAACCAAATATGTCGTAGTAGTTAAGTACGTCTTTAATTCAATCAACAACAACCATACTAAATGATGTCATCTTGTGAAAAAAATGTTACATGATAAGTCGAATTCGCCTAATCAGATATGGTTGTGTCATGGCATATCTATAGAGGAAGTTATAAAAATGTGTTTTAATTATAAAAATTAGTTAAATTCCAAAGAACATTCCTAAAGTGGGCGATCTTTCTTAAAGATACATTTTTATAGTTTCCTTTCTTTCACAGTCGGTAATTAATTGTTTTAATAACGCTAATGAACAACTGAATTCGATGTTATCTGATTAAAATGATATGATATTCACGCAATGAAAACTGGAAGGGCATGTTAACAGAACACACAGAATCCGTCAATTAATTTATGTTCTATAGGATTTCGTAGTTTTAACTACGATTGCTAATGAAGTGTGGAGTTCATATACTTTGTTTTTTTTTATAAAAATGTCCACGTTGCGAGAAGGCGCGCACCCTGTACAGGGGCTCACAGGCTTTCTTATGAACCCCCCTCCCAAGATAAAACCTATTAGAAAACTAAAAATAAAAATGAAATGTGAGATCAAATGTCGTGTGTTCGATTGACTTATGTTCATCTGTCGCTATGATCAAATGAACACATCACAGTGTTCATTTGTCATGTGTTAAAATGTGTCTATGTTCATTTGTCGCATGTTAATCTGTCCATGTTAAAGTGTCGCATGTTAATCTGTCGTATGTTCACATGTCGGGACACCAATTGAGTAAGATCTAGACAGATATCTCTCTGGGTAATTTTATTCAGGTCTTACTTTTGTATATTTCTTTATGCTGCTGAAATGTAGGCTATCACCAAAGCAATTAAAATAAGATTGTAGAATTCGAAATGCACTGTTGGAAACGAATGTTTAAAATCCTTTTGGTCAGTGGTTGGCAAACTCTTTAGGTATTGCCCTAAAATGTATATTTGTGTACAATATTATCCTTGTAGACCTGTATTGGGCCTTTATTATCCCCGATATATTAATTTTTACTCAATATCTGGCAATTTACTCAGCTTCCCCGACCATTACTTGCAGAATCTACAAATGTTTGGGTCCTCGAGGAAATTAAGACGATGTTAAGACTTCTCAATTGTGAAAAAAGTCTAGAATTGACTTGGACTTTTTTATAAAGCAATACCAAAAAGTTTGTGAAATAAATTTTATTTCTAAAAATAAGACCTTTGATTTAACACACGCTTATCCCAACGCTCGGGCAACTTGCGAATATCGACAGAGAAAAAGTTTTTTGGTTGCCTGCGCCAAATTTGTACCGTTTACATCACTTCCTCATTTGATTTGAATTTCTTGCCACTCAAGTAGTCTTTAACACTGGGTCCAAATTAGCGAGCCGAACCTGTAATGTACCATGTAACGTAATGCTCGCTTGAAATCTACGTGAACGTATTGCAAACTTCCTGTGAACAGTCTGAGAGTAAATCACGTGACTCATTTTATGCCAAGTTTCGTAGAAAAATACTCTGGCATTGCTGGGATAAGATATGTTAGGTTGGGATAAATTTTACATTGTAATTTTATATAATTCTTGTTAAAACTTCACATGTATAATATATGTATACAACACACAAAAAATCTTGAAAAAAAAAACTGTTGGCCGAACATGTCGAAAACTAATTAAGGAAATTTATTAACTAACATTTACACTATCTACTCTAGGTTATGTAAACTTTATGTCAAACGTCTATGCTCGCGAGTTTCAAAATTACCTCGAACGCGTCCAACTAAATTCGCAGAACGCTATTGTTTTCGCGACAAAAACCGACACAGAGTGGTTTAGGTCGAGCGGTATGCGAACCGACATGAACAACGATCCGGCTTACTTCTGGCACAGCTCACAATCCTTCAGTGTTGCCAACTGACGGGAATTTTCCCGTTTTGCGGTAAAATTTGAGCATTGGAGTGAAAAAGGGAAAATAAGAGCCAAATGTGAGAATTTTTCTCATACCATTTTTTAAAAACGAACCTTTGTTTAAAAATGTAGGCATGTTGTCAACATTAATTTTGTCACTCCCACACTTCAATGGTGAAGCTGAAAAAATATTTTCTATGGTCACCGACAGTAAAACAAAAAAAAAAGGAAACGAATTGGTGAAAATACACTCAATTCAATGTGTATTTTCCGTAGTAGTTTACAAAAAGAAAATAACACTTGTGATACAATTACATAAGAAGAGTATGCATTCCTTTAAAAATTAGCATGTATTTGTTGTTCTTGTTCGTGTAATTATATGAGTTGCCGTGGCTCAGTGGTAAGACGGTTGCCTACGGTGCACAAGGACGCTGGTTCGATACCTCCCACCTCCTTCGGATATTTATCTTCCATTATTGTGCAGAAATTGCTGGGGTCGACTCATCCTCAAGTATTTATTACTTATAAATGTGTATCTGTTCATTCATGAATAATAGGACTGGTCGAAACGTTACACGTGGCTTTCATATCTATGACCGGCGGTCTAAAAACGGAGAACTTGCCTTTCCTGCCCCTTATACGCCTATTTAGGCGTTGGGAACCTATTATACCTTATGCAATAATATTGTCAATAGTAGTTGTCAATAAAAAAATATATTTGAGGAGGGAAATTTTCATTGAAAACAGGAATTTTTAACCTGTAGTGCGGGAAAAAGGTGATGAGAAAGTTGGCAACACTGCAATCCTTCAAACATCTAACCAAATCCCTGAAAGGATGCAGTGAGCAAGCAGGTTCTTTTAAATTTGGTGAGCCAGCTCACTTCGGTCAGTGTGCTGATCCGGCACAGTGAGTCGGTTTGTTCATGACCGACGTCTAGTTATGATGGTGATGGGATTGTTCCTATTTAGGATCACTGCTCAAAAAAAGTTAATGCGTGATGCCCATAAGTCAGGCCACTGAGACAAATGTCTCATATAAATTGATAAAAGACTTGTAAATATTAAGCAATAACCCATTAGCTGTATCACAAAGAGTTAAAAATTTACTTCCATTACACAATGGAGGCAATAAACATTAATTCCTACTCTTAACAATAGTCCAGTGCAGCCAAGTATTGTGAAATAATCACATATAAATTTTATAACCTCAATCTTATAACATGGTACATGTGTCACCTATTTGCCCTACACAATAGATGCACAGTATTATATCTATTATTAGAGGTACTATTTATGTTTACTAAACTAGTTTCTTT
Source organism: Liopterus haemorrhoidalis (assembly GCA_963971575.1). Taxonomy (NCBI): domain Eukaryota; kingdom Metazoa; phylum Arthropoda; class Insecta; order Coleoptera; family Dytiscidae; genus Liopterus; species Liopterus haemorrhoidalis. Next base: position 190,366,049 of record OZ020611.1, read on the forward strand.
TTAATACTAGTTACATCGTTCACGTTACCAACCACGCTCTTGTCATGTGCAAATCTCTCACAATCTTTATTTACTAGTATGTTTATTCGGCGGTATGTTGTATTGTGATATGTGGTACGAATTATAACATGTGTTAGGTTTGATACGATAAAAATGTTAATGTGTTTAAAGATTAGTGCGGAGTAATGTTAATATTACTGTTTAGGACTCCTTTGTATGTATTTTATATCTTTAATTTTGTTTATATGTTTGTTTTATAGTTGTTGTTTTGTGGCAAGATAAATGGGAATGAATTAAGGATGACAGAAAACAATTTTGTTAGTGTTTTGAAATGAAGTAAATAAAGGCTTTAATAGAACACCGAATTACTTCAAAAGTTTAGCTTTAAGGTGTCCATCCGTAACTCCCCAAGGATACACCTAAATGAAAAAATTCTTATTATAAACTATTTTTATCATACATTATTTTGCTGTTAAGTCAATAATAAGGGAGATATACGTAGATTTTAGTTTCAGGGAAGCCCCCCCGCCCCGAATATTGCTTCAATATTTATTTAATTAAACAAAAAAGAATTGTTTCACTAGATTAATATAAACAGTTTTTGTTCTATATATTTTTCTGTTAAGTCAATAATAAGGGAAATATTTTAAGTTTTTTAATAAACATCGAAACACCCCCTTGAATAAAAATTTTGAAATGCCTTATAGCTTATGTTCAAATGCTGGTTCTACTCTCTCATCATACCAAATTACGTGAAAATATGTCCAGCCGTTTTTGCGTGGAACTCGGACAGACAGACAGATATTTTATAGTGTATTTCCTGCCTTTGTAAAAAGTTTCGTAGAAAAATACTCCTGCATTGCTGGGATGTAGGTTACAATTCAACTATCAAGCAGTCATTTTACTACTAATGAGAACTGAATTGTAGTTGAAATGTGTATCTAGGTAGTGTTTTGGCAAGTGCAGTGTCAAACTTTTATAAACAAACGCCTCTTTCAGTTAAGCCCATATTGTTATCGCCCTTTTTCTTAATTTTATTAAAACTTAAACAGTATTTTATGTAGCAAAGGAAATTGACACATCAACACTAATAAGAACAAAGGTATATGCATTTCTAATGAAAAAGGCACATATTGGTACAAAATAAAATAAATAAAATTTATTGTTTTTATTTTTATTTTTCTTGAGACGAGTTCACATCTAGTTACAAGAGAAATGTGTCCTTTAAAAACGTGTCTTTTTAGTGTGAGGGGGGCTCAAGTCTTCTAGCCCCCCAACGTGCACGCCTAAATGGAACCTTGTAGCATGTATTTTATTTTAAGAAGTACGCTCATGGACACTGAATAATTAAAATTTTAATTGGTTATTGCATATGCGAGTCCGGTCCCTATTAATCAATTAAATAAATGTATCTCCTAAGTATGTCCGGGCCCTAATTATAACTAATAAATAACTTTGAAATTGCTTGAACATAAAACTTGAATATAAATAGAATGTTATAATTCATGCATTTAGTTTTAGTTAAATGATTGGTGAATTCACATTTTTATAGCCAATTTTACGTCGCCTACCCAATTTTGCACAAATGTACAAATTATATATATCGATTTCCTTTTGAACATTGGCTATTGACGAACTTTTACGGCATACAGGGACACAGTTTCAATCACTCCAGACTTCAAATTTACACCTTCCGTGCAAAATAGTTCACAGGTCAATTTTACCTGTAAGAATAAATATTTAAAAATTGATGTGAAGTATGAATTTTCACACATTTCAAAGTTTTGTAGGTAAGTGATCCCTCACAAAGTTTTTAGTGAGGGATAATAAATTGTGGAACTTATTAAAAATCATAAATATTGATAACTTTTGAAAGAATTAGAGTCCGTTTAGAGACAAAAACCGTACTTTCCATGCGCTTGCATCAATTCAGTCATTTCTAGTCAGTCAGATAAAGATTTTAAGGTGTTCACGGTGAAAAAAATTGATAACTTAAATAATTATCAGATCAAAAATTCCAGTGGCACTATTCCGGTTCACATTAATGTGCCTTACTCAGAATTTGTTCAGATTATTAGATTAACCCTCTTGGTATTAAGGGTGTGGACAAGGAATTTTAAGCACATATTTAGCAAAAATCGTATTACAATAAAGACATTTTATAATACTACTTTCCGGTCCTGAATCTATGACTAAAAGCTTTAATTTAAAATAAAATTGATGTGAAGTGTGAATATTCACACATTTCAGGGTTTCGCAGGTATATAATAAGTGAAGGCGGTATGCTGAGTGTGTAGGAAAAATTTTACTTTGTAGTAATCACGGCAAAATGAACGATATTTTTAAAATAATTTATCGTCAGTTAATCATATAATAAGACTGGTTATTAAATTTACGCTCTTAAAAATTAAATACAACATTTGTCAAAATATAACTAGAATTTTGACAAAATAATTTCAACATAATAAAAATGCAAAAAAAACAGAAAAAATAAAATTCACTCCGTACTCGAACTCGAAACCCTTCGTTTTCCAGCCAGTTTAAGAGTGCCCTACAGTGACTGTATAAAGACAGTGTGGCCATATGAACTGTAGCCGCCATGTTTCTTCCAGGTTTGTATTGGGTTATCACGGATTCTTTAATATCTCTTCGGGTCGATGGGATATCGACTTAGTTTTTGCTTACAAAGATTACACATACATATGCCGAAAAACTTATTTCAGGATTTTGTCTTAATCAACCCCTAAAGGGGTGAATCTACAAACGGGGTGAATTTTACATCCCGTCGTATTTCCTGTGTTTGAGTTATAAGGTTTCTTTTTGGCACATAGGTGTCTTTTTATAATATCTCGAAATGGTTTTGACAGTTTTTTAAAATTTCACCCCTAAAGGGTGAAAAGGGGTAATATGTGATTTCAATGATTTTTTAATATCTCTTAGGACCAATAAGATATCCACTTGCTTTTTGCTTACAAAAAATACCCATACAAAACCGAAAAACTAATTCCAGCATTTTGTCCTTATCAACCCCTAAAGGGGTGAATCTACAATTGGGGCGAATTATACATCCCGCCGTATTTCCTGTGATTGTTGAGATGTGACATTACTGTTTGGCACATATGTGTATTTTTAAAATATTTCGAAATGGTTTTGACAGTTTTTTAAAATTTCAGCCCCAAAGGGTGAAAAGGGGTGACATGTGATTTCAAGGATTCCTTAATATTTCTTAGGATCAATAAGATATCAACTTAGTTTTTGCTTACGAAGATTACCCATACAAATGCCGAAAAACTTATTTCAGGATTTTGCCCTAATCAACCCCTAAAGGGGTGAATCTACAATCGGGGTGAATTTTACATCCCGTCGTATTTCCTGTGTTTGTTGAGTTATAAGGTTTCTTTTTGGCACATAGGTGTCTTTTTATAATATCTCGAAATGGTTTTGACAGTTTTTTAAAATTTCACCCCTAAAGGGTGAAAAGGGGTAATATGTGATTTCAATGATTTTTTAATATCTCTTAGGACCAATAAGATATCCACTTGCTTTTTGCTTACAAAAAATACCCATACAAAACCGAAAAACTAATTCCAGCATTTTGTCCTTATCAACCCCTAAAGGGGTGAATCTACAATTGGGGCGAATTATACATCCCGCCGTATTTCCTGTGATTGTTGAGATGTGACATTACTGTTTGGCACATATGTGTATTTTTAAAATATTTCGAAATGGTTTTGACAGTTTTTTAAAATTTCAGCCCCAAAGGGTGAAAAGGGGTGACATGTGATTTCAAGGATTCCTTAATATTTCTTAGGATCAATAAGATATCAACTTAGTTTTTGCTTACGAAGATTACCCATACAAATGCCGAAAAACTTATTTCAGGATTTTGCCCTAATCAACCCCTAAAGGGGTGAATCTACAATCGGGGTGAATTTTACGTCCCGTCGTATTTCCTGTGTTTGTTGAGTTATAAGGTTTCTTTTTGGCACATAGGTGTCTTTTTATAATATCTCGAAATGGTTTTGACAGTTTTTTAAAATTTCACCCCTAAAGGGTGAAAAGGGGTAATATGTGATTTCAAGGATTCTTTAATATCTCTTAGCACCAATAAGATATCGACTTGCTTTTTGCTTACAAAAATTACCCATACAAATACCGAAAAACTAATTTCAGGATTTTGTTCTTATCAACCCCTAAAGGGGTGAATCTACAATTGGGGTGAATTATACATCCCGTCGTATTTCCTGTGATTGTTGAGATGTAACATTACTTTTTGGCACATAGGTGTATTTTTAAAATATTTCGAAATGACAGTTTTTTTAAATTTCAGCCCCAAAGGGGGAAAAAGGGTGACATGTGATTTCAAGGATTCCTTAATATTTCTTAGGACCAATAAGATATCGACTTGGTTTTTTCTTACAATAATTACTCATACAAATGCCAAAAAACTTATTTTAGGATTTTGTCCTAATCAACCCCTAAAGGCGTAAATCTACAAACGGGGTGAATTATACATCCCGTCGTATTTCATATGTTTGTTGAGCTATAAAATTTATTTTTTGCACGTAGGTGTCTTTTTAAAATATCTCGAAATGGTATTAACAGTTTTTAAAATTACATCCCTAAAGGGCGAAAAGGGGTGAAATGTTAATTCAATGATTTCTTAATATCTCTTAGGACCAATAAGATACCGACTTGGTTTTTGCTTACAAAGATTACTCATACAAATGCCGAAAAACTTATTTCAGGATTTTGCCTAATCAACCCTTGGAGGTGTGAACCAAGTTCCACATTCCCACATTCCTGGTTCGAAATGAGCCTGAAATCAGTAAACTCTTGTTAAATACAATTAATATTTTCTTATATACGAGTAAACTTTTTTATAGCAATTAAACAAATATTACATTATTAACATACTAAGTAATTTTCTTATTAAATTATATTAAAATTGTACACGCATTTGTATTTATATTATACACAGTTAATACCTATGTGTAGGTATTTACTGTGTATATGTGTAGCATGATAAAAAATCTGATTCACTTACTTCACAGAGATACGACTGATTTGTAGGAATCCAACCTTCTCGTTTGACTTTAATTGTCCATTCCTTTCTTCTTACAGGATCTCTTGGAAAGCATTTCATGAGAAAGCCCTGTTCCGATCGATTGGAACAACCAAATGCTGAGCAACCAACCATGATCCCTCTTCTGTAATAAAATATTTTATAAACAAATGATGCAATTGATAGAAATTACACAAAAATATATGTGCATTTAAAATTAAAATATATCGCAGTCATATCGGATAGGTCTAAAACTGTAACTTAATTTTTAGGTTTGTCTCTTACATTACTGGTTTTATTTTGTTAAAATCTTATTAACTAGAATATTATCTAATGCATATAATAATAATATGACTCAGATTTGTAAAATAAATAAGATAACTTGATATTTTAATGGATTTTAGATTAGGTTAACAAAATAGTTATTTTAATATTAATTATAAATAGTGATTAGTCGCATTCTAGAATGTTATATCTATATATTCAATAAACAAGTGGTAATCCAATTTTATATTTTGTAAATACAGTTTGGCAAAACATTTTTAATTAAAACAAATCTACAATGTTCAGGTTATAATGTAAAAATATGGATATTTTCTTACCTTTCTCTTATAATATACCTTTGAATAGCACAAACACAACAATATTCACTATTAAAAGTCTAAATATACGTATATTATTTGAAAATATCACTTAAATAAGGTGAAACACAAACTAAACACATGTAAACCATATATAATCTCTAACAAATTTGGTAGAAACATGGCGGATTTCAGCTCGACCAATAGAAAATGAGACCATCGTATGGCCACACCGTCTTTATACAGTCACTGTAGAGTGCCCTAACGCATGTCGCCATCGCACGCCATGCATGTGAGTGTCTTACATTGGTATAACTTTTGTACTTTGTGAACCAAAAACCACAAAAAATGCGTTATTTTCCAAAAACATAATCTGATCAAAAATTCCTGTTGTACTATTTCGGTTCACACCAATATACATTACTTAGAATTTTTTTAGATTTTTAGTTTAAACCATCTTGGCTACAGGGTGTGGGACAAAATTTTTTTTGCACATTTTTGGCAAAAATTGCATCAAAATAATTTAGTTTGCCAAAATAAAAATTTGATCGTTAATCCACGTACTAAGGGCTTTCATTTGATACCCTACTCAGAATTTTAAAAAAATATTTTTGTTTTCGATGAGCACATATTTGTTTATATTTTTAGGGGGGTATGTTTTTTAGATGTTTTAGTATTTTTCCTATGTGCGGGTCAAAGAGTTGTATAAGCATGCCAAATTTCAACTCTCTAGGTTAAGCCGTTTGGCTACAATTTTTACCGAACAGACAGACAGACAGACAGACAGACGACAAAATGACGGTATAAGGGTTTTTTGGTCATACCTACAAAACCCTAAAAATATCAACGACACAAACAAAATCAATATTTTTCGAAAAACTGACCAAAAATTCCTGTTGAATTATTCCGGTTCCCATGTATGATGTACCTACATTATTGAAATTTTTGTCAGATTTTTAGATAAACCCTCTGGGAAATAGGGTGAGAGACAAAAGCTTTTTGACACATTTTTGGCGAAAATCTCAGTAAAATATTTGATTCTTGGGCTATCTGTAACACGGAGCATAATAATACAAAAAAAAATAATAATAATAATAATAACTAATATTTCATTTTCAAGTAGTACTTTTTAGGGTTTTGTAGGTATGACCAAAAAACCCTTATGCCGTCATTTTGTCGTCTGTCTGTCTGTCTGTCTGTCTGTCTGTCTGTCTGTCGGTCTGTTCGGTAAAAATTGTAGCCAAACGGCTAAACCTAGAGAGTTGAAATTTGGCATGCTTATATAACTCTTTGACCCGCACATAGGAAAAATACTAAAACATCTAAAAAACATATCCCCCTAAAAATATAAACAAAAATGTTCTCATCGAAAACAAAAATATTTTTTTAAATTCTGAGTAGGGTATCAAATGAAAGGCCTTAGTACGTGGATTAACGAACAAATTTTTATTTTGGCAAACTAAATTATTTTGATGCGATTTTTGCCAAAAATGTGCAAAAAAAATTTTGTCCCACACCCTGTAGCCCAGATGGTTTAAACTAAAAATCTAAAAAAATTCTAAGTAATGTATATTGGTGTGAACCGAAATAGTACAACAGGAATTTTTGATCAGATTATGTTTTTGGAAAATAACGCATTTTTTGTGGTTTTTGGATGTTGAAATTATTTTGTCAAAATTCTAGTTATATTTTGACAAATGTTGCATTTAATTTTTAAGAGCGTGAATTTAATAACCAGTCTTATTATATGATTAACAGACGATAAATTATTTTAAAAATACCTTTCATTTTGCCGTGATTACTACAAAGTAAAATTTGTCCTACACACTCAGCATGCCGCCTTCACTTATTATATACCTGCGAAATACTGAAATGTGTGAATATTCACACTTCACATCAATTTTTATTTATTGTGCTCCGAGTTGCAGATAGCTCAAGAGTAAGGTTACGAAAGTGTTTAAATCAAAATAGAAGGCACTTTGAACACTTGTAAATAAAAATATTTTACTTTCAAGTTCATATAGAGCATGGGTCTTCAAACTTTTCGGAACCGGGCCACATCTAAATTTCTTAAATAAATGGCAGTCCGGACAACTTTAATTCAACTTGACTCTTGGCGCTTGATTTTAAAAATAAGCTTAATAATAATGATGATATTATTAATAAAAATAATAATTTTAAGAATCGGATATTATTTAGTTATAGTTATGTTTTATTTTGAGATTTACTGATTATTTTAGATTGCAGTTTTTATATAAGTAAACTTTTTAAAAAATATCCACGGGCCGGATGATATCTTCTTGCGGGCTGTAATTTGGAGACTCCTGACATACTGAATTCAATTTTTCGTTAACCATAATAGACATTTAAAAAGTAATTAAGTTAAAGTTGTTTCTTTTCAAAAGCTCTATCTAAAAATACTCAACTCGACGTATGTTACCATTTAAAAAATCCAAGTTATCCTTAATTTCCTGTACTTCTGGTATTTCCGCAAAATGTCAGTACTTCCATTCGATTTTTTGAGCAGACATTGGTTCATTTTTCCCACAAATTGCTCACACATCGCGCTTTCTAGAAAATAAGGGTGGACTGATACATTTAGTATAATATAAACTCTACATTAAAATCTAAGCTTTAAAAAATAAAACAAATGATGCTCAAATGTTTACGCAGGGCCGCCTGTCCTCTTGCGCAATGTGTGCAAAACACGCAGGCAGCCGAATCAAGGGGCGCTCAAATTTGTGTATTTTATCACTTTATCATATACATGTCATTAAAAAAAAAACATAATCAAATGCAGATATAGCATTTTCGAAAGCTGGAGCGAAAAGGATTAAAAGAAAGAAATGTATGGTTGATTATAAGAATATCGATGAAAGTATTGCAGATCCTGAAAAAGATTTTAAAGTTCCTTTTTTCTTTTCCAATTGATATAACAATTAATGCATTGCAGGAAACATTTCAACTGTTAAAAAACATACAAAAATATTCAAAATATTGTACGACATTGGCCACATAAAATAGATCAGCGTTTCCCAAAGTGTGGGTAGCGCCCCGGCACCGGGCCGCAGAAAAATTTTGCCGGGTCGCGAAAAAAATTGTAAAAACACATAAAAGATTTTTTCTGTACATATTATTTTTTTTTTACGTCAGTTAATCACTAGAATAGTGTGTATTTGTGCTCTTTATTACTATACTATATTCTTTATTACTGTACTATACTCTTTATTACTATTTATTACTCTAAAGCTCCTGCTTTAAAATAAAATTTGTTTTGTAAATAAATGTTTTTTTTTTCACAAGGTGGGTCGCGAAAATTTTTAAAACCTCGTACCGGGTCGCGGTCAAAAAAGTTTGGGAACCGCTGAAATAGATTAACAATATCTTTGAAATTATTTTGCAATGGTCCAATATTAATGCGGACACCGTTATTTTGGACATTTGCCATTGCTGATAGTACTAGGCTAGAACACGAGAAGTGATGATTCATCACTTCTCGTGATCGCTGAAGACGGATTGTTGAGCATTTTCCGAAACGTCCGAATATATTTTATATACGCATGAAGTATTATATCTTATTGATACTAATACACATTATATTGTACTATTCTAGCCTAGTACTATCAGCAATGGCAAATAGATTAACGACGAGGAATTAAAGAAACAATCAGATCAATTCTGTAAAAATTTACTGTGTAGTAACGTTACTACAAGATAAAATATTATAAAAAGTATAATGACTTTCATTCATGATAGTAACTGACCTTACTCATAGGGACAAATTTTGTTAGAATGATCATAGTAACTGAGTTACAGAATTGGTCTGAATGTGTAGCTCTGGAATCAAAACTTACAGGTCCAGCTCACAAACAGTCTAATATAATTGGGTTAAATTGTTTGAGGAACTGAGAGCCCTCTAAATTTATTTGAATCTGAAATTAATCCGTGCAAAAAATAGTGATGTGCTAATTAATAATTATATGTTAAAATATATCCACGATAATAATTTACCTTCCACCTTTTCAAAATTATAAATTATAAATTAATTATTTGCGGTCTACTATGTCGCAAGAAAGACTGTCGAGCACTGGCGATGATTTTAATTGAGCATCAGTTAAGTGCTTCACTCGTTTTAGATGTACTCGTAAAGAAATTTGCATATCTAAAAGCAAGGAAAAACGAATTTTAAATAAATTTTTTAAATTAAATATTCAATAATAAATTCATTTTGTACCATCCTTTTATATATTAATGCATTTCACAATTTAAAAATTGATGTGAAGTGTGAATTTCACACATTTCAGATGCAAAAACAAATTTTATATTAAATTTTTTTTTTGTTAATTTTAATTCGAATGCCTAATACCATTATTGACGTTATGTGCAGTATTTTTTTATATAGCAAGGTTCATTAAGATTTTCAAAAATTGCGCCTATGGCTTCCATGTGTTGTTTTAAGTCATAACTCCGCCCCTCTGATTTCGTGTATCAATTTCAACAATTTCCACTGGTTATTAAATTTACGCTTTTAAAAATTAAATGCAACATTTGCCCAAATATAACTAGAATTTTGAAAAAATAATTTAAACAAAATAAAAATGCAAAAAAACAAAAAATAAAATTGTCTCGAAACCCTAACCCCTAGTTTGCGAAAATGCTAACCATTACACCATGAAAGCACGCTGGTTTACTGTGTTACATAAGATATTAAATATTTTACATGGTCAAGCAAAAAACACAAAAATGCGTTATTTTCCGAAAACAATCTGATCACAAATTCCTGTTGTACTATTCCGGTTTACACAAATGTACATTACTTAGAATTTTCTCCGATTTTTAGTTTAAACCATCTGGGCTACAGGGTGTGGGACAAATTTTTTTCACAGTTTTGGCAATAAACGCGTCAAAATAATTTATTTTGCAAAAATAAAATTTTGATCGTTAATTCACGTACTAAGGACTTTCATTTGATACCCTACTCAGAATTTAGAAAAATATTTTTTTTTTTCGATGAGCAGATGTTTTAGTATTATTCCTATATGCGGGTTAAAGAATTGTATAAGCATGCTAAATTTCAACTCTCTAGGTTTAGCCGTTTGGCTACAATTTTTACCGAACAGACAGACGATAAAATGACGGTGTAAGGGTTTTTTGATTATACCTACAAAATCATAAAAATGCCGTATTGGTTTTTTTAGCTTTATCTAAGCTAAGACTTGCATTGTAAAATAATTAAATAGTGTCAAAATATAATATCTATAAACAAATAAACTGTATAATATTTGATAACGAACATCACTAATACAAAGATGTAAATTGTGACATATTGTTAAAGACATTTTTATTTTTTTTATTTTTACTTTAAGAACATTATTTTGGGGCCGGCATATTTCATTTCTGCACAGGCGGCCCTCGCAACGGCCCTGGGTTTACGTTCAAGAAAGTAAACCTATAGCTCGCTTTTTAAAATCATTAACAAGTCATCTTTGGGTCACGATCTTCTGTTTGAGGTACATTGATCTAGAGAAGCGGTTTCCAAAGTGACAGACGCGACGCCCTTGGGGGTCGTACAAGATTCGCCAGGGGGTCGCGGGTCGCAAGATTTTCCACATTAGCTGTTATTAAAACAAAATATCGCGCACGGTTAATAGGGGAAGACGAAATAAGAGTGGCTCTTTCTTCATATAAACCGCGATTTAACGAATTATGTGCGAAGAAACAAGCCCATACTTCACATTAAAATTGATTTTTATTATATTTTTAATTTGTATTACATATTTAATATTAATATAATTTGTTTTTATATGATTTTCGTGATTTATGTTGTGGAAATAAATATTTAGGAATTAGAGAAACTATTTACATTACATATTTTTGCTACTTTTGTGATTATTATTTCAATAAAGAAATTATTTAAAAATTGTTTTTAAATTTCCTAAATAGGGGGGGGGGGCAGAGATGGGATTTTTTTTCTAAGAGGGTCGTTACTGAACAAAGTTTGGAAACCGCTGATCTGGAGAATATTATAGTATGATGTTGGGAGGTAAAGAAGTTGACAAACCCTGGTTTAGAATACAATTCACTGCAATATATCGCCTAATTCACTAATCCTCATTATAAACACTATTCATTTGTTTATTATTCTAATTTTTTAAAGCGAATCTATTAAAGCCACATGTGAATATTTTGCGTTACGGTTGTATTCGTAGTTCGATCGTGTTAGATGACATTTCGGGACGGAACTACATTATCCAACGAGGCTTTCGGAGCTTTCAGTCGTCAAATGTCTTTATACAGGGACGCCACGAACAACAGATGCATATTTCCTATAGATATCTGTAAGTTTACTTTAAATTTCTATAAGTTGCCGCATGGTTTTGTTGCATGGATGCGCTTTTGTTTTACTGTTTTTGTTTTCCGTCTCTAATTTCAAGAGTTGTTTTTGTTGTTTTTTTTTTTTTTGTAATTCGAGTTTTATATTTTGTGTGAAGTTGGGTTTATCTATTTATTTAATGTTTCGTTTTGTTATTTTCCTTGTTTATTCCCAATATATTAAATTAGGAAGATCATTTTACTCCAAAACTGCAGCAGCAATTTTTAAAAAGAAACCCTTATACCCAATAGTAGGATTCATATAATTCAACAACCGGTTCATCGCCCTAATGACCTTTTTAAGTATATATAAAAAATTGATGTAAAGTGTGAATTTTCGCTCATTGCAGGGTTTTGTAGGTACTTAATAAGTGAAAGAAGCCAACAGAATGCAAGATGTTTACTATAATCACATCAAAATCTACAGTTTTATTATGATAACTTTTATTCGTTATTTGAGTACTAAGAGCTTCCATTTAATTTTTGAAACTAAATTTAAATAATATCGTCACAATTAAATTGAAATTAAAAAATCCCAGCGATTTTTTTCTGCATTTGCTTCGTATATAAATCTTCATTAAATTAGTAAGAAATATATTGATAAATGGCTACATTTTTTCAATATCAGAAACGTATTTCTATCTATTAACAATGTGTTGTTTGATTTATAAGTATTTCACTATTATAAATAATGTATTTCTCTCTGATACCTTAAAACAAAAAACTAAAATAATTCAAACAATAGGTTGAATCATAACGTAGGTGGAGCTTACACACGTAAACCCGAATCTCACCTGTTAAAATTTTTTTATTTCTAAATAGACATACACTACCTTAGCCATAAATTAAAAAATCCATAACATTAATAGCCATAATTTAGCCATGAATTAAAACAGATATATTTTGTCAAAAACTGCTTATTTTTAAAAACGCAGTCTGATGAAAAATTCCTATTGTACGTTTCCGGTTCAGACCAATATACATTACTTAGATTTTTTTCAGATTTTTAGTTTGGTGCGGGACAGTAATTTTTTTTTAGTACATTTTTGGAAAAAAACGTGTTCAAATAAAGTATTTTTTTAAAACCTATTTTCCATTTCTTAATCTACATCTTACGTGCATTCTTTTGGTATCATGTAGTGAATTAAAAAACATTTTTTTTAACGTCACAAAAAAAATGAGTTTTCGAAAAACTATTCTGACCAAAAATTCCCGTTGAACTACTATCATTATTGAGATTTTTTCAGGTTTTTGGATTAACCCTTCTGGGAAAACCCATAAAAAAGAAGTTTTTCAAAAATAAAAATTTGTGTTAACCGCATCAAGAGGTTATTAGTTTTTTATTAAATATTTATTTATTTCGCGATATGATTTTTTGAATTCTCTATATTTTTCCTATATATGGGTCAAAGAGCAATGCCAAATTTCATGAACAACTTTTTATGTTTAGCCGTTTGGATATAATTTCTATCGTACAGACAGACAGACACAGAAGTGACGTTATAACGGTTTTTTGGTGGTCATACCTACAAACCCTAAACAGACAGTATACCAAAAAGTAGTTTATCATTTTATACCGTTAATACCGTAAACAATAAAAAATGAACAAAAAATATAACAAAAAAGGGTTATATAAATATTGCATAAAAAACTACTTGACAGAAAGCAACACAAAAACTTTGGTTTAAGATATTGCTATATTGCCTCTTAATTGGCGTCCTCTTTTCCGGATTGCTTCGTTTTAATTCCCTAAATTTATTACAATTTAATATATATATATATATAAAAAAATCAGCTGTGGCCACTACAGGACCGACCGCCATCATAAAGTTCTTATATAAAATAATGTATTTATTTAGCAGCAGAGTAGAAATAACTTGGCCTAATATTTTCTAACAGAGATATTATTTACCATGACCATGGAAACGTTACATATTGTCAACTGACAATAACTGAAGCGCCTCTAGTGAGATTTTGAGAAACTGACGGTTGTAGGATAGTCGAGTTTGTGACAAGCATGGGAATATGTTCTTAGAAGTGGAAAGAGAGTTAAAGGCCATTTTAGAGTGTGTTCCCGTGTGTTTCAATAAATATCACATGAAGATACCATTGAACCTGTCAAAAATATCCTACCAAAGTCAGCCATGATGTGAATGCAGTAGCGCCTCTATCGGTAGTGTCAGATGCCAATAAGTATGAAAAAATTGAAACCTTTCGAAATTTTTCGTTTTATCAAAAAACGTCTCATATAAAAGTTATTAATTATTGCTTTTATAGCAACTTTTGTTCAATACATTTTTTCGAAATATTTTTCTGTTGTGAAATATTCACAAAAATCTTAAAATCGACAAGAGTAAGCTGCCATTCAACCGATTTTTACAGTCAAAAATCAACTCGTGCCATTGATAGCAGAAGCTTAAATATGAAGTTTCATAAAAATCCTTTCAGCCGAATTTGCTCAGCACGTGTACACAGACAGACAGACAGACGGACAGACAGACCGACAGACATCATGCTAAAAATAGTCGAAACGTTATGTAGGGACCTCAATTCGTGGAGATCCATCGAAATCTCGAAATGTCAAAATCGGTATGATTACAATACCTCCCTTATATATGTGACGGTCGGTAAAAATGGGATGCAGTTCTGCCGAACCGTTGCAAACCGGTTGAATCCCACCACTGTTTATACCGTTACCCACATGTCGGTCTGCCTGTACAGTAGAAATTGTGGGCCAACGATTGGACATAATCCAGAGTTCAATCTTGCCCCCCCCCCCCCTCCTTTACGTTTATAACTGCTATATTTGCGTGCCGTCAAAATCCGGTTAAAGTTATTCTCTTCAACGCTGTTTCGTTATAACACGGTTGTGCCAACTACCGACTTCCTTAGTAAAAGTATCACAGTAATCGTCTACATTAACTACCAATTTGTATAAAATGATCCTGATTATTAATGGAGCTGCAAAATCAGACGATACGTTTTATGTAATTATATTTTTGCTAGCCTTTCCTCATCACTCGTATTATGGTTACTTACGGTTTCGTAAAAAAATAGATACATCAGAAGAAAAATATATGCATTTTTTCGGGAGAAAATAATATTTTAAAACGATTCAGTTAGTTTGGAGTCAGTAATCAAATGAAAGCTCCTAAAACATGCAAAATAAAACCGTTATCCCGTCCTATTCCCAGAGGGGCTGGTTTAACAATCTAAGAAATCCAAAGTAATGTATATTGATGTGTATCGAAATAGTACGCTCGAAAGAATACACTGAATTTAATGTGGGGCATTAAATGAAAAGCTTTGAATCCGTAGATTAACGAAGAAATCTTAATTTAAATAATGTTTTTATTTTGATGTGATTTTAGCCATATGTGCCGAAACACTTTTGTCCATTATTTCCCAGAAGGATTGGTTTACACATTTCAAAAAGTAATGTGCACTTCACGTAGGCTAGGATTTTTTGATCAGCTCATCCATAGTTATATAATATTTTGTATTCACAAAAAATTTGTCGATTTTTTAAATTTATATATTGCCTATCAAAGCGTAAATTGAGGAACAGAGCATTTTTTAAAGTTTACAATTGAACGTGATTTTGCCAAAAATATAACTAAAACTCAAGAAGTAATATCTGTTACCACATTTGCAATTGCGTAAAAAAAACCTGTGGCGAAGGAAGACCTCCGCTAGACTTGCTCTCCCATAAAAAAAAAAATAATAAAAAAATTACATTTTTTTAAAAAAAATTTTAAAAGAAGATTTAGGTAAATCTTCTAAAATACATCAAATTATGTCCTATACAAATTTTTGTCCAAGGCTTGGTTTACTAGTTACGAATTTTTTTAAATTTTAAAGTTTAATAACTTCCGTTTCCGGTTTCGGATTTTAATAAAAAACAATAGGGTTCTTCCCAATTATTAGGAGAATTTTTTAGTACCAGAACGCACCCTTTAAGTTAAACCGTTTTTGAGTTATCGTGTATACACACACACAGACACACACACATACGGACGGCACTTCGAAAATAGGTTTTTTGGACTCCCTGGACCATGAAACGTGGTCATCAGTCAAAATCTGGACATCGAAAATTTTCGCGATTACATACTTGCCCCTTATATATTAAGGTCGGGCAAGTAATATTAAAATTTGTAAATTCACGTTTCGCTTAAATTTTTGTACTTGTGGTAATTTTTCTTTTAATGATTATTGAATATACAGATATTTTATTCGTTGTCTAAGAAGTAGGAATAATTTGTTTTTGGCACTTTGCGTCTTATATTGGAATTTTGTAGTAGGTTTTAGAAAATGACTGCTGTCATATTGCTAACTTCAATATTGTAAAAAGATTTACAAAATGGTAAATAAGACAACTGGTTATATTCCACAAAATATTTTATTCAATAATATATAACCAAGTGTCTTATTTACTATTTATTCATCATGTTTCATCAAGAGTTAATAGCTACATCTAGCAATATTATTAAAAAGATTTACATTTAACAATACGAGTATTATGAATCTTATAATTGTTTTTAATTTTTTTCTAATTACTTTTCTTCCCGTGAAAATTGTATAAAAAAAAAGAGAACTTGCGAAACTTGATTTCTCTTTGTATTTTATCCAGTGGCGTAATTTCAAATTTTGGGAGCCCCTCCGCATTATTTTCATTGAGCCCCTTAGTGTGGATTTGTCAACATTCTCTAGGTAGAACAAGCAACAAAAAAATCATTTATAAGTTCGATGGGTCCCTATATGGCATGAGCCTCCGTAGTTATGGGCGTAACGGGCCCATCGTTACGCCACTGATTTTGTCCTTTCCATATTATTGCATGGAAAATCAAAAATTGCTAAATGAATCCATTGTTCTGCGGTATATAATACAGATGAGTTGCTAAATAAATTAATAGATTAATTTGAGCGATAACTCAGTTTGTTTCTGTTTTTTAATTACAGTGAGAAATGTTTCACTGTGAATGTAGTGTTATTATCTCATCCTTTATTGTTCTAATTTGTGAGATGAAAGTGTTAGTTTTTATACAATATATAAGCCTACTGAAATACACATTCGTCTAGAATATTAGAAATTATTTTAGTTATATAAAAAAACTTATATGAAAAATATTTTAGATTTATTTGTTTTAATTTTTTCTTCAAACTTCGATTTTACGCATTCTATTTTTAGGGTTTTGTAAGTATAATCACCAAATAACCCTTATAACGTCACTCATGTGTCTGTACGGTAGAAATTGTAGCCAAACGACTTAACATTGAAAGTTAAAATTTGACAAGCTTATACAACATGCTTATAAATTTTTCTTTGACCTAAATATAGAAAACATACTGAGAGTTCAAAAAAAAAACACATCCCGAGATAAATAAAAGTAGGAAGTTAATAAAAAATATGAATTTAATAAAAAAATATATTATTTTTTAAATTTTGAATGGCATACCAAATGAAACATCTTAATGCCTGGATCAACAAGCATATTTTTATTTTTGAAAAATCAATTTTTTTATGAGGTTTTTGCCTAAAATATCAAAAAACTTTTGTCCCCCACCCTATCTCTCAGAGGGGTTGATCTAATAATCTGAAAAAATCCTCATAATGAACATTGATGGGAACCGAAATTGTTCAACAGAAATTTTTGATTAGATTAGTTTTTCGAAAAATATTGATTTTTATGTGTTTTTTAAATGCATTGTGTGATATCAAAAGAAAGCTCTTAGGGCGTAGATTAACGAACAAAATGTCATACTAAAAACGATTTTTGACAAATTATTTCAATATTGTGAAAAAAAAAAAATTAAATGGAAGCTCTTAGTACTCAATTAACGAATAAAAGTTATTATCAAAAAACTGTTGATTTTGATGTGATTATAGAACAAATATTCCTAGACATCCAGTATTATGTTGGCTTCTTACTTATTAAATGCCTACAAAACCCTGAAATGTGTGAAAAATCACACTTCCTATAATTTTTTTAGGTTACACGTTAGATAATTAGGTGTTGTGATTGCGAGTACTTAATTTTAAGTTTTTAAAAACGCAGTAGTTTCTATCTATGGCCATATGATAGAAGTCCAGATTTTAACTTCCCATCAATTTTTTAGGTTATACGTTGTATTAAGAAAATTAGGTGTTGTGGTTGCGAGTACTTAATTTTAAATTTTGAAAAACGCTGCAGTTTCTATCTATGGCCATATGATAGATGTCCAGATTTAATTTCAAGTCTTGATTCAATTTATTAGTCTTGATACAGTTAATACAGGCAACATTTGTAGATTAGCATTCTGTATATTTATTATTTTTTCCACATGTACTACAGACTAATTGACTTTTACAATCATTTGATCAATGACCAAAACCTAGACATTTGTAGCATCTAAAAATCTTAAATTCTTCGTAAACTGTACATCTATCCCAGCTAATACTTACCATACCGTTAATTAACTTACTAAACGTATTAGCATCGACTTCGGCCACAATAGTGAATCTGTTTACTTCTCTCCTAAATATTTTTTATAACAATTTTATAGTCAGGCGTAATTGAATAATTTTGTTACCTCATATATTCTATTATCTGTTCTTCTGACAGTTTATCGGAAATGCCGACAATTTTTACCAAAGGATTTTTCAGAGCGCCACTTTGACATCGTATTTTTTCCCAAACTTTCTTGACACTTCGAGCTTTCATTTTTGAACATCATTCTTATTTTGGCATTTCACAACAATGCCTCTGTTTTTGACATTTCGAGCTGATATTATACTTACAGATAATTCCAATGGTTTGATTTTTTCCAGAACTTCCTTTCTAGTGGCAGTTGAATTTTGCTCTTCTATCGGTTTGATTATTACAACTTTATTATTACATTCGGATGATTATAAAGTCCAAAATAATCTTGAAATATTTCAAAATACTTGACTTTACCTCAAAATATATACAGGGTTTCTCTATAAAATAATAGATGCCCAATAACTCTTTTATTTTAAACGATACGACATTTGACCTTATTTTGACTACTAAAAGACTAGGAGATAAATTGTTTTATTTTTAAAATATTGTGAGTTTTGAGTGAGCATAATTTATTCCCAACGTTTAAGCGGAAGTAAGTGGTATATTTATTTTCTTAAATTGTCACGAGCTCACTTTTTAACTATAGAATGAGGCTTATGTTAAATAAAATGGCCAAGTTACTATATTTCTTGTTCCGCTTAAACCAAATAAATAGACTATATATTTGAGTGAATATTTGCAGTAAGTGCAAAAATAATGTGGTCAAAATTTCTGTTGAACTATTCCGGTTGCTCATTTGCCTTTCTGTCTGTTGGGTAAAAATTGCCCAAACGGCTGAACATAGAAAGTTGAAATTTGGCATGCTTGCACAACTCTTTGATTCATATATAGGAAAACAATGGGAGTTCAAAAAACATAGCGGGAAAAATATTTAAAAAAATGTGTTTAATGATTTTTTTTTATTATTTTCTGTTGGGTATCAAATGAAGCCCCTTAACGCATAGATAAACCATCAAATTTTTATTTTCGTTAAATAATTTTTGTAAGGGATTTTCGCCAAAAAGGTTGGCACAGATGCCAAACTTTCGTCCTCCACCCTGTTTCCCAGAAGAGTTGATCTAAAAATCTGAAAAAATTTCAATAATGTACATTAATGGGAACTGGAACAGTTCAAAGGAATATTTGATCAGATTATTATTTCGAAAAAGAAGATTTTTTTTATGACGTTGGCAATATAATGATTTATTATTTATTTATTATCTATATATATAAAATCGTAACTAAGCTACCTACTCATAATCAACGCCCAGCCCAAACCACTGAACCTACAATCATGAAATTCGGCAAGTATATTCCCTCCATGACGTAAGCACCCACTAAGAACGGATTTTTCGAAACTCATCCTCTAAGTGGGTGAAAAGGGGGTTAAAAGGGGTAAAATGTGGCTTCACGGTTTCCTTAATATCTCTTAGGTCCAATAAGATATCGACTTGGTTTTAGCTTACAAAGATTACTCATATAAGTATTAAAAAACATATTTCAGGATTTTGTTCTAATCGACCCCTAAAGGGGTGAATCTACAATCAGGGTGAATTATAGAACCCTTCGCATCTTCTGTGTTTATTGTGTTATAACATTCATTTTTGGCATACAGGTGTCTTTTTAAAATATTTAGAAAGTGTTTTGACCGTTTTTTTCAATTTCACCCCTAAAGGGGTAACTTGGTATTTTATATTCGGTAGAATGTCGTCTAGACAGAGAAACATAAAATTCGGGGAGTATATCCCTTTTATGACTTAACAACTCCCTAAGAAATGATTTTTGGAAATTCAACCCCTAAGGGGTGAAATGGGGTAAAATGTGTTTTCACGGATTCCTCAATATCTCACAGGTCCAATAATATATCGCCTTCATTTTTGCTTCTAAATATTATCCATATAAATGTTGAAAAACTTATTTCAGGATTTTGTCCAATTCATCCCCTAAAAGGGTGAATCTACAATCAGGGAGAATTATAGAACTCGACGTATTTCCTGTGTTTGTTGAGTTATTAAATTCCTATTTGACATATAGATGTCTTTCTAAAATATCTCGAAATGGTTTTGACAGTTTTTCAAAATTTCACCCCTAAAGAGATAAAAGGATATTTTTTATTTGATAGAACATCCCTTGGGCATAGATACATGATATTCGCAAAGTATATTCCCTCCATGAGGTAAGCATACACTAAGACGGGATTTTTAGAAATTCAACCCCTAAGGGGTGAAATGTAATTTCAAGGATTCTTAAATATCTCTACGGACCAATAAGATATCGTCTTAGTTTTTCTTACAAAGATTACCCATATAAATGTTGAAAAACCTATTTCAGAATTTTGTTCTAATCACCCCTAAAGTGGTGAATTTCCGAACAGGGTTAATTATACAACCCATCATATTCCCTGTCTTTGTTGAGTTATAAAATTCCTTTTGGCATATAGGTGTCTTCAAAATATCTTGAAATGGTATTGACAGTTTTTATAATTTCACCCTAAAGGGGTAAATGGATATTTTTTACTCGATAGAACGTCCTCTGGACAAGATACATGACATTCGTAAAGTATATACCCTGTATGACGTAAGTTCCCACTAAGACGGTATTTTTCGAAATTCAACCCCTAAGGGCTGAAATGTGATTCCTTAATATTTCTTAGTACCAATAAGATATCGACTTGGCTTTTACTTATAATGATTAACCATACAAATGCCGAAAATTTTATTCCTGGATTCTTTCCTAATCAACCCCTAAAGGGGTAAATCTATAATCGGGGTGAATTATACAACCCGTCGTATTTCCTGTGTTTATTAGGTTATAACATTCATTTTTGGCAACACCGGTGTCTTTTTTAAATATCTCGAGATAGTTTTGACAGTCTTTTAAAATTTCACCTCTAAATGTAAATAGGGTGGGGGGGAGTATAAATGGGTATTTATATTCGACAGAACTTCCCTTGGCTATAGAGACATGAAATTCGGGAAGTATATTCCTTCCGTGATGTAAGGTTAGCCATACAAATTTTTGAAACAGTAATTCAGGATTTTCCCTAATCAACCCCTAAAGTGGTAAATCTACATTTGGGGTGAATTACAGAAACCTTTGTATTTCCTGAGTTATAACATTCCATTTTGGTACATAATTTTCTATTTAAAATATTTAGAAAGCGTTTTGAAAGTTTTTTTAATTTCATCCCTAAAGGGGCAAATTGGTATTTTTTATTTGAAAGAACGTCCCTTGACATAGAGATATGAAATTCAGGAAATATATTCCCTCCATGTCGCAAGCACCCTATTATATGGAATTTTTCGAAATTCGACCCCTAGGGGATGAAAAGTGATAAAATGTTTTTCCTCGAATTCTTCATTATATTGATTTGGATTTTGCTTACAATGTTATCCGTATATGTGTTTAAAAATTAAATTCAGGATTTTGCTCTAATCATCAATCCCTAAAGGGGCGATTCTAGATTTGAGGTGAATTATAGAACCCTTTGTAGCTTAGGTGTCATTTTAATATCATTAGTTTCAAGATCATTTCATTTTGACCGTTTTTTTTATATTTCAACCCTAAATTGCATTTTTTATATTTCCCTAAAATTCATTGGTACATTGGTATTTTTTAGTAGACAATTGAAATTCGGGGACTATATTTCTTCCATGACGTAAGCAACCACTAAGAAGAGATTTCTCGAAATTCGACCCCTAGGGGGTGAAAACGGATTTCTTAATATCCCTTGATGAAATAACGACTTGCTTTTTACTTACTATAGTTACCCGTACGCATGTATAAAAATGTAACTTAGAATTTTGCTTCAATCAACACTTAACGGGGCGAATCTACATTAAATCAGGGCGACTTATATAATGTTTCGTAACTTATTTGTTTGTTGAGTTATAACATTCCTTTTTGGTATATATATATTCTAATCTTTAGAAAGTGTTTTAAACGTTTGTTTTTATCTATAAAGGGGTAAATAGGTATATTTTTTATTAGATACATGGAATTCCGGGAACATATTCCTTCCATAACGTAAGCATCGAACCCTTTATATCTCCTGTGCTTCTTGAGTTATAACATTCCTTTCTGGCATAAAGGTGACTTTTTAAAATCTTTCGATAGTGTTCTAACAGTTTTTTAAATTTCATTCCTAAAGAATTTTTTATTAGAAATAAGAAATTCCAAGAGTACATTTCTCGATATAACGTAAGAACGCACTAAGAAAGTATTTTTCGACCCATATGAGTCGAAAAGGAGTCAATTTTGTTTTCACGGATTCCTCAGTGTCTCTTAGGACAGATGAGATATCGACTAGGTTTTTGCTTATAAAAGTTACCCGTGCACATGTTTAGAAACAAACTACGAATTTTATTTTTAATTAGTATGAACCTCTAACGGGTGAATCTACACCTGAGGAGAGAGTCAGCAATATGATCTATAAAGAACTATGACTTATTATAATTGCACGATGATGGCAAACCGTCAATAAACCGTAGCGAAGCACGGGTACTCAGCTAGTTATTATTATATATGTAATTCATTTTTTTTTTTTTATTATTGTGTCATCATAAGAATGCTCTTAAAACGTAGATAAAGGAAAGAAAAGTGCTTTTTTTAAATTCGATTTTAGCCACACGATGTTAGCCAAAAATTTCATGTCGCGCACCTTATAACCCAAGGGGGTTTTATAGCACAAGGGGGTCTTGTGTTATAAAATTTAAAAATATGCAATCTAAAAATATAAAAAATTCTGCTTATTGCACTTAACTTCACTGTGAACCAGAAATGTACCACAGGAATTTTTGATCTGATAACTATTTTGAAAATTATCGTTTTATTTTTTGCAAAACCGTGCTTGCAATATTTATCTGGCTGACTGGGAAAACGGGATAGCTCTTTTTGGATTTTGAAGCCGACGCATCTCAAGAACGGTTGTAAGTTTATCTACTCCTCTAGATGGAAGCAAGTGAATTATTCTTTCAAAGTTTATCGAAATTCATGATTTTAATATGTACCCACAATTTATTCTCACTTACTAAATATTTACAAATCTCTGAAATGTGTGAAAATTCACACTGCACATAATTTTTTTTACAACAATGGTGACTGTTTGATACCCTTGATTTGCTCTTTTGGCCGCCTTCATTTAGCAGAACGCAATCGTTACAAAATATGTTGCATATTCTGGAGTAATGCTTGCATTTAAAAATATCCTTTAACAAACTGTAGATAGCTTAAACCTGTTTTTTTGCTAAAAGTTAGACAACGGATTTTTTTCTTTTCTTTTTTTACAATACTTCCTTTAGCTGGAAGACAAAAGATAAAAGTGTAATTTAACAATAATTGCATCCAAAAGTATGGTTTCATTAGATATGTCTGAAAGGAAGTGAGGGTCAGATTGTGCCAGATTGTATAAAAATAGTTAATTATTCGTTTAATAGCAGATGAAGGTAATCAGTAAAGGATGTTGTTAAAGGAAGTTCTTATTTTTATGTCGTACCAGCATTCAGTGTTCAGTTGTACAGGCTTATTAAAACAATTTACACTAAGCAATTAAAGGAATGCAATTTAAACACTAAAAATAACTCCAAAGATCTCAGATTGCCGCCCTTTGTGTTCCTATCAAATTTCTCAGTAAAAGCTTTTAGTTTTTTACTTGACAAATGTCGTTAAATAGAATTTCACTATATTTCACATTTCAAAGTTTCGCAGGTCTTTAGTATGAATACTTGAAACAGGGACGTAGCAGGATTGCAGCTTGGGGGGGGGCAAAAATAACAAAATATTCTAAATTGGTCGGTACGACCTTAATTACTTGACTTGGGTAGAAAAGAACAGCGTTCTAGGTCAGGGGTCGGCAACCTTTCAGTGACAAAAAGCCAAATCTATATTAAAAAAAAAAAAAAAAAACACACACACAATAACATGGAAGAGCCGCTAAGAAATATATGCTATATTTAAGAAAAAAACGTAAAAATTTGTTTTAAAATAATCAAGTATTACAATAAATTAATATTTACTTATACATTTAGTTTGTGATACCTATTGTAGTTGCCAGTATATTACAATATAATATTTTTTTTAATGGGACGATTGCTCCTGTATAGTGTTCTATAAGACTTCAATATTTGGTGAATATTCAGTAATCTTTAACTTACGGCAGCACTCTAGTTTCAGGTCAGTAAGATTACTTCTTAACTGACTCCTTATTAATGTCATATGTGAAAAGATTTGCTTACAGTAATATGTGGATCCGAAAATTGTCAGTAGCCCAAAAGCATAATTTTTTGAAAGATTGAACGATTCTGGAAGACGGTTCCAAGCTTCGAAAAGAACTTTATTTTGAAGATTGCGAATTTCGGTCCACTTATGCTGGGAAGATAAAATTCACTTTTTTCTTTCTAAATTTTCCAGTTCAGAATTAAGTTTTAAGAATATATAATTCCATAAACCTTTGGATTTCAAATCCACTAATTGAAGGTGATAAATGTAATTGCTACATATCTACTTCAATTGGTTTTGTCAAAAAAGCTAGTGTAGCTTTATATTTTCTAAACTCTTTTAATCTATCTCTTTAAAGCTTCTTTCATGTTATCAATAGTTTGTGCAAAAAAAATTGCATTAATAACATGTATTTGTAAATTAATAAAATGTAAAAATGTTTTTGCATGTAAATCATTCACAAATACAGATAACTTTTTTTCGAAACAAATAACTTCTTCTAAAAGGGAATATGCAGTAACTCGGGGAATTATCGGGCGTGAATTGCTCCGTAAAACATTCTGAAAAATACAAAACCTGTATAGTACAGGCAGAAAGTTGAAAATTAAAAAATAGATTATATTAAAATAAAAACCAGCCAATTTTCAAAGAGCCACAAAATTTTCTAAAAGAGCCGCAGGTTGCCGACCCCTGTTATAGGTCTTTTGTAGTATATTAAATAATAAAAGTCCGGTAAATTTATAAATTTTCTTCACTTCCGGTGAAGAAAACTTCTAACAACCTAAATTATATTTTATATAAGGTAAATTATCCTGGGGGGGGGGCAAATGCCCCCTATGCCCCCCCCCTGGCTACGTCCCTGACTTGAAAGGTATGTTAACGGGAAAAATTTAATTTTTTTCACTTATTTAATTAATTTTCTAAATGTACATATCGACATGCTAAGCAGTCATCTTCAATAGAACTGTAATTACAAAATTGAAATACACTACTATATATACCAATGGGGAATGAGTAAGTGAAGGAGGATAAGAAATGTCATTATGAGTTTTTCGGAATTATATGTTGGCAAGTAATTGACGGGATTAAATCTAAAAAGGTATGGGGCAAAGGACTTAAGTCGTTATTTAGAAGTTATCTACAATATTTTTTCATGTTCACAAACTTTTCTCAGCTCAGCTCGTTATGTTCAGCGACATGATCCAACCCGAACCCGAAAATGTTTAATTAAAAATTATTTACCCGGCCCCAACCCTAATCCGATTTTTTTTATCTCTGCCCAAACGAAGCTCGACCAAAAAATCATATGAATATTAAAATAATCTAAAAGGTTGTTCTCAAATCAAAATTAGTATTTAATAAAAAATTATTTAACTCAACCCAAAGCCAAAGTGTTTCCATTTCATGGATTATAACCCAGGATTATTCTGCCCCAAAGGCCCGTTATTGATTTAAATAGCGATTTGCAATAATTGCTTTCACCCATTGGTTGACCCGACTATAATGTATATAAAGCTGCGTCCTCACTATTGGCTTTGCCAATTGGCAAATAGTGATGAGATGTCGTTGGCTTATAAACGGTGGCCAAACTGTGGCTCGCACTGTTAAGCATTCGTTTCTTCAAGAGTTTTTTTGTGGCTCAACTGATAAATAAAAAATATTTGTTTTTTTTTTTTTTTTATTTCTATATTTTGTAAAAAGTGACAGAAGATGATTCGTTTGATCTAAAGTCACTAAATTATACAAAATAGCGCAACGGCGGCCATACTGGGGCTAAAAATGTCGCCAACACAAATGATTTTCACTGATTGCAACAGTAAAAAAATAAGAAACTAGTACTACCAAAATTTTTATTTTAAACATTGTAATCACGATTTTTAATCAAAGATGCACTATAACAAATTCGTGGTACAATTTCAATAATTTTTATTTTTATTAAATAAAATGGATGTAATATATAAATTTAAATGATACTTAACCTTAAATATTCAAACCGCTGACAAAGGAGGTTATTAAATTAGAGCGAGAAAGAGAGATGTGACAGCGCAGACGCAAACTTAAGAACGTAAAATTGCTGCTTTAGTTTGCTTAATAGGGGAAGCAATGTTGCCAATCAAACCCTGGGGTCTGTCGGCTTCTTCAAAGGCTTGCGCTACTTTGTATAATCCAGTGACTTTAGTTTGATCGTTCGGCATTCTTCAGAATCTGATGGGGGAAACTTTTTAAGATCGCAGCGCCGTATGCGGCAAAGCTGGAACACTCGAAAGCCACATTAAACTGTTATTCGTGTATTTGTTTACATGGTGAAAAGGTACACGAGTTGTTATTTTCCTGTTTTCCGAGCTTTTTTTTAATCTAAAGGTAATCTACGATTTACAAGATATGTAATAATATACTATTCTAAAGAAATTTCAAGGATATTTTTAATTTTTCATTGTATTTTTAATTCTTTTTGACTGTTTGTCAATATAATAACAACTAAAATATGGTAAATATATTAGTAAAAATTAATATCTCTGCCTGAAAAAGTAGAAGGGCCTTTTAATATATCAACTGATGATTTAGGCAAATTTTGGGTGCGATAAATGCTTTTTTTCAGTCTTTTTTTGGACGTAAAAAATCACTTTGAATAAAATGCAACGGGCAAACATGCATGCATGGGCTTGGATTTTTGCCCATTTTTAGTTTTTGAGTCCATAAAAACCTACGATCCACTTTCTCTCTGCCACCTAACGTCGTTTCAATTGATATATTTTTCAATTTAGGTAAATTACGGAATGTTTAAGAAGGATTCTTCATTATTCATGATTTACTTTGCGGCACACAACAAAATTGATTGTTTTTTTTTTCATGATACACAAAAATAAAACACAAACAACAAAAAAACACGTATTTCTCCATTGAACAAAACAAAACAATGTGGCTTTCGTATCTTTCACAAATTGCCACCAGATATGAGGGCGCTTAGGAAGTTTCCCCTATATTACTTCCATCATTAACTATCAAACAAAATTATAAAACCTGTCGAAGGATTTTGAAGAACGATTTGCAGATTTTGTAGCATTAAAACCATCAATTATGATACATTTTTATTAAATCCGTTTGAAATCGAAGTGTTTAACAATGGTTTTTCATTATTAAAATGTTTACTGCCTGAAACGGTATCAGGAGAATTAGAATTAATTGAGATGCAAGAAGATCTAGGTCTTCAAATATTACATAAATCTGCAAAATCAATCAATGAATTTGGGAAATGTGTACCGACAATTAAGTAAAATAATTTAAGAAATGCAGCATATCGTTTACTGTCAATTTTTGGATCGACATATATGATGTTGAATCATTGTACTCAACGATGAAATTCCGTTCCAAGTTGACCAACCAACATTTAAAAGAATTAATAAGAAGTTAAAATTTTAATTATCAACCTGATTATCAAAAATTAATTTCAACTTTACAAATTCATAAACCTTCAACTAGCAAAGAGTAAATAAAAAAATAATAATAATAAATATGTCAAAAAAAAACATTTTTGTTTTTATACCAAGAATTTTAGGTACGGCTCCCAATATTTGCAGGTAGGTAACTAGAGCTCTTGCTGCAAAAATTATGGCCACCCCTGGCCTATAGCAACAGACCGCATGAAATGCCAGTTGCAAACCGACTGATCTGGATCAAAAAAAGGCGACCTTCATATTGTAGACGTTTCAACTGTGCCAAGCGGCTTACAAAATGTATTTCACGCTATGTTGAGCAGGCTTGAGAACAGACTAATGCGCTCTACTTTGAGATGACAGTGTGGACTTCCCTGCCAAATGTCATAGTGTGGTCACAGTTTTGTCCGACATAGTCAGTATCGAGGGTCGGGTCCTGTTTAGCCCGAGCTCGAAGTTTTCAGCGAAAATAACAGTTCGCTTCTTTCTTAAATTAATATGATTGTACTTAAAATTTCAAGTTGTATTCTAATCGTTTGTAAAGATAATGTTGAACATTATTTTTATACAATTTATTTTAATGTGGCATTAATTGTTGGCGGTACACCAGATTTTTTTTTTTTTTTACGGCACAATGTTTGCACATTATACCGTCGTTCACGTGTTAATCGGTCTGTACGGTAGAAATTGTGGTCAAACGGCTGGCTCTAGATAGTTGAAATTTAGCATGAATAATTATAAAGATCTTTGACCCGCATAGATGAAAAATACCGAGACTTCGATAAAAATATATACCTATATTTGGACGACCAATAACACTAATTTGCATTTCTAAATCATTTCTTCACATAGTCGTTTGTAGTAAATTTACATTCAAAATTGTGACCTGTATCTAATTTCTGGCTTGCTAGCGCTGATTTTTCTCAATTATTATTTTTTATATTGTACAAATGTTAGGCTTCCTAAAATCTATATTTATATTCCTTTTTGTTTGGCGTACTTTTTCACAACGATTACAATTTATTTTGCAAATTCCTGATTTTTCCAAGTTTTTGATCTAGTCTTTAGGGTTTCCTAATAAGTTTTCAAAGAACATCCGCTGCACATGAGGTATTCGGTGCTCTAAGAACATCTATATGGAGCTATCGAGATTTACGGCTTAAATTAAAGATAATAATGTACAAGACAGCTGTACACCTTGTACTTCCCTACAGCAGTGAATCATGATGTCTCTATGAACGGCATATAAAATTTCTAGAAAATTTTTACTAAAGATGCCTTAAGACGATATTGAGAATCAAATGGTAAGATTATGTGCCGATTACAGAAGTTTTAGTTAAAGCTGGCATCATTAGTATTGAGACCATGCTGCACTATATTCAGTTGCGGTGGGTTGAACACGTCAAAGAATGCCAAATAGTTACTCAAAAGATTAGGACTCAGAATTGGAAAGAGGCTGCAGAGGTGTGGGATCTCCTAAACCACGCTACAAAGACAAGCTAAAAATTAACGTCAGCTTCTCAGCCCAGACTGGGAAGCAAAAACTCGCTATCGAAGTACATGGCCCAGTCTAGTGACAAACTAGGATTGTACATCGATGGCGAAACATCGATGTTTAACATCGATGTTAACATCGGCGCTTACTATCGATGTTGAAAAAACATCGATGTATCGGAAACATCGATGTTTTATTAATATTAAAAAAAGCTATTTATTTATATTATATAGTTTTTATTTAATAATGTAATGATAAAATATGAAAAAAGTAACACATAATACACAAAAAGCATTTATTAGATTATGAAATAGAAATATTCCTTTTTAATATTAATTACCCATTTTAATACCCAATATAATAATCCTAATTTGTACCTACAGTCTATTCCAAACGATTAGGCGGAACTAACCGCAATTTTCATTTTTGTAATTTGTCATTAGATATTTTTTTATATATTGAAGTTGACTTTTCCTGAACAAAATGATCAAAAGCTTCAATCAATCGGTAAAAGTAACTAGAATTGAAAATCTATTTCCGCCTAAACCAAAGGAACAGACCTCACTATTTTAACATTTCTAAAATGAAATATTGGATTTTATCACAATACTAATATAGTAATCTTAATGTGAATTTTATATTATTTAACATAAAAATAACACTGTCATACACAATTATTTTTATACTTTTTTAAGTTGAAATAAAGTCAGTTCCTTCGGTTTAGGCAGAACTAGATTTTCAATTCTAGTTACTTTTACCGATTAATTGAAGCTTTTGATCATTTTGTTCAGGAAAAGCCAACTTCAATATATAAAAAAATAGCTAATGACAACTTACAAAAATCCAGGGATTGGAAGAATAACAACTGGGAAAGTGTCAACAAGACTCAAAAAGAAAAAGTGTGTTGGCGTCGTTGGTCGTTCGCATTGTTTGCAAAAATTAGAAGTTTCTTCTTATTTTTTCGTATTCTGCTAACTGCTAAGAAGAATAAGAACTAATACTATTATATTGTTATACCACAATAGATGGCGCTTATATTTTGTGTACTAATTTTAATAAAAATTAAATTTTTAAGATCCAGCGCCTCTAGCGGTAGTTTCTAAATTTCAAAGTTTAAACATCGACATCGGTAGTAGACATCGATGTTTTATCGATACTGTCGCCAGCTGACCATCGATGGTAAAAACATCGATGTTTTCGATACATCGATGTTTTCGATACATCGATGTTTTTTTCCCATCCCTATGACAAACAAAATACGTCTGTACGAACGGACACGTATGGAGCGTGCCACACTAGTACTCAATAAACACAAATCCAGACTCCAGACGATATTGCCTGTTTCTGCTTATAACTATCTCTGCATTATTTGTGGCAAAATGTTCGTATCCAAAATTGGCCTCTTCAGTCATTGTACCACTCTCGTCGAAATTTGTGAAATATTTTTCTTTTAGCAGTGAAGTACTGTCGTCGATTCGACGTAGCCGTTATATATATATCGTTAATTTGTAATTGGAAACTAATTATCTACTTTATAATTTAACATAAAATACAAAACTGATGTTTTTTAAAATTACATGCATATAAAAAACAAATTTAAATATTTATTAAAGAATATCGCAAAGGATGACACAATGCTTTACGAAAAACTAAATAATGGAATATTTTTCATGACAACACAGTAGAAAAATAGCGATTATTTTAATACAAAAACGTTGTAGTTTTATAAATAATATATATAAAAGATGTTTTTGTTCGTTTGAAGGACTTGTAAGGAATTTGTGTACACAAGTTTCTTAATGACTGGCAAAAATGTTTCGTGAGAGAATTATATTTTTTGTAATGGTGTACATCATTGTACTTTTATAAACGATAATGTAGCAAGACGTGTGTGAAATAATTGGAAACTGACTTAAAGACTCTTAATTAGAAGCTGTAAAATCATTAGGTGTAACTTTTTTACGGTAGCTTGGATGTTAAGAATTAAAATGTTATTAAGAATAATTGAATATATTTATGATAAATTTATAAATAAAAACGTAGTCAATGAATATAAACGATGAATCATAGTGTACATATTTTTACTTGGTACATATAAGGTGTAATTTTACCTTAGTGTCAAGAGTTAGGACATAAATTATATCAAAAAGGCTGCATTTAGAGAGGCGAAATTTGGCGTGCATATACAGATCTTTGACCTGAATATAATAAAAATATTGAGTAAACGAATATATTTACCTACAGGGTGCCCGTTTTTCGTGTCTAACCATTGGAATCTCGTGAACCGCAAGAGATACGAAGTCGGTTAAATTGGGGCCAAGTTGCCGCATTAGTTGGTCACTTTTATGATGTATTTAGTTTTCCGGAAAAGTGCATAGGTCACTAGATAGGTCCAAAAAAACTGATTTCGGTCGATTTACATTTTGGCTTATAATTTTTCAATTCATACACGTCTCTAATTAATTCTAATTTGCATGTTCTACAAGCACTTTTTTACGAAGAATTCACAGCCGTCCTCAATTTTTTTATAGCTCGTATCATTTTCGAGAAATTCATACTAACTTTCAATTTTCATATGGGGCTCAAAGTTGTCTTTAAATACATTAAATCGAGATTTTTAGACCTCCCACCACTAGATGGAAGTTGGCCTGTCAAATGAAACAAATTGTATTTCTTTCTCTATTTCTAGCTTTGTCTGTGAACAAATGATATGGCTCTATTCAAAAATGGAAATTTTATTGCTATAGTTCTCTCCCATTGAACCATATGCTTTAAATAACCGTCATCTGTTAACTAAAGTCTCCTTTACTATACTGACATTATATATCATAGATTAAAAAATAAAGATGGAAATTACAATTATTCCACTCGTAAACCAAGTTTATATAAAATGTAAAACTAAATAGTAATATCTCAAAAACTTTTTTAAGACATCTCACTATTTTTAGAGCACCGATATTTATAAATAATTAAACAGATTAATTTATCACAATTATGACCGATAAATAACAAAGAAAGTCCTATAAGATAAGTCCTATAAGCAAATTTAAAAAAATAAGTTCCTAATAATAAAAATAATTTCTTAAATTTATCCTATTATTAAAAGATGAAAGTTACATGACGATTTCAAGAAGTTTAAGATATTTTTATCTTTTTAAATTTGATATGAGCTTCTATGTTTTTAAATGTGGGATATTACCATGGTTAATTATTACTACTATTTCTAAAAATGCAATATAAGGTGATACATAATTATTTTTAAATTAATAAACACAATAAATCGAAAGAAATTGTTGTATCTACGACTGTTATATAAACTCTACTATATTTAACAATCTAAATAAGCGTAAAGTAGTTCATTATGGGAAGAGTAAAAAAAATAAAAAGTGCCGTAACGTATTATTATTTCACTCTTGCCATAAGCACAATACAAATACCATCGATACATTTTTCGGGTTCTAAACGCGTCTTTCGTAGGCGTCGAACCTAAGATTTTATGATCATGCGGATAAGCGGATATGATATATAATCCGCATCCGCACGATTTAAATGATAATTTATCCGCATCCGCAGAAAAATGGCGGATATCCGCGGATTAGCAGGGCTACTAATAAACCGGAATCAACTGAATTGTAATATCTTAAAGAAATTGAAGTAGATATCAATTAATATTCAATATTTCGTAGTGCAAATATTGAAGTAACTAAATGTGAGAACGATATCTTATCGTTGTTATTAGTTAAAAATATATTTTAGTCAATATCATTTCGAGCATATCACTATGTTTTTGTACAAATAAACGATATCGTAAATGATGTATTTGACATTTCTCCGTGAATCATGAATCATGTAGTCGCCATTATTTCCTAATCATTAGTCATTTTAACATTTATATAATAAGAATTATTATATGAATAAGTGCATTTTTTACATGTACGGGAAATTCCTTGCGTTGTGTTGAAAAGATATAAAAGTCATCTTTAAAAAAAATCGATGCAAAATGTAATATGACATTTAGTGATACTTTATTCCGAAAATGGTAACATTTAGGTGTATATTATTGAACCGAAATAAAATAAAAGCTTATATTTTTATATAGAACGTATATATTTTATGACCCTAGTTGGTAAACTTAAGAAGGCCAAGACTCACAGCGGGTTGTAGTGCCATGAATAATAAATTGGTTTACTTAAAACTCTAGGAAAATTGAAATTGCTTAAGACGTTGTAAGGATAGTAATTTTTAAGATTATAAAAACCACCCTAGTGTACCCTCTAAACATTTATGACAAAAAGAATTTGCTATATTTAAAATATATTTAATATTGTCGTCTTAATCAGATCAAATTTAAATCAATTTCAGAATAATCTGAATAAAAAAGCCAAAATGATTTGCACACGGTGCTGGAGATGCATTTTGCGAATACTGTGGACCGCTTCGCATACTAATGCTTCAATTATAAAATAAATTCAAATTGCAACCAGGCTTTCCACGTGTGTTCAGCAATTAATCCTTCAGTATTTCGGTCATGTGTCACGCAGGACTTTTGACAACTTAGAAAAAATGGTCATCCACGGCAAAATTGAAGGTACCGATTCCAGGGGAAGATCTTCTAAAGTCCATTCTACATTATACTTTTTTCAATACTTTTTTCAATACTATCCAACTCTGGCGTCATTTCAACTTTTGATACTACAGAATATAGTGGGGGAAAAAAATAAGAGACAGTGAAAAATTTTATATCTTCCATCTCTTATTACTTTTCATTGCCAACATAAAAATTTTTAGGTTCAGATGGCAGACAACAATTTGGTTATAGTGAACCAATTTATAAATATTGTTTAATTGTGCTAAGTTTATATTTAATTATATGATCTAAATAAACTTCTTATCAACTTAATAAACTACTAAAAGTTAAGTTGTAAACAAAAACTAAAAAGTTGGTGTTGGTACGACTGAAAAGTACAGAACTGTCAATCAAAAATTTGACCGGGGGTAGTTTTTATGTTGGCAATGAAAAGTAATAAGAGATGGAAGATATAAAATTTTTCACTGTCTCTTATTTTTTTCCCCCACTATATTCTGTAGTATCAAAAGTTGAAATGACGTCAGAGTTGGATAGTATTGAAAAAAGTATTGAAAAAAGTATAATGTAGAATGGACTTAAGAGATAGATAGACCAAATAAAAGACTATAATAGAAGTCTTATGAATGCAGAAGACCAGCAGAAATGGTGTGATATTGTACATATGGCTTGATTCTATAGCTACACGCGTCACGACTTCTCAATACTAGGGAAACGACTAGAGAGAAGAGAAATTTATATAAACCAATATGAAATGCACAATGCTGTAGCCAATCAGAATGCTTTAACTTTAAATCAACCAATAGATTTTGCTCAATACTGCAACCAATCAAAAGAACCTAAATCTAAATCAACCAATTGAAATTAAATAATCCTGTAGCCTCTCAGAATGTTCTTAATTTAAATAAATCAATAGTAATCAATTAATTTTGTAGCCAATCAGAATGCACTGAATTTAAATCAACTAATTGATATTGATTAATCTTGTAGCGAATAAGAATGTTCTGAATATAAATCGTTCAGTAGGAATTGATTATTCATGTACTGCAAATCAGAATATTCTGAATTAAAAAACCAAAACGAATTGCACATGGCGTTGGAGGCGCAATTTGCGAATATCGTAGACCGGAAAGCATACTAATTGCTTCAGTTATAGAAGAAATCCAAATTGCAACCAGGTTTTACACACGTGATCAGCAAAGAATCCTGCAGTATTTCGGTCGTGTCAGCAGGACTTTTGACAGCTTCGAAAAATGGTCATCCCGGGCAAAATTGAAGGTACCCGCTTCAGAGGGAAGATCTTCTAAAAGATGCATAGACCAAATAAAATACTATACTGCGTCTGAACTAGAATTCAGCCTTAGAAATGCAGAAAACCGACAGAAATGGTGCGCAATTTTACATACAGGCTGACTCTGTAGCTACACGCGTGACAACTTCTCATTACTGAGAAAACTATTAGAAAGAAGAGTAATTTAAATAAAACAATATAAATTGCACAATGCTGTAGCCAATGAGAATGCTCTAATTTTAAACAAACCAATAAATATGGTACAGTCCTGCAACGAGTCAGCCGTTAAATCTAAATCAACCAATTAATTCATCCTGTTGCCAATCAGAATGTTCTTGATAAACCAATAGGAATCTATTATTCCTGTAGCCAATCAAAATGCTCTGAATTTAAGTCAACTAATTGAATTTGATGAATCCTGTAGCCAACCAGAATGTTTTTTATATAAATCGTCCAAAAGGAAGTTATTATTCTTTTCGCCAAACAGAATGCTCTAAAATTAGATCGCCCAATAATAACCTGATTGGCTGTAGGATTAACGAATTCCGTTAATTGTATGGTCAATCATGATGTTCTTACTTAAATCACCCAATAATTAGGAACTGATACAATGTAATCAATCATGTTTTAAATTTATATCATCCAAAAGGAATTTAAAAAATGAGCGGTATTTTAATTTTGGCCAACCAATTTCCACCGTTTTACAATAATTACGGGACAAACTTGTAGAACATAACCAATATTATGAACACAGCTATAAAATTATGTGTTCCCATATATTACTATTTGGATGTTAGTTTTGGATGTTTAAGAATGAAAATGTAATAAAAAATTGTGGGTCGTACGCCACTGTACCCAGACATTTTCTATAAAACATATGTAAATTTCCCGTGAATACGCTGGTGACATTCTGGTGGCGGAAATCAAGGAGCAATTTTATGCAGTCTTATAAAAATGCTACAATAAGGTTATTCGAACGGAAATAGATATGTATATTTTTTAGCATACATAACATTATGTATGTCACCTTAGATTAAATTTCTAAAATGCAGTATTCGCAGAGCACTATTGTCAATTCACAAAAACTAATTTAGGATCATGTTCTGTTCTTATAAAGATAAAAAGAAAAAAACGTTACAATAATATGGATGTAGGTTAATTGGTAATAATTTGTACTAGATTATTTGGACCAGTGAAACAAATGTCTCATTTAAGCGAAAATTATCCCTAATGAGCTAAACGGAAAGGAAATAAAAAAGTATTTTTTTATTAAAAAAATCATCGTTTAACAGAATTGATACGTTTGTAAATTTGCCTTCCCTTTAACGTTTTTAGAATATGCTCGGTGAATTCTCATGCAGTGTCCAGTGTTCTATAAGTGTGGATAAGTTGATTGTGCCTAAAACCAATAAACAATTATGTTTTAAAAATTATGAATTACCAATTATAATATGAACTCATGTATTTTTCTTATAAGTGCATTCATGAAAATAATTATCAATTAAGAATTAAAAGTTGCCCAACTTTAACTTATTAATTTAATTTTAAGATTTATAACTGTACTGCGCAGCAAGTACACCTCTATGCTCTTATTGGTTATTAAATCACATGTCATCGTTATTTACGAACTTTTACAACATATGCGTTTTGGAAAATAATAAATTAAAAAATGCTGAAATTGATCATTTTGTTCTAAAACGAACGTGAAATTCATTCTTGCTACCTACCTCTGCGCATGTCTAATTAATTGTTATTATTTCTTTTGCATAAATCTATGCCATGGTCTATGCTCTATGTCATACTTGTGTAGCGAGCCCTGTGTACGTTACATTACATCGTACCATTTATTATCAGCTAGGTAGCGAGCCTGTGATATAGGAAGTCTGATCTCAAACTGAAATGGGATTTGTGACTAAAGGAGTTCGGGTACTAGACGCGAATGTTATCCAGGGTTCATCATTACGATATGTGTATTAAAAGATATGTATATGTACTTACCAATCGACTGATCAGGCATCTTGTAATTAATCTGGATCTTAGCTGTTCACTTCAGTTCTGAAACGTAAAGATTTACATACGTTAAGTAAGATGGTTTAAAATTAATGAATTTAATTTATTATAATATACTATTTACATAGGAAATTGATTTGTCCGTTACTTTGTGGTATTCCATATTAAAATAAATAAAAACACTAATTTCTATGCAAAATATCATAGTTTAGCATAGAAATTAGTGTTTTTATTTATACTATTTACAAGAATAAGTTTGAAAGTTAAAATATATGTATTTAAAATAATGTAAAAATAAAACAAACAGAATCGGATAGACCAACAGAATGCCGACACAGTGCCTCTAAGAATTCAACAATTTAGATGTTTACGCTGACCGCACCGAATACTTTTTGACCTCGTCTTCAGAGAGACGGGTGTTTTTATAAGGCATTTCTAGGATGAAGAGTAAAATGATTGTTCAAGGAATATTAGATAATTACTTTGAACAAAAGTCCCCTTGAACAAAAAACTTTTAAGTTACGTGATGTAAACAAACGTAAGATTTCTAATTTAATTTAATTATATTATTTCTCACAAATGTTGCTTGTAAAGTACCCTTTAAAATTCCTAAATAGCGATTGCCGCCTCTATCAAAGAAATTCTTGTGACGGGGGGTTTGTGAAAGTTTCTTGTAGCAATCATGAAATTGTAAAAGGTTTGAAACCTTTGTTACCTTTGACATCATACGACGACTACTGTTAGGAGTTTTGCTTTTTATCGTGTCTAGAATTGCTATTTTTTCACAAAGTGACACTCTACGTGTCATTATTCCGTTACCGCCAAAATTGTCCAAATAAGCGAAGATATTTCAGGTTATTTTTTCTGTTCACAAATAAATGGTTGTTCTTATTAACTGTATGCCCTATTGACCAGAATCTATTCTGCATTATTGTCGAATTTAATTGATGATAAATTCAGTAATGGCAAAGTAAAACTTCTCTGTTTCCTATTTCTTTATTCTGAAATACTTAATTGTCTTTGGTGATATTAATATTAGTTCTAAAAATTTAATTTTTGTTTGCAGGTATTTGTCATACATGTGGTGAAAAAGTAACTGGTGCTGGGCAGGCCTGCCAGGCGATGGGGAATCTCTATCACACTAACTGCTTCATCTGCTGCTCGTGTGGTCGTGCACTCAGAGGAAAAGCGTTCTACAATGTACACGGTCGAGTTTACTGCGAGGAGGACTACCTGGTATGTATTGAATAGTAGGTAGTAAATAAGAGGGCCTCCTAAGGGATCTCATAAGAATATTATATTGTAACTTGTTCGGGTTCTCCACACAAAACGCAGAATTATATAGTAGGAAAATTTATTTACACTTGATTAAGATTACACTATGTCACAAAATAACGAATTCAAACTATTCTTTGCCCTGAGGTTGAAACTATCAGACCTATTGCCCGAACAGGAGCTGAGACCCGAATTCAAACTATACTTTGCGCTGAGACTCAGTTTATTAAACCTTTTGCAAGAGCAGAACAAGAGCTGAAACACGAATGAAAGATGAAATTTTATGGTTATCAAGAAAACTCGCTTTCATTGTTGTTTCCTTTATCTTATTGGCACCTTGATACTGAACTCCTTTTCGATTTTTTTTTTTTTTTTTTTTTCTATATTTCGTAACTTAAACATCCTATTCTAATCATCTTAACTACGAGGGTTTATACATTTATTTCTTAATAATATACACAAGTGAAACCTTCAGTTTTTCTCTACATAGCCTCCTTCACGCTTTACATACTTTTGCCAACATTTTGGAAGCTTGAATATTTCTTGCATTGTTTCCCAGTACATTTCCTCCAATTTGTATTTTTCTAAAGTCAAGTTGTTCACGGATAATGGTATGAGCATTCCCAAGGCTGATACCCACTTCTGACACGATTTCGTCAACAGTTTAACTGGCGATCCTTTTCAATAAGCTCTCGAACGGCACGGATGTTGTCATCTGTGCTACTTGACTTTTGGCGTCGATCATGGCCCAAGTAAACAACAAACAAAATCGTTTCTGGGACAGTGTAGCGTTCTCAAACTGTGCCTTCAAACGAGTTAAAATCTCCAAGGATTTAACCCAGCGGTTCTTAAACTTTGGAACGCGTAGCCATTACCGGGGGTCCGCGAAACAATTTTGACATTAACTTTACATCACCCAACTTTTCTCTTTTATTCAAATAACTCATTTAATAAAAATTCTACATGGTCAGGACTTTTTGTATTTGTTGTTACCTAACTAGTTATTGACATAACTAAACAATAATTAGGAAAAATTTAATTATTTTTATTCAACTGCAAATTATTTACAGAAAACATATTATAATAAGGTTTATTTTGACCAATATTTGACTAATGTCGGGTTGCTAACATAAGAGTTTTCTCTAACTCGAGTTAAAATCATTTGTTTTTGTATGTTGTAGCATGGGGTCCGCAAAAAAAATGTTGTTCAAGAGGGGGTCCTCGGACTACATAATTTTAAGAACCCCTGGTTTAACCCGTTCATTGGTTAAAAACTTTATAATAATACGTTGTGAAACAGACGAAGGAATCTCTTGTTTACTCATGGCTGTTCTGAGTAGAGAACAGAGCGGAGCAGCTATCCAGGCTGGTTCCTACTCCCTAACACACCGACCATCAACCCCCCACTCCACCATCCAGTTCGGAACTATTTGCTGAGTACACTAGCAAAATTACTGTTTATATTTGAATCACCCTCATACATCTGACTTACTATATAACTGATAAAGGGAGTTTATCTTCTTCACCAGATACCTTAATTTGATATGTACATATATCCAGAAAAATAATAATAATTATAGGTTTCCAATACCTAAGTGGCATATGGAGCATTCATTTTTTTTATGAAACTCACTTGGGCAGCGTAACGTTTCTTCTGGTAATATTAAGCGGTGCAAAAACAAAATTGTCTCACACCTGGTACCCCAGAGGGTTTAATCTAAATATCTGAAAAAATCGGAGTAATGCTTATGATCTGAACCGCTCGCTATAGTACCTAAAACTGGAATTTTTATTTATTATTTTCTCAGATGAGTACGACATAATATTTTTTGTTAAGTTGGTTATTAAAAAAATCACATTAACTAGATATATTGTCAGTGTTGCCGAATGAATATTTCTTATAGAATGTCACATGAATGATACATT
This sequence comes from Liopterus haemorrhoidalis, assembly GCA_963971575.1. Lineage (NCBI taxonomy): Eukaryota > Metazoa > Arthropoda > Insecta > Coleoptera > Dytiscidae > Liopterus > Liopterus haemorrhoidalis. Next base: position 190,406,859 of record OZ020611.1, read on the forward strand.
CTTCTTCTTAGAGTGTCATGCGCGATGCTCTGACCTGACAAGTTCGTACTGAACATATTCCGAGCGTAGGCTATTTCCCCGCCTACAGTTGTGTTGTGTGTGTTGCCTGTATATAACACAATCGTATGAGACCTACAATTTATTATCGTGGAATCCGAACTACCAATTATTTTAGGGAAATAATGAGACATTAGAATTTAAATTATTAGAAATATTTTGTTTTTTTATCAATTTTATTTTATTTTCACATGTCTAGTTATATTTCGTGGCGACCAACCAAAATGCCACCCTAACATGGCCTACTCAGGTGAGGAAACATCGTGAATGGATTTTACAGATATACTTAACAAAAATATTAATTATATAGTTCGAAAATATTATCGACACAGCATCTACAACTATTATTTCCTATAATTTCTATAATTATATTATATAAATTATATTATGTTTTTGTTACAGTATTCCGGATTTCAGCAGACTGCTGAAAAATGTGCTATATGTGGACATCTTATTATGGAAATGGTAAAACTCCTTAAAATTATAAATATATATAAGTCTAAATTAATACATATTTTTATTGCAGATATTACAAGCGATGGGAAAATCTTACCATCCAGGATGCTTCCGATGTTGTGTGTGTAATGAATGTTTGGACGGAGTTCCATTCACCGTGGATGTAGATAATAAAATATACTGTGTTAATGATTATCATCGAATGTTTGCTCCTAAATGTGCATCGTGTGGAAAAGGTAATACATTAAATATATCATCCCATATTCTTCAAGTCTTGTCCAAAAAATGAACAATAATTTATTGGATCGAGCCAATATATAAGTTCTGTGTTCGTATATTAATTTTATTTTTTAATTAATAAACAAAATAATTAATAAAGCTACAATAGTGTCTCAGTCAGGTGAGAACGGTGAGTTACTCTGGTAAAATTAACCAATGAAACTCCAAAATTTTGTCCTGTGTTTTCGTTTCACAGCCACATTATTTCATTAAAGAAGTACAGGGTCATTTTCAAGCAACTTTGATAGAGATAGAAAGTGTTTAGTTTGTCCGCTAATTCCGGAACACTTTAACGTTCATTTCATTTTACCAATAATTTTCAAACAACGTCGTAAAATTCAGATAAGTGCTCTGATCTCTGTTCTTCCGGCATTGACGTAGCTGTAGAACAAAATTTCATAAATTAATTTGAACTGATAACCAATGCTAAAGTAAATCTCATCTTTTTCTCAACATTTACTGTGAAATGGCGTTTGCGCTTGTTTATTTATTTATTTATTTATTTTAATCGCTAAACTGATAATGAGAGAAAATATGTTGAGAATTCAATTGGAACTATTAGTAAACTAGCCTTCTATTGAATACAGGCACAAGTGTATAAATAGTATATCATGCAACGAACATGAAATTGCTATTCCATGCAAGTTTCATACTACGCTTTTTCCACGACTATTACTTTATTACTTATTTAATTTTTATTCAGTTGCCTTTAAACTAACAATAATTTGACAGTTGCTTTCAATCTATTTATTACGTTGCCTAACAACTGTCATATACGTGTCATACGGAATGTAAATTCAGTTAAAATAACAATAATTGCGTCAACTTATTAACTGACTAACCAAGGCCAACTCTATCAAAAAATATATTTGCAAAATTCGACAATTTTAAGTATATTATTTAATTTTAATCCGGTTTCCTTTACAAACTAACAATAATTAGACATATGCTTTCAACCTATTTATTACGTTGTCTAGCAATGGTCGGTCATTGCTGCATGAATATGTTATGTAATGAGGTCAACCTGTTACGTAATGAGTTCATTACGTAACAGGTCAGTGGTGTGTAATAAAAAGGAGTGGGGAACGTGCTACATTTACTAATCACTGACGCGCCTGTAATGAACGTATATCTATATAGTCGTGGAAAAAATAAATTAAGTTGCATAATTTTTATAGTTGAGATAGTAATCCAATTCCTTAATAATAAACAAAAAGATAAATTTGGATGATAAGCTTGTTGACTGCCAGGCCAACGTTAAAAATTAAAATTCACTAGAACTTGTGAAAAAAAATACTGAAAGAGCGTATTCATAACCGGTTCACGAACTTGTAGGCGGCACTTCAACACAAAAATAAGTGTGAATTTACGCTCAACAAATAAACAATTTTGGATTAAAAATTATGAATTAACAATTACTAATTATAATATGAATTTATATTTTCTTTTAACTTTTCACTTTGCCAGTAACTGTGGTCTAGCGCAGTGTCTCCCAATCTTTTTTTATGTCGGACTGGCGACCTAAAAAAATTCGCGGACCGGCAAGTATAGAAAGTATTGTGTATCGCAAAAGTTTTATATTTTTATTGCACTGATTACAAACACAAGAAAAACAACAAATAAAAAATCGCATATAATTACTGAAAGAATAAACAAATTATTACTTGAGCAATTAACAGATTAAGGACCGAGATTTTCATCTCAAAATTAAGTGGGTTATAACTTATTAGGCGAATAGTTGCATAGTAAAATAATATCTCGCGGACCGGCGGTTGGGAAACACTGGTCCAGCGGAGTTGGTGGCGCTCTGACTGCTAGGCCACGGGGGCACGGGTTCGAATCCCGGTAATGGCATGGATATTTGTGTGTGTTCGTAGTTTTAAGGATGCATTGTACCAAGAAAATTGAAATAGTAAAATTGATACTGGTTAATGGCCAATATTTGCCAAGACAAAAAAAAAAAAACTTCAATTTTACCATTTTTAACTATACTGTTTTATTTTTTCTTAATTTTAGTTGCATAAATACTACTCTATGCCATTTTTGTTAATTGATAATTCATAATTGACAATACTTACTTGATAATTGTTAATTGGCCAACGGAGTGGCCGATATTGTTAAATCGTTCAGTTTTGACTGGTTAAAAGTCTGAAATACGAGGCTGCTAGTTCAATTCCCCGTTGGTGATATTATTCGGGCGTGAATAATATGTTTACATTATTCCCATTTTCACAATCATTCACCCCTCATCCAGGTATAGGAGCTCGCCCCCTGGCATCAGCGATTAGCCTCGTTTCAGAAATAGGCCAATGTAAAATAAATAAATATAACAACAAAAAATGTTAATTGATTGTGCATAAATCCACACTAATTACTGGTTACTAAAGAACGAGTTAATGTTTTAATTCGACATATGCTTAACTTGAGTTAAAACAACATACAAAAACATATCATTTAACTTGAGTTAGAGATAACTTGAGTTAAAATATTTAACTTGTTCTTTGGCAACCGGCCATAAGCAATTTTATATGAAATTAACAAAAAAATTAAGTATGTATAGCGTGTTAGTTTAGTCAAAAAATACCCTGATAATATTACTTTCTACTACTTACCAATCATGCTGCTAATGACTTGATAATATTTTCTTTCTTTGTTATCGATAGGTATAACTCCAGTGGAAGGTACTGAAGAAACTGTCCGTGTTGTTTCAATGGACAAAGATTTCCATGTGGACTGCTACATGTGCGAGGAATGCGGCATGCAGCTGACGGATGAACCTGACAAGAGATGTTATCCATTGGACGGACACCTGATGTGTCGCTCTTGTCATATATCTCGACTATCACATTCCCCTCGACAACTACATGCTCCTGTACCTGCATCCTTCCAGTACGCAGGGTAAGCAAAGCAGAATGTATTCATATTTAAAGAAATTATTTGTTACTTATTAAAATTACAGTTAAAATTTCTGGCCCACAGCATCTTCTAAATTATTACTGTACTGCAGGGGTGTCCAACCTTTTAGCTTCCCTGGGCCACTTTATAAGAATACGAGTTGTTTTGGGCCACATATAAAATACGCTAATACTAATTAATATATTATATAGTTTGAGAATGATTCTATGATTCTCTCTAAAGAAGGCATTAAATTAAAAAATACATCGCTTATAAATTAATAGCAAGTTGAAATTGTATTTGTAGTGTTATTAATGGTATTTGTAATCGCACTCTTATAAAGATGTGGGCCATGTGCATAATCTTTTACTAAATGTTAATAGCAGTACTAAGGAATGAAACTAGGCTCTACTAATCATGCTTCTCGCTCTGACACATTATCTGGGAGGTATGTCGCACTCTTTTCATAAACGTCAAATTTAGTTGTAGAATTTAGTAAAAGATTATGCACACGGCCCTGTAAGTTTACGATTTTTCGTTGGGCCGCATTCATAGCCGTCATGGGCCGCGGGTTGGACAAGCATGCTGTACTGTATCCAGCGGCTTGAATGCACAGCTATAAGACAGGTTTATGCGGGGATATTAGGTGCTTTCCTTTTACAAGTAAAAATAGCGTAGCTTACAAGTTGCCTTAGCACGGGTAATAGGGGAAGAAAAATCTTTTGTAGTCTTATAAATGGATCGCCCTTACAATTTACAACTTTGGTTAGGTAAGATTACTTAAGTATTGTGGTAAAAGGAAAGTGCCTAATGGGAAATTATGTACCCAGGGAAATTTAAACAAAAGTCAAATTACAAAAATTATAATAATATAATTAGTTTGTATATAGATCAATTTTAGGGTGGGGAGTCTAAACAATATATTTAAAGCGCCCTCTCATATGTATTTTTTGAAATATGGTCATTTTCTGTCATTTTTTTATTTTATTTATTCAAAAACTGCAAACCGTAGCATGCAATGGAGAATATTTTTGAGGTCTACAACTCAAAATACATAAATATACAAATTTTGAAGTAAATCAGAGAGAATTTTTTTTTGTTTAAAAATCTAGTATATTGTAAAGGACGAAAATATTGTACGATTTTTTCGATTTTTAACCAGTTTCAAAGGTTTTGTGTGACGATTCATATTTATTGTAAAGGTTGGGTTATTAAGGTCCCAATTTTTTTCTAGACTAAACAATATACGAAGATTTCAAAAATTCAAATCGCATTTCTCTATATTTTATTGTTCTTGAGTTAGAATTTTTTTAAATTTCGCAAAAAAATTTAAAAAAATAAAAATTTTGCAATGCCCTTTAGGACCTCAGGACTTCAAAAATTTCCACCGCAGGTCTCTGTCTCATGTAGATTTTCAGATACGGTGTTTCGAAAATGAAATTTACAAAATTTCAAAAATATTCGAATCAAAAAGGCGTTAACTAAGGAGAGTCTTATTTTTATATCTAGGTAGGAAAAAGTCTGTAGATTTAAAAAATCAAACCGCAGGTTCTTTTATTTTATTGCTCCTAAGTTAGGATTTTTTTCAAAATTTAAAAAAAAAATGAAAAGTTATAAATTTCACAACAAAAAGTTTTTGTTTGAGGGTTGGTTTAAAATATGTCCTGAGGCCCTATAGGACCTTGGGATTTCGAAAACACAGGCCCTGCCACAGTCTCCATCTCAGAAAGTCCAGTAGACGACAAGTATTTGTATTTTGTATTTGAACGAAAAAGTATGTTCAAATCAGTGGCGGTCGGTGAACCATTTTTGGGTGTGCAATTACAAGGAATACACACGCTCGTGCTTTGTCGTTGCTATACTGCTGTTAAGCGATATAGTACGAGCTTGTCCGATCATAGTAATTGCACACCCAAACATGTTTCACCGACCGCCACTGGTTCAAATATTTTAAAGATAGTATTTCATTATTTTTTATTTATTTATTTTATTTTTTTTTTTAATCGGTATTTTCTATTTTGTATTATGAAAAGCTTTTTCCCCCTCAGTTCTAGTTATGTTTTTACCGACCGCCACATTCATATACATATAAGGGAGGTATTGTGATTATACCGATTTTGACATTTTTAAATTTCGATGGATGTCCACGAATTGAGTTAATCTTATATAGTTTTTGAGATACGTTTTTTCAAAAATGAAATATTTACAAATTTTTAAAACCACGCGGATCAAAAAGCCGTTATTTTGAGCTACAAATTTTATTTAGGTAGTTAAAAGTCTAGATTTCGAAAATTCAAACCGTGGGTTTCTATCTTTAATCGTTCAACAACAGAACCATCTCGCAAAAATTTGGACTTAATATTAACTGGCCTTCTATTTTTCTTAGGAAAGGTAAAAAAACTAAGATGTTTATCTTTGTCCTTTCTCAAATGACAGTCAAAAACACCATGACTTGTTCTGCATTTATAGTTTTTCACAACTTCTGTCGACATTGTAACATAAATACAACACAAAAATATACGTAACAAATTTTAACTGTACTTCAGTATTTAGTACAATAATTTGGCCACCACTTAGCGTATTCGAGCGTGTCACTTCTCAATACTCTAAAACAGAGTTTCCCAAACTGTGCTCCGCGAGCGTCTACTAGTGCTCCGAGGCTAAAAAAGTTTGGGAAACTCTGCTCTAGAACTTCGATTAAGTTCACATATTTTCTGAACCTTTTGTAAGCGTGGTCGCCCTGTAGTGCCACTTCAATTATAAGTCATTAAGCTCAGTGCTGGTAGAAGTCTTCTTTTACTGTACCACAAAAAAATCTAATTAACTACATAATCAAATGTTATTTCTTTATTTATTAGGAGTATTATTTATTTATTTATTATTTCGAAGTTTATTATTAACGAAAAGGTTATATTTCTTATCTCATGTTGCAGGACCCATTGATTTCCTCTTGATGTTCAACGAATACATCCATGAGCAGCCATCGACAAGTTTTAAATATATTTCTAGAAGTTTTATGATGTATATTTTCGATAATTATAGCAGGTTTATTTTATTTTCGTATAAATATTTTAAATAGTGATAGGATATAAAATATAATAAGTTTATCATTGAAGTGTGCTTCAGTGGAGTTTACGTAGGTGTTGACTCGAATATATCATAATTTCAAAATTTGATCATGATATTTAGACTATTTTGAAATTAAGATACATATGTAAATTTTAAAATGGACGTTTTAAAGGTGTATTACGTTTATTTTGATATTTGTTGAAATTTGTTAAGGTAAGTAAGTCATAAATTGAATTAAAAAAAAATTAAAGACTTATAAAAAGTGGAATCTTTTAAAATGAATTATTATAGCTGTACATTGCTGTCATAGAAGTGAAATGGATAACAGTTAAAAAATATGTATTTGGACTCCTGCCTTTAGTTTCAATTCATTTATTAGTAATTCTATTACATAAAAGGCAGCCAGTTCTACTATAACGTGGTATATACTAGAGGTGCCAATAACGTCGAACGTGCTATGATTTTTTGTCGTAGGCTAATGGTTTAAATCAGCGTTTCTCAACCGGGGGGCCGTGAGAGGTTCGTCGGGGGGCCGCGAAATTATACAATATCAAAACATGAAAGTATAATAGAAATGCGCTCAATCTTGCAAGTTATAAATTGTAACCATATTTGTAAACATTTATTTTCATAAAAATATACCAATATACTCGTATACCAATAAAAATATATTTTAATTTTATTAAGTTGTCATTATGTAAATGTATAATGAGTAAAGTGGGCTTTTGCTAAACAAAATGAACAAAATTTTCATTCATTTGATAAAAATTACTAGATATGAAAGTCTAGTTCTGCTTAAACCAAAGAAACAAACTGTAAGTAAACTATATCAAGGTCAAATAAAGTGTATATGTCGGTTGATGCGTTTCTATGACTGATTCGCGTTGGATATACTTCAAGTATTTTCAAGTTGTACTTTCAAGTAGGTACGACGTAGAAGTGCAATATTTTTTATTATAATTTTTTTATTATGCTCCGAGCTACATATAATTTAAGAGTAAGGTTACGAAAGTGTTTAAATCAAAATGGAAGACACTCTGAACACTTGTAAATAAAAATATTTTACTTTTAAGTCGTTATAGGGAATATAATCGTCATATAGAAATATCACAATTTTTTTGTCAACCGTAAAAAAATGTTTAAGTAAAAGTTGATTCTATTCAAAAGCTGTTCAATTTTGGGAAAGTAGAACGACTGCAAATTTACTGACAAAGTAGAACTTTCGTAAAAATAATATCCTGGTATATTCGTTAATTAAAATCATCACGTTAGACGAATTCGCTAAATAAAAATTAGATTGTCTTCTACATTTTGTTATTTTCATAGATTTTTATTATTTTTTTTTTTGTGGCCATATTTACGACGAGGTATTACGAGCCTGCACAACAGATTGTACATCTCGATATTTTATTTATTTATTTTTTTTTGAGAAATGAGATATCAGATTGAACTTCTTAATATCGTGTATATTGTAAAATTATTATTTTTAAAAAATTGATACTATTTCCTTTCTCTTCACACTACGCAGCTGTTAATAAAGCAGCCTCATTTTCTTCCAATTTACACCTCCAAGTTTTGAGTTTCACAAAACATTACTTTTATAATTTGAAATGTTTTTTTTTTTTTTATTGTTTTTTTAGTACTTAAAGTCTGTTTCTTTGGTTTAGGCGAAACTAGATTTTTAATTCTAGTTACTTTTACAGATTTAGTGAGGCTTTTAATAATTTTGTTTAGCAAAAGTTTACTTCAAACCATAAAAGAAGAGCTCATGACAACTTACAAAAATGAAAATTTCAGTTAGTTCCGCCTAAACGTTTGGAATAGCCTATATATTGGCTATACAGAATTTTTAAATAATTTGAGTAGAGGTGGGCTTTAATATTTACAAATAATCAGGTGCGCACACAAGGCGGTGGTCCTTGGGTCCGGATGCCCCCCGCAAATGGATAAATCATATACTTATTTAATAAAAACTAGGCAATTTAAAATAAAAATCATCTTTTGTATTAATAAAAATCAAATTGTAATCAAAATTAAATTAATACATAAGCCCACTCCTCTCTGTAAAAAAATGCTTTACAGCCGCTTTATGCTGAATGTAAGTATCGCCTGTAGAGGTGTTTATAATCTATAATTTTGAAAAAAAATTCTAAATTTTTTCTATCTATTTTTTTATAGTTACATGTATCGTTTCCATGGTCATGATCAGGAGCGGATCGAGGGATTGAATCGGCCCGGGCGATTTGGATGATTCAGCTCGGGCTCACGGGACTTGCTAATGATTTATAGGGAATATTTTAAGAGGCCCGAGCCCACGTATAAATAAAGACCAAAGTATACGAGGGTTGTCTCTTATATTTCGGGATTGCGCTAAACTAGCGCTGCCATCTGGCAACTGACGATTCTATCGTAGAGTTATTAACATTTTTGACAGTATACGTACTCAGAACGTTTTGACGTACGAGCGCTATTTGTATTGTTTACAGTAACTTGAAAAAATTCATCTCGGATAAAAATTGAATTAAATCGTGTAAATTTAAAAGCGATTATTTTTTAGAAATTTCGACGTCAATTAATACAACAACAGTACATTGATGCACTTAATTCGATTGCTTTTAGCGATGAAGCACCATGAAGGGCTACTGTTTATCGATGGTTTGCCGACTTCAATCGTGGCTGTAGATCGCATAAGGACGAATTTCGTGAAGCTCGTCCAAAATCAGTTGTTGTTCCGGAAAACATTGATTGTGTTGTGAACTGATACTGCAAGATAGTCATGTGACTTATCGTGAGATTGAGGTATCCTTGGGCATTAGTGGGACCAGCATACATTCACTATTGCATGAACATTTGGCCGTAAAAAAGATTTGTTCGCGTTGAATACCTACCACATACTTTGATAATCGTGCCTCAATCGGAGTGGAAAATGTGCTTCGAATATTGGTTCAAACGCATCAAAAGTGAATCGATCTTCATGGAGAATATTTTGAAAAACAATAAAGCCACTTTTGTTGATAAATAATTGTTTTTGAACTCAAATCCCGAAATATAAAAGTCAACTTTCGTATTTAGCTTTGTATTTTTAGTATATTTATATTTTATTATTTATATATTTTAGTGTATTTAGAAAAGTATTTTAGCATTTTAAATAAACTTATTAAATTTATATTTTTAATACCTATAGATAACGAAAATAAAAATACAGTCTCTAAAATAATGAAAAAATGCAAACACAAAAAAGTGATTTCTAAAATATCATAGAACTGATCTTTGGTACTTTAGTGGATAGCGGCTGTCGCATCGGCCGAAAAAGCTATCGGCCCATCGGGCGATGCCCGATCGCCCGATAGGTCGATCCGCCCCTGGTCATGATAAATAATATCTCTGTTAGAAAATATTTGGCCAAGTTATTTCTACTCTGCTGCTAGAATGTATTTTATACAAGTACTTTGTAATGACGGTCGGTCCTGTGGTGGCCACAGCTGATTATTATTATTATTATTTTTTTTTTCAGTTATGTAAAAATATATTTGATTTTATAACATATATATCATTCGTTTCTATGGTTGCACTGTTGGATTTTAATATACTTTCACAAACCAACATGAAACGTGAAAAAACCCAAGCAAGGTTCCTTCTCGTGACAACTTAAAAGAAAGTAATTCCTATTTATGTCCGCTTAAAGTAAAGAAATGATCTATACGTTGACGGAATCTAACTCTTTGAAACCAAGTTGCTGTCCAGTTTCCACTATGTTATTAGTGACTTCAGCAAATTGAGTTTCAAAATCAATGAAATCATTTGCCCAACGTGGTATGATATGTTTCCATACTACTCTCATATTGCTTGCCGTTAATTCATGCCATGTTTCGCCTATATTTTCGATAACGTTTCTGATGTTGTAGCTCTTCCAAAATTTTATTCAAGTAGACTCGTTTTCTCCTGTCGTATCGCATAACTTTAAAATCGCATAAAAATATACCGCACAAAAAGAGACTTGACTGTATAAAGGGGTAAAAACGATTATTTATGTATATATAAAAAAAAAAGTGTACTAATTCTTTAGTATTTATTTTTACTTCGCTCTATTAAAATTTAGTTTGTTTTGGAATTTTCAAACCAGACTATAGTGACTCCGGACTGATGGAAGCTGGACTATGCAAGGTATTGCGGTATATCAATCGCATTGAAACCATCGTTCCATTTTCAAACTACGCCATATAGAAGAACTGACTGTTATAATTATTAACTGGTATATTTTTTGTATTATAATTATTACTTTTCGTACACTCTTCTACGCACAGAGACAGTAAAAAAGGGAAGTATTATACAGTTAATTGATAAAAATAAACCATGTTTTTATCATCTTAGATTAAGATGTTCGAGTTCATTTTGAACAAAAACTTTTACTGTATTGAAATAAAATATGCTGTTTAAAAATATTTAATACAAATCGTTGTTGGAAAATAGCTTTATCAATATTCTCTTTAAAATTGCCCAAGTTAAATATTACAAATAACCTTCAAAAATTATCGAAATAAATGTAGTATGTAATAATTAGGTAGATAATAATTAAAATTATCGAAAATTATAGCTTAAGCTTTGAATTTTCCCCTTCAGTCGCTGTGATAACTTGTTTTTTATGCAAATGTGACTTAGATAATTTTAAGTGGACAATTATTAATAAAATGCATGTTTCAATTTTTTTCCATAGTAAATGTAACGTAAAATAATTGTTAAAATACTATTATGAAATACATGTACATGTGGATAAAATGGCTATAATTTTTTATATTTAATCTTATACTTACAAATAATTCTGTCCTTTTGTTGAAATATATATTTTTAGTTTTCTTTTTCTTTTTAATAATATACTTAAGTTTGATTGAAGGCTTGAATCCCCGCCAAACAACTAGGTATCTAATTTTAATTTTTAAGTGATCAAAATGGAATTTCGGCCTCTAGCTCTCCGAATGATTACACAGGTGTGTGAAACAGAACTTTATTTCTTGTTCCAGATTCAAAAGTGATTTAAGTTATAGATGTACAAATAAAGCAAATACTCGATAAGTTCCACTTATTTAAATTTTTTAAGTGATCAAAATGGAATTTCGGCCTCCATCTCTCCGAATGATTACACAGGTTTGCGAAACAGAACTTTTTCTCGTTCCAGATTTAAAAGTGATTTAAGTTATAGAGGTACAAATAAAACAAATACTCCATAAGTTCCACTAATTTTAATTCTTTAATTGATCGAAATGGAATTTCGGCCTCCATCTCTCCGAATGATTACATAGGCCTGTGAAACAGAACTTTTTCTATTGTTCCAGATTTAAAAGTGATTTAAGTTATAGAGTTACAAATAAAAGAAATACTCGATAAGTTCCACTAATTTTATTTTATTTTTTTCACTCGATATTAGTATTTTGACAGTTACGTAATTTTCAAGCAGAGACGTAAGGAATACTTTGATGCCTATGGCGAGTTTTGTTTCATATCCTGTAAAATTGTAAATAACTCATGATTTACGAGGAATTTTGTTAGAAACAAGCCAAAGCTCATACCAAAAATCGGATTGTTAAAAAAATATAGATTAATGGCCGGTTACTAAAGAACGAGTTAAATGTTTTAACTCAAATTATCCCTAACGCAAATTAAAATTGTTTTGTGTGTTGTTTTGACTGGAGTTAAGTATGGTTCCAACCGTCTACGTCAATATATATGTAATAGGAAAATGCATGTTACGGTTTTCAATCAGACGTCGACGTAGAAACGTTTACGTAGAATATTCATATTTTTTTATATTTCACGTCTACGTTTATACGTCCGGCCAGTAGGAAAAAATGATAAAACATGCCAAAACATACTCTATAGGTGTTTTCTTTTTTCCAGAATACTTAGCTTAGCTAAGTTAATCTAAGTTGTAAGAGCGATCCCTTAATAAGATTTTTTGCTCCACCCTTACCCTTGTTAAGGCATTTGTGGAACTTGTGAGCTTAGTTAAGCATTTTTACTTGTAAAAGGAAAGCACCTAATATGTCGTATATAGACGGATAGAACCTGTTAACATTTGTTGGGTTCACGGTATTGAAAAATGGGAAATAAATAATTACTATGGTTAGATTATTGTTTAATAATGAATATACATTGTTTAATATATAGTAGATAAACTAATTGTGGAAAGTTTTGGGCATACAGGGCCACAGCGTGTGCGCTACACGCGGGCGACGCAACAAATGGGCGGAATTTGGGGTCGATTCTATTGAACCCTACTAGTAAGAGGGCGTTCTTATGAAAGCTTACGCACGGGCAACATTCGGTACGATTCTAGAAAAGCCGGTCTTGTGTATATAATTGCACATGGGCAGGTGACACCAATGTGGCGTACCTGGTTGCAAAATTGGTCTAAACTACCATCGTGCTTTAGATATTCTGTGAATAAGACGTTGTTTGCGAATAATTAGCGTAACAGTAACAATAAAAATTGCATCGTCGCCCATTTTATTTAACGAATACATGTTATTGGACACTTTTCGAAACTTCTTTTATAAAGAAGTTAAGTTAAAGAGTTTTGACTCGATATTTTAAGTTTATTGGAAACCAAAGCAACATAATCTACGTTCTACGTTTTATGTCTACGTCGATTGGAAACCATCCATTGGGCATAAATTCTGTATTTATTTTAACTTCCAATGATGTTTTAGCACACACTAAATTAGAACGATTCCGTACAGTGGCGTAGCTTCAAATTTCACCAAATTTATACTTCGGTACAAAAATATACATACATTTTTATAACTTGGACCCAAAACTTTCTTGCCTTCCCCTACTTGTTTTAGAATTTATTTTCGTTATCTTCTGTTTTATGAAATTCATTTATTGCAGCCATTTTTTGTTTTCTTAAATTATTTTTGGAAATGACTTCACCCATGAATCCATCCTATTATATTCAAATAAGATATTCAGACAAACAAATTTGCATCAATGAAAGAAAATTAATTTAATTTGTAGAAAGTGATTCTAAATAAAATGAAATGTGTAATTATTGGAAAATGAATTTTTACGACTTGAATTACGTCTTATATGTGAGTTTACCTCCTAAGAAAAACATCTAGGTGCGCGCTTACAAAGAGGAATATTTATTTTAATATGACAGCGCACCTTGTTATAAAGAGAATTATTATTGACAAGCCTTCGGGTTGCCGATAACGTGAAGCGCTTTTTCCCGTGTCACCGCGCGAACAATTAAGAGCGCCGCTCGGAGCGTTTCATAAAAAAAAAAATAATAATAATAATAAACGTACGATGTAAGTGCCCGGATCTCATTAAAGAATAAAAACAAAGTTTTCAAGCATACAGGTGAAATGAGAGTAACTTCGTCCTTCGCCAAACCGTAAGGTAAGTGTTATGTGGTGCGTTGTCGACATTGTGCAGGATGATACTGGATATATGAATGTGCTTTATGCATTATGTTTATACTAGGTTATTACCCGTCAACAATGACGGATTTAAAAATAAAATTTTCAATTTTTTGAATGTGTATTTGGTTTTTTTTTAACGTATCCTAATTTCGTCGCCAGTCTGCGAATCATGGGACAGGATATCACCAGTTAGCTAATCACGGGAGAGGGCTTCACCTGTCAGCCAATCAAGAAACAGGGTGTCCCCAGTTAGCCGATCACGAGAACTTTAGAAAAATTGACGACATAATGTTACCGACACTACATACAGACACTTGCTAATTATATAGTTAGATTATTTATTCATTAACTTTTTAAGATGAGAAAACGATTCATTTTTACTTAGTACATTACATTTATATTGTTAAAATGAAAATAATTTGAGATGTTAATTTATGCCTACGAAACCCTAGAGATTTCTATATGTAATTATATTCGTAGATACTTAGGGAATAAATGTGCAAAATATTGTTCATACCAATTAAAGGATATAGGCTTGTCTAGAGTTTCTCGTTTATGCCTACGAAACCCAAAACATTTATATATAAAATTTTATCCGCAGTTTCTTACAGAATAAATCTGCAAAATATTGTTCATATCGGTCAAAGGAAACAGGATTATCTACAGTCTCTTGTTTATGCCTACGAAACCCTAGGCAGTTATGTATGTAATTATTTTCGTAGATTCTTAGAGAATAAATCTGCAAAATATTGTTTATATCAGTCAAAGGAAACAGGAGTACCTAGAGTCTCTTGTTTATGCCTACGAAACTCTAGATATTTATGCATATAATTATATTCGTAGAGTCTAGAAAATAAATCTGAAAAATACTGTTCATATCGGTCAAAGGATATAGGAGTACCCTAGGGTTTCTTGTTTATGCCCACGAAACCCTATACATTTCTATAGGTTATTTTATCCGCCGATTTTTAAATAATAAATCAGCAAAATATTTTTCATATCGATCAAAGAATATAGAAAAGTCTACAGTTTCTTATTTATGCCTACGAAACTCTAGATATTTCTATACGATGTTTTATCCGCAGATTTTTTGAGATTAAATTTGCAAAATATTTTTCATATCGATCAAAGAGTATAGGAGTGTCTAGAGTTTCTATTTATATCTACGAAATCCTAGATATTTCTGTATGTCATTTTATCCGCAGATTCTTTGAGAATAAATCTGTAAAATATTGTTCATATCGGTCAAAGGATATAGGAGTCTCTTGTTTATGCCTACGAAACCCTAGACATTTATGTAGGTAATTATATTTGTAGATTCTTAGAGAATATATCTGCAAAATATTTTTCATATTGGTCAAAGGATGTAGCAGTGTCCAGAGTTTCTTGTTTATGCCTACGAAATCCTAGGTATTTCTGTAAATAATTATATTTGTAGATTCTAAGAAAATAAACCTGCAAAATATTATTCATATTGGTCGAAGGATATAGCATTGTATATAGTTTCTTGTTTATGCCTACGAAACCCTAGACATTTCTATATGTTATTTTATTCGCAGTTTCTTAGAGAATAAATCTTCAAAATATTGTTGATATCAGTCAAATGATATAGGAGTATCTAGAGTTTCTTGTTTATGCCTACGAAATCCTACAAATTTCTATATGTAATTATATTCGTAGATTCTTAGAGAATATATCTGCAAAATACCTGTCAATCAAGTCAAACTGGGAACACCCTGTTTCCCAGTTAGCCAATCACGAGAACCTTAGAAAAAATGACGTCACAGTGTTACAGAATCACTAACATACGGTAGCTAATTATATATGTACGATGGGTTGAAATGGCTTCTTATCTAAAGAGTAGTGTGAGGGACGAAAAGATTTCAACTCGATAACATTTTTTGAATGATGATTAAAAATAAGAGAGTGTTGTTTTGGCCATCAGGAGTCCGCTGAAGGGCTACCGTCAAGAGCAATCCAGTTAATAACTCAAAATTTATAAATGGAAAAATTAGAAAAGTTCAGTTAGGTTTCGGTTATTTATAGCTTTGATTAGTAAAAGTTTTGGTGATTAATAATATTCTTTGGCTATATATATTAATGGTTGTCAACAGTAAATTTTTAATTAGTGTCAATGCCTAAAATCAAATTGTGAAATGACATTCCTGACAGAAGTAAATTTTGTGTGCAGCGGCGGCGCTAGACTAATCGTGGATGTCGGCGAAATTAGCTTTGCGAGGCCCCTTTCAATATTTGCGGACCCGATTTTCATTTTTAAACAGTATTTTGAATTTATAAGTTTTTATGCACAATATATAGAATAAGATTACTACTTAGACAACGTTATTTATTAAAAGTCGAAGTAATAGAATCCAATGATAAAACCGACAAATATACAAATAAACATAATTTTGTCCAGCAAAGCGAAATGATAAATGTAAAAATATCATAGGTCATAATTAATATATAATATTTAAACTTTCAATAACTTGTAAAATTTTTGCGAGGTCCCTTCATGCGTGAGGCCGTCGTCAGTCGCCGACGCCTAACGCCGCCACTGCTTGTTTGCGGTAAATAAAATGGCCAAATTGTAACTTAAATTATTCATCTTGTTTAAACCTTATTTTTATATGTACTGTCTTAACTTTATTAATAATTGTCTCTTAACCTTTTACCGCATAGTGTGCCATATATGGCACATTCCGATTTTTATTTTTTATTTTACTTTTAAAACTGAATCAGAACGTTATTTCATGAATGTTCATATATGCCACATACACAGCAATCCTGCAGTATCTCAAGTAATGGGCTACAATAGATTTGAGTATATCAATCGGAATTTGCACTTCAACGATAATTCTGAATTTATTGAGAAAGGACAACTAGAAGATACGACCTTTTCTTTCAAAAATTCGAGGGCGACTGCTTTTAATCCCTAATGAAGAACACCTTGCAATTGACGAGCAAATAATACGGAATCATTTTCTTTTGTAACATAGTGTAGAATCGTAATGTTCCATGTATGGCACAAACTCTAAATTATTATTTTAATTATTATTTTTTCATAAAAATAATAATTAATATTTTAAATATATTTTTTAAATTAATTTATCTATCAATAAGAACCACTTTCAAGAATGCCCATGAATTATTTCAGTCAAAAATAAAAATTCATGCAGTAAAGGGTTAATATTCTACTTAAATACCGTATTATAATTTAAATCGGTCTCTCCACCAATCCTGGGCGAACCCGTAATTTTATGTAGGACTATCGCAAGGCCTGTAAGTAAAGCAGGTAAGTATGTTGATACTAACATACAATACTTACACACGGGTGACGTTCTTACAATTGGCCAAAATGTCTTAACATGACTAGCATGATATTTTTACTTTTTTACGACCTCTCTAACCATCAATAGCTAAGAATTAAAACGCTAACCTGGAGAATTTCCGTCGGTTTTAGAAATCGACCCGATTTCATATAATCGTTATTTGAATTTTTAAAACGCTCGAACTACTTGAGACTGTATTTTGACTCGGAGCATTTTCTCCAGAAACTGTTTTCAAAGGTTTAGGCGTTTCTGTCGCCGCCTTCAAAAATTGCTTGCAAATATGCTGCTCTTTGATCAGTTCCATCTTAAAAATCACCATGGCAAAGAAAATCTAATTACAAAAACCGCTATACAATTCTAATGCAATAATTTAACGACGCAACCTTAACGGTAGGCTTCTCACCAATTATAGCTGGCTTATACTGTTGATATTCCCCTGTTCATTTATTGGATTTGAGCAGTTCGCGTAAATTTTATCAAACCTCGTATACAAATAAACTGAAGAAATTGGACCTCAAAGCAAGTTAAACTATAGAGCGACCAAGAATTAATCAACTATAGAGCAAGCGTGAATTGGACCAAGTAAAGCTATAGATTCTATAGTGTAGAACATTCAAGTGTTGGTTTGGTGTATTGTTCTTATGATAAATGAGAGCGATGTTGTGTAAACTACAGTGACTGTATAAAGACAGTGTGGCCATACGATGGTCTCATTTTCTATTGGTCGAGCTGAAGTCCGCCATGTTTCTACCAACTTTGTTACAGATTATATATGGTTTACATGTGTTTAGCTTGTGTTTCAACAGATTTAAGTGATATTTTCAAATATTATACGTATATTTAGACGTTTAATAGTGAATATTGTTGTGTTTGTGATGAGTAATGTAGATAATGTAAACTGTGCACATATTTTAAATTGTTACAAATTAAAATTAAAAATAAGGAAACGTTTTGTTATGTTTAGGTTAAAAATTGCTGTGAAAAAAGGCTAAATGAACATAAAAAAACATTATGCCAGTAAATCATGGATAAATGGATGGTTTCACAATTATAAGAAGTATTTACTTTCATTAATTTTAATGTTATTCCATACTGATTTCTTTTTATTTTTCACCTGACCATAATTTTAGTTGAATAAATGCATAATTGATAATATATACATCAGTTTTCTTTATTAATATATCATTTATACCATGAGTTCAAAAAGAAATTGCATAAGGGTTGGCTATGGAAAATAAAAGTAATGTCAACAGAAAGCTTTAGAATTAATTTACTGTCTGAATTAATTAAATCACTCTTGTTGTCATAAGTTATTTATTGTTACATAAAGCTTGTAGTATACATTATTTTATTTTTCCATAGCCAACTCTTATGTAATTTCTTTTTGAAGTCAGGGTATATAACATGTTCTGCTTATTCTTTTTTAATATGAAAATATCCTTTTTTTTTTATATAAACATGCGTTTTTCAATACTATTTCGAGATATTTTAAAAAGACACATTTGTGCAAAAAAGAAATTGTATAACACAACAAACACAGGAAATACGACGGGATGTATAATTCACCCCGTTTGTAGATTCACACCTTCAGGGGTTGATTAGGCAAAATCCTGAAATAAGTTTTTCGGCATTTGTATGAGTAATCTTTGTAAGCAAAAACCAAGTCGGTATCTTATTGGTCCTAAGAGATATTAAGGAATCCTTGAAATCACATGTCACCCTTTTTCCCCCTTTGGGGCTGAAATTTATAAAACTGTCATTTCGAAATATTTTAAAAATACACCTATGTGCCAAAAAGTAATGTTACATCTCAACAATCACAGGAAATACGACGGGATGTATAATTCACCCCAATTGTAGATTCACCCCTTTAGGGGTTGATAAGAACAAAATCCTGAAATTAGTTTTTCGGTATTTGTATGGGTAATTTTTGTAAGCAAAAAGCAAGTCGATATCTTATTGGTCCTAAGAGATATTAAAGAATCCTTGAAATCACATATTACCCCTTTTCACCCTTTAGGGGTGAAATTTAAAAAAACTGTCAAAACCATTTCGAAATATTTTAAAAATACACCTATGTGCCAAACAGTAATGTCACATCTCAACAATCACAGGAAATACGGCGGGATGTATAATTCGCCCCAATTGTAGATTCACCCCTTTAGGGGTTGATAAGGACAAAATGCTGGAATTAGTTTTTCGGTTTTGTATGGGTATTTTTTGTAAGCAAAAAGCAAGTGGATATCTTATTGGTCCTAAGAGATATTAAAGAATCCTTGAAATCACATATTACCCCTTTTCACCCTTTAGGGGTGAAATTTTAAAAAACTGTCAAAACCATTTCGAGATATTATAAAAAGACACCTATGTGCCAAAAAGAAACCTTAGAACTCAACAAACACAGGAAATACGACGGGATGTAAAATTCACCCCGATTGTAGATTCACCCCTTTAGGGGTTGATTAGGGCAAAATCCTGAAATAAGTTTTTCGGCATTTGTATGGGTAATCTTCGTAAGCAAAAACTAAGTTGATATCTTATTGGTCCTAAGAAATATTAAGGAATCCTTGAAATCACATGTCACCCCTTTTCACCCTTTGGGGCTGAAATTTAAAAAAACTGTCAAAACCATTTCGAAATATTTTAAAAATACACCTATGTGCCAAACAGTAATGTCACATCTTAACAATCACAGGAAATACGGCGGGATGTATAATTCGCCCCAATTGTAGATTCACCCCTTTAGGGGTTGATAAGGACAAAATGCTGGAATTAGTTTTTCGGTTTTGTATGGGTATTTTTTGTAAGCAAAAAGCAAGTCGATATCTTATTGGTCCTAAGAGATATTAAAGAATCCTTGAAATCACATATTACCCCTTTTCACCCTTTAGGGGTGAAATTTTAAAAAACTGTCAAAACCATTTCGAGATATTATAAAAAGACACCTATGTGCCAAAAAGAAACCTTATAACTCAACAAACACAGGAAATACGACGGGATGTAAAATTCACCCCGTTTGTAGATTCACCCCTTTAGGGGTTGATTAGGACAAAATCCTGAAATAAGTTTTTCGGCATATGTATGTGTAATCTTTGTAAGCAAAAACTAAGTCGATATCCCATCGACCCGAAGAGATATTAAAGAATCCGTGATAACCCAATACAAATCTGGAATAAACATGGCGGCTACAGTTCATATGGCCACACTGTCTTTATACAGTCACTGTAGTGTAAACTACAGTGACTGTATAAAGACAGTGTGGCCATACGATGGTCTCATTTTCTATTGGTCGAGCTGAAGTCCGCCATGTTTCTTCCAACTTTGTTACAGATTATATATGGTTTACATGTGTTTAGCTCGTGTTTCAACAGATTTAAGTGATATTTTCAAATAATATACGTATATTTAGATGTTTAATAGTGAATATTGATGTGTTTGTGATGAGTAATGTAGATAATGTAAACTGTGCAAATATTTTAAATTGTCACAAATTAAAATTAAAAATAATGAAACGTTTTGTTATGTTTAGGTTTAAAATTGCTGGGAAAAAACGGCTAAATGAACATAAAAAAACATTATCCCAGTAAATCAATGGATGGCTTCACAATTATAAGAAGTATTTACTTTCATTAATTTTAATTTTATTCCATGCTGATTTCATTTTATTTTTCACCTGACCATAATTTTAGTTGAATAAATGCATAATTGATAATATATACATCAGTTTTCTTTATTAATATATCATTTATACCATGAGTTCAAAAAGAAATTGCATAAGGGTTGGCTATGGAAAATAAAAGTAATGTCAACAGAAAGCTTTAGAATTAATTTACTGTCTGAATTAATTATATCACTCTTGTTGTCATAAGTAATTTATTGTTACATAAAGCTTGTAGTATACATTATTTTATTTTTCCATAGCCAACTCTTATGTAGTTTCTTTTTGAACTCAGGGTATATAACATGTTCTGCTTATTCTTTTTTAATATGAAAATATCCTTGTTTTATATAAACATGCGTTTTCCCAAAAATTAGAGAAATGTTGGGTTCTCTAATTTTTATAGAACCTTATCATCATTTTTTCCCTATCTTCTTATTCTAATTCTAATGTCCTGTTTCAACTTGTTTTCTTAAATTTAAAATATTCAAATTAAAATGTAACTCCCGTTTTTATATAAAAAATGTTTTAGTTTTTATAGGTCCTCAAATAAAATTATAAAATAATAAAAACATATCTCTTTTATTTCCTTTCATGTCCTTTTTTTAAGAATTTTTTTCATTTGTTTTCTTTTTATGTTGCAAACATTTCAAAAAAATACCTTCATCGGTAGGCAATTTTAATATTTATCTTAATAAATGTTGAATCATATACATGTTTTTTTTTAACAATAAATTAATATTCACATATATATAAACATAAATACGTAAAACTATTAAAAATTTAAGAAATATTATAATATATTAGGATATATTAACATTTATTCCATCTAACCCAATACAAATCTGGAATAAACATGGCAGATACAGTTCATATGGCCACACTGTCTTTATACAGTCACTGTAGTGTAAACTACAGTGACTGTATAAAGACAGTGTGGCCATACGATGGTCTCATTTTCTATTGGTCGAGCTGAAGTCCGCCATGTTTCTACCAACTTTGTTACAGATTATATATGGTTTACATGTGTTTAGCTTGTGTTTCAACAGATTTAAGTGATATTTTCAAATATTATACGTATATTTAGACGTTTAATAGTGAATATTGTTGTGTTTGTGATGAGTAATGTAGATAATGTAAACTGTGCACATATTTTAAATTGTTACAAATTAAAATTAAAAATAAGGAAACGTTTTGTTATGTTTAGGTTAAAAATTGCTGGGAAAAAAGGCTAAATGAACATAAAAAACATTATGCCAGTAAATCATGGATAAATGGATGGTTTCACAATTATAAGAAGTATTTACTTTCATTAATTTTAATGTTATTCCATACTGATTTCATTTTATTTTTCACCTGACCATAATTTTAGTTGAATAAATGCATAATTGATAATATATACATCAGTTTTCTTTATTAATATATCATTTATACCATGAGTTCAAAAAGAAATTGCATAAGGGTTGGCTATGGAAAATAAAAGTAATTTCAACAGAAAGCTTTAGAATTAATTTACTGTCTGAATTAATTAAATCACTCTTGTTGTCATAAGTTATTTATTGTTATATAAAGCTTGTAGTATACATTATTATATTTTTCCATAGCCAACTCTTATGTAATTTCTTTTTGAAGTCAGGGTATATAACATGTTCTGCTTATTCTTTTTTAATATGAAAATATCCTTTTTTTTTATATAAACATGCGTTTTTCAATACTATTTCGAGATATTTTAAAAAGACACATTTGTGCAAAAAAGAAATTGTATAACACAACAAACACAGGAAATACGACGGGATGTATAATTCACCCCGTTTGTAGATTCACACCTTCAGGGGTTGATTAGGCAAAATCCTGAAATAAGTTTTTCGGCATTTGTATGAGTAATCTTTGTAAGCAAAAACCAAGTCGGTATCTTATTGGTCCTAAGAGATATTAAGGAATCCTTGAAATCACATGTCACCCTTTTTCCCCCTTTGGGGCTGAAATTTATAAAACTGTCATTTCGAAATATTTTAAAAATACACCTATGTGCCAAAAAGTAATGTTACATCTCAACAATCACAGAAAATACGACGGGATGTATAATTCACCCCAATTGTAGATTCACCCCTTTAGGGGTTGATAAGAACAAAATCCTGAAATTAGTTTTTCGGTATTTGTATGGGTAATTTTTGTAAGCAAAAAGCAAGTCGCTATCTTATTGGTCCTAAGAGATATTAAAGAATCCTTGAAATCACATATTACCCCTTTTCACCCTTTAGGGGTGAAATTTAAAAAAACTGTCAAAACCATTTCGAAATATTTTAAAAATACACCTATGTGCCAAACAGTAATGTCACATCTCAACAATCACAGGAAATACGGCGGGATGTATAATTCGCCCCAATTGTAGATTCACCCCTTTAGGGGTTGATAAGGACAAAATGCTGGAATTAGTTTTTCGGTTTTGTATGGGTATTTTTTGTAAGCAAAAAGCAAGTGGATATCTTATTGGTCCTAAGAGATATTAAAGAATCCTTGAAATCACATATTACCCCTTTTCACCCTTTAGGGGTGAAATTTTAAAAAACTGTCAAAACCATTTCGAGATATTATAAAAAGACACCTATGTGCCAAAAAGAAACCTTAGAACTCAACAAACACAGGAAATACGACGGGATGTAAAATTCACCCCGATTGTAGATTCACCCCTTTAGGGGTTGATTAGGGCAAAATCCTGAAATAAGTTTTTCGGCATTTGTATGGGTAATCTTCGTAAGCAAAAACTAAGTTGATATCTTATTGGTCCTAAGAAATATTAAGGAATCCTTGAAATCACATGTCACCCCTTTTCACCCTTTGGGGCTGAAATTTAAAAAAACTGTCAAAACCATTTCGAAATATTTTAAAAATACACCTATGTGCCAAACAGTAATGTCACATCTCAACAATCACAGGAAATACGGCGGGATGTATAATTCGCCCCAATTGTAGATTCACCCCTTTAGGGGTTGATAAGGACAAAATGCTGGAATTAGTTTTTCGGTTTTGTATGGGTATTTTTTGTAAGCAAAAAGCAAGTCGATATCTTATTGGTCCTAAGAGATATTAAAGAATCCTTGAAATCACATATTACCCCTTTTCACCCTTTAGGGGTGAAATTTTAAAAAACTGTCAAAACCATTTCGAGATATTATAAAAAGACACCTATGTGCCAAAAAGAAACCTTATAACTCAACAAACACAGGAAATACGACGGGATGTAAAATTCACCCCGTTTGTAGATTCACCCCTTTAGGGGTTGATTAGGACAAAATCCTGAAATAAGTTTTTCGGCATATGTATGTGTAATCTTTGTAAGCAAAAACTAAGTCGATATCCCATCGACCCGAAGAGATATTAAAGAATCCGTGATAACCCAATACAAATCTGGAATAAACATGGCGGCTACAGTTCATATGGCCACACTGTCTTTATACAGTCACTGTAGTGTAAACTGTATGAGAACGCGCCCTAGTTGACAGCGAGTCAACTAGAGTTATCAACATAGGAAGACGCGGGAACGCGAGATTTCGTGGAATCGGGGTCGGACGGTTAAAAGCGAAAGATGAGACGTAAAGTGTTAGAGTTTGATTGGAATATATTTTTATGAGAGTTCTGAGTGAGTAATTTTCCAAAAATATGAACTGTATGGTGAGTGATAGAAAACAATATTTTTAAACAATCAACAAGCGTAACAATTCAAACAACCTAATCCTATACCTCGGAAGACGAAGGACGGGCAAAGAGGGATTCCACATCCATCCTACCCAGCTGTAATTTTTGCAGACAACCCTTCTAGAGGATTCTATTTAATTGGATACAGGGATCACAGTTGCAAAGAAGTCAAATATGTCAATAAAACTAAAAATATGCAGAATTATATATTTTTTGTTGTTAACTTAAAATCAAATGAGTACTTTAATGAGAAAAACCCATTAGAGGAATTTAAAAAAACAGTTTCATTTAACATGCAAACTTTCTTATTAAAGCATTGCTAATTTCATTATTATAAGAGATACAAAGGAGATTAAATTAGAAAAGATGAAGCATTCTACTCTACAAATAAAAATAATATTAAATTAGAAAAACAATTGAACATCAAATAAACGAGTTACTTTAAAAAAACACATTTTTTAAAATGGAACTTATACTAATATTGTTAGATGTACAGTCTGTTCCAAACGGTTAAGCGGAACTAGATTTTGCAATCTAGTTACTTTCATCGTTTAAATCGTGCCTTTCGGCCGTTTTGTTTAAGCTTTGTAAATCATACTTACAATAAACATTTTTTGGTTAAGGTTAATATCATTTTAAAATGTCATTTTCTTTATATTTTGATTTTTTGTGTCATTCTTAATACAAATTTCCCATTTATTTATTTTTTTGTCATTAAAAAATCTTAAAAAAACATTTAATTTTGACACATGTCATTCGTTTCCATGGTTTCATTGTTGGAATTTTAAATTTTAACATCCCAACGTGAAAAATGAAATAACCCAAGCAAGGTCCCTTCTCGTGACAACCTAAAAGAACTAAATCCCCATTTAGTTCCGTTTAACCGTTTGGAACAGACTGTAGCTGTTAATTCTTGATGGAACATGATGAATAAATAGTAGAAATCTAAATAATACACTTGGTTATTTTCCACAAAATATTTTATTAAAACTTAATATATTTCAACTTGTTAGGCCATCTTCAGAAGAATGATTGTACATGAAATGCTGACAATTTTACCTAAATATACAGGTTATAGTAAAGGAGATTTTACTTGACAGATTGATCGATTGAGAACCGATAAAGAAATGTATATCTATTTCACACAGTTTTATGTAAGATTTCAAGAACGTATGTCTGCTTCTTACTGTAACGTACGTTCATAGTTTTTGTCTTTTTTTGTTATATTATGATATGGTAACTTCAACGTATGTCCCTTTGTATACAAGCGCGCTTTAGACCTCCCACCACTAGATGGAAGACAGGCGTGTCAAATGAAACAAATTGTATCTCTTTCTCTATTTCTAGCTTTGTATATGAACAAATAATATCTATTCAAAAATGGAAATTTTATTGCTATAGTTCTCTCCCATTGAACCATATGCGTTAAATAACCGTCATCTGTCAACTAAAGTCTCCTTTACTATAACTACTACGAACAAATTGGTGTGAGAAGGGATTAGGAAATACCATTGACCATAGTCTTGAGAATGGGAGATTCCAACAGATCCAGTTGTTCATGCACGAGTAGGGCATAATCTTGTTAAACCAAGAGATTTATCCATCACAGTATCATCCATTTATCAGAGTATACATTTATGCCCGGTTGCAAGAATCAGGATCAAATGGCTTGATATCCGATCAACGTTGATTTGGATCAAATCGTGTATCAAACTATTGCAAGAATACAAATTACCTCTTGATCGCGGAACAAATCACGGATTAAATTGATACCCAAAAATACACGGATCAAGCCGAGAATCAAGCCGTACCGCCATTTTATGTTAAATATTTTGACGTATGACAGATTTCGTTTTAAAACATTTTTATTATCGTTTACCCCTTTTTCAATCATTTTTATACGGTAATACAAGCACTGAGAATATTTATTGGAGATATGGACAGAGTAAGTTTTGTTTTAGTTAGTAAAAAGTTACAAGTTACAAAAATTAACCTAATAAAATAACAGTTTTAGAATTTATTTAATTATTTATTAATTAAATATTTTTATAACAGGCATAAAATAAAAACATAAATCATTCGTTTATATTTATTCCAGTTCACGTCCTCATCCTCGTCCTCTTCTAACACCAGTTCCGATTCAAGCTCAAGCGATTCTAGCGATGAACAATTAGATATTGTACATACACCACGAAGAAGGATAATAGAACAGCGAGTAGATCCATTTGAAAAATATGATGAAGAAAATTTCCGTCTAAGATTTAGGTTCTCTAAAACTACAGTTATTTATATTTTATCATTGATAGAACATAGAATTCAGCCGAAAAGCAACCAAGGTATGCCTCTATCGCCACGGTTAAGGTTATTAATAGTTTTGCGGTTTTATGCAACAGGGCCCAAAAAGAGCTAGTTACGGCCCTGAGTTTAGATACAGGAATAGGAAAATTAAGTAAAATTTAACCTTAGATTTAAAGATTTTATAACTTACTTGTATCGATATAATCACTTGAGTAACCAGCTGTACTGTCGTAGATATTTTTTAAGGGCTTAAATTGTTGCCCCAACATTCCTGTTATTCTTTCTCCAACGGTAGAAAGACTGGGTGTAAATGACCCACCACATGTTTTATACAGCTCAACCAGTATTTTTGAAAAAAATAAAATCAGAACAAAGAAATGTTTAATTAATCCTATATTTTATCATACCTTGTCATCATGTAATTGTTGTCTTGCAGGTTGCTTTAAATTTTTATAAACAAGCTGAATATGTGCCACCGTTCTTTCATTACCCGATACAGCATTTTTTAAAATCTGGTTGACCCATCTGTCTTTTTGTTTTCTACAATATCTTTATATTTGTCGACAATATTCAATAAGTCTCTTTTCTCTTGTTCGTTAAAATTTATCCCCCGTTTAAATGAAACTTGTTTTGCCATTTCTCTAAAACTAATATTTAAAAAAGTATCTAAAAATGTCTGTAAAAATATGTATAAATAATGTATAAGAAAATGTAGAAAATGTATAAAAAATAAAATAATATAATATAAAGAGAAGAAAATCTATTTAAGTATAAAGTAATGGAATAAACAATCTATTAAACTACACTAATCTATAAAATAATGGAAAAAACTAATTTAATTTTAATTAAGCAACTAACAGGCAATACTAATCTAATACAAAATATGAAGAACTATATCTATATAAACTAAAATACAATATTAATAACTAAAAGGAAAGAAACAAACTAAATTATTGTAGTGTAACAAAACTAATGATAGTAAATAAATAAACTAATATTTAAACTAATAAACTTATTTTTAAACTAATATTTAAACTAATAAACTTATTTTTAAACTAATATTTAAACTAATAAACTTGTTTTTAAACTAATAAACTAATATTTAAACTAATAAACTTATTTTTAAACTAATATTTAAACTAATAAACATATTTTTAAACTAATAACAAATATTTAAACTAATAACAAACTAATTATGTGTAATATTGCAAGTATACGTCGCTATAACAATATGACAGATCGAATACAATTTTAGGTTAGAATAGTTCATTCACAATTACTTGACCCAGTAAAAACTATGAAATGCACGATTAAGTCACAAAGTACAGTATCAATTGATCTTGCATTCAAACAATGGTGTTAAAATTTAATCTGGTATCAACGGTGATTCGAGATCAGTTGATATGAGACTTGATCTCCATTCTTGCAACCGGGCATTAGTGTTTAAAACAGTTTTTTTCGACATTTAGCTTCCGCAAAAATGTCTATTAAATCTTCATAATTCATTGATCTTGCACGATCGTTTTTAACACTAATTTATGTTGTCACTCAACCGCTGTTGCCCTATAGTACTTCTTAGATAATTTTTTATAATTTTTAACATTGAAAATGACCTCTCAGATGACGCAGATGTTTGAGGAAGTGTTAAAAACAGCATAATAGCTGTGCATATTTCGTCGAAACTGAATAAAATTATACTATAGTCTCTTAAAATATTTTGGCAAGTTCTCTTGCAGTACGGGAACATAATTTAATTTTTTCCAACAATACTGATCGAAAACTTTTATATCTGCTGAGAAAATGCATTTGCTAAATCTGTGTTCTTATTTTTCTTGTAGTACAGTGGAATTCCAATATTCGTCCGCGCCAATATTCATCTTTTTTGATATTCGTCATGTTTTTTTGTTGAAATTTTTGATTCATATTCGTCCGAAAAGTCAATATTCGTCCCACCGACGGGGCCGTCGAGTCAGCTGATCGTCTGTTGACTGGCTCAGACCCGAGCAGTGATTCGAGTGTGCACTTTAACTCGTTTAATGGTCAGAGCAGCACATTTTATACCCATTTTCAAGATTTTTTTTTTAAAAACTGTTAATAGTAACTTGATTGGGATAATACCTACAGTAAAGAACAACCTATGAAGAGTCTCCAAAAAAAATTTTATTGAAAAATATCGAAAATTAAGCTCGTGACATGAATTTGAAATTTTCGTTCAGGACAAAGAGTTGATTTGCGGTGAGACACATAACTAATGACTGGATCATCTAAAACAAAAAAAAACAAAAATATTTCGTTAGTTTATGAGTTTCTTGAGGTAACGCTGTCGAGTTTTTTCAAATATCTAGATTATTTAATTTTTGGTATAAGTTTGAAGTCAAATAAACGAAAAAAACGTTTTTCGAAATTTCTGTTTTCAGTTGTAAAAACTTCCATAAAAAAAAATATATCTCGACAGCGTTACCTTAAGAAACTCATAAACTAACGAAATATTTTTGGTTTTTTTGTTTAAGATGATCCAGTCATTAGTTATGTGTCTCACCGCAAATCAACTCTTTGTCCTGAACAAAAATTTCAAATTCATGTCACGAGCTTAATTTTCGATATTTTTCAATACATTTTTTTTTGGATACTCTTCAAAGGTTGTTCTTTACTGTAGGTACTATCCCAATCAAGTTACTATTAACAGTTTTCTAAAAAAAATCTTGAAAATGGGTTTAAAATGTGCTGCTCTGACCATACCCCCCCCTTAATACTTTATTTTGTTTTTTATTATTTACCAATTTTTACAGTTAATTTTTTAATACTGTAATTAGTACTGTAAGTCACTATAGATCGTAAAAAGTCAGATGAGGGACAAGCAGATTATCCAAGTGCTGAAATTAAGGAATGGCTGTCCACTAGGGCAAAAATGCGGGTTTTCATTGAGAAATGACACCCAAATATCGTTGTAGTTAATGAGCGTATTAATTCATTTGATGACGATGTATTTGTACACTTTCGGAAAATTTAAAAAAACAGCAAAACCAACATTGGATAACTTCTTTAAAAAAACGAGTGCTGGTGAATCGTCTGGAAATGCTATTGAATCATCAGGACATCAATCACCAGAAGTGACATAACCTGATGTCATAATGGAAGGTGACTCCCCTTCCAAACAATAGCCTAACCCAGGGGTCGACAAAGCGGTGCCCGCGGGCACCAGGGTGCCCGCGAAGCAATTTCTAAGTGCCCGCCTAACCATGCGAAATTCTATTTCCGAGCCGCTTTTAGTAATAAAAGTACTATCAAGAAGACTAGAAATGTTATAGTTTTATAAATAAATATAATTTAATATTCATTAAATTTTATTGTAAAACTAAATTTTAAAACTATTCCCAATATAGACCCAATATGAAAGAAATCAATAATAAAAATGGTAATAGAAAATTATTGCGATGGAAACGCTACCACCCATCAATTTGCCAAACATTTTGATACATTACTGGAAGAATTTAATACCAGATTTGAAGACTTCTACGAATTGGAGGCATTTTTAACATTTTTTATTAGTCCTTTTTCTGAAAGAGAGGATGATGAGACTAATAAAATCGCAACATATTTCGGTATTTCCAATAAGGAGGACTTAGAATTGGAAATTATAAATATAACAAATGACATTGAATTAAAATCACATCGTAACGTAAGAAAAATTCTGGAACTTGGTGAATGGGAATAGCTACCCATTGTTGAGAAAATGTGCTCTAAAATTGAAGTTTCTCTGCGCGTCGACATATGCTTGTGAATGTATGTTTTGTAATATGAATTACTTAAAATCAAAATACCGAACAGGCCTCACTGACGCTCATTGGGACCAATGCCTGAGAACTGAAAATTCTACTTATGTCCCACATTACAACGAATTGGCCGCGAATTTTCATTGTCAAATATCGCATTAATTATCACTTTGATATTATGTATTTTTTTTATGAAAATTAAATTTTAAATTGCATTAATATTTTTGTTTAAATTTTACCCCCCCCCCCACCCCTTTGTCCCACGGTGCCCGCCAAACTCCCGCATTTCTGAAATATGCCCACTTAGTAAAAAAAGTTGCCGCCCCCTGGCCTAACCCCTCTAAAATATTATAAACTCTTAACAACAATCATTGTTTTTTTAATCCACAATGTAAATTTCTTTTCAAAATTTTATTTATGTATGTATTTATCTAATTAAAATGTATTTGCAATGATTTCCGAGATTGAATTTCGAGTTTTTTTGTTTAAGAATATGCGAAATTCGAGGCTGAGGACGGATTTAACTATTTTTAGTAAATTCTTATGGGAAAAATTCGTTTGATATTCGTCCTACACTCAGGAACGGATTAATGACGAATATTGGAGTTCCACTGTAGTTTGAAATTTTTCATCAGTTCGGCGCCCTATAATTTTGATTTTGCGTCGGGCCGGGGGTACTCAGGCACTGCCAGCACCCCCGGTATCCACGCCCCTGATTTAATTGTTCTTATAAAAATTCGGCTATAAGAAAAGAGGTATTTAATAAAAAGCATTTGTTGTAATAACATGCATAATATATACATATTTATTCAAGTTAGTGTACATTAGTAAGTTTAACAATTAAACTGTATACAAATAACTTAAGATTATTCACTCTTCACTACCTACATCTCTTCCTTCTTTTTATTTTTTTCTTATCAGAGTTCTCTGTATGTGTTTTATTTTTCCAAATCTAAAATACCATTTTAAAAATATTAATTAACAATAAAAAAGGAAAATATTGCATTTACTTCGTTTTTATATCCTTGAGCTCTTTTTTAAAATGTGTATAATCACTAATAATATTATCTTTACGTTCTTTCAACTGAATTTTTCGCTGCCTTAGCTCCTCCTTTGTTTCTCGTATAGTATTCTTCATGTTTTCTTTCTGATTATTTATGATTTCTTTTACTTTTTCTTTGCTTGGTACTGGTTTTATGTAACCGTGTTTTTTCAAGTAGTTTATTGAAAATGTTGTTCCAGTTAACGTTACAGTGTATCGTATTGGAGTTGCTATTTTATAAAGACCATATGATACAGCTAGGTAACCCATACTTGAATCTCGAAAATGTGAGGTCCATTTTTCACTAATTCCAATGCTATCTAACATAGATGCTACGTCCATACCACTGAAAGTAAAATAATTAAAAAATTAAAAAACAAGTAAAAGAAACATTAGACAAATTTATTAAGGCAAAAACTGATTTGAACACATTTCAGGGTTTTGCAGATATTTAGTAAGTAAAAAGATCAAAATAATGCTAATGGCTGTAGTAGTGCTGTAAGTACTAAGTGCTTTCATTTAATGCCTTACATTAATATTAATCTTTTTATTCCTAGTGGTTTCGGATTGAAACCACTTACCAAAAAATATATAACCATTATATCCATGACGCCATAAAACTACTAGCCCTACGCTATATGTTATAGAACCATCTCTAAGCAGTAAGCAGTATTTCACGCTAAAATATGTCGGTATGTTAAAATTTCATTTTAATATTTTACGCTGACGAAGTTGACATATCAAACAGCTCAAAATTGCAATACGCTATTAAATTTTACACAATTAGCGGATTGCAATGGCTGATAAGTAAATTTATCAGTGTTATATAATATGTGTTAAATTGTTTATAATTTTTTTTTTTTTATATTGTCTCATTTTTCGTACTTTTTAACGTGGTTTCGCGGCATAACCACAGGGATTTATGAAGTTGCGCTAATTTCAGGAAAAAGTGAATGAATTTTTATCGAGTTAGCAATATGAAGGAGAGTGAGTTTGGAACGTTGTTTGGAGACATTTCTTCTGACCAGGAATTTTATATAGAATATCTAATCTTATAAAATTCAACGTCAGGTACCAAGTGAAGTTAGATAGCTCGCTTAGGTGGGGATTCTGCAGTACAAAGAGTGAGTCTTATCGTATAAAGTTGAGATGCACATTATGGGGAGTAGGATTTTGTCCAACCGACAAAAAAAAAAAAAAAAAAAAACTTTAAATACCATGAAAAGTAAAGCCTTCTTCTTTTGTCCCAGTGGTTATCTGATTGAACCACCGCTTTTATTTCCATTTTTCTCCAAAAAAATCATGATACATTAATGTTAATCTTACGATAGTTTAATTTAATAAAAGGAATATTTTTTTGTTGAGCACATTTATTTTGGGCCTTAAAGGGTTAAAAATATTAATTTTTTAAAAAATACCAAAAATTCATATTTTGAAAAAATTATCGAACAAAAAATTTAGATTTTTTTCCCCGATTTTTAAGCAGACTCTCTGGAAAATACATTGCGAGTCATCAAAATAAAAAGCCAGTGGTTCTTAGACGCTATTTCGAGGAACACTAGTGTTCCATGAAATTATAACTCAATCGCTTTGTATATATTAGTAGCAGAGCTGTGATAAATACTTAGTAAAAGTATTTTAAATACCGATCAAAGTATTTGAAATAAATACTATTAGTCATCACAAAAAAAAGTATATGTAATATCAAATACTTTTGAAAGGAATTTGAAATAATGTTATTAGAAGTTTTTTAAATTCTATAAATGTAATTGAAATACTAGCAGTATTTCAAATACAGAAAAATGCTTGAATTGCTCAAGTATTTGAAATATGGACAGTATTTCAGATACGAAAAGTAATTGAAATACCCAAAATATTTAATATAACGGAAAAAAAGAAAGAAATATTTTATAATACATAATTTAGAACCGAAATAAATACATTAAGGATTATAATAACTGAAAATTAGTTTTAAATCTGGGTCCCATGGCGGTCCAAACTGTGACAAAATTATTTGAAATATTATCTGTCTCATTTTGTAATACGTAATTAACAGGAAAAGTTCATTTTTACTTGCCCGATCTTAATATATAAGGGGCAAGTATTGTAATCGCGAAAATTTTCGATGTCGAGATTTTGACTGATGACCACGTTTCATGGTCCAGGGATTCCAAAAAACCTATTTTCGAAGTGCCGTCCGTATGTGTGTGTGTGTGTCTGTGTGTATACACGATAACTCAAAAACGGTTTAACTTAAAGAGTTCGTTCTAGTACTAAAAAATTCTCCTAATAATTGGGAAGAACCCTATTGTTTTTTATTAAAATCCGAAACCGGAAACGCAAGTTATTAAACTTTAAAATTAAAAAAAAATCGTAACTAGTAAACCAAGCCTTGGACAAAAATTTGTAAAGGACATAATTTGATGTATTTTTGAAGATTTACCTAAATCATCTTTTAAACTAAAAAAAAAAATTATCTATTTTTTTTATTATTATTTTTTTTTATGGGAGTGCAAGTCTAGCGGGGGTCTCCCTACGCCACTGGTTTATGTTGTATATTGACATTACATTTATAATATTATCATAGTACTGGTTCACATGGATACGCCAAAGTCTGTTTACACCACAACAGTCACCAAAGTAACCAGATCTATGGTCTATTTCAAAGTAGAAAAATGTGTGTAAGAAGATAGGAGCTGTTTGTCCTTGCTTCGGATTGGTTTAGATCGACATCCCTATTACACTGTTAAAATATTGTTTTTAGTCCAAGTTGATAGATGTTCAGTGTCGTACATTGGAAATATATATTATTTATATTATTTAATTTTTTTCATATATTTTGTTATTATTTACATATTTAGACTTTTATTTATATTCTTGGCGTAGATTTTATGGAGAAAATTCGCCATGTAATTTGTTTTTACGCAATTATCTATTTTTTAGGTTATTTGACATAAATATTTTTTGACTCTTGACAATTAACAGATCAAGAGAGAGGACTAATGTGACGCCAAAGGACAGCCCAGCTGATTGTGCCCAAAGAAGAAGTTATTGACATAATTTTTAGACCTTCATATATACATATATTTTTAATTTTTATTTACAATAATTATTTAAATAAGAAACTTTAGCTCTGAAGATATATTGTTTGTTTTATTGCTTTATTTAAACTCTTTTAGCCAAATCTCTATTTTTATATATAGTACATAATTTTTAAAATTAATATTTTTAAATTTATGTCGTATAAATAACGTAAGTGTATTATCTGCCTTGTTTATTTCAATATCTTATTAACCTTTTTTAAATTAAAAAAAAAAAAAAAAAACTCACTTGCTAACCCAGTTGCTACGCCCATGCCCTAGTTGTAACTTATTTTAAATCGTACTCGGTTTTTTTTTAATTTGAAATAGACCATAGTTTCGTATTACAAACTGAGACGGATTATATAAGAGAATATTTGAAATAGTAGGAAAATATTTTAAATACTTGGGGGAGATTTGAAATACTAGGGCAGATTTGAAATACTATGGAAATATTTGATATACTATGGAAATATTTGAAATACTAAGAAATATTTACAAGGGAAAATTTTGAAATTCTAGCAAATATTTGAAATAATTAAGTATGTCAAATACTGATGTTTTTAGACAACAAATATCAAATACAAATACCACGAAGAAAGAATTTCCAATACCAACGGCATTTTTTTGAACTATTTGGAATATAGTATTTCCAATACCAAAAAGTACCTGAAATACTTTTTCACATATTTTATTTCAAATATTCCCAGCTCTGATGAATATCCCATGATTTAACTTCTTTTGCAATTGTAAATTTTCTACCTTAATTTTATATGGTTTGTAACAGGCTTTATACATGTTTAAAACGTTTCATTTCTAGGCAAGAAGCTACAGAAACCAGGGGTTTCTATTATTATTATTAATATTCTTATTTATTTATTTATTTATTTATTTATTTATTTATTATTATTATTATTATATATATAATTTTTGATATAGCTGCTTTTGTCATTGGACTATTCCTGTACATTTGTGATTAGTTTTGGTGTTGAACAAATCGATGTTAAATTTTACAATCAAAAATGTTGCATGGATTCGAAAATGTTAAAAACCACTAATCTAGGCATAAAATCTTTCAATTCATGCAAAATAAACCATTTTCATGAAAAAAAATCTTCATAGTATGCCAGAAGCAAGACAAAATACCAGAATTAGATTATTGGATAAGGTTAGTGCCAATTTAAAGCAAATCAGTACAGTGGCGTGCTTTAAATTTCAACCCCCTCTGTAAATTTATATTCCGCCACACAATTTTTCATCAATACATCAATTTTTGTAACTTGAGCTCCAAAACTTCTCGAGTCGTAGCTACGGTGCTATATCAGTATAACAAATAAACGAAATTAAGTCAAAAATAAAGGAGAATGAAATATTTTGGCGGCGACTAGGCTCTAAATTGGTCATTATACCAAAAATGAAATGGTTAAATTACCCATAAAAAAACTTTACAACTAGTTTTGTAATCTTTATGTTAATTAAAAAAGTAATATAAAAAAACACGCGTACAATAATTTATCAAAATAATTATTGACTATTATCTTTTAGTAATTAAGATATTTTGAAATGGGTGCAATTTACTTTGTACTGTACAAAAGATGAGCAAGTAATTAAAATGTAACCAACAGTAACAATATCATTTTAATTAACTATTTTTGTTGCTAACAAATACCATGACCGACTTATTGGACATGAAAATGAACTTGTGGGAAATTTAATAAATGACCTCGACAACAGAAGGTTAAATAGACTTTGGCAAACGACCTAACGTAACACTGAAGACAGTGATATATAAAGAGAAACGTCACTGGATGTCTCCCTTACATGCGGACTACTTTCATCTCATTTACTTAATAATCGCAATGAAGTAGATTGTAAATTAAAAAAAAAAAAAATAACTATGTTTAAATATAGGAAAACAATTTTAATTATATTAATACATCAAAGTATAGCCTGTTTCTATGGTTTAAGCAGAACTAGATTTTGAATTCTATTTACTTTTACTGATTAAATGAGGTTTTTGATCATTTTGCTTAGCTAAATACCACTTCAACCATTTAAAAGAAAGCTCATGACAACTTAGGTAAATGAAAATTCCAGTTAGTTCCTCTTAAACGTTTCGAACAAGAGAAATTTAATTGGCTTTTAACTTTTAAATATTACATTCTGCTTATAAAATATCCCTTACTAGTGGCGTAGGCAGGTAACAACAACAACCCCCCCCCCCCCATGAAGCCTTTTCTTGGTCATCACTTCAATTAGCCCTCTTCAATACCTTGTTTTTTCATTTTTTAACCCTCCCAAATAAAACCATCCTGGCTACGCCACTGTGACTTACAAAGTCCAAATATATTTTAAATAAATCTCACCTTTTGGCCATGTAGTAAAAACTTGTGAACCATCCTATCGATGTGACTAAATGAACGGGAACTAAAACGTACCAATAATCTCTGTACATTTGTTTAAACCTTGCAACAAGCCCTAATTTTTTTGGTGGCTCTTCAATTTTAATTCCTGTTTCTGGAATTTTATTGTCATCTTTGTTCGATAAATACCTTAACGAGGTATATGTAAAATATTCTGGCTTAATTCGAGGATGACAAAAATTCCTATTTATTAAACACACTTCGGTAACAGTTGTCAGAGATTTTTGATTATATTTAAGATGATTTTGTCTGATTATAGGTAAACCTATAGCTGTACATCTTCTAATAAAAGGTCGCATTTTGGTTTTGAACGTAGGTTATATTGACATTACAAACTTAGATTTTTTTAAAATAAGTTTTCTCTACCTTTCTGATGGTATATTAACGCACTGTTTTTTAGGAAATTTTCTTACTTATGCACATTTATTTAAAAGCGGTAAATGGTTTATTATCTGAAATGTAAATACGTCATTTACAAAGTTATGTGCGCAAGTCAATAAGCTTTTTTAAGTAATTTTTGTGTATAATTTACATATTTCAAAATATGTAATCACTTTCTACAATGAATTTTTTATTATTTTATTTGTTAATGACTGAATGATTAAATAAAAGGAAAATATTAGAAAAGAGGATTATTTTTTATGTTCATAGATGTCGATAAAGTTTAACTATCGAAACTTTATTTAATTAAAGCTAAATATTATATCTATTTAAAATCAAAAACTCTACAGCTAGAAGTGTTAAAAATTTATACAAAATAAAACAAAAATGGAAAAATTTAATTTTTTCATTTTCATAGATGTCGGTAAAGTAGTAATTGTAAACGTACCACGACCAAGTAGATTGCATAAGTATTTTTCGTCAAAAGATCGAATAACCACGTCTAATATACGCATTTATTTTACGATATTCTGAACAACATAATTTTTATAAATATTTTACGGTACATATTCTATATTTGTGCAGTGTTGATATGTAACTATCAAAAAAGAGTTGGCATTAGTTTTACCTTGAAATTTTTATCTATGAACGCCTCTGGTGACGTTTCCCTTGTAAACGTATTCATCTCCGAAGTGTTGTCTTTTCAATACACTTTTAATATTAGTTAATTAGCAATGTTTGTACAAAAATAGTGATAAATTTGGAAAAGTGATATATTATAAATAAAAATGAAGACTGTTATATTAGTTCTATGTTACTTTATTTGTGTAGAATGTTTTTACTTGCCCGGTCTAGCCCCTGTAAATTATTGCAAAAACATTGATAGAACGTCAGAAAACTGCAAGGTATGTATTTTTTAGAAACAGATCATTAAATTATATAATTAACAACAATTTTTATAACTTGGTGTATATTTTGTACCATGAACATTCAGACATGATTACAGGTAATCATGAATACCATTTCCTCCTAGGTTTATCACAAATATAATTCTATCTCAGATATACAAGTATCACAAGGAAATGTGGTGTGGTTCAATCTATCAATTGCATATTTCGAAGGAAGTTACGAGTTAAAAATACGTTCAGTTACACGAGAAGTGTTCGATAAATAGTGAGATTCATTCATTTGTATGAAACTCTACATCTATTCACTAGTCTGTTTATTAACTAGTTTTTAGTAACATTCACAATGAAAAAAGATGTTAAAGGAGTCAGCTAGCGGAACAAGTATTGTATGACAATTATTGAATTTTACATTTTTTTCGTTGTATTTACCATATAATAATTAATGGATGAATAAAAAGAATTAAATAAATGACGTGGCTATCACAATTTTTAAATTGGAATATTAGTGATTAGTTAGCTAATAATTTTACTTGGCTAATCAAAAAATTATTTCACTTCAGCGATTATAATTAATTTTCTATTTCATATATTTATACAGTGTTGTTCGATTATTATTTATTAAGTGCTTAAACCTAATAGTTAAAGGCTATTCCAAACCTTTAAGTGAAACTGTAGGCTATTCCAAACGCTTAAGCAGAACTAAATGGAATTTTAGTTTTCTCAAGTTGTCACTCAGGTCCCAACGACTCAAAAAAAAAAAAGTGGTTTTAGTGTTTTTGAGGAATACATTTGACTTTTAAAGCCCATGAGCTATTTTTTTTTGTTATCACTTGTAAATTTTAAGTGATGACCTTTTTTATGTCAATACCCGTATTCTAGAAGTAAAGACCTTTTTTTGTCAAGTAAGAAAAAGTGTTTTTGTCCAGCACTTATTACCGAATAATGTCGCAATCCTTACCCCCATAAAACAATGTTGTATTCTAAGCCCACCTGCAGAAAAAAAATCTAGGTGCGCACCTGTTATCACTAGCTAATTTTTTAACTATTGAAGTAGGTTTTTGATAAACAAAATGATCAATAGCTTCAATCAATCGTTAAAAATCACTAATTTGAAAATGTCGTTCCGCTATAACCAATGAAACTGAGTATAACTACAATTTTCATTTTTGTTAGTTGTCATGTGCTTTTCTTTTAATGTTTGAAGTGGGCTTTTGCTAAACAAAATTATTAAAAGCCTCACTTAAAACGGTAAAAGTTACTAGAATTCTAAATCTAGTTCCACTTTACCAAAACCAAAGAAACAGACTATATAGAAGAAATAATTTGCAAAAATTCTTAGTTTTGTAGATGGCTGACAAGAACATATTCATATATAGACAGTGGCGGCGCTAGCTCTTAAAATCTAGAGGGACCGAGAAATATTTGAGTAAAATCTGGGGGAGCCAGGAAATATTTGTGGAGTCCATCATTTTTTATCGTTATTAATGGACAGGTGAAAATACAAGTTATAACCTAAAAAACAAGGTCCTCACTTCTAAAATACAAAAAAAAGTCGTGACGTCTAAAACAAATGATGACCTAAAAAAAAAGTCCTCATTTCTAAAATATAAGTGATGACTTCCTTAAAAAATGATCCTTGTGCCCACACATTTTTCTCCAAGCATTTCTGGGGGCGAACTCGGGTCAGGGCAATTTTGGTGGAGGCTCCCCGGACCCCCCGATTGCGCCACCACTGTATATAGAGTGTAACAAGATAGAGTGAACAGGGTTTTGCTTTGATATGATTTGAGATACAAAAAAATAATTCAAATGTGATATGTAGTATTTTTAATAGGCTATATTGATCTTCTTCTTCTTCTATGTTTATTGGCTTGGTTTCCCATTTCGCCGGTTCTTAGCTCCATTATATAATGAAAACAAATACAAAAACACAACAAATATAAAAAAAATCAACTTTAGGTGATATATCAAATTTGACACTTTTTTAAATATAACTATTAGTATATTATTATACTAAAGATGCTTTATGAATTTATCTTTAAAAAAGTTAGTACAACTTAGTATTACAGCATTAACGAAATCTTTATAAAATAACAAACATTCCTTTCCCAACCTCAACTATCTCTAGATTATTTTGACGATTGTAGTATGCTGAGAAAATATAATGTATATTATAAGTGGAAAATTTCATTATTTTTGTTGATGTCGTCCCAAATTTTCATTCAAACGAAAAAAAAAGCATGAAACAAACAAGATTTGTTTACTTATTTTAATAATGCTAACTTGATATTTGTCACCTTTTATTGACTCAAACAACAAAAACGTGTATGACAAAAATCATTTAACACAGTAAAACACTATTTTGAAAACACTTCTATGTTTTTTTTAATTGGATTAATATTTGGGAAATTACGGGGCGCGGCAACTAAAATCTTAAAATATCTTACATAGTATTTACTTTATAGCAAAAGTAAAATTCTACAACTGCAAACCCAGCAATATTCGTAACTGCAAATAATGAAGTAAAACTTATAATACAAATAAATAAAATGATTTGTGACTAAATTATTCAAGAAAAATAATTTACTAAAGTAACCTAACCGAAAATATGTATTTACCTAAATTTACATCTAAAGTAAATAGTACGCATGCACAATAAGATGGGTTTGCTGTATTAGAATAGTGCCCAAAAGTTTACCTAAGTAAATTCTGTAAAATAATTTTTTTTGTCTTATGCATATTTTCATTAACTATTTTCTTATACGTCAGCTAAAAAATTTGAAGACTCACTTATTAGGCGTTTACGTTTATTTAGTCCACAAAATTGCTCAGATTGATCTGGTGACGTCACAAGATTAGTCGGCTTGCTCGGATTTTGTTAACATTTTCGTAAGCAATATGTGTCTGAAGTTAAGTAGTGACGCCTGGTGACGGTGGCGCAAACTGCAACTGTCAAATTTCGGTCGTTGATTACAACTGCTACCGCATTTTGCTTTATAAATATGAGTTTATTACTAATAATAGAATTCTATCACAAATGGCACTTATTTCGTATATTTTGTTAAGTTATGTTTTCAACACATTCCAATTGGCTATAAGATTCAATTTACCCGCGCTAACCCCCACCACCAGCAATCCATTAATCCCAGCAATCCTACCAAATCATCGAATTGCTTGGAAACGCTTGGATTGCTCCGGCGGATTAGTCGGATTGACTAAAAATAAGCTAATGTGTACACTCCGACTGACTTTACGAACGGATCGAGAGCACTCGGATCGCTCGGATTAATTTGACTGACTAAACGTAAACGCGTACTATTTCTGTTACATCAAAAATGTTCAAAGTACAGAATGTCAATTGTACATTTTCAATTTGAAATTAGGAATAAACAATTACACATTTTAAATGGAAATAAATATTAATAAAACAATATATTAGGACGAATAGAATATATTTACATCATAATACTAAAAATTACAAATGTAAATCAAAAATTAATTTCTAAAGTAAATTTTTTTAACAGACGACGCACACTGTTTACATATGCTTTGTTATAACCGTGCGTTTCGCCGGTCGCTATGGCGTAGTGGTCAGCTCATTTGACTACCAACCATGGGGGCTCGGGTTCAAATCCCGGTTATGGCATGGAAATTTTCTCAAAACAAAAATTGTCCTGGCTAATTGCCACAGAAGCAAAGGCCATTAAAAAAATTAAAAAAAAAAAAAAAAAAACCGTGCGTTTCATTGTAACATAAGTTGTCTGTTATATAAATCATAGTATATCGTAATACTATAGGTACGAGTGTTTGAAAATGAGCGACATAACTGGAACACTTAGCAACAGTCAGGTTCTTAATATTTTCATATATAATAGTGCCTAGCCGTTGAAACGATACTCAACTGTAATATTAATATTAGGAGGTTGCATTAAAAGTCGCTGTTTTCTTGTGTTCTTTTTTTTAAGTATTTATTTCAATAACAAAATGCGTGAATACATTAGTCAAAGTATTTGCCCTCAGAAGCTATGATATTTTCCCACTTTTCTGGCAAAAGTTCAATTCCGCGATGAAAGAATGTTTGGTCTTTTGAGCAAATTTTCCACTTCTCCGTAGATATGGGCATCTTCCAAAGCGTATTGCATCGATAGTAACAGATGGTAATCGCTTGGGGCTAGGTCCGAAAAATACGCTGCGTTCGAGAGAAACTCCTATTCGATCTCCATCAGAGTTTATTTCACGGCTACGGCAACATGGGGCCGAGCATTGTCATGGAGAAGAATCGCTTTCCAGCGATTTGATGAAATTGATTGTCATTTTCGCATCAAATTATCATTCCGTTCCAATTTTTGTTGATAACTTTCTACGGTGCTTGTTTCATTTGATTTTAACAGCGCATAATACAAGTGTATGTTTAGTTTTCGTGTCGATATTGATAGTTGACCAGGATCAACCCATGATTTCTTGCGTTTCGAATTTTCGAAATAGATCAATTTTTCATCGCCGGTCAAGATACGGCGCAAAAAACACTTCTTTTTATACATAGCAAACAAAGAAATCGAGATGTTAAAACGATTAACAATGGTATTTTCGGTCAATTCATATGACAGCTACTTCCCTTCTTTCTGGAGGTTTCCCATGGCTTGTCAACATCGTGAAATGGTTGATTTATCGATTTAAAGAGCTGTTGAGCCAATTCATTGAGTGTTTGAGCAGGGTTTTCTTTCAGTAAAGCTTGCAGTTGTTCATTTTCGATCTTTT
The DNA here is from genome assembly GCA_963971575.1 of Liopterus haemorrhoidalis. Lineage (NCBI taxonomy): Eukaryota > Metazoa > Arthropoda > Insecta > Coleoptera > Dytiscidae > Liopterus > Liopterus haemorrhoidalis. Next base: position 190,450,385 of record OZ020611.1, read on the forward strand.
TAAATTTACCTGGCCTTTTTTTGTCATGAACGTCACAATCACCACTTTTGAATCGTTGAAACCAATCTTGACATACTGTTTCCAATGGAGCAGATTCACCATAAGTTTTCACTTCCAAGCAATCGATTATCTTCAGCTACACTTTGTTTCAAATCAGAGTAGTGTAGAAGTACACATCGATAAAACAATTTATCGAGGTCCATTATAATTTGATAGAAAAGCACTTGTGTAAACAAAGGATAGCGTCTGATGACTGAATTTTAGTAGAAAATAACTATATATTTAGTAGAACAAATATTCAGTTCAGGAGGGTATTTACATTTTTTGAAAATTTAAAACGTTAGATAATTTAAAGCGTTTAATTTATTTGTACATTAATTTACCATTTTTACCAAAATATATTAAATATCTCAAATCAGTTTAAATAATCGTGTAAATAAAAAATAAGGTCAGTATTATATAGGTATAAATCTGCAAAATATTATGCACATCGGTTAAAGGATATAAGAGCGTCTAGAGTTTCTCGTTTATGTCTACGAAACCCTAGACATTTCTTTGTTATTTTATCCCCAGATTCTTAGAGAATAAATCTGCAAAATATTGTTCATTTCAGTCAAAGGATATAGGAGTGTCTAGAGTTTCTTTTTTATGCCTACGAAACCCTAGACATTTTTATATGTTATTATGCCGCAGTTTCTTAGAGAATAAATTGCAAAATATTGTTCATGTCGATCAAAGCATATAGGAGTATCTAGAGTTTCTTGTTTATGCTTACGCAACCCTAGACATTTCTATATATTATTTTATCCGCACTTTCTTAGAGAAGAAATCTGCAAAATATTATTAATGTCGGTCAAAGTATGTAGCGGTGTCTAGAATTTTTTGTTATGTCTCCGAAATCAGACGAATCATCCCAAATTATTCCGACCGGACGAACAGACAGGATTAAGCTTTTTATGTTATAGGGATATTGAAATACTCAATTAGAAATTGTTTATTTCCAATTTGAACTTGTTTATTCCCAATTTGAAACTGAAATGGTATAGTTCTATTTAAATATGAAGAGAACAGTGATGGATACAAATTTTCTGATGAAATTCTCACTATTTATTGAACACTCCTCTTATTAAAGAAATATTCTTGTTATAATCTGATTTTCTTGTTAAAATTTGCATGTTTTATATTAAAAAAAATTAATAACCACCTTTGTGTTTCAGAGTGATGTACAGTTATTTGTAAACCGTCTGAACACGGAAGAATCCGTGATACCTTTCGAATATCATCACTTTGATTTTTGTAGAGGAGATGAAACAAAGTCACCTGTTGAAAACTTGGGCCAAGTTGTATTTGGCGAACGGATAAGACCATCACCCTATAAAATTGAATTTATGGTTAACCAAACATGTACACAGCTATGTACACAACATTACAAGAAAGGAAATCAAGATGATATTAAAAAACTTACGTTACTTAAAAAAGGAATGAGTTTGAATTATCAGCATCATTGGATTGTTGATAATATGCCTGTTACGTGGTGTTATATGGTAGAAGATAATAGGCAATATTGTAGTATTGGTTTCCCGATGGGATGTTTCTCGAGGAAAACATTAACGGGATCTAACTGTGGGCTAAGTGACTCTTATAATAAACCAAACACATATTATTTGGTTAATCATGTTGATTTAACGATAACATACCATAGCGGAAAGAAAGAGGATTGGGGAGTCGATTTCCAAGAGAACGGTGGAAGAATTATTTCTGTTAAAGTAGTACCAAGGAGTATCAAACATAAGTATGTTTTGTTTATATATTATTACAGTAGGCCAAACTTTTCATCTTTCCGCTTTTCACTGTTTTGTTAACATGTTCTCTGTTCTTAATATTTTCCGAGATTTATCTGAGAACTGTGGCAATTCTTTTTTTAAACACAGTCATGCATAGGGTGGCCAGATTTCGGAATGCAAATACAGAATGGGAATTTTGATGGGAATATACCGTAAGTCCTTTTTCGACTTGCAAGATAGACCTTTTCCATGTTAAATTTTCCATTGCATATTCGCGACTCTAATAACCAAACGGCGCCACTATCGCCTTCTGAACTTTGGTCTTCACTTCTGCTCTTCACTTGGATTTGGGAGGTGAGGACCTTTTGTTTTGCTCTTCACTTGGATTTGGGAGATGAGAACCTTTTTTTTTGCTCCGTCCCGCATTGCCTTCTTAAGAAAATGGTCACCCTAGATTTGATTAGCTTGTATCGTCGCTCTTATAGCTTTAATCATTGTTCTAACATAAAGTAGTTGGATACTATTCCAGATATAAAAATATAGTACATTTACATGAAGTACTAAAAATTTTAATTAGTATATTTAACTATGTTGAATTAAATAGTTATATTAAAATAATACATTTAGATTTATTTATTTTTTTAGTCCAAAAAATCCAGACTGCAACTCGAAGAATCCTATGGAAATCCCTGGTGCAGAACTTGAAGGGGATATAGATATCATGTACACATTTTCTGTGAATTTCATACAGAATAACGATATCAAATGGAGCTCCCGATGGGACTATATTTTGGAGAGCATGCCTCACACCAATATCCAATGGTTCAGTATTCTAAACTCTCTGGTCATCGTACTGTTCCTTTCTGGAATGGTAGCGATGATCTTGTTAAGGACACTACATAAAGACATTGCGAGATACAACCAGATTGAATGCGGAGAGGATGCACAGGTAGGATTATTCATAAATATAATTTCATTTATATTTTAACAACATGTTTAATCTGTACTAATATATAAATTAGTTTTTTTGTGTATATGAATGTATGTATGTATGTATGTATGTATTTAAGTTAACTCCAAAACTAAAAACAGCTGCACCGATTGAAAAAAAACAAACGTGTTTATGGCATTGTTTATAGTAAAATAAGCCTTTTTTCATTACTCTCAGGATCCCTATTCGTTTTGGTTGAAGACAGGGTTTATATCAGGCCTGGAAAAAGGCGAACTGCGGGCCGCATCCGGCCTGCGCTTAAATTCTATCCGGCCTGCGAAGCATTTTATAAATTATTGTGTCCTGCAAAAATTTTACTGTCTGTCCAATATTATTTCAAATTTTCATTCTTTCCAATTTTCTTTTCATTTTTTTCTGTAAATTTTTCCTTTAAATAATACCAGGGATGGGGAGTTGGAGTCGGAGTCGGGAGTCGTGAGTCGAAGAGTCGAAGCTTTTTGCAGGAGTCGGAGTCGGGAGTCGGAAAAAGTTATCGACTCCCGACTCTTTGATTAAGTTTTTATCAAGGATGAGAACAATCCGAAACGAAAGCAAAATACTATACTACCAGAATTTTTTAAAGCATGGAAGCAGGAACGACATTTTGTTCTCTGTTCATGGACGAAAATAAAATTAAAAATATTCAATACCGGTTTCCTTCATACTTTCCAGTTAAAAAATTTAATTAATATTAGTATTAACAGATTAATGTGGATAAAGATTATTGTTTTTAATCATATCTAATTTTTCTTTTTTTGTATACTTTGTTTATTATGTTTAAACGGAACTAAACTGGATTTTTATTTTCTCTTTAGTTGGCAGCTAAAATCTATATTCCTAGTTCCTGTGGATGCGAAACCCTAGACATTTCTATATGTAATATTATCAGCAGTTTCTTAGAGAATAAATCTGCAAAATATTGTTCATATCGGTCAAAGCATATAGAAGTATCTAGAGTTTCTTGTTTATACCAACGAAACCCTAGACATTTCTACATATTATTTTATTAAATTCAGATAAATTAAGTACCAGCCGCTGAAAAATACCAAAATGTTTTTAGTCAAGTTATAGCTGGTGCCACTTCAGTAAGTTTCGGAATATTGCGTTACATTTCGGACTCTCGCTTTAAATTTGTTTTAGACGACAAGCACGCACCCAGGGACACACGTTGGGCTATTATATTATAGATTATCATTTGGAGGAAAAGAAAAGTCGTTAAAAGAAATAAATAAACAATAAATTTTATGTTTACAGCCAACACATATTGTTTATTATCTACTCAAACAATCCATATGGTTTGTTTATATAAGTTCAATAACAAACGACCGTCAGCACCTAAATAATGTAAACATACGCAGCGACGATTATATGCGTCATTCGGCCCACAACGAATACAAACGGTGACGCCTAAAAGCGTCATTCGTAAGATAAAGGTTAAGGCAAAATCCTGAATTTGTATGTTATTTAAACATTTGTATAGATAACCATTGTAAGCAAAAATCAAGTGGATATCTGATTGGTCCTAAGAGATATTGAGGAATCCCTGAAATCATATTTCACTCCCTTTTTAGCCCCTTAGAGATAATCTTTCGAAAAATCTCTTCTTAGTGGGTACTTACGTCATGGACGCAATATTCTTGGCGAATTTCATGTATCTGTGTCAAAGGATTGTTCTGTCGAATAAAAAATATCCATTTACCCCTTGGGTGAATAAAATACTGTCAAAACGATATCGAGATATTTTAGACACCTATTTGCCAAAATGGAATGTTATAACTGAACAAACATAGAAAATACGACGAAATGTATCATTCACCCAGATTGTAGATTCGCTCTTTAGGGGTTGATTAGGATAAAATCCTGAAATATGTTATTCGGCATTTGCATGGGTAGTCTTTGTAAGCAAAAACCAAGTCGATATCTTATTGGTCCTAAGAGATATTAAGGAATTCTTGAAATCACATGTCACCCTTTAGAGGTGAAATTAAAAAAAAAAACTATCTTAACTATTTTGAAATATTTTAAAAAGACACATATGTGCCAAAAAGGAATGATATAACTCAACAAATACAGGAAATACGACGGGATGTATAATTCACCCCGTATGAAGATTTTACTTCATTACAGCAAAAGAAATGTTGTCCTAAACATTTAGGTTGCTGGCCCTTGTCAGCGAAATCCTGAAATTTGTGAAAATTCATACTTCTAATCATTTTTTTTTTTATGTAATACACGGTATAAATTTTTTTTGAAAACTTCTTTTAAAACACTTTATCGATGACGTGAGTATTTTACCTAAGTGGATATATTTATTGAGTATTAAAGATAAGAAAGTTTAGAAAACGTGCAATTTTGTCATTTGTGCTACTAAAAACAAATTTCGAAAAAGTTATCAAAAAGCGTAAAAATAAATAAAAATAAATTACTAATATTTGTAGTTACTTGATAAGTATTTTCTTGGATATTTTAATCAGGAAACTACATACATGATAAAATGATAACGAAAAGTGGGTTTTAAGATTCAGTCCAGTTTTTTTCGTGTCCCATTTTACAAATATGTTTATCCGTTGTTTGAAATACTAGCTGGAGTACCCGTACTTTGTACGGTTTTTATAATGTACAATTTTGCTGTAACGTAAATGATAAGTGAAATAGTTTAAGTAGAACAGAAAATAATCGTTTCTTTATTTAACCTCTATTTTGTATATAATTTCAATATTAAGTAAATTCGTGAGATACCTCATTTAAAGGTAGCTCCCCAAATATATAGTTTCTTTTCCCATGTTCGCTTATAAGTAACACTTCCCTTGCCCCCTAATTAATTTGATTAAAAAAAGAATTGAACGAAATAAAAAAATTTTCCTCATACACCTTTTTAATATAAAGTAAAGAATAGTAAGACCGTAACTCCCATAATATTCATCCAATCGAAAAAGTATATAGAATAAAAAATTGATGTGAAGTGTGAATTTTCACACATTTCAGGGTTTTGCAGGTATTTAGTAAGTGAATGATGATTATTTTGGATGCGAAAACAAATTTTATATTAGAATATTTTTTTTGTTAATTTTAATTCGAACGCCTAATACCATTATTTAGGTTTCTAAATATGTGCCGTATTTTTTTTTTTATATAGCAAGGTTCATTAAGAATTTTAAAAATTGCGCCTATGGCTTCCATTGGTTGTTATAAGTTCCGCCCCTCTGATTTCGTGTACATTGAAACAGAATTAAATTATAATTTAAACAATTTCCACTGGCTATTAAATTTACGCTTTTAAAAATTAAATGCAACATTTGCCAAAATATAATTAGAATTTTGAAAAAATAATTTAAACAATATAGAAATTAAAAAAAAAAAATATATAGTCTCTTCTCCAGGGTTCGATCCCTATCGGATCGGGTTACATGGGTGAAAAGTCAGCGTCAAATACCACTAGACCAGCACACACGTTAGAGTGTTGCTTGTTACAAAGCTATAACTTGTGTACATTATTAGCCAAAAATCACAAAAAATGCGTTTTTTTCCAAAAACCTAATCTGATCAAAAATTCCTGTTGAATTATTCCGGTTCACACCAATGTACATTACTTAGAATTTTTTCAGATTTTTAGTTTAAACCATCTGGGCTACAGGGTGTGGGACAAAAATTTTTTTGCACAATTTTGGCAAAAATCGCATCAAAATAATTTATTTTGCAAAAATAAAAATTTGATCGTTAATCCACGTACCAAGGGCTTTCCTTTGATACCCTACTCATAATTTAAAAAAAATATTTTTGTTTTCGATGAGCACATATTTGTTTATATTTTTAGGGGGGTATGTTTTTTAGATGTTTTAGTATTTTTCCTATGTGCGGGTCAAAGAGTTGTATAAGCATGCCAAATTTCAACTCTCTAGGTTTAGCCGTTTGGCTACAATTTTTACCGACTTTAACAGACAGACAGACAGACAGACAGGCGACAAAATGACGGTATAAGGGTTTTTTTGGTCATACCTACAAAACCCTAAAAAGATTTGTTTTCTTATTTTAAACAATTTTTGTCATATGTTTTTGCTGTTATGTCAATCAGGGAGATATGTATTTATAAAATTGAGATTTAGGTTGTGTCCTTGTAACTCCAAATATTCGTCTAAATGAAAAAATGCATAGAAATAAAATATTTGTTTTCTTATTATAAACTATAGACCAGTGTTTCTCAATCTTTTTACTCTCGTGGCACATTTACCAAAGAAGAAAAATTTCGCGGCACATCTATGCAGTTATAGAAGAAGACATTTTGAATGCAGGCGCCCCTGTATTCAGAATATGTCAATTTCAGTTCGTCATAAACTGATCCTTCGTGTACTTTATTCTTATTAATAGTATTGTACGTATATTCGGACAATGATATTAAAATAATCACGACACTAGATTTTTTTTTACGAATTCGCGGCACATTTGGAAAATTTTGCGGCACACCCTTTGGGAAACACTGCTATAGACCATGGGGGCTCGGGTTCGAATCTCGGTTATGGCATGGATATTTGTGTTGTCCAAAAAATTGTAAAATTTTCTAAAATAAATAAAATTGCATCTACTGGATACTGGCCTTAGTAGCTAAGGCCAAAATATAAAACTAAAAAATTAATCATACTATCATAATCAAACTATTTTTGTTATATATGATTTTGCTGTTTAGTCAATATTAAGCGAGAGTATGTAGATTTTAGTTTTAGAGCAACTCGCCAAATATTCATCTAATTGAAAAAAATCATTGAACAAAAAATATTTGTTTTTTATTATAAACTATTTTTATTACATACATTTTTCTATTAAGCTAATAATGAGGAAGATATTTTAAGTTTTTTAATAAACAGTTTTAACCCCGAAACTTTTGAGCATAGGTTATAACCTATGTTCGAATCCTGTTTTTACTACCTGGTTATCATCATATCGCATTACGTAAAAATATGTCCAGCCGTTTTTGCGTGAATCTCGGACAGACAGACAGAAATTGATTATTTGTTGATATTGTGTATTAATCGTCTGACACATATAGATACCAAATAAGAGGCCGAAAAAATAAAGAAACAGATATACAGATCAATTCTGTCAAAAGTTACTGTGTAATAAAGTTACTACAACATAAAATATTATAAAAAATACAATGACTATCATTCATGATAGTAACTGACCTTGCTTATAGTGACGAATTTAGTAACTATTATCATACTAACAGAGTTACAGAATTGGTCTGATAGCCTCAAATTTTATTAATGTAGGTGAATTGTGGCTGTTTCAAAGTATGTTGAAATTCTTATTTGGTATCTGATGGTACATCTAGGTACCACACATACTCCCTAGCCCAATGAACTTCAACCTGCGGAACCCTACAGTTTCAATGCTATTTCTTTGGAACCCCAAGGCAAAAAGCCTCAATAAGCTGTATTTTTTTTTTTTTTAATTTTAATGTCACATTTTAAAATAATAATTTAAATGTTTATTATTGAATTTAGTCGAGATCAAAATTGATATTTTATAGCTGACTATATAGGAATACTATTATACCTACCTAATACAAGGTGTCTCAAAAGAAATTTTATATTTATTTAGCTTACTCCGTGAACGCAACGTATCCGAGGGGCGCGGGGGTTATGTCAATCGGTAGCCTGGCTCTTGGGAATTCAGTCGCTATGGAGCGTTTCTCGGGAGCAGACCGCGCGTTATGCGTGCGAGAGTTTTACAAAAACGGTGATTCGGCGACTGTAGCGCGTAGAAAATTCTGCAGTATTCGAGGTTTTCGCCACTTAAATGATGCGCCAAGCATTCCTCTCATTCGACATTGGGTTAAAAAGTTTGAAGAGACTGGTACAAAGCTGGATAAATCAAAATCCGGGCGACCTAGGTCATCAAGAACGGTAGAAAACGTGGAGAATGTTAATCAGTCTGTTCGTGACGACCCGAACCTTTCAATTCGGAAGCGCGCAAGTGCTTGAAATGTACATAGACCATCATTACATCGCATTATGCACAAAGACCTAAATCTGCACCCCTACAAAATTCAATTGGTGCAAGAATTAAAGCCCCAAGATGCCAGTCAGAGGCTTAATTTCGTAAATCAGGTGATTGAGGGATTTTCAACGTTTACCAACATTTTGTTTTCGGATGAAGCTCATTTTCATCTTAATGGCCACGTAAATAAGCAGAACTGCCGCTACTGGAGTGCAACGAATCCGAAACGCAAACATCAGAAACCCCTACATTCGCCTAAAGTGACCGTATGGGCTGCGATGTCGGCGCGAGGAATTATCGGCCCTTACTTTTTTGAAGACGAAAGGAGGCGCACAGTTACAGTGAATTCAGAGCGTTATGTGGAGATGTTAGACAACTTCTTGGTACCTGAACTGCAAAACTTTCCTGGCTATAATCAAAGAACATGGTTCCAACAGGACGGAGCAACTTCACACACGTTCAATATGTCTCTGCCACGTGTTCGTGAAATTTTCTCAGGCAAATTGATCTCCCGGAGAGGTGACATAAATTGGCCTCCACGCAGTCCAGATTTAACCCCTATAGACTTTTTCCTATGGGGTTATCTTAAATCTAAAGTTTACGCCAATAAACCGACTTCACTGGCGCATTTGAAAGAAAATATCCGTCACGAAATGGCAGCCATCCCTGAGACCACCTGCCGAGACGTCATAAGTAATTTTACTGTTCGATTAAATGAGTGCCGAGAACGCGAGGGTCTACATTTAGACGATATTATTTTTAAGAAATAAATCCCCAAAAAGTGTATTTTAATAATTAATAAACATTTGTTCTATATACGGCTTACTTTTTTTTTAATCGATCCACTAAATATAAAATTTCTTTTGAGACACCTTGTATAATTTTAATGCAAATTATAAATAAAAATTGAATCGAATAATTAGCGATATGCTGTTTTGAATCTTACTTATTTATTTATTATAAACATTTATTAGCAATCATTATAAAAATAAAATCCAATAATACAATACAAAGTACATATTTAAATAGTAGGTGATATAAGAAGTAAATAATAATCACTACTCAACAAATTTGAATTTTTTGTCGAGTAAAATTTGCTGTTTTGGAATAAATATGACCTACTGATACCTTAAGAAATTTGTAGCACCCTCAGATTTAAAATTATTCAATTTTCAAAATTTACCAAAATCATTGTATCCAAGCAAAAAAAAACAATAAAACCATTTAATTAAAGTTGAGGAACCCCAGAAAACGTTCCACGAAACCCCAAGGTTTCACGGAATACAGGTTAAATACCACTGCCCTAGCCTATCCCCGACAATAATATATTTTTTGTAAGCAAAATTCCATTAGTCGTCGTTTAATTAATAGAGCATATCTAATTTTTAATCCGAAATCATTACTGATGTTCAGAAACGAAAAGATTAATAGTTAGAATATAGAAATGTTGTAAAAAATTTGTTTTCCGTTTTATTATTATTTTTTTTAAATTTTTTTCTCTTTACTAAGTTATTAACAGTCCACTTCATTAAGAAGTAACCATCAGCTATTCTTACAGGAAGAGTTCGGCTGGAAATTAGTCCACGGTGATGTATTCCGACCACCACGAAAGGGCATGCTGTTATCAGTCCTGCTCGGTTCTGGTGTCCAAGTGTTCTGCATGACTCTAGTCACTCTGGCGTTTGCCTGTCTCGGATTCCTCAGTCCTGCTAATAGAGGGGCCTTAATGACGTGTGCCATGGTCTTGTTCGTACTATTAGGAACACCAGCAGGATATGTCAGCGCAAGAATATATAAGAGTTTCGGAGGAGAGAAATGGAAGAGTAATGTACTGTTGACTTCTATGCTTTGTCCAGGGTGAGTACATTTTATGTTCTTAGATACATTTTTGCTTTGTTGCAGAAGATAACAATAATACAGACTGACTTTGCTCTATGGAAGTTATTTTTATTACATATCAGCATTCAGCTGTGTAATAGTATATTATGCAACGAGCATGGAATGATGGTCATTTCACACGAGTATGAAAGTTACGCCACTAGCCGTAGGCGAGTGACCTCCTAAAAATATTTAATTAAAAAAACTGAATTTAAAATCTCATTTATACTTTAAATTTGCCTTAAATTAGCTAAATATATCTGCATATATTTATTTTTATTATTTCTAATTCAAATAACTTTCATATAACAGTTAGATTTTAAAAATTTAGATCTAGAAAACAATGCTAAAGTGGACATTACTTATAGTGTCCCGATACACAGTATTGCCACATGCGATTTCTACGCAAATGTATTTATCTACGCAAGTAATAAAAGTGAACTGGAAAGGGCAACAGCGGCGAGGTTTAGTGTGTATGGGTTAGTGAATTTAGGCCGTTGTTCTTAGCTTAGTTCGTTTGTTTTGATTTGTGATAAATACACAGACATAAAACTGGATACAGTGCGATATATTAAAACTAACGTGATTAACTATGAAACTATATTATTAATAAAAAATATTTGTCTTCATTGGCCAAAATTGAAATTTTCATAATCGAACATAAATGGAAATAGAACATTAATAGAGGGTTCAGTAAAAAACAATGGTAATAATTTAGAATGGGGCACCCAAAGCTACAATGTTTTTAACGATGATTGAGCTATCTGTGGCTCAGAGCTTAATAAAAAAATAAAAAAATCATTTTCAAGTCGTACTTGGAAGTATAATTTGAAAGCGAACGCGTTTTTGAGAAAAATCGTGTTCCCTCTACCTTGATACATTGTGTATATGAATTCTAAATATGTTTCACGGGCCAGATTGAGTTGTATTGGTAGCCAGATATTTCAAAATTACAGAAGACGGTTGAGAGAAATTCTGAAAATCATTTGAGAACATGGGGAAGAAATTCTGAAAATCAATTTAGGACAGGGGAAGTAGAGAAATTCCGAAAATCTTTTGAGGACGGGGGGGGGGGGATTAAAACAATCAAGGGGCAGAAATTTCATTCAAGCCGTTGGAAACTTGTTATTGGGCCAGATTCGGCACGTGGGCCATAGGCTGGACACCATTGCAGTAGATGGATTAAAAAGTGTCCCCCCCCAATATTTTACCCACCAGCCGCTACTGGAATAGCATATATCATAGAATTATTGTTAGTATTTATTGTTACCTATTAAAAAATATTATAACATGCAAATTTGAGACTATCAGACCAATTCTGTAACTCAGTTACTATGATAATAGTTACTAAATTCGTCACTATAAGCAAGGTCAGTTACTATCATGAATGAAAGCCATTATACTTTTTATAATATTTTATGTTGTAGTAACGTTATTACACAGTAACTTTTTACAGAATTGATCTGAATGTTAAACTAATGTGAAATATTTATTGCAGTGTCGTATTTGGGTTGTTCTTCGTGATGAATCTTGTGCTGTGGGGCAAGGGTAGCTCAGCAGCTGTTCCGTTCACAACGCTACTAGCTCTACTGGCACTTTGGTTTGGTGTATCAGTTCCACTCACTTTCATCGGTGCATACTTTGGTTTCAGAAAAAGAGTAAGTCACATTATTAAATCTATCACAGTTTTGTACAAATACAGATCGTGTGGTACACCCAGTCATTTAAGGTGTAATTTAATATTTATATTATTATGGGGCACTACAAATTTTGTTGTTTTATTGTTGAATAATTCCTAGCCATATTATTAGTCGCACCTTGATTTTAATATCTTTAAACGTTGAAGAATAAAACAACAAATTTGTTAGTAACAACCATTTACTAATTTATTTTTAGTCTGTTATTTAGGCAATCAAAAATTACACATATTTTTAATATTTAGCCGGCTTTCAAGCCATTGACGGTTATTAAAGTTTTTAAGCGCCTTGGCTACTATCTGCATCAGTGTATGATAATTTTATCAATCAGTTGATTTTTTGTGGTAATCAGTTCTTTTGCCACCTCTCTCTAAGCCAAGTTCATATCCAACTATCATTGTTACAGTCAGAAAATTAAATTATAAACAAACCTTATATAGACGCTTTAAAATTGAATTTGAAATTTTGTAAATTCAAATCGCGGGTCAAATTCTAATATATAATGCGTAAAAAAAATCTACCTCTTTAAGGTGTCAGTATTTCTATGAAATCCCCCTGCAAATCTCGTTAACTTTACCTGAGCTAGCGGCCTTGTACTTGAATGTATAATACAGATAATTGCAGAATTCCATGTCGCTATTATTATCATATTTGTCGATTTACCTAAGCTGTTTCGTGAATGCACTTGCTTAAACCCAACCTTACTTATCTTATAATCTCTTTAGAATCTTCAGAACCACAAAGATCTATTTTTGTACGAGTCATTTGAAATCGTCATAAGGGTCACCGTGTGACCCGCGGGTCATACGTTTTCCATCACTGTTCTATAGAGGAAAGTCTCTTAAGGCTGCATATAACCCCCAGAGGTTACCAATTTCTTATACAAAATTAACAATCTGAAATAAAATTAGTATCAATCTATGCATCAAATTTTGCACCGAATTTATATCTATCTAATATGATAGTTTTAATTGTAGAAACATATATTGTAAAAATATTATCGCTCAATAACTTAAAAATAGACATCAGCGATACTGTTCTGTAATTTTTTAAATCTATTTATGGGTTTCAAATAAATTTCATATTTATATAGTTTTGTGTAGAAATGTTCAAATAATACGTTAACATTTTGTTCGACTTGATTACTTATAGTTTAGTACTATCGTCGAAAAAGATTATACTTGATGATAATGGAATGCCACTTGGTACACGTATTCTTCACAAAAATTAAATCATTTTTACCTGTAACACCTATTTTAAGAACCGCGGCAGATTCAAGATGGCGCCAAATATAGACTATCAAGTACAATAACTATAAGTAGTTTTCACAATAGAACCAAATAGCTAAAAACCCTTTTGTAGAAGGAAGCTTTAGCTACAATTTGCCGCATCGTACGCAAATATACATCGATTGGTTTACAAGATGGGGTCTATAATGCAATTTGCTTATTTACAATTACATAACAGTTTTTTCTACAATTTAAAATATCCTATTAGATATTATTAGAGATTATTAGTTTTGTATAAGAAACTATTGAGCACTGAATGTGAGAACTGGTTGTGCGCCGCCTTAAAATAATTCTATGAATAATAACAATATAGATGAGCCGTATTATAGCTGGTGCAATGAATTATAAAAAAAGGTTTGCCTAACAATATGGCCAGGGTCTGTATTGTTATAAGGTCACACTAGCTTGTACAGGAATGATGCCAATCGTCAGGATCACACTAAAGAAAAATACTTTTTTTTTTATGCGAAACTTATTATTTTGGTCCATATCTACCTACAATATTGTACAGGTACCCCACAATAGTTCCACGACTTGTACGAAATTCGATAACGTACCTAAAGCGAAACACTACTTTATTTTCAGTTATCCATGCATGGATGTAACATATATTACACCGGTCAACAGGAATTTTGAGTCTGGGTTCTGCATATGTGATTTTTATTTCTTTCACATTATTAATTAAAGAAAAAATAGTTTTACCCGAAAAAGTTTGCTTTTGTAGCTATCAGAATGAAATTACGGATTTTAAGAAAATTTCCCTTTTTTCAGACCTTTATTGTATGTAACAATAATACAAACTTTTGTTATGAATTTGAATCAGTTTTATTTACAAGAAAACCACTCGAAATAAACAACTAATGTAACAGAATATATAAAAAAGTTTAGAAATGATTATTTTTCGTATTTCTTCTGTGATTGTATGGACTTTCTCGTATTAGCCCCCAAATATAGTCCCCCGTCATACTCTCATTGTATTGCCCCTGATAACGACGTTCAAAGTCCACGCGTCTTGATGAAAACGTTCACCTTGTTCTTCCGAACATGCTCCCATGTTATCTTTAAATTGGTCCAAGTGAGCATGTAACATATGCACTTTAAGGGACATTCTGCAACCCATGAGCTTAAAGTTATCAAGCATAGTTGCAATAAGCAACATTGTAATTGTCTGCTCTGTTGTTTCCGAGAAAACCATGAACCACTGCTTTCAGGCTTTCCTTACATGAGTATTGAGTATCTGAAAATTCGTCACTGGCCATTATTTTCTTTATTTGTGGTCCGACAAAAATAAAGGTAGCAAGGATATTTAGTATAACCGCCTATGCAAGGCGGTCGGAATCTCATGCATTCCTTCTGATTGGCGTCTTTTCGTAGACAGTTTACAAAAGTCTACAAAAAGTTTAAAAACTGTCCTTCTTCATAATGGAAATAGATTTCCATCTCTTCCTTGGGATCATTCCGTAATGCTCAAAGAAAATTACGAAAATGTGAAAATGGTGCTTGATAGTTTAAAGTATGATGAGTATACCTGGCCAGTGATAGGGGATTTTGAGATGGTTGGATTTCTGATGGGATGCATTCCCATCAGAAATCCAACCATTCTCTTGTTTTGATAAATTCGCCGCAAATATAGCAGGATGAGTCTACCTCGTGTTTACAACTTTTTGACGCTATTTTTGGATCTGCCGCCACACAAAATGCATTGTATCCCTGCAATGCGTATGCGCACATCGACTATGAACCACGTAAGTGAAATGCCACTTGCATTCCACCCGCTCGTCCCCGCCCTTACTTAATATAACGCGCTTCTCCTTATATGGTCATAAAAATAAATAAATATATATTGATCATTGTAAAATGTACAAAAGCAAAGTTTTTCAAAAATAAACGAATGTTTTAGTTATTTTTCGATATAAACAATCAGAAAATAGTCATTAAAATAAAGACTCAAAAAAATATATTTTATTTGTTGACCTGTGTTATAAGTAACATTTCTTATAATGATATTTCCTTTATTAACACGATATTAAAATAACTTGACGCATATGAAATGTACAGGATCTTTGTATTAAGTGAGGTTATTTCATGATTTATTTTGTTTTCCAGGCCTTGGAACATCCAGTACGAACAAACCAAATCCCACGTCTCATTCCTGATCAATCTGTGTACACTCAACCAATACCAGGAATAATAATGGGAGGCGTATTACCATTTGGTTGCATATTCATCCAACTATTTTTCATCTTAAACTCATTGTGGTCCTCTCAAATGTACTACATGTTCGGTTTTCTATTCTTAGTGTTCATAATCCTCGTAATCACCTGCTCTGAAACGACAATACTATTGTGCTATTTCCACCTTTGCGCAGAAGATTATCATTGGTGGTGGAGATCATATTTAACCTCTGGTTTCACAGCTGTTTATTTATTCTTCTACTGTTGCCACTATTTTGTTACTAAATTATCAATCGAAGATGCTGCATCCACTTTCTTGTATTTCGGTTATACATTAATAATGGTATTTCTTTTTAATCTCCTTACGGGAACCATTGGTTTCTTTGCATGCTTTTGGTTCATACGTAAAATTTACAGTGTTGTCAAAGTGGATTAAATTTTTGTGTATAAATAATTAATTTTAAATATGAATTTAAAATAATTTCTTAAGATTTGCGTACATTTTTGGTCATTCCTAACGATTATTTATTAGAAATATACATAGTCATTTAAATTATTGTAGCAGACTGTTAAACAGTGGTGTCCAAACTTTTCTGTTAAAGGGGAAGTAGATTTTTATAATGGAAATATACACATCCTCATTAGGAATCGCAAATATAGTTGCGTGCTAGTTGTGTACATAATTTCTGTACTATACAAGAATGCCTTAAAACTAGCATTTCCATTTTATCATCTAGATGTTTATTTAATATTTCATGTGTATTTCCTCAAAATTAAAGTTATTTATCTCAAATGTTTAACATTAGTTGACCCTTTCTAAATGGTCGCAGAGCGCTTACCACTACCGTGTTTATCGCAATATGTCCTCAATAGCGGCCGTTTTAAAACATGTGTCACTCTAATGACCTTTTGTAACGAAAGGGTTAAAAGATATAGAAAAAATATTTATGAAAATTGGCTACTGCCAGGCCTTTTGTCCAAGAAACGTATCGTCATAGACGCGTACAAGATTCTTCATGCTGCGAAGATTCAAGTAAGTTTAGGCCATTTGTCAACGAAGCGATCGTTACGCAACACTGTACAGCGATTAAAGCTTGACTAGTTTGCAGGACAGCGTTTTTCAGTTGATGGTATACAGACTGGGTACTTACATTTTTAAAGCGCATCATCCGTTTTTGTAATTTGAAACTGTATAATTATAAAATGTTTTTCAAGATTATACTTATTAAAAATTACATAACTTACGTTCTTATCATTGTATTGTTTTCTAAAATAATGTTCATCATGATTTTCAGATACTTTATTTTTGATTTTAATGCTACATTTATGTTTTTTATTAAAAAGTACAGTGGTAAGTTTGCTGACTAAAAACTGGTTACACTCCAGCAGTTCTTTGGTGGTACACCAATGTACTAAGACACACAGGTTGAAAATCACAAGTCTGTCGGGGGAAAAGTGTTTCTCATTTCTTGTCGGTAAAGATCAAAGACTTGAGTTTAACAACAAGTATAGACAGCTATTGTACAGTTAACACTGCCATCCGATACCTATTCGAAATGACATGTCGCGACAAGGAAAAGTCGCTCGACCTTAAGGCCACGAACATACAGAAAGCTGGTAAATCAGCGCTGACAATCGGTACCGAAAATAAGCGTACTGGATTACTGGTTGAGCACACGCTAAACGCTGATATTGCATGTGACACTGACAGGTGACATAACCTATATATTGAAGTTTTTATTATTTTTTTCCCCCTATATATCGTACATTTTTTAATTATATTGGCCTAGCATAGAGTGAATGCTAGTTTTGAAAGTGTATATCTACTCTTTCGTATATTGGCTCAATTATATGTTGAAATAAGTGAAAATGGCGAGTTCTGATTCATCTTTGGATGAGTTGTTTCTAACAGAATCACTATATTTAAAAATGGAACCAAAAAGAAAAGGTATACATGCAATAAACCAAGAGAGACGTAAATATGGGGAATACCACCACCTTTTTCCTCAATTAAAAGAAGATGATGCACGATTATTTAAATATTTTTTTGTTTCGGCGCTGACAACAAGCTGCTTACACTGCTTAAACGTTTCGGTAAGCGGATAGCCAACACCGACCGGCG
The DNA here is from genome assembly GCA_963971575.1 of Liopterus haemorrhoidalis. NCBI lineage: Eukaryota > Metazoa > Arthropoda > Insecta > Coleoptera > Dytiscidae > Liopterus > Liopterus haemorrhoidalis. The sequence goes on from OZ020611.1 coordinate 190,468,314, forward strand.
CAGACCAGTTCACAGCGTGTGCGGTTATATTTGAAAACATTGACAGATACTGCGGCAGATCAGCGCTTGTTGCCAGTAAAGCCGGTGTCGGTTTTCTGTATGTTCGCGGCCTTACGACCGTCTAGACAGGTGCTTGTATAATGACATGAACTGTGTCGCTCTAGGGTAGACACGCCAATAAACACGTACAAATATTCTTCAACCGTATAAAAATCGTAACGCACTTTTTGCAGTCATTTACGTATATATCTAGCGATACAGGAGACTTACTATTGTGTGTTTATATTCGTAATTGTGGAAGAAAAAATAAAAGGTTTTGAGTTCATCCTTGCAAAATGAATAAAAATACATTTTAGGAACTGGTTCAATCATATTTACTTGCCTGCTAATGTATGATTAGATAAACATGGATGTTTCTCAACTTTTAATATATATTTGTTATATTTTTACTGACAGTGAGAAAAAACTAAATCATACTACATCTGAAAACCGTATATAGTAGTCCTAGCGGCTGACGACACGAATGACATGTCGTGACGAATATTTTGCATTGCACCTTCGTGTACAGATAAGAGATTATAAATTTGCACTGCAATATAGATTGCAGCTTAACGATGTTGTGTATTAAATACTGGAACTTTTGTAGCTTTAAACATTTAAAAAAAAAAAAAAAAATCAGGGCTAAATGTCCCAATTACACTGTGGCTCACAAACATCTATGACCTGACCTGGATTCGAACCCGGGACATTTGGCTTGTGAAGCAGGAGCGTTACCTCTACGCTACCAAGGCCGCCACATTTGCTACAACTAAGCTGAATATTAAGTACAATCTCACGAGTATGTGAATGCAAAATATTATTTGCAATTGTTGACATTTTGTGACGCCATTAACTCGCTAATAAATCAGTGAAGAAGGTGTAGACAAACTTAATTTCGTATTGTGCGCACATTGATCTCTGGGCAATATAACGATATTATAGAATGTAAATAGTATATTGATAATTTTTCTGTCTTTACATTAATTGCCTACAAATGCAGGATATGTCGTAACATGCAGTTTTATAAAACGCACAATAAACAACTATCTTCTATTGTGAAGCTGTTGTAAACTACATAACCTCAAAGAGGAAGAAATGTTTATCATATTCGTCTCGTATAATAGCTTTCCTCTGCCTATAATACGTCCAGAATCGGATTTATGCCTGGGCAAGCAAATCGACTGCTTGGGGCCAAACACATTTGTTAAGGGGCCCGCGAGACTTATGATTGTTACATGACTCAACAGAAATGTTATTAAGTCTTAATTTTTCGCGGAATTGTTTCTTATTTTATTACTAGCAGACTCTTTGCCAACAACGTTGGCAAACTGATATCGAATAAAAATCAATATAAGCAGGAATCAATTATTAAAATGTGTCTGATAAAAAACTGTTTAAAGTGTGTCGTTTAAAAATTAGTATCGGGCAGGATACGGCCCGCGGGCCATATGCTGGACATCAATGGTATAGCTGTTTCTGATTATACCTAGCACATCCTAAAAAGCTGCTCAATGCGTGTCGTTTAAAAATTATTATCGCACCGGAGACGGTCCGCGGGCATATCATCAATTGACATAGCATTCTTTCGTCAAATCACCGTACATACTGACTTGAGAGTCTTAAGAGCTCTGGTAACCCAGCTGCTTTGTCGAGGTACGTCGTTCCCACCACTCAGTGCGTGACCGACCGCATGCCGCAAGACCCGCTAGCACCCAGGAACTTGTGTTACGTGAAGACGAATTTGGGCTTATATATATATATATAATAATATATCCATATCTATTATATACATGATGTATAATTCAAAATTTAATAAAAGTTGGCCATAAGAGTATTTAAAGCTGGAGGATCAAAGAGGTTTTGATCTGGCACTAGCTATGTATACACTTTTGTTTGCTTCTGTTCAAACATGAATGTGAATAATAAAAAATTTGGGCTTCACATATTGTATTTCGTGTGAGAAGTACGTCCAGAGGCTTAACTAGGATTGTGATGCCCTTGGCAAATATATAGCTTCGCGTCTTTTTCATGAGTGATGGGGGATAAAAAAGTATTTGAAGAGGGGCGTACACTGTCTTTCAAGTACCAGCGCCCTTAGCAACTGCCCCGATGCCAACGCCCACCTACGCTACTGAGTACGTCATTATTTTCCAACGTCTTGTTAATGTTACGATGAGAGCGTGCAATAAAGTTTTTATTACACCATGTTATGATAACGTGAAAAACAAAAACACTATGAAAAAATTACGTGTATCCTTACTTTTTGTAATAATTGTAGAAAATAATAGTTTTCATACGTTTTTAATATTTTAAATCAGTGTTAGAAAATATATTGTCTGCACCTGGTAGGCGAAATATGTTTAGCACTCTTGAGTGTTCAGCTCGTCTCCGGCTCTTCAAACCTTGACTCACGTGTGCTAAACTGTAATTTTTCGTCCTTGGTACAAAATAACTATTTTCAATATATTTTGAATATTGCTAAAACGTATCACATTCAAGTATATCTCCAATAAAAATTGCTTCTTTTTTACTTACCAAGTGTACCTTAACTCGCATCGTAGCTACAAATCAAGATACTTTTGAAGCTTCTTGACCTCTGTTATGCAATGTAAATGTTATTTTGAAAGAAAAAGAAATGATTGTGTACAAAGCAATAACCAGGGCTGTGGAGTTGATACTCAAAATACCCGACTACGTCTATTTGATTTCTTGGATGTGTGGACTATTAATGACTATTATGATCAGATTTAATAGCCAATAATTTAAATAACATCACAAGTACAGTAATATAGACAATACATTTTGTAAGATTCTAACAAAAACAATTTAACCAAATTATAAGCAATTGACGTTCAATATTAGCGAATATTTTTAAATTTCGCTAACCGAATTCCTTGTATTCATTCACTGTCAAGACGGATGTTGTTTTTGCGCTGCATAGAAAGAAAATTCTACAACTATTTTGTTAGTGCTTCAGACTGCAGCAATATGCACCGATGCATATAAGATAGGACGTGTTTTTTTTATTCAACTCAAAACATATTACGAAAATTGCATAGTATGATCTGCCTACGGTCAGCACGCGAACTACCAAAAGAAACGCCACAAAGGGACCGAAAATATTGATAACAGTTAACATACATAAGCAAAGTGTGTAATCCAAATAGGTTTAGGCGCAAATAGCCATCGTTGCTGTGCGCCAGAAATTTTAACCAACTAAGTCAGGTTTGGGGCCTGGACTTTTAAATACTGTTATTTCAAGTATTAATACATATTGTCTACGATATTTTACTTGGTCGATGATGGTTATAAAGCGCATGGTTCAATCGAAAATCTGAAAACAGATTATCCAAATTGAGTGACATTCGAATTGAGGAAAAAATATCGTTTTGTTTCAGTCTCTTCCCAGTTAATGGTGCATACAGAGTGATTATTTAATGGCGAGACGACGTCACTGGAAGTTTTAATAATTTGCCGTTTCATACACATCGTAGCAGGCGATTATGCGCGTAGTAGACACTTCCGTCATCTCCAAATTATTGAGTCAATGATTTCCTGCCATTCTTTTATTTGATTTTCTATTATTTTATTTGATAATTCGGTGACGTCGTCTCGCCATTAAATAATCACTCTGTATACAAAAACACATATGTTTATGTGAATATATTCAAATAAAATAAATAATGAAAATTAAGGACGTGTATTGGTACGAGTAGTCCAGTTATGTTATTTATAGTTAATATAGAATTGTTTATCGGTTGTCAATCGATCGATCTGCCAAATAAATTTTTGCAGATAATATTACGATTATCCAGTAGCGGACTGGCAACATTTTCCGGCCATGGAAAATTGGAATAAATCGGCCCCATAGGGTCAAGAGCCGGCCTCATTGGATCAATGACCGGCCGCATTGATCCAAGAGTCGGTCCTGTTGGGACCGGCCCACCGGGAATTTGCCCCGCCGGGCCAGTCGCCACTGCGATTATCGACCTTTGTCGATAATCGTTAAAGAATAAAGTAATTCAAGTTAACTATGAAATGACGTCACATCTGGTTAATTTAATTGCTAATGTTAGAACGTAATGTAATTAACATGCAAGCCATTATTCAGTTGTTAAATTTGGCTTCCACAAGTTGATAGCCCTTACCTAGGTTATCACATCTTCTGGAAGAGTCCCGTTAAATTTACGTTTTATTCTGAATTGTATCAAATTATAAAGATGCCGAAAGCTCTTAGTAGCTGCACTCAAAGGCTGGGTTTGTCCCTTAATAATTATTCCGAAAGAGAGCAAGAAAATGGCGGGCCTTTAATTGATCAGAACAAATAAAAATTCGAATATTTGGAATTCAAATATTCAAAAATATTTGTTCGAAATATAAAATATTTGACTTTTTTATAACTCTACATCATAACCTTTACTCCTCTCCCCAACCCCAACCCCTACATAACGTTTTGACTATTTTTATCATAATGTCTGTCTGTCGGTCCGTCTACACGAGCAGAGCAAATTCGGCTAAAAGGATTTTTATGAAACTTTATATTTAAGCTTTTGACATCAATTGCACGAGTTGATCAACTTTTGGTAAAAATTGGTTAACTTGAAATGGAAGTATACTCGTTTCGGTTTTAAGATTTTTCCGAATATTTCACAACAGAAATATTTCGAAAAAAATTATCTAACGAAAGTTGCTATAAAAGCAATAACTAACAACTTTTATTTAAAACTGTTTTGATAAAGCAGTATAAATTAATCAAGTACTTTGTGACGGCGGTCGGTCTGTGGTGGCCACAACTAATTTTTTGACATTTGGCAACAAAACAAATTTGTCAACTGTGATTTCATAGTTAATTTGAACAGACTTTATTAAAGAATTGCACAAAATCACAACTTATGAAATTAGATTTTGATTAAATAAAAAATAATCCAAACCTGGGCCCTGCAGGCTGCACGGGTGCCTAATAATTTTTTCCGGCTTCCTTCCCATCTCTTCAGGCCTGGGTGTCGCTCCTGGCTTTAAATGGCAGTGCTAAAAACAATTTACTCTGTCTGATATATGCGCTATTTAGCGCACTTCAACATAAAATTGTTTTTATGCTTAGTAATACTACTTATTTATTTCTTTTTGATAAAATGTAAGGTGTAACCAAAATTACATCTCAGAGGTCATGAATTCAAGCTTTAATAAAAATATTTCTTCATAATTCGTAAGTATTTGTTTTGTGTATTTTTTTAAATAATCGTTAGAAATGAACCTACGCAAATTAAATTTGTATTATTTTCTAATTTAATGTACTAATATAAATGTACACGATAATTGTTGTTTTGCTTTGCTTGCTTTGTGCCCTCTTTTTAAGAATGTTCCTTTAGATTCACACTGCACGAAACAAGATGGGACTTGAACAATGAAATGAAAATTTGTAAACATAAAAATATTATAAAATAAGGTGGTTTGTAAATAAAATCATCAAGTATTATGTTTATTCATTTATTTATTTTTGTTGTTGGTATTAACTGTTTATATCAGCGGTCGCCAAAGTGGTGGTCCGCGAGAGAATTTCACTGGTCCGCAGAGAAATGTGGAATATACTTACTCATAACATTAAGTTATGTTTTAAGATGCATTAAATCCAATGTCCCTCCATGGCTTATACAACTACCAAAAATTAACCTAAGCCTGTTACACTACGACAAAAAAATTCCAAATATAATACAAAATAAATTCCACCGAATCAAACAAAGATACGAGAATAGTTATTTTATATTCACTGATGCATCCAAGATTGGCGATAAAGTAGGCTCAGCGATAATTATGGAAAACGAGACACAGAAACACCATCTTCCAAATGAGGTTAGCATATATACGGCTGAAATGACTAGCATATATTTTAGTCTGAAACACATAGATCAGCTAAATACAAACAATACCAGATATGTAATATGCTCCGATTCCCTCAGTTCACTTCAATCTTTAACAGTAATATTCCCAAAACATCTCCTTATAAAATTTATCCAAGACCTTTTGTTCCACCTCTCCCAAAGAAACCTGGAACTTATTTTCATATGGATACCATCACATACTGGCATCACTGGAAACGAACAGGCTGATGTTGCTGCCAAAGAAGCTACTAATCTCGCAGTAACCAAAGTACCAGTCCAGGCATACGACCTTAAATCCCAGATAAAAGCCGCTGTAAGAGAAAAATTGATACTACAATGGAAAGCGATAAGCTCCGGAAAATCCAGGACACAATTATAAAATGGCAGCCAGTAACTGGAAGACGGCGAGACCAAATAGTCTTAACAAGATTTAAGATTGGCCACACGAGAATAACGCACGACTTTCTTTTTAAAAGAACTGATCCAACCATCTGCGAAGATTGTAATGCAGAATTAAGTCTAGAGCACATCTTAATACACTGTCAAAAATACCAGCTGGAACGGAATAACCATCAACTACCTACCCAACTCAAAGCAATACTGGACGACAGTAATAACCTAAAACTTTTATCATTTCTTCTAGATACAGAACTAATAAATAAAATATGATTGTATTAATATGTTATTACTGTACATGTTTATATCTATCATTGTTATATATGTAAGGTTCGCGACCTGTTGGAAGTAATGTCCCAAAAACCAGTGGCGTATCGGCGAAGCGGGGGGCCTACTTGTGGTAGGACGCCCTATTATGTGCATGCCCTAATGATAATTGCATAATTATAATGAGCAGCCACTGACTACGATATAAGCTGATGTCATCTATATGTTGAATGACATGTGGTGGGGAAAAGCTCTTAAAAAGCAGATGAAGGGACATGAGGGGGATGGTCGTACCTAAAGCCTCAATGGGCTAGTAAGATCCGTGTTCGGGATTTTTGAACTTTACGATCCATCCTAGAATATCCAGAAGTGAAGTGCTTTTCTGTTCTGTTAAGAAATTGAGTGACTAAATTGTGTGTGTTTGTGATACATATTTGGATTAGCTGTGTCACCTCAGAAATGATGTATGTATGTTCTATGTATTTTCTTTAATTGAGCATGAAAAATATTCAAATTATAACTTTAAATTACTAAATTGACGTCAAAACAGACCTCCAAACTATTCTTTGATCATAATGTTTTTTGATTAAATTTCATAGACCACACGTAGATTTAAGTTTTGTATATCTTTAGCTTAATAAACCTAGTTATAAGTTAAACTTATAACTGTTGCTTAATTTCAAACAACCCCCACATTCTCCTGTCCGGGTCGAACCCATAATTTTCAGGTTCCATGAGGGAGCTGTGAGCCAACCCAGCTTAATTGGGGCCTGAGAGGTAAGTGCCCACCGCTCGGGGTCTTACATATATATATGTTACTGTTATTTTATAATCTTAAAAATATGAATTATACATAATTGCTCTGTAAAGTGCTAATACCTAATAAGGTGAAGCACGTTAAATTCAAATAAAAAAAAAAAAGATGCATTAAAACATAATTCACGGACATTACAAACAAAGCACTCTTTTGTTTTGTGAGGGTTGAGTGTGAAGGAGAGTTACATGAAGAACTATTTTGTTCGCTTAATTTGCCGGGTAGAACAACCAGCTCTGAGATTTTTGAAGCACTTAATAGTTATATCCTGGAACATGAAATTGAATGGAAAAAATTTATTGGGATATGCACAGATGGTGCCGCAAATATGACTGGACATCTTTCAGGAATTGTTGCAAATGTGAAGATTGTTGGTCACCCAGCCATTTTTATCTACACACTGCATAATACATCGTGAACTACTTGCAGCGACAAAAATGTCCCCAGAACTACACGAAATATTATCAAATGTAATTGAAATTATAAAAGAAATTCGACACAAAGCACTCAATTCTCGAATATTTGAGGCACTTTGCGAAGAAATGAGTTCCGAGTATGCTCATCTTCGTCATGCTGAGGTGAGATGTCTGTCGAGGGGCAAAATATTGCCCCGACTATTCGTCTTGCGGGAAGAAGTCAAATTATTTTTCAAGCAACAAAATAATCCGAAATTGCAAAAATTCTTATCCGACAATCGCGTTTGGGGGCGTCTGCTATAGGCCAGGGGTCAGGAACCTTTTGGAAACGAAGAGCCATTTTAGCAAAAAACGTACAAAAAATAAGATTTAGGGAGCCGCAGCTTTATTCGATTTATTTATTCATTATTTCAGTATTTACAACTGAACCACGTATACAAATGGAACTTTCAAAAAAATAGTTATTGTTTTCTCTAAGTACAATAAATAACAGGGTATAAATTTTCAGCTCCTTTAACAAGGTTCTCGTAACGTTAAAAGAGTTCCTCTTAAAGGAACAAAATGAATAGCCCTCAAAAAAATTTGCACTATTTTTCGCCATGCGTAACTTATTATTCGAAAGATCTTTTTAACCGTGAAAGAACATTTTTACCGTGCTTATATTGCAGTTTGATAGATCTTTTCAACTGTGCATATCTTACTGTTCGAAAGACCCAATTTTATCGTGAATAAATCTTTTTGCATCTTGAGTAACTTACCATTCATAGACCTATTTTACCGTGCGGAGGATCTATCTTAATATGCCTTTAATATTTCCCTAAATAAAATGATATTTTCTATAAATATTTATTTTATTTAGGTAAATGTAAATACAACAAAGTATTACAAAAATAATATAACCATTATTAATTTTAATATTTAATGCGATTTTTGGGCTTGGCATTTTTCTGCCAATTTTGTCAAATTTGGAGTGTAGTTCGTGCATTTCAGAAGCAGCTCCGCTTTTAGACTTGCATCCGTTCTATGTTGCAGTCTGCTTCTATGTTTGTTTTTTCATGTAGTTCATCGTAAAGAAAAATTGTTCGCAATTGTATGTGGACCCAAATAAATCTAAATCCCAAAAACTAATCTTCTGGCATTAGAATAGTTAGCTGGAAAAGATTTAAATATAATGTCCTATGGTGTTTCCTCCATAGTTTTCTCATTTTTTTCTAGTGTTAGTATCGCGAACATAACAATGTCAGCGGCATTTTCTATACACATTTTTAGGGTTTTGTAGGTATGACCAAAAACCCTTATACCGTCATTTTGTTGCCTGTCTGTCTGTCTGTTCGGTAAAAATTGTAGCCAAACGGCTAAACCTAGAGAGTTGAAATTTGGCATGCTTATACAACTCTTTGACCCGCACATAGGAAAAATACTAAAACATCTAAAAAACATACCCCCCTTAAAATATAAACAAATATGTGCTCATCGAAAACAAAAATATTTTTTTTTAAATTTTGAGTAGGGTATCAAATGAAAGCCCTTAGTACGGGGATTAACGATCAAATTTTTATTTTTGCATAATAAATTATTTTGATGCGATTTTTTCCAAAATTGTGCAAAAAAAATTTTCTCCCACACCCTGTAGCCCAGATGGTTTAAACTAAAAATCTAAAAAAAATCTAGTAGTAAATCGAAATAGTACAACAGGAATTTTTGATCAGATTATGTTTTCGGAAAATAACGCATTTTTTGTGGTTTTTGGTTCACAAAGTACAAAAGTTATACCAATGTAAGACAATCACATGCAAGGCGTGCGATAGCGTAATGGGTGAGAGCACTGGTGTCGTAAGCTAAAATGCGCTGGAAACGAAGGGTTTCGAGTTCGAGTACGGAGTGAATTTTATTTTTTCTGTTTTTTTTTGCATTTTTATTATGTTGAAATTATTTTGTTATATTCTAGTTATATTTTGACAAATGTTGTATTTAATTTTTAAGAGCGTAAATTTAATCTTATTATATGATTAACAGACGATAAATTATTTTAAAAATATCGTTTATTTTGCCGTGATTAATACAAAGTAAAATTTGTCCTACATACTCAGCATACCGCCTTCACTTATTATATACCTGCGAAACCCTGAAATGTGTCAATATTCACACTTCACATCAATTTTTTTTTTTAATTTACTTAACGCAAGAGATTTTTTTTTTTTTTTGTAACATACCCAGCAAACATTCAACTAACGGCCGAATGCTGGCAAACTGCTTTTATGCTGGTAAATTACTGGCACCAAAAGTAAGTGCAACGCCAGTATTAATAATGTACTTCACATTTGTATTTCGCATTCCGCCTTTACGAAGTACTTTACCAGCATTTTATAAGCACTCTTCTTCACTCATACTTTTTACTTAAAACCATCAGAAATAAATCTTGCAACTAATGCGATTATTTTGCACTTTACCGTTGCTGGGCCAGCAACTGATACATCAATGGGCCAGTAACGGCCCCGGGGACACCGGGGTACTGGCCCATTACTTTCAATGCCGGGGAGTATGTGCTTTACCAGTACTGGCCCGTATAAAAATGTTTGCTGGGTACCCAGCAAACATTTTTATACGGGCCAGTGCTGGTAAAGCACATACTCCCCGGCATTGAAAGTAATGGGCCAGTGCTGGCATTTCGTACTGGGCCAGTACCCCGGTGTCCCCGTGGCCGTTATTGACCCATTGATTTATCAGTTGCCGGCCCAGCAACGGTAAAGTGCATTGAAAGTAATGGGCCAGTGCTGGCATTTCGCACTGGGCCAGTGCTGGTATTTCGCACTGGGCTAGTGCTGGCATTTTGCACAGGGCCAGTACCCCGGTGTCCCCGTGGCCGTTAGCTGGCCCATCGATGTATCAGTTGCTGGCCCAGCAACGGTAAAGTGCAAAATAATCGCATTAGTTGCAAGATTTATTTCTGACGGACCAGTGCATATATTATACCCACTCTCTAGTGTTTCAAATGTAACATATGTGTACTTACCCAGTATTAAAATAAATTAATGGTTAGGTGCAAAATAAATACTCATTTGGGCATTTTCACCATCGTTGAATAAATTTATTTAACAAATAAAGTTGACAATATCGCATCGGTTTTAAACTATTAATGAAGAAATTTACATTGATGTCAATAGAATGATTCGATATTGTTAACTTAAGTTGTTAAATAAATTTATTCAACGATGGTAAAACTGGCCGATTGTAAATTGTATTAACAGTTATAATTTATTGATTTATTTATAAATATTAAATAAATATAATTTCAGGAATAACAGGAATTAGTTTATTTAATTTATTAATTTAATGAAGAATTTTAAAAATTTAGAAAATGGTTTTCTGCCATCTCTGCCAAAAAATTGCATCCTAAAGATAAGTGCTGACCAGTGATGGGCGCGTAAGTTACATGATGTAAGTTACCTCATTGTTGACGCGTAAACAATTGATGTAAAGTAAACACAAAAACTCTTGTAAACAATGTAAACAACGTAAACCAATGTAAACAATGATTTAGACATGCGCACTTACTTTGAATTACAGAAACCCATTATCAAAACATTTTTATAAATAATAAAATTTTAATAAAACAATTTTAAAAGAAAAAGTAAATATATAAAATTAGAACAAGCCAATATAAATATTAATAAAAATCGAATATGTATCATTATATAGGTGTTACAAGTTAGTAAATATGAATACGAAAAATAATTTTTTTTTTTTTAATAAAATCGGTTATATTTTTTTATAACAAAATAAATTAAATTTCAAATTAAAGATAACTAGCCTATATTTTTTAATAACAAAAAGATTTATTACAAATTTTGCATAACGCCATAAATTTATTTCATTTTCTTTAATTAAAACAACTCCTAGTTCTTGATAGATATTCCTTCGGTTTCTTTTCACCATTTTTTAAATAAATTTATTGTTTTGAACTAAATTTACTTGTTCATTAGCTCTCTCTTATTGGTATTAAATAACTAAAATAACCTCATTATTTGACAGTTTACATAGTTTACATTGTTGACAAGTTTACCAATTGTTTACATAAATTTACATGTAAACGTAAACAATTAAAGTTTACGTGTAAACGCCCATCACTGGTGCTGACTAATAATTTTCGCCAATATTCGGCTTGTATTATCTACCACATCTTTTCCCCCTGACTTGAAGAGTGCCAACCTAAAGAAATCATACTTGTTAAAATAAATTCAATAATCAAATTTTATAAGCATTAATGCTATAAGCTGTTCACTTTTGTAAGAACCAGTGATGGGCGTTTACACGTAAACTTTAATTGTTTACGTTTACGTGTAAACTTATGTAAACAATTGGTTAACTTGTCAACAATGTAAGCAAATAAACTTTGTAAACTGTCAAATAATGAGGTTAGTTTTAGTTATTTAATACGAATAATAGAGAGTTAATGAACAAGTATATTCAGTTCAAAACAATAAATTTATTAAAAAAATGGTGGGAAGAAACCGAAGGAATAGTTCTGAAGAACTAGGTTTTGTTTTAATTAAATAAAATGAAATAAAATATAGGGCGTTATGCAAAATTTGCAATGAATCTTTTCGTTGTTAAAAAATATAGGCTGATTTTCTTAAAGGTGAAATTTAATGTATTTTGTTATTAAAAAATTTTTGACTGAATTTTTTAAAGAAAAAAGTTTTTTATTTTTCATATTTACTAATTTGTATGTAACACCTGTATAATGATTCAAATTCGATTTTTATTAATATGTATATTGGTTCGTCCTAATTTTAGATACTTACTTTTTCATTTAAAATCGTTTCATTAAAATTTTATTATTTATAAAAAATGTATTGATAATGAGGTTCTGTAATTCAAAACAAGTGCGCATGTCTAAACCATTGTTTACATTGTTTACGTTGTTTACATTATTTACAAGAGATTTTGTGTATACTTTACATCAATTGTTTACGCGTCAACAATGAGGTAACTTACATCATGTAACTTACACGCCCATCACTGGTAAGAACAAACTAGATCTGGTTATTTTGGTGATTTTTATAGTGTATTACTGACTTTTAGAAACTTGGTTATATTGTAAAAAAAGCTTAATCCAAAACTGTAGTTTTGGATTAAGTTTGTATTATTTCAGGTTAGTATTATATTTACAAAATATTTAAGATGTCTCTATTCAAAATAAAATATGACTAATTATATTTTTTAAATGACATATTTATAATCTTGTAACAGATTTATTAATAATTGAAAATTTTATTACATGAAAAAACTATGATTGAACTAAACTAAAAATTAAACAGTTTGTGTAAACTACGTCCTTAAATATAACAAAACACACACAAATCACAATAAAAAACTGTATAATGTTCACAAAACAATAACTATTTAAATACACATCTTAACAAACTGTCCACCAACACGTATCAACTTGTACTGGCCCTCCAAGGCCACGCGGTTAGGGCGTTTTATGACTAAGAACAATCAAACTTTTCAAATTATTACATTCAAAAAAAGTTTAGTTATAAGTAAAAAGTATGAGTGAAGAAGAGACGATAGCCCTTATAAAAATGTTTGCTTGGATTAATACAAATAAGGAGTGCTTATAAAATGCTGGTAAAGTACTTCGTATAGGCGGAATGCGAAATACAAATGTGAAGTACATTATTAATACTGGCGTTGCACTTACTTTTGGTGCCAGCAGTAAAAGCAGTTTGCCGGCATTCAGCCGTTAGTTGAATGTTTGCTGGGTAGGTTCTGTGTCGGTTAGATTTTTATTGAAAATTTAAGAGCCGCACTTTTTTCAGCAAAGAGCCGCGAGTTGCCGACCCCTGCTATAGGCTATTCCAAATCTTTAAGCGGAACCAAATGGAATTTTAATTTTCTTAAGTTGTCATGAGCTTATTTTTTAATGTTTGAAGTTGGCTTTTTGATCAAAAGCTTCAATCAAAAGTTAACAGTTAGTAGAATTCTAAATATAGTTGCACTTAAACCAAAAAAAACCGGCTATAGTTTATAATTCTAGTAAAATTTAGAGCTAGTTCATCTTAACTTCATCACAGGGTATCATAAATTACGTCATCAATTCTGCGCGAGAAAACAGCAGTTCACATTGACGTACATTAGGGTTTTAAACAATTGTTGTGGAAACCAAACACACAAAATTATGTATTTCAAATACATTTTTACTCATTTTAGTACACGGTATACCTTGAAACGTACGAGAAATAAATAATAATAACGGAAATAAACAAACAACATCGCACAATACGCGTAGTCAAACACAAATCAAAATAAGTGACGCCACTGAGATGTGTTATGGTTGGTTTATATACGGAACTAGAATAAGGAATAGGAAATAAGAATAGTACACAAGAATAAAAAATATTAAACCGTTTATATATGACATAACATTTCGTCGCTGCGCCTTGCGTACTTGCATACTTGCGTTGGCCTGTGTTTAACGTTTGTCACTTGACAGGTTCTTAAAACTTACAAGAAGAATAAATAAAAATAATAAAAACATTTTATTGTTGTTTACAACCCTCTGATCACAACTGAAAAACATCTGTTGAACAAACTTTATTACGGCAGACATTTTGATTGCTGTGCGCAGGCTTATCGTGTCTTATTCTTGAAATAAGAATAAAATGTTGAATGTTACCAACTATTCTTATGTTTAAGTTAAATTTCATTTCTACATAAACCGATATACGGCGCAGCCATGTTTTAACATCTTGTGTACTATTCTTATTTCCTATTCCTTATTCTTGTTCCGTATATAAACCAACCATTAAGCTAACTGTTGTTAACGTAATGGACGAAATTTGGTTTCTGCGCAAGGGAACTGGTAATATCTATCATTTTGTTTTGCAAATGCCAGCTTCTATCGTTAAAAAGAGAGTTTATAACAGCTTAGAAAAATGAGAATTCCAGTTAGTTCCGAGTAAACCTATATTTTATTTTTTTGGTTTTATAATTTCAGTTTCAAAAAGAGTACATTCGATAAGTGAAAAGAACGAGTACTGCCCAAAAAAGACTACATCTTAAAATAGTACGAATGGTGACTATTTTTGTGAATAGCAATCCATGATTATGTGACAGTTTAAAATGTAATTTGTTGTGACATATTTTGTGAAAAAGTGACAGTTTAAAATTTGGGGCCAAATATCCTTTAAAATCTAGTCATGAAACCTTGGATGTCATTATCTATATATTTATCAACAGTGGGATTTTTTAGAGACTTTAGGCCATCCGATCATTATTTTAATAGTTATATAGAACACAATAACATGACATCGACATACTTAGAAAGAAATTTTTATCCATTTGTGGTTTCTGGGGAGTTGATTTTATCACTCTTGTGTGTTTTTGTTACCGATTTTTGCTTATATAAACCAATCGTTGTGTTAGGCGCTATTTCGGGAGTTATTACCTACTCATTATTAGTTTGGAATTCGTCGTATGTTGCATTATTTTGTGCTGAGGTAAAGTATTTTTATTTTACTGAATTTTTTAAATACTGTGGAAATTGTTTATTATGAAAACATTTAACATAAGGACTGAAAACGGACGAAAACAAAATAACGATATAACTAAGGACACCAACTCTACCCCTTTCGGGTATTTTGTATTCCTTTTAGAGTTAATTTACTTCTTTTAAAAGCGTATTTGGAATGTATTCGCTTATACTTGATTGTACTTCCTTGTGCTTCTTTTGGGTCTCAGCGCCAGTTCTAATGCTAGTTAGAGATGGGTCGTTCATGAACGAACCGGCTCAGTACACTGACCGAAGTGACACGGTTCACTAAATTGAAATGAGCCGGCTCACGGCTCACTGTATAGTTTCAAGGATACGATTGGTCGGGCGATTGTGAGCAGTGACCGGAGTGATCCGGATCTGGATCGATGTCATGTTGAACTTCGCGAGAACTCGGCTTGTAATGTATTATCATAAAGTGTATTTTGTCATCAATTTGTAGGGCAGTTTATTTGAAACTAATAGGCTTAGTCTGTATTTTCTTACAACTACTACATAAAAATATTGCCCAAATCCCAGATGTCCGATTTATAAGGGCAATAAACATCGGCATAAACTTAACACATCTGGTTTAAAATACAGTAGCTACATAAAGTGAATTGTTTGTTTCAAAAATGTTAGATAAGAGCCGGGGCTAAGCGACATTCTACCTACGACCTACAACTGACTGACCTGTGTCTCGGGATCATGTTTACAGTTCATATATTGCAAGAGCCGGCTTTAAGCGACTTTCTACCTACGACCGGCCGACCTGTGTCTCGGGATCATGTTTACAGTTCATATATTGTAAGAACCGGCTCTAAGCGACGTTCTACCTACGAACTAACGACCGACCTGTGTCTCGGAAACATGTTTACTTAACCAGATCACTGAGCCGGATCAATGAACCGGCTCAACAAACTGAACAACCTCCACTGATCCGGTTCCGCAAACTGAGCCGAAATTCCCATCTCTAATGCTAGTCTCAAATTAAATGAATAGAATCTTATTAGATAATTTACCTGGATGTTGATCTCTAAGGACAATATCTGTTGTATAGTTTGTCTCAACTTACAAGACGATGACTTAATCTGACCTTCATAGTGGGTGGGATTTAAAGAGGATTATAAGGGTAGTAAAACAAGGTAATACTTAATTTTTTTGAAATATTGAACATTTTCTTATTCTGTAGCATTGTACATCTTTCTACAAAACTTTATTTAAACCGGATCTTTCGCATAACAAAATAAAACCCTCGTAGCGTTGGGGTTACTGCTCGTTAAGAAATCAAGTAATTCCACGAAAGCCTGAGACAACTATACTTATTTTATGAATTTACAGACGTCAATACAGTCAGGAATACCTGAACAGTAGAGTTATTTACTGTTCAGGTATTCCTCGTCTGTCCGAAATTCTTCGCATTATTTTTTACGAAAAACTCTTATAATGTGATTCATGTGTCTGTCTGTACGGTGGAAATCCTGGCCAAAGGGCTGGACCTAGAAAGTTGAAATTTGGCATGGTTTTACAGCTCTTTGATCAACATATAGAAAAGCTATTGAGAGTTAAAAAAAAAACACGTCGCGGGAAATATAAACAAATATGCATTCAACGAAAAAATAGATATTTTTTTAAAATTTTGTGTAGTGTCAAATGAAACCTCATAACCCTTCTGTTCCTAGTGGTTTCAGCATGAAACCACCTTTCAAAAAAGTGTTACATGATATTCAGTGGTGATGCCATAAAACCATTAGTGCTACGTTACAGCATAATTTCTAAGCGGTAAGCAGTATTTCACTTTTATTGTAATTTTACATAATTGGCTGTTCACAATGATTGATAACTAAATTTATCAGTGATTTATGATCAGGTGAAAAACTGTTTATGGATTTATTTTTATAATATCTAATTTTTCGTACTTTGTAACGTGGTTTCACGGCATAACCACAGGGATTTATAAAGTTGTGCTTCGAGGATTACCTTTTATGTTTTTACAAACGACCACTAGATAGCAATATTGAAATGTGTCATTACTATATTCGTAAAATTTGACATTTTTTATTGTGAAATCTATGGCAGCTTATAAATTGACTGAGTAGTTTATTGGCAGTGAGCGTTTCAAAAAAAAACAAGTTTGTGGAAAAATTGATGATACTCGTGAAGGTTTTCGTGAAGGCAAGCTTTTAGCTCAACAACAATGTTTAGATTCGCTTCGTTCATCTTTTGGTAATGAAGCACCATCAGAAAAGACTGTTAACAATTGGTTTGCTGAATTTCGTCGTGGTCGTGTGTCCGTCAATGATGAATCTCGTGAAGGTCGACCAAAATCGGTTGTGATTCAAAAAAACATCGATGCTGTGCGCAAAATGTTTGAAGAAGATCGGCATGTGACTTACTGTCAGTTAGAGGCATCCTTTGGCATATCGCAGACTGCAATACATTCGATTTTGTATGAACCTTTAGCTGTGCAAAAGGTCTGTTCCCGATGGATTCCGCATAATTTTACCGAAGCTAAAAAAAAAGACTCGTGTTGATTGGTGTAAGGGAATGCTAAAAAATTCAACCTAGGCACTGCAAAAACTATCGTTACAGGTGATGAAACTTGGATTTATTCATATGAACCGAAAACTAAGCAACAATCCACTGTTTGGGTCTTCCAAGATGAACCAAAACCCACAAAAGTTGTTCATTCACGAAGCACTTCCAAAAAATGATTACTTGTTTCTTCGGTTGTACTGGACATGTCGCAACCATTCCTTTAGAGCAGTGCTTCTTAAACTTTTTGATGTCGCAGCTCCCCTGCAACTCAAATCAATAACCCACGGCCCCCCTATTTTTTTATTTTTTTTTGAACCAAGCTTAGTTAAAATATATACATACATATAGTTTTTTACCCTCATATCATTCAATAATCTATATATAATGAAGAATAATATTTATGTAGCATTAAATTTAAAGCGACATATCATTTTTAAATAATGAAATAATTAAGTGTTATATTTGCGGTTCTTCACGGCCCCCTAGGGGGCCGCGTCCCACCACTTTAAGAAGCACTGCTTTAGAGGATCAGAGAACAGTTAATGCTGAATGATATGCAACAATTTGTTTGCTAGAAGTCATCGACACAATCGGGAAAAACAACCAAAAACGTCGCATCATTCTTCATCACGACAATGCAAGCTCCCACAGAGCACGACAAACAATTGATTATTTGAAGGAGAAAAACATCGAATCAATGTCTCATTGCCCGTATTCACATGATTTATCCCCTAACGACTTTTTTGTTCTCCAAAGTCAAACAAAAAATGCGTGGACAGCGATTTTCATCACCTCAAGAAGCTTTCGAAAACCATGTTTTTGAGATACCAACTTCAGAGTAGAAAAAATGTTTAGAGAATTGGTTTGAACGCATGCAAAAGTGTATAAATCTTAAAGGGGAATATTTTGAAAATATTCAGTTTGTTCTAAAAAAAAATTTTCTTTCTTAGTTTTTGTAAAAACTTAAAAGGTAGCCCTCGAGAATTCAGGTAAAAGTAAATGGAGCTTTATCGAGTTAGAAAATATGAAGGAGACTGAGTTGAAACGTTGTTTGGAGATGTTCTTGTACCAGGATTCTTATATAGAATATCTAATCTTATAGAATTCAAACGTCAGATACCAAGTGAAGTTAGATATCTAGCTTAGGTGCTAATTCTGCAGTACAAAGTATGAACCTCATCGTATAAAGTGGAGATGCACAGTCTGCAGGGTAGGATTTTAAATAAATGACAAAAAAAAAAATAGTTTTATCCATAGAGTCGAACCGAAATTTATTTCGTTCCGGTTTTCGGTTACGTTCCAAGTAAACGTTTTTCGTTTCAGTTCCAGTTCGGTTCCGGTTCAAATAACAAGTTAAATTTTAATAAACAATGTGAACTTTCTCTTATAAAAATAAAAAATAACAGTTCGTAGAATTGTAATATTATACGGAAGAAAACAGAAATTGTTAACAAATTGACTTTATTTATGCCGATTTTACATGTATATTTGAACAATTAATGTTCACACGTACAGTCTGTTTCAAACGATTAGGCGGAACTAAATGGGAATTTTAATACAAATATCCCATTTATTAATTTTTTTGTCATTAAAATATGTAAGAAAAATATTTAATTTTGACATATGTCATTCGTTTCCATAGTTTCATTGTTGGAATTTTAAATTTTGACATCCCAACGTAAAAAATGAAATAACCCGAGCAAGGTCCCTTCTGGAGACAACCTAAAAGAACTAAATGGGAATTTCGTTCTTTTAGGTTGTCACGAAAAGGGACCTTGCTTGGGTTATTTCATTTTTCACGTTGGAATGTCATAATTTAAAATTCCAACAATGAAACCATGGAAACGAATGACATATGTCAAAATTAAATTATTTTTCTTACATATTTTAATGACAAAAAAATAAATAAATGGGATATTTGTATTAAGAATGACACAAAAAATCAAAATATAAAGAAAATTACATTTTAAAATGATATTAACCTTAACCAAAAAATGTTTGTTGCAAGTATGATTTACAAAGCTTAAACAAAACGGCCGAAAAGCATGATTTAAACGATGAAACTAACTAGATTGCAAAATCTAGTTCCGCCTAACCGTTTGGAACAGACTTTAAACTGCCATCACTGGTGTTGGGTGTATGAGCCATTAAATTGTTTTTTCTTTTAATTTTGTTTATTCATTTATTTCTGATAATCGTTGATAATCGGGCACAATTAGGTAGTAAATACTTAATACAAATAAAATTCTTTACTAACCTTTCATTGGACACAATACAGGAATGTTACGTATAATCTCCATCTATACAACATAAATATATGCAGAGCCGTCGCAAGGGTCTGCGGCGCCCGCAAGCAAGATTTAATTGAGCGCCCCTAAGTAGGGCGCAAGTAGCTTTTTTCGAGATCTTCCCTTCTAAATTTCAAGTGAAGATCTAAAAAACAGAAGGTCCTCACTTTTAAATTTCAAGTGAAGACCTAAAAAAAAAAGGTACTCACTTCTAAAATTACATTTCACTGCCTTACTTTTGTATTCATTTGGTCATTTAGCGCCCTCTCGCAGTGGCGCCCGCATGCCCGGCAGTGCCGGCTCTGAATATATGAAATGCGTAATGTTACCAGTTGTCACATAATTATCAGGTCTTAGTTTTTAGTAAATTCTGAAAAGAATTTCAGATATTCTGATAAATATAGCTTTTTTATTATCGTAATGACCATTACTATCGAAGAAATATAATTTTTGAGGTAATCTAATAATAAAAATAATTCAGGCAATGCTGCACCATAAATTTAACACAAACAAGTGGCAACACTGGTAGGCAGTGTCAAATGAAGGAGTAGGGGTTACTCTTACGTTTACGAAAGAAGCATTACATTTCATCAGGGAGAATTAAAGAAAGAGGTTAATGAATTAATTTAATAAAAAAAATAATAAAAATAAATTGAACCGAAATCACCGTTATTTATTTATTTTTTTTTTTGTTCTAACCGAAATTAACCGTTATTTTTATTTCGTTCCGGTTTCGGTTTCGGTTTTTAAATTTAGCAATTTTACGTTCCGGTTCTGTTAAAAATTCCGGTTAATTTCGGTTGTCGGTTCGGTTCCGGTTCGACTCTCTGGTTTTATCAAATACCACGAAAAGTAAAGGTGTTTTTCTCGTGTCTAACTAAATTCATGGTTTTTAGTATGAATCCACAATTTGTTTTCACCTACTAAATACCTACAAAACCCTAAAACATTGTTTCTCAACCGGTGGTCCGCGGACCACTGGTGGTCCTTAGCAAAATATTAATGGTCCGCGAAAGACTTATAAATTATTATTTTTGAGATTTCTCGTTAATTTTTTTATGAACTTTTGTTCATTTTATTTGTATTTTGTTCATTATTCAGTGATTTTTTATTACTAAGATATATGTGGAGTTAACATATACAGTTTGTTTAATAGTACATTTTATTATTAGGGGTCCGCGGTAAAAAATGTAATAATTTACTGGTTCGCGGTAGAAAATTAAATATTTTATTGGTCCGCGGTACGTTTTCAGTTGAGAAACACTGCCCTAAAATGTGTGAAAATTCACATTTCACATCAATTTGTTTACACAAAATATAATTTTTTACATATTGTACATGTTTTTATCTGATGAAGAAAATTGTGTTTTGAAGTTAATAAATTGTGTTTGTAAAATGCCCCTTGTGTTGTTCTGTTAATGACGACATCAAAAACATTGGTGTTATTTTTTTTAACTTTTTTTAACACGAAACTATATTTTTATGTCTCCATGGTTTCATATTAAACAATTTCCACTATTTATGACCGGTTGCTAACGTAAGAATTATCCCTAACTCGAGTTAAAATCGTTTGTATGTTGTAATATACAAAAACAAATGATTTTAACTCGGTTAGAGAAAACTCTTACGTTAGCAACCCGCCATTAGACTTGTATAATATATCTCATTTTGTAATACGTAACTAAAAGGGAAACTACATTTTTTGTGATGTGAATTTATAATATCAACTTAGGGTAGTAATTCTAAAATGGCACCTTTCTAGACTATTAATTGACATTAATGTTTATGTTTCATATTGACATGTTAATTTTTGAGTGAATATAACAAATACTGTGTTTACTTTTGTGAAAACAAACTAAGAGGAAATTTTGATTTCAGTAGTTTGCTTCATTGATATTGTATGTCATGTTGGTGTTAAAAATGATAAAGAATTTTACTTTCTTAACATGTCATTCCATTTGATATAAGTCAATGAAAAATGCTATCATAATTATAATAATCATAACAACATATCTAAAAGCTGTGTTGCAGTATAAGATTTTTTTTTAAAATAACATTTATAATCGGTAATACTCTATAAAAGTAACCAAAATAACCAGATCTGGTTTGTCCTTACGAAAGTGAAACTTTTATAATGAAACTTTAACAAAAATTGAAAAGCCAGATTTACGAGTTCACTAGGTTCCATAAAAGTCCATTACAACACAAAAATCACCAAAGTCACCAGATCTATAGGCTTTTTCAAACGATTAAGAGGAACTAAATAGAATTTTTATTTTGAAAGTTGTCACTAGGTCTCTTTTTAATGATTGAAGTGGACTTTTGTTAAACAACATGATCAAAAGCTTCATTAAATCTTTAAAAGTTACTAGATTTGAAAATCTAGTTACAACTATTGAGAAGTGACATTACCGGTGGCGGCTGTGATCCAAGGCAATATGGCTGTTGGCTCTAGTACTCAGCTGTCAATATGCTTTGTGCTGTCTTGAATGGCAGCCAAAAACACTACAATATATTCTGCTTTTATAGTTTTTCACAACTTCTGTCGACATTCTAACAACACTAAAACATACGTAATAAGTTCAAACAGTACTAGAGTGTCTAGTACAATATTTGACCACCAGACAGCGTATTCGATCGTGTCAGTTCTCAATAGTAACGTATTACAAAATGAAATATATAATGCCGACTATTTTTAATAGAGTAGTTTTACACGATTCGTGAATCGCGATACACGTATTCAGGCAGCTGGGAATAAAAACATAGAATACATGATCCTACCCGCCTGTGCCTAGGATGATTAAGTAAAGGATGCGCTATTCGTATACTAACAACATTGACGATTGTGTGGAAACCCCTGTTGAGAAAGAAGGCAATATATGTCTGTACTGTGCACACTGCAACTACGTAATGCGCATGTGCTACATTTGAATTTGAAACAAGCCTATTTTTAAATGAAAATAATTATGGAATTTCTTAGAAATTATTCTAAAATCTCGTAATTTCACAACAAATTTTATACCATATTTGAGAAATTTGTATAACACGGTGTTAATTTTCTGCGTATCGTGTCAAACGGACCTGAAACTGTATAAATGTGTATTTAAAATTTATCTAATCTTTTTATAATAATATTATTATTTGTCATTAAAACAATCTTTAATGATATTTTAAAAATTAAAGGCTGCCAATAAAGGAGGCAGTATTATGAATTTAATCAGTCAGTTAAAGGATAAAGTGGTAGTTACAATAAACTAAAATAAGCTTGAAAAATATTAGTGCCAAATAATACTACCCAAACATCTTGTTGCGAAAATTACATGACTATGGCCCGATTGCAAGAATCTCTATTAAATTTAATGATTCAAAATACCAGAGGTGGCTAGCTATGGGTTCTTTTCAAATATTCCGATAAGACGTTGAAGGGCCACACCCTTTGAGTATCCCCCCACAAACCAGAAATTAATTTAATTTTTATCGTTCGATTAATGAAGGATTGAAAGACGGATGTACAAAATGAAATATATGGGGGAGGGGGTTTAGAGGGGTTAATTTTGATATATATTTTTTTACATTACATAGAAATATTCTAATCTTTACCTATAAGGGATGGTTTGATAATTTTTATTTGGTTGTAATAATTGATTAAATGAAAGTATGGAAATAAAATATATAACACAAATAGATACACATATTTTTATTCGTTTTGAAATATCACAAGTCTGTTGAACATTTTTCTTTTCGCCACCTTGTGTATATCACCTTGGGTAGTTCATTATCATTGTCAAAAACATTTCTCTCCATGGTTAAACTGTTTTCAATGACTAGTAACAAGCCAAAATAAGCGTTAGTCGAGCGGTACTGTAGCTTCTGTTTAAATAGCACAGTTTACTTCCAAGTTGCGTCCAACGCTTTCCTGTGAAAAAAAGAAACGGGCGGCCAAGGTACCCAGGACTATTAAAATCAATATCGCGATTTAGAGAATTCAGTCCTATAAGTACCGTCGTATGAAAGCTTCCATTTGGATTAGTAGTCTTTTTCATACATGTATCAAGATTCACGAATCGATCTCAGACCTGGTGCACACAGATTAGTCAGAACTGTTTAAAGCAAAAACGTTCTTGATTCAGCTTGCTTTTTCAATGAATTAGATATGGCTAGATGTATACTGCTTTGTCAAAATTCAAAAACCTTTTGAAACAAAACATAATTTGTTTATTAAAACATAATGTAATTCAAATTTCTTGCTTACACCTAAGTATAATGAACTAATTTAATGTAATATTTGTAAC
The DNA here is from genome assembly GCA_963971575.1 of Liopterus haemorrhoidalis. NCBI lineage: Eukaryota > Metazoa > Arthropoda > Insecta > Coleoptera > Dytiscidae > Liopterus > Liopterus haemorrhoidalis. The sequence goes on from OZ020611.1 coordinate 190,492,780, forward strand.
TGTTACGGGGTGTTAATGACCATGTAGTTGATACACCCCAAAATAAATTTTAAATTAAAAAAAAAAAAAAAAACATAATTTGGCATGTTTAATCAAAAAACAAATGTTTTGGAATACAAAATATACGATTAGTCATGCTTAGTCAAAAATTAAATTTGTTTGAAGCAAGGAAAAGCATGAGAGCATGTTCAACATTGCAACACGTTCCTTCGTTATATTATGAAACTTTTTATTTTCCGATTGTGCTGATGTAATGTTGATACTAGTGTACAACATATCGTCTGTCTCAAACTAAAGTCGACATGTGCAAAGAACTCAGAGAAATCGATCTTATTGGTTCGCCTGAGACAGAATGACGTTGTTTACCCTAGGTGACCTAAATTACCGACTGAAAACACGTTTTGTGCGCATGTCGACTTTAGTTTGAGAAAAAACATACGTACAGTTCGATTATCTAAAGTAGTCCAGTCAAGGTCATATTCGAATTATGTAAGTACGTTTGTCGTAGTAATACCTTACAGATAAACAACAAATTTTGACATGCTTCATTTGTATTGCTCTTACTATTTTGCCAATGTGAGTGAGAGAGAAACACATCAGTAAGTTAATTATTATCTCAGTCATAAGCCCTTGACTACACTTCTCTGGATAATCGAACTTTATTTATATATCTTTCTTTGTCAATCTCTTTGGTTACGATATTTTAAATGAGTATGAATGCTCGATGGGTCCCTATTAGTGGTTCCTCTGAGGCTCGAGAGCACATAGACTTTTTTTACGTTTTACCGTTTTAGTATCATTTTTACCTTATGGTGCCTCAGTAATTTACAGTGTAAATCGAACTGGATTCCAAAACGCTGGTGGAATTAATAGGCAAATTCAGTTTTATACGATTACAGTATAACTTATATATACTGTGTAACATAACTAATAATAATAATAATAATAATAATTTATTGGTGTTATGTACATTATGAAAAAATGTTTACACAAGTCAAAAATTACATACATGTCAATTTAGATAAAATTACAATAGAAACAGATTACAATGATATTACAATATATTAAAATGAGGTTAGTTAACAATTAAAATATTTTGAAAAGTCCATAGTATAAAATTCACTTACATTATATAAACAGTTTTCCGTCAGTATGAATTTCAATCTGAGTTTAAAGTTCTTTATGTTTAAAACCCTTATCTCCTCAGGAAAATGATTGTAAAGGATTGCGGTTAGATACGTACCATTTTTAGATTTACTTAATCTTAGTTTTGGTAGCCTTAGATTGCATTTACTCCGGATGTTATAATTGTGAGTATTATAAATTTTTGCAAAGTTAGAGGGATTTTCCTTTACATATATCAAACAGGTATATACAAATAAACTGTAAACAGTCATTATATTCGATTTAGTGAACAATGAGCGGCAATGAGCCCTGTAGGGCGCATTGTTCTCAATTCGTATGGCCTGTTTCTGTATTTTAAAGATGCGCTCAAGAAAACTGCTACCACCCCAGAGTAATATGCCATAAGACACACGTGACTGGAAAGTGGCAAAGTAAAAAATGCGTAAGGTTTCGTATGAGACACACGATTTAACTTTTCTCAACGTAAAATTATGTTTCCTTAACGAAGACGCAAGAAAATCAATATGCCGTTCCCAATTTAATTGGCCCTCGATAATTAAGCCTAGGAACTTGACTGGTTCGCTAAAAGTGATGTCGTTGGCTATGTTCCGGTTTAGCGAGAATATGAAATTATGAGTTTTATTCTCATTTAGGGTAAGGAGATTGGCAGAAAACCAATCTTTGGCTTTGTTTATTGACTGCTCGGCTATTTGGTGCAGTTCTTCAGGAGAGGAATGTCTGGATAATATAGTGGTGTCATCTGCGAATAGGATGACATCAGAACTGCCAGAGGAAACATATTTTGGTAGATCGTTTATGTATAATATAAACAATAAAGGACCAATAATAGTTCCTTGGCCCACCCCGTATTTGATATTTTTTATAGATGATGAAATACCATTTTGTATTACGAATTGCGATCTGTTAGTTAAGTAGGATTCAGTGAGTGAATTAGCTACGCCGCGAATTCCGTACGTCTCAAGTTTTTTTAATAGTAACTTGTGAGGTACGCAATCAAACGCCTTTGACAGATCATATAGCGTTATTTGGGTAACTTCATGATTTTCAAAGCCTTGAATGACGAATTTTATAAGTTCGTTTGCTGCTTGGATGGTGTTCATATTAGGTCGGAAACCAAACTGTTTATTGTCTAAGATGTTGTTTGAAAAGATGAAAGAGGTTAGTCTACTTTTGAAAATTATTTCAAAAACTTTAGAATAAGTTGGTATTATGGATATCGGACGGTAGTTTCACTCTAAATTAACATCCCCATTTTTGAAAATGGGAACTACCCTAGCTAATTTAAATTTTTCGGGGATAATGCCAGTTTGAAATATGTTATTGATGATATTACTGAAATGTGGTGCAATAATATCTACTGATTTTAAAATTAAGCTATTAATACCATACGCATCCTGTGCATTACTGTTTGAAAGTGAATTTATTGCATTTTTTACTTTCACGTGGTCCGTGGCGTGTAAGAAGATGGGTGAGAGGGACGGGGAGATGAGGACATTATTATTTATATTAACTGTGGGTAGTTCTTTTACTAGGTTTTCAGCTATTTGGGAAACTAGCTAGAATATAAAATTTCATGTGTTCTTTGATCAATTTTTTTTTACAAATGTATTTAACACTTAAAAAGTCCTATTAGTGGTCCGCGGGATTCAAATTATGAATTTAGTGGTCCGTGAGGTCAAAAAGTTTGGCGACCGCTGATTGAAACAATAGACAAATAGTCTCATAAGATAGACGCTATTTGGCGGTATTATGTTGAACCAAGCTAACAGGCAAAGCATCGACATCGAAAAAAAAATAATAATAATAAATAAATAAAAGGTCTCATTAATGTCAAAAATCGCGGTAAAACCTTGTCAGAAAATAAAATGGAGTATGTTAACGGTATACGATTAATCATAGACTTATTTTTTTCGACATCAGGTACGTTTTTATGCTTTTTATGATTTTATTTTTATCTTATCACCATTTGACCAATTTATATCTTCAAAATTGGTTTTTCTATTTTTAATTTTTGTTGTAGCTTTGATAATGCTCAAATTGAGCGAAACTAGTCAGCTGTAACTAGAATAAAGATTATACACAATTGAAAATATTATATTTATTCGGTGGAAATCCAAAAAAACCCTACAACTCCTTTCAGGTTAATGTACCAATTTTATGAAATAAAACATTTAGTTTCATAATGAAGCTCATTATAACACTCAATTCAATTTCATAATGACTCTTTTATTAATGCAAAACAGAAAAAAAAAACATTTTGATTGGAGTCGAATCTGTTACGTTTTGTTCATCTTTTATTTAGAGTCGAGACGCAATTTTTTTAAGCAAAAATGTTTTTTCTTCAATGTACAACGTTTTTGTTTCAAACTGTTTTGACTAATCTATGTGCACCCGGTCTTAGAAACCGCCCTTTTAGCAAGAGTGGTTTTTTATTCTTGTATTACAAAGAAATAATTAATTTAGTTCTTTTTCGGTTTACAACTGGCTTCAGAAATTGGTTACTATACCTATTTATATTCGTATGTGTATAAAGAAAAATATCAGTTAGCAACATCGCATACGAGGGCTGGTATATTAGCTGGAAGGTTGACATCAGCTTTAGTTGGCTACCAACTGCTGTACTTTAACGTTTGTGCTCCTAGTAAACTTGTTCAGATTTCATTGGGTGGTAAGTACCTTTAAACATTTACTACATGCTCAAAAATTTACTTTATAACTTTCATTTCAAATTCGAAGTTTGATGAAAAAGTTCGTGCAATTTATGTTTATTTGATAAAATATCTCTTTATTCATCAATATTAGGGTTTTGTAGGTATGACCACCAAAAAACCCTTATAACGTCACTCATGTGTCTGTCTGTCTGTACGGTAGAAATTGTAGCCAAACGGCTTAACATAGAAAGTTGAAATTTCGCATGCTTGTACAACTCTTTGACCGACATATAAGAAAAATACATAATGGGTCAAAATTAGGGAATGGTACATGACCGCGGATGGAAAAGTCATTATATCTAAAGTAATAAAATTATTGCGACAATCAGCTCTGTAGGGTGAACGTGTAATTACTCTGATTGCGCGTCGTTGTAAGCTAAAAATTCTGTTAGCTGCTGCTGAATGACCCCATGCTGTAATGCCATATGTCATTTGGGAGTGGAATAATGCATAGTATGCAATTCTCAGAATATCGGTACTTACAATGGATGTCAGGTTTCTTAGCAAATATATTGCAGAACACAATTTTTTTGCTAAAACACTGACATGCTGATCCCAAGTGAGTTTGGTAATCAATTAGTACCCCCAATAAGTTCACGGATTTCGGATTATCAAAATTGTTTGGTTTTAGTGTTAAAAGAATTTGTTGGGTCTTGTTGAGGTTTAGGGAGAGATGATTGGTGTCGAACCAGTATTTAGCTCTGTGCATTGCGATGTTATTAATAGTGGTAACATCAACAAGTGATGACGATCTTGCAATTAACGTTGTGTCATCGGCGTATAAAATACTGCTTCCACCAATGTAGGAGGGAAAGTCATTGACATAAATCAAGAAGAGGAGAGGACCGAGAATTGATCCTTGTGGACCGCCCGAGGTAACCGAGACATTTTTAAATGAAACAATCTGTGTCCTATTTTCTAAGTAGGATGTAATCAAGTTGATACTTTTCTCGTCAAATCCATATAAGGTTAACTTTTCTAATAGTATTTGATGGGTGACACAATCAAAAGCTTTTGAAAGATCTAATAATGTGGCCAAGCAGTATTCTCTAGAGTATTTAAGTTGACAATATCTTTTCGAATATTTTGGAAAATATTGGCAACAGTGAAATTGGGCGGTAATTTCCTGGATCATCATTATCACCTTTCTTATATATCGGGAGCACTGTTGCAATTTTTAATTCATCTGGAAAAATATTACATGTAATGCAGTTATAAAATATATTTGATCTAAAAATCTGAAAAAAATCTCCATAATGAACATTGATGGAAACCGAAATAGTTCAACAGGAATTTTTAATCAGGTCAGTTTTTCGAAAAATGTCAATTTTTACTTGTCGTCGATCAAAAAAATATATTTTTTTAAATTGTTCTGTGGTAATGAAAAAAGTTTGTAGGACGTAGATTAAGGATTGAAAAGTAGTTTTTTGAAATTCTGAGGTTAAACTAAAAATCTGAAAAAATTATAGGTAATATATATTGATATGAGCCGGAAATGTACGAGAGGTATTTAAAATCCGATTGCGTTTTAAAAAAAATTGCAGTTTTTGACAAAATTAATTATTATTTTTTAATTAGTGGCTAAATAATAACTAATAATGTTTTGGATTTTTTGTATTTATGGCTAAGAAAGTGTGTGTCTTTTTAGGGTTTTGTAGGTATGACCAAAAAACCCTTATACCGTCATTTTGTCGTCTGTCTGTCTGTCTGTCTGTCTGTCTGTCTGTCTGTCTGTCTGTCTGTCTGTCTGTCTGTCTGTCTGTCTGTCTGTCTGTCTGCCTGTTCGGTAAAAATTGTAGCCAAACGGCTAAACCTAGAGAATTGAAATTTGGCATACTTATACAACTCTTTGACCCGCACATAGGAAAAATACTAAAACATCTAAAAAAAATATCCCCCGTAAAATATAAACAAATATATGCTCATCGAAAAAAAAAATATTTTTTTACAATTTTTGATCAGATTATGTTTTCCGAAAATAACGTATTTTTTGTGTTTTTAAGTAAAATATGTAATATATTTTATCCGCTATTTAACATACTAAACGAGTGATCCTGTATAGCACAGTGGTAGCATTGTCGCTTAGTGAGTTGAAACTACTGTAAGAAACTGTGTTCGAATCCCGTCAATTTTAATTTTTTCAGTTTTTTTTTGCATTTTTATTTTGTTTAAATTATTTTTTCAAAATTCTAGTTATATTTTGGTAAATGTTGCATTTAATTTTTAAAAGCGTAAATTTAATAACCAGTGGGAAGTTTTGAAATTATAATTTAATTCTATATTTGAAGGTATCAGAGGGCGAGGCTTATGATTTAAGCAACCAATGGAAGCCATAGGCGCAATTTTCAAAATCTTAATCAACCTTGCTATATAAAAAAAATACTGCACATATTTAGAAACTTAAATAATAGTATTAGACATTCGAATTAAAATTCATAAAAAAATATTTTGACATAAAATTTGTTTTGGCATCCCAAATAATCATCACATAGTTAATAAATACCTGCGAAACACTGAAATGTGTGAAAATTCACACTTCACATCAATTTTTTTGAAAATAAAAATATAATTATAAATATATGTATAACAGCTGAGGTCCGAGTTTTGAACACCACACTACATTAGTAATGAAATACTTATAAAACAAATAACACATTGTTAATAGTGGGAAATACTAAGATGACCATGCGTCTCGAATGGGCCGGGACTGTCCCGAGGTTCCGCCTTGCGTCCCTAATTTTTTCAGAGGCAATATTTGTCACAAATTCGGGTTTTTTGTCCCGAATTTTAGAAAAGGTACTTTTTTTCAATATTTATTTTTAATATATTTTAACTAAAATTATTTTTACAAAACTTTAATGCAAAAAAAAAAAAGGTATTTTCTTTGATGAACAACTTTTGGACAAGTGACAAGACTCAACTCGATGTAGACACATTAAAAGCAATATTACTGATTCAATTATAGGGGAAGTATTTTAAGATCGCAGCGCTATTTCGGCAAACTTGGAACCTTCAAAATAGACATTCGTTACATATAAACAACGTGAATTTTACTTATGAAAAATGTTTACTGGTGGTTTTTGTAATTTTGCTACAATATTAATACTTGTTTTTATGCAATTATATTTTTATGCAAACATTTTTTATAAAAAAAAGCGCGACACAATGTCTATTTCTGTAGTTCCTTCAATCCCACCAGATGTCATATCGCTTAGCAATTTTTCCCTATAAAGAAAACTCTGCGGATTTTTATAAAATTCTTCAAAGCAAAAAAGACCTACTCAAAAAGATCCATAGATCCAAGAACGGAAAAATATGAAAAGTTTTTTACTAAGTAATTTTAATGAGTAAATTTTGAATTCTTTTATAAAAGTACTTTGATTTTAATAATGTTCCTTTTAATAATAAGTTAATTATATGTGATTGGACATTATTAATTATTATAAATTAGTATTATTTATTGTATATAATTTATATTAAAAGAAATTAAACAATTATATTTGAAGAATCAACCTTTTATCAATATATTTCTTATTAATTTAATGAAGACTTAAATACGAAGCAAATGCAGAAAAAATGCTGGGATGTTTAGCAAGTTATTTAAATTTTGTTTGAAAAATTAAATGGAAGTTTTTAATACTCAAATAACGAATAAATATGATTATCAAAAATCTGTTGATTTTGATGTGATTATAGAACAAATATTCCTACACGTCCAGTATTATGTTGGCTTCTTACACCTAATAAATACCTACAAAACCCTGAAATGTGTGAAAATTCACACTTCACATCAATTTTTTAATCGAATAGGTTTTTAACTATTTACCAATATATGGGTATTCCTGAATTTGTTATATCCCATTAAAAATAATATTAACTTTGTTTTAGGTGTTGCAACAGAACTGATTCTAGCGTTTATTTTGCCTCAGTTAAAATCATCAATATATTTCGACCAACCAGAACTTGAGGGATTACGACTCAGTCAAAAATGGAAATCTGCTTACCATTTCCTGTGGAAAAATTTGAAAAAATCATACAGTAAGCACGTTATAAAATTTTCAATTTGGTATTCTGCATCAAGATGTGGATTCGTATTAATAATACTTGGCAGAAGAGAATTATGGGAAGAAATTGATCCAATTAAAAGTGGTTATTTATATTCGGGAGTAGTATACGTAGTATTTAATTTAGTTACACTTTTGGCATGTCTTTTGGCTGGTTACTTAAACGTTGACTGGAAAACTTACGGTGCAAACTTCTGCCTAAGCACAAGCTTGCTATTGCTGGGTTCTTTTTGTATTGCTTATTCTAAAATTAACAACATCTATGCTGCTTATAGTCTCTATGTTCTCTATGGAATAGTTCACTATTTTATGGTTGTTATTGTTAGTACTGAGGTGGCAGCACATGTCTGTGAACAATCATATGGTATTGTTTTTGCTATCAATACACTTTTAAGTATTGTATTGGAATTTATTGTATATTATACTACTTACATTTTCAACGCTTCGATACGTGTGTACTTTATAGGCTGTGGTGTTCTTTATTTTTCATTTTCATTAGGTTATGTAATTAACGGATTTATTGAATGTCGTCATTATAGAAATCAAATATTGTACGAGGAACAATACTCTAAAGATGTGAGCCAGAATAGTATGTTTCCACTATAGGCAGAGCTGGATCTACGTATAGAACATACCATATTACTTTTGAAGATCGGCATAAAACAATTATCCCGTATAACTATAATCACATTGTTAAACTACAAAAGAACTAGGGTTCATGTTTACAACCACGTTCCAAACAGTCAACGGTCAGTGGCTCAGGGATATCTGATTTCGTGTTACTGATTTCTTATTTTTGTAACTACAATATTATCAATCTAAATTTAAATTTATTATTTTTTTTAATTTAACTTAAATAATGAAGAAGACTGTAGGTATTAAAATTAATTAATAAAATCAATATTTTCATATTCTTTGAAGTTATATAAAAATGTATTGATATACACATAAATACATTATAAATTTATTGCGGACAACAAATTACAATAATAATGGTACTATTTGTTAATAATACTAATTTTTTTATACTAAGAAATTAAACTATTTACAATATTACATAATATTTAAAAAAACAAAACACTAATAAAAGTTTTATAAGAAACGAAACAAAAAATAATTTAAAAATACAGTTAAGTTAGTCTGAGTCACATAAATTAGATTCACGGTCACTACTACTTTCTAAATTAATTACTAGTTGATTTATATCTTACATTTTGAAGTTGGCTTCTGCTTTCGTCACGTGATTGACACAATTTTTCCATAATTCGGGTGTAAAAGCGACTACTTCATCCCGAAACTGTAGGTGCAGTATTATGTTTTCTTATGTTTTTTTTATTTTTATTTTTTAACTAGCCCAAATACGTTCAATTAGATTAAATATACAATGATAGGGAGGGAGTCTTAACACTTCGTGTCCATTTTCCGTTGCCAATTGGTCAACAAAATGCTGCTTCTGGACTTTTTTTTATTTGATTTTTTCTATTAAAATTTTCTTTGTATTTTTTCCGGAATTGGTATATTTTTTTGCATCATAAATTCCAAAATTGTATGTTTTTTAGATGACAAGTTAGGAATTTTGTTTTGCTGTCTTGAATGATACGTCGCATTGTCAATTACTTGTAAAATCACTGGTCATTTTAATTGCATAAAATTCTCCGAATAACTTCACACAATGCTTGCACACGTTAAATATTAATTTTCTTTCGTTTTCTGTCAACTGTACATTTTTAAACTGACTATTTGCATCACTATATTCCGGATTATTTTCTACCACTACGTTTTCTTTACCGTCAATATCTTCGTGAGTTCTCTGCTAGAGTATATCACCAAACAGAGCTGCTATGCAAATTAAAAATATTAATAATTGAACGTAATAATATTAAATGCAAGTATTGTTAGCTAATGCGAGTCGAATAACAAATGAGCCAATATTTCAAATTTTTTATTTATATATACGTTTAAGTACTAACTATAAATAAGTATACTTGTGATTGTTAATCCTTTAAGTAAGATGCGTAATGTGAAAAACTAATCCCTACGGCTATGGGTTGACACGCCTAGTTATATCACTTCTATTGTAATTTTATGAGTTCTCTAACTTTTATTATTTTATTGCGATCTTCAAAACTAATATGGTACGGACTTTATAGGCAAATCGAGGCGGTTGCCTTGGGGCGCTTGAAGTTCCATAAGTAAGGCCGAGAACATACAGAAAGCCGGTACCGGCTTTACTGGCAATAAGCGCTGATCTGCCGCAGTATTTGTCCATGTTTTTAAATATAACCGCACACGCTGTGTACTGGTCGGCGCCGGTTGGTGTCGGCTACCTGCTTACCGAAACGTTTAAGCAGTTTAAGAAGCTTGTTGTCAGCGCCGAAACAAAAAAATATTTAAAAAATCTTGCATCATCTTCTTTTAACTAAGGAAAAAGATGGTGGTATTCCCCATATTTACATCTCTTTTGGTTTATTGCATGTATACCTTTTCTTTTTGGTTCCATTTTTAAATATAGTGATTCTGTTACAAGCAACTCATCCAAAGATGAATCAGAACTCGCAATTTTCACTTATTTCAACATATAATTGAGCCAATATACGAAAGAGTAGCTATACACTTTCAAAACTAGCGTTCACTCTATGCTAGGCCAATATAATTAAAAAATGTACGATTAATAGAAAAAAATAAATAAAAACTTCAATTTATAGGTTACGTCATCTGTCAGTCTCACTTGCAATATCAGCGTTTAGTGTGTGCGCAACCAGTAACCCAGGACGCTTGTTTTCGGTACCGACTGTCAGCGCTGTTTTACCGGCTTTCTGTATGTTCTCGGCCTTATGCCAAGCAAAATGCTTTAAATTCAAATTAACAAATATTATCAAAGATATAAAACAAATGTTCTGTGAGTTACATTAATTTTATTTGATCTCATTCGATACTGGTATTTCGACTGCTATGTCATTGTCAAGAGTTTATCATAAACTTTATAAAAGAAAACAACATGACATAACTGTCGAAATACTATTATCGAGTAAGATCAAATAATATTTGTGGAACTTACCGAGCATTTTTATTATATCTTTATTACATATTCTGAATATTAACAAAACCAATCAGAATACTCTACAAATAAATGAATCAATAGGAAGAATAATGCTGTCACCAATTAGAATGCCCTAATTGGTGACAGGAATTTTAGTACATTTCTAAATGAAATTGTGTACAAACTATTCCAAAAGTTTAAGCGGAACTATATTTTGAAATCTAGTAACTTTTATCGATTGATTCGGGCTTTTGGCCATTTTGATTAAGCCTTGTAAATCATATTTACATCGAACATTTTTAGGTTACTATGAATTGTCATAAAACGTAATTTTGGGTTACTTTTTGATTTTTTATATTTTTATATCTTCCAGTATCTTTCAAATGTATGTATTATGTATTTTATTTTTTATAATAAATGTCGACAAAAAACATAAAATAACCTAGGGAAGCTCTGTTTTCATGACAACTTAGAAAAACGAGACTCCCGTTTAGTGCCGCTTAAACTAAAGAAATGCTATTTATTTAAAAAGTTTTTTTACATGTTGAATTCAATGTTTTTCAAATAGCTCTGTCACCAATAGTTTTCTTGCTTCAGCATACGTTTCTAACAATAATAATAAAAATAAGAATTGCCGATTACACAGACCAACAGACATTTTGGTGCCTGCGAGTTTTTAACTGTCTCTAGGTAATTTTTGGGCACAGAATCCAAAATAGCCGTCAGATTTGGTCTATCAGATCTAGTTTTTGAGATACGCTATAAAGGCCTCTTTTACAATAAAATAGCTTATTTCTTAACTTTTGTATTTTTCACGTTATTACTGTTACTATTTGCTCCAACTGCCAGTTACAAACACAAAAGAGACAAAGTAAGGTATTTATTTCACAAAGTAGATAAATATACATTTATCACTTATCACTTAAAAATGTTCTTTTGTACGACTTTCTAGCATGGAGTTTACCAGAACAGTCTTTCTGAAGACTCCAACAGTAGTAGGCCATCATGTGGCTATCTTATCTTCCTTGATATCTATCTTCCATAGAATTATATCCTAATGGAATCTTTCCCCCTATTCTTCACTAAAATCACCTAGGTTTTCTGGTAAGTGGTCATAATACAACAGAGAATATTAAAGTTGGAAAACATATTTTCCACTAATTCTCGAAAATTTTGTACTACTTGACTAAATGAACACCAAGAATTAGATTCAATCTCGTTCATTGATGCGGTTGGATTGGATTGTGGATCGTCAGTAGGTTGCCTTATCTGAGGACCATCAAATATTCTGGCTTTCAGTTTTTCAGAGTTAATCCCAGGAAATTTACGTGTCAAGTAGCCTACATAAAGTCCATCTCGATTTAAAGCCTTCAAAAATTGCTACATAATCCCAAACTTGATATGCAAGGGTGGAAATATAATTTACTCTCTCGCAACCAAAGGTTCGTTGACAACGTTTTGTTTTTCTTGAATTATGACATTTTTTAATGGAAATCACCCAATTTCCGTTAACCCAGTGCTGATGCATAGCTCTGCTGTCCCAAAGACATAAAAAAACAAGGGTATTTTGTGTATCCACTTTGCTGTCCAAGGAGGAAGTTACCGTTTTTAGATAAAAAACTAAAATCAATTTGTCTGTATCTCAAAAACTAGAGCTGGTACGAAAAAGAGTCAGGTATTTTTGGAATCAGCAGATCAAAAATATCCAAAATCAGTTCTTACTTTTCCGGCACCACGATAAAAAATGTATTTTGTTGGGCAGTGTTATCAAAACCGATTAATCGGTCAAAAGGCCGGTACCGATTAATCTGCAAAATGATATTGCCGATTACCGATAAACTGCAAGTTAATCGGTGCAACCCTAGATAGAATACTCCTGTGAGAATTAGAATGCACTAAATTCAAATAAACCAAGAGAAATAGAACAATCCTGTAACCAGGGACGTGCGGTGGTATTTTGGCGTCTGGAGCAGACATTCTTAAAACGAGATGACAAATTATTAAGGCTTAAGATGATCACATTAAAAAAAAAAAAAAAAAAAACGTTTTTTGGCAACATAATAAATGTTTCGGGTAACGAAATTAATAAATAAATATTAGTGCAAGTCGAAGTCACAGTTTTGATCACCAATAATAATGTTGAACACCAATAATTAAATACTAACAATAATAAACAGATATTAGTACCCTAATAATATTATTATTAAAGGAATACACTAACACAAACTGGAAAATACATCTTATAATAATAAACTCAGAACACTGAAAAATAATGCACTAACTAAACGTGATTGTTATGACCAGTGCTGTATTGGTAAAATTAGCAGAAGGTATACGGTCCATTCATCGTAAAAATCAGCAGGTATACGCTATAAACGGGGGGCGGGTGGTTAAAAAATTGCCAAAATTTAATTTGAATTAAAACGTAGAACATAGTTTTATAACTTACTGTTATATTTCTTAAAATATATCCCAAAGGGCTTTGCGAGATAAATCAGCACTAGTTTCACTCGAACACACTTTCGACTGCGTCTCTGTTGCTGAGCGGTGGTTTACTAACGTACATATCGTACATATTTTTTTGGTTGAAACTTTTCAACTAGAGGTCCATTAGCATTAGATTCGACATATTTGAAATAAACAGAGACGCTCGCAAGTCAGTTATGATATTAGTCATTAGGCTGCAACTGCGTTTCCACTCGGCTGTCGAACAAAGTAAAGTTGATACTGCTGTTAAAAGAGGTTTTAATTTCTCCAGCACAGATTCTGTATTTTCTATAAAGACTCTTAATCCTATAAGGGCTTCTAGCTCATCGATATTAAATCGTCTACAAATTCTCGTTGCTCCTGATTCTTCATAACGTATATTTTCAGTGTTTATATTAATTGGATTTAGCAGAAATATCCTTAAGAAATTGTACATTTTCAGTATTTGAATTAGAATAAAGTCTTGATTACATCCTATCAACCATGCTTTGAATAAACTGGTTTTTATTAATCGGTATAATTTTGGTATTGCGAACCAAAGGGATATTTTTAAATGTTAATTCCGCGTTTGCTATTAAAGTTAGTTGTGTTTTTTCGCCAGGATTTTCTTTGAAACTCTCTATAATTCGTATGATTCAATTTATTAAATGTTCAGCTCTTGGTAGTGTTGTTGTTCGCGACTGTAGTTCTGTAGATAATACTGACAATTCTTGAAGGATGTCATACAAGAGCCCTAAATCTAATAGAAATTCAGGACTTTCAAGTTTTTTCCTTAAACCCAGAAATGTAGTTTTAGAATTTTGATCTTCACATGAGATTTTGAAGTGGCGGTGTAACGCTTCATTTGAATCTCATATAGCTCGCACTGTTTTAAAACTACTCGCTACCCATCTAATTCCAAGAATTCGTCCTACCTTTTTAAATTTTAGTCCTACTTCATGGCATATACACTCTAACGCATGAGAGTTTTTAAGAGACTAGCTATATAACGTATATAGTTTGTCTAGAAAAGATTAAAAATGGTTCATGCCACGTACATCTTTTATAGCATCGTACAACGCTGATAATTCGAACATTCAAGTATTTGAATATTTAATATCTTCGCATGTTTTGATTTTTCAATAAGCACAGGGTATACACTATTCGTTAAAATCAAACCACAGGGTATACACCGTATACCGCCTTATACCCTCCAATACAGCCCTGTCTATGACTAGAGGAGGACATATTGTTAGGTGCAATAAAAACGTTTGATTAAATGCCGCAAACCTTTGATAATAATTTTCCGGTTTTATTGCATTTATACCGCTTCGCCTAACAGTCTTCTCCTTATTTAACGAAGTGCATTGTTACTTATTTCAAAGTGGGGAGGGAAGATCTCGTCAAAGGTCGCTCCCGAATTAAAATTGCTTTCTGGTACAGGTACTTATATTTATTTTATAAATAACTTAAATACACCTCGCTACCGAGCTGTTTCTGCATGCGGGACAATAAATAGGTTTCCGGGACGATTTTAGGTACCGATATTAAAGCGAGACATGAATCGGTAATCCGGCACTAAAAATCCTAATAAATCCTAATAAATATTTTGATATTTAAACATTTGTGGAATTATCAAACGCCTCTATCGCATTTCTTGCACTCGGCGTAAGAATCCCTCTCCATCTAGTTATCGCTTTTTAGTTAGAGCAGCGTAGACGAAGTCTTGTAGAGGCGTCGACAGCACTGTTAGATACATTGTAAGTTTACCTATAAGTACATTCTTTCATTTATATCGACAAAGTTGCCACTCATTTGTACGCCGACCAAATAAAATGTAATATTTATAAACAAAGATAAATAAAAACCTAATTTATAAAGATGCAACAAGCAAATAATAAAAATTTTATGAAAATTTTGCAAAAATAAATAAATGTGATATATCTGAAAGGCGCCCTAGTAGCCCAGGCGCCTGGAGCGATCGCTCCTTTGCGCCATGCCACCGCACGGCCCTGCCTGTAACCCAGTGGTTCTTAACCTGCCGCGGCCGGTGAAGCATGTTTGGGAGGGCAATCAGCATGATCGGACACGCTTGTGCTTTGTCGTTGCTATACTACTGTTGAGCGATATAGTACGAGCTTGTCGGATCATACCAATTGCCCTCCCAAACATTCTTCACCGGCCGCCGCTGTTCTTAACCTTTTTGAAGTCGTGGAGCACTTTTGATTATTGAGAAGAGCCATCATCGGCGGCGCTGTTGTCGAAGGAAATATGATTGACGACAGTAGTATTTAGCCGTAAATTTACACATAGCGAGCAGGTTAGTTTAAGCACAATACATTGTTATTATATTAAAATAAGAGTAAACATTTGCGACATTTTTTAATTTCAAAGCGCTACACATGTATCGATGTGTATAATAGAATCATCTCGCGATAATTTGGTATTAATATTTACTTTTTTTTGCGGAACACCAAAATCAAGAACATATGTATAGTCTATTCCAGTGGTCTTCAAACTTCTTATATCTGCGAAACCCTACAGTTTAAATGATATTTCTTTGGAACCCCAAGGCAAAAAGCCAAAATATGTTGTCTCTTTTAATTTTAAGATCAAACGTTTTAAAATAATAATTTAGATGTATATTATTGAATTAGGTCTTAAAAAATTGATATATTGACTATATTTCTATATTTTTTAAATGTGGGTATAATATACTATATTACTTTTTAAATAATACAATACTTACCTAATATAGTATTTAATGCAAATTATAAATAAAAATTGAATCGAATAATTAGCGATATACAATCATTATAAACATAAAATCCAATAATACAGAACATATTTAAATGGTAGGTGATATAAGAAGTACATAATAATCACTACTCAACAAATCTGAACTTTTTGTCGATAAGTAAAATTAGCTGTTTTGGAATAAATATGACCTACTGATGACGAAACTGGCAATAAAAAAAAAAATTGTAGCGCCCTCAGATTACCAAAATCATTATATCCAAGTAAAGAGTCATTAAAAAAACAGAAAAAATCAATTTAATTAAAGTTGCGGAACCCCTGAAAACGTTACTCCAGGAACCCCAGGGTTCCGCGGAACACAGTTTGAATACCTCTGGTCTATTCCAAAAGTTTTAAGTTTAAGTGGTACTAGACATTGAGTCGGGCTTTTGACCATTTTGTTTTACAAACGCCCGATTCAGTTCTAAAAAGTGAGCTCGTGACAACTTAAAATAAAAATCAGTTTAGTTCCGCTTAAAACAAAGAAATAAACTATTTACACAATGCAATTAAGTCATAGTAACACTTATACAAATTTACGGAACACTAGAGCTCCGCAGAATACCAGTTAAGAACCACTGCTATAACCAGTCAGAATGCATTAAATTCAAGTGAACCAATAGGAACAAAATAATCTTGTAACCAATCAGAATGTTTTAAATTCAAATAAACCAATAGGGATAGAGTT
The DNA here is from genome assembly GCA_963971575.1 of Liopterus haemorrhoidalis. Taxonomy (NCBI): domain Eukaryota; kingdom Metazoa; phylum Arthropoda; class Insecta; order Coleoptera; family Dytiscidae; genus Liopterus; species Liopterus haemorrhoidalis. The sequence continues at coordinate 190,509,691 of OZ020611.1, forward strand.
GCCTGGAGGAAGCGGAGAAATGAGACGCTTGAAATTCCATAAATTATAAAAATTATGTACTTTTTTGCTACGGGGAAGGGGCGTAATAATATTTTCTGCCTGGGGTTGTAAATAAATCAAATCCGGCTCTGACTATAGATATTATTAATTTGTAATTTGTTGTTTTGTTTTTGTAATAAATATATAGATATTAACAAAAATCTCTGATTAATAAATATTTTTTTTAATAATTGTTTTGTGAATTTCACTAAGATTAAGAGCCCTGGTCCAAAATCAGTTTAAAGCAGGGATGAAATAACATTTCAGATCGTTGCGTTATTTTTTAACGTTATTTATTTTTTATTTTCGTTACATAACATTAAAAAAATTAATTGTTATGTTATATAACGTTACGTAAATAATGTTATATAGCGTTATAAAAATAACTTTTATTTGTAACTCCTACCTATATTTGGGATCTGTAGTGTCAATTGAAACTACAGACATTTATTTTTACACACAAAATATTTTTATAACGTTATTAAAATAACGTTCCAAAATATTTTTTATGAATCCTTACAACGTTATATAACGTAACGTTATTGTATTAGAAATTCTAGTTAAATCGTTATCGGGTATCGTTAAGTTACGTTATCCATCCCTGGCTTAAAGGCCTCCAAACTAATTATCTTGCTAAATATCTTTTTACTATTAATGATATCAACGAATAAAAGGTATAATTCGATTTATTAGGGTTTTGACCACCAAAAACACTTTATAACGTTACTCATGTGTCTGTCTGTACGGTAGAAATTGTAGCCAAACGGCTGAACATAGCAAGTTGAAATTTGGCATACTTGTACAACTTTTTGACCCACATATAGAAAAACTATAGAGTTCAAAAATATTCAGCGCGGAACAAATATGTATTTAATAAAAAAAATAACATTTTTTTAAAATTTTGATTGGCATACCAAATGAAACCTCTTAATGCGTGGACCAACATTTTTTTTTTTTTTTTTAAATCAATTTTTTTATTGGATTGTTGCCAAAAATGTTTCAAAATCTTCTGTCCCCCATCCTATCTCCCAAAGGGATTTATCAAAAAATCTAAAAAAAATCTCAAAAACATTGATGGGAACCGAAATAGTTCAACAGGAATTTTTGATCAGATAATTTTTTCGAAAAATGACGATTTTATGCCGTTGATAAAAAAAAATATTTTTTTAAATTTAATGTGTGGTATTAAAAGAAAGCTCTTAAGACGTAGATTACGAAACGATAGATAGTTTTTTGAAATTCGTTTCTTTTAACACGAATTTAGCAAAAAATGTACAAAAGTTCTTATCCCGTACAATTTTACCAAAAATGGTTAAACCAAAAATCTGAAAAAATTATAGGTAATGTATATTGATCTGAGCCGGAAATGTAAGAGAGAAATTTTTGATCAGATTGTGTTTTCGGAATATATGGCAGTTTTTGTGTTTTTGAAAAAATTAATTATTTTTTTAATTTATGGTTAAATTAGGGCTAATAATGTTATGGATTTTTTGTATTTATAGCTAAGATAGTGCGTGTATTTTTTGGAATTAAAAATATTTAAAAAAATTGATGTGAAGTGTGAATTTTCACACATTTCAGGGTTTTGCAGGTATTTAGTAAGTGAATGATGATTATTTGGGATGCCAAAACAAATTTTATATTAAAATATTTTTTTGTTAATTTTAATTCGAACGCCTAATACCATTATTTATTAGGTTCATTAAGATTTTGAAAATTGTGCCTATGGCTTCCATTGGTTGTTATAAGCTCCGCCCCTCTGATTTCGTGTACATTGAAACAGAATTAAATTATAATTTCAATAATTTCCACTGCTTATTAAATTTACGCTTTTAAAAATTAAATGCAACATTTGCCAAAATATAAATAGAATTTTGAAAAAATAATTTAAACAATATAAAAATTAAAAAAAAAAACAAAAAATAATATTGTCTTTTCTCGCAGGGTTCGATCCCTTTCGGATCGAGTTACTTGGGTGAAACGCCAGCATCAAAACCACTACACCAGCATACACGTTCCTTTGTAGCGTGTTACAAAGCTATAACTTGTGTACATTATTAGCTAAAAATCACAAATATTCGTTTTTTTCCAAAAACGTAATCTGATCAAAAATTCCGGTTCACACCAATGTACATTACTTTGAAATTTTTCAGATTTTTAGTTTAAACCATCTGGGCTATAGGGTGTAGAACAAAAAAAAATTTGCACAATTTTTAGCAAAAATCGCTTCAAAATAATTTATTTTGCAAAAATAAAAATTTGATCATTAATCCACGTACCAAGGGCTTTCATTTAATACCCTACCACTAGAATTATAAAAAAATATTTTTTTTTCCGATGAGCACATATTTGTTTATATTTTTAGGGGGATATGTTTTTTTAGATGTTTTAGTATTTTTCCTATGTGCGGGTCAAAGAGTTGTATAAGCATGCCAAATTTCAACTCTCTAGGTTTAGCCGTTCGGCTACAATTTTTACCGAACAGAGAGACAGACAGACAGACGACAAAATGACGGTATAAGGGTTTTTTGGTCATACCTACAAAACCCTAAAAATAATATATTTTTTAATACTTCTGAAGTGAGTTACTCACACTACACTCTATACTGTAAAATATTTCTTATTAATCAAATGAAGATTTGAATAGAGTACGTTCAAGGTAACTTCATGCCAGGCCTATGTTATCGACTCAGCTGCGCAGACACCAAATTTCGTTCATTACGTTACCAACAGCTAGCTTGACACATTTCTGTGGCGTCACTTACTTTGATTTGTGTTTAACTACGCGTATTGTGCGATGTTGTTTGTTTATTTCCATTATTATTATTTATTTCTCGTACGTTTCAAGGTATACCGTGTACTAACATGAGTAAAAATGTATTTGAAATACATGATTTTGTGTGTTTGGTTTCCACAACAATTGTTTAAAACCCTAATGTACGTCAATGTGATCAGCTGTTTTCTCGCGCAGGATTGATGACGTATTTTATGATGCCCTGGCATGAAGTTAACTTGAACGTACTCTACCTAGACATCCAGTATTATGTTGACTTCTTAGACCCATTCAGAGCCGCAGTAAGGAAAACTTGCTCTACGGGCAGAGCCGTGTTTTGACGCCCTTGGTAAATAAAAACAAGGTGCTTAGCTCTCGAAATTTAAGTGATGAACAAAAAAAAGGTCCTCACCTCCCAAAATCCAAGTGACGAGCAAAACAAAAAAAAAGGTCCTCATCTTCGGAATGGCGCCCCTTAGCAAGCCCGTCAGCGCCCTTTTCCTTAGTGCGCTAGGGACCGTCGCCTCCTCCTCCCCCCCCTTCCTGTGGCTCTGGACCCATTAAAAATTAATTACCCATCCATAATCACCCATTAATTATAAATCGCTCGAAATTGTCTTATCTTTCGCCCATGTAATAGTAATATATCATGAGTAAAGATGTGATAGATATCCGTATCCATATCCTCGGATATCCGCAAGAAAAACATATCCGAATCCGTATCCGCTGATTTTGTAGCGGATATTATACGGATATTTTTATTTATAATAGTGTATTATGAATAAAAATGTTCTGTTAATCTTTATTAATAAAATTTGTTTTAAAATTATCATTTACGAAACAACTAAAACTTTTTTCATATTAAGGGGAATTAAGATAATTTTTAAGCTGTTTTGGGCGAAGTTTTATGGTTAAAAATAAAATGAACAATAATAAGATTACTAAATTTTATTACAAAATACAAACAATGTTTGCAACGATATTTATTAGTAATTCAATTTTTTTTTCATTTTTAAAATTATGATGGTCAGTCAACCAAGTCGGCTCTCCTTAAAGCAGACCAAGTCTCAAAATTATTATTTTTAATGAAATTTCAAAATGATTATTTTTTTAGTAATGAATGTTAGTGCCATATGAGATTTTTTAAGAATCTATCATATTTTAATTTATATTTCTATAAAACGCGTAAATAATTTTTAAATTAATTTCGAATAAAAATCGTTGTGATCATTGTATTTGTGTAATAAAATTTTGTAAACTTACAGTGTATTCCAAACGATTAGGCGGAACTAACCGGAATTTTCATTTTTGTAAGTTCTCATTAGCTATTTTTTTATATTTTGAAGTTGGCTTTTCCTGAAAAAATCTTCAATCAATCGGTAAAAGTAACTCGAATTGAAAATCTAGTTCCGCCTAAACCAAAGGAACCGACTTTATTATTATTATTATTATTTTCTTATTTTTAACCCTAAAACTTAAAATAACTTAAAAATTATTTAAATTAACTTTAATATTAAAAAACAAAACATTTATTTTGTAAACTATAATTTTGAAACAAATATTATTAATAAATATTAACAGAACATTTTTATTCTTATCCATATCCACGGATATTCTACAAAATAATCCGTATCCGTATCCGCAGATTTAAAATTTTTATGATCCGGCACATCTTTAATCATGAGAGATGTATGCAACATAGTCGTTCGTAATTAATTTTTTATTATTTTTAGCCGTGAAAATGAGCGCTCTCCACTACAATTGGTTACCATAAATCTCATCTGGTTTTCGATTTACATTTAAATTTAGAAATTTTAACTCCAATTCTTAGTAAAATTGCACTAAAAATTGAGCTCCTCTTTTTTTCGTGTAAACGACGACCTCGGCATTTTGATGCCCCCATTAAGCCAAAGGCCCTGAATTCGTGCCCCATGTGCCCTTATGGAAAAGACGGAACTACTGTTAGAGTAGGCAGTCCAGTAATTTGGATATTTCGAAATTTGGATGAGTCGAAATTTAGAGTACGGTTATCTAATGATGTGTCGAAATTATGAGACGATCGTGGAGTCGCATTCTCGCAGATTACATGCAAAATTAATCGCTCGTCGATTTTTTATTAAATTGTCTAAATTATTCAAAATTTTAATTTATTTCTTTAACGTAGCACCATTTTCGTAATCAAATTAAAATTTTTAAGTATTAAAGATGTCATTAAGATAACATTGGATTAAATAAAATGACGACTTGAAAAATGATTATGAAAATGGGCGTTAAACCTTAAAATGATTGTTCTCTGTTAATATGGTGTAAATATTTTACTTTCGGAAAACAAATACATATGCGTGGTGAACCGTTTGAATTAGTTTGATTTTACACCGTCCAAGAGGCTTGCTGAATAAAATCTCAACCTTCTGGGGTCGCCACAGCAAGCAAACACCTAGGAGGGTAGTTTTAAGAGAAATCCACATCTCCGAGGGAAAAAATCCCTATCGATATACGGAATTTTTCCCTTAACGCGGAAAGCAAGGTAGGTGGACTATTATTTATTAGAAAATGGGGTCAATTCCTCGAACTACATATCACCAGTAGCGTCTGGTGGGTAAAATATTTGGGGGGGGACACTTTTTGATCAATATATTGCAGTGTCCAGGCTACGGCCCGCGAGCAGAATCTGACCCAACAATAAGTTTCAAACTGTTCGCATGAAATTTCTACCCCTTGTTTTTTTAGAATCACCATCCCCCATTCCTCAAAAGTTTTTTGGAATTTCTCCACCCTCCTGACCGTAATTGATTTTCAGAATTTCTTCCCCACGTTCTAAAATGATTTTCAGAATTTCACCCACCCGTACTCTCTGATTTTTAAATATCTGGCCCCCAATTTAACTCAATCTGGCCTGTGAAACATATTTAGAATTCATTTACACAATGTATTAAAGTAGAGGGAAAACCATTTTTCTCTAAAAACACGATGTGTAAGTTGGTAAAAAAATTTAAAACCTAAGTTGACCATAGTGACATTAAAAATGATTAAAAATATTTCGCTTTCAAATTATACTTACTTATACGAGTACGACTTGAAAGTGAATGATTTTTTATTATATATATATATTTTTTTAATAAGCTGCGAGCTACAGATAGCTCAATCATCTAGCGTTAAAAAAATTGTAGCTTTTGGTGCCCCATTCTAAATTATTACCATTGTTTTTTACTGAACTCTCTATTAATGTTCTATTTCCATTTTTGTTCGATTGTGAAATATTCAATTTTGGCCAATGAGGACCAATACTTTTTATTAATAATATAGTTTCATAGTTAAGCACGTTAGTTTTAATAAAACGCACTGTATCGTTTCACGTCTAAGTAAAATCAAATCAAAAGAACGCTAAGCTAAGGCCGCCGGCCTAAATTCACCAACACATTCACACTAACAACTCGCCTGTTGCCCTTTCCAGTTCATCTTGCGTAGATAAATACATTAGAAATCGCATGTGGCAACACTGTACCAGGACATTAACGTGTATAGTCTGTCTCATTTTGTAATACGAAACTAGATCTGGTTACTTTGGTGACTGTTGTTGTGTAAATAGACTTTTATGGAAACATGTTAACTTGTAAATCTGGATTTTAAGTCTTTGGTTAAGTTTTATTGTATCGAGGTTAAAGGCGTATCACACTAGAACGCTATCCAAGTCTTATTTTTTCAACATCCAAGTCTTCAGGTCTTGACCTATCACATGGTATTTGAATATTAGTTAAGACTTGGAAATTGTTTGTTTACCCATGCGCACATCGTGAAATTATGACAGTTGACAGTTATATTTTGAAAGGTTATTTAAAATTGGTTTTTAAAGTTTTTTTTATAATGAATGAGGAAGAAATACATAGGATCTTGTGGATCCCATAACGGCGGGTTTTCTTTAACAAAATGTATCAACTCTTCTTCTAATATCATTTTTTTTTTAAATAAATAACTTTTCAAAAATACAAGTTTAACAACACTAGACGTAAACAAAAGACAAAGACGCGTCAGCTGAGAGCGAGATAAAACCAGTTGGCGCACGCGCATTTTGTAAGACCTGGGTAAAGAGACCGAGAAATTGTATCCTGTTTCATTTGCCTGGTCTTCAAAACCTAGGTTTTTTCTTCATGCTATCACACGCACAAGACTTCGATTCGAATGCAAAGACTTTAATTTTCCAAGTTTAGACTTGAATAATAACTCTATGAAAAAAAAATAGTGTGATAAGGCCTTTATATTCACTCAAAAACTACATATGTCAGATAACAAATTGACATGTCAAAATTGCGATTGACATGTCAAAATTGTAATTGACTTGTCAAATATTTTTTTTTTTTTTTTTTATTTAAATTATAGTGCTTCAACTGTGGTGTCATTAGCACTTCTTAATTCTAATTACAGTATTTACATATTGAGTATTTCTATAGTATTTACATGATATATATGTATAAAATATGGTAACAAGTATTTAAATTTAGATTTGCTGGTACAGGTTAATGTCTTTAAGATAGTTTAATGTGTTTGTGATAGTTGTGATGTTGTTTTGGAGAGCAGTTTTAATATCGTTAGGTATATTGTGTTTTATTCTTTCTTGTCTGTATTTGATGGTCAAATATTTTGAAAGGTGCCATTTCAGAATTACCACCCTAAGATGATATTTTAAATATACAACATAAAAAATGAAGTTTCCTTCTTAGTTTCGTATTACAAAATGAGACAGATAATAGTGTCCTTCTGAGCGTTGTTTTCTAGATCTAAATTTTTAAAATCTAACACTAATATAAAAAATCTTTGAATAAGAAATAATAAAAATAAATATACGCAGATATATTTAGCTACAATAGTTTAATGCAATTTTAAATTATAATTAAGATTTTAGATTCAGTTTTCTTTATCATTTTTTTTAGGAGAACAATGTCCCAGCGTTACCCTGTCTCAGCCGCCACTGCATATAAGCAATTCACTTTTGTAAGAACACACTAGATCTGGTTATTTTGGTTACTTTTATGGTGTGTTACTGACTTTAAATGTCAATTAAAAATATTCCTTACGCTGTAAAATCGACTTTAGGTTGATAAGGTTATGATCATTATAATTAAGATATCATTTTTCATTATGACATATGTCAAATGGATCGACATTTTAAAAAAGTGACATTTTTTAATACCAACATGACATACAGCTTCAAAGGTGCAAACTATTGAAAACAAAATTCCCTCTTATTTTGTTCTTATAAAAGTGAACAGCTTATATAACTGATTTAGGTTGGTGATACCAAGTGACATTTAAAGCTGTCACGTTAATGAAGGGTTAATTATTCATTTAAACCTAGGCTGACCAGATTTTTTTTACAGAAATAGAGTAGCCAGAGCCGTAGCAATGTTTTTGGCGCCCTTGGCAAATAAAGTAAATTGATAAAATTTACCTCTCTAAATCCAACAAATGATGGGCAAAAAAAGGTCCTCACTCCAGAAATACAAGTGATGAGTAACAAAAAAGTCCTCACTCCAGAAATACGAAATACATAGTATAACATTTTGTGTTACCGTTTAACAAACAACAGTGGCGCAGCCAGGATTTTGTCTTGGGGAGGACCGAATCAAATTTAGAGGGCACGCGGGCCGCATACGGCCCTCAACCTTATTTTTTGTGGTCCCTGAAACGATAATCAAAATCACTTGAGCTTATTTAGGGGAAAAATATATTTAAAAATGTAAAATATACTTTCTTCCCCTTTTCTGTTCATAAAAAAAATGTTAAGAAACCCTTCGGAATATTTACGACTTCGGTTTTATTTTTTCTGTTTATTTAAGTTCTGTCACTGCTTAACATTTTGTATGTAAAATAGACTGCGACCCAAATCAGTTCGACTCCCCTGCTGTTGGATATTGATGTTTATATCAAATAATAATTCCATTATTTGTTGATAAAAAAAATGTAATTGTTAATCCATGTATCAAAAACTTTCACTTGATTTTTTCTTCGATAAATACATATTTATTTATATTTTTCGCGAAATATATTTTTGAAGTTTCAATATTTTTCTTACTTATGTTCAGTTCTCTAAATCAGCTGCTTGGTCACAATTTGTACCAAACGAACAGACTCGTGTGAAAGTTATACCGAAGTCAGATTTCCACTTTTTCTTATCTGAATCGAGTAATTAGTTGTTTAAAACAGTTTTATCATTTGACTTGGCGAATGTTTTAGTCGATGTGTCAGGGGGAAAAAGGATCAACGCTCCCCTTTATATAATTCGTTGAAGCATATTTGGAAAGTGATGTATTTTCATTTGAACAATAACCTCCTATCAAGAGTAGGCAATCTTAAAAAAATGTTTATTTATACGAGAAAAAATAATAATAAAAAATGCCAATATTGTTTACAATGAAGTAATTTAAAAATAAACTACTGTTGTGGTTAACAAATTTTATCTTCAACTCTCCGAGCAGCGCCGTGTAACCTGCTGGTCCTGGGAGGGGCCCAGGCTTGTCGCCCCCCCCTTGGCTGCGCCACTGGTTATGTTTAACAAATTTTATCTTCAACTCCCCGAGCAGCGCCGTGTAACCTGCTGGTCCTGGGAGGGGCCCAGGCTCGTCGGCCCCCCCCTTGGCTGCGCCACTGATAAACAATAAAGAGTATATTTAAAGTTCTTCTTTTATAAAAAGTAAGAGTAAAGAGGATATTACTTAGAAAAGATTAAAATACTCGAAAAAAGAGTACGTTTGGTCAGTCTATTTAAACCCTCCCAGAGTATTACATTTAGTAGCACAGGTGGATTTCGAGTCAATTCCCGTTTAATACAGTCGGAGGCCTAGCAATGGTATATACGATATCCCAACATTAACAATTAAAATTCTTAAAATCCAATTCACTACATTGATACCATAAGGATTCAAAACTGTTAAAATTAGTAATTGGCGGCTATGTGGTGGAATCAAATAAAATCTAGGTCCCCAAATCGATAAAAGGGGGTGATTGGTCAATAGGCGGTGGTGTTCTAGAACAGTGTTTTTCAACCTTTTCTGGTATGGGGCCCCCCCGAAATTATGTAAATATTGTCTGCGGCCCCCCCTATATCAAGATAGAGAGAACACAGGAAGAGAACACGAAAATACAGGATATCAAGGACAATTTCGAACTTTTTAATGCGAACATATGTCATATTGGGTATCTTTGGACAGAGCTTTTCAAAAGAAACAACTTTTACTTAAACATTTTTTTAACATCTTTTACGGTTGACAAAAAACTTTGATAATTTTATATGAATATTATATATCCTATAACGACTTGAAAGTAAAGTATTTTTATTTACAAGTGTTTAAAGTGCTTCCCATTTTGATTTAAACACATTCGCATCCTTACTCTTGAGTTATCTGTAATTCGTAGAGTAATAAAAAATATATATAATAAAAAATATTGCACTTTCAAGTCGTACCTACTTCAAAGTACAATTTGAAAGTACTTGAAGTACCTCCAACACTAGGGTGACCATTCGTCCCGCTTTTTGCGGGACTGTCCCGCATTTTGATTGGGTGTCCCGCATTTTGATTGGGTGTCCCGCATTAAGATGCGTCCCGCAAAAGTCCCGCATTCTAACATTTTGTACAGGGCCGTCCCTAGCAAGTGCGGGGCCCAGGGCAAAAAATAATTTTGGGGCCTCTTAAACCATTTTTTTTATAATTTAGAATCTGCAAAATAATATTGGATTTTGAAATTTAATTATAATGACAAGACAAGAATAATAAATATGTACTGTTTATTTGTTTTGCACAAGAAAAATAAAACAAAGTAAAATAAACATCTATCTTTACTTAGTAGTAAAGCAAAGGCTGCGGGGCCCTCAAAGCGCGGGGCCCAGGGCCTGGGCCCTGCTCGCCCCTGTCTAAGGACGGCTCTGATTTTGTCCCGCATTGTAACTTGTATTTGAGGACCTTTTTTTTTGCTCTTCACTTGGATTTTGGGAGGTGTGGACCTTTTTTTTGCTCTTCACTGCCGTTCCGCATTGCCTTCTTAAGAAAATGGTCACCCTATCCAACACGAATCATTGTCATTTCAAATCTAGTAATTTTTATCGATTGAATGAAGCTTTTGATCATTTTGCTTAGCAAAAGTCCATTTTACTCATTATAAAGTTAACTAGTGACAACTTTAGAAAATTTAAATTCCATATAGTTCCGCTTAAACGTTTGAAATAGCCTGCAGTTTAAATTAGTTGTCAAAATATGTATATCATATATAATAATAAATAAGATTTATTTTATTCATGTCATGAAAGGTATATTTTTATGAATATAAATATAAGACTCGTATTTATAAATATGAATAAAATTTATATCCTGCAAGATTGAGCGCATTTTTATTATATTTTCTTGTTTGGATCTTGTCTGACTTCGCGGCCCCCTGTCGAAGCCTTCACGGCCCCCCGGTTGAGAAACGCTGTTCTAGAAAATACATATAAGCCACACGTCTTGCCTACAATTTAGGCCTAAATTCGCCCCTTAGTTTCGGTGCATTAGTATTCAAATTAACGAATAAATGTATAATAATTATCAAAAACTGATGATTTTGATGTGATTATATAAAAAAATATTGTTCTAGTTATTCAGCATTTTATGGCTTATTATACTTATAAGAATAAATATAATAAATTATTATAAAATACCTATAAAATCCTGAAAAGTGTGAAAAGTCACACTACACATCAATTTTTTAGATCGTCATTTTTTTTTTATTCGATATCTATTATAGTTTCAAGATAAATATTTGTTTTTTTGATTGCTAGTTACCACTTGCCAATATAGCATTGTATTTTTTTTTTTTTTTCAAGTCTTATATAATTTATACGAACAGTTTAATTTTTTCATTTTGATATTTTGCATACTTCGTAAATACTTTCCTATGGTAAATACATACTACCCGCTTTTCATTCATTTAGTACGTATTTCATCCAACAGGTTTGCTAGAATCGTTAAAATTTGTTAGACATTTGTTATCAAGAATTAAATATTTTTTTCTTATCAATTGATAGTGAAAAGGTGGAAATTCAAACCGAATAAAATTTATTGAACTATAACTTTTGTTTATTTAAAATATGGTAAGAATTTTACATTTTTTGATATATTTTACATAATTAATGTCTTTAAATGTTTTTAAGGACATCATTGAAAAACCGGCAAAACCCTAATAAAAAGAGTTTTTAAAGAAAAATAAATGAAAATCAACGCACAAGTATGCACTGTTTTAAAGGATTTCAACTGTCTTCCCATTGATGCACATGTTTTATTCAGTTTATGTTCACTAAACAAACATTTATATCATACTACCTCGTTCATTTTTCATCCCAAATAGATGAATAAAAATCATGCCACTGCATGTTCTTGTTAAACAAATTTTACATTAAATAGAGGTAAGATAGGTTATTAAATTTATAACTTGAAGGTTTTATATTATAATTCATTAGTTGCACTTGGTAGGTATTTATTAGAAATACTGTTGAAATAACTATTAGTTACTACGAATATGATATTTTGTTTTCATATTGCATATAATTTATTAAGTAAATATATGTTAATAATCAAATTATTGACTATTATATTTACCGGGGACTGAGGATGTAATGTAAACGAAATAACGATAACAAATTTTTTATACTACGTAAACGAAAACAGGAACGTCATTTTGTATTTTTTTTTCAAGAACGAAACCAAAATTGATTATAATTAATATCGGTTTAACTTAATGTTCTTCAGTTTACAGTCTGATTAATAGATTAATATTATCAGAAAGTTTGAAGTATGATTTTTGGATGATATGATGTATGATGTTTGAAGAGACAATTATGGATTAAAATATGTGTAAATTGTTTTATAAATTTTTATGATTAATCATTTAACAGTTTCTCTTGACAAATTAAAAATAAATATATATCTTATGAATATTCCACCTGTATGGTAATAAATTGAATTTTAATTTTACTAAAAATAATCAATAACTGATATATATTCCAGGAATTAAATTTTAAGCAGCAAAATATAATGTTATTTTAACATCTTATAACATGTTCATAAAAAAAAGAAAAAAACTAGTTGGCTTTGGAATTGTTATATGGCCTCCCACCGCTAGAACTTGATGTTCGCGTATCCTTTGGCTTCCATTAACACTAACATATATAATTATATATTAGTTAATTAATAATGGTTAATAATATCGTCGGCTTACCTGTAAATACTTTTAAGTCGGAGAAGCATAACTTTTCAGAAGAGGCAAAAAACTTGCTAATATCATAGGGGAAACTTCCTAAGCGCCCTGACATCTAGTAGCAATTTGCGGAAGATACGAAAGTGACATTGTTTTGTTTTGTTCAATGGAGAAATACGTATTTTTTTGTAGTTTGTTTTATTTTTGTGAATCATGGAAAAAAAACAATCAATTTTGTTGTGTGCCGCAATGTAAATCGTGAATAAGGACGAATCCCTCTTAAACATTCCATAACTTACCTAAATAGAAAAAAAATATCAATTGAAACGACGTTTGGAGGCAGAGAGAAAGTGGATCATAGGTTTTTATGGACCCAAAAACTAAAAATGGACAAAAATCCAAGCCCATGCATGCACGTTTGCTCGTTGCATTTTATGGAAAGTGATTTTTTACGTCCAAGAAAAGACTGAAAAAAAGCACTTACCCTAAATTTGCCTAAATCATCAGTTGATATATTAAAAGGACTTCTTGTTCAGGCAGAGATATTAATTTTTACAAATATATTTACCATATTTTTGTTGCTATTATATTGACCGACAGTCAAAAAGAATAAAAATACAATGAAAAACTAAAGATTTCCTTAAAATTTCTTTAGAATAGTATATTATTACATATCTTGTAAATCGTAGATTACCTTTAAATTAAAAAAGAAAAGCTCGGAAAACAGGAAAAATACAATTCGTGTTCAGTTTCACCATGTAAACAAATACACGAGTAACAGTTTAATGTCATTTTCGAGTGTTCCAGCTTTGCCGCATATGGCGCTGCGATCTTAAAAAGTTTCCCCTATTATTTTAGAACTCTGTTTTATGAAATTTTCATGAAATATCAGTAATACAATTTCAGTTACAATGGGCAAAACATTTGATGATTATTTTATCATTTTTGTATTATTTTACGGAAAAAATAAAACAAAATCTAGTTCCACTTAAATCAAAGAAACAGATTATAGAAAGTTGAAATTTGAATGCTTATAAAATTCTTTGATCCACAAAAAGGAAAACTATGTTTTTAATGAAAAAATTTATATTTTTTTAAAAATAATATTTGGTATATCAATTGAAGCTCATTAATGGGTAGATTATGCGTGATATTTTTGAAAAATCAAACTTTTTTAAGGAATTTTTGACAAAAATGTCAATAAACTTTAGTCACCCACTCTATTTCCCAGAAGGGTTGGTCTAAAAATTCCTAATAATGTACATTGATAGAAATCGGAAGATGTAGATTAAGGTACGAAAAGTACTTTTTTTAAATATCTTTATTTTAATACGATTTTAGCCAAAAAACTCTTGTCACGTACCTTATAACCTAGGAGGTTAATTTAATAATATGAAAAACATTCTGGAGTAATGCACATTTATGTGAACCGGAATAGTACCATAGGGATTTTTGATCTGATAATTATTTCGAATCTTATAGATTTTTTTGCAACAACGTGCTTGACAATATTTATCTGGCTGACTGGGAAACTGGATTGCTATAGCTGGGTATTGATGTGAGTGCATCTCAAGTACGATTATAAGTTATTTGATAAAGAATGAGCCATCTGCGGTCCGTGAGACGTAGGTGGTCCGCCAAGCTATTGCATACAGCCCGCCAGTAAGAAAATATATTATTTAATTTTCTTATCCAGCGTTGTAACATCTTAATTTTAATATTTTAATATTTCTTTGAAAACAAACATCAGTTTCCATCAGTTCTTAAATTATCAAAAGTTATACCAAAGTAAAGATGTCTTAAATAACTTCAGGCCTATATCTTTAATTTTCTCAAAAAAAATGTGATTTTTTTTTATTGTGGCAGTTACTTGACCATTTTGATAAGAATAACCTAATAAATACCAGTCAATTTGGCTTTAGGGCTGCCAGATCTACAAGTCATGCTATTCTAGATTTCATTGTCTTCATAACACTAACTTTAGAAAAAACGTCTCATTGTATGGCAACTTTTTTAGATCTGTCAAAAGCCTTTGACTGTCCCACATGATATTTTAATCAAAAAACTGAGTCAATATAATATTAGCCCTGACAGTGTAACACTCTTAAGATCATATTTAGAAAACAGGAAATAGTATGTGTGGGCTAATGGCCAAAAATCTGCAGAGCTATTGATAAAATCTAGAGTACCTCAAGGTTCCATTCTTGGTCCGTTACTGTTTATAATTTATATGAATGATCTTTAGATGTACATGAAACATGCCAAGACTATCTTGTATGCGGATAATACTACATTTTTAAATGAAAGTCCTAACTATGAACATTTAGTGGATTGTAATAAATTTATCACTGAATGTAGTACTGGATGGTTTAGAGCTAATAAGCTGGCGATCAATGAAACTAAAACGCGAAATCTGCTCTTCTCATTCAGGTTTTCATGTGACGATATTAATAACCCGGTAAAGTTCT
This sequence comes from Liopterus haemorrhoidalis, assembly GCA_963971575.1. Classification (NCBI taxonomy): domain Eukaryota; kingdom Metazoa; phylum Arthropoda; class Insecta; order Coleoptera; family Dytiscidae; genus Liopterus; species Liopterus haemorrhoidalis. The sequence continues at coordinate 190,525,192 of OZ020611.1, forward strand.
TAGGAGTTACAATAGGCGCAAACCTCAGCTGGGAGAAACATGTAGAGGTAACATCCACAAGTTTATGCAAGGCAATTTTTTGCATTAGAAACTTTAAACTGAAAGTCACTAAAGATGTTCTTCTATGTGCGTATTACTCGTTATTTCAGTCGCACGTTACGTACTCATTATTGGTGTGGGGCCATTCATCACAAGCGACCAGAATTTTTGGATTGCAGCGTCGTGTTGTTAGAATTATCAGTGGTTTAGTCTACAGAGAGGTTTGCAAAAATGCTTTCATTGCTTTGGGTATTCTGACTTTTCCCTGTCTATATATATATATATATATATATATATATATATATATATATATATTATTGTTCGACTCACATACATTTTAATTCAAATGACACCCATCTTCAAAAGGACGTCCATAATTATAATACAAGGGGCAAAGACTATCCACAACAAGGTATTCATTAAACTATTTTGCTATTAAATTTTATAATGTACTACCAAGTGAGATTAAGAGGTTATCAAATAATAACTTTGCCTCAAAGATAAAAGATTATTTGAAGAACAAAGCATATTATAGTTTTGATGAATACCTATTGGGTGATTTCAGTGCACTGAAAGAGTAGTCATGAGCCTTTCTTCTCTATCATTATTTTTTGGCAAATTATTTCTAAAAATTTATTTATATATATGTATTTTTCATTTTTAATGTAATTAACCATGTATACTTATGACGACTGTAAAATATTAATTTATTGTTAACATAAATAAATATTATTATTATTATTTTACCGCCGTGCCGCTTAAGGCTTCTTCCACATTAGGTGTATGTACGTCGACTTAAATACGTGAAAACTTGTTTAAATAAGCTCTTCAGTAGTACCTAGAAATTGCAAAATGCAATATGGCCTGGCAAACAATTTGTAACAAAATGCGGCCCGCGACGTAAAAAAATTGCTCTCCATTGTTCTAGATCAGCGGTCTTCAAACTTTTTCGAGTCGTGGACACTTTACAGTTTAACAATATTTCGTGGACCCCAAAAAAAAAAGGTTGATACCTATGCAGGGTGATCAGATTTCAGTTGAGGTAAACCCTAAGATGGAAAAAAAAACGAAATACAGTATATTTTATTAAATTTTGCTCACCTCCAAAATATAAGTGATGAGCAAAAAAAAGAATTCTCACCTCCAAAACTCAAGTAATGAGCAAAAAAAGGTCTTCAAAGGGGGAAAAAAGTATAAGCCGACGCCCAATTAATTTGTATTAAATTTAAGAAAAAGCTCGTGGAACCCTTGAGGACGTTTTGTAGAACCCCAGGGTTCCATGGAATGCCGTTTGAATATCGCTGCTCAAGATGTAAGTACGTGGTTTATTCTTTTTAAAATGTATGGAAATTTTTGATTTTATATATGTACCCACAATTTGTTATCACTTACTAAATACAAAAACCTGATGTTAAATGCGGAGCCCTGCAATGTTCCCAGACGGAGACATTGACCAGGTTCCTGCTCCGAGGAGCGCGTTCGTGGCAATCGTAAGGTAGGACTCTCGATCTGGATGAAAAATGCGAAATAAAGCGAACTTTATTGGGCGCAATCGTCTCGTAACAAAGCGCCCTTTGAGATGCTGTTACCTTCGTAATACACCAGGTCTGGAATGGAGAGTTTGGACACACAGCCACGGTCGATTTCACAAGTCCACACCGTATATTCGCGAAATTTACTAACACATACGAATATAAATACATGCGCTAAATTCATTCACGACAATAGAGCAGAGTAAACGAATTGAGGTAGAACAAGACTAATTCTACCTCTGAATAAAGAAGCACGACAATAAGAGCTCAGATGATGCGATGACCGAAATGAGCAACTAAAATACACTAAGACACGAGACGAACGTGTATGTAACATACATTCGTGAACATACCTGAACAGCGGTCGCGTACAGGCAGGACAATGTTCCTCGTATACGAAGCGCTTTAACCCAACGTAGGATAGTGTTACGAGCGGAAACAGCTTGATTTCTCTGGATATTGAAATGGCGACGAAACTCACGTTGAATTGCCGTGATAGACTCGTTATTCTTGAAGAAACAGTTGTACGCAAAAACGCGGTGTTTTATCGTCCACGGCTTCATGGTTCAACTGAAAAGAAAATGCTAAGACTTCATAAACCTAACGCCATCTGCCGCACATCTATCACTTCCCCTGGTGGTGAGTTCTAGCCAGTTCAAGAACGTCCGTCCTTTTTGTCTCACCCTGTACGTACCAAGGCAAATTGCAACTGAACTACCGAGATATTATCTCCCAAATATATGTGTGTACTAGCCAATTCAGTCTTTCCAATGTTAACAATATTGCTAGAGGTCGTTGGTTATCGAAAATTTTCATAATCTTCTATTTATTAATGTGGTTAAGAGCACGCACTTGCCTTATTAAAGTGTACAAGTGTCTATGGAATTTATCAGCCAATATATTTTACTTACTTTTATTTAGTGTTGATTTATGCACAAACAATTAATAACTAGCAAGTAAGTTTTATCAATTTCGAATTATCAATTAACAAGTATAGCAAAGAGTAGTATTTATGCAAACAAAATTAATAATTAATATTTTTAATTAGATATGCGCAGAAATAATGATTTTCAAGTTTGTTTATTGTTGGTTTGTTTATTTGAACTGACGTACCAAATCAACTGGAAGAAAAAATCATTTATTTATGTTTTTTCTTTTTAGGGTTTTGTAGGTATGACCAAAAAACCCTTATACCGTCATTTTGTCGTCTGTCTGTCTGTCTGTCTGTCTGTTCGGTAAAAATTGTAGCCAAACGGCTAAACCTAGAGAGTTGAAATTTGGCATGCTTATACAACTCTTTGACCCGCACATAGGAAAAATACTAAAATATCTAAAAAACATATCCCCCTAAAAATATAAACAAATATGTGCTCATCGAAAAAAAAAATATTTTTTTATAATTCTGAGTAGGGTATCAAATGAAAGCCCTTGGTACGTGGATTAACGATCAAATTTTTATTTTTGCAAAATAAATTATTTTGAAGCGATTTTTGCCAAAATTGTGCAAAATTTTTTTTGTCCCACACCCTGTAGCCCAGATGGTTTAAACTAAAAATCTGAAAAATTTCTAAGTAATGTACATTGGTGTGAACCGGAATAGTTCAACAGGAATTTTTGATCAGATTAGGTTTTTGGAAAAAAACGCATTTTTTGTGATTTTTTGCTAATAATGTACACAAGTTATAGCTTTGTAACAAGCAACACTTTAACGTGTGTGCTGGTCTAGTGGTATTTGACGCTGACTTTTCACCCATGTAACCCGATCCGATAAGGGATCGAACCCTGGAGAAGAGACTATATCAATATTTTTTTTTTTAAATTTCTATATTGTTTAAATTATTTTTTCAAAATTCTAATTATATTTTGGCAAATGTTGCATTTAATTTTTAAAAGCGTAAATTTAATAGCCAGTGGAAATTGTTTAAATTATAATTTAATTCTTTTTCAATGTACACGAAATCAGAGGGGCGGAACTTATAACAACCAATGGAAGCCATAGACGCAATTTTTAAAATTCTTAATGAACCTTGCTATATAAAAAAAAATACTGCACATATTTAGAAACCTAAATAATGGTATTAGGCGTTCGAATTAAAATTAACAAAAAAAATATTTTAATATAAAATTTGTTTTCGCATCCAAAATAATCATTATTCACTTACTAAATACCTGCAAAACCCTGAAATGTGTGAAAATTCACACTTCACATCATTTTTTTTTTCTTTTGAAACAGTGGGCGACAAAATAAGTGGACAGTATCTACCTTTTCAAAAAAATAACCATATTTCCTAAAGTTTCCTACAAAACATTCCATTTTTAATTTAGATTTTGTAAATATACAGCCTTGGACAAATGTATGGTAAATAAAATAATACATACAGCTTTTAATGACAACTTTAATCAAAATTATTAATATTTTCTGGTACCACCTCGTGGTTTAATCACCGCATGTACCCTTTTAGGCATACTGTCCGCAAGTTTTTTACGTACATTGGATTGTACATTGAACCATTCGTCCACAATAATTTTCTTCAATTCTTCTTTTGATTTGCATTTGTAAAGAGACACCTTGTTTATCAGAATCGACTATAAATTTTCAATTTGCGATAAATCTGGTGACTGGGGGGGCATGCAAAAAGTGGCACATTGTGTTTGGAAAACCATTCATTTGTTGCTTTGGCTTTATGACAGGTGGCATTATTTTGATGAAAAACATATTCTGGATTCTCTGCATTAAAATTATTTTAATATTGATGGCTCTAAAACGCCATTAATATAACGAGCAGAATAATGCGTCCCTCGCACAAAGAGATTTCGCCTAAGCCACTAGCGGACATGCACCCCCAGATCATGATGCTACCACCAACAAATTTGACCGTAGGGATAATGCTGTCAGGATGAAAAGCTTCACCCGGCCTACGTCTTACAAAGATGGCTCCAGGTTGTCCAAAAAACTGATCCATAAAAGAAAAAACAAACCTTAATTTCGTTAATTTATAGTAAATTAAATTTTATATTGTTAGTGCAATAATTGCTTAGAAATGTATTTTTCTGTTAAATTCGCAAGTACATTAAACCTGCAATGGTTACTTCTATAGTGGACTCATCAGATCAAATGATTTTCGCTCATTCATCAGGTGTCCAATTTAAATGTCTTTTGGTCCACTCAAGGCGAAGTTTTTTGTGTCGCTCGGTCAACAGTTGTTTACGGCGAGCTCTTCTTCCATGCAAATTAGATTCCACTAGACGTCTTATAATTGTTCTAGAAGAAACTTTAACTTCTCTATGCTCCCACAGACCACTAGGCAGCTCTTCTGACGATATTGAGAGTTTATGAAGAGCACTTCTCTTCATAACACAATTATCTCTGGAAGTGGTTGCACGTTTTCTTCCGATTTTTTTGTCTGTTTTCCTAAGTATCAGTCTCTTGGAACCTTTTGATGGTAATTTGCACGGCTTCTCTTGAGCACTCCATTTTTTTGTGAAATTTTCACCTGCAGCTGTCCTTGTGAATGGAGCAATATAATTTGACTCCTTTCTGCCACAGTGAGTTCTAGGGATGGGAAAAAAACATCGATGTATCGAAAACATCGATGTTTTTACCATCGATGGTCAGCTGGCGATAGTATCTATAAAACATCGATGTCTACTACCGATGTCGATGTTTAAACTTTGAAATTCAGATACTACCGCTAGAGGCGAATCTTAAAAATTTAATTTTTATTAAAATTAGTACACAAGATATAAGCCATCTATTGTGATATAACAATACTAATAGTTAGTTCTTATTCTTCTTAGCGGTTAGCAGAATACGAAAAAATTAGAAGAAACTTCTAATTTTTCCAAACAATGCGAACGACCAACGACGCCAACACACTTTTTCTTTTTGAGTCTTGTTGACACTTTCCCAGTTGTTATTCCTCCAATCCGTGGAATTTTGTAAGTTGTCATTAGCTATTTTTTTATATATTGAAGTTGGCTTTTCCTGAACAAAATGATCAAAAGCTTCAATTAATCGGTAAAAGTAACTAGAATTGAAAATCTAGTTCCGCCTAAGCCAAAGGAACAGACTTTATTTCAACTTAAAAAAGTATGAAAATAATTGTGTATGACGGTGTTATTTTTATGTTAAATAATATAAAATTCACATTAAGATTACTATATTAGCATTGTAATAAAATCCAATATTTCATTTTAGAAATGTAAAAATAGTGATGTCTGTTCCTTTGGTTTAGGCGGAAGAAGATTTTCAATTCTAGTTACTTTTACCGATTGATTGAAGCTTTTGATCATTTTGTTCAGGAAAAGTCAACTTCAATATATAAAAAAATATCTAATGACAAATTACAAAAATGAAAATTGCGGTTAGTTCCGCCCTTCGTTTGGAATAGACTGTAGGTACAAATTAGGATTATTATATTGGGTATAATAATATTAATATGAAATTAATTACTATTAAAAAGGAATATTTCTATTTCAAAATCTAATAAATGCTTTTTGTGTATTATGTGTTTTACTTTTTTCGTATTTTATCTTTACATTATTAAATAAAACCTATATAATAAATAAATAGCTTTTTTTTAATATTTTTAAAACATCGATGTTTCCGATGCATCGATGTTTTTTCAACATCGATAGTAAGCGCCGATGTTAACATCGATGTTAAACATCGATGTTTTGCCTTCGATGTACAACCCTAGTAAGTTCACGTTTTTTAGCCATTATATAATTAAAAAATATTCACTTGAACTCAACAAAACATGGAAAAGACAGTGTTCACTTCAAACGCATGTGTAATAATGATCCAAGCCCTAGTTGTTTATTTTTAGGTAAACAAAACGTAACAGATCTGAGTCTACATTTATTTGTATTTCAAGATTTATCATAACTCTGTTTACATTTATGGTTATCTGATTAGACGTACGTCTTTTAAAATGTATTAATGATATTTTAAAAACATTTTGTCAAATATATACAAGTTACAATGTACATAAATTTAGATGTTATATTATAATTGCATGGGTGCTCCATACATTTGTCCAAGGCTGTATGTTGGCGGTCGGTAGTTATAATATTTTTTATTGAATGAAAAATTTGATAATACAAATTTAGTTTTTTGTATCCTTTATAGCAAGTAAGTCATATAGAAAAAAAAATTACATAAATTTTATAAAAAGTTTCACAATGTTTTAAAAACATAATGGGTCAAAAGTAGAGAAACAAATAAATATTATTAAAAAACATAAACAAAAATATAATAAATTTTGCAAAATAGTTAGTAATGAGTGGAGTTTCCTTTATTATTTATTACTTCTGCGCATCTATTCCTCATAGATATTAATAATAGGTATATCTCTTTTATCATGATTTAGATTTTGCCATGTGTGCCAAAGTGCCAAAAATAATTCGTCTTTATTTTTGTATTTTTTACTCTTATTTCGAAAAATAAGTTGATAAAAATCAACGCCATCCCAGAAGTTCCCTATGGGATTTAAATTGGGGAAGTGGCTAGCTGAAAGCCACTGTTTCAGCTAGCCACTTCAACGCATTAATTTTATTGACTCTTAACCAATCTTTGACAACTCCGTCGTTTGACGGAGGTATGTTTCGGTTAGTTATCAAGCTGGTTAGTTAGTTAAAATTTTTGGCGCACAGCAACAAAAGCTATTTGCGCTGGTAGTTGTCAAGCTGGAAAATCCACTTTAAGGACATGTTTTCTTCGGCAAATGGTAACATTATCACATCCTTTGAGGCTGAGTCGACTCCCTAGCTGACTGCACAATATCGGAATAAAAATAAGAGTTTATTATCTCTTATTTTATATCAGTTTGTTCAAGTTATAGAATTTATTGTATTATTTAAAAAATTAGTTATTAGTTTAAAATTTAATACGAAACATCAAATGAAATGTCTTAAATAGTAGATGAACAAAAAAACATTATTACTACCGCCGTGCATAAAGTAGGCACGTTACGCACGCTTAACAGTGTCTAAAATGACAATTTTAAGCACTAGTGTGTAAAGTATTGCTATAGTAAACAACTGTCAATACCAAAAATTATCAATTATACACTTTTATCTTAAAAAATCTTTAAATGAAAGGATATATGTTTCGACTTGATAATTACTTTTGTAAAATACATGATTTAGGCCCGGTCTTTCCACCTTCAGATTAAGTTCCAGGTAACTATCTGACAGATAAAGTTATTTGTAACTTCATCTGCTGAATAAATGTCAATACCAGTCACTGAATCCAATACGTCAGTCCCATTATCCGTTAGATAACTATCCGATAGATACATTTGTATAGAAAGAAGGGATGACATTTACTCAGCAGATGAAGTTACAAATAACCTTATCTGTCAGATAGTTACCTGGAAGTTTATCTGAAGGTGGAAAAACTGGGCCTTAATCATAAATAACCATAATAATCGATTAAAACAACAATATTAGGTTGCCATGGTAATAAACTGTCAGACTTAAAATTTATCAAATATACGTTTTATGTTACAAAATACACAAATTAAAGGGTGCATGTTTTGATTTGATAATTATTTTATAAAATGCATCAACTGATTTAAATCTTAATAATCATACATTTTTGACTCTGACCAATATGGCAGAATATTAATTTTTACCCAGTTACTTAAAATTTATTACTAATATTTCCGGTGTTTGAAAAAGTATTATATGCAATACGTGTTTAAAAGACTTTTAAATCGAGTGCGAATTTTCGCACGAGGTGTTAGCCAAGTACCGAAAATGGTAGAACACACTAATTGCATAAATAACTAATATTTTAGTGCGATTTTTTTTTCTAGAAAATGTTTGTTCTTATTTTTTTTTTTCAGTTTTAAATACTTTCGAATCCTGAAACGTTTGAAATTTACACTTCACATAATTTTTTAATGTATTTTAAGAGGTTTTTAATACGCTGATAATTTGCTAAATGCGTTATTGTTACAATGACCAATAAAAAATCTAATTAGTCAGTACGTATTAACGTACTTAAAATAAAACATGTGCTACATGTTAATCAAATAAATGCCTAAGTTTAAATTCTAAAATCTAAAAATTACGCCCATGAACAGACAAGGTAAGTCTTGGAAATACATATTTTAAAATCATTTATAAAGGGTGATCCAATTTGGACTCTAGGATTTGTTTATTGAATAAAACACAACATATTGGAAAAAACCGAATTTTATTGTTATTGCCGTAAAGTACAGACTTGGCAATTATTTATGAAATATGATGTCGGCCAGATACCCTTCACGACTTCGCTAACATGATATCATTCTTTTAGCGAAGTTTTCCGTAATCGCTTCCAATAAATGCGGTTCGATTTCAGCAATTATATATAATGGGTGTTTTTTTTTAGAGGTATAGAACTTTAAATTGCAATAAAACAACGATGGATTATTCGATTGACATGAATTTTTTTTTATTCGAAAGATAATCTTGTGGCATTACATTTTAAATATGATTTCTGGCATATGACCGCCACGGCTGGCTCGGATGTAGTCCAATCTGGACGTCCAATTTTCGATGACTTTTTCCAACATTTGTGGCCGTATATCGGCAATAACACGGCGAATGTTGTCTTCCAAATGGTCAAGCGTTTGTGGCTTATCCGCATAGACCAATGACTTTACATAGCCCCACAGAAAGTAGTCCAGCGGTGTTAAATCACAAGATCTTGGAGGCCAATTCACAGGTCCAAAACGTGAAATTAGGCGGTCACCAAACGTGTCTTTCAATAAATCGATTGTGGCACGAGCTGTGTGACATGTTGCGCCGTCTTGTTGGTATGATTTAATGTAATGCCACAAGATTATCTTTCGAATAAAAAAAATTCATGTCAATCGAATAATCCATCGTTGTTTTATTGCAATTTAAAGTTCTATACCTCTAAAAAAAACACCCGTTATATATTGAATAAATAATGCAATGGTTTCACTAGGGCATGTGCACAGGCTTTGATTATATATGCAGAAATAAGGTCTTCCCCAATAGAAGATCTTGGTCTTAGTGTGTTGATAGCTGACATAATTTCTTCCTCAGTTATTTCTTCGAAAGTGAAGTTATCCAGCTTGTTACATGAAGTACTCAGAAATAAATTCCCTAATTACACCTACATTTACACCGATGCCTCAAAGAATCTCACCCCTGACTGCACTGGCTACGGTATTTTCGTTCCCTCGATGGACTTACGACTTTCATAGAAAACATCCCATTTTCTTCAGATTATGTCTGCCGAACTTCTGGCTATTTGACTCTCTCTCTCATTCATTCCCGCACTTAACATAAGGAAAGCCGTTATTCTCACAGACGGACTCAGTTCACTGCAGTCTATCAATAAAACAGGAATCTTCAACACGAATATGACAGTACTTCACATCAAAACGCTCATAATTTCAAAGAAAACATCTGGAATTGAGGTACAGCTTGTGTGGATACCTAGCCATTGCGGAATTTATGGCAATGAAATCGCTGACCAGCTAGCAAAGACTGGAGCCGCCAAACCTGGACTCCAACTTACCGACACGGTATATTACCTCGATCTGTTCCCGGTCATAAGTCAAGCATTGTCCCGCAAATCACAAGAGGAATGGAACGAAACAGCACAAGTAAGAGGAGCCCACCTACATTAGATTCAACCCCACATTCCACGAAAAACATGGTTTTATAATTTGAATATTTCAAAAATGTCTGTCTCGACCCTTACTCTAATGCGTTTTAACACCATTGCCATACAACACACATCTGCATAAAACAATAGCACTAGAATGAGATCCATGCACCTGCGGTGAACTCAGCGACATGATTCATATTCTATTTAACTGCGCGAATCATTCAGCCCAGTCTACGAAGCTGTACCAGGATCTCACCAAGCATCTGCCATCCCCTATGAAGACAATTCTCGCGACATCTGCACACTCATCGTAGGATTTTTTAATACTATAAAATTTAAACTTTAAATATCACCTGATCCAACAATGCTATGCGCTGGTAGAATGGTCCACTGACCTAAGCCAAATTAAATATTGAATAGAATAGGTCTTAATATGTTTTAATCCTATTTAAGTAGAAAAAAATAATTTAATAGGACTAAAACTTATTAACTAATTAATTTTAACGGATTTAAGATTAGATATATTAATCGTTTCTGGTATTTTTGCGTATTTAATCTTAAATGTAATTATTACTAATTATTTTTAACAACTTAATTGTTCTGGCAGCATAGGATTGCGTTACATACAAATTTTGGATATAGTGTTAAGATATTGTGCAACGAATAGAAAACAGGTAACCTGATAAATCTTATTGAACAATATTAACCCTTGCCTCCCAGTGACACGTGTGATCCTCTTTCAAAATCTGTTTGTCACACATTTTTAACTTTAAATTTATATTCTTTACAATGGTTGCTACTTAATATTTTTATTGTTTTTTAAAATATTTGTCTTCATGTTCAATGCACTTTTCCATCCAGTGAAACCAATCCTGAAAGCAGTGGGTCCATCGTTCAGGTGTCACCTCAGAAACGAGATTTTCTTAAGCTTAAAAGCTATTAAATTTTTATCCGCGTATTTTGTCCTTTATAAAAGGGAAGAGGAAGAACTCAATGTCGGGTTTACATTAGGCTAGTGAACAGAATAGCTACTAGGTTTAATAGCTATCCCGTTATGCAAATAGCCTTTGTTGCCAAAAATTTTAATTAACTAACTAGCTATCCCGTGACGTAATGAGCTCATTACTTAACATGTTGAGCCAGGCCCGCGCCATGCAGTTTTGGCGCCCTTGTGCAGTATTTTATATGGCGCCGTCAGTTTTTTATAACAATTTGTATGGCTGATATAGTATATGTAAATATGGGTGAAGGAAAATGAAAAGTATTATCCACTATTGAAAATAATGTTGCCCCATAGTTGATCTCAAATAATTTTTTATTATTTTGAGTTGCGAATTGTTGCGGGTTGTACATCGAAGGCAAAACATCGATGTTTAACATCGATGTTAACATCGGCGCTTACTATCGATGTGGAAAAAACATCGAAGGAAAAACATCGATGTTTCCGATACATCCATGTTTTATTAATATTAAAAAAAGCTATTTATTTATATTATATAGGTTTTATTTAATAATGTAAAGATAAAATATGAAAAAAAGTAACATATAATCAGTGATGGGCGCGTAAGTTACATGATGTAAGTTACCTCATTGTTGGCGCGTAAACAATTGATGTAAAGTAAACACAAAAACTGTTGTAAACAATGATTTAGACATGCGCACTTGTTTTGAATTACAGAACCTCATTATCAATACATTTTTATAAATAATAAAATTTTAATGAAACGATTTTAAATGAAAAAGTAAGTATATAAAATTAGGACAAGGCAATATACATATTAATAAAAATCGAATTTGCATCATTATACAAGTGTTACATACAAATTAGTAAATATGAATATGAAAAATAAAAAACTCAGTTTAATTTTTTTAATAACAAAATACATTAAATTTCACCTTTAAGAAAATCAGCCTATATTTTTTAATAACGAAAAGATTCATTGCAAATTTTGCATAACGCTCTATATTTTCTTTCATTTTCTTTAATTAAAACAAAACCTAGTTCTTCTGAACTATTCCTTCGGTTTCTTCCCACCATTTTTTTAATAAATTTATTGTTTTCAACTGAATATACTTGTTCATTAACTCTCTATTATTCGTATTAAATAACTAAAACTAACCTCATTATTTGACAGTTTACATAGTTTACATTGTTTACATTGTTGACAAGTTTACCAATTGTTTACATAAATTTACACGTAAACGTAAACAATTAAAGTTTACGTGTAAACGCCCATATAATACACAAAAAGCATTTATTAGATTTTTAAATAGAAATATTCTTTTTTAATAGTAATTAATTTCACATTAACATTACCCAATATAATATCCTAATTTGTTCCTGCTATTTTTACATTTCTAAAATGAAATATTGCATTTTATTATAATACTAATATAGTAATCTTAATGTTAATTTTATATTATCTAACATAAAAATAACATACTGTCATACACATTTTTACACTTTTTTAAGTTGAAATACATATTACATTTTTTTATAACACTAACATAGCAATCCTAATATTAATTTTACACTAACATTACAATATAATAATCCTAATAATAGTTTTATTAATAAATAAATTATAATTATATTTCCCAATATGGTAATTCCAGGGATTGGAGGAATAACAACTGGGAAAGTGTCAACAAGACTCAAAAAGCAACAAGTTTGTTGGCGTCGTTGGTCGTTGGCATTGTTTGTAAAAATTAGAAGTTTCTTCTTATTTTTTTCTTATTATGCTAACTGCTAAGAAGAATAAGAACTAACAATATTAGTATTGTTATATCACAATAGATGGCGCTTATATTTTGTGTACTAATATTAATAAAAATTAAAATTTTAAGATTCCAGCGCTCTAGCAGTAGTTTCTGAATTTCAAAATTTACGACATCATCGACATCGGTAGTAGACATCGTTGTTTTATCGATACTATCGCCATCTGACCATTGATAGTAAAAACATCGATGGTTTTAAAACAAACATCGATGCTTTTTTCCCATCCCTAGTTGCGAATAATCTGCAGTCGCGACAGAAACCGGCATTGTTAATAAAATACGAAGTATTATGCTTGTGTTAGGAAACGAATTAATTAAATTCCTAATGGTTATATAATTTAACGTTTCTTCTGGAAACTTAATAATTTCTTCATCTAAATTTAGTAAAAATTGTAATTCCTGAACGAGCTCCACAGTAATAATATCTCGCTCTTTGAGATTTTCATCGTTTAATATATTTTTTTCGTCATTTTGGCTGAAATAGGAAATAATTCTAATTATTCTTTTTCAGAATCATTTGTAAATTTATATATATTTCACAAAAACTCGAATGTGTATTCATCTACTGATGTGATAATTACATCTAGAGAATATTACAATGTGATAATTACAATGAGACAGATATTATCTGTCTCATTTTGTAATACGTAACTAACAGGGAAAGTTCATTTTTTATGTTGTATATTGACAATACATTTATAATATTATCATAGTATTGGTTCACACGGATACGCCAAAGTCTGTTCACACCACGACCAGTGCCGGCTCCAGGGATTATGGCGCCCCGATGCAAAGATTGATTCGGCGCCCTTAAAAAAAAAAGGTGACCAGAAATTTGTTTGTTCTATACAAAAAAAGAAGTCACCCAGAAATTCGCTTTTTCTCTAAAAAAAAAAGAAGTCGAACAAAAGTTTTTTTTTTTTTAAATGATTTAATTAATTTTTTTTTATTATCTTTTAAGAAAGTCAACCAGAATTTTGTTTGTTCTCCCGGCCCTATTTGCCAATATTTTCCTCTCCTAAGGCCTGCCACCGGGGTTCTGTGCACCCCTAACACCCCCGCTTGGCGCGGCCCTGTATTGACGCAATATATTTTCATTAGAAATTATGAAACAGGTAATAATAAAATACTTAAGTGCGTATAAGTATTACATTTTATTTTTAAGTGTAAATAGTACGCATACATATAATAATACGGTGAATTTCTTTTATCGAACATTGAAATTATTATAATGCATGGTTTCCCTAGTAACGATAAACTATTTTGACAGCAAGTTGCCCTCCATTTATTTTGCAACATAGGGATAAACATTCATTGAAAAGGCTAAACATTTTTTATTGAAAATACAGTTATTTAATACAAAAATAACAAAAAAAAAAAAAAATCATCTAAATTAAATGTTCAAAAATACCACCATTAACTTGTAAACATAAGGCGATCATAAAAAATTATTTAAAACATTTATTATTTGACTTTGTGGGGTATCAGTAGTAATAAAGTGGAAATTGGAATATTCGCTATTTTGAGATACACCATATTAGCAAATCACCATTGATATATAGCAGGAATTGATCTGAACTAATTCACTGATTTTATGCAACTGAATTCTAAGTATTATACGTCACACAAGCGATACGATTAAGCACTAGTTTTATGCGTATAGATAGCTGGAGCCCCGAAAATAAAAAACACGCCCCGTTTTTAAAACTTTTAAATTTCTTTGTGAAGAAAAAATTGTCGAAGACTTTTTGTTTAGCTCGCCAGTATAAAAACGGCGCCGCTCAATCGTTCGTTCCGATGGCGCCTCTTGATCGTGGCGCCCTGATGCGACGCATCCTTTGTATCCATTGTGGAGCCGGCATTGCTTTGGTTTATGAATTTAAGATTGTAGTTTATGGCGTAACTGTTAAAACTAAACTAGCGTAAATTAAAGTTTTATTCACTTGTGATTATAATATATCTATATGAGTAGACTTGTTTAAAATATAATTCTATTATCAGATTTTTGGCGTGTCGTCAGATTTTTAATTATAAAAGTGTTCCGAAAGGTAATTTCGGCGCCCTTAGCGCAAGGCGCCCCGATGCGACGCATCCTTTGCTTACCGTGTAGAGGCGCACTGACCACGACAGTCACCAAACTAACCAGATCTAGTTTCGTATTACAAATTGAGACAGATTATATTATAATATGAAATTATATGTTGTCATATTATTGTTAAAATGTTTGACCATTGAAACTTAAATGTTAAACCATTTAAGTTTTTTTAATGAAAAATGAAAAATTGACGACAAAAAAAGTATTTGAACCGTACGAATGCATATTCTAACATTGTCTATTCCTGTGTGGCAAAATGTTTCTTCTTAACAAATAGAGAATGTTCACGTTAGCTGCTGTATGAATATTATATAGTTACGCAAGAATAAAGTATATCTCTAAAAAAAGTGCCCTAAAAAAAAAATTATCCATTCACGCTTGTGAGAACGTAATTTTACTAAAAAATTAAGGAATAAGTTTTCGGGAAATTGCAAAAGTGTTTATTCAAATATGTCTACAATGGTTTAGGTTGTCAAAAAGCAAAATGAGACAGGTTCAACTGAAAATGAACCTCGTACATGACGTCCGAAGGTCGTAACTAGAACAGATACTCGACTTTAATTAAATAAAATAGGTTAGTGACCCATGTTTAGCCAAACATCTTACGTTATCATCCGGAGTTACTGTTACACCACAAACAGTGAGAAACTATTTACACAAAAAGGGTTTCAAGAGAAGATCTTTATGTAAAAAGCCATTTAAATTTGTGTGTAATTGTGAAACACGGAGAAGAAAACGTTATGGTTTGGGAAGAAGTTGGAAAGTTAGCAATTATTGAAGATATAATGACAGCACAAATGTATATCGATATTTTGCGGTATAATTTGTTTGGAAGTGAACCGAATTTAGGGCTGCAGGACATATTTCATTTGTAACAGGTCAAAGATCTAAAGCATTCAGCTGAAATAACCCAAGAATGGCTCTTGTATAATTCGCCAAGGCGACTTATAACTCCCCCTCAGAGTCCTGACATTAACCCTTTAAGAATCTGTGGAATACTTTAGACTAAAATATAAGAAAAATAAAATTTTCAAATAAAACACAATTAAAAACAATACTCGTTGAAAAATGGCAAAAATAGATTCTGCCAACAAAATTGATTGAATCTATGCCACAACGCCTTCAAGTGTTTATAGATTATAGCTTTTGCATATTAAATATCAATATAAACTTTGAAATGAAAAATTCAATTATAATGTAAACTTAAAGTATTCAAATACTTTTTTTGTCATTAATTTTTCATTTTTTACAAACAATTAACGGCCGTTTGCCGTTTGCACCGGTCATAATTAATTCTTAACTAAAAATTAAAAATTAAATTTCATTGCATCGCATACTTAATTCAGGCTTAAGCTGTTGACTATTAATAAAATTTAATCACTATACTAGCGTCGGCGAATCAACGCAGTTACGTCACACGACGTAACAAACGATTGCATTGTTCCAGACAATACAGTCGTCTGTTACGTCGTGTGACGCAACTGCGTTGATTCGCCGACGCTAGTATACCATGGGTACGGATTAAATAGTAATTAAGAATTTGACATTTATTGTTTGACATTTGACTATAAAAGAAAGATTGATTAGTACAATTTTATTATAAATATGGAAGAATAGACATAGATATACATTTTTTTATATATTTTTTTTTCTTTTATTTGAAATAGCTAAAAAAAAACTCCAAGAGCAAATTATTATAATACTGGACAAAATTGCATTTATAAAAAATAGGTAATGATTTCGATTATCCAAAAATACAGTTTTGTGCTAAAACGACGGTTTAAATATTGGCTTATTTAAAATAGATACCAATAATAGTTGCTGCTTGTGTACTTCACAATATAGGAGTATGTAAGAACTAAATATGAAAGAATATTGTACTGCCAGTCTGAGTCAAACCAAGGTATTGCTGCACCCGAGGCAAAGTACCAATTTTGCGCTTCCTCTCATCGGTGATAAGCAAAAGAAAAAGTAGATGGATTGAAGTGATGAGCAAAAACAAGGAAAATAATTTTTGCGTCCCTGTCAATTCAGCGCCGCCGGTACCTGAAGAACTTGCATGCCCGTGCGTGCATATAGTGCAAGATTTCTACCTGCTAAAACTCCCCTTCTTCGCCACGCTTGAGGCATCCGGAACCATCCGTTAGGATATCAGCGTTAGATGCCCCCTGGCAGTCTATTCAAGCTCCCCTCTATTCAACTCCTGCTGTCTGCTCCTTTCTTCGGACTCCTTCCTTTCCATAATAGCTCTTATCATCCCGTGGATGACTTCCCACTTCCTCCTGGATTGCATAATTTCTGCAACCAGGGCGTCAGGTGTTAATGCCGCTGGGCATAGGGCCCCCACCTCCACCCTCGCCGCATCCCAACGCATGCACTGAAAGATGGTGTGCTCCACCATTCCGCATTACACGCACGTATCCTCCAGGTCCTTACCGATTCTCTTCGTATACGTACGGAAAGAACCGTGACCTGTCAACGCTTGGGTCAGCCAGTAGTCTAGCTTACGGTGAGGGCATTCAAGCCAGGTCCTTACGTCTGGTATCAGACGTTTCGTCCACTGGCCTTTGGTGTTCTTATCCCATTCGTCCTGCCATTGAGCGATGCTCTGCTCCCTGGCATTCCGTCTGGTGAAGGTACCTGAAGAACTAGATGAATACATGTTGCATCAATTGATAATAGATGGACAAATACCAGACGAAAAATTGATTGCACGGGATACAGCTATTTTTGAATAAAATCACGTTGAGCAAAAATTTTAAAAATCACTTTAGGACGAGTGGGGTAAAAAATCGGAATATTAACATGGTGGGGGTAACATTTCTAAAAATAAATTGAAAGGTTGGCAGAAATACAAAAAAAAAAAATCGGCGGAGGAGGTAAAAATTTAGAAAATAAGCTGGGGGCAGAAGGGACAAAAATTCTAAAAATCACTTTAATGGAGAGCAAAAGTAAAAAAAAATCACTTGAATAAGGGAGGAAAAATTTCCGAAAATAAATTGGGGCAATGGGGGACAAAAATTCTAAAAATCACTACAACCAGTGAGGTGGCAAAACTTAAAAACAAATCACTTGAGACTCGAGTGCAGAAATTCAAAATATCACCTGGGAGTGGGGGTAAATTTCAGAATATCACTTGGTGATGGCGAGGGACAGAAATTCAATATATCAAATTAGGAGGCAATTTTTTTTTTTGTTAAAAGCCACTGCAATTGCGTATAAATATATGACAGCAATTATATTAATTAATACAATTATAAATTATATAAATCAAATTTATTTTTATATTTTCTATAATTATCATAAAAGAAGTTGCCGACCGGCGTAGCGCAGTGGTAACACATCTGCTCTGCGTTGCTAAGGTCTCGGGTTCGAATCCCGTTCAGGCATGGAATTTTTCACAAATAAGAATTGTCCTGGCTAATTGCCAAAGCAGCAAAGGCCATTAAAATAAATAAATAAAAAAATAAATAAATAAAAGTAGTAAGGTCACTCTGAGATTTCAGAATACCGATTTCACATTTAATCGTAGGTATGGTGAAAGTTATTTAACATACACATAACTTAAAGCCAGCTTTCAGAATCCCACTGATTATGTGCAATTTTATGCGAGTTGATTTACAAAATTCAACTCGGTACATAAATCAGGTAACACGGAACAAAAATTAATATCCAATTGTATAATACCGTGTCTTCATAGATCAGCGCGTTTTACAGCCGGCAACGTCGCCAAGAAAGGAAAGGATAGCGTTATTGCGAGAACCCATTAGGGAGTATGAAAAGGAACTACTCCATTAGCCCTTTTCTGCATTCTAACGTTTGAAGAACTGTTTATACAATAATACTATAATAATATATTAATATTCCTGTTGTAATTACTGTGTTTTGTTCTAGTTAATTTAAAAATCATATCCTACCTGCTATATGTACATCTTCAAGTGATTAGCTTCACCATGAAAGTCGTTCGAACAAATAAGAGAATTATTTTTATTATCGCTAGTTTGGCTACACTAATATTAGTCGTAATTTATCATCGAAGTGGAGAAATCGATGATAGAAATAGAAAAGCACGTTTGTAAGTATAATCCATCTTCTATCCATTTAAAGGGTCCTTATAAAATAGAGCCGTAACGTCAGCGATTTTACTATGCTGCCTTACGAACATCTTTATATATAAAACTGAATATTTGTTGGTATGTCCGGAAATTAATAATTTTGTTTTTAATTATATTGGACCATTGGAATATCTATTAAATATGAAGTGAGGGAATAGGAATTTTCGTTCAATAGTTGATTGGATAACTATATTCAGATAGTGGCTATCGGAAATGTTCGGCTCACATATTATTGGTAAACAGCACTGATCTTTATTCAGTTATTTAGCAAAACTATGATTAGTCCTTGTAGAACGAGACAACATCTATATTATATTTTTTTATTTTTGCCGATATTTATGTACTTTATTATTTTGATTTATTTATTTTTGTTTTTGGCGAATCTTTTTAAGGTTTTGTAGGTATGACCAAAAAACCCTTATACCGTCATTTTGTCGTCTGTTTGTCTGTCTGTCTGTGTGTTCGGTAAAAATTGTAGCCAAACGGCTAAACCTAGAGTGTTGAAATTTGGCATGCTTATACAACTCTTTGACCCGCACATAGGAAAAATACTAAAAGATCTAAAAAAAATATCCCCCTAAAAATATAAACAAATAAGTGCTCATCAGAAAAAAATATTTTTTTTAAATTCTGAGTAGGTTATCAAATGAAAGCCCTTAGTACGTGGATTAACGATCAAAATTTTATTTTTGCAAAATAAATTATTTTGATGCGATTTTTGCCAAAATTGTGCAAAAAAATTTTTAATTAATAGTACAACAGGAATTTTTGATCAGATTATGTTTTCGGAAAATAACGCATTTTTTGTGTTTTTAATTAAAATATGTTAAATATTTAATTCGCTATGTAACACACCAGATCAGTAGCTCTAGTAGCTCAGTTGGTTTTGTCGTACACTTTGTAATTTGCAGTTCGAATGTTGCAGAGTCCGAATCCTGTTAATTATATTTTTTTCTGTTTTTTTTGCATTTTATTTTGTTTAAATTATTTTGTCAAAATTCTAGTTATATATTGGTAAATGTTGCATTTATTTTTTAAAAGCGTAAATTTAATAACCAGTAGGAAGTCTTGAAATTATAATTTAATTCTGTTTGACGAAATCAGAGGGCGAGGCTTATGATTTAAGCAACCAATGGAAGCCATAGGCGCAATTTTAAAAATTTTACTGAACCTTGCTATATAAATAAAATACTGCACATATTTAGAAACTTAAATAATGGTATTAGGCATTCGAATTAAAATTCATAAAAAAATATTTTGACATAAAATTTGTTTTGGCATCCCAAATAATCATCATTCACTTACTAAATACCTGCAAAACCCAGAAATGTGTTAAGATTCACACTTCACATAAATTTTTTAAAAACAGTTTGACATATTTTTTCCAAATTTAGTATGGTAAACGAGATTTTTTTCGGGACCATTCTTATTTCTTTCTTATTGGTCCCAAGATATATTGAAGAATCCTTGAAATCATATTTCACTCCTTTTCATCCCCTTATGGGTCGAATTTAAAAAAATCTCTTGTTTGAGGGTGCTTACATCATGGAGAGAATATGCTTTCCGAATTTCATGTCCAAGGGACGTTTTATAGAATATGTGGCGCCCGCTCCTGGCCCAGGTAGGGTAGGAGTACACGACGACACACAAGGGTTGACTTTGAAATGTCAAAAATATAAAGGCGCGGTGCGCGGATCGGAGAATTTATTATAATAAAAAATAAGGTCAGGATCTTGGTGCAAATGCGTTGCCAATAAATTGATAAAAGAGAGAAAAGGTTTTGGGATCGCTAATATGTTAGGGAAATTTACAGTGTAAAATTAATAATGACAGGGGGCACAAAAATTTGAAATAAATTTTAATTTGACAATTTCTATAAATACAATTTAGACAATATTAACAAACCTTTCTCTCTGGTCTGACAAAAATGCAGTAATTAATTAATTACTGCCACAATGACCGATTTTAACTACAAAAGAAATCTGGAGGGAAAACTCCAGAAAAAATAACTTTAACAAAATATAAATTTAATAATTAATATACCCTGATATATTAATTAACAATTTACACAAATCAGGGGATCCTGATTAAATTGAAACTGATTTTAAACTATTACACCAATATAAAATCAAAAACACGTCTGCTCATCTTGGTAGAAAATTATTAATGAATAAAAAATTTATGTGAAGTGTGAATCTTCACACATTTCTGGGTTTTGCAGGTATTTAGTAACTGACTGATGATTATTTAGGATGCCAAAACAAATTTTATGTCAAAATAATTTTTTATGAATTTTAATTCGAATGCCTAATACCATTATTTAAGTTTCTAAATATGTACAGTATTTTATTTATACAGCAAGGTTCAGTAAGATTTTTAAAATTGCGCCTATGGCTTCCATTGGTTGCTTATATCATAAGTCCCTCCCTCTGATTTCGTCACAGAATTAAATTATAATTTCAACACTTCCCACTGGTTATTAAATTTACGCTTTTAAAAAATAAATGCAACATTTACCAAAATATAACGAATTTTGACAAAATAATTTAAACAAAATAGAAATGCAAAAAAAAAAAAAAAACAATAAAATTAACAGGATTCGAACTCTGCAACGTTCGCACTGCAATTTACAAAGTGCGTTACGAAACCATCTGAGCTACCAGTTTCTTATCAGAAGTGTTACATAGCGAATTATATATTTAACATATTTTAGTTAAAAACACAAAAAATGCGTTATTTTCTAAAAACATAATCTGATCAAAAATTCCTGTTGTACTATTCCGGTTCACACCAATGTACATTACTTAGAATTTTTTCAGATTTTTAGTTTAAACCATCTAGGCTACAGGGTGTGGGACAAAAAATTTTTTGCACAATTTTGGCAAAAATCGCATCAAAATAATTTTTTTTGCAAAAATAAAATTTTGATCGTTAATCCACGTACTAAGGGCTTTCATTTGATACCCTACTCAGAATTTAAAAAAAATATTTTTTTTTTGATGAGCACATTTTAGTTTATATTTTTAGGGGGATATGTTTTTTAGATGATTTAGTAATTTTCCTATGTGTGGGTCAAAGAGTTGTATAAGCATGCCAAATTTCAACTCTCTAGGTTTAGCCGTTTGGCTACAATTTTTACCGAACAGACAGACAGACAGACAGACAGACAGACGACAAAATGACGGTATAAGGGTTTTTTGGTCATACCTACAAAACCCTAAAAATGGATGATTTTGATTAGCAAAAGTCTTACCAGCGGCTCTAAACATGTTTTATTTTAAGGAAAACATATTGTTATTTTAAATAAATCAAAATTAGGTTTAAATTAATACAATAATAAATTATTATAGTATTATATAATATTATATAAAATATTATTGTAACGGGTAAAGAATATGGTAATATATTTGTATTTTGGAAATAAAATATAGCGAGGTTCTAAACATATTTTTTCTATAAAATGAATATTTATTTAAATTAAGTAAAATTGATAATTAAATGGAAATAAAATATAATTTGGAATATAAAATAAAAAATACAAGGTGGAACGCCCTAAGCGGGCGCTTCAGAATAAAAAATAGCAATTTACTCCTTTCGGGGTGCAATTAAAAAAATATGTTAATAAGTTTTTAAGTTAACAGTTTTGATCCAGAAACACTCCCTTAGAATGAGAATTTTGAGATGCTATATGGCCTCTGTTCAAATCCTGGTTTTACTCTATTATCTATTATCATCTAAATTTGGTTAAAATATGTCGGTTTTAAAACAGTTAAAATATCTATAAAGTTTAATAAAATATAAGTATTTAAAAAAGATTCGTCAAAAACAAAAATAAATAAATCAAAATAATAAAGTTCATAAATATCGGCAAAAATAAAAGAATATAATATAGATGTTGTCTCGTTCTACATAGACTAATCATAGTTTTGCTAAATAACTGAATAAAGACCAGTGCTGTTTACCGACAATATTTGAGTCGAACATTTCCGATGCCGCCCGAAGAGCCACTATCTGAATATAGTCATCCAACCAACTATTGAACGAAAATTCCTATTCCTTCACTGCATATTTAATAGATATTCCAATGGTCCAATATAATTAAAAACAAAATTATTAATTACCCGTTTCTGGTGAAACTTTTTTGAGATTTTCGATTTTTCTAGTTACAGTGGGTGGCTAAATTATTAGGGACAGTGCAGATTTTCTGTAATTTTCAAATGAATTTAATGAGGAAATAAGTGGCTTTGGGTCTCGTATTTATTTTTATTCATTAGAGTGCTTTATTGTAATGTAGCTTATTCATAATCATTTATTTTTGTATAAAAAGTGTTAATTTAACAAATTAAGTAAAATCTTAATATTTTGTAATGCCACCCTTTGCTGCGATTGCGGCTTCCAGGCGTTTGGGCATGATTTCTATGCAGACTTTTTCGTTGTGTCGGAGATTGGGGTTGTGATGCCACTCTCTGATAAGGGTTTCTATAAATTGCCGCTTGGTGGTGATGATTTCTTTGGCGATATGCCGCTTTTTAAAATAATATTGATACCAGCAACAAAAATATAGAAGAAAAATGATTTAAAAACAATTTATTTTCTCACAAAATGCATTTAAACTTGAAAATTACAGAGGGGGTGTGCTGTCCCTAATAATTTGGCCACCCACTGCATGATGAAGGCATTTCCTACCTGTATGCAAAATTTCAACTCGGTAGCATATCTGGAAGTGGGTTAGAATTTCCGGACATACCCACAAATATTCAGTTTTATATATAAAGATGATAATTTTTCTATCTAAGGTTTATAATTAACCTTTAATTCAACAAAGACTACAGTGGAATGTTTTAACTACAGAACTAATTAGTATGTTTTTTTATTTTTTCAGAAGTAAGATAGATGACCTTGTAAAATCTAATTATGTACTTGGTTCCTGCAAGTTGCCAAATTTACCTGTCAATTCACCTGAGATGATGCAATTTGTTCATTCTGAACCACCTATAGACTGCATTTCATCTGATATCGACTGGGTTTCTGTAAAGGTACGTAGTTTATGTTTTATGTTTCAGGGACTTTGTTTGCTTCGACGGACTATATGTTTCGCTTATTTCGAGTATTATGAGAGTGAACCTGTTCAAAAGTTGACAAATGGTTTGAATTTTTGTGGGCATATAGAAGGCAATGATAAATGTAAAGGGAAGGGAAAATCATTAGTTACAATTTTGTAAAAAAAATCATGCAATTATCTGTACGGAACTCAAGCTAAAATTCTGATTGCACAGTGCTGCAAGGAAAATATTCTGAATTCTGCAGCAGAGTGTCCCCAAGCTAACAGGGCATAAGATATGTGGAATTGAAATAGGGCAAAATAGGAAATGCGTTGAATATCTTTAGAAACGGAAATGTGGAGGTTACGAAATAGATAAATTGATGTACAAAGTTTAAATACCAGATAGTCAATGTGTTGAGTCCATTTTAGAGTAGGATCAATGTAAACACCCAAAAAATTAACAGAGCTAGGATTGACATATTCATGATTTTTAAAAGTAATGAGGATTAGCTGAGTTTTATCAACGTTAAGTGCTAATTTATTAGAAATAAACCATTTATTTGCGTGGTCAAGTATAATTGAGTTTATATTTAATAGATTTGTATAGTTTGCTGAACGAGTAAAGAAGGTAATGTCTGCATATAGAATTGATTTTGCACCTAAATAGTTTGGAAAGTCGTTAATATATATTAAAAATAGCAAAGGTCCCAAGATTGAACCCTGAGGCACGCCAAGATATCATTAATGTTTCTGATTTAAGATTACTTAGTTTTACAATTTTTTTTACGGTCACTGAGGTATGATTTAATTAGAGAACAACTATTAGAGTCAAAACTATAAATGGCAAGTTTTTCAATAAGAATGTTATGAGAAACACAGTCGAACGCTTTACTCAAATCAAGTTGATAAGCACAGATCGCCAGTTTCAAGACTATCTGATATTTTATTAATAAAAGACAGGATTGCATCTGTGGTCGATTTATTATTCCTGCAACCGAACTGAGAGTTATTAAACAGATTGTTAGTTTTAAAATAAGACACGATTTGTTTATACAATTTTTTTTTTTTAAATTGGGGAAAATGGGTAGTAAGGATATGGGACGATAGTTATTCAAGTCATCTCTATTGTCTTTTTTGAAAAGAGGAAGAACTGCTGCAAGTTTTAAACTATCTGGGAATATATTGGTTTCAATGTAAAGATTTATTATTTTTGTGAGTGGAATGACAATTTCATTTTTTATTATTTTTAAAACATCTACAGAAATCCCATATGCGTCTCTAAATTTACTATGTTTTAAAGAATCTATCACCTCTCGTACGGTATTGAAGGAAGTAGATGTAAATGAAAATGAAAAATTATTTGCAGAGGTCGGTAAAGTTAAAAAAGATAAAGGTAAAATAATAAGGTGCGTACTGACTTGAGCATTTGTACGCGCACGGACTATGTGCGCGCACAAATGCTCAGGTGAGTACGAGATACAATTTGTGTGCGCGTACAGTAATCCTCCCACGAATGCTATCCGTAGCTTGTCGGTCCCACCGATAAGATCAAAGAACTTGTACGCTCAGTGTGTACGGGTTTATGCAGTCTTATAATTGTGCGCGTAAATTTAAGTAAACACCAGTAAATATTCAACATGGAATGGAGTAAAAAGGTATTGTTGCTGGTAAACGAATCCCCCGTTGCAAAAAACGTAGGGTTATGGCTAATCGTTCTTTCGCGGGAACAGTCCTTATAAATCTTGTCACTATCCTCTTGCATTTGCAGTTCTGCTAGCAAACTTGAACTATTGTATATTTCTCTGCTTCTATATAGTTGTGTCATCCACTACCGTTTTTTTGTTTTTCTTTTTTTTTTTACTAAGTATACTATGGCCACATTCAGCAGACTCACCAGTGAGTTACCGGTTGGTAATTTTTTTGCTGTATGTCTACGTTGATTTACCAGTGAGATGCCGTACTTACTCACCGGTCGCCATTTTATTCACCGGATTTCATTAACGATTAGTTGCTCACCGGTGGACATTTTGACAGTTATATATGTAGTAACAAAGAATCAAGCACAAAGCAAGTAAAAAATTATGGATTTGAGTGTTAAGTCAGTTTACTTTGAGGAGACGTATATAAAGCACATGTACTTTTAAAATTACTGTAAAAGCTTACATTCAAAATTTACTCTCATTACAATCTGTCATTGTTTAGATATTGTAGTTTTCATAGCCGCCGTTCGACAACGCGGCCAAAAAATGTCCATTTAGTCAAATTCACCGGTAAGTTTGTACCGGTAAGACACCCATGAGTCTGCTGAATGCGACCTATGTACGCTACACTTGTTAAGCCAACAACATTTCTTTCCGCCATCGTTGACACTACTTACTTTAAATAAATATGTGCGTGGATATAACTGAAATACGCGGAACGAGATTTTACGCGCACAAATTAGAAAGTTGTGTGTGCAAATTTTTGTTACCCGCACGAAAATCCGAGCGCGCACATAATCCGTGCGCGTACAAATGCTCAAGCCAGTACGCACCTTTAGAGGTGGGTAAAGCTTTTAAAATGTTGGTTGCGATATTCATAAAATGATAGTTAAATTCATTCACTGATAGATTGCTTGTACAGTTGTTGGACATTTTTGATTTTTTGTTATTATTAATAACTTACCATGTGGCTTTAGGAACACTGAACAAGGATATTTAGACTCTGATGCCCCCCTATGTACATATACATACATTAGGTCGACTTGCCCTCCTGAACAATCAAATTGCCCCCTTGTGGGGCGTGCGGCCCATGTTGGGAAACACCGCTTTAGACATTATGAAACATTACACAGGTAATTCTTATTTTCAATTTCAGGATTCTACACTTACTGTAAATAGCAAAGCAAAGAAAATATATGGCTCAATTACTTGCTCTGTTACCGATTTGATAAGAGTGAATGATTTTCAAGCTCGAGAAGGGCAAGTTACTCATATAGATGACAGTTATGTTTTTGAAGCTAGTGATGTAGTAAGTATTATGTTTCTTAGGGACGGTTTCTGAAAGCTTAGTAAACTATAAGCAAATGGTCAATTTCGGTCACAATATAACAATCCCATAAGTAACCATAGCAACCATTTTCTAACTATCTGGTTATAGTTAAATAAGCTTTAAGAAACCGGCTCTTAGTTATTTTTATTTTAACAACGGGTAGTGCTGGTACATTGATATGTAATAATAATAACATCAATATATTTGGTTCATCTGGATCAGATACACAGTTTATAAAAAAATTGATGTGAAGTGTGAATATTCACACATTTCAGGGTTTCGCAGGTATATAATAAGTGAAGGCGACATGCTGAGTGTGTAGCACAAATTTTACTTTGTAGTAATCACGGCAAAATGAACGATATTTTTAAAATAATTTATCGTCTGTTAATCATATAATAAGACTGGTTATTAAATTTACGCTCTTAAAAATTAAATGCAACATTTGTCAAAATATAACTAGAATTTTGACAAAATAATTTCAACATAATAAAAATGCAAAAAAAACAGAAAAAATTAAATTCACTCCGTACTCGAAACCCTTCGTTTCCAGCGAGTTTTAGTTTACGACACCAGTGCTCTAACCACCACGCTATCGTACGCCTTGCATTTGGGTGTCTTACATTGGTATAACTTTTCTACTTTGTGAACCAAAAACCACAAAAAATGCGTTATTTTCCGAAAACATAATCTGATCAAAAATTCCTGTTGTATTATTTCGGTCCAATATACATTACTTAGAATTTTTTTAGATTTTTAGTTTAAACCATCTGGGCTACAGGGTGTGGGACAAAAATTTTTTTGCACAATTTAGGCAAAAATTTATTTTGCAAAAATAAAAATTTGATCGTTAATCCACGTACTAAGGGATACCCTACTCAGAATTTAAAAAAAAAATATTTTTGTTTTCGATGAAAACATTTTTGTTTATATTTTTAGGGGGATATGTTTTTTAGATGTTTTATTATTTTTCCTATGTGCGGGTCAAAGAGTTGTATAAGCATGCCAAATTTCAACTCTCTAAGTTTAGCCGTTTGGCTACAATTTTTACCGAATAGACAGACAGACAGACGACAAAATGACGGTATAAGGGTTTTTTGGTCATACCTACAAAACCCTAAAAATAAAAAACACCTAGCACGTGACTGGATATGATGTAGCTATTACTTTTAGGCTGACGGTCGTTGAGTTTGTTTTGTTAAGTTACATCATTCGAATTTTATAGCGGTTTTTGTAAATCGATTTTTTTTACCCCGGTGATTTTTAAGATAGCCCTGATAAAAGAGTAGCGTGTCTATGTGAAATTGTGTAAAACTTGCAAAGACGCTTTCAAAACATTTACCCATTTCAAGACAATGCACCAGCTCAAACATTCCTGTTTCTGGCCAAGTCACTTTCGTTCTTGATTCTTTGTGACTTTTTGTTTCCATAATTGAACAGTTAGAAGGATGTCGTTTTCAAACGAATGGAGAGATAAAAAAAAAATCGGAAACTGATCTAAAAATATTCCTACAAAATGTATTTCCAGAAGTACACAAAATGCTGTTAGAGATGTGTAGTCGCAGAAGGACAGTATTTCGAAGGTGATAAGTTAAATAATTTCCTATTAATAAAATTATGCCAACTCGATAGCTTACAGGTAGCGACCTTGCTTCTCGTGCTAAAAGTCCTGGGTTCGACACCGGTCTGGTCATGGATATTTGTATTCATCTGTATCACCTCATTCTCATCCCATTAAAAAAGAAAAATAAGCGTCACATCATAAATTGTCATCGCTCCCAGCCCGAATTAAGTCACCGTGGGAGTTGTAAACCTGAAACTTCACTTTTCGGAGTGGATGATCCGTGCCCAATATATAGTAGCACTATGGTAGTGATAACTACGGCTCGGTGAGACTACTTAGGGGCGCTAGCTTTAAAATTTGGGGACCAGCGGGTACCAGGAAATATTTGAAGGAGGTAACATTTTTTTTTTTTTTATATTGATATAGATATCAATAAAAATATGATGGAAAATATTCCCAAAAAGGACCCGACACTTAGTTTTATCTAAAATTCTAAATTGTCTTCAAGCGTACCTGGGAAGGGCCTGCAGCTGAAGTGACAAAATAGTTTTTAAGGGGGGCTCGGTCCACCCGCTGGCGCCACCACTGACTGGGACGTTTATGGGATGAAGAAGAAATAAAATTATGACTCTAGTCCGTGATTTTTTTTTTTTTTTTTTTTTTTCATCAAACTTCTTACCTTGACCGCATAGCTGTCAAGCTTCTATCACTAGATGTTAGTAATATTAGTGCCTGTAAGATAGTATAGGTAAAAAAATAACTTTTTACAAAGCTAACTTTGCTACATATGAGTGTTTTGTACAGATTGATTATTAATTTGTCGTATTTTTAGGTAAAAGTTTACTGTAGATCTAAAAGTAGCACAAGAACATGGCAGTCAATAATGGCGGGTATTAGGAGGAATAATACTATCCTGGAGCGGTCTGACTGGAGTAATCTACCAGCAGATGCTCTGAAGCTCAATGTCCTGATGTTCGGGTTTGATTCTCTTTCAAGAAACACTGTCATACGCAAGTTGCCAAAAAGCTACAAGTACCTCACTGAAGTATTAGGTGCTCAAGTTTTAGAAGGGTAAGTATTCATTTACCTCTATTTTTTTACTAGCAGACCCGTTGCCAACAACGTTGGCAAACTGAAATCGAATAAAAATCAATATAAGCAGGAATCAATTATTAAAATTTGCATGATGCTGCGTATATTAACAAAACAAAAACGTTTCTTGACTATACCTTGGAAATCCTAAAAAGTTGCTTAATGCGTGTCGTTTAAAAATTAATATCGGGCCGGGTACGGCCCGCGGGCCATATGCTGGACATTAATGGTATAGCTGTTTCTAATTATACCTAGGAAATCCTAAAAAACCGCTCAATGTGTGTCGTTTAAAAATTAGTATCGGACCGGATACGGCCCGCGGGCCATATGCTGGACATGAATGGTATAGTTGTTTCTGATTATACCTAGGAAATCCTAAAAGCTGATTAATGCGCGTCGTTTAAAAATTAATATCGGGCCGGGTACCGTCCGTGGGCCATATGCTGGACCTCAATAGTTTAGCTGTTTCTGATTATACTTAGGAAATCCTAAAAGCCCCTCAATGCGTGTCGTTTAAAAATAAGTATCGGGACAGACACGGCCCGCGGGCATAATGGGCATTTTAGTGTGTTTATTTTTATTTTTTAGTAAATACCAAATTTTCTGTTAGTAATTTTAAATACCAAGAGTTTTCTGTTAGTAAAAAATCCATTATAATTTTGTGAACTTTTTGCTCGATTTTAAACGCGTCACTATGTGTAGACACTCTTTTATAAGCGCGACACTCTTTCGCTGTTTTACTCTCCGCTTTCATAGCTGCTTTGCTCTCTGCTTCACTATGTGCTTAGCCTAAGTGAGCTGTTGTCGGAGAACATCGCTCTGTCTGGTGGGGAGCGACCGACCAAACACCTCAAGCCCCGCTAGCACCTAGGAACTTAGCGTTACGAGGATACACAGAAATTAGGGCTTTTATATATATAATAACTAATATATGTGTACAAAGCTAAGTTTATCATTAGGGCTTCTGCAGACTAAAAGTCAAGCAGGAAAATGTGTTAAACATATATATTTTTGTAATTTAATTTATCAGAAATAAATGTTTTGTTTTTAATTATTTGTTCATATTATAAACTATACTTTTATATGCATTATTATTTTATATGCTTTTTATTATTACAGTGTTTCTCAACCTTTTCTGACCTGGGACCCCCCGAAATTATGTAAATTTTGTCTGCGGCCCCTCTATATTATGGTGTATCAAAATAATGGGAACACGAGTTTTTCCTAAAGGCAACGTGTGAGCAAGTTGGGAAAATTTTTGAACTAAAATTAATCCACAAAATTGAATGATAGTATTGAAATTTTCCGGAAAAAACCAGAAGTACAGGATATCAAGGACAATATCGAATTTTTAAATGGGAACGTATATCATATTGGGTATCTTTGGATAGGGCTTTTCAACAACTTTTACTTAAACATTTTTTAAATATCTTTTACGGTTGAGTACTTGAGAAATGCATAGAACGCCTGCCACGCCTACCCAAGGACTTTGTTTGCTTCGACAGACATATCAGTACTCTAGCATATCAGTACGATACAATGACGTCACGTTTTGTTATGTGTAAAGTACAACCCTTAATTATTATTTAAGGCAATTGCTAACATCAGAAGTAGGTTAGACTCATTCTCATAATGGCTGTGGAATGAATTTACTCATTCTCACAGTGATATGTAAACGCAAGTTTCAAATTGAGAAACGCAAGAGGCACTTGATTCTGGTGTTTGATGATAACTTTTTTACAGATTTTGCAGGTTTTTATTACATTTTTGTGTAATATCCTCCCAACCAGTTTTTTCTTAATTCTACCTCCCCCGTACCCAGTGATTGTTTTAATTATTGCACAGCATGATTTTATTCGCCAAGTCAATAAAATAATTTTTCTAATAAGATTTTTAATGCTTACTAATTTTTTTAAATGTAATTTGTAGTAGAATACTTATACAGTCAAGTGCGCAATTTTATAAAGATTGGGTAATTTTAATTATATTAACTTCGCATCTAGAGTTTTAGTGGTTAGAATACGTTAATGTCAATACAAGTT
This sequence comes from Liopterus haemorrhoidalis, assembly GCA_963971575.1. Lineage (NCBI taxonomy): Eukaryota > Metazoa > Arthropoda > Insecta > Coleoptera > Dytiscidae > Liopterus > Liopterus haemorrhoidalis. The sequence continues at coordinate 190,557,158 of OZ020611.1, forward strand.
ATCTCTCAACGCTGCAATTCTGCTAGCATCAAGTCACTCCACTTTACAACGTTAATGCGCACGGAAACTTTCATTCAGATTAGAAATTCTACAAAAACCGGCGTGACTTAACGTTAACCCTTATTATGACAACGCCATATTTTGGAGACCCACAGAATATACCAAAAATAGCACTAAAGGTGTGGCAAGCTACTGTCAACTGAATATTATTGTTTCTCTCCTCTTGAGTTTGTTTGCTTACTTAGTTAACGAAGTACGTTTTCAGAACAAATGTTGAAAAGTGGATAGAATAACTTGAATATGTGGTGAATTATCCCAGAAATTATCTAAAATTATGTCATATATTTTATCTCTTTTAATACGTAAGGATAGAATGAAATGACCGATTTTGCTGAACATATAGTCGGATTGCTGATAGGTGACTGTTACATGTATGTATCAAGTAATGCATTTATATAATAATCTAGTTACCATTTTTCAGCGATTTTAATAATGTTTTTTGTTATTTGTCTTAGCTGTCAGTGTCTGTTAATAATATTAATTAATAGATCTTGCGGCCAATTATTAAATTTACAAACTTTAATTTTAAATCTGCTGGAATATTTTAAATCCGAAAAAGAGAACAATGGACCACTTATTTCTCTATCTTGTGTCCGTCAAAGAGTAGCAGCTGCCTTAAAGATTTCGGAATCAACAATTTGTAGAATTATAAAATGTAATAAATCTGAACTTCTCACTAACAAAATCACGAGAAAACGAAGGAAATTAAAATCTGAACCAGTTTATTTTATTGATACATTGGTACATACGTATGGTCATGAAGTACTAAGATTACCTCCTTATCACTGCCAGTTTAACCCCATTGAACTAATTTGGGGTATAACAAAAAATTATTATGATAGACATATTGGTCAAAACGAATATAGGGATAACGAAGTTTTGAAAATGTGGCAAGTAGCCTGTGATCAAATTAGTTGTGAAACTTGGGCAAAATCTGTTAAAAAAATCGAAAATTTAATAAATGAATGGTGAGAAAGGGAAAGGTTTGTTGATGATATTAATCCAATAATAATAAATACAAGAAATGGCAGCGATAGTTCAGATGACGACGATATCATGCATTACAGTGACTAATTTTTTTTAAATAAAAATAAACATTTAAATACAACTTGTAGCAATATATTATATGAATAAATATATTTTTACTTAATATTTTATTTTGTACTTAGGTGAAACATAAAAATTTAATTTAATTAAACAACAAATTATAATCCAAAATTTAAATATGAGTATAAGTTTTTCCTTATTTATAATTATTACCTTAAAATTAATAATTTTGTTTGTTTGAGTACTGCTGTAAATTTATTTTTATGCTCAAATTAATAAAGATATCTACGAATCATGACGTTTCTTTCTAATGCTTTGTTTTTTATTAAAATAATTTGGAAGGTTAGTTGTCAACTTGCGTCACTATACGTTATTATGGGTAAGCAAATAATTATAATGATATAGACAGAAAAAGCATATAGTATTGTAAATCGATACTTGTAGCAACGAACAGTCACCTATCAGCAATTCGACTATACTGCCCACTTTGAGCAGGTCAAATCGAACTAAAAACAAGTTCCGAAAATAATGAATGAGTTCCTTTGTATTTAATTGTTAATTTCTTTTCAGTTATAATATAGTTGGAGATGGAACTCCCCAGGCGTTAATTCCAATATTAACCGGCCAAACTGAACTAGAACTGCCTGATACCAGAAAACGGATACCAAATACTAGTCCTGTAGACGTATATCCCTTTGTATGGAAAGATTTCTCTAAACATGGTTATGTTACTGCATTTTTGGAAGATACAGCTAGTATCGGTACATTCACATACCGGCTCAATGGTTTTCAAGTACAACCCACCGATCACTACATGCGACCTTATTATGTAGCAGCAGAACCATTTTTTTCAAGATCACCCAGACTTTGTTACGGTGCCACACCAAGGCATAAAATTATGATGAATTACATCAAACATGTAAGTTACTATTAAGCAGTAGAATACATTTTTTCTTATTAATAGCTTGAGTTGGAACATAGAATTGACAAGTGAAAATTCTGAAGTGGATTTAACGAGAATCAAATATGCAGTCCTTGTCATTAATACCTGTACATCCTTATATTGATATAGGCAAATGGTTATAAGGGAGACCTAGAGTACGTTCAAGTTAACTTCATCACAGGCGAATATTACCAGTCACTTGCGCAGAAACCAAATTTCGTCCATTACATTACCTACAACCAGGGATGGGCGCGTAAGTTACATGATGTAAGTTACCTCATTGTTCACGCGTAAACAATTGATGTAAAGTAAACACAAAAACTCTTGTAAACAACGTAAACAATGTAAACAATGATTTAGACATGCGCACTTATTTTGAATTACAGAACCCCATTATCAATACATATTTATAAATAATAAAATTTTAATGAAAATTTTAAATGAAAAAGTAAATATATAAAATTAGGACAAGCCAATATACATATTAATAAAAATCGAATATGTATCATTGATATAGGTGTTACAAGTTAGTAAATATGAATATGAAAATTAAAAAACTTTTTTCTTCAAAAAAATTAGTCTAATTTTGTTAATAACAAAATACATAGAATTTCACCTTTAAGAAAATCAGCCTATATTTTTTAATAACAAAAAGATTCGTTGCAAATTTTGCACAACGCCCTATATTTTCTTTATTTTTTTTAAATTAAAACATAACCTTCCTCTTCATAGCTATTCCTTTGGTTTCTTCCCACCATTTTTTTAATAAATTTATAGTTTTGAACTGAATCTACTTGTTCATTAACTCTCTATCATTCGTATTAAATAACTAAAACTAACCTCAAAATTTGACAGTTTACATAGTTTACATTGTTGACAAGTTTACCAATTGTTTACATAAATTTACACGTAAACGTAAACAATTAAAGTTTACGTGTAAACGTCCATCACTGCCTACAACTAGCTTAACACATTTCAGTGGCGTCAATTACTTTGATTTGTGTTTAACTACAGGTATTGTGCGATGTTGTTTGTTTATTTCCGTTATTATTATTTATTTCTCGTACATTTCAAGGTATACTGTGTACTAAAATGAGTAAAAATGTATTTGAAATACATGATTTGGTGTGTTTGGTTTCCACAATTGTTTAAAACCCTAATGTACGTCAATGTGATCAGCTGTTTTCTCGCGTAGAATTGGTGACGTAATTTATGATACCCTGTGATGAAGTTAAGATGAACGTACTCAATATGGCGGTATTATGTTGAACTAAGCTAATCACAAAAAATTGAAAAGACATCTGTTATTATTATTGAAAATAAAATATAAAAAACACAAATCAAGACATTAAAAATAAATAAATAAAAATATAGTTAAATTCCTTCTAGATGTCAGATTACAATACATCAAAAAGTTGTTACTGTCTATTACATAAGTTTCGAATTTGCCACCTTGGCGCTGCAATTTAAAAAGGCTTAGTTATGAACATAATCTAAAAATTGTAAGTTTTAATTATTATTTTTATTATATGTAGAATACATCTTTGTCCATAGTTGAGTTGGTATGGGGGTAATTCCTACAGTCTGTATACTATACGGTTGCCTCACTTCGAATAGCTAGTCAGAAAACTTTTGTTTTTAACGTGTCTTAATGTATTGTATGTTGCACAACATATAATAAATAAATAAATAATAATTTATTGACAAAATTACACGTAATGTGTTTTAAGTCAGTCAAAAATACATACTTAGGTCATACAATAATAAAATTTATAAAAACACGTTGCAAAACACATTTACATTTTTATGTTAAAAATTACCATTTTACTGTCTTAAAATTAAAAATAGTTAAATCTTCCACTTTATAAAAAGGATGCTGTATTAGAAAATGTTTGATTTTATTTTTAAATATTTCTATGGAGTTTGATTTGACATCTGTTGGTAACATATTTAAGAATTTAATTGAGTAATGGTTGCTACAATTTCTCCTTTTTTTTTAATCTAATATAAACAGGGTAGATTTTTGTTTTATTTCTTGTGTTGTAAGAATGTAACTGCTCAACAGTAGTGTACGATACAACATTTTTAAATCCGTAAAGGAGACACTGATAAATATAGAGTGATGGCAGAGTCATTATTTTTAGACTGATAAAATGTTCTCTGCATTCTTTTTTGTAGGATTATCCCGCGATTATCTTTATTAAGCGTCTTTGCAATTTAGTATGTAGTAGGAATAACGAGAATTAAAAATGTCTGGAACTAGATAGCCGATACCATTACTCTGTTATTACCCGCTACCCGTTTGTGATTCGCTATCCATTAATTTAAGATGGAAGAGGGACAAAGTGCCACCTTCAGTCCGCTTCCATTTTTTCATTTTCCTCATTTTTTCATCACGAGAAACGATGTGATTTTTTTTACAACAAAATACTCATAGATAAACAGAAATACTCGAAATACCTCACAATTACCCGCTACCTTTTAATAGTTAACGAGTAATGGGTAGATAACGGGTAGCGGGTAAATAACGGGTAGCGGATAATCAAAATCGGAACCGGGTACAGCTTTAATGGATCGCACTACTAATCAGAAAAAAAATAAAAACTTTAAATTTGAACTATTAAAAAATCATATAAAACATAAATACTTGCCAATCGGAGAGGCTATACGAGTGTTTGACCACTCAAACGATTTGTAATAACGAATTCTACAAAACTGAAGTATAATAACATTGGAATTAGAATTTGGAACACTAAAGTGGATTAATCCTAAAGTGGAAAAAATGAATTTCGATGTAACTTCGAAATGCTGCATCATTTACGAAGAAAATATTTAAAACCACTAGCAGACCCCCTGTCAACAACGTTGGTAAACTGATATCGAATAAAAATCAATATAAACAGGAATCAATTATTAAAATTTGCATGATTCTGCGTATATTAACAAAACAAAAACGGGATACGGCCCGCGGGCCATATGCTGGACATCAATGGTATAGCTGTTTCTGATTATACCTAGGAAATCCTAAAAAGCCGCTCAATGCGTGTTGTTTAAAAATTAATATCGGACCGGACACGGTCCGAGGGCATAACATCAATTGACCTAACATCCTATCGTCAAGTCACCATACATACTGACTTAAGAGCTCTGGTAAGCCAGCTGTTTTGTCGAAGTACGTCGTTCCCGTTCCCACCACTCAGTTCGTGACTGACTGCATGCTGCAAGACTCGCTAGCACCCAGGAACTTAGCGTTACGTTAAGAAAGAAATTTGGGCTTTTATATATATTAATAAAAAAGGTATTTTATGAATAATAAGACATGATTTTATTGATCAACTAATACGTCTCGCACATCATATGATATATTTTCTACTATTCTATTTACATAAAACAATATGCCTTAGCAACGGATATAGCACACTACGATCGTTAATAAGTGTAAATGTTGTATAATTATATTTTCGCTAACACGGCCAGACTGAAATGCGGAACGTTCTCGAGACGCAACTGAATTTTTCACACCATTAACAGCATTGTTGTTATCAGCAACAGCAACCTGCATATCACCAGTGGTCTGCTCCATATCAACAACAGCATCCTGCATACCAGGATCTTCATTCTTGAGCTGGTCCACCATTCATCTTCTACTGCATCTTGAAAGTCTTCACCTAATTCATAATCTGTAAATAAAGCAATTTGGGCGCAGAATTGATCTTTCACATAATCAACCATGCACCAATATCAATTAGTTAAAATAAATATTTGATTACAACAAAACCTTCCAATAGTAAAGTATAAATCGTGATCTGAAAGTTTAGAGACTTTTTGTTATCATTTCATTTCTCTATCACGAACTCAGTGTGACTAGATCAACAAGCTCAGATACTCGGTAACTATCTATTAGTTTCCTTCATTACAGAATGTCTACAGTACAACAATCTTAGAGACCGTCTATTCGTTTCTGCACACACAGTGCTTTATCATCATCATCAGCCCGTCGCCATAGCTCACCATCTGCCACCATGGTTACAGAGCTATTACCGGACTGATGCCACTGGCAGCGGCTTGTCTTGCGGTACTCAACAAGCTTTCAACTCTAAACTCATTATCTATTATATTTCTCAGTTTATTTTGCCATTCCGATCCCAGTGATCTGTCGTTTGTGTTTTCCACTAATCGCTCAAATTCAAAACTCAAATCTCGAAACTCAGATCTTAATTATTAAATCTCAAATATTAAATCTCAAATCTAATTTTTACTCATTATGGCTAACACGTGCCATATGATTTAACCAAAACAATAAAATGCCTCTTACCATTTTAGTCGTCAACAATCTAACCAGTTACCTTCATACCATGTGTTTGTTAATAACAAAGCAACGCTCGTTCATCCTGACATTTATTAGAGATCTGCTTTGGATAATTAATCCTGACATATTTTGCATTTTTTAAAAAAATGTCACATTTCAAATTTATCCCAATGAGTGTCATTTCCATATAAATCACTTATTTTTTTGACGAAGTGTTTTTTTGACAAAATAACTTAAAATTCACCAATCTATTATCTATCTCATAATTATTCATACTACCTTTATATGGTTTTCTTTACATAAGCCTTTACAATATTATACGAAATTTTCTTTACGCCTATACAATGGTTGCATTAAAAAAAATAATTAATATAGTACTTACAGTCTTTTATTTTAATTTTATTGTGGGTGATAGGCCAATCCCACATCTGATATTAATAAAAAAGGTATTTTATGAATAATAAGACATGATTTTATTGATCATCTAATACGTCTCGCATATCATATGATATATTTTCTACTATTCTATTTACATAAAACAATAAGCCTTAGCAACGATATAGTACACTACGATCGTTTATAAGTGTAAATGTTGCATAATTATATTTTCGCTAACATATATATAATTGTTGCCATTGTCAAAATTACGGAAAGATAACTGATTCTAATTCCACACAGAACAAATAAAATATTGTACAAGTAACGGAAGAAATATTTTGTTTGCAAATTTAAATCCATTTTAAGTAAGAGACTGTCTCGGACACCGGGACTTGAATTTCAAAACGGGATAATCCCGGTTTTCCGGAACGCCTGAGTAGTCTAGTTAAACTTTTTTTTTTTCAGTTTTTCTCGGTTTATAAGGATAAACCGAAATTTTTATTTGGATTTCACGGAGAGCTCTCTCATGATTCATATAATCTTATTGGAGCGGCCGATGATGATGTTCTTGAATTTTTCACACACTTAAAGGAAAGCGGAGTTCTAAAAGATACAATATTAATTTTTATGGCTGATCACGGACACAGGTAAATACTTTTACTATTCTTATATAGAACGATCTTTTACGGCTTCGTAGTCCGCCTCTTGCATCATAAAAAAACAAGTTTCTCCACGACCACTATAGAATTTACCAATTCCAAAACCAATTTTGACTACAGAAAGTTAATATTCTAACACAAGAGTTGGAATGTTATTCTAAAGCACTTATCTTCTTATGCATTTTGCGTGTATTTCATTCCATCACTTGTTATGGAATAACAATTCCATGTTTATTGTCATTTGTTATTGTTCACTATAAGCAGAGCCGTAGCAACGACCTGGCATTGGAGCAAGTGCCAGGAGCGCGAGGCTTGATGAGGGGCGTCATCGTGTGTTTTTCTTTATTGTCGGTCATCACTTGTAGTTTAAAAGTGAGGACCATTTTTTATTTGCTCATAACTTAAATAAAATGATAGAAGATAAAAAGGACGCTACTTTAAACTAATTTAATAGACCATATTAGTGTGTCGTCACATACATGTGCTGCCATCTGAGAGCTGAGTCCTTTTGAAGTTTAAAATACATGGGACATTACTTTTGTTTCCTTAATTTTATAAATATTTTCAATTTTGGAGCAAAAAATATGTATTATTGATAAATATATACTAATATATACAGTCCAGACACTTTATATTATAGAATAATGATTTTATAAATATATAAATAAGGATTCGAAGATATATTTATAGGTTACGTTTTTAAATAATATGAAAATCGGAATATCTTTAGTATTTATTTAATTAACACTAAGTAATCATTAATATTTTGTTTTAGAATGCATATTGGTGTATTGTTTTGCTCCGAATTGTAACAATTACATCTACATTATTAATTGCAAATTTTTTCGTTTTTTGACAGATGAAAATGAAAAATAATAATGGAAAATTAAAAACAACATATTATTCCTTTAAACCATTTAGATATGGTACACACACTAATTGCTATATTACTTGCCATAATAACGATTATTAACGTAAATTTTTCAAAATTAACCTGCAAAATAATATTGTTCTGCAAAAATAATGACATATTAAATTATAAAGTATAAAATAAGAATTTTAATAAATAAATATTGACTTGTAGTTTTGATGTGAAGCACTCTCTTACTTTGAAAACTTAATTTATATTACCAAAATATAATTTAACAAAAAAACAACATGCTAAATTCAAATAAAAGGAATCCAACCGCGAGACGGCAGCACTGAATCCCATTTTGTGACGTAGTTACTAATATGGTCTATTTATTTGCTAAGGGCACCAAAAACATTGCTACGGCTCTGACTATAAGGTATGCCTTACCCCGCGCTGAAAAGTAGTGCAAACGGTATATATACGCGTATTGATACATTAAAATATATGCAATGCTTACATCAAACAAATGCAACATAACTTCCTAAAAAGTACTAAAATAGTGGCCGATGTGCGGCAAATTAAACTAAAATTAAATAAATAATAATATAAATTAAATGTTAATATAAAATTAATAACATAAATTATTTGATATGTTTGTTAAAATAATTTCTTTTTTTTTCTGGTGGTCGTGGAGAATGTAGGGTCTGTGACCCGGTTGGAAGAGAAAATTCGATGCTCGTGGTACCTCATGCTCGCTTGCGGCTCGCGCTCGGAATATTCCACTTGCATCGAATTTTCTCATTCCACCCTTGTTACAGAATATACTATTCTCTGTTTATCCTGAAGGTTCCATAGCTTGTTTATTTCATTAATGGCTGTTTTCCCTCTTTCGTCTGTAATGTGATTGCCATTCCACATTGCTCATTTATAGTAAATAGTTAAAATATAAATATTTTAATTTAAAGCTATTTTTTTTTTTTTTTTTGCTAACTTTAACTAGGGTGGCCATTTTCTTGGAGAAGGCAATGCGGGACGGAGCACAAAATAGGTCGACACTTCCGAAATATAAGTGAAGAGCAAACAAAAAAAAAGGTCCTCACCTCCCAAATATGAGTAAAGAGCAAAAAAAAGGTCTTCACCTCCCAAGTATAAGTACAGAGCAAAATTCGGCCCTGGGGACACCAAATCAAAATGCGGGACGAATGGTCACCCTAACTTTAACCATTGTATGCCATGAAATTGGAATAAATGAGTATTAAGTTTAGTTTGAATATTAAATAAAATTCTGGACAATTTTTATGTTTAACTTTTTTCTGTATAACCAACGAGGAAGCAGGAAATCGCATATACAGGGTGGGCCATAGGAACCTGACGATTTTGAAAGAACATTACACAATGATTTCTCAAGGCAAATTTTTTTTATTAACATACATTAATAGTAAATTATATGCCATTTTAATTTAAAAAAATTATATCTGTCATTCGTTACGAGTTACGACCGTTCTGCTCGTAACTTGTTTCAAGTCTGTTCATAAATTTTTGGTGAACGCGGTCCAGTAGAGCTTCGTCAATCGCCCGGACTTCTGCATGAATGGCATCTTTTAGTTCTTCCAATGTTCTGGATTTGTTCTCGTAAACACGAGCCTTTAGATAACCCCAGAGGAAGAAATCGCATGTTGTCAAATCTGGTGACCTCGGAGGCCAAGACAGGTCCCCAAAACGTGAAATTAGACGCCCTGGAAATATTTGGCGCAGAACTTCCATCGATGCTCTTGCAGTGTGAGGGGTAGCCCCATCTTGCTGGAACCAAATTCTCTCTTGAGGAATGACAGGCCTTAGTCTGCGTAATTCGGGTATCTATTCGGATATCAGCTCTTTGCGCCGCTATTACTGATTCACCGTTTTTGATAAACGCGTCATACACAAAAACACGATGTCTTACATCCCATTCAGCCATGATGTACACAAAACTGCACGAACTGACGGTTGAAATGGAACCTACCGCGTGCTTCTACCCCCCCCCCACCTATAGTGTACTACCCGTTTCAAAAACGTCAAGTTCCCATGGCTCACCCTGTATATGTTTTTACATGTTAAATTCCTATAGGAACCTGGTCAATTCAACTGTATGTATATATCTACAAAACATAGTAATATTTTTAATAATATCTTGTGTTTTAGATTTGCTAGCATAAGGAATACATTACAAGGAAAACAAGAAGAAAGGATGCCATTCTTTGGATTTGCCTTTCCAGAATCATTTAAAACGGAACATCCAGTAGCATTCAATAATTTTAAACAAAACACTAAAAGGCTAACATCACCTTTCGACATCTATCCAACATTGCTTGCTGTTCTAAGTCTTGGTAATACAGGACCAGCCGATTTGAACAAAAGATCCGTTTCATTATTTAGTCAGGTAATAGCTACTTGTATAATGAGAGGGAAAAAAGACGTATTGCCGCTCGCAAGAGATAGTTGCAGTAATTACCTGGGGGCGGCAATGACATTTTGCGCTCGAATTACACATAACATTTTTTCTACAATCGCTTTCATAAGTTATTAAATCAACAATATATATTATTATTTACCACAATCCTCCAGAAACTCATTTGCACGCTCGCACTTTGCGAGTGCAATTTTTTTTTTTTTTAGTAAATTGTTCGAATTTCGAATGAGTTGTTCATTTTCTCTCTCTTCATTTATAACTTTTGAATTTCGTTTTGGTTTAGAAATGGCACCATATTCAATTAAATTATTTTTTATTCTTTGAAACATCATGTAATTTGGTTGACGTCTTTCGGGATATACTTATAAATACATTTTCTTCTAAAAACAAATTTTTGACGCAGCAACAACAATATGATAACGACGTATAAAACAACACATATCGCATTTCTCACTATTAACGAAATCCATTGTTGTTAATAATATTACCAAACCAACTACTGATTGTAATATAACAATCGAGTATTTGATAAGACTTTTAATTTTTGTTTTCAGCCGACCGGCGTAGCGTAGTGGTAACACATGTGCTCTGCGTTGCTAAGGTCTCGGGTTCAAATCCCGTTCAGGCAAATCCCCTGGCTAATTTCCAAGGCAACAAAGGTCAAAAATAAAAAATTTAAAATAAAATTGTTTTCATATCTAGAGTACGTTCAAGTTAACTTCATCACAGGCGAATATTACCAGTCACTTGCGCAGAATTTCGTCCATTACATTACCAACAACTACAGTCTGTTCCAAACGGTTAGGCGGAACTAGATTTTGGAATTTAGTTACTTTCATCGCTTAAATCGTGCTTTTCGGCCGTTTTGTTTAAGCTTTGTAAATCATACTTACAATAAACATTTTTTGGTTAAGGTTAATATCATTTTAAAATGTCATTTTCTTTATATTTTGATTTTTTGTGTCATTCTTAATACAAATTTCCCATTTATTTATTTTTTTGTCATTAAAATATATAAAAAAAATAATTTAATTTGGACATATGTCATTCGTTTCCATGGTTTCATTGTTGTAATTTTAAATTTTGACATTCCAACGTGAAAAATGAAATAACCCAAGCAAGGTCCCTTGTCGTGACAACCTAAAAGAACGAAATTCCCATTTAGTTCCGCCTAAGCGTTTGAAACACACTGTAGCTTAACATATTTCAGTGGTGTCACTTACTTTGATTTGTGTTTAACTACGCGTATTGTGCGATGTTGTTTGTTTATTTCCGTTATTATTATTTATTTCTCGTACGTTTCAAGGTATACCGTGTACTAAAATGAGTAAAAATGTATTTGAAATACATGATATTGTGTGTTTGGTTTCCACAACAATTGTAACAACGTAACAACGTTTGGAATAGCTTATACGTAAAATGTATGAAAAGCATCTTATTTTCTTATTATTATTGTTATTTTCTTTTTTTCGCTAAAATCGCGACTCATTAATTGAAACTTGACATTAGAGCACAAAGTGTCACTTATCAAATGTCATCCGTTTGCTAGAGTGTAAAAGGCTACTTTAAAAAGTAGACTTTTACGCAATAGATTGCGATTGTAGAAAAAAAAAACATTTACTCATATGTCAACCATTTATAAAACAAAACTTTATTTTCAGGTATCGGAAAAACGAACCTGTGTAGAAGCATACATAGAACCACATTGGTGCGCATGCTTAGATTGGACTGCGTTATCACTTAAATCAGAAATCATACCAAGTCTAACAACTGCTTTAATTACAACATTAAACAACTACACATCAAGTCATCGTGATATCTGTGAAATTTTATCGCTGAAAGAAGTAATATGGGTAAATAAACTAACCGCCAACGACAACTTGTTACATTATAAAAAAAATGCAGATATGGATGGTTTTGTTGGAGATTTTACAGGAAAAACAAAAATTAACAGAGATCTTTATCAAATTAAAGTTAAATTGACACCTGGAGATTCACTTTTTGAAGCAAGCGTAACACATTTTCTTGATAATAATAATTCTGATGTAAATATGAAACATATTAGCAGAATTAATAAGTACGGTTCTCAAGCAAGGTGTGTCGAAGAAAATTTACCACATTTGCGAAAGTATTGTTATTGTAAAGATGGATTGTAGCACTTATTTTCATATATTTTATCCTTTTTTATGTGATAATGTATTTTTATTATGAATAATTTATTTTTAAATAAATATTTTTTTTTGTCAAATAGCAGTTATTGCATTTTATAGCGTATTCGATTGGGTGCTCTACTATTCACTCAGGTCACTCGGCGAGCAAGTTTCGTATTCGATTGGGCGAGCAGTTGCTCTAGAGTTGATAAAGTTCGTATTCGATTTGGAAAGGTAACTGCACTGACAGTACACTACGTGCACTTTTTCTTGCTCTGGCTAAAGAGAAAAAGTAACATTTTGAGAATATAAATAAACAGAAAACAAATAAATTATTGTAACCACAAAAATAAAATAATAAAAATTATACATATTACCCTGCACTGTTTACGCAAGGAAATCACTGTATTTTTAAATAATTAATAATAACAATGATAAAAACGTATTCGATTGGGAGTTGCTCTGGCGCGCTCGTTAGAAAAACTCTGATAGACGCATGACATCATTTGCTCGCTCGCAGATCAATTCCAGAGTGCTCCAATCGAATACGCCATTACGTTTGTAATTTTTTCATATACAATTCGTGACTAAAATTAACAAAACGGCGCCACTATCGCCTTCTGAACTTTTGACACAAAAAAGAATAGTTATCTGTCAATGTATGTAAACAGTATTGGTTTATAAGTATTCAATTTTTGGTCAAATTTACGTTTTCTTGTTGTATACAGTATATTTGAATTATAACCGAGTGTTAAGAAAGTGTACAAATATATGTGAATTCATTTATGATAAAATTTGCTGTTTGTAAATGAATATTTTCAGAGGTTATAATGTTGATGCTAGGTAATACTCACAGAGTTAATAAAATATTATACTTTGAACTTAAACATTTATTTGAATACTTAATATCTACACATTTCTCTAGAAATTTTATAGAAAGAGAGCTTGTAATTTATTCTACACCAGAAAACTGTCAAATATTTGCAAACTAACACATTTACGGAACATACACATGAAATAACAAAGGGTTTTAATTATATTAACAATAGTTTAGTCAACATTAAACGATTTTCTTGCACATGTGAGACAGGGAAAATGACAAATTCAGCGTCAAAAGATTGTTTAAAAACATCTGAACAGTAGAAATTCCCTTCAATAAAGAGAAACAAAATTTTAGAATCATTAATAATTTTTCTTCTTCACTTGTAGCAAAACAAATGGTGCATTTATTAACTTTTAACGTATTTTTCTCATTGATATTAAAATTCACTTGCAGAACTAATAAATATACTTTGTCTTACACTACAATTTTTCTAATAAAATTCATCTAATATTGGAAGATGTTCTTCCTGTGAACGACAACCATACACACAACAAGGAGTATTTAATCTTGTTTTCTTAAATTTATCACTTTATTCGTTGTAAAAACGGAGTGAAAATGGACAGAAACAAAAAACAACAAGGTGAACTATACGTAAACAATGACAGTATACTTTTTATAAGTGTTACCTTTATTGCCGCTAGAGGGATACGCGTTAACTTGAGTCACCAATAAACCCTCGATTTAACGGACTAATGAGTAAGAGAGTGTTCATTAAATACGATTTTTTTTTATTTATTCGTCAACCATGTACACATTTAAATCAGGTCATGAAAATTTTCACTTAAATGTTTATTTAAGGGTAGTAGTTAATATAAATAACTAGCTGGAGTACCCGTACTTTGTACGGTTTTTGTAAGTTACATTTTAGCTTTGACGCAAATGATAAGTGAAATATATCAGTTTCAAGTCGAAGAAAATATTATTTATTCTAAATCACTTTTTTATATACATGTTTGATGTTAAGTAAATAATAAGTTAGATACTTGGTTTATAGGTTGCTCAGTCCAAAGTTCTCCTAATATATTTCTTAATAAAAACTGCATTGAACAGAGAGGAATAATTTCTTTTCTCATGTTCATTTTTGCTGTTAAGTAAATGATAAATATCTCATTTATCATTTACCTTATTAAACTCTCCCCATGCCCCCTAAATAATCTTATTTTAACTGCATTGAAGAGAAAAAAATGGTTCCTCATATAAATTTTTGATGTAAAGTAAATAAGAAGTGATATTTCAAGAATTTAGTTTTAGGGTGTACCCCCGTAACTAAAATATTCATTCAATCGAAAAAGTATATGCAACAGACAGATTTGTTTTTTACTATAAATAATATTATACTTCATTTTTTTAAAGAACAAAGTATGGACAAGATAGGAGCTATTTCGATCTTGTTTTTAATTGGGTAAGAACGTGGAAAAGTTTACACTGTAGAAAAATAGATTTCTGTCTCAACTTATTCTATTTACTTCGTTCTACATCTACTTCGTTCTTTAAAAAAATAGAGATAGCAGTTTTTTCCGTGAATCTCAGACAGAGACAAAAAAAATCGGATATTGTCTTATAATCATCTGAAACATGTAGAAACCACATATGAGGCCGAAAATATATAAAAAAAATAAAAACAAATAAAGCCTCCAATTTTATTACTATAGATATATAAAGGTATAATACACATTACAGTGGCGTAGCAACAATTTCGCCGTTCCACCCCTCCCCCGCCAATAATTTCTTGGAATCCGTTAATATACCGCCAAGAGGCACGAGCTAGTTGAAATGAAATTCTCTTTCTCTCGCTAAAACATAACAAATAAACAATTACAAATTACCATTATCCAACAAGTTATTTCTATAATTTATCTAAATAAACATTTGATAAGTGTTTGTTAACTTGCTTAGTTATTATTAAGTATATGGTCTTCCCGGACCCCCCTAGTGTGCGCGTCTGTTGCAGTTAGATTGATAACTATTCACTAAAGACACAAAAAATTCATTACTTCAATATAATATGTACATTTTTGTTCAAAGAAAAACAAATTTCCCATGCTAAATGCCTATGGCCCACTTTTCGTGTTAAAGCATTTGAGCATTTGTTTGCGAAAAGTTGACAAACACTAATTTACATCATGCAGAACAGAAAATATCGAATTGGAAATAGCTACCTACTAAACTTCATTGTAATCAAAAAATGTATTATAATGAAAAGATTTTAAATGTTGCATAAATTTTTTAACAGAAATGAAATGTGAACTTTCAAGATTAAATTTTAAAATTGTTTAACTTATTTAAATCGTATTTTACTTTTGTTATAAATAACCATAAAAATGAGAAAACCAATAAAATTTTGGGTTTTCGCCATTTTAGTAACAGCAGTACTAGTTTTAAATTATCAATATAATAAATTTTTAAAATCGTATCCTGAAAATAAGGCACTTTTGTAAGTATGTTAAGTAGTTATGTTATTATTAATATCAGAACTGTCCATGACGTTTTCCGATTTCCAATTTCCATTATAATCTATCCTGAGCTTCCGCTCATTCTTCCATCTCTTTTTATTCAGGATACCTTCTATCCAGCTTTTTTTGATTTTCCCCCATTTTCTCCTTCGTCTTGGTGTATATGATCAGGGCCGTAGCAAGCTTTTTTCGGGCCCTGATACATATACCTAAGAAAAATGTATCTATAGTGTATTCAAAGGTGAGTTTGCAGTACAGGGCATATGGAGTAGTTCTTTTTCATACTCTCTAATGGGTTTGCACAATGACGCTATCCTTTTCTTGCTTGTCGACGTTGCCAGCTCTAAAACACGCTGATCTGTGAAGACGCAGTATTCTACAAACAGCCATTTGTTTTTGTTGAGTGTTATTTTGAGTTTTATAAGAGTTGATTTTTGTAAATCATACGAGTTTTTCATATTATTATAATTGACACATTTGACACATTTACAACATTTGGCAACACCGCTCCCATTTGCCATAAGAGCTATACTGCAAACTCACCTTTGAACGCACTATAGATGCAGATACAGATACAGAATTATAAAGAATATCTAGATACAGATACATGCCAAAAATGTTTGTATCTATATACAGCTAGATACTTTTGAAAAAACACTGAAAAATTAAAATACCATATTTTTTACCAAACAAACATTGCATGTTAATCGGTAATATACAGGCTGTACAAAAATGACCGTGACGTCAAAAAAAGCCCACTAAATTCAAGTTAAAACACTATTCTACGGAACAAATTTGTACTAAATAACGTATGTATTATGTTAGCCATATGTGCTGACGTATGAGCTGCGTATCTTTAAGACTATTGTTAGTCTTATACGAGCCCAAAATCATATTAATTCGCCCGTTCGCATTTTTTAAGATTTTTACTTGAAATATATAGAATAAGTGAAATAAAACAAAACATATTACTATATACTTTTTAAACTACTTTATTATTTGATTAAATTTAAACATATTTACCCACAAAATAAGCTTATTTATATTCATTACTGTAAAAAAATTGTAATTGTAAAAAAACTCTAAAAATGTTACTAAAAGTATTACACCAATTTTCTCATAAAAAACATATTTTTGCCACTGTGTAACTGCACCCTTATTTTTTAAAATAGCATCAATTCCTCGTTGCATAGTGTCTACAAGTTTGTGATAGTCCAGCTGTGAGAAAGAGTTCCATATTTTGTGTTAAAATTTACAAAAATATATTTGAAATTAATTGAAGTTTCCAAAAATTACATGAATTATTCCATTAAATTTTGTTTTTGACGTTTATTTAAACTTTTGTAAAAACTATCGATAAAATAGATACGGGCGAACTTAAGATATTTTGGGCTCGTAGATACGCAGCTATGTTCTTGTTAAGAGGATGTTCCTTTCAATCAAATTTTAGCCCTAATTGAAGTGGAATTCGTGTAATGTCACGATCATTTTTGATCACTAATAAATAATTACTGATAGAAATATGTGATTATTTTTTCCCCATTCCATACAAATTTAATTTATAAACAAAATTTCAGTTAACATTCTTACGCTTACAAATTAAATTTATATGAACGTTTAATAATTTATTCAATTTTACCTCCTTTAGGAAACACACCTACTTATTTTACTGATTTCAATTAGGAAATTAACTTAATATCCACACTAACATGGCCGGCCCTTGGGTAAGGCGGACTAGAGCCAGGTTTCAAGTGAAGAAATGCTTCAAAAAAATTATCAAAATGTATTTTCAATATTTTTGAAGAGCCTTAATTTGTCTTGCCCAAGGCTTCACAAAACCACGGTCCACTCCCAAACCACTTCTGTGGAAATAATTTTTCATATGTTTTTAGTAAATTGCTCAGAACCGTAACTAGCTTTTTCTGGGCCCCCCTTTTTCTGAGCACAGTCTGACTTGGCCTCCCATTGACGATTTTTCAGGCCCCCTTTCGACTTGGGCCCTGTGTTTGTGCACCTTTTGCACCTGCCTAGTTACAGCACTGAAATTGCTCATCAAAATAGCAACAATAGTTATTCAAAAACTTAGTTTTCATTAATAATGACCCATTTTCCATAAGTTTTGTACCTACTATTGTGGTACCTAAATACCTACTATTTTTACGGCCGTTCAAAATGAAAAACGAGTGAGAATATATTTTTTTGGACATTCCATATAAATTTAATTTGTAAACGTCAGAATTTCAATTGTTTTCTTAATTTTGTTTATAGTAAAAATAAAATATTTAAAATGACAATTTATAATTAAACTATTATATCAGCTCAGTATCATGGTTAAGGTGACCAGATTTGGAAAATCATAAACCGGGACAAATAAAAAAAGTCATTTTATCAAATTATTTATTCATAAGCCACAGATAAAAAAATTTATAATTACAAACAATATTACAAGAAAGAAATTTTACTTATACAAATACTTTTTGTATTTGTGAATTTTTTCCAGCAAAACTTTATTTTTGGATATTTTATCGTAGAAATGCAAACAACTTTCGAATTTACTTTTATTGAGATGGCTTTTAATGTATTGACATACATCCTATTTTTTTCTTCTGTCCAAAAAGAATTTACAAGACTGAATACTCTTTCAATTGGACTATTGGTTGCTGGAACACTGGAAGCAAATGCGACGATTAGCTTTGTATACTGACAATGGATAGAATTCTCATCAAAATGACTGAAAACTTTTTTCCAGCTATTTGTTGCGCTGTCAGTTTTAAATTCATCCTCATTTGATTTTTCTTCAAAAAATTTCTTTACCCTCGTCATTTCCGTAAATAGCAATTCTTCATCAATTGCGGAGAATTTATGCCCTGAAATATCCAGATATTTAGTCACCAAGCCTCTTGATTTTGTAACATCATTTCCATGTTGGTATTGCTTTCAATAAAACCCATTGAAATACGGATCCAAATTGGAAACAGTTTGTCCACTCTTCTAAATAATTTAAAGATGTGCCAAAGAATTCATCAACCGTCTGATAGAATGTGTTTGAATCTAGTAAACCCTCAACAAGATGATCGATCATATCCGATAATTTAGAACCGACAAATTTCACTTCTTGTTGTTAAAATATCTTTGTTTTTATTTGAAAATTCGTTTATCTCGCTTGTAAAATATTTGATAGACATATTTGTAAATAAAGTAATATTTTGAGGGCTTACGGGATATTAGAAAAAATTGGGTTCGTGAAATTTATTTTTTTTGAATTCTAAACCGGGACCCAAAGAGTACCTTTCGGGACGCCGGGACAAATTATGCAAAACCGGTACTGTCCCGGTCAAACGGGGATGTCTGGTCACCTTAATCATGGTATAAAAATAAAGTAACGATCAAAGTATCTGAAATACAGATACAAGATACTTAAATTTAAATATCTAGATATACAGATACATATTTCAAAAAGTATTTAATTTGTATCTAGATACTTGAAAAAGTATCTAATTTGTATCTAGATACTTGAAAAAGTATCTAGATATTTTTAACTAGATACATTACAACACTGACTGAATCCCAAGAGTCAGACTTAATTGCTGTTAGTATTTTTCGGGTACTAAGTACTAACCTACTGCCATATTGACTTTGTGGACAGCAAATTTAGTTTGTTTTAATATTTACTGGAGGCTAATAAAAGTTGCATAAATGACTTAAAACTACTTATAAGCGAAAACTAGATATAAAACACAAATATGCGTAGCTACATATTTTGTGTTTTTTTTTATCTACTTTTAGCATATAACTAGAGAGCGGTAAAATATGCATTAAAAACCTTGATAAACATATAATACACTAAAAATTCAGATAAATTATTAATGGTTGTTTATGAATTTTCTAGAAAAACGATTGATGACTTTATAAAATCTCGGGATGATGCAAATGCATGCAACCCAATAGATTGGGCAAAACGAGCACCTAACTTAGCACTCGTCAAAGAAAAACCAGTTGATTGTTCTGAAGCTAGTGATGACTTGGTTGTAGTTAATGTAAGATATTTTAAAATAAGTACGTACTTACTAGAGCAGTCATTCCCAAACGGGGGTACGCGTACCCTAGAGGTATGCGTTTGTAAGGTTAGGGGTATGCGAAAAAAAAAAAAAAATGACGGGAAAGGATACATATTTATATAAACGGGACCAGACATATCCGCACAAGAAGAATGCTCACGCGAAAAATTCCCACAGAAAAGTGCTCACACGGAATTATGCTCACAGAGAAAATTCCACACACCGAAAATAACGCATAGTGATAAATGCTCACAAGGAAAATTACCCAATTTTATAAATCTTTACATGACCAATGTCCAGAAAAAATATTTTTGCTCTAGTTATTAGATTTCACATTAGTTGAAAAGCAACAATGTACTGTGTTTTTAAAAGTAGAAATCTGTAATATATTAATATGAATATTTTATTAAAATAGTGTTTATTTTTCATAAAATTAAATGATTTGGTATTAAATTACCTAAGTTCAGAATAAATTATTGGTGGTTATTATAAAAAAGTATGTTCAATGTACAATTAAAGCCTATAAAATATTTTCAAGAAGTTAAGTGACTCATGTTAAAGACAAAGACTGGTAAACACAAGTAAACTTTTATTTATTATTATTATTTTTTTTTATATGTAAAATACGGGCCCTTTTTACCCAAGGGGGTTAAACTAAAAATCTGAAAAAATATAACTAATGTACATTGATCTGAGCCGGAAACGTACGAGAGGAATTTTTGATCAGATTTCGGATTTGGAAAATATTGCAGTTTTTGTGTTTTGACAAAAT
This sequence comes from Liopterus haemorrhoidalis, assembly GCA_963971575.1. Taxonomy (NCBI): domain Eukaryota; kingdom Metazoa; phylum Arthropoda; class Insecta; order Coleoptera; family Dytiscidae; genus Liopterus; species Liopterus haemorrhoidalis. The sequence goes on from OZ020611.1 coordinate 190,578,172, forward strand.
TAATTATTTAAATAATTCTTGGTTAAATTATGGCTAATAATGTTATGTTATTTTTTTGTATTTATGACTAAGGTAGAATATGTCTCTTTTTGATATTAAAAATGTACCAAAAAAATTGTTAACAGATGAGAACGAATCGCCTTTTTAAGGAGCTTGCACTCATAAACTCGATCACTAGGCGTCCAGAAAAAATTGCTAGGATTTTTTAATTTATATTTTCTAATGACGTAATATTCACAAATTATTTAAATTTATTTTAAACAAATTAAATGGAAGCTCTTAGTTAGTACTCAAATATCGAATAATGATTATCAAAAATCTGTTGATTTTGATGTGATTATAGAAAGAAATTTGTCTCAGACATCCAGCAATCTGTTGACTTCTTGCACTTATTAAATACCTACAAAACCCTGAAATGTATGAAAATTCACACTTCACATTCATTTCTTTTGTATAAAATTTGAAACACAGTAAACTGCTAATATATATTATTATATAGTATGGGCGAACTAATTGGAAAGAATAATAGAAAAAAAAAAACTTTTTGTAAAAAATATTTATTTGTAAACCAAAAAATAAATGTTAAGTGCAAATTTTCACACATCAGGGTTTCGTACGTATTTAAACTGGAAAAACTAGATATTTGATTTATAAACAAGTATTTCACTACTATAAGTGATTCAAAAACATAAAATTTGCGATATTTTCCGAAAACATAGTCTGATCAAAAATTCCTGTTGAACTACTCCGATCCATATCAATGTACATTAATTGGCATTTTTTTAAAATTTTTAGATTAACGCCATTGGGTTACAGGGACAAAAGTTTTATTGAATTAATTTTTGGTAGAAATCGAGAGATAATTGTTTTTTAGTTATTGGTACATCCATAGGCTACACAAGGCATGATTTATAGTGTTTTGTGCCACTAAGAATTTATTGAGTCCTTGCTCTTTGCATTATAAACACTTATTTGTAAACGCGGGAGTCCTAATTCGTATCGCTAAACTAACACATACATACATTAATTTAATATTAAAAGTCCTATCTCAAAATATAAATAACACTTGCCCCAGCTCTATTTCTACTATTGTTACAAAATTACGAGTCCTGTCTCACATGACTGATAATAATACAGGGTGGGGCACAAATCCTTCCTTTTTTTTGAGGGCGAATGAAAGAAAATGGGCTTAAATTTTTGGAGTTTTCCCGCCATAACTCTCCAAATATTTATCCAATCAAAAAAATGCATTAAGATAAAATATTTGTCTTTTTATTTTTAACAATATTCATTTTATAATTTTTGTTGTTAAGTCAATAATAAGGGAGTTATTTAAATTTGGAATTTTTTGAGTTTTCCCGCCATAACTCCTTAAATATTTATCGAATCAAAAAAATGTATTTAGATAAAAGGTTTGTTTTTTTATTGTAAACAATATTCGCTTTACATTTTTTGCTGTTAAGTAAATAATAAGGGGGTTATTTAAATTTTTAATTTTTGGAGTTTTTCCGCCATAAATCTCCAAATACTTATCCAATCAAAAAAATTGATTTAGATAAAAGATTTGTCTTTTAATTCTAAACAATAGTCGTTTTACATTTTTTGCTCTTAAGTAAATATTAAGGGAGTTATTTAAATTTTGAATTTTTGGAGTTTTCCCGCAATAACTCTCCAAATATTTATCCAATCAGAAAAATGTATTTGGATAAAAGATTTGCCTTTTTATTTTAAACAATATTCGTTTTACATGTTTTGCTGTTAAGTCGATAATAAGGGAGTTTTTTAAATTTTTGGAGTTTTCCCGCCATAACATACCAAATATTTATCCAATCAAAAAAATGCATTTGGATTCCCTGAAAATGGCTGATAAACAAAATTAATTTTTTGATAATGAAAGAACATAATTTCAAATCTTACTGTTTTAAACAAAATATTTTGAAGTTGATACTCTGCACTGTTGTAATCCGGCGTTTCCCAACCTTTTTTTGGCTCGCGTACCACTTGGTGGTATATCACGCTAAATTGTACCACTTCGTAAAAATGATTGTATTTCGTATATTTATTTACTTAGTAGATATAATAGTAGATAGAAACGAAATATGACAAAATAGTATATTCTACTATTTTGTCATATTTCGTTTACTAATAAATGGTTTTAATAAAAACACAGAATTATAAAAAACCAATTAATATATTTTCTATATTTTTATTATTATAATCATTATTATTATAATGAAATATTTTTATAAAATAAATTTAATGAGATCCATGTGCTTGTTTCGAAGAACATAATTTTTTGAAATTTGGTTCAAAAGATGCGAGGTATACCCTTAATTCTACAGCTCAATCTGTTTCAATATCTATTTTAAAAAAATATATATGAAGAAAAAGCTCTTTCTACTAATTCCGTACTAGTAAACGGTAATAATAATTTAAGAGCTTTCTCAGAAAGTTGTTCATATTCTTTATCAATGTTTAACCAAAAATTAATTAGATGTGTCGTCTGAATTCTACTTGTAAAGTTCCGTTACATGATAATTGTGACAGAACTTGACATCTCAAGTTACAGATGGCTAACGGCTAAATTTAAAAGTGCACTCCAAAAAAAAGATATCGATTGCCGGATTTTCGATCATCGACTGTACATATTTTTATGAATTGTAGGAAAAAACGTTTCTATGATATTTTTATGATTTAATTTTTTTATGTCCGCCATTGATTATTTTTCGTGTACCACCAACCAGCAACTCGCGTACCACAGGTTGGGAAACGCTGATGTAATCGATTTCTGACGTTTCCCTCTACACGTTCCATCATGTCCACCGGGATTCGGGCTATTCCCTGTTAAAAAACATTGTTCAGCTGAAGCAGGCTTGTGGGGCTATGTTTAAAAACCTCTGCCTTGAGGTATCCCCATAAAATAAAAATCACAGGGCTTTTGATTACCCGAGCGCGCCGCCCGCGGGTTGTTACCTCAAATGGAGATGAGCCGGCTGGGGAGCATTACCCAAGTCATCCAAGCTCGGGCTGTATGGGCCGCGGCACCATCCTGTTGGATCCAGACCTTTCCTAGGTTCATTTCTTCAAGAGCAGGTTGGAGTTTTGAATCATGTACACATACCGCTGTGAATAGTTCTCCTCAAAAAAATAAGGACCAATAATTTCAACTCTCGACAACGCACACCAGACTGTCACCTTATCACTGAAAAGTGACTTTTCATGGAGCTCTCTAGGGTTGTGGACGTGTTGGAACGTGTAGAAGGAAACGTCGGAAAACTGTTGCATCAGTGCATAGAAAACGGTGGCTACCACCTTCAAGATATTTGGTTTAAAAGCGCATAATTTAAAATTATGTTCTTTTATTATCAAAACATATATAGTGGAACTCCAATATTCGTCATTAATCCGTTCCTGAGGCTAAAACGAATATTAAAAAGGACAAATATCAAACGAATTTTCCCCATAAGAATTAACTAAAAATAGTTTAATCCGTCCTCAGCCCCGAATATTACTTATGTATTATTCAAAAAAAAAAATCCCTCGAAAATCGATCACGGAAATCATTGCAAATACATTCTAATTATATAAATATATACATAAATAAAATTTTAAAAAGAAATTTACCTTTGGATGAAAAAAAAAAATAATGATTGTTGTTAAGAGTTTATAATATTTTAGAGGGGTTAGGCTATTGTTTGGAAGGGGAGTCACCTTCCATTATGACATCAGGTAATGTCACTTCTCGTGATTGATGTCCTGATGATTCAATAGCATTTCCAGACTATTCACCAGCACTGGTTTTTTTTTTTTTAAAGAAGTTATCCAATGTTGTTTGTTTTGCAATGTTTTTTAACATTTTCCGAAAGTGTCCAAATACATCATCAAATGAATTGAAACGCCCATTAACTACGGTGATGTTTGCATGCCATTTCTCGATGAAAACCTGCATTTTTGCTCAAGTGGACAGCCATTCCTTAATTTCAGCATTTGGAACCGGCCCATCATCTGCTTGTCTCTCATCTGATGAAATTTCTCTTGTTGATTCAGCTTCCTGCTCTTTATGAAGCTCGAGTAGCTCTTGTATTGTGAGATCCGTTCTATGATTTTCCGCCAATTCTTCTACATCTGCACTATCAATCTCCAATCCTATGGATATGCCCAGAGCCACAATTTCATCACAATAGGCGTTCTTCAAAACCATCGAAGTCTCTTCCTGACATACATTCTGGCCATAGTTTCTTCCATACTGAATTCATTGTTCGGGTAGTGACTTCGTTCCATGATTTATCAATTAGGATCAAACAATGCAAGATATTAAAGTGATTTTTCCAAAAATCTCGAAATTAAATTTCGGTCTCTGACGTCACTTCAAAACATCTTTGTAACAGTGCTTTCGTATAGGCGGCCACGTGGGACGAAAATTGACTTTTCGGACGAATATCAAACGAAAATTTTAACAAAAAACAGGACGAATATCAAATAAGACCAATATCGGCGTGGACGAATATTAAAGTTCCACTGTATTTTGTTTATTAGCAACAACTTTTCTTTCATTCTCCTTAAAAAATTTATGTGAAGTGTGAATATTCACACATTTCAGGGTTTCGCAGGTATATAATGAGTGAAGGCGGTATGCTGAGTGTGTAGGACAAATTTTACTTTGTAGTAATCACGGCAAAATGAACGATATTTTTAAAATAATTTATCGTCTGTTAATCATATAAAAGACTGGTTATTAAATTTACGCTCTTAAAAATTAAATACAACATTTGTCAAAATATAACTAGAATTTTGACAAAATAATTTCAACATAATAAAAATGAAAAAAAAAAACAGAAAAAATAAAATACACTCCGTACTCGAACTCGAAAGCCTTCGCTCCAGCGCATTTTAGCTTACGACACCAGTCCTCTAACCCATTACGTTATCGCACGCCTTGCATGTGAGTGTCTTACATTGGTATAACTTTTGTACTTTGTGAACCAAAAACCACAAAAAATGCGTTATTTTCCGAAAACATAATCTGATCAAAAATTCCTGTTGTACTATTTCGGTTCACACCAATATACATTACTTAGAATTTTTTTAGATTTTTAGTTTAAACCATCTGGGCTACAGGGTGTGGGACAAATTTTTTTTTTGTACAATTTTGGCAGAAATTGCATCAAAATAATTTATTTTGCAAAAATAAAAATTTGATCGTTAATCCACGTACTAAGGGCTTTCATTTTATACCCTACTCAGAATTTAAATAAAAATATTTTTGTTTTCGATGAGCACATATTTGTTTATATTTTTAGGGGGGTATGTTTTTTAGATGTTTTAGTATTTTTCCTATGTGCGGGTCAAAGAGTTGTATAAGCATGCCAAATTTCAACTCTCTAGGTTTAGCCGTTTGGCTACAATTTTTACCGAACAGACAGACAGACAGACGACAAAATGACGGTATAAGGGTTTTTTGGTCATACCTACAAAACTCTAAAAAAAGGAAGCTTTTGCGCCCCACGTTTTTTTCGAATACATATATTGATGAAACTTATCCACATCTTTGCGAAAGACTAAACACATTTTTTCAGGGTTCACAAATCATGATAAACAAAAGGGCACATATGTCTTATTTGTCATTAACTTGTAGTGTCTGTGATGTAATTAGAGTTGATGATTTCATGGTAAAAGAAAACATTTTCAAAAACATGGAAAACACTTATGATCTTAATGCAAGCGATGTAGTAAGTATAACTTTTACATAGTATGTTTGAGGATCTTAAGGAATTATGGTCAATGCACGAAATTTCCTCTTTAAGCAACCTCAGTTTGGTCTGATTTTATACAGATTTTGAGACTCTTCTAGTGACTAATACGGTATGTCTTCAGTCACATAAAACAAGTGCTTTAGAGCAGCGTTTCTCAACCGGGGGGGCCGTGAAGGCTTCGTCGGGGGGCCGCGAAGTCATACAAGATCGAAACATGAAAATATAATAAAAATACGCTCCATCTTATTAATATTTATAAATACGATATCTTATATTTTTGTTTATAAAAATATACCGTTATAACATAAATAAAATAAATATTCTATTTATTTTTATACATACAGTTTATTCCAAACGATTAGGCGGAACTAACCGGAATTTTCATTTTTGTAAGTTGTCATTAGCTATTTTTTATATATTGAAGTTGGCTTTTCTTGAACAAAATAATCAAAAGCTTCAATCAACCAGTAAAAGTAACTAGAATTGAAAATCTAGTTCCGCCTAAACCAAAGGAACAGACTTTAATATACCTATTTTCACTTATTTAAACTAGAGGCTATTTCAAACGTTTAAGTTGTCACTAGCTAATTTTATAATGGGTAAATGCGCTTTTACTTGCGCATTAACAAAATGATGAAAAGCTTCATTCAATCCATAAATATTACTAGATTTGAAAATCTAGTTCCGCTTTAACCTAAGAATCAGACAATAAGTAGACAATGGGTGCGTTTTGTTGGTGGCTGGTTAGAAGTACTAGAATTGATGCGCAAGAAAACGACAATTTTGATCGTGAAGTAAACATGGAATGACTTTTACATGGAGGTTAAGTCCTATGGTTGTAGAACAAATAACGAATATATTTCACCTAAATGGATAATCTAAATAATAAATTCAGAATAAGAAAACTTTATATTTGAAGCAAATATTCTAGAACGTAATGTTTTAGAACGAGTAATTGAATTGTAAATACATTTTAAGTTTAGATTTAACAATACTATATTAAAATCATATAGGTATATATTTATTTTAGTACACAAAATGAGAAAATAGCTAAAAGTAAAAATAATTTTGAAGCAGTAATACAAAGATTTAATTCTAATACATTTAAAAACCAAATGAAAACAACTGCATTCAAATACATATTACTTTTCATCCCCACCACACTTATTCATTCCAGTCATTCGACCTCGAGTCATCGAATGAGTAGAATGAATAGAACGAGAATATTGTCGCAACAAAACGCGTATTCTGATTAAACCGAAACCAGAATTGGCACAACAAAATGCACCCTATATCACGGTCAAATAAATTGTATGTGTCGGTTGATGGGTTTCTCTGACAGTGGTTCACGTTAGATGTACTTCAAGTATTTTCAAGTTGTACTTTGAGGTAGGTACGACTTGAAAGTGCAATTTTTTTTTATTATATATTTTTTTAATTACTCTTCGAGCTACAGACAACTCAAGAATTTTAGTTTAAAATTTATCCCAAACTGCTCACATGTAGGGACGGATTATCCCCTTAGACAAAAAAGACATTTGTCTTGGGCCCGTAATTTTCAAGGGCCCGGATTTGGGCGGTGAGGATCTTTTTTTTTGCTCTTCACTTGGATTTGGGAGGTGAGGGCCTTTGTTTTGCTCTTCAGTTGGATTTGGGAGGTGAGGACCTTTTTTTTTGCTCTTCAGTTGCATTTGGGAGGTGAAGACCTTTTTTTTGCTCTTCACTTGGATTTGGGAGGTGAGGATCTTTTTTTTGCTCTTCACTTGGTTTTGGAAGGTAAGGACCTTTTTTAAAAAAACATAGGTTGAGGGCCCGTAAATCAAAAATGTCTTGGGCCCGGCGAAGGCTTAATCCGCCACTGCTCACATGTTGCCTTTTCGAACAAACTCGTGTTCCCGTTATCTTTATACGCCATAATATAGGGGGGCCGCAGACAATATTTACATAATTTCGGGGGGTCCTAGGCCAGAAAAGGTTGATAAGCACTGCTTTAGAGAACTACCGTGTATTCTTTTCCCATTCACATTACATTAGACAATGGTCTTCATTCAATTTTTGATTATTCTGGTGATGTGACCCAAGAATCGAAGAATTCGATCATACACAACTGAGACAGTCTCATTGTTGGCTTAATTTCTTGGAGGACCGAAACATTTGTTCGTTTTACTGTCCAAAGTTTTTTCAGCATTCGTCTGTAACAGTGGGCATATTTTGAATGCTTCAATTTTATTTTTATTGCTCTGGCGATTAGTCCACGATTCTGCCGTTTATAGAAAAATTGAAAAAATACGATGGTTGACGTGAGAGATCTTTACATTTTTATGGTTATTACGATCTGTTCAGATCGTTTGTGACAACACGTTCTCCTCAGCAGAGCCGTTGAGAAACGGGGGAGCCAGGACAAATTCGCGGAAAACCGAAGATTACAGGCTGTTCGGTAACGGTCAAGTCGGCGATGGTCCAATTGTCAACGGAGTAAAATCTCATTAACAAAAATTATACTGATAAAAATAATAATGGGGTATTACAAAAGATAATATTTTATATTTTCTGTTTTAAAACTATTAATTTTTAAAGTTGAATTACCTGTAAAACAAAAACTAGGAACAATCTACTGAACCAACTGGCCGGATCCACAAGGGGAGCCGATGCTGACACATTGCGAACAACAACAAATGCATTAGCATATTTGTTGGCTGAATACTACGCTCCGGTATGGTATAATAGTGCTCACACAGGCAAGGTGGACACAAGAAACCATTTGTATCATCACCAGAACTATAAAATCAACTCTTTCTATTTGGCTGCCGGTCCTTTCTAACATCTCTCCTCCGGATATTCGAAGGTTGGATGCAGCAAAACGAGAATGGGACAAAGCCAACTCACTGTTTACACAGGACCTTGCATCTGCCCCGTGTTCGACTTAAATCCACATTCCCAATCTGTACCTTTATATAGCTGTAAAGCAGGGGTCGGCAACGCGGTGCCCGCCTAACCATGCGAAATTCTATTTCCGAGCCGCTTTTAGTAATAAAAGTACTATCAAGAAGACTAGAAATGTTATAGTTTTATAAATAAATATAATTTAATATTCATTAAATTTTATTGTAAAACTAAATTTTAAAACTATTCCCAATATAGACCCAATATGAAAGAAAGCAATAATAAAAATGGTAATAGAAAATTATTGCGATGGAAATGCTACCACCCATCAATTTGCCAAACATTTTGATACATTATTGGAAGAATTTAATACCAGATTTGAAGACTTCTACGAATTGGAGGCATTTTTAAAATTTTTTATTAGTCCTTTTTCTGAAAGAGAGGATGATGTGACTAATAAAATCGCAACACATTTCGGTATTTCAAATAAGGAGGAAGTTATAAATATAACAAATGACATTGAATTAAAATCATATCGTAACGAAGAAACATTCTGGAACTTGGTGAATGGGAATAGCTACCCATTGTTGAGAAAATGTGCTCTAAAATTGAAGTCTCTCTGCGCATCGACATATGCTTGTGAATATGTCGGTCTAATATGAAATACTTAAAATCAAAATACCGAACAGGTCTCACTGACGCTCATTTGGACCAATGCCTGAGAACTGGAAATTCTACTTGTGTCCCACATTACAACGAATTGGCCGCAAATTTTCATTATCAAATATCGCTTTAATTATCACTTTGATATTATGTATTTTTTTTATGAAAATTAAAATTTCAAATTGCATTAATATTTTTATGTTTAAATTTTACCCCCCCACCCTTATCCCACGGTGCCCGCCGAACTCCCGCATTTCTGAAATATGCCCACTTAGTAAAAAAGGTTGCCGCCCCCGGCTGTAAAGTATCTTCAACAAATTCTAAATTTATTTAAGTAGGTAATACTAGATTTTTAAATAAATAAGTGGGATTTTCGCTAAAACAAATAAAAATGCCACTTTTTAAGAGTACCTGTAACTGTACCGGTATCTGTAAATTTTTGTTTTACCGGACCAAATAAGAAAAAAAGTTTTATGATTGTTTAAATTATGTTCACATTGCATTTTTTTTTAAATATTTTTTATATAAAAAGAGCTTTTAAATATAATACTTTTAGTGCAGACGACAAAAAGTTTTACGTTTTTAGTTACAAATACGAGATAATTTATTTATTTATTTATTTATTTGTGATAAGCATTTACAGATCAGAACCTAAATAATACAATACATACATAATAAACATGTGTAAATTAACAAATAAGATCATATTAATTTACAAAAAAGAAAAAATAATACTCATATTATCAATACAAATACAATTACAAATATCATAAAATGAATTGGTCGTGGAGAGTCGAGACAAACTTCTTAAGGCCTTATCACACTAGAGTTATTATTCAAGTCTCAACTTGGAAAATTAAAGTCATTAGGTGTGTTCGATTTGCACATTTGCAGTTACTGTTTACTGCCGCGTTAAAAAAAGCTGTTCGTTTTGTTTCGCAGTAACTGCAAATCTGTTCGATTTGTCGTAATTTACTGCCAGTTTATGACGCAACTGCGAAAAAGTTACAGCTGCTTCTCTTGCGGATTATTTGTTACGGCTGTGTTTGTTTACCTTTTTGAGTTGGTACCATAGATAAAGAATAAATGGTTGGTACTTTGTTTTTGACTTTTTGACAGGAATATGGCTAGTATATTTGTTTTGATATTTATACTATATTCTTTGATGGCTAATGTCTTACAAATTCTTTTTTTGAATATCCTGGGACAATAGTTTCTACAAAAATTTTCAGTTTTTCTATCCTGGGGCATTTTGTAAACCTCGCAAATACAGTTCATAACTTCATCGTCCGAACTCGAAAAATCTGAATCTGATTCTGGATTTGACAATATTTCAAGATCCATTAAATATATCTAATATTTTTCACCCTTTCGACACTAGACTGACCAGATTTTTTTCACAGAAAAAGAGTATACTAAAAAAAAAGGTTACACTCCAAAAATTCAAATAATGAGCAAAAAACAGAGGTCCTCATTCAAAAATACTAGTAACGAGCAAAAAAAAGGTCTTCACTCCCAAAATAGAAGTGATGAGCAAAAAAAAGGTCCTCATTTCTAAACTAGAAGTAATAAAAACGAGTGACCATCAAAAAAGAGTATATTCAGGGTTTTTTTATAAAAAGTAAGAGCATAGAAAATATTACTCAAAAAAGAGTATAATACTCTTAAAAAGAGTACGTCTTGTCACCCTATTCGACACACAAGATAATCTCCGAACCAAATCGTAAAAAGATTCTTAACCTGGAAAGTTATCTGACATCTGTCTGACATTTAACATTTACGTCAGACGTACTTCTTATTCTTTACGTACAAACAAATCGAACAGAAAATTAAACTCGCTGTATGTTACCAGTTTTTAGTAGTAAACTGCTAACTGCAGCGTTTTACTGCTAGCGTTTAGCAGTATAACGCGAAGATGCAAATCGAACATACCTTTTGCATTCGAATCGAAGTCTTGTGTGTGTGATAGCATGACAAAAAACCTAGGTCTTTAAGTCTGAGCAAATACATCAAGATATATTTCCCCTGTCTCTAGAAGACAGACGAAGTCCAAGTCTTCAAATGCGCGTGCGCGGCCTCTCCCTATCAGTCAGATCAAGTGAGATGGGTGTATTGTTAACGTTATGTACGCAGACGCAAGTTACTTTTCCCTGTTTCACGTGAGATAGCTGAAGACGTGAAGACTTGAATCCTGGAAGAAGATTTAAAAAATAAAACTTGGATAGCGTTCTAGTGTGATACGCCCTTTAAATGACCCCAAAGTCACATCAAATATGTCTATGGAACTCAGACTCTTCTCGCATAGCGAATTGAACAGATGGCATATCTCCATAAATAGTCCTATGCTGAGGGATCTGGAACGTGCTGTTGCTCCTCGTGGCTCTACTGGGCACCCTAATTGGAATTTTGCTCTGGAGTTCAAGCGAAGGTATTGTTCCGTTTAATATTTTGTGCAGGAAACATAGCCCGCTCACATCTCGTCTCAAACAAAGTGACTATAAGCCTATCAAGGTTCTTGTTTGTTCAGCTGATAGCATGCTGCAGTCAATATGCAATTTGTAAAGCAGGTATTTTACAAATTTGCTCTGCACATTTTCTAATCGTTTAGCGCACGTTGATTGGTGTGGGTTCCACACCACGCTCGCATATTCTAAATGACTTCTAACAAATGCAAAGTACATCGTCTTTATAGCATTTATATTTGTAAAAATTGCACTATTTCGCTTTATGAAGCCTAACATCTTCAATGATTATTTACATACAGTGTCTATATGTTTTTCAAATGAAACGCTACTTGTAAAGATAACGCTAAAATCTTTTACTTCACTCACTACTTTAAGTTTTGTGCCATTAATTGAGTAGGGAAATGATGATGGATTCCTTTTTTTGGAAAAACATATACTACAGCATTTATCATCATTAAGGGCCAGAGAGTTGTTGCTGCACCATTCTGTTATTGCGTCTAAGTCATGCTGGATGTTAATAAAAATCTAAAGGAGTTTTAACCGATAAGTAAACTTTAAGGTCGTCGGCAAACAACAGATATTTGCTTGTCCAGATATCTTTGTTAATGTCGTTAATGAATAGAGTAAAGACTAGTCCCAGATGAGAGTCTTGCGGTACTCCAGATGTGACATTAATGGCTTGGATAGTCAGTTATTAATTCTGACCTTTTGATTGCGATTAGTGAGGTAGGATCTGAGCCACAGCAACAGGCATGACTGTAACCCATATGCTTCTAATTTAGTCTACTAATAATCTAAATTGATAAATGCACCCTTATATTTATTTCCATCTACCACAAGATGTTCGGGATTTGGAAATTCCTAAGTAGGTATTATCGTAACACATTTAAACATTTTAAACTCTTATTTTAAAATCATTCTATTAGTCACATTTGTGAAATATACTGTCAAAGCTCAAACAGTAAAAATAAATAAATAAATGTCTCTCAATGAATTTAAAAATAATTTGTATTATTTAACTGTTAAGTAGGTTAATTTCTTCTTTTTGTGTTAATTTTCTATATAATCATTTTATTATATATGTTGTAGTGATATCCTATTATTGGGATCTATTCTGTAGGATGTCCAAATAAAATAAATAAATAAATAATATTTTTGTCATCGAGTTCTCGACGCTGAGTTGACCATCGTCTAGTTTACGTCGTCGAGTTGATCTGTTCTGTAAGTAGGTATCTCTCTCGGCGCTACAGCTCCTTGTGGGCCTTGGCCTCCTCAAGAACTCTTCTCCAGGTGACTCTGTCTCATAACATTGTTTTCCAATTCTGAATATTAAGTGCAGATAGGCCTTGTTCCACCCCATCTATTCATATGGTCTTCTGTCTACCTCTACTTCGTTTTCCACTCATTTTTTTTTTTTTCCGTAGCCGCTTTGGGAATCATTTGTTGTTTCATTCGTTGAATAGGGTGTCCCAATAAGAATGCACAATTTAAATTGCGCGCCATTTTCGAGCAAAGTGGTTCAGATATTTATGTTAAGACACTAAAGCGACGTCGTAACCATAGGTCTGTTGAAAATATTGCCTCAGTAAGTGAGAGTGTTGCCCGAAATCGCTGAACCTCGATTCGCCATCGTTCACAACAATTGAACATTTCGAGGTGCACCATGCAACGAATTCTGATAACGGATCTTCATCTACAACCTTACAAGCTTCAACTGATGCAACTACTGCCAGCCGATCATATGCAATGGCGTGAATTCGCCGAATGAGTGTTTGAAAATCAAATTAAGGATGAAATTTTTGCGAGGAACATCATCTTTAATGATGAGGAGTATTTCCAACTGGACGGCTACGTTAACAAGCATAACTGTCAAGAATCCTCACATAACACTTCAACAGCCGATGCATGGATGGATTTTGGGCGGGCGGAGCAATCGGGCCTAAAGTGCGGAACAGAATACAACGAGCTCGACGACGCGTTGACGGCGCTATCTGGCAGTGCAAAGTTAAAATCGAGCTGTAGTACGCAAGTGCACAGAATGAGCAACGTCTGAACGGCGTTCTACGCGGTTGATATAGAATGTTCGTCAACTTTCTACTTTTGACGCCTTTGAACGTTGACGTAGAACACCTAACCCCAGTTTTTACTAAATGGTAAAGTGTTTGTATGTATAAATAACTTGCATACAACATAAATAACATCACACACAAGTCTTCACCATCCATTCTAATTTTAATAAAAGAAAGCGCACCTATAAACACAGATATAGGTTGGCACTTGTCACTTTGACGGCGTTAAAAATTATTGAATTGTGTGCAGGCGAAAATTCAACGCCGTTCTCAACGGCGCAAATACAACGCCGTCGCAAATGACGGCGTGCATTCTGTTCCAGGCTTTACTTCTTCGAGAATACGACAGGAAATGCAGTGACAGGGAATGGCGTATGTTATCGCAACATGATAAGTGAGTTTTTTTGATCTCGATGGATCTCGAAAACATGTGTTTCCAGCAAGATGGCACCACCGCGTGAATTGTTGCAATTTCCAGGTCGTGTCATTTCACGCCATGGAGATCAGAATTGGCCACCGAGATCGTGCGACATGACGCCATGTGACTTTTTTCTGTGGGGTTACGTGAAGTCACGTGTTTACGCGAACAAACCGAGAACAACTCCTGAATTAAAGGACGAAATTAAGCGCGTCATTGCGGAAATCGAGCCAGAAATGTGCGAAAATATCATTAAAAATTTTGTAAAAAGAGTAAGAGTTTGTATAAGAACAAAGTCTTGGCGGACATTTGTCCGATATTGTTTTTCACACATAACAGCATTGTATACTGATTAGTTTAAAATAAAAATGTTTAAATTTTTCAAGTTACTAAATGTGTTTTATTTAAAAATTAAATTGTGCATTCTTATTGGGACACCTTTATATGTCGCGCCCAACGAAGCCTGTTAGACTTGACGTAGGTGGTGAGCAAATATTCATTATGTAGTTCGTATAACTTCTAGTTAAATCTTCTTCTCCACATATCCCTTTCTATTTTGACTCCTACAATTCCATGTAGATTTTTTCATGTAATGTTGAGTAAATTTTCGTGGGATTTATTGATGCTGCACGTTTCTGATCTGTAGGTAATGACTGGCCTTATTAAAGTTTTGTATATAATGAATTTTATCTATCTATTTTGGATTTTAAATTATTCTGCGACCTTGATACAGAAGTAACGGGTATACTGCTACAAGGTAGGCGTGATATTCGTAGTTTATTATCTCTACATAACATATGGAACGGTGGCGTAAATTGTTCGGTTATCCTATCTGATATTTATATCAAAGTTCCACCTCCTGGAATGAGAATAAGAAATTATTTGTTTCGGGAAAATGCTGCTACAACGGAATCTTGTAGGATGAGTTCACTGAATTGAATGGCCACGCTTTATAACCATTTATTACTAAGAAATAATTTGTCTGACATCTTTTATATGAGTTTTGGCAATTTTCGAAAACTGATTTGCGACACTTTGTAAAATTTGGTTACATGTTTTTTTATTTATGTGTGTATACATTGTATGTGCACACACATATTTTCCTTTTTATTTGTTTTCCTTTTCGTTTTATTTACTTTAAAAGTATTAATATGTTGTATACCTTATTACCTTGTTATTCTTAATATATATTTCTTGCATATTGTTGATATTTTATATATGTATGTATATATATATATATATATATATATATATATATATATATATATATATATATATTCTACATGTGTAGATACTATTGTGTATACTTAATGTAGGGACACTTTTGGGACTTTAAAGTCGGTTGTATCCCCTATTTCTCAATAAATTAAATTACTTCCTCATAATACTGTGGGAAGTTTATGGGCTAAAGAAGAATACCAGTTGTTGCCTACTAGTATTCTCGTCCACACCTCATCGAAGATATTTATATTATTTGTTGACAAGAAAACCCAGGTATTAGAACAGTCATCTCCTCGAACCGTTCTCCTAGCTGCAATGCTTCTACTTGTACGAGAGTGGATCAATAAGTACCCGTGTTAGGAATGAAGACGCAAGTTCTTCACAATTTTTTTTTTTTTTTTTTTTTTCACCGTAATCTCCTTTTAGGTAGCTACACTTTTCCCAACGTTTCTGCCATTTCTTTAACCTCTCCAAAAAATACGGTTTGTCAAACTCTTCAAAATACGCTTCTGTTTCGACGATAACCTCTTCGTTTGAGCTATTTTTTTTTTTTCCCCGAGCCATGTTTTCATGTTGGGGAACAGAAAGAAGTCGCAGAGAGTCAGATCGGACGAATATGGTGGGTGCGGCAGCAATTCGTAGTGCAGTTCATGCAATTTGGCCCCGACAATTCCGGATGAATGCGCTGGTGCGTTATCATGGTGGAACGGCACCTTTTTTTAGCCAAATGGGCCGTGTCTCCTTCAATTTCTTATCGAATCGGTCCAACAATTCACTGTAGTACTGTCCCGTGATCATTCTACCTTTCTGCAAAAAGTCCATGAGGATTATTCCTTTCGAATCCCAAAAAATCGTGGCCATAACCTTTCCGGCCGATGGGATCGTCTTTGCCTTCTTCGGAGCAGATTCACCCGGAAAAATCCATTGTTTTGACTGTCGCTTGGTCTCTGGCGTATAATAATGTATCCAGGTTTCATCAACCGTGACGACTCGACGCAAAAACTCCTGCCAATTTCGTTTAAAGAGGTCCAAACACTGCTTCGACATTGACAGCCGACAGTGAGCGATCACGGCGCCCATCGAGCCGACACCTTTTTCATACTTAACTTATCATGTAAAATATTGATTGCCAATTCGTACGACACACCTACGGCCTCGGCTACTTCGCGCACTTTAGTTCGGCGATCAGCAAGAATCATGTCGTGAACCTTTTTAACGATTTCCTCGGTAACCACGTCTGCCGAACGGCCTGGACGTTCTTCATCAAAGACAGATGTACGACCACGTTTAAATTCGTTGAACCAATATCTCGCGGTTGTCATAGATGGTGAGTCCCCATAGACAGCATCCAACTTCGTTTTTATTTCTTCGCATGTTTTGCCATCCAAAAATTAAAAGCGAATTATGGATCTATATTGCCCCTTTTCCATTTTATCGAGAAACACGAAACATGTGTGATACAACTAGCTGCCAAATAAAAACTAACCTATGTATCAGTCTGAAATTTAGTATGATGTCGTTTGAGAGATGGCAGAACACGACGGTAATGCCAACTTCCTTCAGCAACGCAACCTGTCTTCAAACACGGGTACTTATTGATCCACCCTCGTATTTTCTGTTTTCTGGAACGGTTATATATTTTGTTTTTCTCTTATTGACTTCTAACCATACTTTCCTTGTTTCTTGAATCAGAAACATGTAACATTCTTTAACTTTCTTTGTAATAATTGTAATGTTTTAAAATAATATTTTAAGGTAAGTGTTTTCTGTGAAGCTGGAGCGTATAGTGAAACGTGGACATCTGTTTTGATGGGTACTAGATATGATAAAAGTATACTGGAGCGTACTGGCTGGACCAAATTGCCATCAAATGCTCTGAAGCTCAATGTCCTGATGTTCGGATTTGCATCACTCTCACGAAACGCTTTCATCGAAAAGTTACCAAAAAGCTACAAGTACCTCACTGAAATATTAGGTGCTCAAGTTTTAGAAGGGTAAATATTAAATTAACTAGTTAACAGCTCCACTTTTCGGCGTAATAGGACAGTTTTAAATTATATTCATGTTCATTATTTTCGGCACTTCCGTGGCTCGTTTGACATTTTTAGAGCTAATTTTATTGTGGTTTGCGTTTCATTCCGCAGGAGTTTCTGATCTGATTATTATTTTGTAAGTTATCATTTTAAGAACATTATTTAACTGGAGAACTGGCTTGATGCGAACCAATCTCTTAATTAAGTACATTTGTAAGTTGATAGATGGAAGCATTATTGAATTATTGTGACATTTAATTAAATCTAGCAAAAACTACTTTTATTTACTGGGCGGCACTTCAGGCTTCTAGTAAAAGGCGGCGCCATGCAAGGAAATTTAGATAAAACTACCTTTTTTTACTGGGCGGCACTTCAGGCTTCTAGTAAAAGAGGAAGGGGAGGGGGGCGCCAAAAGGAAATTTAGAAAAAAACTACTTTCTTTCCTGGGTGACACTTCAGGCTTCTAGTAAAAGGGGGTGGAGCGCCAAAGAGGAAAATGAGAAAAAATATACTTTTTTTACTGGGCGGCACTTCAGGCTTCTAGTAAAAAAGAGGCACCAAAAATAATTTAGGAAAAAAAACTACTTTTTTTACTGGGCGCCACATCAGGCTTCTAGTAAAAGGGGGGGGGGGCGCCAAAAGGAAATTTAGAAAAAAAACTACTTTCTTTACTGGGTGACACTTCAGGCTTCTAGTAAAAAGGGGTGGAGCACCAAAAAGAATTTAGGAAAAAAAAACTACTTTTTTTACTGGGCGGCACTTCAGGCTTCTAGTAAAAGGGGGTGGAGCGCCAAAGAGGAAAATTAGAAAAAAAATACTTTTTTTACTGGGCGGCACTTCAGGCTTCTAGTAAAAAAGGGGCACCAAAAATAATTTAGGAAAAAAAACTACTTTTTTTACTGGGCGCCACATCAGGCTTCTAGTAAAAGGGGGGGGGGGGGGCGCCAAAAGGAAATTTAGAAAAAAAACTACTTTCTTTACTGGGTGACACTTCAGGCTTCTAGTAAAAAGGGGTGGAGCACCAAAAAGAATTTAGGAAAAAAAAACTACTTTTTTTACTGGGCGGCACTTCAGGCTTCTAGTAAAAGGGGGCACCATGCAAGGAAATTTAGCGAAAAAATAAAAATCTAAAATGCTTCTAAAATGAGATATTAGTAAACAAATGGAAAATTAAACTTACTGCGATATTAGAAATCAAGATAATACCTCTTTGTTTTACCTACAAAAATATGGTAAAAAATAGTTTCATTTCGGGTTTGCGCGTATGCACGTTGCTGGGTTAAAATAGGAGAAATAAAACATGGTGAGAAAAAAAAAGCCTTTTTTATGTGTTGATCTTTAAATAAAATTCATTGACCTTAAGACTTTTAGTCAGTTTTGATCATACATATCTTATATGAGAACTCACGAACAAAAAAAAAATGCAAAATTGGAGAAATTATTTAAGTTTTGCATTAAAAGTTTCATTAGTTAAAAATTACCAGCATACTTTATTTTGAATATCTCGGCGATTAGACTCGTTGCAGAAATAGGCCGAATTAAAATAAATAAAATAAAAATAAATAAAATATTTTTAATATCACGCATATTTACAAAAAATAATTTTTGTCATACATCCTTTCGCCACATTATTATCAAGTTTTTCTATTAGTTCACCCACTTACAAATTTTAATCAAAATCATTATGGCTGATTTTGAGATTATTTGATTTTTACTTTATAGTAAAAAGTATATTTTGATCTAATCCTAGGTTTCGATATGTTATTTTTTTATAATAATGTTTTTTGTGACTATACCAAAGATATTAATTCTGTTTTTTACCAGACTCAGAAAATAGTTAGTATTATATTAAAAATGGTAGTTAAATAAATATTTTATTTTGTTTAATTTTATAATAGTTATCAAAAAAAAATATTTAAAAAAATATATGTGGAGGGGCGCCTAACCTAATTTTATATCGGGGCGCCAGGTATCCTTGAGCCGACCCTGTTTAATATGAACCCACAATTTCTTGTCACCTATACTGTTACTTATAAAACCCTGAAATAGGTGAAAATTCACACTTCACATCAATTTTTTATTGTTTTACATACTATTTTATGTAATATTTTAATTATGTTCCAGATACACAAATATTGGAGCTGGTTCTCTCACGAACTTAATTGCTATACTGACAGGAAAAAAAGAAAAAGAACTTCCCGATACTAGAAGAAAAGTTCAAAACACTAGTTACGTAGATGTGTATCCCTTTATATGGAACAACTTCTCCCAACATGGATACGTTACTGCATTTTTAGAAGATATGCCTATTATCGGTATATTCAGTCAAACAATGAAAGGTTTCCAGAAACAACCGACAGATCACTACATGCGACCTTATTATATGAAAGCATTATTTTTTACGTCACCTAAACTTTGTTTTGGTTCAACACCAAGGCATAAACTTATGACTAATTACATCAAAAATGTAAGTTGTCTTATTTTTTCATTAAGGAGGCCTTATAGCTTAGAATCCCTATGCTTGGAACTAATCCCGACCAGGGGTCCAATTCTTGAAATCATTCGTGTACGCAACTCTGTAGGTTTCGTATGCGGTTCTCCTTTCGGTATTCTTGAACGGTCGAACACGCATTTTCATGCGCATTTACATCGAGTGACTGGTAGGTAGTAGAAACTTTGTTTCGTGTGCGAATTAGTTTATCGTTTGTTTAAAGAAAGGTTAGTTTTTAAAACAAGGAAATATTATAAAAAGAAAAATGACTTTTATACAAAAAAATAAACGGAATATAAACAAAGTTAATAAAACGTATATCTAACTATTCATATAAACATACAAACAAATAATTTGATATAGAATAATGGCAGATTTAACACATTTAATTAATTTCGATTTACTTAAGGCAACAGAGTTAACCAAAAATCATATTTTTATCGAGAGAAGAGTATTTGAAAAAAATAGATGCATTAATTCGGCAGATAGATATTTATAAAATTATTTAAGTTTCCCTAGCAAGTAGTGTTACAAGAAATAGCGATTGTACAACTATTGAAGATTTAATTTAATTTACACCAAAAATATATATATATATATATATATAATAAATAAATAGACAAAATAAAAATATTTATTTATTTAGTTTAATGGTATTTGTTATTTTGATTATATAGGTTAGTAAATAACAAAATAAAAATTTTAAAACTTCAAAATTAATATAAAATTGAAGTACAATATAAAATAAATATATCTTGAATATAGAAATTACAACAAACTTTTGATAACGTAAATTGGCCTTGCACTTTACCACGTGACACTTTGCTATTGGTTGTAAGGTCGTAGTGTATACTACGTTTACAATTGCCGTTTGAACGCATCTGGAAATACTTAGCCAGTTTCGAATACCATTCGAGAATACCACTTTACACTTTAGAGCGTTCGCATACGAAAGTGACTATTCGAATTTGGTCGCACGCGAAAAGTTACACATGAGTTCAAGAAACCAGGATAAATTTGTGAGGTCCACGTGGACTGTAGGGCCCTGGTCTCTTAAATACAAACGCCGGTTCAGTACAATGCGCTGTTTGAAATTGTGGCGTTGTTCTGCCTAGTACAACGCTATCACATGTTGCTTTGTACTTAAGGTATCACTGAAAAAGGAGCCATAGGAGACAATTTTGGATTCAGAGCCGCAGTAAGGAAAACTTGCGCTAGGGGCAAAGCCGTGTTTTGGCGTCCTTGGAAAAAAAATGTATATAAAATAAATAAGTGATAAGCAAAACAAAAAAGGTTCTCACTTCCCAAAATCTAAGTGATGAGCAAAAAAAAAGGTTGTCACCTGCCAAAATCCAAGTAATGAGCAAAAAAAAAGGTCCTCACCTTCGTAATGGCACCCCTTAGTCAAGCTCGTCCGCGCCTTTTTCCTTAGTGCGCCCAGGGCCGTCGCCCCGTCCGCCCCCCTCCTACTGCGGTTCTGTTTGGATAATCTTATAATTGATCAAAGTTTGTTGAAAAAACTACATTATTCGATGAACGATGATTTAACTATCGTCAAATGTCAAAAAACTCTTTTGACGAGTTACTATTCGAACTAAGATTATTAATTTCGTATCAAGATACCGTAATGAGAAAACGCATTTCAGAAAAACAAAGATGATCAATGACATTAAAATAATAAAATATTTTATTTATTTCTTTATTATTTTTATTATTAAATTAAGTGTATACTACAAAATATATTTTTATTATTACAAAACAAGCACGCACACAGAAGGTTCTTGGGTCCAGAGTGCCCAGGAACGGGAAAATAATTAAATAAGTAGTTAAAAATCAAAACTAAATTCCTCTCATAAAATATCAATAGTAAATTTGTATTGTCTTTATTCGGATTTTTTTTTTTTTTTAATGGACCGTTCAGACCATTTTCCTTTTTGCGCGCCCGTTACAAAACAAATATTTTTCATTTTAACATTTTATAGTTACGACAAATTCAATTTTAATTTCTTTATAATTTTATCGGAATATTCTAGACAAGAAACATTATACAAAGAATTACGTTTTTGAACTAAATTTATCAATTTTTCACAATAAATCTGCATGCTTGTACGATTACTAGCTAAATTTCAAAGCATACACCCACCTACAACCAACTGAAAAGACGGTCGTATGATGAGACATACTTACACACATGCTGTTCATTCTCCCCACCGACAAAAAGTCTGAAGTGAAGATGAAACATGTTCCATCTTTTTTGTCGGTCGCCTGTGTAGGTACTCCCATAAGAACCTGTGGTACGTATTCCGACCGACTAAAATGTCGGTCACCGACAGTCTGCCGTGTGCCCCAGCGCTTAACATGCGTATAAAATGAAACATGTTCCATCTTCCCTTCAGGTCCGTCTTGTGTGTCGGTCGTCTGTGTACTTCCATAAGAACCTGTGGTACGTATTCTAACCGACTAAAATGTCGGTAAGCGACAGTCTGTCGTATGCGCTAGCGCTTAACGTGCGTATAACCCTTTGGCCCCGCATATCCACAAACTCTTGGCTTTATTTTTCAACGCTGGCTTAGAACGACTGGATCGTGACTGTTAAGACTGTTCTGATAAGACTGTTCCTTTTACTTAATCTATATATATAAAATCGTTACTTAGCTAACTACTCATAATCAACGCCCAGCCCAAACCACTGGATCTACAATCATGAAATTCGGCGAGTATATTCCCTCCATGACGTAAGCACCCACTAAGAACGGATTTTTCGAAACTCATCCTCTAAGTGGGTGAAAAGGGGGTTAAAATGGGTAAAATGTGGCTTCACGGTTTCTTTAATATCTCTTAGGTCCAATAAGATATCGACTTGGTTTTTACTTACAATGATAGCTCATGTAAATATTAAAAAACTTATTTCAGGATTTTGTTCTAATCGACCCCTAAAGAAGTGAATGTACAATCGGGGTGAATTATAGAACCCTTCGCATCTTCCGTGTTTATTGTGTTATAGCATTCCTTTTTGGCTTATATATAAGCCAAAAAGGTCCGTTTAAAAAGACACCTATAGGTGTCTTTTTAAATTATTTAGAAAGTGTTTTGACCGTTTTTTTAAATTTCACCCCTAAAGGGGTAAATTGGTATTTTTTATATGATAGAATGTCGTCTAGACATAGAAACATAATATTGGGGGAGTATATCCCTTTTATGACTTAAGAACCCCCAAAGAAATAATTTTTCGAAATTCAACCTCTGAGGAGTGCAAAGGGGTGAAATGTCTTTACACGGATTACTCAATTACTTTTAGGTCAATAATATATCGCCTTGCTTTTGCTTACAAAGACTACCCATATAAATGTTGAAAAACATATTTTTCAGGATTTTGTACTAATCAACCCCTAAAAGAGTGAATCTACAATCAGGGTGAATTATAGAACCCTTCACATCTTCCGTGTTTATTGTGTTATAACATTCCATTTTGGCATATAGGTGTCTTTTTCATATAAGAAATGATTTTTGGAAATTCAGCCCCTAAGGGATGAAAAGGAGTAAAATGTGTTTTCACGGATTCTTCAATATCTCTTAGGTACAATAATATATCGCCTTGGTTTTTGCTTATAAAGTTTATACATATAAATGTTGAAAAACTTATTTCAGGATTTTGTCCTAATCATCCCCAAAAAGGGTGAATCTACGATCAGGGAGAATTATAGATCCCGTCGTATTTCCTGTGTTTGTTGAGTTATAAAATTCCTGTTTGGCATATAGATGTCTTTTTAAAATATCTCGAAATGGTTTTGACAGTTTTTCAAAATTTCACCCCTAAAGGGGTATCTATGTCCCTTGGACATAGATACATGATATTCGCAAAGTATATTCCCTCCATGACGTAAACACCCACTAAGACGGGATTTTTCGAAATTCAACCCCTAAGGGGTGAAATGTGATATCAAGGATTCCTTAATATCTCTTAGGACCAATAAGATATCGACTTGGCTTTTGCTTATAAAGATTATCCATACAAATGCCGACAAATTTATTTCAGGATTCTTTCCTAATCAACCCCTAAAGGGGTAAATCTATAATCGGGGTGAATTATACACCCCGTCGTATTTCTTGTGTTTATTGGGTTATAACATTACTTTTTGGCACGCCGGTGTCTTTTTCAAATATCTCGAAATAGTTTTGACAGTTTTTTAAAATTTCGTCTCTAAAGTGTAAATGGGTATTTTTATTCGATAGAATTTCCCTTGGATATAGAGACATAAAATTCGGAAAGTATATTCCTTCCGTGATGTAAGCACCCACTAAGAAGAGATTTTTCGAAATTCGAGCCCTAAGGGGTGAAATGTGATTTGAAGGATTCCTCAATATACCTTAGGAACAATGAGATATTGACTTGGTTTTTTATTACAAAGGTTACCCACACAATTTTTTTATTTTTTTTATTTCTAAACAGTAATTCAGGATCTTGCCCTACTCAACCCCTAAAGCGGTGAATCTACATTTGGGGTGAATTATAGAAACCTTTTTATTTCCTTAGTTATAACATTCCATTTTGATACATAATTTTGTATTTAAAATATTTATAAAGCGTTTCGAAAGTTTTTTAAATTTCATCCCTAAAGGGGTAAATTGCTATTTTTTATTCGAAAGAACGTCTCTTGACATAGAGATATGAAATTCAGGAAATATATTCCCTCTATATCGCAAGCACCCGCTTATATGGAATTTTTCGAAATTCTACCCCTACGGGATAAAAAGTGATAAACCGTTTGTATCTTCTGTCTTTGTTGTACTATAACTTTGTTGTACTTTTTAGCATTTAGGTTTATTTTTAATATCATTAGTTTCAAGATCATTTCATTTTGACCGTTTTTTTTATATTTAACCCCTAAATTGCTATTCTTAGTATTCTTGACAATTGAAATTCGGGAACTATATTTCTTCCATGACGTAGGTAACCTCTAAGAAGAGATTTCTCGAAATTCTACCCCAAGGGGGTGAAAACGGATTTCTCAATATCTCTTGATGAGATAATGACTTGCTTTTTACTTACTATGGTTACCCGTACGCATGTATAAAAATGTAATTTAGGATTTTGCTGCAATCAACGATTAATGGGGCGAATCTACATTAAAACAGTGCGAGTTATATAATCTTTCGTAACTTCTTAGTTTGTTGAGTTATAACATTCCTTTTTGGCATATCATTTTTTTTTTCTAAAGTCTTTTAAACGTTTTTTTTTTTACTTATAAAGGGTTAAAATGCTATATTTTTGATTAGATACATGGAATTCCGGGAATATATTCCTTCCATAACGTAAGCATCGAACCCTTTATATCTCCTGTGCTTTCGTGTTTATTGAGTTATAACATTCCTTTCTGGCATATAGCTGACTTTTTGAAATCTTTCGATAGTGTTCTGACAGTTTTTTAAATTTCATTGCTAAATGGTAAATTAGTATTTTTTATTAGAAATAAGATATTCCAAGAGTACATTTCTCGATATGACGTAAGAACCCACTAATAAAGAATTTTTCGACCCCTATGGGGTGAAAAGGAGTGAAATGGTTTTCACAGATTCCTCAATATCTCTTAGGACAGATGAGATATCGACTAGGTTTTTGCTTATAAAAGTTACCCGTGCACATGTTTAGAAACAAACTGAAAATTTTACACTAATGAGCCTCTAACGGGTTGAATCAACACTTGAGGAGAGACTAAGCAATGTAATCTATAAAAAACCATGACTTAAGTATCATTCACAGCTCATGTTTTAATAGATAGTACGTAATGCATAGTGTTAATGTTAACGCATAACAATGTTAGTTCTACACAAATCCGTATAAGCATTCATAGCTCCAATTTAGTGGATAAGCGTAAGAAAATATTTAACGCATAATGTTAAAAGTTTGTATACCTCAAACTTCTGACATTAACATTAACATTAAAACACTGACAACTGTCAAAATGAAGGAATATATTATACTTGAAATTCGAATAAGACTTGTGGATGCAGCTTGTGACATAATTATTAGTAAAAATGTTGAAACTAATATTGAAAAATAGATGTGAAGTAAGAATTTTTACATATTTCAGGGTTTCGCAGGTATACAGTGATACATTTCAAAATAGACGAATATATTATACAGGAAATTATAAAAAGACTTGTGGCTGCAGGTTATGATGTACTAATTAATAAATGTGTTGAATCTAATAAAAAATTAATGTGAAGTGTGAATTTTCACATATTTTAGTGTTTTTCAGGTATCTAGTACCCAAGTTACAGCAGCTATATGTGTGAAACATTATTTTTTTGCGGTAATCAAGTCAAAATGAACAATATTTTGAAAATAATGTACCGTTTGTTATTCTATGTACAAAGAGATTTTCATTAAAATACTACATGAACTTATAAAATAAAATATGTATTTTTTCAACAATAAAAAAATTAATCTGACAAAAATTCCTTTTGAACTATTTTGGTTTCCATCAATGTACATTATTGAGATTTTTTTCAGATTTTTAGACCAACACTTCTGGGAAACAGGGTGGAAACAAAAATTAACTTTTTTTTGTGAAATCAAAAAGTTAGGTTAGAGTGAGTAGCTTCAGAAACATTATAGTTATTTTATTTAATAATTAACTTAATAAATATTATTTTGGTTCTTTTTAGAAATACATTAATAAAAAAAACAATACATATATTTAATAACAAGATATTTTTATTATAAATTGTTTAGTAATTTCTATTGCGTGTAGATGGCAGCTAGATCGATTTATCTATTAAAACATGAGCTATGAATGGTACCAAAGTGTTGTGACTAGCCACTAACATTATCCATTACCATTATGCACTATGAATTACGTACTATCTATTAAAACGTGAGCTGTGAATGATACTTTATAATAATTGCACGATGATGGCAGACCGTCAATATACCGTAGCGAAGCACGGGTACTCAGCTAATATATTATACAAATGTATTAACAGTAAAAAGAGTTTAAAAGAAACGATTTTAGTAGAAAAATGAAATTAAAATGACTTATGTATAATATAAATATGTAATATATAAACATAAATAATTCTGCAGTTGTCATTTTGTCTTGAGTGGGCGTAGAACGCTTTGAACATACTCCAGTGGTAATTAAGCCTTTTGTGTTCTAGTTTTTTTCAGTATATAAGAACAAACCAAAATTTTTATTTGGATTTTACAAAGAACTTTCTAGAAAATCAAATAATCTTGTTGGAAAGGCTGATGGTGATGTACTTGAATTTTTAACATACTTACATGAAAGTGGAATGTTGAGTAACACAATATTAATTGTTATGGCTGATCGCGGACGAGAGTAAGTATTTTAAAATTATTAAGTACATATAATTGACTCGACCTCTTAGTTGATATGCATAGAATTAGAAGGCATTAACTGCGAAGTGGATTCAAAGAGAATTGAACCAGTGTGTCTTTGCTCTTTAAACTACACTCTTACTTCCGAACAATGAAGAGGTGCGCACCCCCCCGGGGGGAGGGGGCTTACGGACTCGCAAGCATCTAATAATTAAGTACACTTATAGTTTCATAGCACTTATTAGCTACCTACAAAACCCCGAAATGTATGAAAATTCACATCACACTTTTTTTAGTTTTATTCAACACCGAATTAAATATTAATATACAATGGTTATACCGGCACACTCTTAAAAATCTAACACATGAAAATTGTAATCAGATTGTAAACATTTTTATAGATCTGTCAAGACGACTAACATTGTTGGTAACAGCTTATCAGACGTGTTACCATTCTTTTCAATTACTCTACCAGAATCATTTAAAAAAGAACATAAAGAAGCGTTCAACAATTTTATACAGAATACCAAAAGGCTAACAACACCTTTCGACATCCATGCAACATTATTAAATGTTTTAGATAATAGTAAATCAAAAAGTGACTTTCTATACAAAAGATCGATTTCATTATTTAGTGAGGTAAGTTTATATCACTCATTATTGTCACCATGGGTGCATAACTGCGGCTCGCGGGACAATCTGGCACATTCGAGAATTCCATCCAGCTCGGAAATAAATTTGAAAAATTGATGTGAAGTGTGAATTTCCACATTTCATAATTTCGTTGGTATTTAGTAATTGAAAGAGGTCAACAGAGTGACCATATGCTGGCGAACAATTAGACAGTTTTTTTTTAACTATTTCTCGACCATTGTTTTTATATACAAGCGTGAATAAAACCGTGTATTCACATTTTTTTAAACGCTCATAAAATAATAAAAAGCCATTGTGTACTTACAAAATGGCGGGTTTGATCCAATACTAAATAATTGTTTAATTTCCGACATATTTCATTCAATGTTTGATGTTCACCGATATAACATTAAAATATTATTCTTGAATAAATTAAGTGTTTAATGTCTCTAAATTGGTTTGATAAGCTTTTATTTAGGTTGTTTGAAAAGTTTGGTAAATTTTCATGAATGGTAGCACAAAAAAGTAACATCATTGCTGGCAAGTATCATTCCTCATGCGACCTCTATCAAAATTTCAGCCAGTTGCGACGTGTAGTTACTTTTGCCAGCCATCTGAATACAATCATTTACGCACTGTCCACAATAATAGAAAAAAACGAGTACTTTGCCGTCAAAAACATTTTGTCTGAATAATGGCCGACCCGAGCTGCGGTAACTCTCACGGCACCCCTGGATGATAGCCACTGTTTTTTGAGATTCCCAAGGTATAATCATTATTGATTACTTGGAAAAGGGCAAGACAATAGCAGGAACATATTATACGGCATTATTGAGTCGTTGGAAAGACGAACTGAAGGCAAAACGGCAAAAATCAGCATGAAAGAAAGAGTGATTTTCCACCAAAACAAAGCGCAAGAGCAATATTACATGAATTGATTCCTTATCCACCATATTCCCTAGATATAGCCCCATGTGACCTCTTCCTGCTACCAAAATTTTTAATTAACTCAGTGGGACGAAATTTTCGTCGAATGGTGTCATCGCCCCAGTCAATGGCTATTTTACAGAGTTTGCCAAAACATTTTTTTTTAGACGAGATGAAAAAATTTAAATATCGCTGCGCTAAGTATACAGGGTGTCTCAGCCAAGTGGCTCACCATTGCTATCTTTGTTAATAATATAGATAGAGATTCGGTTAAATGGACAAAGTTCGAGTATTATTTGTAGGAAATATGACAAACTCAAAAATATTTTTGGATGTTTCGTTGACCAGATATTTTGAAAATAAACATTTCTTTAAATGGAATACCCTGCATATTGTTAGGCCAACGGAACGACGATTTTTTATCTTTATAAAAAACTAAACATGTTTATAATGAAATTTTTTTAATAACGGATATATCAACGTTACAAACTTATAAAAATAGTACGATTAAAAACTTAGATATAATAAAAACAAAAGTAAAAATTGTTTGCTAGGGACACATCGTCAAATAAATCTTGATAACTATTTTCCAAAAAATTTAAATACTTTACAGTAGTCAAATTTCCTTCATAGAGATACGGCCCTATTACAGTATTTCCTAGAACTCCACACCAAACATTTATAGAAAATCTTGTTTGTTGTCGCACAGTGCGGAAAGCATGTGTATTTTCACGTGTCCACAAATGTTCATTATATCTGTTAAAAACACCGGTATTTGTAAAATTAGCCTCGTCCGTCCACAATTTTTTATAAGCTAACTTGCTATCGAATGTACGAGGGATGTTTTCAGAGTTCTGGGAATTTAGCTATAATTTTTATTATTTTGTTAACTTTCGTCAATATTACAATGTAGTTTTTCAACATAATCTCCATTTAAGTGTAACATAATACATTTATCGTTATACATTATATTATTTTTTATATAGCTCTTGAAGTTGACGACAAGTATCAGACCTATTGAGTTTCTGTTCTGGTCCCAACAGCCTTGGCACCCAGCGCGGCGAAACCTTGCTAACGCCCAAACAATCATGCAAGATGTCATGAACTTGTCGTGTACCTATCCCTAGGCGCACACTAATTTGATGAATAGTCATTCGCCTGTTCTCTTTCAGTAGGTCTTCGACGGCAGTAATGTTTCTTTCATTTACCGACGTGCTTGAGCGCCCACTGCATGGATCGTCTTCTAGTGATGTTCTACCGGTTTTAAAACGATCGATCCACTGATAAACAGTACTTTTGGATTCTGCAGACTCACCAAATACTCCTTGCAGACGCTGAATCATTTCTGATGTTTTCACACGTTCTTTCCACAAAAAGAAAATTATTGCTCTTTGAGATTATGCTGCGTCTTCCATGGTTACAAAAACAGTGCTATGAAAACGTGTCTATATCAGTCAAACACCAAAATCAGACTGAACAATATTGCACTAGATAGTTGCATAAACATGTCAAGACCTGTCTGGCATCAATAACATTGCCTATAAGTTCTGCGTAATTTAATTATAGCACAATTCCCAGAATTTAGGAAACAACCCTCGTAGAAGCTTGCATGAACCATTTACAGAATTGCATTCATTAAAATTCGTCTAGAAAACTATTACAAAGGTAACAATTGCCTGAAACTTAAACAAAATGACAGATTTAATTCAATTATTTCGCTTAGTATCATCTAGTGACAAAACGATTAATAAGTAATATCATAAGTTTTCAACTATTGATATCTCCGTTATTAAAAAAATTTCATTATACATGTTAATTTTTTTATAAAGACAAACAAATCGTAGTTCCTATTGTCTAGTAATATATAGGATTCCATTTAAAAAATATTTATTTTTAAAATATCTGGTCAACAAAACATTTTTTTTTTAAGCCTGCCATGATATATCCTATATAAAATACTCGAACTTTGTCCATTTAACCAAATCACTATCTATAATATTAAGAAAGATAGCAATGGTGAGCCACTTAGCTGGGACGCCCTGTATATACCTCGAAGGAGACTATCCTGATTCTACTTGCTTTTTTCCTAAACTTTTCAAACTATCCCTGCAAGGCCCGCTAGCCGAATAGTTTGTACACCATCTAATAACAGTATTATGCACCTGTGATTTACGCCATTTAATAAAGTTTATTTTATTTTAAGATCCCGGAAAAAAGAAGTTGTGTTGCTGCAGGTATAGATGTCAATTGGTGTCCATGCGTTATAGATGTGGTTTCATTTGTTCAAAATCTAGTAAACACCGTTATCAAAACCATAAACAAGCATTTAATACATCGACGTCCTTTCTGTAGTGACCTCTCTTTAAATGAGGTTATATTAGTAATCGAGTTGAAACCTGCTCAATATATGTTAAGTTTCAATCACAATAATGTCAAAGCTAGGAGTAAAATTTATGCTATTAAAATTTTATTAAAACCAGGAAATTTTATATATCTAGCAACCGTAACTCATAATTTGGATACTGATATTTTTGAATCACATATAACTAATATAAAAAGACTTAATATGGAGAACACAAAGTTACTATGTGTTGAGGAGGAATTTCAGCCCTTCTGTTATTGTGAGTTTAATGAAAATGCATATTCAGATATTGAGAATTAAATATTACAGTTTTAATTGTTTTATTGAATTTATCGTATATTTATTTTTAACATGGTTCGGACAGTCTTAATTGATTAGAAATTTTAGGCTCTTTGCACTGGTGATCAGGGGGTCTATTCTGTAAGCATTTCGACAATCGCTTTTACAGTATCGTGTTGAAAGTGCCAATTTTCAACACGTCGCGTTGGTATTCTGTAACTTATCGATAGTGCACTTATTGAGTGATAGTGCAGTATTGTGTTGATTTTGAGACGACACGTACAAACGTGTCGTTTTTGGAAAGAGATATTGTTTTTAGACTTTTGAAAGTTGTTTACGTTTAATTTGAATATATTGATTTACTTATTTTGAGGTTAGTATGATTTAAAATGTGTTTTATATATGGAAATATGTATATTTTTGTTGTTTTTTATCTTAAATGTTGTAGTTATGGCCGAAGGACTTATTATATTTGAAGTATTGGATGAATTGGAAGAGGAAGAGACAAGGGGATATGTCAATGAATATTTTAATTTATAAAATAAACATAAAATACATGTCATAAAATATATTATAAAATAAAAATCCTAATAAAACCATAAAAACAAAAACAAAATTAATCTAAATATATCGTCGTGCGGTTTTGCACAATTTTTTGTTGGGGGTAGAGAATGTATTCATTGAGTAAATGTTATTTAGGGGATTAGATGGAAATTCCAAATTTCTATGAAGGATTAGCATGACGTCATGAATTAAGAGAAACAAGTCAACCTTTTGAATAATACCTGCTGGAAGGGAAGTTTGCATAAAATCCTGCTACAATAATTATTATTAGAGTTATTTTAAACAAATTATATTAACTGTTACGGGGCAGAAAAAATTCAGGTCAGAATATGTCCTATCTTTTAGTAGGTATACTTGGCCAGATTTGTAACATGACAATATTAACTAATATCACTGTATATACTGTCTAATAACCTCAAAGTTTATTCTGTCAGAGTACGTCAAAATTTCAAAATGGCCACATTTACTTTCGACACTTTCAAACACAAAGTAACACTATACGATGACAGTGTAATGTGCATAGGCAACACGATACTGTGCATGTGACTGTCGAGAAGTTACAGAATAGACCCCCAGGCGTCAGAGATAGGAATGTCGACGGGCATCCGGGCAGGGCCGGCGCGAGGCATGTGCAAATGTGCAGCCGCACATGGCCCCGCGGTCAACAGCAGGCCCCGCGGTTCAACAACAGGCCCCGCGCATGGAGATGAGGACCTTTTTTTTTTTGCTCCTCACTTGGATCTGAACAGCAGGCCCCGCGGCTCTTCTCGCACATGGCCTCGCAAATCCTAGCGCCGGCCCTGCATCCGGGTACCTGGGTACCCGCTACCCGACCCGTTAAGTTAGTACCCAGTTTCGACTTTGATTACCCACTACTCGTTAACTACCAATTACCCGTTAACTACTGGGTAATTAACGGGTATCGGGTAAATAACAGGTAGCGAAAATTAACGGGTATCGGATAACTAACGGATAGCGAATAATTAGTGGGTAATTAATGGGTAGCGGATAATAAACGGATAATTGTGTGAGGCAGAGCACTTTTCACGAAAATAATTTTTCACAACATCGGAATTTATACGTATTGAGAATTCTTCTTAATTATAATTTTAGTTCTTTTCGAATTTTCGGGGAAGGGGATTTATCCTCCTAATTCTCCTTGTGCGTACACAACTGGCTATATATTTATATATATTTAATGAATTGATATGTTCTGGAAATAAATTTCTCAGTTGATCGATACAGGATAATTGTTTTATGCCGTGTTGAAAAGTTATCAGGCACGGATTATAAACTGAGCAAAATGTAAGAATAGGGTGACCATTTTCTTAAGAAGGCAATGCGGGACGGAGCAAAAAAAAGGTCCTCACCTCCCAAATCCAAGTGAAGAGCAAAAAAAAGGTCCTTACTTTTCAATTTCAAGTGAAGACCTAATAAAAAAAGAAAGTCCACACTTCTCAATTTCAAGTGAACACCTAAAAAAAAAGGTCCTTACTTCTCAATTTCAAGTGAAGACCTTAAAAAAAAGGTCCTCACTTCTAAAATTACATTTCACTACATTACTTTTATATTCATTTGGCTATTAAGCGCCCTTTCGAATCTCACGTCAGCGCCGGCTCTACTAGCCAGTTTATGACTCTAGTTGGAATGACGAGATGCATTTTTGCGAAATGCATGTGTATATTTTGATTATGTGCATCATTTTATAAAAATCTGTCTATCTATCAATAAATGAGCTGTGCAAGTGAAAAGTGAATTTATAGTGAAATTTATAGTAAAAAATCTACCCCTTTCCCCGTAACCCCGTAACATTACTTCTAGACACCATTCATTTGTAAGACATAGGGTAGAGTTAAGGGGCTCCGCCATACAAATTGATTCTAAAAAGGGCTCCGCAAGCAAAAAGGGAACCACTGCATTAGAGTATCCTGAAAGGTCAAGTTGGGACAATGGGGCTTGAGGCTCAAAACCGGGACAATCCCGATTAATTGGGGCATCTGGTTACCCGAGGTGGAGAGGGGGCAGAAATCTAATGTATTGTTCTTTTATTTATTTAGTGGACCTGATAAGAATCTTTTCCCCAGGTCTGGAATTGTCTCTCGACGCTCCTGAACCTGTCCATTAACCTGGAAACTAACAATATTAAAATGAAACAATTCCATAGTAGGTAATAGAGGTGGGAAATGAGAATCTTTTTAAAGATTCGTTCAGTATTCTGTACTCTCTAAAAAGATTCGTTCTTCCGGAACGAATCGTTGGCGTACAACAAATCTAGTGTTTACTGTCTACGTCACGCTGTACTTGGCTTTGTTATTGCCTAGTTGTGTACTGGGAGCTGAGAACAGTAGAGATGCATCGTCCGTGAACGTTAGACAGTCGCTAGTTGTTCGCGAACGGTTAACGTGTCAGTACACATAGTACGTGTACGTATTAGAGGTCTGCACGGGCCTATTTTGGACCACCTTTATCCGGCCCGGCCCGTTATGTTTCCAGTCCGGCCTGGCCCGAGCCCGAAAATATTAATACAATTATTGCATCTACCCGGCCCGAACCCGAAAAAAAAAATTTAATTCGGCCCGAATAAACATCGTTAAAAAAATACTATGATACAAAAATTGCTTACAATTTGTAATAATTATAAAACTAGAAATTTAAAAACAAAATATATTTTTTAACGAAGGTTTAAAAATATATTATTTAAAGGTATTATTGTACTTATCCGGCCCGAGCCCGAATATAATACATGTCAGTCGGCCCGAACCCGGCTCTTGGGCCGGGTCGGGCCGGGGCCCACGGGCCAAACCCGAGCCCGTGCAGACCTCTAGTATGTATCACGTACACGTACACACATTATTGTGCTATGCAGTGTTTAGAGTCTGCCGTTCAGCTTTCGCTCGTACCATGTTCTAAGTTTGCCCATCCAGACTCAGCCTACATACCAGACTACACACATAGTTGTACGTGTGTTCCATACTACACACTACACAACCACCAGCCTGACCTCTGTGCTCGATCCTTGTTCCGTTCCGTTCCATATCGAGTCACACTCGTCACTCGCTACCATTGGTTCGTGAGTTCGCGTACTGAAGATTCGTTCGTTGCATATTAAAAGATTCGGTCGTATCAATTCACTGCAACGATTCGTTCTTCTGGAACGAATTTTTATGTCATCATTTATATTTTAGAAATGAGGACCTTTCTTTTTTTTTTAGGTCATATCTTAGCAGTGAGGAGGATCTTTTTTTAGAACATTATTTATATGTTAAAGGTGAAGACGTATTTTTAGGGTTTTGTAGGTATGACCAAAAAACTCTTATACCGTCATTTTGTCGTCTGTCTGTCTGTCTGTCTGTCTGTCTGTCTGTCTGTCTGTCTGTCTGTCTGTCTGTCTGTCTGTCTGTCTGTCTGTCTGTCTGTCTGTCTGTCTGTCTGTCTGTCTGTCTGTCTGTCTGTCTGTCTGTCTGTCTGTCTGTCTGTCTGTCTGTCTGTCTGTCTGTCTGTCTGTCTGTCTGTCTGTCTGTCTGTCTGTCTGTCTGTCTGTCTGTCTGTCTGTCTGTCTGTCTGTCTGTCTGTCTGTCTGTCTGTCTGTCTGTCTGTCTGTCTGTCTGTCTGTCTGTCTGTCTGTCTGTCTGTCTGTCTGTCTGTCTGTCTGTCTGTCTGTCTGTCTGTCTGTCTGTCTGTCTGTCTGTCTGTCTGTCTGTCTGTCTGTCTGTCTGTCTGTCTGTCTGTTCGGTAAAAATTGTAGTCAAACGGCTAAACCTAGAGAGTTGAAATTTGGCATACTTATACAACTCTTTGACCCGCACATAGGAAAAATACTAAAACATATCCCCCTAAAAATATAAACAAATATGTGCTCATCGAAAAAACATATATTTTTTTATAATTCTAGTAGTAGGGTATCAAATGAAAGCCCTTGGTACGTGGATTAACGATCAAATTTTTATTTTTGCAAAATAAATTATTTTGAAGCGATTTTTGCCAAAATTGTGCAAAAAAAATTTTGTCCCACACCCTGTAGCCCTGATGATTTAAACTAAAAATCTGAAAAAAATCTAAGTAATGTACATTGGTGTGAACCGGAATAGTACAACAGGAATTTTTGATCAGATTACGTTTTTGGAAAAGACGCATTTTTTTTGATTATTTGGCTAATAATGTACACAAGTTATAGCTTTGTAACACGATACACTGGAACGTGTATGCTGGTGTAGTGGTTTTGCGCTGGCTTTTCACCCAAGTAACTCGATCCGAAAGGGATCGAACCCTGCGAGAAGAGACAATATATATATTTTTTTAAATTTTTATATTGTTTAAATTATTTTTTCAAAATTCTAGTTATATTTTGGTTGAATTAAATTTTAAAAGCGTAAATTTAATAACCAGTGGAAATTGTTTAAATTATAATTTAATTTTGTTTCAGTGTACACGAAATCAGAGGGGCGAAACTTAACAACCAATGGGAGCCATAGGCGCAATTTTTAAAATTCTTAATGAACCTTGCTACTTTTGGCATCCCAAATAATCATCATTCACTTACTAAATACCTGCAAAACCCTGAAATGTGTGAAAAGTCACACTTCACATAAATTTTTTAGGTTATCTATTTTCAGGAGTATTAATAACGATAAAAAAAATTGTGCCCTCCTCAAATATTTCTGCCCCCCCCCCCACTAGATTTTAAGGGCTAGCGCCGTTACTGGAGTAGCGTGATATATTTCCGTGCGATGATTATACATTATTATTTTTTTTTAATTTAAGCTATTTACAAATTCTTTAATACAAATGCAATGATTTCTTTACATAGAACAGTGTAGAATCCTTTTAAAAACAAAATATTTAAAATGGAAAAGGGTACAATTTTGTCAAAACTTTCTTTACTATTAATTTCTGCGTCACACTGAAAAACTCATTAAAATATAAAAACAAAAATAAGCCTTATTCATCATTACATAAAGAACCAATTGTTTAGTAATACGTAATGAATAATAATAAGCATAATAACTAATAACATAACACAAATGACATGTCATTAGGTAATTATTCATAATGCAACTTCAGCAATCCGAGCTGTAACATTCTTAGTAAAATTTATTCATGTTCCTAGTCACATGTTACATTAAAATAAAAATCAACCTTATGTAAATATGCATACAGATGATTATCGTACAACAGGTGTCCCACGTATATCAGGCTTGTTCGTTGAATTTTATGGTTTGTTCTGGCGCAATGCTGAAATAGAGTGAAAAGTATAAATATGAATTAATTAAAGAGTTTATTATTTTTTAAATTAATACACTGATGTCTGTTGTTACATTTTAAAACTAAGAGAGTTTGAATAGAATTTTCAAAAACACAAAATAAATATTAAACACAGTGGCGTTACTATAAATATACGGAATGTAACTAGAAATATGGGCCATAGGCGTTGAACATGGGAAATTCGTGTTTTGGCAAAAGTTCACCTATTATCTGTCCCCCCCCCCCGCAGAGTTACTTGGAGAAAATTAAAATTTTTAGGTAAAACGAAGTATTGGGTTTATTTGCCCAGTATTAAGGACGGACTAGGCATCCGCAGTTTGGAATTATATCGATATTTCGAACTGTGAAAGATGGAAGTGGGCCAAATGGCCGTTTACGAACCGCTTTCATCAATATTATACAGTGATACAGAGCGATCAACAAATCTTGTCCGTTATGCAATACTTGACAGAAACATTTGGTTATCAAACTTATTTCCAAGGACATGTACACATAGGTGTACATTCTATTTTTATTGCCTTATACGAATTGATTATTAAATGAACACTATTTTTCTCTACACGCCAATTCGTTGATAACAGGTATTAAGTTAGGAACACATATTTTCGATGTTCCTCGGGAGAGTTCGAGTAAACGAGGTAATCTGATTGGTTCTTTGTTAAATTGGGGTTTTCAGCTGTGATTAGAATACATTTTTGATATTTTTTAACTTATTGTTTTCTGTTATGTAACGGACAAGAAATTATGATCGCACGGTATAATTATTTCTTGAGCGTTATGTAATACTTGACAGAATCATTTAGTTATAGTAAAGGAGACTTTAGTTGACAGATGACGGTTAATTAAAACATATGGTTCAATGGGAGAGCACTATAGCAATAAAATTTCCATTTTTGAATAGAGCCATATCATTTGTTCACAGACAAAGCTAGAAATAGAGAAAGAGATACAATTTGTTTCACTCATAGTGAAGGAAAGAACATTGGCGACCGCCCAGAGCTCTAAGTGCACGCGTGTATACAAAGAGACATACGTTGAAGTTACCATATTATAATATAACAAAGAAGACAAAAATTATGAACGTAGGTTACAGTAAGAAGAAGAAATACGTTCTTGACATCTTACATAAAACTGTGTGAAATAGATATATATTTCTTTATCGGTTCTCAATCGATCAATCTGTCAAGTAAATTCTCCTTTACTATATCAAACTTATTTCCAAGGACATGTACACATAGGCGTACATTCTATTTTTATTACCTTATACGAATAGATTATTAAATGAACACTGTTTTTCTCTACACGGCAATTCTCTACACGGTTGATAACAAATATTAAGTACGTAACGGATTTTCGTTGTTCCTCGGGTGAGTTCGTGCCAACGAAGTAATCTCATTGGTTCTTTGGTAAGTTGGGATTTTCAGCTGTGAATTAGAATACAGTTTTGATATTTTTAAACCCATTGTTTACCGTTATGTAGCGCTCAAGAATTAATGATCTCACTGTATTTTTCGTAATGATAATTTTTTCTTATTTTTCAGTATACAAATAACTATGTTGATAAAAATTTGTACCCCCCCCCCACTAAATTTTCTACTACCCGCCCCCAGTGGCGCACACAGATTTTTGGCTTGGGGGGTCCAATTATAGACATAATTTTTATAAAGAAATATTATATATTTAAAAATTATTATAAACAATAACAATGTAAGAAAATCACAACCAAATTTGTTTTATATTATATTGTAACCATGTAAGAATTTTATTATTACATGAATCCTCCATGATTTTTTAAAAATAGCATCACCTCATGACATGGGATCAATTGCTTTTTTACTTTTTTTTTTTTTTTTTCACTGAGAACAATGTCATTTTTCTTAATAACAGTAAGCAGTACATAATTTCACAACTGCAACAAAATGGTCGCTCCACAAAATATCAGTTGGATATAAATCCAATGGTTGCAAAGGCCAAGGTAAAACTATTGTTGTGTATTATTTTCGAGATAGAGATTTTTAACAAGCTTTGATTAATATTTTGGATCGTTGTCATCACCCTTCCACTTCAGAGTGGAATCCATTCCAGAAAATATCATGCCCTCAGAGGCATGGCAATTTCTGTATATAGAACCATAATATTTTCCAATAAGATACATAAAATTATTATTTTAAAGAAAATAAATATTTAATTTATCAAAGCGATGGCAGGCGTTAACACATAGTTTTGATATTTATTTTTAGGAAAAGTGTAATATTTTATTATTTTCCTAGAGTTTTCCGAGAATAATTAGTGCCCATGTAGATCGAAAAGTCCGACTCAGTAGAGTGTAACATGTCGGAGTATGGTCGGATGTGATGGTCAGCGAAAGGCGAAGGGTGCCTGCCCGTAACGCGCTTCCATGAATGTTCGATCCATACCCGTGCACAAAGAAGTGTTTCACTTCAATTATGTTTATTTTTTGCTGATGTAATTTTTTTTTTAAAGACTATCCTTTTTTTATTATTTCTAGTATGTATTGGATTATAGGCCATTCTTTAAGTATAACTAATCCCTTCAAAAGAGTCCAACATATTTTTCGGGTTAAAATAAAGTTCCTTCGCAGTCAAAAGGCTGTGTTTAAATTTCCACTCGTTACTTCCACTATCTACGCCACTGGTAAGGAATACAGCGAGAACGTCAGTTCAAATTTATTATATGCCGTGAACTAACGAACATGCGCGAAAAGTACCTGTTTTCACCTTCACGTTGCCTCACCTGTGATGTGTTGTGATCATGGCCCCACCTCGACAGTATTTTGGTGGTTATTTATTAATATAAATTAACATATTGATGATGTGTTTATATGAACAAAAAATATTTTTTAAAATAACGACTGAAAACTAAAATTAAAACTAATTAAACCAAAACAATGACAATAGAACCAGAGGTAAAAGTGAATGAAACTGGTGATGCCAGTGCAAATTCACAAAATACCAGTCACACTGGACAAACTACTGGTTGGGTACATTTTGAAGAAGATGGAAATGTTCCAGTAACAGCGCCGGCTGTTATTAACACAGAAAGTGTTCAAGTGAACCTCGAACGAAGTAACAACAATGCAATCTCAGCTGTGTCCGATGGGAACATTGGTAATTTGGAACCGAAACCTTTACAAACGGTTCAATTACAAGTACAGGAACCTGTACGACAAGGATTTTGTAAGTTTATTCAATTTTTAAAACTGTTTCATAAATTTAATGATGTCTTTTTAATTTTAGCAAATGGAGATGTTATCGTTACACTTTTACCAGTGAATACGAAGTTTCCATGGATTACTCCAGCTCAGTTCCGTCCAGAATTAGTGCCCGAAGAGTTAATGGCACAGGGT
Source organism: Liopterus haemorrhoidalis (assembly GCA_963971575.1). Taxonomy (NCBI): domain Eukaryota; kingdom Metazoa; phylum Arthropoda; class Insecta; order Coleoptera; family Dytiscidae; genus Liopterus; species Liopterus haemorrhoidalis. The sequence continues at coordinate 190,618,904 of OZ020611.1, forward strand.
TTAACGGTAAATATAGTTATTTATATTTTGAGCATAGTTGGTAGAATTCGTTGGCTGATATTTAAAATATCAGCCCTGTAATTATTCCAAAAATATTTAACCACCGGTGTTTAAATATTTAATTTCTTCGGCATGCCGCTTAAGAAATTAAAATGTTAAAAAATCTGATGAGCAAAAAAAGAAAACCTTAACGAACGGTAGTTGTGCAAATTGGCAATGTCTTTTAGACCAGTTTTAAGTCCCAACCCAAATATAAGTCACATATAATGTTAAAAGGGTCGCCGTGGGTTTATTTTACTTAAGATTTATATGTCTTGGTGGACACGTAACAGTTGGTACAATAATTTAGTGGGTCACAAGTCAAAAAGTTTAAGAAACACTGGTTGAGAAAATTTATAGGCAATTCCAAATATTTAAGCAGAAGCATAGGCTATTCCAAAAGTTTAAGTGGAACTAATTATTTTATAACAATATTCTATAACAAATTTAGAACAATATTTTAGCTACGATGATTGCTGATTGGCCGAACCGAAACTCGCTTAAAATTAATTCACATATTTTCCAGGGTTTTGGTTTGCTTAGATATACAGTATGTACACCACTTCCACCATTTGGTAGAAAGAGAGATTAAAACAGTACAATATTTCTTTCTCAATCTCTGAAATGAATAATATCGCATCATTTGATCTTAAATCTCTTTGTTGAACTATAGGCTTTTTTTTAACTGTCATAGGTCATGTAATGATACTATTTAAATCACGAATGAGACATTACAATTTGTTCCCGAGAGCGGAAGTTATCTATAACTAAACTAATATTGTTTAGTATATTTCAAAACAAAAACATATACAATTTATTCACTTGATAACTTTGTAAAGTTGATCTTGCCATGATTGTCCTATTTCTTTAATAGGCAGTTGGCAAACAAAACACTTGCCGTTTTGGATTCTTTTAAGTAGTTTTAGTAAATATAAATATATCTCTTACATTAAAATTCCACAAGTGCGTATTTTATTTGCATCATAATTATACTTGACCTAAATAGATTTCTTATATAAATAACCTTCAGATATAAAAATATTTTTATTTCTGGTTATTGTATTGTAATCATTCTATCTTGTGATATCGACCCAAAAGGGTTTTGTAGGTATAATCAAAAAACCATTATAACGTTACTTATCAGTAAAAATTGGGGCCAAACGGCTGAACGTAGAAAGTTGAAATTTGGCACGCTTGTACATCTCTTTAGAGTTGAGTTTTCCAGAGTACCTAAAAACATATCGCGGGAAAAATATTAACAAATGTTTAACGAAAAAAAAAAAAATAATAGTAAATAAATAAATAAAATAAATATTTTTTTTTTTTTAATTTTGAGTGTGGCATCAAATAAAACTTCTTAATGCGTGAATCAATCAACAAATTTTTATTTTTGAAAAATCTTTTTTTTTTTTTTTTTGTTGTATTTTACCCAATTCACGACTGAAACTAACGTTGGCGGCGCTGCATACAACAGCTGATGGCGTACGAGAAATGTCAGAAGTTTTTTCTTAATATTTATCTGTTCAAATAATATTTCGGCAAAAAAGCATTGTATTTAAGTCACTATATTTTAAAATACTTCTTAATTCACATAAACTGCAGCACAACACGCTACAAATATTATCCAAATATACGCTTCTGTTTAATTTAGCCAGTCACCACCAGATGTCTCACTGTTATTTGCAGTCGCGAATAAGCCAGGGGTCCGCAAACTTTAGATGCTAAAAAGCCAAACATTTTAAAGGGCCATAATTTTGTTTTAATACATGACTTTGAATATTTTCTAAATTTTATTCCTCATCAACTTAATTTGAAGAGCCACACGAATGTCCTCAAAGAACCGTATGGAGCTCGCGAGCCGCGGTCTGACGACCCCAGCAATAGGCTGTTCTAAACGTTTAGGCGGAACTAACTGGAATTTTCATTTTTGTAAGTTGTCATGGTCTCACTTTTTATGGTTTGAAGTGGGCTTTTCCTAAACAAAATAATCAAAAGCCTCACTTAATCGGTAAAAGATACTAGAATTGAAAATCTACTTCCGCCTAAACCAAAGTAACAAGTTATATATTGTGTTAAGAAGCTTTTGTCCTCAACCCTATTTCCCAGAAGTGTTGATCTAAAATACTGAAAAAAATTCTCAATAATGTACATTGATGGAAGCCGGAATAGTTCAACTGGAATTTTTCTTGAATCAGTTTAGTTTTAGAAAGTTTTAGTTTTTGTGTAGAAAAAAATATATATTTTTTTAAAATTTTATGTGGGAAAGATATTTTTAAATATTTTTATTTTAAAACTATTTTTGCCAAAAATGTGCAAAAAAAAAACAACTCCAGGGGGGGTTAATCTAGAAATCTGAAAAATTCTGAGTAATGCACATTAAAGTGACCCGAATAATGCAACAGGAATTTTCGATCTGAGAATTATTTCTAGAGTTATTGAATTTAGACACCGTGGATACAATATTTATCTGATTGACTGGAGAACTGGATGCGCTTATAAGTCTCTGGATCAGTGTTTCTCAAACTTCCGAACGTTGCGGACCACTTTCTGAATTCCACGTTAATCGCGGATCAAGAAAAAGTGTTTTTGCGAAAAGGTTCATTATTAATACTAATGAAATTTTGTGTTCGCGGACCACTAAGAACTGATTGAACCACAGTTTGAGAAACACTGCTCTAGATGGAACCACGTGGTATCCGAAATTTCCATTTATAATATGTACAGGCTATTCCAAATGTTTAGGCGGAACTAAATGGGAATTTCGTTCTTTTAGGTTGTCACGAAAAGGACCTTGCTTGGGTTATTTCATTTTTAACTTTGGCATGTAAAAATTAAAAATTCCAACAGTAAAACCATGGAAACGAATGACATATTTTACATATTATAATGACAAACAAATAAATAAATAGGAAATTTGTATTAAGAATGACACAAAAAATAAAAACATAAAAAAATGACATTTTAAAATGATATTAACCTTAACAAAAAAATGTTTATTGTAAGTATGATTTACAAAGCTTAAACAAAACGGCCAAAAAGCACGATTCAAACGATGAAAGTAATTAGGTTGGAAAATCTAGTTACGCCTAAACGTTTGGAATAGCCTATTGTCAACTGACAATAACTGAAGCGCTTCTAGTGAGATTTTGAGAAACTAACAGGTGGAGGATAGTCGAGTTTGTTTACTGTTGTTTTCATAGCGAGTTTTTAAAAAAATGTCTTTAAAATTGTAAGAAAAAATTAAATGCAACGTGAATTGTTGTGTTTATCTTTGCAATGCAAAAGTAGGTCGTGATAGAGACCTAAGTTTTCATCGTGTTCCGAAACGTGGCAAAAAAGCCTTATTACCTTCAATTATAATCCTAGAGGTTACTTGGGCACTGAGAAAACGGAAAATTTCATGTAACTCAACCCTCATATTGAATAATAAATTAATTTCAATAAATATCACATGAAGATACCATTGAACCTGTCAAAAATATCCTATCTGCGTCAGCCATAATGTACAATGCAGTGGCGCCTCTATCGGTAGTGTCAGATGACAATATATGTGAAGTGGAACCCAACATTCTCAAATATTCATCCAGTTGAAAAATGCATAGAACAAAAAAGATTTATTTTCTTATTATAAAAGAGGTACATATTAAGTGTTTTAGTAAAAAGTTTTAACCCTAAAACACCCCCTTAGAACGAAAATTTGGAGATGCCATATAGCTTCTGTTCGAATCCTGGTTTTACTCTCGGACAAACGGATTTTGCAAACTGATTTTTTTTTTTGCATCTATCATCTTATAATCATCTGAACCGTGTAGAATCCAAATATGGAGCCGAAAAAAAGCAGATATAGACTTTAGTTTTATTAATATAAATTTATTATTTTTGTTCTTTTTCAGTTAACGGTAGAAGAATATGTACAAGCAATGGAGCTCCTCGTAAATGATGTACGTTTCACACTCTACAACGTTTGCTACAAACGAGTACTTGTTGTATGGATTGCTCTTGCATTCACCGTACTTTTGGGATTACTCTTCTCCGGATTAACAGGATTGACTCTTTTCGCTCTTGGAGTAGCTTGGCTTGTACTCAACGCCTCCGCCATCTTTTTGTCCATGTGGTTAAAATTCAGATTAGCACGCGGACTCGAACGCTGCATGGCAAATGTTAACAAACATTTGCTAAGACATAAGATTATCTTAGCGTTGGATGATAGAGGAAGGATGTCTTGTCATAAAGTGAATCTCTGTTTCTTGTATTTTGATCCATCGCCTTGTATTGCACATCTTCAGGGTACTATTGAACAACAAGAAAAAGAGCCAGTGCAAGGCTCAAACTGGGAACAACGAATGGATATCTCAGCGAATGATATTGTGATACAGGGAAGCCGAACTACAAGACTATCCAGAAAACAGGTATGATATGTTTTATTTGAGTTCGTGAAAAGTAAATGTTGTATAAGTCATGGTTTTATACATATTAATAATTGTAAATCTGAGCTGAATTTACTTCTTGGCAAGTGAAGTAAATGCTGGGAACTCATGTTTGTTGGGGGCCATTGAGTTTTGTCATTTTTACATAAGTTTGTTAACGGAGATGTTTTTGAATGTTATTTTTTCGTGGAATAGTTTTTTATTTTACTATACATTCATTTACATTATACAGGATGTTTGTTTGAAACGTCGCACCTCGAATAACTCCTTTATTTTATGAGATACAAAAAATTCTTTAGAAGAAAAGTTAAACTAGACCAAAGGGCCCACTTAAGGACTATAATAAGAATTCTGCATCACTTTCGGTTTCAACGGAAATTGTTTCAACTTTTTTCTAGCATAGGGAATCGGTCCTTTCTTTTTTCTCTTGAAAGTACATTAAATCAGCTTTACAAGGATGTTAAAATATTATACTTTAACTTTAACCATTGCAAAATGACGACCATTTATTTACAAAATAATAAATAACATAAATTGTACTAAGTTTAAACAAAGCAAGCTTTGAAAATGATTTTGTTACATAAAAATAACCAAATAAAACCTGCAAATTTTCTTGCCTGTTATTCGAGTTTGCTATTATGATTTGTTATTATTATTATTTATTATTATTATTAAAGGTGATAACATCAAATCGCTTATAATTATGGCTTACGTACGATATTCAAATGAAGAAATTACAGATATGGTTAGGGGAATGTCAAATAAATTCTGTTAGGGCCCAGCAACTCTACCAAGAAAAGTATCCTGAAGGTAAAGGTTAGAAGACTTAGTACATAGTGTAAGAACAGCCATCAGGGAAATTCAAGAGTATATCGTTCTAAATTTAAAGGAAGAGTTTTTATTATGAATGAGAAAATGTGTGGATAACAACGGCGGTCATATTGAACATTTATAAATTTTCCTTAGTTTATTGCTAACTTAAGTCATATTTTGTTTTATTGTTTTTCCTAGTTACATAATGTTATATCTTTTTATAATTTAGTTTCTACGATTTTTGTTATTTATTATTTTGTAAATAAATGGTCGCCATTTTGAAATGGTTAAAATTAAAGTATGATATTTTGATATCCTTGTAAAGCTGATTTAATGTACTAATAAGAAAAAAAAAAAAAAAAAAAAAAAATTAAAATACTGATTTTCTATGCTAGATAAAAAGTTGAAACAGTTTCCGCTGAAACCGGAAGTGATGCAGAATTCTTATTACAGTCCTTAAGTGGGCCCTTTTGTCTAGTTTAATTTTTCTTCTGAAGAATTTTGTGTATCTCTTAAAATAAAGGAGTTGTTCGAGGTGCGGAGTTTCAAACAAACATCCTGTATATATGTAGTTTGAGCATAAGAGCATTTAGTGCTGGGGGGACCATAAAAGTCTTAATCCAGCATTGTTGTAAATTATGAATTCAACAAACTAATATTTGTGTTAGATAAAAGGCAAATTTCATCATCAATGGTTCCGCAACCCGTGAGGGTCTTTGTTCTGTTTTAGATTCTACTTGTATTTTGTCCTATTTCGCTTTCGTATCTGTTCATTCTAATTCTTTATTTTTACTTTTTTAATATCTGCCTCTATTTGGTCCATACTGATATACGTTTGGTCTTCCCTTGGCCGTACTAGTTCTGCGTAAAACGTCGACGTCCCTCAGGTCCTATGGTGAATAAGGCCCTCTGCTACGCACTGGGCCTCAAATTTTGTCCGCTAGTGTCAATTTTCTCTTACAGCCCACTATACGTAAATAACTACTTAGTATCGTTCATTTAGGCGCCCTGGATAATTCTTTCATTAACATATAGGAAAGACGTCACAAAAAAAGAAAACTGCTGCGAAAAATATACATACAGTCGGTTTCTTTGGTTTAGGCGGAACTAGATTTTCAAATCTAGTAACTTTACCGATTGATTGAAGCTTTTGAACATTTTGTTTAGCAAAAGCCTGCTCCAATGTTGAAAAAGATAGCTAGTGCCAATTTAACAAAATTTAAATTCCATTTAGTTCCGCTTAAAGGTTTGGAATAGCCTGTACAGGCTAGTTCAAACATTTAGACGGAACTAAATTTTGCGATCTAGTTACTTATTCATCGTAGTTTCTCATCGTTTGAATCGTGCTTTTTGGCGGTTTTGTTTAAGCTTTGTAAATCAAACTTACAATAAACATTTTTTGGCTAAGGTTAATATCATTTTAAAATGCCATTTTCTTTATATTTTGATTTTTTGTCTGATTCTTAATACAAATTTCCTATTTATTTATTTTTTTTGCCATTAAAATATATGAAAAAGTATTTTATTTTTGACATATGTTCGTATTTTATTTTTGACATATATTCGTTTCCATGATTTCACTGTTGGAATTTTAAATTTTCACATGCCAACGTAAAAAATGAAATAATCCAAGCAAGGTCCTTTCTAGTGACAACCTGAAAGAATTAAATTCCCATTTAGTTTCGCCTAAACGTTTAGAAATGAAATAAACTGTTGACCCCCTTTATATTTCCCAGAGGAGCAGATCTAAAAACTTGAAAAAGTCAGAGTAATTAACATTGATATGTATGGTCTATTCCAAACATTTAGGCGGAACTAGATTTTGAAATTTAGTAATTTTTGTCTATTAATTCGGACTTTTGGTCATTTTGTTTATTGTAAATCATACTCACATTGCAAATTCTAGATTAAATTGATTGTCATTATAAAATGTCCTTTTCATTGCATTTTAATTTTTTGTCTTTCTTAATACAAATTTCCCATTTATTTATTTTTTGTCTTCAAAATATGGAAAATGTATTAAAATTTTTAACATATATTATTCGTTTCCATGGTTTCGCTGTTGGAATTTTAAATTTTCACATACCAAACGTGAAACCTGAAATAACCTAAGCAAGGTCCCTTCTCGTGACAACCTAAATTTCCATTTAGTGCCGCCTAAACGTTTAGAATAGCCTATACCAGTGTAGCACATTGGGAATTTTTTATTTAAGTTATGGAATGTTTTGTATTGTTCAGAAAAGTAGAAATTAATTTTTAGTAATTATTAAATTAATAATAATAATAATGTGAGATATCAAATGAAAGATCTTGAAGCATTAACGAACAAAAATTAATTTTTATTAATCTATTCATTAAGACGCGAATTTGCCAAAATTGTGCTAAAATTTTTTATCTTCAACTGTATTTCCCAGAGAGGATGGTTTAAAAAGTCCTAAAAATACAAGTAATGTACATTGATGCAAACCGGAAAATTTATTTCTTTATTGATTATTCTATCTAATCGTATAACCCGACAGCATCTTCTCCTGTCTTCTATTTCTGTTGCAATTAATTCGCGATTCGCAAGGTTTTCCTTATAGGTTGTTGAAGATAATGAGGATTATGTGATAACCATGAATACAAATATGTATGCTCTGACTGGAATTCCAATCCAGGAACTATGCCACGTAAAGCAGAGTCGTTACCGAGACCAGTGACTCTTATACGTCCTGTATATATTTCTTACAATTCTTTTGAAGCAGCTAAATACATTTTCATTTCTTATATTTATGGTTTCTAATCCAAAGGAAATACAGTTTTAATTAATGTTTTATTTATTTTACGCTTAGCCTTTCGAATAATATTGTTAGAACTTCAAAGTCGCGTCAGACTCAAGTATGTTTTATTCGCCAGAAATAATCCAAGAAAATTGTACAATAAGTAAATATGAAACTTTAACACTTTAAAATGTTTTGTTATTTGAGTGTAGAAACATGACTTAAACAGCATTGACTTTTTATGATTCATTTGTTTTGCTTTACTTTATTATTAGACGCTTGTTTGCAACTGTTTATTTACATTTAGATAAGATTGGTATTTTATAAAAAGAATATGTCATTTGTAATGTACATTTCTTTTGTAACATAATATTTATTTTACGATGCGTTTAATATTTCTTATCGGTATAGTCATAAAAAGTAATCAGCGTATCTACACATTAAAGTATTTATTTCATTATAGTTTCACTATATTTTACACATATGTCGATGCATAAATAATAAGAATTATCTCCATACTAAGATCTAATGCCGTGATCTGCAGAGCATAACTAATTGAAATATTAAACAGTTGTTTATTTGAGCTACTGTTTTTATTAGGTAACTAGATAAATACGTGCAGTTTTTTACATTAAACACATATATATACACCTTTAAACCATTTTACTTATTAAAATATGCAATCTCATATCATCTTAACAATAAAAAAATCTGTATTTATACCCTATAAAAAACAATAATCTACAGTGCCTTATTCTTTGTTTATCATCGATAACGGAATCTTTTTTACGTCTCGGCAGATTCAGTATTTTTTAAAAATTCTTTACGTTCAGCGCATTCAGTAAGAAAATTATTAGGCGAGCTATACGTCATTTTGTAATTTATATTTTTTAAATATAAATTACAAAATCGTTAAAGAGAACGTTAAACTAGAACTTAATATCGATTAAGTTGTAGTTTATGCCGGTTTACACGTATTTACGTTGGCATAAATACGCCTAGTGTTTACTAAGCCCAAAGCAGTGCGACAATAATGTATTGGCTACGCTGGATAAGAAAAGTAAACGTTATATTTTCTTATTAGACCGGCAGTAAATCATTCGGGCCTCATTTGTCCTACGGACCATCGATTACCACCCCTGGTAAAACATTAACTATGTGCCTGTCTGTCTGTAGAGTAGCTTTTGAGGCCAATGTATGTATTTCTCGGGAAAAAGAACATTTTTTTTTTTTTTTTTAAAGTGAGTTAAAATGAAAACTCTAGATGTGTTGAACAATGAACGAAATTTTATATTTGAAATATATATTTTTACGCGGGTTTTACAGAAAATGCGCTGAAATACTTTTAAAAATTAATGGGAACCCAGCTAATACAATGAATTTTTTTATTTATAGATTATTTTTCGAAAATTACCGTTTTTTAGGATTTTGGAGGTATGACCACCAAAATTTTTATTTTTGAAAAATCTTTTTTTTTTATGGGATTTTTGCCAAAAATATTTAAAAAAACTTACGTTGATGGGAACCGGAATAGTTCAACAGGAATTTTTAATCAGATTAGTTTTTCGAAAAATACCGATTTTTTTTTTGTGGCATTGAAAAAAAAAATATTTTTTTAATTTATTGATTTATCGTGTAGAATCGAAAGAAAGCTCTTAAAATGTATGTTGAGGAATGAAAAGTAGTTTTTTAAAATTCGTTTCTTTTAACACGATTTTAGTAAAAAAATATGCCAAAAATGGGGGTTAAAGCTTTTAGGGGGTTAAACTAAAAATCTGAAAAAATTATAAGTAATGAACATTGATCTGAGCCGGAAACGTACGAGAGGAATTTTTGATCAGATTTCGGTTTTGAAAAATATTGTAGTTTTTGTGTTTTTGACAAAATTAATTATTTATTTAATTCATGGCTAAATTATGGCTAATAATGATATGGATTTTTTGTATTTATGACTGAGGTAGTGAATGTCCTTTATTATATTAAAATTTTGATGTTAACAGTTAAGAACGAATCTCCTTCTTAAAGAGCTTGCACTCATAAACTCGATCATTAGGAGTGCAAAAAAAAATTAATTTATATTTTCTAATGACGTAATATTGGCATCAATTTTTTATATCGTTATAATATTTGTTTCCCCTTTTTTAAAAATGTAGGACATAAAATAAAAGTTCTTGAACACCAGATTAACGAACAAAATTTAGTAGTTTTTTAATTTTTTTAATTTTGGTCCAATTTTTTCCAAAAATGTGGGAGGAAATATCTTTCACATTATCTCTATCATGGAATTAGTTGAAATTAAAAAAAAAATATAATAATAATACGGACCGTCACATATAAGGAGGGTAGTATTGCAAGAATACTAATTTTGAATTTTAGAGATTTTTAGAGATTTTTAGAGATATGCACGAATTAGGCTTTTTATAACACGAATCAACTTTTTTAACATTTTTTTGGTCTGTAAGCACGTGTAGAGCAAATTGGATTTTATGGATTTTTGATAAATTTGATATTTAAGCTTCAGACGTGAATATCTCGATTCGATCAACTTTTGATATAGATCTGTTCACCGGAATGGATAGTTTACTGATGTCACTTTTATGTATTTTACGAATATTTCGAAAAAAATTATTGAACAAAAACATTCTTAGCAACTTCTGTTTGAGACTTTTTGATACGACAATAAATTTTTACTATAAAAATTAAACTTTATTTTTGAGATATACATATTTCCTATGTTTCTATTTTGACATATGTATATATACGTACGTTTCTGTAATTACGATAAATTATAAATACGCACCATGAAATTGTCAATGTAATATAACACGTTATTATTTTTTCAATAATAATTTCTCTTTTATTTAAAATTCTTAACTATGCTCCTCTATTCGCGACCCCAAATAATAGTGAGACATCTGGTGGCGGCTTGTAAAATTAAACAGAAGCGTATATTTGTATAATAGTTGTACTGTGTTGTGCTGCAGTTTATGTGAATTAACATTTATTGTACGGAATTTATTGTCAATTGTACTACCTGGCGGCCGGAATTTTTTCAATAAGTATGATATTTGTTTTCCTAGAAAATTGTCTCGGTATAAGTTTTATTGCATTTCTATGAAGCACAATATGTGTTCATAGAAATTTGTCACTTCTATGTGCAATATATTGCACGTTCGTCCGGCAAGGAATACACACAGCGTGCAATATATTGCACATTTGTCCGATAAAGGTTAAGACGTATTTTTAAATATAGTGACTTAAATACAGCGCTTTTTTGCCGAAATATTGTTTGAACAAATAAATATTAAGAAAAAACTTCTGACATATACGCTTCTCGTCTGCCATCAACTGTCGTACGCAGCGCTGCCAACTTTAGTTTGAGTCGCGAATATTCAGTTTATTTTTGATAATACAAATAATAGTTTTAAATGTTAGATTGGAAGGGAAAAAAACTATTAAAACGCTTTTTTTTCCAACCAGTGCTTCAATTAACGTTAACGTTAACGTAAAACCATCACTGCAAGCATTTATTTTGAACAGTTGCAAAAGTATGCACGTAGAAAAAAACTTATTATTTATGCATCCATACATTAATTATTATAAAATTTCCATTAACACCTTTTTAAGATTTTCACCGTACACATAATCATATATAGCAATTAGGATACCTACATTATAAACTATAAATTAGGGTCGCGCGGAGCAAGTGCTCACTCGCTACCTGCAGCGTTGGGGCAAGGACTTCCTGCGCCGCCGCTTGGACTGGACGTTTGATGACGCGTCTGGCACGCATTCGGCCCCGCGTCACTTGACTACAGCGCTCTGCCCCTGTCAATACACCGAGGAGCTTCTACACAACAAACCACGACCAGATGCACGATCCTGTTGTCCTTGTTGGACAAATTTCCTCGCCAGCAGAGGCATTGATTAAACACACTGTTGGACTTCTGTCCCTGATACCGTCCTTAATTGAATTTGCATGATTTTTTAAATATTTTACACCAATAAGCATTGTTGTAATCACGTTATACATTTTTATATAAAACTAGAATTATTAATACAATGGATTTCTGGTTAATTGAGACACATCAAGAATAGATCGTTTGGTTTAATTAAGCGAATGTTGCTCCAATATTTTTGTTTCGAGTCCCAGGAACATACTGAAATAAAGCCAAGGATCATTTTACATTTTAAAGTAATCATTTTTATAATCTGGATTATTAATATTAAACTAGATTAACTAATATAGTGGATTCTGGCTAGTTAAGACAGATGAAGAATAGATCATTAAAGCCCGATGTTTCCACCTTCAGATAAACTTCTAGGTAACTATCTGACAAATAAAGTTATCTGGAACTTCATCTATTGAATAAATGTCAATACTAATCAGTGAATTCATAACGTCAGTCTCATTATCCGGTTGATAAGCATTCGATAGATAAATTTGTATTGAAAGACGAGATGACATTTATTCAGCACATAATGGATCATATAACCTTATCTGTCAGATGAGACCTTAGGTTTAACCTGACCTTTACCTGAAGGTGAAAAGACCGGGCCTTAGTTCAGTCAAGTTGTCCCAATTTTTTTTGTGTCGAGTCTAAAAGCTGTTTTACATTATACTTTTCAATACACTTTCAAACTTATGACGTCATTCAATTTTTTGAAGTAAAATCGACAGAAAGAGGCATTCAACACCTTTTTATGTTACTGTTCACTGCCAACTTAACATTTTGAAATGACAGATAAAAGTTTGGTTATAATTACCAATTTATAAATATCGTTAATTTATGCTAGTTTATTTTTAATTATAGTAAGTATTAGCCAGTATAGTTTTTATTTACAAGACTAAATCTAAATCAGGATTATTAAAAATGCCAGAAAAGTAAAATAGTACAGCATAAAAATAAACGTAAAGTTGGTAGGCCTAAAAAAGTATTGAAACTCTGACTGGAGGTAGTTTCAGAAGTTGAGTTGGATGTCAGATAGCACTGAAAGTTTGAAGGAAGTATTGTGAAGGTGTATTATTTGTGAAGGTGTAATTATACTTTTTACGTAAATACGACGCAAAAAATTCCAGTGCTAAAGAGAAAAGTATAATATAGATCAGACTTAAGGAACAGAGGTAATAAGATATACAATAAAAATAAACTGGCATTTACTTATATTGTTATTATTTATCGATTATTTGCCAATTTAGGATCTACTTCACCCAGTTTTCAGTAAATGTGTTGTAGTTTAAAGGTAGTCAATGTATAAGGGAAACTTCTCCTTATGCACCACTGTTTTTAGTATTGAAGTAGTTCATTGATTAATATCTTTCATCCCCTGTTGTATGAATCGTTGAATAAATACAAGTTTTTTGTATTTATTAGTGATAAAGGGGATTTTGAAGTCTTCTTATATCAGGCGATTTGATATATATGGAGGAGTATTCACCAGATATCGGAGTGCTTTTGTCGCATTTTGTATTGTTGTAGTTTATGTGGCTTGGCACATCCCCAAAATTAAAATTCATAGAACCAAATTGAGTCTTGAGTTTGAGTCTTGCACAGCAGTACTTTTCAAGTGGAAAGTTTTGGTTTTCTGCTATAAGCAATATTTGTCGAAATTTATGTTTGACTGTACAATGTTATTGTGTTTCAATTTTTGAGAGAACTTTTATACTATTGATTGTTAAATCTTGTTTTATAATGAAGCTCCAAAATTTCAGAGCGTAGGGGCTTTAGCATTGACGCATGTCATAATGAAGATGAATAATAGGAATATCGTTGTTCGGTTTATAATATGAACGCACAATAATTATCGCAGGAGTTCACCAAGTTGTTTTTTTCTGTGCTTGTGGACTTTATTTTTAGTTGAATTATGAGGTCCTTATTTCTATTCTTTAACATTATTAATTATAACATTGCGGTAGCAATAATATTTTCGTCAATTTTAACTACATTTTCAGTGCCATAAAACGTTAATTTCTTTTTATATAAACACAGTAATAATAACATATTGCGGGTGACCTGGCAATACCGCCTATCTGCACAAATAGAAATTTAAAGGAGAGGTAAAAAACTGCTTTATGTCAGCCGTTTTTGCGTAGTTTAAGATAAAAGTAATGCTTTGTACGAAGTTTAGGCCTTAAATATTTTTCTTGTTTAAGTAGTATTGTCACAACTTGTGCACTAATACGTGGGTTACAATGCAAACCAAGAACTTATTTTCGTTAAAAATTGTAGATAGGAGGTATTGCCAGGTCACCAGCGATATGCAGTTATACTATGTACTTAGGGGGCTTTATTATAAACAAGGCTTTATTTGTGAGCAAGTTCTAAGTTTGGTAGTAAAAGTGACTTGGACAGTGTTAGATTGATGTAGTTGAGTTTTCCATCTTTTCTTTTGGTACATAAATTAAGACGCATATTTTGGTAAAACTGTGTATTTTCTGTTTCATATACAGTTTGCTATTCAATTGCGAACGCCATTTTCCCAATTGAGTAGCACGTTGGTCTAAATAAACAAAACAATTAATCAGAATCCACTGTATAATAAAAAATGCATACAAAAAGCGAAGCAGGCGTTGTCGACTTATTCTGAAACGTTCTTTACAAATCTTTTGTATATTCCGTTTTCTTAAATATGTACAAATTTTTATTTACATAAATATATTAGAAATTTTTTATTCATTGACAGAAATTCATGCAAGTTCTCCCCCTTCACACAGTTGTTACGTTTATGTAAATTTTTAAGTATTTGTTAGACATTCCATATCTTATTAATGTCTGTTAGGTTTTAGCCGATTTTTCTAAGAAAAATCAAATCATTTAAAATATTATACAATTTTAGATGTAGATCTTATTAATTTGGGTACACTGCACAGTGCAGATGTTATGTCATAAGGCCGGTTTCTGAAAGCCTAGTTAACTATAACCAAATAGATAGAAAACGGTTGCTATGGTTACTTATGGGATTGTTATATTGTAACCGAGTTTAACCAACAGATTAAACTCGGCTAAGCTTTCAGAAACCGGCCCATAGTGTGTCTAAGACTAATTTATATTTTTAATAACGTACCCTGAGCACAAAGTACGTTAAATTGGTTTCATAAATGAGTTTATAAAATGTTAAATAGTTTTAAAAATTGTGTGAAAAGCGCAAGACTGCTAGGATGGACCAATGTACTTGAAGTTATTGTTTTGTAGTTGATAAGTGATTACGAATAAATTACTGAGCAAAGTAATAGGCAGTAGAGAAAACATGAACTACTGAACTGCTGAGCCTTCTTTGAAAATTTTTAGCTTCCTGTACTGATAAATCAGCTAAAGATATTTCGGCATTATGTATTATTAAAAATTTTAAGAACACTACTGAACACAGTTAACAAGAACACAGTTAAAAACTAAAAATAAATACGACGGCTGCCCAATAAACACTCGACCTCATAATGAAAAATTTAGTTTTTCAATTTAAAACAAATTTAATTTTTCTATATGGTCTACCGCAGTTGTTCTTAACTTTTTCAGAATCACGGAACACTTAATTTTACAAATTTTTTGCGGAACGCAGTAAAATAAAACGGTATATATATTTTTTATATTGCATAATATATTAAAAATCGCATACACAACAGTTAACATATCAGTCAATAGCAAATTATAATCAGTAAATGAAATAGAAAAAAGAAAATTATCACAATCTTTTTAATGGGATATTTGGGCCTGATGACTTTTACAAATGTTTTCAATATTTGGAGTTATGTGTGATATAGCTACTCTTATTTCGTCTTCTATATTTGTCAGCCTTTCACGTTTCGTTGCCCTATTATTCATTAATGTTGAAAAACCAAACTCGCGTAACTACGATGTTGAAAATTGTAATAAAATTTTAATCGCTTTCTCAGAAATACATAGTTTTAAACTCGGTTTGAACAGAAATCCAAAATTCTTCAACTGTTATTTCGTAAAATTTTAGGAGTGCGATCCGTTATAGAAATTGATAAAAGCTAACATAAGTACAAGTAAAGACGAGAAAACTAAAATCAATGGCATTTGCGTTTTCGTTTTTGTTTTCGTCTTAATAACGTTTTAATTTTTCACTGATTTTGGAACACTTTCTCTAAGTACACGGAACATCGGTTAAGAACCACTGTTCTACCGTAATACAGAAAATGTATACTAACGATGCTTCAAAGCCATTATCATTGCCATTATCCTTATACTGGCTTTACGGAAAGGGTGCAAAAAACCCTCAACAGCTACTATCACCTCCTTGATGGGAAACGCTTTCCACATACGATTTCTTGAATTTTGGGAACAAATGAAAGTCTGTGGGAGCCAAAACTGGTGAATAGGTTGGATGTTCTACCAATTCGAAGTTTAAATCCTTGATTAAGTTGATTTGTGTGCGAACGCGTTGATCAGTTGCTAGAAAATACAGTACTCACCTTGCACACAGCTTTTTAATGCTTATAACTTCATTTAAGATGTGATGTATCGACCCTTTTGAGAGGCCACGACTATTTCACGCTATTTTATTCGTTGATTATCCAAAACCTTATTATGCAATTGCTGAACAGTTTCTTCTGAAGTTGCTCTTTTTGGACGTCCTGAACGGGAATCATTTTCAATGCTGATACGACCACGTTTAAATTCAGTACGTTACATTTTTGTACTATTCAAAATGATGGAACAAAGTCCTTATAAACTTTGATTTACCAACTTGTGATGAATTTCCATATTTTGCAAAAAATAAATGATCACTGCACGATGTTTCATTTTTTCTATTTTAATAAATCCACAAAACTAGCTTACTTTAAACAGCTGTATACAACAAAATATATGACAGAATGACTTGTTATTTTTATATTTACTTCTAACAGATGTTTAACTCAAAAACAATTGTCGCGAGTAATACCATTTGCGAGCGAAGCTGGTTACTTATTGGACAGCCATCATATAGGATTAGTATTCAGTGGCGTAGAGTTTTATATATTAATATGAATTCAGTTAGAAAACAAGTAATTCAAAGTGGTGAAGTTGGAACAGTATTTAGGTTTTATGCCCTATGCTTTAAGTGTGAACCTATTATTCATCCCAACAAAACGTAATGATTCTGCTTGTTATTTACTTGGGTACTTAAATTATTTAAACGAATAGCAGAAAAAAATTTAAACATTCCATTAAACTCATTATGAAACCTATATTTTTAAGTTTTAATGTTATGTTAAGAACAAGTTACACGGGTTTAAACTGTTTGTAACAGTATTTTATTATCTGGGATTTGTTAATATAATTTAAAACGAGCTAATTATATTAGCATATGATCAATAGTTTAAATTTAGAATATAACATAGAATCTCTACTAAATCTGTTATTTTAAACATCGATTTACAAACGAATGACTGGTTTTTAACGCATCTAGTCCGACTTAACAGATTTAGTATTTTAAAGAAAAATATCGAATTATTGCATTTTTAATGTAGATTAAAAGAGTAAATATTAGTAAGCTAAATATTAAAGATAATTTGTTATTAGACATATTTATGCAATAATAGATATACATATTTAAATCCAGAATATGAAATATTGATTATATTTAAGGGCAACTTAAGTATCAGTTGATTTTTCTAAGGGAATCTGTACTGTATACGTATTCGGAAAAATGGGTTGAATAGAATATCTATTAAAAGCGGGAGTATGTGAATTGTACAAGTTGGAGATTTGTAGCTTCGTTAACTGTTCGAGACTTGGGACCCTAGGGCAGTGTTTTTCTAACTGTTTACGTGACACAATATAATTTTGGAAAAGTGATAGCCCATGGGGTGGGATGGTATAAAATAAATTGTATACTAAATATTAAAAAAAAGAAACATTTAATTGTAACAATTTTCAATTATTCATATATTTTGTGGGAAAATATTTTTAATTTACAGGGTTGGGTTAAAAATGTTACTACTCAAATGGGCAGTGGCCTTCGGTGAAGCATGTTTGGGAGGGCAATTGGTATGATCGGACAAGCTCGTACTATATCGCTCAACAGTAGTATAGCAACGACAAAGCACGAGCTTGTCCGATCATGCTGATTGCCCTCCCAAACGTGCTTCACCGACCGCTGCTGCAAATGGGACAAATTTTATTAACTATTTAATTAACTTGTAAATAATATACTCCTTCATTCTAAAATCCTCGAAAGGACATTCGGTCCATCATTGAATCTATAACTTAAGTCGGGAAATATTGGCGGCCATACTAAAGACTTCCTGACTATGGATGGTAACTATTGGGATGGCGACTTCCATCTACTCTGAAATCTTCCTCATTTCTTCCAAACTTAATTTAGTAGCCAAATATCGTCTGAAAAAAAAAAAAAAAAAAAAAAATACGCTCCCATTTGTGTTCTAACATTTCTTGATGGCAACGGGTGAATTTTGATTTTCAAAGATTTTGTTGATTTGAAAAATTTATGCGATTATGACAAAAATTGTTTTATGGTCCTCTTTCCTTATGCTAAATGCCTACGAAATCCTGGAATTTGTGGTAAATATTCACACTTTACATTAATTTCATTTATTTACTTTCAGATTACCTATTTATATAAATAAGTTTTGGTAAAAAAACTGTAAAATAAATAAAATAAAACCACTCAAGATGAAATTCCACAAAATTAAAATAACATATTGCTCTATATATTTCGGCTGTTAGGCCATCGACTACAGATTATTAAAATATTCAGTAGCGGACTGGGTTGGTGGGACTCGGGGACAGTTCCCGGTAGGCCGGCATAAAAACCGTGTAAAAATATAAAAATAAATAATTAAATACTATAACGCTTTTTCATCATAAAGTATTACTAGATCAATCTGTCTTTTTTAAATTGATATTTATGGTTATACGATCTGTTTGTCGAGCAAGTTGAACAGTGAGTATTTCGAAAGCCGATTTGTTCTGACATTAATAATTTAGCATCTTGCACGTGATCGATAATTTTTTTAACTAAATAACTACTTTGCTAAGATTCAATAACAAACTAATTGGCCGGTAATTTTTTGGGCTTTGATGAATCTTTAACGGGTTTTGGTGGGGTTGGACAGGCTATCATTTTTGCTACTTTCCATATAGATGGAAAATAGGCGCTGAATAATATAGCATTAACTCTTTCTATAATGTTAACTATTGATTTTTTTTTTTTTGGTAAATATTTTAAGTCAGTGTTTGTAGTTTCATCGTTCCCAGGTGCCTTTTTATTATTGTCGATATTTGTTTAAAATTTGTCAACTCTACTGTTTCAAGCATTATTTCTTTTAATTAATGAGTTAATATGAATCGGACTAGAGAAAAAATAAATAAAAGAAGTTTATTTAACTAAGCTTATGTTTAGATTTTATTAAAATCTTCATCAGAGCTAGTTAAAGTCAGCTAGCTAAACTTAAAAATATACGTTAAAATATAAAATATTATGTAGATTAAAATGTCTATAGTTTTTAAGGTTTTTGAACTCAGCGATAAGAATTAATTGAAAAATCAAGTCTGAATTCGAAGAAAAAAAAAATTCATTTTAAGTAGCTCTGATGAAGATTTTAATAAAATCGAAACGTAAGCTTAGTTAAATAAACTTCTTTTATTTATTTTTTCACTTGTCCGATTCTTATTAACTCATTAATTATATTACTTACGGACACAATTCATCAAACATATTATTTCTTTTTATATGCATAATTTCTATTATTTAAATTCAGTTGTATTGATTGATTTTTTGTTGTTTTGTAAATTGTCAATATTTTTTTTATAGTGATTTTTATTTTTTTTAAATGAAGCCGATCTATAAAAGATTCTTGGGTCGGAATAATTTGCAGTCCGCTACTGAAAATATTACATCGAAATATATATAAAATTGTTGCGTCACATCTGATGAGAACAAGGATTAGAAAATAGCATCATTATCGTAAAAGCCTTTTTAAAATTGTGAGTTATAACTTCAATCTGTTTATTAACCAATTTTTAATTAATATAATTAATAAAATATTTAAATTTTTTGGAATTTCATCTTGTGTGTTTATATTTTATTTATTTTACAATATGTCCCTATAAGTTATAGCTACGTCTATTAATTTCGTAAAAATCTTTCTTCATAAATTCAATTGCAATTCTCCTCTTAGTTCGCAGATGGACAGTGCATGTTTAATAGCTAATAGAAATAATTAAAAGTATAAAAACGTATCATTATGTACAGAATTTCTTTAGAAAGATCATTAAAAAAAAAAAAATAACAGACGACGCACGTAAATTAAATACATTGTTATAACAATGCCTTTTATTGTAACGTGTGTCGTCTGCCATCAAGAAACTGAATTTACTACATATTAGTTATGTAAGATAATCTGGCCAGGTTTTTTATTGTAATTCTACAAAATGAGAAATGATTGTTCGAAGTTTATTTTGTAGTATTATCCCACCGTTTATAGATGTACTTAATACAAACATAACTTAGACGTGATCACTAAATATGTCCCAATTTGTCGTACAAATAGCTCAATTTACCTAGCACGTTAAATTAATAGAATGTGTAGATATTCGTCCACATTGTATTACATTTTGTAGATAGTACTTTTTATCGACTGAGAACATTCATTTTTCGTTATAAGTAAACTTGCCTGTTCGGCCGTCATTTGTGTGTTGATGGTTGATGGTTGATGTCTGTATATGAACTGCAGGAGCGAGCGGCGCTACTGTACCTGAGGTATGTGTCGCGCTGGGGCCGGCAGCTGCTGAAGGGAACGCTCGGAACAACCGTGACACCTGGACGCCACTGCTCCGGCTCGCAGTGCCCGTGTCAGTTCATCGAGGAACATCTCCATTGCAAACCGGGAGGCAAGTTGACCTTGGCTAAACTGTGCCATTTACCTGACCAGAACACTGAATCTATGAGTTGCACTATTTCTTAAAACTGCCACAGATAAATGCATGTGCCACATTCATTCTTTCTTATCTATGAAATGGCGATGGGTTGCATGTTGTTTCTTAAACATATCACTGTGTACAGAAATCGCATTATAAGTTGATATATTCAGCGGTTATTTATCAGATAGTAAATAATAAATCACCACAGGCATACATTCAGAAAGAATTTTCTTACTCTCGAGTTGTGTTTCTCATTTCTAATTTTTTAAATGCTGATGCTATTTTACTTGAAAGCAGACTCCAGACGGATAGAAATACAGTCGATACCGGTTAATTGGGACACATCGGGACTTAAGCATTTTGGCCCAATTAAGCGGCTGCCCAAATTAAGCGAATTTCACTTAAAATTAAACAATGCATATTTTTCTTTCAATAATTTTATTTTATAAACTCTTGTACAAAACTATAAATTACATATGACCAAAAAATATAAACTTTTAAGAAAAAATAATAATAATTTCCAAAATAAAATAATAAATAGGTACATACAATTTAATTCAATGCAAATATGCGTCAAGTGTAGTCTGTCTTTTGTTTTTGTAACATTTCACTTCTACAAAATCAACACAGGTATTCAGTGCGGATGTAGGGCTCCCTTCATTTCCTTCCTGCATAAAATAACGCTGTAATATTAAATTCTTTGTACATATTTTTTCTTGAGAATAACATAATATGTACTGTGATCTTAAATTTACTGTCCCAATTAAGCGGAATGTTGTCCCAATTAAACATGTAAATTTACTGTTGGTTCCTTGGTTTGGTTTCTGTTCTTTGTTATTTGGCCCAAATAAGCGGCTGCCCCAATTAAGCGGTGGCCCAATTAAGCGGAATCGTCTGTATATATATATATATTTACACATTTATGTATACATTACATATAATCTCTTATATTATTTTGTTGATAACTAATGGAAAGTTTCACAAAATATTTTGTTGATTTGTAACAGTTTTTCTTAAACAACACGTTTAATGTTGTATTTAGCGGTCAATCTAGTTTCATTTTTTTCCCAAAATCTTTAATTATAGTGAGATTAGATTCATATAAATTAGTTCATTTAAATAAAAGTTAGGTTTTATTACATACTAGCTTGCGTACCCGTACCTCGTACGGTTTTTGTATTTTACATTTTTGCTTTAACGTAAATGATAAGTGAGATATTTCAATTTCAAATAGAACAGAAAATAATAGATTATTTATTCTAAACCACTCTTTTGTATATATTTTTGATTTTAAGTAAATAATAAGTGAGCTATTTATGGTATAGTTTCCCAAATATATATTTTATCAAAAACTGCATTGAAGAGAGAGGAATAGTATTTTTTCATATTTTCATTTTTTCTGTTAAGTAAATGATAAATTAGATATTTCAGCTTTATAGGTAACACTCCCCTGACCCCCTAAATAATCTTATGAAATACTGCATTGAAGAAAAGAAAAAAATGCTTCCTCATTTGGGATAGTCCAATATTTTAGTTTTAGGGTTCCACCATAACTCCCCAAATACTCATCCTTGAAAAATGCATTCCATATACATTTGATCGAAAAGGGGCTTCAAAATAAGATATTTTTTTTTAAATATTACTACATTTTTACTTAAAATTTATCTTCGTTTGCGTTTGTCTTTTTGGATTAATATTTGAAGGCATTCTGCTATCGCAGATGGTTTTTTTAGCGACAGTTTTTCATTTTGTAGATCTGAAAGTATTTCATTTTCTTTCAAATAAAACAATTTTAAATCGGCAGTTTTACGTATTTCAAGACGATTTTTTTTTGTTAATAATTGAATATTTGCGCTAAATAATCGTCCCTATATTCTTCGATTTTTTTTCCATAGATATTTTCACATCTCCCAACTAATTTAGCAAGGGCTCCCCAAAATTAATTTTAAATTATTCCCCTCCCCCCGCTTTTAATTGCTCGTAGCTCATTGCTGCTTCATACATGGCACAAGAAAATAACTATTCTGTTATGAACTATCGTCAGTAGCCTTACGTTTTTTAATTTCCTCGAAAATTGAGCATTAGTTTTCTTTCCGTGATGGTCTTAATAGTGGTAATATGGTCTTAATAGTCTTAATAGCTAGAACCACATTTGGAAAGATAAATGTGGTTTATAACACCTCATCACAGACTGACTGGAAAAATAAGCGTTTTCATCAACATCACTTTGATTCTTTTATTGATATGACGGATTTTATATATTTTCGAATTTTTCTTAGATTACGGAATTTCTTGCCATTTAAATAAGCTTTCATAGTTCTGGTTTACAGTGTTGTGCCAGATAATGATATTTTTTTATCTATATAACAAAAGATGACACCAAACTATCTAGATACAGATACCAGATTATATGATGTGTTATCTAGTTAACAAAAATAGATAATGGATAACAGATAACTAAGCCGGTTATCTGGATAAAGGATAGCAGATCATAACACTAGTATCTAGATACTTTCTACCAGATCCTTTTATCTAGTTGATGTACTGCTGGTGTACTTAACTTGGAACTGTGAATGGGCGAATCTAAATAGATGAAATTGTTAACAAACTCTCAGAGTAAGAATATCAACACCACATATCTGAATGTACTCCATTTTGTAACTACACTGTAATAGTTTGGTGACGCTAGTACGGGGATTTCCAAAATTATATTATATCGACTTATAATGTGAGCTATGTATTTAATATGATTGTTCAATACTTGACTTTTATTGACTTGTCTAGACAGTTGACTAACTTTTTATGGTTTA
Organism: Liopterus haemorrhoidalis; assembly: GCA_963971575.1. Classification (NCBI taxonomy): domain Eukaryota; kingdom Metazoa; phylum Arthropoda; class Insecta; order Coleoptera; family Dytiscidae; genus Liopterus; species Liopterus haemorrhoidalis. The sequence goes on from OZ020611.1 coordinate 190,642,639, forward strand.
TTAAGATTATTGAAAGTAATTAACGGCCAATCAACTGTCGATCAGGTCAGTTTAGAAATTGAACAATCAAAAATACAGATGTACAATAAAGGGTAAAACATATTACGAGTCAGTCAATATGTATGTCCTTTTTGTGCATCGATATCTCCTAGACTGGGCTTCAAAAGTGCTCTTATATGCCTTAATAATTGAGACTCAATATATTTATACAACACTGAGAATGTTTTTGCATGTTGAAACTAACAGTAGGTGTACTCGAAGTGAATACTTTTTCAACTACCTCCAACACAGTCTGAAAATCTAATGTACTTATTTATTGTATTATAAAATTGAATCCTGCAGATTCAGACTGATTTAAACTCGGCAAATTTAAGATTATTCAAACAGTTTTATAAACTAAATTTGCTGTTAGGTAATTAGAACTATAAATCGATAGTATATTTGCTCAATTCTGTTGCTTAAAAATCTGCTGGCTAGTTAATAACTTCCCGTGTAGAATATACAATATTAAGCAAAACTCTAGCATGAAATTTGCATCTTTCTGTGTAGCTTTATGTTCATCTTTTACGTTTAATGACTCAATATTTTTTTCTGGTCTTAGATATCTTATCTAAAATTGCTTCATATGTATCTGTCCGTAAGTCCTTAGTGTTGGAGGTAGTTTATATATTTTGGTAAATGTTTTAAAAGCACGCGTTTTTGAAAATATATCCATGTTTATCGCATTATTTAATTATTGGATATTATGTACTCCTAATTTGTATACGTCATCAACTAGATCATTTTCTAACTAAATGGTATATAAAGAGGAACAGTCAATACACAAGAAAGGAATCTTGATATTAGTCGCGAGGCTGGAAGAGTTTCAATGTCGGCTTTAATCGTTATGTATTCAATATTGGCAGCTTTATGCTATTCGTGTTTATTCGTGAAGGTCTGTGTAACTCTAGGGAGATTTATTAATCACATCCGACAGCCAAGCAGTGGATATACGTGGTATAGCGGAAAAATAAAAATATATATATTATTTCGGGCGAAAAAAACATCCGCGAATAGCGAAGATCGACTATTATATGTTAATCTTTCTAAAAAATTATTTAGTCATGAAAATGATCTATTTTATTTGGTGTGTTAAAATTCAAGTTTCATATTCATTAATTTTTACCATCTTGTTATTTATAGAAAACAGTAAATAACTGATAGACTGAATATTCAAGTCATATGTATCGACTTTTTATAAAAATAGCTATTTTTCTAATCAGAAAAATATTCTTTTATTTAGGGCAGCGTATTACTTAGTATTGTTTTTATTGAAATTAGAAACAAAATGTGTAAATACATTAATAATCACATAAATTATGTTATAAATAAGTAAAAAAATCTGTAAGTTCTTACGATAATATTAAGTTGAACATTACAATTTTTATTTAATTATGTTGACTTCGGCGCGCTCTATGCGCAGCTTATGCATCATTTACATGGTGGTGTCATAAGCGTGTCAGGGGCGACAGGCGTGTTATATTTGAAAGTTTTAATTTTAGGGTGGCGTTAAAAGCGTGGTAATTGTGCATTCTTGACTTTGACAGTTATATTTAACATACAAATTTATACAAGTACGTAGAGTAATATGTTCTTGAATTCAATTAAATCTTTCATCAAATCGAAGGAGACTTATTGTATTTTTCGGACCATAAGTCGCATGGTAGATAAGATGAACCCCAAATTTATGAGACAATTTAAAAAAGTGTAAGAAAAAAATATTCACAAATTCAATTTTTTTATTTATTATTACGATAACTTGTACCAGCAACATTCAGTTCAGCTTCACTGTCGGTACTATCACTCGTTTTATTGATGTCACTGTTAGTATGTTTTTCGTCTGAACTATTTTTGTCAGTCTCTTCCAAAATTGAGTCATCTTCAGTACCATCCAATGCGTTACTTATACAGTATTTAATAAAAGTCTTTATAATTGTCTCTTTGTTTACAGCGACCCATGAATTTTTTATCCAGGTATATACTTCTGAAATTATTTGCTGTTTAATACGTCCTGTATTAACATCACGATTTGACTTTCTCATCCATTGGTTCCATTCTTTCTACATAAAATTTTTAAATGGTTTTTTAATTGAAACACCCAAGAGTTGTAATTGACTTGTAAAGCCTCCAAGAGTGACAGATAATTCTGTTCTCATTTCTTTTAAAATTTTGGTTGATTTTGTTTTATGTGCTCTGAATTGATCCCACATTCATCGCAGACATTTTAAACACCGCACCTGTATCTTCGGATTATAAGACTCACCCCAATTTTAAGTCGATTTTCTAAATATCGATATATCAATTATGATCCGAAAAATACGATATATCCCTTTTATATACATATTTAAACCTATTGCTATACAAAAAAAAAAACTTTTTTCCACACCTATTTAATTATATTTCAATTATTAGCATTTTTTCCTGAAAAATAGTACCCATAAATAACTACAGTGAGTTATGGTTTCATAATTCACTGTTTACGGCCAATCACAAACCTACATTTCCATAATTCACTCTCGCAGATCCAATCATATTTGACAGTGGCAATGAGAGGGTCCAAAACTGCCGTGGTAGCAGGCAACGTGGATGACGCTATCACTTCCATTAAAATTATCAATTTTGAGTCTAATTTATTTGTTTAACACGTTAACTGCCAATTATGAGTTTTCTCGTAGTTAGCGTTCTTGCCCAGGACGCCTACTACGAGATTACTTGTAGTACATTGAGACATCGGCGATTAGCCTCGTTGCAGAAAAAAGGCCGATGTAAAATAAATAATATAATAATAATAATTGTAGTACATTGACTTAATAATATAATATGGCTATATCAAATTGACTTCTGAGACAAGAATCCTGAGTCTTGCCTTGACAGTCAACGTGTTAATAGGGGTGGAAAAAGTATGACATTACATTCGCGATTATGGTCATTATAATGGCTCTCATAATTGTTCATATAATAATATACTATTAGATAAAGTGGTTATAGGTTAAGTTTCAATTTTGACGAGAAATACGCATTTCCAATGACCGGCTGGTGCTGAAAGTTGATTTTTTTGACTTACGACAGCACGCTTGTGACACCACCGAGCACACCACGGTACGGTTTTTTTTTTTTCAGAATAAAGCAATTCTATTAGTTGAATTTCTTGTACCACGCTTTCATCGTCAGCATGAAAATGATGCATTGCGTTGAAAATCTATTTTTATATTAATATTGAATCAGTCACTACGCTATACAACTTTAATGTTAATTAAGTAACGGTTTCAAAAAATTAAGACAGATTTCTGCTTTGTGATAATTTTACTCGATAATGAATCTTAATTTTTTAACATCTCATTTTGGAATATATTTCGATAGAATCTCAAATTTCAAAACATTTTTAAATATTTTGCATGTTTTGATCTGTGCTGTTTCAAGTTGGTTAACTCCAATCCAAAAACTGAACAAAAAACTGCTGGAAAAGTAAAAACTGAAACCTCATGCGGGCAAGAACAGTTAACTGTTAACTTTTAACAGCACGCCTCTCATCTTCAGTGCGAGGTGTATGTTCATCAGAGATCAGATTATGATAATCGTTGATGAATTAAACAAATTTTTACCTTCTACTCCACCGTTCCATTTATTCTAAATTTCGAAAGGCTCCGTAAATTACCTGAAAAAGCAAGGCGCTGCGTTATCGTACAATAGCGTTAACTAACGTCAAATTAAGGCAACTATGTCATAAAATATATCCCTTAATTATCCCATCATGTTATAACGAAATCAGATTCATTTCTTGCCTTGAGCATTTCGAATTTGGTTTTCTCGAATTGTAAAACGAAAGAACTTATAAATTTTGCTGAATTTTAAAACTATTTACACATTTTGTAGTATTTAAATTATAGTATTGTTGATTTTATTTATTGATCTTTTATACATTATAAAAATTATTTAATTTTATTATAGCATAGTCTGGTTTGAATAGTATTTTAATAGCAAATTATTACTAACATTTTGTGTACTTACAAAAGCATATTTGTATTTATCTGTGGCAAAATCTAGTGATTGTACTTCTACTTTGGGTTGGGCACCACATTACATATATTTTAATGTTTCTCCAAATCAAAAAAATCTATACAAAATGCTCACAAGCGTTATTAGAGCGATATCAAAATTAGAACATAGAAAGATTAGACAAAAAGTGATATTAAAAATATTTCAAAAATATTAATATGTATTAAATTGGAAAATAAGTAAATGAAAATGGTGAAGATTGAACAGTATTTAGATTTCATAATTCTTTTCAGTTTGCAAAGTCGCATAAATGTGGATGTGTCGTTGGTTCATGCCAACAGGCCGAGCGGCATGCCAGTTGCAAACCGACTGATGATGTTCTGGATCAAAGAAAGATGAGCCAATGCTCATAGTGTGGATGTGCCAACAGTGCCAGTGGCATACAAATAAAACTTGAGCTTACAAAACGTATTTCACAAGCTATGCTCAACACGATTGATAGCAGACTGATGCGCTCTACCCTGAGCTGATAGTGTAGACGTCCCTGCCAACTGGCATAGTGTGAACGCAGCTTAAGGCTTGTTGTCTAACGTCAATACATGGACATTGCCTCATATATGTAGTTCTCTTCCATGCATTACGATTCTTTGTCAACTCTTTGTAGTTATTGAAAGTTATTTTCATGTTTTTCTATGTTTGCAATAACACGACTTTATATTTTCGTAAAGCTTCGAAATTACGAACGCCAGTTTTTAGTTCAGAGCATAATGGTTGTTTCGAAAACAAGTCTTTTGGCGTGCATATTACTTGTTTATTCTATCTGAGTTGGTTCGGCGTTAATAATGATCATATACTAGTGGAATAAGCCCTATAAAGAACATATACATGGTCAACGTAATACATCAAATTTATTTTTAAGGTTGGCAGCGTTAGTGAATTTTGCCCAAAGTGCGATAGCATTAGTGGTATGCCGTCCATGTTTCTGACACATATAGTAGGTTAGAAGCAATGCAGCTTTATGAACATCAAGTTTAGTTATCGCGATTGGTTATTATTTAGCCATACTCTTCTTCTTAAGCTGCATTCACGGCTTCAAAATTAATAGATTGTACACTGAGTTGTGGATAAATTTAATAGACTGTTTTAACGTTTAATAACAACGTTTACAGCTATGAAAATTAATGTGTAACGCATGCTGTGACATCTGTGTTTTTTTCAAACCAACAACGAAAGAGTAAATGCATTTATGTGACATTTTAAGAACCCTCCATCGGCGTAGAGTCTTTTTCGTTTCACGATTTCCGAAATTTGTGCATTTTTTTAGGTTATTTAAAGTAAGATTGCTAATGTCTATTTATATATGTGTCTAAAACAACGTATTAAGCATTAGTTTGCAAACTCTGTTTATAGTCCACAACGTACAGTGCATTAAATTTAGAGCTGTGAATGGTCACTTAAGTTACCATATGATAAACTGGTTAATGATAATCTACAGTGAACAACTCACTAAACACAGTGCATTAATTTATAGTTCTGAATGCTGCTTTAGGCTTCCCAGTGACTTTACAACAGTTGATATTCGATTTTTTCATATTATAACAAGTTTATCGTCACAAAAAAAATGATGCTTTTTATGCCTGGTTGTGATGAGTCCACTAAAACACCGCGACGGCCACCGCTGTATTGGTGACCTAGATACGGCGTTCCGGTATTCTCGGGAAGGGTTGTCTGCATTATTGCAGCTGGGGAGGGTGGATGTTGGATCCCTCTTCGCCCGTCCTTCGTCTTCTGAGGGGTAGCGATCCTCAGAGGTATGGGATTAGGTTGTTGGAATTGATACGCGTGTTGATTGTTCAAAAATATTGTTTAATATCACTCACCATACAGTTCATGTTTTTGGAATATTACAGTCACTCTGAACTCTCATAAAAATATATTCCAATCAAACTCTAACACTTTACAGTTTCATCTTTCGCTCTTCACCGTTCGACCGCGACCCTATGAAATCTCGCGTTCCCGCGTCTCCCAAAGTTAATAACTCTAGTTGAGTCGCTGTCGACTAGAGCGCGTTACTCATACCCTTTAAATGGTTGCATAAAATTCGTAAAACTAGATGTAAGCTAAAACTTGTAGTAAAACACAAAATTACCTAGCAATGCTTTGCAAAATTGCTAGGCAATTTTGTGATTTACTACAAGTTTTAGCTTACATCTAGTTTCAAGACTCATGCAACCGGGCATTAAGGTATTTGAAACCATTTGTTTCCTTGAGAGCTTTATCGACAGTGTAGAAGTTAGAAGTGTCATTGGTTGTAATTGAAACTCTTATAACTTCCATTTTTGTACTACTTGTAGACCAAAGCACTTGTTTGATCCAGATAATATAATAAATACAAGTTTTAGCGACATGCATCAATATTTAAAATAAAAGGATAATCTAAATTGTGATCGCTGCTTTTGATCGCCTGTCAAGCTACAAGTTGGCCGACCTGGAATCGTACTGGTCTAATCTTATCCATTCCATCATCAAGCTTTCACACTCTACGAACCATTAAAGATGTCAACGGACTGGGCGAGCCCGTTAAATCGCAGTTCTGACTTGTAACAAAAGTCTGAATTGTGAGGTTGCTAGTTCAAGTCCCCGTTGGTGATATTATTCGGGCGAGAATAATGTTTACATTACTTCCATTTTCACAATCATTCGCCCCTCATCCAGGTGTAGGAGCTCGTTCCCTGGCATAGGCGATTAGCCTCGTTGCAGAAATAGGCCGATGTAAAAAAAATAAAATAAACCATTAAATTTACTTATTTTCCAATTAAATATGAATCTAAAGTGACTTATAAAGTTAGGATTTGATTATTATGGTTTAGATTTTGGGAAACACAACCGTATAGTGCTTGATACACTATTTTGTCAACATATACACATATGTAAGATGATTGTTAATCCAGAACCAGGGTAATGTAAAAGTATACTGTGTACATTCCGTCCAATGTTGGTGAATCACTGTTTTTGCTAATTACTTATATTTTTATAAAATAAATAAAAATATATACTGTTTACTCAAAACGTTATTTTTCTATTATTAGATTACTTGTATCAGAAAAGATTTATGATATCGATATATTTGAAATTTATAGAGAAATTATCAAAGAGTTTCATAAATTTCTCTCAGGTAATAGCTTTGTTTGTGGTTAGATATTCGTTTGTTATTTATGGTTTATCCAAGATCGGTAATAAATTTATATGTTATAATATATAAAAAAAAAGATAAAACGAAGTTATAGCTCCAAAAGGCAAACATTTCATTTGGAATATAAAAAGTAGTGTTTGTTTTATGAAATTATTGTACTTTTCTCTTTTTACCGACCGTCAACATATATAAGGGAGGTATTGTGATGATACCGCTTTTGACATTTCGAGATTTCGATGGATCTCCACAAATTGAGGTCCCTACCTAACGTTTTGACTATTTTTAGCATGATGTCTGTCTGTCTGTCTGTCTGTCTGTCTGTCCGTCTGTCTGTCTATCTGTCCGTCTGTGTACACGTGCAGAGCAAATTCGGCTGAAAGGATTTTTATGAAACTTCATATTTACGCTTCTGCCATCAATGGCACGAGTTGATCAACTTTTGGTAAAAATAGGTTGACTAAAAATGGGATTTTACTCGTGTCGATTTTAAGATTTTTGTGAATATTTCACAACAGAAAAATATTTCGAAAAAAATTATTGAACAAAAGTTGCTATAAAAGCAATAACTAATAACTTTTATTTGAGACGTTTTTTGTTAAAACGAAAAATTACGACAAATTTTTGTAAATTTTTTTAAAAATTTTCCTAGCCTCAATTTTTTCATACTTATATGTAACGTTTCCATGGTCATGATAAATAATATCTCTGTTAGAAAATATTAGGCCAAGTTATTTCTACTCTGCTGCTAGAATGTATTTTATATAAGTACTTTACGATGACGGTCGGTCCTGTGGTGGCCACAGCTGATTTTTTTGATAATATTTTTGGTAACATTTTGTAAGTATAATATATTCCAGTGGTCTTCAACCTTCTTACATATACGAAACCCTACAGTTTTAGGTTATTTCTTTGAAACCCCTAGGCAAAAAGCCACAATAGGCTGTCTTTTTTTAATTTTAAGGTCAAACGTTTTGAAATAATAATATAGATGTTTGCTATTGAATTTAGTCTTGATCTAAATTGATATTTTATAGGTGACTATATATTTTAAATGTAGGTATAATATTTTATATTACTTTTTAAATAATGCAATACCTACCTAAAATAATTTTTAATGCAAATTATAAATAAAAATCAGCTGTGGCCACCTTACATAAAATACATTCTAGCAGCAGAGTAGAAATAACTTGGCCTAATATTTTCTAACAGAGATATTATTTATCATGACCATGGAAACGTTACATATAAGTATGAAAATACAAATACGTACTTTGAAAAAATTTAGAAAAATATTGATTTTTTTGGTTTTCGTTTTATCAGAAAATGTCTCAAATAAAAGATGTTAGTTATTACATTTATAACAACTTTTGTTAAATATTTTTTATTCGAAATATTTTTCTGTTGCTAAATATTTGCAAAAATCTTAAAATCGACACGAGTAAACCCCCATTTCTAGTCACCGATTTTTACCAAAAGTTAATCAACTCGTGCCATTGGTGTCAGAAACTTAAATATGAAGTTTCATAAAAATCCTTTTAGCCGAATTTGTTCTGCACGAGTACACAGACAGACGGACGGACAGACAGACTTACAGACATCATGCTAAAAATAGTCGAAACGTTATGTCTCCACCTCAATTCGTGGAGATCCATCGAAATGTCAAAATCGGTATGATCACAATACCTCCCTTATATATGTTGGCGGTCGGTAAAAATTGAATCGAATAATTAGGGTTATGCTGTTTGGAATCTTACTTATTTATTTATTATAAACATATATTAGCAATCATAAACAGAAAATCAAAGTAATATAGTAATTTATAAACATAAAATCCAATAATACAGAAGAAAGTACATATTTAAATGGTAGGTGATGTAAGAAGTAAATAATAATCACTACTTAACAAATTTAAACTTTTTGTCGAGAAAAATTAGCTGTCTTGGAATATATATGACCTATTGATGATGAAAATGGTGATTAAAAAATTTATAGCACCCTCAGATTTAAAGTTATTTAATTTTAAAAATTTACTAAAACATAGTATCCAAGCAAAGAGTCATTAAAAAACAGAATAAAACAATTTAATTAAAGTTGCGGAACCCCTGAAAACGTTCCACGGCACCCCAGGATTTCGCTGAACACAGGTTGTATACCAATGGTCTATTCCAAAAGTTTAAGCGGAACTAAATTTCAAAATCTAGTAACTTTTACCGATTGAATGGGACTTTTGAACATTTTGTTGAACAAAAGAAGCATTTAATCGTTAAAAATTGAGCTCGTGACAACCTAAAACGTATAACCTATAAAGTCCGCTTAAACGTATGGAATACACTGTACTATATACGATTTTTTTTTTCGAAATCACTTAGCAAAACAGAAACAAAGTTTAAAAAAATTAAAATCCAGGTCTGTAATTAATAACAATATTTCACACATATTTTTCATAATAATAAAAATAATTATCATATATCTTTTTTGTACAAATAATCTAATTGACCAACCTTATTTCAAAAATTGGATTTTTTTTATTCGCAGTTAAGAAATGTATACCAAATATTTTTTCTAGAATATTTTCACGTAATTAATCACTGGTCTATGTGAAGATATTCAATTATTTATTAGGTTTTTTTAGTATTTAATTAATAATTAATGTAATAGCTTAACAATATAGTAATATTTGGTATATGCATTTCGTATATTCATTTTATTTTTATATATTCATAATTTATTCATTTTTAACATGCACTTAATTTTTCTTTTTTAACAAACTTTAGTTTTAACATATTTCTTTTTCTTTTGACTAATTATTTAAATATGCATGAAATGGAACTAATATTTTCAGTGGAATTAACAACTGCAGTGGGTAAGGTTTTCAATTTAAATACTATATTTTGTCTGTTCATTTAGATAATGTGACAGATACATCATCAGTTATGCGCATACGAGCGTCATCCGGAAAGTAAAGAAGTTGGTTATTAGCAACATAAAAACCAATATATTGAATTGAAAACGGTGCTTGTTATTAATACATACAGAGTGATTTTATAAGGATGTAACAGTAAATGGCCTGAAATTGTGTGCCAGCTTGTAGTAGTAGTGATATAAATTATAAGACTTAATACTACAGTCACATATTGGCATAAACATGGAACTAAAAGAAATGTCAAACTTATTTCACATTTTTGTTTCACAAAATTGTTAAAATTACTAGATGTATAGTTTCTCCCAAACGTTTAAGAGAAACGAAATCAGATTTTTATTTTCTTAAGTTGTCACGAGCTCACTTTTTAACGATTGAATGAGACTTTTGTTAAACAAAATGCACAAAAGCCTCATTCAATAGTTAAAAGTTTTAAAATCTAGTTCTGAAGTTTCCAATATTTCAAAATATAGTATCGCTTGAACCAAAGAAACTCTATAATAATTAATACTCAATGATAATTATTAATTATTTTTGGAAACAAATACAGGCTATTTAAAAAGATTATGACATTAACATATCCTACCATATTTATAAACAAATGTTAAAATTTACAATGGCATCTGATGGTTGTTCGGTTCAAGATATTTTGAAGTAGTACATGGGATAGCGCATTTGTTACATAATTATATGCTTTTAAAATCACTCTGTATTATTAGGTATTTTTCTATAATAGTCACCATTTGGATTGATACACTTGTCATACATTGTGACGAGTTTTTGAATAGCTTTGTCGTAGAAATCATACACAACTGGACTGTGAGATCATCTGGATCAAAGTCAGGACTGCATGGTGCATGCGGCAAATATTTCAATGAAATTCAAGTTGAGCTTGAGTCAAGGCAACAATATTCAGGCGAGCGTTGTCGTGAAGGCACCATTTTCTCACCTGTATCTTCGGTTTTCATTACATTTAGTCCATAAACAGCCACAATTTGACGATGAATTTTAATTGGCCAAACATAATGTGCGTTATAATATTAAAAAAAAAAAACAACTATCGCATGCGACGAAATTTTCAGTAAAATTATTCGTGATAAAAATTAATAAAAACGCACTCAACGTATTGAGTTCTCTGTGAAACTCACCTTATGTAAGCCAGTGCCTTACTGAAGCCGACTTGACAGGAAGAACGCCGAGGGTTGATCTTTTGTATAGAAAAAACTTAAGCAGGTTTAATTTTATACTCCCTTCGTCCGAAAATATGGTCTAAATCAGCGGTTCTTAAACTGTGGTCCGCGAAACTTTTTTGATATTAACATTACATCCTCCAACTTTTCGCTTTTATTCAATTAACTCATTTAATCCTACATGGTTAGGACTTTTTGTATTTGTTGTTACCTAACTAATTATTGACATAACTAAACAATAATTAGGAAAAATTTAATTATTTTTATTCAAATGCATATTATTTATAGAAAACATATTATAATAAGATCTATTTTGAGCAATATTTGCCCAGACATGTTTGTATGAGCTTAACGTATTATAATTTGTAACTTTTCTAATTCTTTTTACTACTATTTTTATTCATTTTATGTTTTTTATTCGCAATGCTAATAAAAATGTTCATCTCTATAATTGCGCAAGACCATTTATTAAAATAACCAGCGATACATTTTTACCAATATTTATTATAACGTAGTGCCTATGAGATTACTGAGCCAGAAATTAAGTCTCAAGAACAACGTAAAATGCCAAGGGTAGGGATGGGGTCCGCAAAAAAAATGTTGTTCAAGAGGGGGTCGTCGGACTACATAAGTTTAAGAACCCCTGGTCTAAATCACTTAAAAAAATGTGGGATTAATGAAAGTAATATTATCTTTATCTTTTTTTGTTTTTATTTCTAAATAAGTGATTGCTAGGCAACTAATAAACAAATAGTTTTGCATAGGTCGAAAGTAATTCACAGGAAAAAAATTACCGCGTGATACCTGCTGTTCTAACAAAATGGCGAATTCTGATCAAAATTGTGTTGAATTGCAAGGAAGAAGTTCCAAATCGACTTAAATCACAACCGCCAAATAGTCCAGATTTTAATGTATTAGATCTTGGCTTTTTCAATTATATATAATTCTTACAACATACAGCTTCACCGAATACAATCTACGAACTGGTTGAATGCGTATAAAATGCATTTAATGCATTAAACATACAAACTCTTGATAATGTTTTTCTAACATTGCAAACTTGTCTAGAAGCAACCATATTAGCAAAAGGAGGAATTCCTCTTAAGATTACGCATATTAATAAGGCAAAACTTAATCATAAGGAGACGATTACAAACAGCAATATCATTTTCCATACAAGCTGTGGAGACAGTCACGTCCTTGTTAAATTAAAACTTTTTGCATTATTCTTTGTTTTACTAGATATTTGTAACTATTTCATAAATAAAATCATTCTAATTAATTAAAATTGTAAATGTATAACATATTTTCGGAAAAGAAAAAAATCAAAATGTATACCATATTTTCGGACGGAGGGAGTATAACACCAACGCTGCATAATATGGGTACCAGCTAACTGGATCACTAGCAAAAGATTTTCATACATTTCTACACAAATTTTAATTTCTGCGCATGATGATGTAATGTGAATTCTCTAAGTGAACGGTCTCTATTATTATTTTAGTCATAATAAATTACATATTAGAGTACGTTAAACTTAACTTTATCACAGGCAGATGTAACCCATTCTGTTGCGCAGAAACCAAATTTCGTCCATTACGTTACCAACAATTAGCTTAGCACATTTCAGTGGCGTCACTTACTTTGATTTGTGTTTGACTACGCATATTGTGCGATGTTGTTTGTTTATTTCCGTTATTATTATTTATTTCTCGTACATTTCAAGGTATACCATGTACTAAAATGAGTAAAAATGGATATGAAATACATGATTTTGTGTGTTTGGTTTCCACAACAATTGTTTAAAACCCTAATGTACGTCAATGTGATCAGCTGTTTTCTCGCGCAGAATTGATGACGTAATTTATGATACCCTGTGATGAAGTTAAGATGAACGTACTCTAGAGCTAAAATAGTTCAGACAAAATGCTTGCTAGGTATGCAATTTCATATTGAAATCTATATTTCTTAAACAGACATGTAATATTCATATACAATTATTATTATTAGTCCATTCATATCTCAGTAGTCTCAACGAGGAATGTAAGTAAAAAAATGTGAATAGAGATTTTTGTTAAAATCTAAAACGATCCAGGTGATTAATATGAAGTAGGAATAATTGAATAAAAAGACTAAAGGAAACGTTACATAAATGAAAAAATTTTAATTTTTTTTTTTTTAAACTAATTTTGCAATGTAGTTATTTTCATCGTTTGAATCGTGCTTTTTGGCCGTTTTGTTTAAGCTTTGTAAATCATACTCGCTATAAACATTTTTTGGTTAAGGTTAATATCATTTTATAATGTCAATTTCTTTATATTTAGATTTTTTGTGTCATTCTTAATACAAATTTCCCATTTATTTATTTTTTTGTCATTAACATATGTAAGAAAATATTTTATTTTTGACATATGTCATTCTTTTCCATGATCTTGCACTTGCCAATGTGAAAAATGTAATATCCCAAGCAAAGTCTCCTCTCGTGAAAACATAAAAGAAAGAAATTCCCCTTTAGTTCCGCCTAAACGTTTGGAATATCCTGTATGTTTGTGTAGTTTGTAAATCAACATCGCTAAGGTGGTCAATTTTTAACTTTGCTAGAGGATGTTCAAAATTTGGTTGTGTTTTGTTTTACACAGCTGTCAAGCTAAAATTGTAGGAATTGAGAAGTGACATTACCGTTGGCGGAGCTGTAATTCATGGCAACATGGCTGAATTGTCTAGTATTCAGCTGTCAATATGCTAACAGGGAACAGGTTAATTTAAGCACAGTACATTTTTATTTTATGAAAATGTATCTATCGACGTTCTAACAAAAAATCAACACCAGAACATATGTAATAATTTCAAACAGTACTACAGTCGCGTAGTACAATATTTGACCACCAGACTGCGTATCCGAGCGTGTCAGTTCTCAATAAATATTTTTTACAATATTTTATGAATATGTTTTGCCGTTTTATCAACAAGTAAGTGTCCAGAAATATTTAGATAAAGTCTGTTCCAAATGGTTAGGCGGAACTAGATTTTGCAGTCTAGTTACTTTCATCGTTTAAATCGTACTTTTCGGCCGTTTTGTTTAAGCTTTGTAAATCATACTTACAATAAACATTTTTTTGTTAAGGTTAATATCATTTTAAAATGTCATTTTCTTTATATTTTGATTTTTTCTGCCTTTCTTAATACAAATTTCCCATTTATTTATTTATTTTTTTATTAAAATATGTAGACAAATAATTTAATGTCATTCGTTTCCATGGTTTCATTGTTGGAATTTTAAATTTTGACATTCCAACGTAAAAAATGAAATTACGCGGAACTAAATGGGAATTTAGTTCTTTTAGGTTGTCACGAGAAGGGACTTTGCTTGGGATATTTCATTTATCACGTTGGGATGTCAAAATTTAAAATTCCAACAATGAAACCATGGAAACGATATGTCATATGTCAAATTAAATATTTTTTTTAGATATTTTAATGACAAAAAAATAAATAAATAGGAAATTTGTATTAAGAATGACACAAAAAATCAAAATATAAAGAAAATGACATTTTAAAATGATATTAACCTTAACCAAAAAATGTTTATTGTAAGTTTGATTTACAAAGCTTAAACAAAACGGGCGAAAGGCACGATTTAAACGATGAAAGTAACTAGATTGCAAAATCTAGTTCCGCTTAAGCGTTTGGAACAGACTGTAGCATATTTAATTCCAAAAAAATATCCTCTAGCCAGTGGCGGATCTACATACGGGCTAATAGGGCTTAAGCCCTGGGCCCAGATTCGCAAGAGGCCCCCAACATCTCGGACAGATACCTATTAAATTCGATTACTTAGGATTGGGGAGGTGAGGACCTTTGTTTTTGCTCTTCACTTATATTTGGGAGGTGAGGACCTTTTTTTTTTTCTTTTTTGCTCTTCACTTAGATTTGGAAGGGGAGGACCTTTTTTTTTGCTCTTCACTTAGATTTGGGAGGTGAGGACCTTTTTTGCTCTTCACTTATATTTGAAAACAAAACAAAAATATTCCTTTAGAAAACAATACTTTACTAATATTTATTAAAAATCAACATAAGTGAAGAGAATGTATTTCCCTTGGCATTTTTAAGCCCTGGGCCCCCAAAAAGCTAAATTCGCCACTGCCTCTAGCCTAGTTAAAAATTGACTACCGTAGCGCCGGGATCTTAAATTTATTTCCCTATAACGTTTATAAATGAAATTTATATGAAATGTCTAAAAAACAATGCTATTCTCACTTGTTTTTCGCGGCCTTTTGATTATTATCTTATTCATGCAATTTACACAACTCGACTTTACCTTGATATGTAAATTTAACATTTGCAAAATAATGACCTTAATTTCCTTAGTTTTTACATAAATGGCTATTATGTTAGAGGACAATTATTCTAATATTTTCTGGGGCCCGGTACATTCTCCTGGGAACCTATACAGCGCCGCGGACCACAGTTTGGGAACTGCTGCTATTATTTTAGTATATAGTTTAAACAACATATATGTAACTACTTTAAAAACAAGTGTTTTGTCTGTGATATATATGACTAAATGACAATTTTTCTGCTTCCAACTTATGTTACATTTAGATTGTGTCACCGGGCTAACTAACATAGCTACTGCACATCAAATATTCTCCTTAAATGACAAGTATAATTTGCTTTATATATCCAATGACTTAAATTTAACATGGGACGAAAATATTTTCTAAAAAAATAAAACTAATATTTCAATTTCTTATATAACATGCATTTATGGTGTGCAGTTCTATAATTATTAATACGTCTAAATTGACTAATACACAAGACTCGTAGTTTAGACAGTTATCAATTATAAATGTTATAAAGTATTTTGTTGTTTTTGTTTTAGGTTATCCATGCATGTTTTGCATTTTTATGTCTGATAGAAACGTGAGCTCTCAAGCCTATGGTGTATAACATCAAATAACGTAAAAAGTATTAGTATGGGATCAAATAACTAAGTATTGAGATTTATTAAATATATTTTATTACACAAATATATACAAAAAAAATATCAATTATACACAAACTTTCAAAGAAAATATATTATTTACATTCCAATGCTTCTTTCGCTTTTTGTTTGATTAATTCCGAACCTTTTTGAACCTCTTTTTTTAGTTTCAATAATTCATCCTTTCGATCCGCTCCACTTTCAATAGAATCTATTAACTCATTTGTAATATTCGTGAAATCTTTTAATTCATTATACCATACTTCGTTGTGATTTTCATAAAATGGATTACTTATTTCATTGTTAAAATCCTCTTGTTTCATTACTGCTTTGATGTCAGACATTATTTGACCGCATGTAAATGAACTTTGTTTAGATGGAGGTGTTGAGTTACTTCTTTTAAACATATTTGTTAATTTTATAAATTTATTCGCTTAAAATACACCTCAATAAATGTCAATTATTAGCTGTCACTTTCTAAGGTTATATTTATATGCCAACTCTCTATAACAGTGACGACACATTAAAAATTATAATACAAAAACTTATAAAAATAATACAATATTTTTAAAATATGTTCTTTAATTTACTTATTGTGTGCGTCTAAAATAAATATGGTGAGCGCCTTTATTTTTTATAATCAATAAGAGCCTGTCTTGACCGCCTCCGCGCCTAATTAATCTGTGATTAATCTCAAGTTTACTATTATTGGCAACACTGATGTGAGTAAATTTCCCTGCGTTTGTCTTCATTTAAGTCTGAAATTTATGAAATGTGAAAAAATGTCCGAAGAACAAGTTATTTATTATACAGAAACATCTGAAGAAACTGGAAATAATTGGGATGATAATGACGATGGTTTGCAAGCATTAATTCACGCTGCAACAGACGCAGATGCTCGAGATAAAGAAGCATTAATTAATGAAAACCAAAATAGTAGTCAATCTTCTGTCCCAGATAATTCTAATTATGAACCAAAGAACGAAAAGTTTTCTGGATATTATGAAAATGAATCAAAGTCAAGTGGATCAAGAAAAAGAAAACATGAACCTGTTGATGAAGTTTCTACGACCAAGTTAAAAACTGACGATGGATTTATTGAAAAACAGAGCGAAGGACATTCAAATGTTGTAGCTGCTCATTATAATACCCTGCAAGAAAAAGGATTGGATGAACGTTTAAAATCCAGAATATTTTATATGAGGAATTTTAATAACTGGATAAAAAGTATGCTTATAAATGAGTACTTGAGTAAGGTTAAAGATGTAATGAAGCATAATTCTCCGGTAAGAGTAATGGATATGTGTTGTGGTAAAGGAGGAGATTTGTTAAAATGGAGGATAGGGAATATTTCTTATCTCATTTGTACAGATATTGCTTCGGTTTCGTTAGAACAGTGTGAATCTCGATATAGAGAGATGTGTTCAAGAAGTGCTCGAGAACGTAATGCAGGTAAATTAAATTTATTTTAATATATTATGTGTGAAAATCCTGAAATACTGCTTATTGTTTAGTTTGAAATTTAGCATTTATAGGGTATTAAAAAAAGTAGTCGGAAATTTTAAGATTATATAGTACTAACCGAAAAGGGTGAAAAAAGCTTAATCAGCATGGATCCACAAAGCGACAAAAATATGAGATATTTTAGCATTGCACTACCTGTGAAACAAAACAGTGTGTGGTATTAAAATACTGTTTTACTTTGTAATTTTTGTGACATGGTTTACAAGTCTCTTTTTGATCTCAACAGTGGCTTTCAGGGCCGCACCGCGACGGCAGTTTCCAAGGAGCGGCAAATTTTCAGAATTGTTTTCTTGTAATATTAATATTATATTAAAAATAAATAAAATTCATGTGGTTTTTAATGGTGAAATAAAAGTTAATGCCATGTATATTACATAAATAATAGTAGTAATTTATATTGAGCTTTTTGCAAAAAAATTACATTTTGTCATAATCATCCAAATAGAGTGAATTCAAATAGAGTTGAGTTCACCAATAAAACTGTGCAGAAATGATTTTTCGTCTGGACTAGTCTATTTACTTATAATAGGGGTGTTAGTTTTGTTACTGCTAGCCGTAGAAGTCTTGTGTGAGTTAGGAGCTTTCAACGTGTTTATATAAAAATTTATTTTTCTATTCATAATTAATTTGCCTTCTGTCATTTATGACTGACATATTTATGTTAAACAGCATTTTATTTATATTTTAATATACAGCTTTGAAATCGTTCCTTAACTAGTTCAATAAAAAATATTATTTAATTGTCCCATTTTGTTTAAAAATATTTTATTTGTCTCCGCCACTGGCGTTATCTTGTTTGCGCAATTTTGTAACGGTCGTGGATCCTTCTCTATTTGAATCGAGTCTACCATTATTGGTAATGCACATAAGAAAGTAAAATATAATTAAACTAGAGCTTCGTAGATAATTTTCGAATTGTTATGTTGTTTTGATGTCTTTAAATATATCTTTTTATTTCAGGTAGAGTGTATAAAGCTGAATTTATCCCAGGGGATTGTACTAGAATACATTTACGAAAGCTCTACAAAGACCCTTCAATAAAACTAGATTTAGTAAGTTGCCAGTTTGCCTTTCATTATAGTTTTGAAAGTCTGCCGCAAGCAGAATGCATGTTAAGAAATGCAGCAGAATGTTTACAACCAGGTGGATATTTAATTGGAACAATACCAAATGCATATGATATTATAGCAAGACAACGAAGAGCTAAATCCAAAACTTTTGGAAATGACGTATACCAAATAACATTTTTAAGTAATCCTGATAATCCACCATTATTTGGAGCTAAATACAATTTCCATTTAGATGGAGTTGTAGATTGTCCAGAATTTTTAGTACATTTTCCAACTTTTGAGAAGTTGGCTAGAAAACATGGACTTGAGTTGGTTAAAGTAGAAAGGTTTGAGGATTTTTATCATCGTATGAAATCAGAAGGTAGTTCTTTGATGCAGAAGATGCAAAGTTTGGAGACTTATCCACCGTTACATGGCACAGAACTTTTGGGCACTGGTGCTAATGATTACAAGCATTCAGAAGAATATTTACAGAAAAATGGTGGTCAGGAACAGTGTAAAATTGGAACACTTTCAAAATCTGAATGGGAGGCAGCATGTAAGTACAATAATAATAATAGTCATGTGATAATCTTTATTGGACCAATGCTTTATTTAGATAAAATGTTTGAGTATGTGTGTGTATGTATTTATTTTTTGAGTAAGCTTTTAAACTAAAGCAGTGGTATTCAACTTGTGTTCCGCGGAACGTTTTCAGGGGTTCCACAACTATAATTAAATGGTTTTATTCTGTTTTTTGCTTGGATACAATTATGGTAATTTTGAAAATTGAATAACTTTAAATCTGACGGTGCTACTAATTTCTTAATCACCATTTTCGTCATCAGCAGGACATACAGTATTGGCCATAAAGATAGCAACTTTTGATAATCCTCTTTTATTTTTATTCTATTCAATATTTTTAAAATAAATTTTTTTTATTCTTACCTTTAACATTCCTCTACATATATTATAGTAAAAAATTAAATTTTAATAGTAAATTCTATTTTTTTTATAGTATTTATTATTTTTACCTGGCATAAAGATAGCAACTACTCTTAAAAAAATCTTGTTTTTTTATAAATTAAGAAAATGAATTATTATTAACAGATCATTTTTAATATTTTGCATAGTAAACATCAGTATTTATAACTTCCCGACATTTTTTAGGCATTGATTCTAATAATTTCGTGATCATTTCATTATCAATATTAGACCAGGCACCCTGCAAAGCTTTAAACAAATATTCAATATTTGAATGCGTTTTGTTTCTAATCTTTCTGTCGACAATCTCCCAAAGGTTTTCTATTGGATTTAAATCGGGTGACTGTAACGGCCAAGTCATTACGTTAATTTTTGAATCCTCGAAACATTTTTTGACCAACTTCGAAGAATGTTTTGGGTCATTACCATGCTGAAAAATATGTTTTAAATGCATGAACTCATCAGAATAAGGTTCCACAACATTCTGAAGGCTGTCTTTATATTTAAATCGATCCATTATTCCTTCAATCTGGTATAGAGGACCCATACCATATCCCGAGAAACAGCCCCATACCATCATACCGCGTCCGCTATGTTTAACTGTTGGCAAGGTGTATTTTTGAACTAATCTTTTATTAGCAGGCCTCCTAACATAACTTACACCATCACTTTTAAACAAATTGAACTTAGATTCATCACTAAAAATAACTTTTTTCCATTGATCCACAGTCCAGTCAATATGATTTTTAGCAAATTCTAATCGGGCCTTCACATTCTTTTTGGATAGAAGTGGTTTTTTAGCAGGACGGCGACTAAAAAGACCCTCACTAACTAATCTTCTGCGAATAGTTCTTGTTGAGATGTTTTCTTGATCCATATGTGGCAAAAGGCACAAAATTTTCTCCGATGACAAAAAGGGATTATTGGTAGATAAATAATTTTTTTATCAGTTCGTTTTGTAGTTTTTCGTGGCCGTCCTGGAATTTTTGAAACTTCAAACGTACCTTCTTCTCGAAATCGTTTTATAATTCGCGACACAGTAGATTTATGAACATTTAAATTTTGTCAAATCACATTTTGCAGCAGCCAGTCTTTAAAACCAGAAATTATTAAGTTTCTAATTTCACTTGAAACAGTTTTACTACGACCCATGATTGACAAATATAAACTGAAATATTACTTGTGCACAACATATTATTTATGGATAAAATCTGCATATTACAAGAAAATTCAAGTTGTTGCAATATTTTTGTCCAAGCAAAAATGAAGAAATAATTTATTATTAATCTGTAAGTCAGATTATTTGACTATTAATTGATGTAACAGACAAAATATGATTAAATTATAGAACTAAGAGTATTTATTTTCCAATATTATTATTAAAATTTGAAAAATTGAGATATATTAAAAGTTGCAATCTTTATGGCCAATACTGTATATATTCCAAAACAGCTAATTTTACTCGATAAAAAGTTCAAATTTGTTGAGTAGTGATTATTATTTACTTCTTATATCACCTACCATTTAAATATGTTCTTACTTTGTAATGTATTATTGGATTTTATGTTAATAAATTACTATATTACTTTGATTTTATGTTTCTATTGATTACTAATAAATATTTATAATAAATAAATAAGTAATCTTCAAAACGGCATATCACTAATTATTCGATTCAATTTTTATTTATAATTTGCATTAAAAATTATATTAGATATTATCTGTCTCATTTTGTAATACGTAACTAACAGGGAAAGTTAATTTTTACTTGCCCGACCTTAATATATAAGGGGCAAGTATTGTAATCGCGAAAATTTTCGATGTCGAGATTTTGACTGATGACCACGTTTCATGGTCCAGGGAATCCAAAAAACCTATTTTCGAAGTGCCGTCCGTATGTGTGTGTGTCTGTGTGTGTGTGTCTGTATGTATACACGATAACTCAAGAACTTCAACTTAGAGAATTCATTTTGGTACTAAAAAATTCTCCTATTAAATGGGAAGAACCCTATTGTTTTTTATAAAGATCGTTTGAATAGAAATGGGAGTTTACTCGTGTCGATTTTAAGATTTTTGCGAATATTTAGCAACAGAAAAATATTTCGAAAAAATTTATTGAACAAAAGTTACTATAAATGCAATAACTAATAACTTTTATTTGAGACGCTTTTTGATAAAACGAAAAATTTCGAAAATTTTTTGTAAAATTATTTAAAATTTTTCCATGGTCATGATAATTAATTCGTAACAAGTAAAGCAAGCCTTGGACAAAAATTTGTATAGAACATAATTTGATGTATTTTTGAAGATTAATCTAAATATTTAAAAAAAAAAATTAAATTTTTTTTTTAATTTTTTTTTTTTTTGGAGGGCAAGTCTAGCGGACGTTTCCCTTCGCCACTGGTTTATGTTGTATATTGACAATACATTTATAATATTATCATTTATATTGGTTCACACGGATACGCCAAAGTCTGTTTACACCACAACAGTCACCAAAGTAACCAGATCTAGTTTCGTATTACAAATTGAGACGGATTATAGGTATATTGGGTTATTTAAAAAGTAAAATAATATACCTACATTTAAAAAATATAGAAATATATTCAGCCATAAAATATCAATTTTGATCAAGACTAAATTCAATAATAAACATCTAAATTATTATTTCAAAACGTTTGACCTTACAACATTAAAAAAAGACAGCCTATTGTGGCTTTTTGCCTTCGGGTTCCAAAGAAATAACATTTAAACTGTAAGGTTCTGCAAATATATGAAGGTTGAAGACCACTGATCTAAAGGCAATTTTACATTATTCGCTACTATAATTACCGAAACGGCGCCACTATCGCCTTCTGAACTTTTGACACGAAAAATGATAGTCATCTGTCAATGTATTTAAATAGTATCGGTTTATGAACAATTTTTGGTGAAATTTACGTTTTCTTGTTGTATAGAGTATATTGGAATTAAAACCGGTGGTATTAATTCTTGACTTTTTGACTTTTTAATTGGTATTAAAAAGGTGTACAAATATATGTGAATCAATTTTATGATAAATTTTGCTGTTTGTAAATGAATATTTTCAGAGGTTATAATGTTGGTGCCAGGTTATACTCACAGAGAAAATAAAATATTATATTTTGAACTTAAAACATTTATTTGAATACTTAATATCTACCCATTTCTCTAGAAATTGTATAGAAAGAGAACTGGTAATTTATTCTACACAAGAAAACTGTCAAATATTTGCAAATTAACACACTTACGGAACACCCACATGAAATAACAAGGGGTTTTAATTATATTAACAATAATTTACACAACATTAAACGATTTTGTTGCACATGTGAGACAGAGAAAATGAAAAATACAACGTTAAAAGCTTGTTTAGAAACATCTGAACAGTTGAAATTCCCTTCGATAAATACAAACAAAATTTTAGAATCATTAATAAACTTTCTTCTTCACTTGTAGGTTACAAGTTGTAGCTAAACATAAGTATAAATGGTGCATTTATTAACTTTAAACACATTTTCTCGTTGGGATTAATATTAAATTGCAGAACTAGTAAAGAAACTTTGTCATGCACTATAATTTTTTTAACAAGATTCATCTAATATTGGAAGATTTTCTTCTCTGAATGCCAACCATTCACACAACAAGGAGTATTTAATCTTTTTTTTTCTTAAATTTATCACGTTATTCGTTGTAAAAACGGAGTAAGAATGGACAGAAACTAAAAAACACATGGTGAACTATACTTAAACAATGACAGTATACTTTTTAGAAGTTTTCGCTTTATTGCTGCCAAAGGGATACGCGTTAATTTGAGTCACCATTACAGTGCGATCATTAATTCCTGAGCGTTATGCAATACTTGACAGAAATATTTAGTTATAGAACTTATTTCTAAGGACATGTACACATAGGCGTACATTCTATTTTTATTATCTTATACGAGTTAATTATTAAATGAACACTGTTTTTCTCTATACGCCAATGAGTTGATAACAAATATTAAGTTCTCAATAAATTTTCGTTGTTCCTCGGGTGATTTCAGGCTAACGAAGTAATTGGTTCTTTGTTAAGTAAGATGAGGAAGTAATGGTATTCGGACTGGTCAGAAATTAAAATTAAAACAATATTTTAACTTCGCTAACGTTTCGATTTAATATTAAATCTGTGAGAAGTCATTATCAATGACTTCTCACAGTATGTGGACGATCTATTTTATTTATCAGACCAATTTATTTTATTTTGTGACTTTTTAACCTAGCTCTGATGAAGATTTAATATTAAATCGAAACGTTAGCGAAGTTAAAATATTGTTTTAATTTTAATTTCTGACCAGTCCGAATACCATTACTTCCTCATCTTATTATATTTTACGGACGTAACCATCTAATTCAAGTTCTTTGTTAAGGTTATTATTCAGTCGTGAATTAGAATGCAGTTTTGATATTTTAAAACCCATTGTTTACAATTATGTAACGCTTAGAAATTAATGATCTCACTGTACTTCTCACTACACTTTCAAACTTTTGACGTCATTCAAACTTTCAAACTACCTTCTAAAGTAATATGCGACAAAAATTCAACACCTTCTGTCTTTTGTGACTTCTCACTGCCAACTTAACATTTTGAATTGACAGATAAAAGTTCGGTTATAGTAACCATTAGCCAATATAGTTTTTATTTACCAGTCCAAATCTCAATCAGGATTATTAAATATGGCAGGAAAAGTAAAACAGTACAGCATAAAAATAAATGTTAAGCTGGTACGCCCGAAAATATATAAATTCCCAATAAAGTCTGACTAGAGTTGGAAGTCGGATTGCATTGAAACTTTGAAGGAAGTTTGTGTTTCACATTATACTTTTTACATGAACACTATGCAAAAAATGCGTAGTTCTAAAGAAAAAAATCAGCTGTGGCCACCACAGGACCGACCGCCATCATAAAGTACTTGTATAAAATTCATTCTAGCAGCAGAGTAGAAATAACTTGGCCCAATATTTTGTAACAGCGATAATATTTATCATTACCATTACATATAAATATGAAGAAACGTTACATATAAATATGAAAAAATTTATAAATTTCGAAATTTTTTTCAAATTTTTTTCGTTTTATCGAAAAATGTCTCAAATAAAAGTTGTTAGTTATTGCATTTATAGCAACTTTTGTTAAATAAATTTTTTCGAAATATATTTCTGTTGCTATGGTAAATATTCGCAAAAATCTTAAAATCGACACGAGTAAACTCCCATTTCTAGCCAACCGATTTTTACCAAAAATTGATCAACTCGTGCCATTGATGTCAAAAGCTTAAATATGAAGTTTCGTAAAAATCCTTTGCGAAAGTCGAATTTGCTCTGCACGTGTACACAGACAGACGGACGGACAGACAGACAGACAGGCAGATGGACAGACAGACCGACAGACATCATGCTAAAAATAGTCAAAACGTTATGTAGGGAAATGTCAAAATCGGTATGATCACAATACCTCCCTTATATATGTCGGTAAAAATGTAGAACAAACTTTAAAAATGTGTGAAAATTCACACTTCACGTCTATTTTTTATAATTATGAAAAAGACTGGCCCACCATTTTAGTTACTTCTAGGAATGGGAAAATGCCTGAAAACCTTAAATTAAATACGTTAATTACGTAGTTTTTTTTTTTTTTACAAAATGTAGTTCATTTTTTGGTAATGGTCACTATAATGCGATAGAGATGGTTGTGGACATTTTTTCACATGAAAAACACTAAGGGTCGAATTCATAAACGTTCCTAATCCTCACCTCAACCTTAATTGGCAATGAGTCACCCATTTGGAATTCAGAAACAAAAGTTGGATATTAGTAAATCATTGCCCACTCATTTATCTGTCAAATTTGAGTGAATAATGAGTGAGATTTGAGGCTAGTAGCTGGTAACCTTAAATTCTATTCTATGAATATTCTACTGTATTTTTTCAATTGGATGAATATTTGAGGAGTTACGAGGGGATACTAGTAATAAAATAACCGTGCAGTTAATTGAGTTATCTACCGTAGGTAATTGTGTATTTAATGTGTAATTGATCTTAACTTACCCATCCCTGATGACTGTGATCTACAGCTGCTTTTCAATTGTAATAATTAATGTATTTTCATATTTTTTTGCAGCTCTATACTTAACATTTGCTTTCAAGAAAGCAAAGACAACATGGGACTCAAAAGGAAGACCGCAGTATGAATTCAAATGAGAAACGCTGTCGTATGATCAGTTTATTAGGTATGAACTGAATAGAATAAGAGCAACAGAGTGAATTTTTAACTGTTTTTTATTAATACATTTTTTGATATATTTATAAGAAATAGAACGATATGAAATAATTTATATTTTACATATTTATACTCTGTTGAAATTTGGGGAGAAATTCCTATCTATCACATGTGCAATAATGATGATATTTCATTTTTCATTGTAATAAAACCATAAACATTCATGATGTGAATCTATGCATTACAATTCACAATTGTCCCACATTAAAATCTTGTTGCGCCGCCTATGTTGTAAGTTGGCAATGAAGTTAACAAATAGCCCTCTTAGAGCTCGTTCGGTATTAGAACAGTATTGAGAACTGACACGCTCGCTGTTTTAATAGTCATGACGTAAAATATCATCATTCTCGTGATAATGGAGAATTATTCCTTTTTTTCTTGATCCTTTTTTTTAGTTTGAACTCGAATGACTATCTGCTACAAAACTGTACAATTATATTTTAAGATCTGTATCTAAATTTAGCACAGTGAAAAATAACAGTCATGATATATGAGGTATATATTTCATAATACTTAACGAATACTGTGATATTAAATTATTGCATTTAGCCCAATTACGGAAGATTTTATAATTGTATCAATCGAAGCAGAAATTCAGTTGGTTGACTGTTATTTTTCCTGCATAAAAAGAGTGTTTTATTAAGTATTAGTGATACATATCTATTATAACCACCGTTTGTACAGCTTTTTGTAATTGAATATTATTTAATAAAAAAAAAAACCTTAAAATCAAATAAATTCTGTTTTGATGTTATGATCTGTGTGTGTGAATGTTTATGTATATAAATGAACCTGGTACTGCATTAACAGATCCAGTGCTGTTGCACAAATAAGTATGAAAAAGGTACTCCGAAAGCCAATTGACAACAAAAAAAATTAAAAAGGTATTCAGAAAGCAATTGACAACAAAAGAAAAATTAAAAAGGTAATATGAAAATTAATCAATTACAAAAAAAAATTAAAAAGTTACTCCAAAAACCAATCGACATGCAAAAAAAAAATGGATAAGGTACTCCGAAAGTCAATGGACAACAAAAAAAAAATTAAAAAGGTAATCTGAAAATTAATCGATAACAAAAAAATTAAAAAGGTACTCCAAAAACCAATTGACAATAAAAAAATTAAAAAGGTATTCCAAAAACCAATTGACAACAAAAAAAATTAAATAAGTATTCCGAAAACCAATTGACAACAAAAAAAAAATTAAAAAGGTGCTCCAAAAACCAATTGACAACAAAAAAAATTAAAAAGGTACTCCGAAAGTCAATTGCAGGGCCGGCCCGATGAGTGAGGCGGCGAGGCAATCGCCTCAGGCGCCGGATTTATCAAGGCGCCAAAAAGAATCTTTTTTAGTAAGCCAAAATAGTCGTGATTATCAAATTTGCCAAAAAATATTTTATTATTTCTGGTAGTGTTGTATTTGGACGGCACTTGTTTCAACCAAAATCAAGTGTAAGAAAGGTTTCAATGTTATTTATGGCAAACATCTGTTATGGATTTAAGTGACCTGAACCAGAGGAATTCGTGAAGATCCCTATTTACTCATCTTACACATTTACCCGCCGAATTTTCTAAAAATCTAATCATTTGAACTTTCTATTTTTATGGCAGGATAATTATTTGTACAGATGGTGACAAAATGCAACATTTTAAAAAATATTGCAGGGGTTAAAAAAAACTTTAAGGTAAGTTTTTATTTCGTTACCTATTACCAGTACACTTTATATATTTATAGAAAAATCATTCAAAAATATTTTTTTAAGTAAATTTTTAATAATAACGGATATTCTGTACTTAAGTCGATACGTCACTTGTCGGCTGTGATATTTAGAGATAAGGATTTGTTCATGATTGGAAATGGTACTCATCAAGAACCGTTTAATATTAGGGAATGTTAGTCCAATGTTAGTAATTAGAACAATGGAGGTCATCATTTGACTGATGTTATTTTTGCGTCGTAATGCTCCTCTTTTTTTTTATAATTTCCATTTTTCTTCTTTTACCTAAATAAAAGCTCGTTTGGAAAATATTGTGTGTATTTATTAAATTATCCCCGTTTAAAAACCGTCAGGTTTAACTTACGGACCCTGTATAATAATATAGGATTGATGAAAAAAGGTAGAGGTTTTTACGAGACAAGATAGTGGCTTGAGGGGAGATGGGTCAGAAAATGGGTGTGGAAAAAAGGGGGGGGGGATAAAATCAAAAGGCGCAATTTTTCTATTTTGCCTCAGGCGCCAAAAATGATCGGTCCGGCCCTGGTCAATTGACAACAAAAAAATTAAAAAGATTCTCCGAAAGCCAATTGACAAAAAAAAATTTTAAATGCACTCCGAAAGTCAATCAACAACAACAAAAATTAATAAGATAATTAATTTATTATTATTATAATATTTATACCCTGAAAGCCAATCGACAACAAAAAAAAAAAATTAAAAATGTACTCCAAAAAAAAAAAAAAACAACAAAATATAAATAAAAACGATACTACGAAAGACGACCGGTAACAAAAAAAAACAAAAAATCCGAAACACTTTGTGACAAAAAAAATGTATATTAAGACAATTGATAAAATAAAAATTAAAAAGGTATTCTGAAAGGTATACTAAAAAGGTATACAGTTTTAAAACATTATTTGGAGCAAGTGTCCCGGATGAGACGCCATCGCTTACTTACCGTGTTGTCGACACTAGCATGAGTGTGTATGAATCAATCTTGGCGAAACAAATGTGGCCCACAACAATCAAATATATATGCGGCCCACGGCAAACTTTGATTTGACCCGCAAACAATACAGACAGTTTGAACCTATTATAATTATAAAGGAATGGGAAGAAAAAATGAATCTGAAGTTACATCAAAAGCAGATATGCCATACTGGCAATAATTATTACTGAGTTAATATTAACGGCCGTTTTGCACCAGGTTAAGCTAGTTAAATAGCAGACATATCTGTTTGTCATGTAACCGCAGGCATCTGAATTAATAAAAATGTTTTTATTCGTACAGCGCACTGAATATGTCGTTATAGGCTTCTGTAACAATATCAAAATGTTACATTTTTTTTTCACATTTTTAATGTATACTGTTTATTACTAGTGCAAAAATACTATAGCTAATTAATCCATATTCTCTTAACACTCGTTCACGAACTATACTCATCCTTACACTATACAAAGTCAAGGTCATTACAAATCAAGAGAGCTAGCTGCACGTCTTAACTGGATATGATCACTGCACAGAATAAGCGCAAAGCGTCACATAACTGCTAGAACTGTCCCTCAATTATATGTATATGTACAAAATGACAATTAAAGCTCCAATTACATTACTAACTTCGGATCATCCTAAATAATTAAAATTACAAAATGTATTTTACCCTTGATCAACGATGGCGAATGTGAGATGATTTCATAACTTCATCGAATTTTGAAGATATTCAAAACAAGGAAATATACATTAGATATTATCAGTCAATATCTATCAGTTATTGATGAGGTAAAGCAAACTATTTGTGAAGGTTTACTCAGTTTCAATAACTGGAACTACATTACAATTTATTACACTACCTCACACTTTAAAAAAACATTTCCCTCTTTTCTTCAGCAAACTTCAACGATTTTTGAAAATAATACTGAAAGCAAAACAAATTCAATAAAGCAATATTTATCAAATATTGAAAAGATAAACCAAGCCTTTTTGGAAAGGTTTATTCTTAATGTAGTCTTAGGATTCGTTCAATATAAGAAAAACACAGATGTGCAGAAAACGAATTTCGACCATTACGTTATCAACAATTACTGCCGGACAAATCTGTCGTGGCCGGGCGTGAAATTTGTAGTGGGGATTATAACTTTGGCAAATTGCCTACACACGCTATTACAGTCAAGTGCATAAGTGCAACATTCAAAATATATTAAATATTTAAAATCATGGAGACAAAAAGCAAACTAGGTGGACGTGCTATTAATAGTCAAAGTCGAGAAATAATTAGCAATGTTCTTGATTTTTGTAAGCCTTTATTATTTACATTCTACTTGAAATTGCTGGAGTTTGGAAAAGACGCGGGACGGGGGTGCTCTGGTCAATAAACAACTCTACGTTTCTATAGTTTTGTTGTTCGACTGTGATGGGAGAAACTTGTGTTGTAGACGTACCTAACTGATAAATATAATGTACACGTGTAAGAATGTGAACTTGTTTCTTTGACTGTTCTCTGTATCTGTCTCTGTCTTTCATAGTGCCCTCTCTATGCGCACCATAAGCCACACTTGGCCACGAGAAGTTTGTCCGCCTGTAGTTTAACACATTTCAGTGGCGTCACTTACTTTGATTTGTTTTTGACTACAGGTATTGTGCGATTCTGTTTGTTTATTTCCGTTATTATTATACATTTCACGTTCGTTTGAAGGTATACCGTGTAATAAAATTGATGTGAAGTGTGAATTTTCACACATTTCAGGGTTTCGCAGGTATTTAGTAAGTGAATGATGATTATTTGGAATGCCAAAACAAATTTTAAGTTAAAATATATTTTTTTTTGTTAATTTTAATTCGAATGCCTAATACCATTATTCAGGTTTCTAAATATGTGCAGAATTTTTTTTTAATATAGCAAGGTTCATTAAGATTTTGAAAATTGACTTCCATTATTTGTCATAATTCCGCCCCTCTGATTTCGTGTATTCAATTTCAACAATTTCCACTGGTTATTAAATTTACGCTTTTAAAAATTAAATGCAACATTTGCCCAAATATAACTAGAATTTTGAAAAAATAGAAAAAATAATTTAAACAAAATAAAAATGCAAAAAAAAAAACTGTCTCGAGACCGGTAGCAAACCCTAGTTTGTAAATTAGAATCTCGCGTTTTGCTGACCATTACACTATGAAATTATGCTGGATTACTGTGTTACATAAGTTATTAAATATTTTACATGGTCAAGCAAAAAACACAAAAAAATACGTTATTTTCCGAAAACATAATCTGATCAAAAATTCCTGTAATACTATTCCGGTTCACACAAATGAACATTACTTGGAATTTTTTCAGATTTTTAGTTTAAACCATCTGGGCTACAGGGTGTGGGACAAAATATTTTTTGCACAATTTTCGCAAAAATCGCGTCAAAATAATTTATTTTGCAAAAATAAAATTTTTTGTTACCCTTTTGGCTTTCTTTTGATACACTACTCGGAATATATATATATATATATATATATATATATATATATATATATATATATATATATATATTTTTTTTCGATGAGCAGATATTTGTTTATATTTTTAAAGGCATATGTTTATTGGATGTTTTAGTATTTTTCCTATGTGCGGGTTAAAGAGTTATATAAGCATGTCAAATTTCAACTCTCTAGGTTTAGCCGTTTGGCTACAATTTTTACCGAACAGACAGACGACAAAATGACGGTATAAGGGTTTTTTGGCCATACCTACAATACCCTAAAAATGAGTAAAAATGTATTTAAAATATCATTTGAATTGTTTGGTATCCCTAACAATTGTTTAAAACCCTTATGTACGTCAATGTAATCAGCTGTTTTCTCGCGCAGAATTAATGACGTTATTTATGATACCCTGTGTATTTCTTATGTTGAACGAAGTCTATTTTTATAGTTTCAACAACTGGAGGCTACATTATAATTTACGAACCTCATAATATTCCATTTTAAAAAATGGATATTCCTCTAATGGCATGAAATTAACAATTTGGAAATGGAATTAGTAAAATTTCTAAATAGTTTTGTATGCAGAAATAAATTTGAAGCATTATGTACAACATTAAATAATGGCTGAAATTATTAAATTAATGACAATGAACCAGCAAAAAAATTAAACAAACAAATTTGAGAACATCATGTTACTGGTATTTTTTGCCGAGCACATTTGATTCAATAAAAAAAAAAAACATGCACAATTGTATCAACGTTTGAATTAACATATCGGTACTCCCAAGACATAGGACCAGCACAAGGCGACAAGTCAATTTTTTTCAGTTAATGTTATATATTATTATGATTGGAATACTTTTGCCTCAGAAAAAAAAGAACATGGGTGAATTATATCATGTGTAAATGTGATAAAAAAGTTGCAATAGAAAATTTTAAAAATATTAGTTGCGAAAAAATGTTCAAGTATATAATAGCTGCGTTCCTTTTACAAGTTAAAATGCTTGGCTAAGCTAAGAAGTTAGTCAAATGTCTTAGCAAGGGAAAGGGGGGAGGAAAAAACTTAGTTTATCGTAGCCAGTGTCTTTTAAATGGAACGCTCTTACAACTTAGATTAACTTAGCTTAGCTTAGATTTCTTAAGTAAAGTGGTAAAAGGAAAGCGCCTATTATATCGTCGGCTTACTTGTAAAACTTTGTAAGTCCGATTTTCGACTGTTTTGATTTTTTTTGTTTTATTATTTCCGTAAAATAATACAAAAATGATTAAATAATTATAAAATGTTTTGCCTATTGTAACTGAAATTGTATTACTGATATTTCATGAAATTTCATAAAACAAAGTTCTAATATAATGAATGTAGCAAGTTTTTTGCTTCTCCTGAAAAGTTATGCTTCTCGAACTTAGAAGTATTTACAGGTAAGCCGACGATATGCATTTAATATCAAATATTATTTTTAAGACGTACTTGTTACCTTATATCCTGACAGTAGTGCTATATGCTTGTGCGCAGTTATTTTCGTTAATGAATTTTAAAAAATATACGGGATTAAACCGACTTCGCAGGTATGACTGCACCTTAAAAGCCACTAACAAGGTAACCAGATGTACTTTCAAAAGTACTTCTTTGTAATTCTGTGTTGTTCTAAAAATTCAAATCTTTTTGCATTGATATTTATTTCAGATAGAAAGAAATATATTAAAATTTATCACATTTTAACTACAAAAAAAAAAAAAGAATACTATGAATTAATGTTATCTGATATCAGTAAAGTATTTTTAAGCCAAACACTTGTTAGAAGTCTGTTTACATTTGTTTAGCGAGTGACGCGTTCCTCAAAAACAGTGGTAGGGGTACGCAACTTGATCAAGTGGCTAGAAAGAAGCCCTTGACATGCTATTAAATCAAGTACTAAGCTGAATGGTCTATATCAGGGATGTCAAACTGGTGGTCCGCGGGCCGCATGCGGCCCAATTATTAAATTTTTGCGGTCGCAACGACTCCTAATACTATGTCTTATATAGTATAAAAATTTATTTTAACGAAATCACCTTGGGACAGAATCTGTTGGGGCCACGGCGTCAGCACTTCGGCAAAGGGCGGAAAACCAATAGTCGGGCAGTAACTGTTGCAGTTAACCAAGTTCGTGCTATATTCCATAGATCGGTGATTCCAAATAATATATTCGAAAGCAGAGCTTTCAAATAGCACTTTTCTATAGGTCCAACTGCTATGTAAATTATCAATATGTTGATTTCGACCCGTTTTTATTTTGTTATTCGATAAAGAAAATATTTTAGCAATATTTAATTGTTATTATTTAAATGTTATTTCTTTACTTCCTTCAAAAAAATATTCAGAAAAATGGTGGAAAATGCATAACAGAAGGAGTAATAATATAAATACATATCGTGCATGAATATTATTTGTTAGAAAAATTGCGCGGGGCTGATATGAGTTTGACACCCCTGGTCTACATGGTGCATGTTTAGGGTGACCATTTTCTTAAGAAGGCAATGCGGGACGGAGCAAAAAAAAAGGTCCTCATCTCCCAAATCCAAGTGAAGAGTAAAAAAAAAAAGGTCTTCACCTTCCAAATCCAAATGAAGAGCAAAAAAAAAGGTCCTCTCACCTCCCAAATCCAAATGCGGGACAAAATGTTAAAATGCGGGACGA
This sequence comes from Liopterus haemorrhoidalis, assembly GCA_963971575.1. Lineage (NCBI taxonomy): Eukaryota > Metazoa > Arthropoda > Insecta > Coleoptera > Dytiscidae > Liopterus > Liopterus haemorrhoidalis. Next base: position 190,676,720 of record OZ020611.1, read on the forward strand.
ATGGTCACCCTATGCATGTTACTACATTTTTAGTTACTTGATTTCGCGACTACACACGTGTAAACCCGCCACTATTGGTGGTCCATCCAGCTACCCACACGTTATTCTTTGTTTAGGCGTACTTATTTTTGATTTAAAACATCTGATCACCTTACTTATTATGAATCAAATTATCATCAAATAAAAAACAGCAAGTTTTCAACTAAATGGAATAAATTTCACTAATATGATTATTAACTAATAATTATATTGGTTAATTGTTATTTTTTAAATTGTATTATATTAAACAGTAATATAAAATTAAAGTTTGATACTTTTTTTGTTATTTTTTAAATTACTCATTAAATATTTGACAAACTGTTAGGATAAAGGTTCGCCATCGCTGCCTTAGTATATACGAAGATTATATAAAGCTATACAACTAAAAAATCATGCCAATTGTTACAAATGTACATTATACAAATTACTTATTTTTAAACGTAATCATAGTAACCAATATAACTATAAAAGTTTTACAAAGGACACATAATTTGTATAATATACTTGAATTATTGTTAAATTCTAACCTCTATTAAAAAACTTAAAAGCTCATCTTTGTTTGATTTATAATTAAAACCAGCTTCCGAAGTAACCAATGTAATTGTATCGTAACAATGAATACACAATTAAATATAAATATCAATTAATCAAAAACCTTTTTGTTAAGCATAATACAGGCTCTCCTACTTACAAACTTTCAGAAATAGTAACAAAACATAATACTCAAATAAAAGTTTCTACTCATTTGTCGAAATCTTACCTCTGTACAAGTTGGGAAGCGCGTATAAATTAACAGTCCAAAGTAGCAACTTGCAGTTTGATTTGATATTGTGTTTGTGACCAAATTTCTAAAATATTTTGAATTCATGGAAATGATATCTAGTGATTAGTTTGATCAAAAGTATTAGAGCTTTGTACGTGATGAAACAATGAGGTTATATTTGTATTTTGGAGCCATTTTTAAGGATTGCTCTGCTTGATCTGTGTCGTGAGACAGATCAAATTGAGCGCTTGGAAATCGCCCGCGTTACGGTCGATCGAGTAAATCAAAAATGAATTTGACAGCGCTTCAGCTGCTCCAAACCAAATAGAAAACGTTTTTTGCTGAAATATTGATTTGAGAGCAATCTCGGAGCACTTCGAGCATACAAATCGAAAACGCTATTAGTTTCACAGTGGAATATTCAACTTTTCCTAATATAACCTTCTTCGTAACTCTTATAATAAATGTTAGGCTATAGAGCAGAGCTTAAACATAAGAACATATAAATACGTTGCCAAATCACGTTTATATCTATTACAATACTAAAAAGATCTGACGAAGGCGCAAACTGCAAGTTCCTATCTTTTACCGTACCAAAACATTTCGGTTCCGTTGTCATCTTCTCATCACAATAAGCATTTTATTAAGTAAAATAATCTAACAATTTACGTATTTTTCAAATAAAACATCGTTTCTAATTTTATTTATTTTAATAATACCATCACAAAAGCAAAAAATATAAAAGTCTTCTATAATAGCTCAAAAAATTGACATAAACAAATAAAAATATTTTAAAAATATACAATTAAGTCAAATTTGTTCAGATTGTCTTAATAATGAAACTAGATTGGCACTTATAAACCTGATAAAGTCACCAAATAAAAATTTATAGAGGTAATTCTAATTAAAAATATATTATCCAAAAAATGCGTTTCACACAAAAAATATTCTAATTATATCTGTAACCAACAAAGTTCATTAAATATTCTCAAAAAAATAGAATAATAAAAAATTCCATGTAGTTGGAAATATTAAAACTGATAACTATTATTTTTAAATTAATAAAATGTATAAATATTCAAGCTGAATGAACTTATTTGATTATATATTAAATAAGAATAAAACTCAACAAGTATTATTATTTATTTTTAAAAATTCTTTTTTATGAACATATTTATTTGTTCACTTAAAGCAAAATGGTCACATTTTTGTTCTTTTCTTTTGATACAAGCAGTTTTGATATTAAAAAACAACCTGGTGTACGTAAAGGTGTGTTCACAACTCTAAAATTAGTGACTATACGCTGTGACTTGTGCACTGTTGATTATCATTAACAAGATTGTCATATAGTAACGCAAGCAACCGTTTACAGCTCTGAATGTAACAGACTATAATTTGTCGAATATAGATAGTTTTCCAAACTTTGTAGTTAGTGTGCTCTTTTTGAGATAGACATATACACACACATTAGCTATCTCACTTTACATAACCTAAAAAGTACTGCCGCACAAATTTCGGAAAACATTTAATGAAAAAGAATTGCTGTAGTTGCGGCTATGATTTTCTTATTAAAATTTAGTAAGAAATCACGTTCTCGCTGATTGGAGGTTCGTAAAAAGTTACATAAATGCATTTATTCCTTCGTAGTTGGTTTGAAAAAACATAGATGACACAACATTCGTTACGCAATAATTTTCAAAGCTGTGAACCAGTGATGGGCGTTAACACGTAAACTTTAATTGTTTACGTTTACATTTATATAAACAATTGGTGAACTTGTCAACAATGTAAACTATGTAAACTATCAAATAATGAGCGTTAGTTTAACTTATTTAATACCAATAATAAAGAGCTAATGAAAAAGTATATTGTTCAAACAATAAATTTATTAAAAAAATGGTGGGAAGAAACCGAAGAAATAGCTATGAAGAACTAGGTTTTGTTTTAATTTAAAAAAATGAAAGAAAATATAAGGCATTGAGCCAAATTTGCAATAAATCTTTTTGTTGTTAAAAAATTTAGATTGATTTTTTTAAAGAAATTTATTTTTATTTTTTATATTCATATTTACTAACTTGTAAGTAACACTTACATAATAACCAGTGATGGGCGTTTACACGTAAACTTTAATTGTTTACGTTTACGTGTAAACTTATGTAAACAATTGGTAAACTTGTCAACAATGTAAACAGTGTAAACTGTCAAATAATGAGGTTAGTTTTAGTTATTTAATACGAATAATAGAAAGTTAATTCAGTTCAAAACAATAAATTTATTAAAAAAATGGTAGGAAGAAACCGAAGGAATAGTTCTGAAGAACTAGGTTTTGTATTAACTAAAGAAAATGAAAGAAAATATAGGGCGTTCTGCAAATTTTGCAATGAATCTTTTCGTTATTAAAAAATATAGGCTGATTTTCTTAAAGGTGAAATTTAATGTATTTTGTTATTAAAAAAATTAGACTGAATTTTTTAAAGAAAAAAGTTTTTTATATTTCATATTCATATTTACTAATTTGTATGTAAAACCTGTATAATGATGCAAATTCGATTTTTATTAATATGTATATTGGCTTGTCCTAATTTTATATACATACTTTTTCATTTAAAAACGTTTCAATAAAAATTTTATTATTTATAAAAATGTATTGAAAATGAGGTTCTGTAATTCAAAACAAGTGCGCATGTCTAAATCATTGTTTACATTGTTTACAAGAGTTTTTGTGTATACTTTACATCAATTGTTTACGCGTCAACAATGAGGTAACTTACATCATGTAACTTACGCGCCCATCACTGATAATAACGCATATTCAATTTTTATTAATATGTATATTGGCTTCTTCTAATTTGATATACTTAATTTTTCTTTTAAAATTGTTTCATTTAAATTTTATTATTTATAAAAATGTATTGATAACTGGGTTCTGTAATTCAAAATAAGTGCGCATGTCTCAATCATTGTTTACAAGAGTTTTTGTGTTTACTTTACATCAATTGTTTACGCGTCAAAAATAAGGTAACTTACATCATGTAACTTACGCGCCGTAACATCACTGCTGTGAATGCTGTCATTAAACGTTAAAACTGTCTATTAAATTTATTCACAACGCACAGCATATATTCATCTAATTTGAGAGCTAAGAATGCAGCTATATAGAATGATTAGTTAATTTGAATAGGCGAAGACAGTGATATGCTGGGATCAAATGACTTATACCGATTTTCATAGTAAATTTTAAAGTGGCTCTATTCATTTGTTCAAATGAAATTTAGTGTAACATCACTTTACTTATTATGAAAACGGTAGTTATTGAGCCAGTTGTTAAGGGTTAAAGCCAGTTCTACAATAAATTCTTACTAAACAAAGATAATATCAGAAAAAAATACTGTATTTATATGTAACTTAAGATGAATGCTTGCATTTTCTTTCCCATTTCTACTAATTAATATAATTAGTGAAATGCTTTTTTGTTGTCATTGCCTTATTTGGTGGGTTGTGATATTATCTTAGTACGTAGTACGTTTATGTAGCATATTTTATTGTGAGCTGGTTGAAAATTTACTAGCACATCTCTGGATTACCTAATATTAACTATCTACAGCAGACAGGACCACTGTAAGCAGGTGTACAAATTGAACACTGCCAAGGCGCCAAATTAAATTTGTAAAATCCAATCAGCGCCTTTTTTAACACCAACTATGTGGCTTAATTTTTGGAAGATTTCACTTCTTCCGAAACGAATACTGTATCAGGGAAGTCAAATAATCTTTACGTAAGATATACTTTGCTAGTAAAGAGCCATCGGTGATCTACTCTTTTAAAAAATTAGGTTTCACAAAATTTTTCTATAAAAGATAGTAAGTAAGTCGATCGATAGTAAAAATATCGGCACAATATTTAAACTTCCACATTTCACATATTTTTATAGCTTATAAAACTTGAATTGTTGAGAAATGACATTATCAATGGCTGTGATCGAAAGAAATATGACGACAGAAGCATTTAGCCGAAAATTTGCACATAGCGAACCGGTGAATATAAGCACAAACCATTTTAATTTTATTAAAATAGGTGTAAATATTTGCGACATTTTTGAATTTTTAAGCGCTACATAGGTATCGAGGTGTATAACAGAATCATCTCGCGAAAATTTGGATATAATATTAACTTTCATTCTATTTTTCTTAGGAAACGTAAAGAAATAAAGATGCCTATCTGTATCCTTTCTTGAATGACAGCAAAAAACACTACAATTTGTTCTTCTTTTATAGGTTTTCACAACTTCTGTCGATATTGTAATAAAAATTCAACACTATAATATGCGTAATAAGTTCAAACTGTACTGCTATATTTAGTACAATAATTTGGCCAGTTAGTGTATTCGAGCGTGTCACTTCTCAATTACTTAAGCTGAAATAAGTTTTAAATTTCAAGTTTAAATAAAAGAGAAAAATGCATATTATTGTAATATTATTTGATACCAAAAATTAAAAAACATTCACAAACAAAATTTTTTACTATAACATTTTGCGATAGATGAAAAAATTATTCAAATCATCAAGTCTTTTACATTATATTTTTCTCCTTTTCATATAATATGAAACACAATACTTCCTTCAAACTTTTAATGCTATCCAACACAACTTTTAAAACTAGCTCCAGTTAGATTCTGTTTGAAGTATGGATACTTTTTCAGGCGTACCAACTAAACGTTTATTTTTGTGCTGCACAGTTTTACTTTTTTTGACATTTTTAATAATTTTGTCTGAATTCTGGTCTTGTAAATAAAAACTATATTGGCTAATGAATACTTTAATTAAATTTAACTTAGCATAATTCAAAGACATTTATAAAATGGTTTGTATAACCAAACTTTTAACTGTCACATTTAATTGTTAAGTTGGCAATGAGAAGGAACAAAAGACAGAAAGTCTTATGGCCGATTGCTAAAGAATTATTCCTAACTCAAGTTAAAATCATTTTTTTGTAGTAGCATACAAAAACAAACGATTTTAACTTGAGTTAGAGAAAACTCTTACGTTAGCAACCCGCCATTAAAGTTGTAAAAGTTTGAATGACGTTAGAAGTTTGAAAGTGTAGTAAAAAATATAATATAAAATAACCTATACGATCAGAGTAAAAAAAATACATATCACGGTATAAGAAACTGTCATTGTCGCTAACATCTTTCGGTGTTGCAGTGGGGAGAACTTCAGCCGAGCAAATACGAGCTATGTTGATACAAAACAACATCTCTCCGCCTTGCTGTTGGTTCTTTAAATTCTCAATTGAGTTATTGAAATAATAGAACATTCGCTATTATTGAACATAAGCTACTACAAATTACAATGTGATTAAAATACTGTTATCGATAGAATTTTGTAAAATGTATTATTGTTCATCTTACTATATTTCGCGTCCTAATCCCAAATCATTAGGTTATGGTGGTGTTAGGTAAAGTATACGATATTAGTAAAAACATATCATTTAATGCGATGTCCTTAGGTTAGCGAGTTCGATCCCGGTGGGGTTGTATTTTGATATTAATTTTCTATGTATCACATATCGCATTTGCGTTCAGTTATCACAACGATTTTTACTTATTTATAACTATTATATTTGTAATGTTATTTTAATTATTAGCTATTAAATTTGTACAATACCAAAAAGTCACCATTTTTTATTGAAAAGGTTAGTAAACGAAATTATTAAGGGACGGAGTGGCATAAAACAGTTTTGTTCAAAAAAGCCTTATATGTTTACGGTGGCCCTGCTCAGATTCTAATTTCTAACGTAACACCAGTTTGTTTTTAAATATTAATAGTAACAATTCTGCATAATTATATAATTTTACTGTATTTTGTTATAAGGGACAACAAGAAAAAGTATAATAAAACAAAAGTAAAATTTGCAAGTTCTTATAGCGGACTTTTACGTTCAAACTCATTACACAACTCTCTTTCTCACAAATTAGTTAAAAGTAAAATAACCTCATAAAAATTCGTAATATACAATTAATGTGCAAAAGCTGTCAAATAGTATATAAAAATAATACTTATTAATTAAATGAAGTCTTATATAAATTAATAATAAATAGACATTTTCAAAATCCAGTTGTTTCGCTCTAGAACTCTTATATAATATATATTATTTATTTAAACATCTACCTTAGTAGCTACGCAAATATATATATATATGTATATATATATCCTCATTACGGTATGTCGCTTTTCTCAAATGCCATTGTAATGAGTTATTGTAGTGAATTAGGCACACATCTCATTATTTCCAGTCGGTAACAGTTTACGAAATAACCCAACTAACATAATTTTAATCGAACATAATCTACTTTCCTCGTCATTGAACCACAATCAACGGTACTATTAGAATATCTAACATATAAAGACAAAACTGCGAACCCATTATCAAAATATATTTTATATTCTCAATAATAATTAAAATTAATGATTAAATATACAATAAAGAAAAAAAAAGTTAAATATTTAATTAAAAAATTAATATTAGGCAATATATAGTTATATAGCTCGATTCATATATCGAGAAACTGCCAAGGGCATTATTACACACGTTTCTTTCAGAACGCAGCCTAGTACAATCAGATTTAAGCTGCGTGCACAGCTCTAAAATTTATAGACTATACGCTGTTCACTGTCGATTGTCATTAACAAGTTTGTCATATGGTAACGCACCGTTCACAGCTAAATTTAATATACTATGCGTTTCCGACTATAGACAGGTTTCCAAACTTATAGATAGTGTGCTGTTTTAATGAGATAGACACAAACACACATCTCACTTTACATAACCTAAAAATACTGTCGCACAAATTTCGGAAATCGAGTAACGAAAAAGAATTGCTGTAGTTGCGGTATAATTTTGTTATTAAAATTTAGTAAGAAATCACGATCTCACTGATGAGGGAGTTCATAAAAAGTCACAAAAATGCATTTACGCCTTCATAGGTTTGGAAAACATAGATGTCACAACATTCGTTCAGCATTAATTTTCATAGCAGTGAACGCTGTCATTAATTTTTAAAACTGTCTATTAATAATATTGATAGATGTAGCTGTTAACTCTTGATGGAACATGATGAATAAATAGTAAATAATACACTTGGTTATATTCCACAAAATATTTTATTAAAACTTAATATATTTCGGCTTGTTAGGCCATCTTCAGAAGAATGAATGTACAAGAAATGCAGAATTGAGAGTAAATATGCACAGCGAGAAGGGCATAATTAATGACCAATTATGGATCTGTTAGAATCTCCCATTCTCAGGACTATGGTCAGTGGTATTTCCTAATCCCTTCCCACACCTATTTGTTCGTAATAGTTTACTTGTATATTTAGGTAATATTATCAGCATTTCTTGTATATTCATTCTTCTGAAGATGGCCTAACAAGCTGAAATATATTAAGTTTTAATAAAATATTTTGTGGAATATAACCGAGTGTATTATTTATTATTTACTGTCTATTAAATTTATTCACAACGCACAACTAAATTTAGAGCTGTGAACGTAGCTTTAAATGACAACGTGCCTATCCCCACCAGAAATGAACATGTGTACATCTTAAGCAATGACCTTCGCAGTTCCAACAAAAAGCAATCGAGTTATAGAAAAAGTATGTAGAGCCGGATCTATGTTAGAGTGCATTTTTTGCCACCTTGAAAAGATCAAATTTTCCACAAGGAGTGTGAGCGCACGAACGTTCGGATAGCAGCGGCGGTTTAAAAAGGCTACATGCTCTATTTTCTTAACAGTGCGGTTATCGCCTTCTAAAATTACAAGGGTCATTCAAACATAAATAGAACTTTTCAAAAAACCAAAAAAACATCTTATTCTGTTAAAATATGTGTAATGTACATACAAGTTAATTTTCTACATAGTTTCCTTGAATATATAAGAGCTTACGTCATCTATACCCTGTTCGAAATGCAGAAATAGTAATAAAATCATGTGAAGGATTGAAGTCGCTACCCTATTGGTAGTCGCATAAAATTAACAGGTCAACAGCCACCGAACGACGAGAGTTCGACAAAATTATCACGTGAACATTGCATGATTACAACTTCGTGATTTTGAACAGAGTATAAACACTTGTTTAGTAACCATTTGTTTAGCGGGAGACGCGTTCCAAAAAAACAGTGGTGGGGGATTACTACTTCTTGATTCCGAACAGAATTTAGTTTGCAGCTTTTTCATTCCCGTGTCATTCTTTAATGGACGTGTCCGAAGCCACTTGCACTGAGGGAAACTATATAGAAAAATACTTGTTTGTATAGTCCATCGAAGCAAACAAAAAATAAAGTCCCTGGGTAGGCGTGGCTTAGCGCTCTATGCGTTCTCAAATACACTCAACGGCATATTACACTCGCACGAAATTCTATATATGTGTGAACTATTATATATAAATATTAATAATAGTTATAAATACAAATCAATTTTGAGTTATAAATTCAAATCAACTTGAATTATATCAAACACAAATACTAAAGCACAAATTATACAAATAAAGCGTAAAATCGTACTTATCAGTTCTGTGTCCGACTATACACATTCTTTAAGGTGGTTCCTAATTGGACAGACGGAAACCCGTCTAAAAATGTTCAAATTAGTTCACATATTTTCCGGGGTTCTTGTTTGCTTCGTGACACTATACATTAGAAATATTTTAACTGAATAACGAATTTTTGGAAACGTTTGGTCTATATTTGACTGACACTCGTAAACAAAAGAAAAGAGACGCGCACGGGTGTTTAAATATTTATGTAATTGTGTTATTTCCTTTTTGGCTTTGTGTAGAATTTAAAGGAGAAGGTTTGGTTTGAATTTTATGAGGTGACACTAACAATCTGGGTATAGTAACATAAGATAATACACCAGGTGATCAATATTGATTGTTTTGGCCGCTCCATCACTATAGTTTTTCGGCCGCTTACCAATTATCGTGAACAAAACTAAACCCATAGACGTGCGTGCTACTATAAAAAAATACCATACATGTAGATTTTGACATAATATAAAAGATTATTCAATATACGCACCTGATAACGAACTATGGAGCACAATTTTTAATAAAATTGTTGATAAATAATAAAATATTAAACTGAATAGATGTTAAACAATAGTTTTTTTTTTTTTTTTTATTTCGTATGGTATCTAGGATTCAGAGATTTTCAGGTCGCGTTTAGCGCTTTCTAGCCTAACCTAACGACTACGTATTACGGTAGCTAAGACCGCCGGCTTTACGTGTCCTCTGAAAACAAGCCCCATATTCCCAAATATTAATTCAGAACTACAGGTAGTCATTTAAGGGAAGGTTGAATGGGCCTACGGTTGCAACGGTCAAGAATTTTTGTGAAAAATCTTTTGCTCGTTTTGATCAAACTCACGATCTCACATTTACAAAACGAGTGAGTTGACCACTACGCTACTGCAACCGCAACAATAGGTTATAAAAGAAATGGACGGTACACCGCTCAAGGAAACACATGTTACTTGCATATGCGCAGAAGTGACATTTCACACAAAATTAGTTCCTGGAATAAAATATTATACATAATGGAATAAAAATGGTATATTTTACGGTCAATCAACATTTATCACCAGGTAGAGTACATACTAAAAGACTTAACCCTTTCACCCCTAATTATTTTTTACCAGCTTTCAAAACCCGTCTCTGAATCAAATCTGAAAAGGTGGCAAGTCAACTTGTATTATGGATAATTTGTCAAATGTAGTTTTCTACATCCTAAAATATTCGAATAACTTTTTGGGATAAGCGTGCGTAGAATACGTTCACGTAGAATTTATGATATCGATCTTTAATTAGTCTCCAGCTATTTAATCCTAATTTAGGATGTATTTACAACATTTTCTTTCGCCTTTTCCCAATGAGAATAGATCACAAATTACAGTACTTTTCTTCAAAATACCCTGTTAACTGTTTATTGACTTCTTCGTATCTGATTGTTTCTGTTTACACGATTTTCGGTTAATATATCCCGCTCGTGCGCTCACTAATTATTTATCAGTATCGGTGGTCACATCACTGCGGTTAAATAACCGCGCAATCAAAAAAAAGTTTCGTACGCGATTCTTGTACAATTAAAAGGATAATTTAAAATAGCGTAACTTAAAATTTCATTTGTTAGTCTTTTTCCCCCCGAAATATAATACTTTTGCGGTTATTTTTGTAAGTAAATAAAAGCTGTTGGTATTTCGTTAACTGTGCCCGACATTCTATGTCCGCGATGTCGATTCACGTCGCACAGGGAATATTTTGAGTCTGTCTGTCGCACAATTTGAAACACAGTCCATATAAGCACCGGTGCACTACGTAGGCAGTGTAGAGGTGCTTGTTTCTTATCGCTAGTGGCCCTTGGTTGCCTCTTTGGCTGCTATTATCAAAGGAGTCAGGCTAGCCAACGGCCGAGCCATCTTCAGGAACGGATGCTAAAAACACAACAGTTAAGAATTAAATAAGATTACATTGAAAAATACTCTAAATGGAAAAAGATTTGAGAACATAAAACAAAATGCAACGAGGAGAGCTGCTGGCTATTCCGGAAACTGAATTTAAGAAGTGCTTCTAAGAGTGGGTTGTGCTTCCAAATACGAGTACTTTAAAGTGGATCATCGTTGTTGTTTATATCACAACGAGAAATTTACTCTTTCTCTGGCTATAACACAAGGTCGGATTCTTTTCAGACACATCTAGTAGTTTCTAATAGATCAGGGGTGTCAAACTGGCGGCCCGCGGTCCCCAATTCTTACATTTGTGATGCCTGCAACGACTTTTTATACTATAGTAAATTTTTATACTATATGTCTTAGTATAAAAATTTATTTTAACGAAAACTCCTCGTGCCAGAATCTGTTCGATAATATACTCGTAAGCAGAGCTTTCAAATTGCACTTTTCTATAGGTGCAACTACTGTGTACAGTACCAATACGCTGATTTCGGCCCATTTTTGATTTGTTGTTTGATAAAAAAAATATATATATTTAAGCAAAATTTAATTGTTATTATTTAAATGTTACTCCTATTTCTTTATTTCCTTTAAATAAATATTCAGAAAAATGGTGGAAAATGAAAAACAGAATTAGTAATAATATAAATATACATACACCGGCCAATTTAAAGGAACAGACATAAAAATGTAATTATTTTCCCTATAGTGTATATATTGTTGATATCTCTCAGGTAATCCTCTAGTACGATGTTTTTTGGAATAATATTCAATCGGGTTGAGGTCAGGGGAGCCCGCTGGCCAACCCATTGTTGTTCTACCTACTTGATATTATGCGCATTATCCTGCATTAGGGTTAAATATTCTCCGATATATGGGGCAAAAGGTACAACATGGTCTTGAAGAATATCTTATGGGAAAAATTCGTTTGATATTCGTCCTACCCTCAAGAACGGATTAATGACGAATATTGGAGTTCCACAGTATTTGTTTTACAAGCACAAAATATGTATAGGTATTTGGTTTGAATTATTATACTAATTTGGAAATTTTCCGACAGCTGTCGCCCTTTCTCGTATTCTAGCTTAGATAATTATCTGACCATGCAATCAAAATTATAAATAGATTCAAGATACATGTTAAATGTCTATAGTGACTTACTTTAAGGAGGTCCCTGGCAGAGGCGCGCTTATCTACCTCGACAGCGAGGCACTGGTCGAGGAAATCCTGGAAGGCTGGACTTAATTTGTCCTTGTCTTTGATGTCAGGCTTGCCATTAGTCGCTATGAGGTAGAGCGCTCGCAGCGGGTTCTCGTTCAGGTACGGCGGCTCGCCTTCTATCATTTCTATCGCCATTATACCTAGCGACCATACGTCCACCTAAAAACAAAATTTATGTGTAAAACATGAATATAGATCATTATCAAAATAAGAAAATAATAAAAACACTCTACGATCTATAGAGGTTCTTTAATAAGATGTTTTACATGATTATTTGGAAAATTTATTTTATAATTTGCATATTTAAAAAATGCTAAATAAATAATATTTATATAAATAAAACAATTTATAACTATTTCTGCTAATAAATACTTATCCAAATCAGATTTTTTTTTTTTTTTTTTTATTGTCTAGATTTTATCATTACTTATTTGTCTACTAAGTTCATTCAAAACGTGATAGTCTAAATTTATAATTCGTATTTTTTATCATTAAAATTTTAATGACTGTAAAATTACAAACAGTCAACTGTATTGCATATATGACAGCTGGATTAAAAAATTGATAAAAACTACGTGGAAAGTTGTTTTTTTTTTTTTTGTACAGTATTAAATGATCACCCGGTATACAGGGTGTTTGTTTGAAACATCGCACCTCGAATAACTCCTTTATTATAAGAGATACAAAAAATTCTTCACAAGAAAAGTTAAACTAGATAAAAGGGCTCACTTAAGGACTATAATAAGAATACAACATCACTTCCGGTTTCAGCGGAAATTATTTCAACTTTTTATCTAGCATAGGGAATCGGTACTTTAATTTTTTTTCTTGAAAGTACATTAAATCAGCTTTACAAGGATATCAAAATATCATACTTTAATTTTAACCATTTCAAAATGGCGACCACTTATTTACAAAATAATAAATAACATAAAAATCGTGGAAACTAAATTATAAAAAGATATCACATTATGTAACTAGGAAAAACAATAAAACAAAATATGACCGCCGTTGTTATCCAAACATTGTCTCATTCGTAAAAAAAAAAAAAACTCTTCCATTACCTTTAGAACGACATACTCTTGACTTTCCCTGATGGCTGTTGTTACCATATGTTCTACGTCTTATAACCTTTACCTTTAGGATAACTTTCTTGGTAGAGTTGCTGGGCCCTAACAGAATTTATTTGACATTCCCCGAATGTCAGAACCATATCTATCATTTCTTCATTTGAATAACGTACGTAAGCCATAATTACAAACGATTTGATGTTATCACCTTTAATATCAAACTCGTACTAACAGGCAAGAAAATTTGCAGGTTTTATTTGTTTTTTTTTTTATGTAACAAAATCATTTTCAAAGCTTGCTATGTTTAACTTTGTACGATTTATGTTATTTATTATTTTGTAAATAAATGGTCGCCATTTTAAAATAGTTACAATTAAAGTATGATATTTTGTTATACTTGTAAAGCTGATTAATGTAATTTCAAGCAAAATAAAAGTAAATAAATAAAGTAAAGTCCATTTACCGTAACTATGAAATGACGTCACAGTTGAAAAACACACCTTGCTGCCAATTCGTAAACTGTCAAAAAAAGTTAGATTATATCGAACAACCAGGTTGACACCTAAATGTCAACCTGACAAATAACGATTGAACAATCCAATTTCAAACTGGCAACATATAAAAAATGTACCAAAATTAAATAAATAAATGTACTAACTGAGTTATGGATTGATGTTGATTAAAACATATCATAACGTTGGTACTTAAAATAACCAAGTGTGACGTCATCTCATATTTATTGTGAATGGAGTTTAGCGATTCCCTAAACTAGATAAAAAGTTAAAACTATTTCCGTTGAAACCGGAAGTGACGCAGAATTCTTATTATAGTCCTTAAGTGGGCCTTTTTGTTTAGTTTAACTTTTCTTGTGAAGATTTTTTTGTATCTCTTAAAATAAAGGAGTTATTCGAGGTGCGGCGTTTCAAACAAACACCCTGTATATGTGTTAAATTTTAACTCTCTAGGTTCAACTATTTTGCCACAATATCTATCGTATAGACAGGACACACGAGTGACGGTAAAATGATTTTTTTTTTGTTTTTCTAGAAATGTTTAAAAATTTACCTTTGGTCCATATTGCTTTCTTGTTACTACTTCTGGCGCCATCCAGTATGGTGTTCCGACCATTGTTGTGCGTTTCGACTGTTCTGGACTAATTTGGGCACAGAAACCAAAGTCAGCTACAAAATAAAATTAATACGTTACATACCTTCTTAATTTAATAATAATAATAATAGTTTCTCAATGCCTAAGAGGCGCAGAATGGCAGAGAATGCAAGATCTTCGTCTTTAGACCTCCAGCCATGGATATGAAAATTCGGTCCTATTGTCCCTAAATAAACAGGTTCATTCAAACTCATTTTAAGTATTAATCAACTGAGGCTGAGTCGACTCCAAAGCTGAATGCTATTTATAATAATAATTTAAGAAAATATAAAGCAGGAATGTGCAATCTACCCGTAGATTGCATATTCCTCGCCAGTATTAAAATATAATTTTTACTTTTCTTATCCAGCGTACCCAATATATTTCAGTCGCGAAGCTTAAGACTTGATACACACTACGCTGACGTAAACAAATGTAAACTTGCATAAGAAAGCTCTTCAACAGAACCTATGATCTGACAAAATAGAAATTGCAAAAGGAAATATGGTACGCAAAACAATTTTGTTACAAATGCAGCCCTCAACGTAAATGGATTGATTACCCTTAATCTAAAGAAAAATGAACAAATATCGGGTATAAAACGTGATACTTACTAAGTTTAACACTACCATCCAGTCCCAATAAAATATTATCACTCTTGATGTCCCTATGAATAACTTGATTACAATGTAGAAATTCTAGAGCCTGTAGCACTTCCCTACAGACTGCGGCGATCTGGCCTTCGTCCATACATGTCTCAGTCACTACATCCGTCAACGAACCACCGGGCAGATATTCCATTACTACCCACAACTCCTCGGAAACCTGTACAAACATTATATAAGTATCAAATTCAGAATCAACGATATGAAGATATTAGTGGTATTAGTATGTCTATAAAAATATCAATACAAATTAGACTTATATAAATTCCATTCGTTAACTCTTTGAAAAATGATGAGCTGCGTAAAACTAGGTGATAGACAATCTATAGAGTTCCTGTTGAATAAAGGACTCGCACAATGCTGCAAACTGGCTGCTTCAAAATAACGAAAATACATGGAGATAAATATTAGAGGTAATCCACTTTTTACTATATTACTGATGATCAGGGTTTTAGAGCTAAAGATGACGGTAATTATAGCTATATGGTGAGGTATCTAAATGAGCAGTCGCAGCGTTAGGCATCGGCGACGTCGGCGACTGCCGACGGCCTCGCGTTTGAGTTGGCCTTGCAAAAGTTATTGAAATTTTAAATATTATATATTAATTATGACATGATATTTTTACATTTCTTTGCAAATTTTAAAATCTACTTCACTAGAAAATATAAATGATGCAAAACAACTTATCCAGTACATTTTAGAAAATAATTTTGAAGAAGTATATCCAAATCTTTACATAACAATCAGAATCATGCTCACAATTCCAGTAAGTACAGCTTCTGCTGAGAGAAGCTTCTCAAAGTTAAAACCGATTAAGACCTACTTAAGAAGCACGATGAGCCAAGAAAGACTATCTGCGTTATCAGTTTTGTCAATTGAAGCTGAAATAGCGGCTGGTGTTAGTTATGACACAATTTTGAAAAGATTCAGTGAGGCTAAAAGCAGAAAATTTCGCCTTTTTTAATTTGTTCGTGTAATTTTTGTTATTAATTCATAATTAACAATAAAACTCGTATGGTACTCATAAATTTAAGTATAATTCAGCTCATTTAATTTAACGTTTATTTGACCTAAAACTTTAAAATCATTAATTTAATTTGATAAACATGAGTTAAGAACAAATAAGTGTAAATACTTATATTAAAATTAAGTGTATATAAATATGTGTTTAAAATTAATAATAACTGTTATGAGTTGTGTTTATAACTTTATATAAAATATAGTGTTTAATGGCTAAAAAGTTAAGCCAGAAGACTAGGCTAAATCAAGGTTTGTTTTTATTATCGTTTTTTTTTTTTTTTTACTGAGAAATGAAAGGGGCCTCGCAAAGCTAATTTCGCCGACGTCCACGATTGGTCTAGCGCCGCCGCTGTAAATGAGGAATACCAAAAATGTGGTTTGGAAATAATTAAGCAAAAGATAGAATATGTCGTTATCGGTGCGCAAGATATTTCGACGATATCATTAGGGCTTGCTAATCATTCAAGTATCTAGGACATACCGTATCAAACAAAGGTAAGAACGACGATGACGTAAATAATAAAGTAGGGCAAGGAACGCATGAATTTATTATTATATTTTTATGAGAAAAATCGGGGAAAAAATGCGGTGGTTCTACCAGATAACCACTGGGACACAAGAAAAACTCTTATTTTTTGTGGTATTAAATAAAAAATATGTTTTTTTTTTTTTATACGAAGTGCTACCCTACACACTGCGGATTTCCATTTTGTACGATGAGACTCGCTTTTTGTACTGCAGAATCCACAACCTAAGCGCGGTATTAAACTTCGCTTGGTACCTAACGTTAGAATTTTATGAGATTAGATATTCTATATAAGATTACTGGTTAGAAGGAATATTTCAATGTTTCAAACTCACTCTCCATCATATTTTCTCGGTAACCGACGAGTTCATCGAAGATCAATTCATCGAATCGTCAATTCATCGAAAAGAAAAATTTTGTAAATATTTGAGAGGAATGCCGAGGGGATCGGAAAGTCAAAAAATCAGTAGTCAATAAAAGTAGACAAACTAAGAAATAATTGCATAAAATTTTTTATATGGTTTAAAAAAAGGTAAATAAAGTGATATAGTGTTTGAATATAAATAAAGAAATATAATAAGAAAACTTATATAATAAAACAAATAAATTTTTATTTTTAAAGTTTAATAAGACAGGTTATGGGCAATTGCACGCAAATAATTTTTATAAATTCATACACAATGATACGCATTTTAATTGGGCTAATATGGGGGAAAATAAAGTACTATGCATCTAAAAACAAGGTAATTAGGTTAGGTTTAGTTAGTAAAAGTCTAAAACCGAGCGGAGCGAGTTACCCATCTTCTAGTTTAAGGACAAATCACTATTTTAGGTTAGGTTAGGTTAGTAAGGGTTTTGTTAGAAGAAGCCGAGCGAAGCGAGCTACCCATCATCTAGTTAATAACAAAACAAACTCACACTAACATAACAATGCCACCTGTTTAGAATCACAAAAATTATTAATAGACTAAGTATGATAGTTATTTTATAAGTGTAGTCTGTCAACTTATATTGACCACTGCTTTTTTGGCTATCCCCTAGGCATTCCTCTCAAATATTTAAAAATATTTTTTTTCCGATGAATTGACGATTCGATGAATTGATCATTCGATGAATTGATTTTCGATGAATTGATTTTCGATTAAATGATTTTCGATGAATTGATTTTCGATGAATTGATTTTCGATGAACTTACCGTGAATCTATTTTCTCGATAACGCACTTACTTCTTCTTGAAATTATCGCAACTTAATAAATCACTGTGGTTTGCCGCGAAACCACGTTACAAAGTACGAAAAATTAGACATTATGAAAAACAGATCTATAAACAATTTATCACATATTATCAGCTGATCATAAATCAATGGTAAATTCTGTAAATTCTCAATTATTCTGTATTCTGTATTATGATTCTCTATTTTATATTTGTGTTAAATATGTATTCCAATTTGTTGTAAATGACTGACTGTAAACAAATTTTTTTGTAATATGGTCAATAAATGAATATGAATATGAATACTCAGCCCAAAATATTAAAATAAAATTTTAATATACCGAAATATTTTAGCGTGAAATACTGCTTACCGCTTAACCTCAGTCTCCTTAAAAAGTTCCTGTATAGGGCATAAATATTTATCAAATTTCCCACAATATTGTATTTGCAGTATGTAAACCATTCTCGGTTCGCAGTGCCACCTACTGCATTCTTTTACGTAATGGACTATAATTAAGCATATTGCAGTAACACCTTAATCGATGCAAGCTTTATTATTTTAACATACTTTAACGTTTTAAACAGTGCTGTTTTGTGTAACTCGTACTTTTTCACCAGATATTAATTCCACTATGCAAGGCATTACTATATTTGGTATAACAATTCATACGTACAAGGTAGCTGTCAAGGTAGTTGACTACGTTGCCATGTTTGTTCTCTCGCATTACTAGGATTTCGTTGATAATAAGCTCTTTCTTGGGCTGCTGTGATAGGTTCATCTGTTTAATCGCAACCTCCATGCCTGTCGAAGTCTCCAGTGCTGTATACACAGTCCCAGATGCACTGCAATAAAAAGAAAAATCAGTAAAATATAAACAAGACTCAATATTTCTCTTTTAATTTATATTATTTATTACATGTCAAAAAGTTGGTCAGTTAGTTAAATTTTTGTCACACAGCAACGATGGCTATCACAGACCATCTTAATGACACAATATATATTAGTTTAGACTAAATAAGACAATAACTAGGCAAATAAAATTCTATACAAACACAAATATATTAAAATAAAAATCTGTTCGAAACATTGTAGACGACGGGTGATGGTAAGAGGTTGTGAAGGGGCCAGTTACCATTGGATATCATAGACAATAATAAATAGCACCTTAAAATAAGGTACAAGACTTCGCACATAAAGCAACAAGTTTGATACCCTCAGGGAAAGTATAAACCTCGTCACCCAAGGTAGACTTGATTCAAACAGAGTTGAGTACATCAATAAAGGTGTGCAGAAACCATTTTTCGTCTGGACGGGTACAATTTACTTATAATAGGGGAGTTAGGTTTGTTATTAATAGCCGTAGAAGTCTTGTATGAGTTAGGAGCTTTCAACGTGTTTATATAAAATATATATTTTATTAGAATACATCTACAATCTAAAACCGTATTTTTTAATACGAATTATTTGGTAGTGAAAGACGACGTAAGTATAAAAATACATATTTGGTAATAGAACAGTAGGATAAGTTGAGGTTATGAAATTAATTTACGTTTTGATTTTAAAAACAGTGTTTTACAAAATGCAGAAGCAATTAGTGGGCCGTAAAGGACAAGTTCTTCATAGCCAGCCAAATCCGCGAAATTATTAATAATGTTATGCGGTTTATGAAGGAGGAAGCTAATCTGAAAAACTTCAAAATTCCTGTAACAAATTTCCGGGAACGAGTGATTGCTGCAACTGGCATCTCTAAGAGTACATATGACCGAATTTCAAGAGAGGAAAATGTGTAGCAGAAGGTGATTTAATAATAGTTTTTTTTTATTCTGTATTTCTCTAAGAACGTTGCTTCTAAAGTTGGGTTTTAGGTAAGAATTAATAAATGAAAAATTAATTTAACCCACCTTTTTCTTATATTTACACCTAATAATGTTTGATGTATAATATATAAAATTTGCATATGAAGGAAGAGTGAAGACAAGAGAAAAATTATAATACAGAATTATGACATTCGTTTGAAACGTATGGAGTATATGCGAAAGTTACTGACATGCAGACAGAATGGTCAACCGATCATCTATACTGATGAAACTTATATTCATAGTTCTCACTGCCAAAATAAAAGCTGGTCAGATGGTAGTGAGAAAGGACTAAAAGTTCCGATAGTCAAAGGCAAGAGACTGAGTATCGTACATGCTGGAGGAGAAGGTGGAGAATATATTTTAGATAACATTTTGGAACAACATGGACACAAAGTTCTACGCTTGCCTCCATATCATCCAGAACTAAATCCTATTGAGAAGATTTGGCTCCTTGTTAAAAATTATATTGCCGCTCATAATATCAGCTTAAACTTAGCTGATGTGGAAAAGTTGACGAGGGAGAAATTTGCATCTCTGTCTGTAGAGCAGTGGAAGAACGTTTGCAACCATGTTAAAAAATATTAGCAACAAATTATAGAGAGGGAACATCTAATGGTTACGCACTCGATGAATTTATATTTACAGTTAACACTGGTGATTCGGACAGAGATGTGTCATATGAGAATGATGGAAATATCAGTGGGGTCGATTATTATTTAATTGTCCCATTTAGTTTAAAAATATTTTATTTGTCTCCGCAACTGGCGAAATCTGGTTTGCGCAGTTTTGTAACGGTCGTATACTCTTCTCTGTTTGAATCTTCTCTAATGATAGATAAATAGATTATGTACATGCCTAACGTCTCCCTGACATCTTCGACACATAAATGAATAAGTACTTATTCATTTATTTACATTTATATTATACAGTTGGAGTCAGGAGACGGAAACTAAGCTTTTGTGGAGTCGGGATTTTTTTACCGACTCCACAATCCTGCTTTCAATATTCGGGTATAAAACAACTTTCAAAAAGTTTGGGAACCACTGTCGTAGATGATGGATGCATAAATTAAATCAGCTTTCTAGAACAATAATTTTGTTCACGAATGAAATTTCTTGCAGATTAGAGCAAAACACATGTGAGCAATATTTCTTCTAGAGTTCACGGGCGAAATAGTTATTGTTTCTGACAAGATCTTTGTTATTCGCGGTAACTTTTAGACAGTTACGTAATCTGATCATAGCAAGTAAATCGTGTTTGTAGATTACAGTAAAAACTCTTAGTCAGAACATGCGCGTTGTTAATTTCTTGGAATTTAATTAATAAACTTAGTTCTCCCACTTAAATTTACTAAACCATAATTACAATATTATCAGTCAGATAATTTTAACATTCGCGGTGACAAGAATATCTAACATGTCTTACATCGTACATCCGCGTTAAATCTGTTCATGAACTTATTCCTCAACTGTTGGTAGATTATTAGAAACTTGATCCGCGAGTTATTGCAAAACTCAAGAATAAACGTGTCTACATGATAAGTGCAACTGCCCTTATTAGTAAATAAAAGTATGACTAACATATGTATATATTACAAAGAACAAGATAAGCTATATGCTGTTCACAACAAACTCCTCAGTATAATAGCTGCTTTCAGTACTTCATATAAAAAGTTTGGTGTCCTTTTAGTTACTTAAATAACAACTAATTGCATAATAATGATATTTTTGTGAAAGTGTCTGTAAAAGCCAAGGGAAGGGAATTTACTAAAATGTATTATGGCATTTCGTTGTCACAGGTTTAAATTAAAAACTAAGGGAAACTTGGGACACAAAGCAAACTTAATCACTTATCACAAAAAAGGAATATTTTATCTTATCTTTATCTTAATACAGTATGTGAACTTGATAAACTATCAATAATTAAATTAGGTTTTATGTTTCTTGTATAACATTGTTCGAAATGTTATGAATATTTTGTTAGTAAAAATATTTTCAAAGGTGCAACTGTTATACTTCACGATTGTAAAATGTATTTTTAAAGATTTACATAAAGATTGTTTATCTTATCTTATAAAATACAATTTTTTTGATCAATCTGTGATACAATGAACGACGAGTAAGTACTATTATTTAATTATTACAATTTATTATTACAACATTAACTATTAAAAGTAATACACAAATAATTGTCTTTAATATACTGTGCAGAAAATTTAATTTTGTGAAATTGACTTAAGCTTCGTTCAGAGCTCTTAAATTAGTCCATTATAGGCTATGATTTGTGCACAGTTGATTATCACTAACAAGTTTGTCATATGGTAACGCGAGCAATCGTTCAGAGCTCTAAATTTAATACGTTATACACTGTCGATTGTCGATAGTTTTCCAAACGTATAGTTAGTGAATTGTTTTAATAAGACGGACATATAAACACATTGACTATCTCAGTCTACATCGGAGAGAACGTTTTACATTGTATGCCTTTACATAACTTAACAAAATGTGATTGCACCGATTACAACAAATCTCACCCAAAATTACAAAGACGAACAGTAAATATGATCAATTAATGTAATTACGTTAGGTTTGGTTAGTAAAAATCTAGGACATCAAAATTAGGAAAACGATAAATAGATAATAAACATTTTACGAAGCCACCGTAGTTGGTTTAAAGACACACAGGTACCGCGCTATTCGTAACGCACTAATTTTCTTAGCTGTAAACGCTGCCTTGAATGTTAAAACTATCTTAACATAACCACAACGAACAATAAACAGTCAACTAATTTAAAGAGTTCTGAAAGCAGCTTTAGAGATAAAAGGTAATTAAGTGAGATTGTTCTGGTTAAGTTTCACTGATTTCTATATTAAATTTATTTTATTATATTAAACAAATCTTTTTGTTCTATGCAGTTTTACTACTGGATGAATATTTTGGGAATTTACGGGGTTCCCTAAAACTAAAATCTTGACTAAATTCACTTATTTTACATTAAAAATGTATATTAGAAAATTTATTTAGATGAAGTAACAAATTTTTCTTCTTAATTTTCTTTTCTGTTTAATGCATATTTTAATAAGATGAATATGTAGGCATAATCACAAAAAAAAAAATAAGGAGCCCTGCCTATAAGGTTGAAATTACTCACTTATTTATTAAAAATGTTAAGAAATAATTATTTGTTCAATCCAGTTTTTAATAAAATTAATATTCGGAAGGTTAAGGAAAGTCCTACTTATAAATGAAATATCCCACTTATTATTAACATCAAAAATGTATATAATAAAAAAAAAAGTATGAACTACGGGCAAGTCAGCTAGTCTAAATAAATTTAAACTAAACTAAATATGAATTTTATTTTCTAGAGAGAAAGCTGAGAAAAAGAGCAACGAAGCTAAAATTCTTTACGATATCCAACAATATAGCAATGCGCTTCATCATTATAGCGAAGCAATACGATTATGTCCCACCAACTATAAATACTGGGGAAACCGTTCAGCATGTTATTTAATGTTGAAAAAATACAACGAAGCTCTCAGCGATGCTAAAAAAAGTGTCGATTTAAATGACAAGTACGTAAGAGGTTATATAAGGATAGCAAAGTGTTTCAAAAATTTAGACGAATTGAGATTAGCTAATGAATATTTAAAATCAAACAGAGATGTGATTTTAAATGATAGTATTCAAGATGAACTAGATGAAATTAAAAATTTAATGGATTACGATATAAAAATGATAGAAAATTTTAAGAAGAAAAACTATGAAGAGGCTCTTGTTTATGTCCAAAAATATTTGAGTAAAATTCCTGAGAGTAAAAAATATATTTTATATAAAGCGGAATGTTTATATCTTCTACGTAAAGGTGCAGAATTTGAAAAAATAACCAATGAGTTTAAAGGATATTTTTTAAATCCAAACAGTATTACAGATGATGTGATAAAGGATTTCAAATGTTTGAATCTGAATAAACAAATAATTCTATCAGATCCAAATAGGTAAGTTTAAAAAAATATATAAATATATTTTTCTTTTTTAAATTAAAATTAGCTGGTAATTATTTATAACTATAAGCCTGTACATATTAGCAAATTAAGCAAAATTGATAGAATGAAAATTCTACGATTAACAGTTTAATTTCAGGGATGTCGTAGGCATAACTAAGAAACCCTTATACTGACCCACAACTATATTAATGTATAAATTAGTTCGTAGCAAATAAAGTATTTGAACAACCATATTTTCATTAATATTTCATTTAATAATAATCTTATTCGCATATTATTTATTTTACATATATACAGTCATGTGCGTAAAAATAGCAGTATCAGAAAAATATTAAAATAAATACGAAAAATAGTTGGTTTAAGTAATAACAAAGCCAACATTTTTTTGTCGACTCATTAAAAAAATATATATAGTATTTGTAAAAAAATGCTCATTACGCTGTTCATAAGTATAGCAGTAGGTACACTTCATAAAATAAATAAAACTCATTTTAATATTAAATATTCTTTATTATTTCTGTAATACTTGGTTCCATGACCTTTTTTTCGTATTACTTCTGCACATCTTCGCGGCATAGAACCAATTAGCTACCGGCATTTCTCCAGGGGAATAGATTTCCAAGCTGTTTCAATTTCTCCTCATAATTCTTCTTTGTTAGCAGGTTTTGAAGAATGTATTTTAATTTTTACATCAGCCCACAAGTTTACTATTGGATTTAAGTCCGGAGATTGAGCTGGCCAACCCATAACAGTAACCCTATTTTCATTAAATCAATTTTTTGCTTTGCGCGAAATGTGCTTTAGATCATTATAATGCATAAATATCCATTTTAAAGATATTTCCTTCTCTGCAAAGGGAAGCATGACATACTGCCAGATACTGACATAAACATTCCCGTCCATTATATCTTTAATCCAGAAAATAGGACCTAAGCCGTTCCAAGAAAAATATCCCCATGCCGTAGAGTACTTAGGATTGCACCTCGTGCATGGAGGCCTGCGTACTTGCTTTTGGCAGATACCAGGATTAAATAAAACAATTTTTGTTTCATAAGACCAAAGAATATTGCATCTTTTTGACTCGGCTAAAGTTGGTGCTCTTTGGCAAATTGAATTCTATTTTCCCGTTGTCTTTTGTTTAACAGCGGAGTTTTCCTTGGTCTTTTGGCTTTCAGATTTGCTTTTATGGGGCGTTTTCTTATAGTTGATGCAGAAATTGGCAGGTCTAATTCGTTTTTTATGTGTGTAGAAGTAAGAAAAGGGTTTAACTTTGCATACCTTACAATTTTTCTATCTGTTGTCCGTGAAGTTTTAGATGTCCGACCCCGACTTTCAGGTTCTAGAGTCCACTTTTTGGCATTATATAACATTTTAGCGGAGCATCCTAGCATATTCTGAATAAATTTATAAATTTTACCAGAATTTAACATCTGTAAAATCAACTGACGTTTTTCCTGTGTGCAATGTTTAGCCCTACCCATTTTTACTTAAAAATAAGAAAGATATTAATATTTTCCGTGACTTTAAATGTAAATTCAACTTAATTTTCAATATACACAAAAAATTATTCAAGAATAAAACTGTTTGGTTGGCTAGTTTAGTAAAACATGAGAAAACTTGTGACTGCTATTTTTACGAACACTAGAAAATGATGTTTTTGATTTGTTTAGGCAACTTTTATATCTATTTAAAAAATTCAATGCTGTCTGCTTAAATATATTATAGACTTATTATATATATTATAAATGTTATGCAACTACATATCTACGTAAAATGTTTTTATTACTCTCAGGATCCATGAAATTGTTAAATAATTAAAATCAAGCAAAATGTTTAAAATTATATGGTAACATTTCCCTAAAAGCATAAATAATTAGAACTTTAAACATATTTATCCTACGAAAGACTGGTTTACACCAACGTGTTCAGAAAAACTTTCCGCAAGTTAAAGTCCCTTTTCTATGCCTTACAACTTCACAATTTTCTTATAGTATAAGGTAACGAGATTTTATGGGAGTATCAAATACCTGGTTTAACGAACAAAATTGTAATTTTGAAAATTTTTCACCAATATTTAAAAAAAAAAAAAATCTTTTGTCATACCTTGCAACCCAGAAGGTCTAGTCTAAAAATATGATAACATTCATAGCAATGTACATTAATGTCAGCTAAAATAGTACGAACCGAATTTTTAATCAAATTTTTATTCCGTAACATGTCAAATTTTTATTTCCAAAGATACCAAATTTTAGGTTTTTTAAAATAAAACATTTGTTTTTATTTATATGAGACATTAAATGAAATCTGTTAATATATAAATTAATAGACAAAATGAAAATAAAGTTTTAACATGGAAGGTATACAATCAAAAATATGTCAAAAAAATGGCTTTTTTATTACCAATTAAGCGGTACACAAAATTTTTCAAAGTATTATTAATCTATTAGTTGATCTTTTCATTACTATTGTATTTATTTGTTAAGTGTACGAATTATTTATTTATTTTTTCCTTCATTAATTATTATAAGCTATATATCTCTTTTCAGAATTGATGCCGAAAGTAAAAATAATCAAGGAAACACATATTTCAAACTAAAACAATATTCAACCGCATTACACTTCTACACAACAGCAATTGAAAAATTTCCCTCCGATGTGAAATATTGGGGAAACAGAGCTGCTTGTCACATAATGCTGAAGAATTATTCTGCAGCAATGGTTGATGCGTACAAAAGCATAGAAATCGATGAAAAATTCACAAAAGGGTATTTACGAATAGCAAAATGTAAAAAGCATTTCAACGACTTAATATCAGCGAAAAGTGCTTTACATAACACATTATTAATCACACCTAACGATAACACAATTAAAAAAGAAATACAAGAAATAGAAAGTTTAATACAACTCGAAACAGACATTAAAAATAATTTAGAAGAAAATGAGTATGAAAAAGCTGTCAAGTATATTGATAAATATTTAGTAATACACCCTTACAATAGTGAATATAAGTTTAAAAAAGCAAAATGTTGTATAAAGTTACATAATTACATAGATGCAAATAAAATTGTTTCAGAACTATCAACGCAGAAGCCTAACGATGAAAATGTTTTATATTTAGAAGCCGAAATACATTATTACAAAGACGATATAAGACAATCATTCAACCATCTTAAAGATATAAAAAGAAAAATACCAGATAATTGTGAAATGTCAGTATTATTCAAAAACGCCAAATCTATTTTAGATTACATTAATAAATCTTCAACATCAACGAGACCAGAAGAAAAATATAATCTTTTAACGGAAGCCATAAAAATAGACATAAACAACAAAGTAACGAATAAAAATTTATACATACAAAAATTTAAATATGCTTTAAAGTATTCGATATATTCAGAAAAAATTTTGGAAGAATGTTGTTACTATTTACATGTTTACGGCAAAAGTTTACTAGCTTTAAAAACCCGAGCAAATTGTTACATGCATCTAAAAGATTACGAAGGTGCTAGAGATGATTACGAAATTATTTTAGAAAGAGAAAATACAATAGAAAACAAGAAATTGTTTAACAATGCTGACAAATTGTTCAAAAATGAGACTAAGGATAATTATAAAATATTAGGAATAACTACAAAATCAACAAAAGCAGAAATTAAAAGAGCGTACTTAGATATGTCTAAAAAATATCATACAGATAAACAAAATAATGTTACGCAAGAGATTAAAGACAGGTTAAATAAAAAATTTATAAGAATTAAAAAGGCTTATGATGAACTTAAATTTAAATAATAAATTGATTACAATGATTACAATAAAGATACATGTTTATAAAAATGTGTTTTTAAAACAATTTTAAACATTTTAAACATTTTTTAAAACAAAATATATTTCACAGAAATGTGAATACAGAATAATGGTAGTCCGTAGAAGCTACAGCTTCGGACGAATATCCTAGCCGGTGCTCAGTTAACTTTTTTTTTCCTAAATTTAAAGTAGCAAAATAGTAAAAATAATTAGATATGGACACAAGGCGCGCACCCAGGAACTCTTGGGGAGGGTGGGCCCAGAAGACGATATTATTTAAATTATGAAAAGGTGTTCACTTCTAAAGTCCTCACTTAAAATATTAAAAGGTCTGGGGTACGTTCCAAAACTTAAATCTTGGAGTTCGAGTTTACTCAAAGATAATGTGGTCATGTGATCAGGTTTTGGAACGGCGATGTTAAGGTTAGGAGTGCTTATATGAAAATTCCCGCTAAAATATTGTCAACACGACATATTATTTTAAATAATTATTAATATCTTTAAATAGTGATGCATAAAAAGATGAGGGAAGTATGTATTATTGCTGCTGATTTGAGTCAACAACTGTTCGACAACGTATATCTATTAACGGTAATTTTAATAAATATTTACAAACTATTGTATCATAAATACCAATTTATAATTAAGTAAAATATTTTCTTTTTATTTCAGAATCTTGAATTTCTGTTAATTTTTTTCCATAATTCCTGTTTTCCATAATTAATATCTGTTAATTTCGATATGTCAAAAATTACATTACATGCGGACGCATTCTGCGCATGGGAGTAAATATTACCCACCTTGCAAGCAGAGTTAAAAGAGTAAACTCTAGTGTTAACTCAAACCGGAAACTCGAATGTTTTGGAACGATCTTACTAAACTTAGAGTTAAGTTTAGAGTAAACTCCATAGGTTTTGGAACGTACCCCTGTACTTTTAAAATACAAGTGATGTTTGTGATTTTGTTTTGTGAAAAGAAAAAACACAAAAACGCGTAACAACCATACGAACCCACATATTTTTGGATCTCTTGGGAGGGGGGCTTATCACTTATATTTTAATAAAAACACGAAAAAATCACACGTTTTTAGACCTACTGGGGGCTCAAGCGTCTGAGGTCCCCTATTGGGTGCGCGCCTTATGGACACGATATTTTGTAAAACTGTTAAAATATTTGGTTATTATTATTATTATTTTGTGTTTTATTAATCACTGCTCATATTTTTAACTGTAATATATCAATGTATTAATATTTATTATTTAATATATATTTATAAATTAATGATATAATTTGTTGATTACTTAAAATTTTATAGATTAATTTATTTTGTCAGAATTTCAACCAATTTTAGTAGACCAAAAACCCAATTCCTATTAAAATATTTGATATTAACAAAGCAAAATAATGTGACCAAAATAAATGTCACTTCATTTTTTTAACCCCTCTCCCACTCTTTTGTACCTTTGTTTTTACACCCTTTGACATATTTTGCTTTAAGGGACTAAATTTCCTAGTTAAGCTACTGCTGACGACTACATTTTAGTACACCAATACTCAAGGCTATAGTGGAGGGTATACCGTGGTATATGACGTGAACCTTCTTCTTTGTTTCGAATGAATAGCGTATACTCTATGCTTCTGTAAAGATGTGTATTGACTCCCTCCCAAGTTACAGTTTTTTAGACCATGCTCCCTCTGATTTTTACGATATACAGGGTGTTTGTTTGAAACGGGGTATCTCGAAAATCTCCTTTATTTGTAAAGATACAAAAAATCTTCAGAACAAAAGTTAAACTAGACAAAAAGGCCCATCTAAAGGTTACTATAAGAATTCTGAGGCACTTCCGGTTTCACCACGATCTAGCATAGGGAATCGATAATTTTATATATTTTTTTCCCAAAAGTACATTAAATTAGCTTTACAATGACACCAAAAAGTCATATTTTTATGTTAACCATTTCAAAATGGCGACCATTTATTTACAAAATAATAATCAACATAAGTTTTACAAAGTTGAACGTAGCAAGCTTTGAAAACAATAAAAAATGAAACAAAATATCTCTGATGGAAGAGTTTTTATTAAGAATGAGAAAATGTGTGGACAATAATGGTGGTTTGATCGTTTGAACATTTGTAATTTTTTTTTTTTGTAAAATAATTGTAAAAAGTAATAGTTTTTTTTTCTTCTGAATAGTCAAATAGTTTATTTTAGAGATATTTTGTTTCTTTTTTTATTGTTTTCAAAGCTTGCTACGTTCAACTTTGTAAAACTTATGTTGATTATTATTTTGTAAATAAATGGTCGCCATTTTGAAATGGTTAACATAAAAATATGACTTTTTGGTGTCATTGTAAAGCTAATTTAATGTACTATTAGGAAAAAAATATATAATTATCGATTCCCTATGCTAGATCAAAAGTTGATATCATTTCCGGTGAAACCGGAAGTGCCTCAGAATTCTTATAGTAACCTTTAGATGGGCCTTTTGTCTAGTTTAACTTTTGTTCTGAAGATTTTTTGTATCTTTACAAATAAAGGAGATTTTCGGGGTGCCCCGTTTCAAACAAACACCCTGTATATATATGTACAG
This sequence comes from Liopterus haemorrhoidalis, assembly GCA_963971575.1. Classification (NCBI taxonomy): domain Eukaryota; kingdom Metazoa; phylum Arthropoda; class Insecta; order Coleoptera; family Dytiscidae; genus Liopterus; species Liopterus haemorrhoidalis. The sequence continues at coordinate 190,707,155 of OZ020611.1, forward strand.
TATTCCCGCTGCTGATTTTGCGATTATAGCACTGCTCATAATTAGTAGGTTTATTACTTTTTGGTATGCAATTTTTTCAATATGAATCATTTAAATTTAAAATTTTTAATTCAAGTAATTTAAGGACCAATTTCAAATTACAGGATATTCCTGGAATTCAAGGATGGCAGACACTATGAATAATTAGATATTTTTACTACTATTGAGACATTTTTTACAGTCGAAATTGCTTCAGGATTGAATATTATGCTATTTGGAAAACAATTTAGTCTTATTATTATTTTATTTTGCCTTATTCATATGCATAATTTTGTAAGCATTACTTCCAGCTGAGATTACACTTTCCATTCATGTTCGTCATGTTAAGAAAATATACAACTTTAGCATCATCATTTTGTTGAAATCCATTTTGGGGTCCAAATCCATTGTGGGCCGCCTAACTTTTCCTTTTATATTTTTTTGTTCGTCAGTTCTTTTGGATTTCCTTTTTAGGGTTTTGTAGGTATGACCTCTTAAAAACCCTTATAACGTCACTCATGTGTCTGTCTGTCTGTACGGTAGAAATTGTAGCCAAAGGGCTTAACATAGAAAGTTGAAATTTCGCATGCTTATACAACTCTTTGACCCACATATAGGAAAAATACTGAAAGTTCAACAAAACATTTCGAGATAAATATAAACAAATATGTATTTAATAAAAAAATATATATAATTTTAAAAATTTTGAGTGGCATATCAAATGAAACCTCTTAATGCGCGAATAAACATGCAAATTTTTATTTTTGATAAATCAATTTTTTTATGAGATTTTCGCCAAAATTGTGTCAAATTTTTTTTTGTCCCCAACCCTATCTCTCAGAGGGATTGATCTAAAAATCTGAAAAAAATCTCCATAATGAACATTGATGGGAACCGAAATAATTCGGTTAAAAAAATGTAGATTTTTTTGTCGTCGATAAAAATTAATTAAAAAAAAAATATTGTGTGGTACCAAAAGAAAGCTCTTAGGACGTAGATTAAGGAACGAAAAGTAGTTTTTTTAAATTGTTATTTTTTTTACACGATTTTAGCCAAAATTGTGCCAAAAGAGTTCTTGTCCCGCCCCCTTTTATCTAAAGGGGTTAAACTAAAAATCGGAAAAAAAAATATAGGTAATGTGCTTTTAACAAAATTAATTTGAAATTTTTTTAATTCATGGCTAATGTTATGGATTTATTGTATTTATGGCTAAGATAGTGTGCATTTCATGAAATTAAAAATATAATAAAAAAAAAATCAACAGCTGAGGACCAACTTTTGAACATCACACCAACATATTCTTAACAGAATATTCGTAGACATCCAGTATTATGTTGGCTTCTTACACCTATTAAATACCTACAAAACCCTGAAATGTGTGAAAATGCACACATTTCAGGGTTTTGTAGGTATTTAATAGGTGTATACCATGTGTTTTATACATTTTTTATTTTTTTGCTCGTCAGTTCTTTTGGGTTTCCGTTTTTTTTTATGTTCGTCAGATCTCTTGGATTTCCTTTATTTTGTCGCTTGTTTTCTAGGGATTTTTTTTTTTGCCTCTGGTACGCAAGATTTTCTGTCGGACAGAATATGGATCGTGTTAATAAAAGTTTGACAATATCTGGCATAAGGATTTCGTAGGTATAGTTTAAAAAAAGACTGTACTAAATCAATTCTACATATATACGCCCTATCTAAATTTTATCTGAACTAAATATTACAGATATTTTTTCCGTGTTTCAAATATCAAGAGGTTTCATAATTATTTATTGCAAATATTTTTAAAGATTAAAATTATGAATCAACTTAAAATCAATATCTAAATCTTATCTTAACAAATAGTGTAGATAGTTTATACTAATGCTCCAATGTCATCTGGTTTAACAATAATTTTGTAACTATGGTTTAAAAGAAATCAAAGTGAAAAGTAGTAAACAAATTGTAAAAAAGTAAATTAATACTATATTGAAATTACATTCTAACGAATATTATCTTCAATTTAACTACAATGAGGTAAGCTTTTAATTATTTTTAAAGTTTTCTAATATTTACCTATTCTATTTTTTAGTAACGAACAGCGCAAAAAACACAACGCAGAACGACAAAATGACCAAGGAAACATTTATTTCAAAATACACCAATATGGAAATGCCATTAACTTCTACGATACAGCCATTCGATTATGTCCAACTGTGGCAAAGTATTGGCACAATCGTTCAGCTTGTCGCATGATGATGGGTCAATACATACAAGCCCTACACGATGCAAGACGCAGTGTAGACTTAGACAGTAAATATACAAATGGTTATATAAAAATAGCAAAATGTAATAAAAAATTAGATGACCTTAACTCTGCATTAAGTGCTTTAGAAAAGGCTAAAACACTTAAACCAGATGATAAGACTATATTAAGTGAATACGAACATTTAGAACAGTTACGTAAAATAGATTCGGAAGCAAAAGAATGTTTGAATAATAAAGATTATCAAGCAGCATTCGAGAATGTAGAAAAATATTTACGTTTAATGCCAGAGAGCAAATTATATATTTTACAGAAAGCAACTTGTTTAGTTTATCTACAAAAATTCGATGAAGCAAATGAGATAATAATTAACTTTCTAAAACATTATCCAGAAGACGAAGAAGCACTATATGCACAAGCTTTTTGCGAATATTACAAGTATTATATCACAGAATCTTTCGATAAGATTAAAAAGATAAAAATGCGCATTCCAGATCATCTTAAAACAGCAAAATTATACAAAAACGCTAAAGCAATTATGGAATTAATTGATAAATATAATGAAGCACTTGGTGAATGTAAAGAAACAGATGCTTATGTATTTCTTGACGTTGCAATTAAAACCGATCTGTCAAACATGAATACGAATAAAATATTATGTTTTAAAAAGATTGTAACTTCAACAAAATGTAATGAACTAAAAGATAAAATAATAGAAGATTGTACATATTACATAAATAATTTTGGTATAAATGTTCAAGTTTTACAATTCCGAGCAAAACAATATGAAGAAATACATGACTATGATGAAGCGTTGGAAGATTATGCTAAAATTATTAAAATCGAAAACACAGAAGAAAACAACCAAGAGCATGACAGACTATCACAACTTCTCCACGAACAAAATGAAAGTGCTTATAAAATTTTGAAGATTGATGAAAACGAAAATGACATAACTAAAATTAAAAGAGCTCATGACAAGTTATTATTACTTTGTAACGCTTATAAAAATTGGAACTTGAATACCGAACAAAAAGAGAGAATAGATAAAAAGATTGAAAAAATACATAACGCTTATGAACAAATTACTGAAAAACTCAATAAGATCGAAGAAGATAAAATCTTAACTGAAGAGTTAATTGATGATGATGATGGAGCAATAGAAGAACATGAAATAGCACAAAATCCAGCAGAAGAAGTACCTTATAATCTTTCACAAAGAAGAGTCTACACCATTAACGATGTCAAACTTATGATCGATGAGCAAGATTTCGAACAAGCTAACATTGCTATTAGTTCTATTTTGATTCGTGCACCAAATGATGAAGAAGCTATATACGTGCAAGCTTTATGTCAATATTACAGTGATTATATTGAAAAAACTTTCGAAAGCCTAAATGAAATACACCAGAAAAATACTAATATAACAAAAATAGTTGAACTTTACAAAAAAGCTGAAAAAACAATAGAAATCATTCAAAAATACAACGAAGCAATTAAAAACAATAAAGAAAAAGATGCTTGTTCTTACTTAACTGAAGCAATCAAAATTGATCCAGAAAACAAAACGACGAACAAGTATTTATTATTACAAAAAATTATAATTTCTTCAGAAAACTTAAATTTAATTTCAAATATTGATACCGATACAACAAATTATATAAATCTATATGGTCCTGATGTTGAGGTGTTAAAAATACGTGGTAAAATAAATATGGAAAGTCAAGAATATGCAGATGCAATAGAAGATTATCAGGAACTATTAAATCTGGAAAATACGGAAGAAAATCAAAAGTTATATGATGAAGCAGAGAGACTTTACAACGATGAAAGCGAGTGTGGATGGAAAATATTGAAGATAAGTGAGGATGACTTAACTGAAGAAAAAATAAAGAAAGCATTTTATGAATTGCTGCTGTTGTACCATCCAGATAAACACGCAACCAAAATTACTCGTGAAGGAAAGAAGAAACTTGAGAAGAAAGTAATTAGGATTACAGACGCCAAAAACAAATTATTAGAAAAAATAAAAAAGTAAAATGCAAAAATGTTTAGAACTAGGCATTTCTGGATAAAGTTTGATTGTGTAATTACTTTTTATATCTTTAATATATTAACTGTTTTATTAATAAAACGATTTTTAATCTATTTATATTTTGTGTATGGAAAGAACTTAATAAAGAAGAATTCTAAAATAATGTATATAAATATTTGTTACTTATTTTGTCGCATTTTATTAACGTAGCAAATAGGGCTTCAAACATTACATTAGTAACATCAACTTGTTCCCCAGGTGTCTCCTACCCTTGCATTATATTTAGTGGGGTGTGCTTGCATTGTTTTACACAATTTGTCTAGCTCTATTGATGTTAACTGCAGTCGCATTTCATATTCTGCTTTTAATTTGTTTCTATATTTTGTTTTTGTTGCCACATATGTTGAAAATGATTTTTCGCTTAAATAAGTTGTTCCGAATGGCATTAAAATGTTTATAGCTGTGTGAGAAACTTCAGGGTATTCTGTATGAATCTGCAACCAAAAATTTAGGAGCTGCACTGGCAATTTTGAAAGGAGCATTTTGTTTTTTTTTTTTTTTTTAGCGTGGCGAAAAATTTGTATTCAATGATTTGGGCGTGTTGTATGTGTTATTTCCGATACGAATTTTTATTTCGACTCGCGGAACTGTCAGAGAGGTGCCGCTGAACCCCGGGGTTCAACGGAACACAGTTTAAAGACCACTGGATTATATTATAAATTGCATTTATATTCCGTAAATAAAATATTATTTCAAAAATTTTCTTGGCGGGTCCAGAAAATATTTTGGGCTAGTTGGTTTGGTATTTTGGTCCCGAGTATAAAAAGGTTAAGAACCGCTGGTCTATATGAGTGGTGTACAACGGCCCGCGGGCCAGATCCACCACTGATAGTGATATAACAATAATCTGACAATGATTTAACGAAGATATTATTTAGAAGTAACGTAAATAAATAAAGCGGTCACTGCTATTACAAAATTTTGTAACAATCATAAGTCTGATCGTCTGATTTAAAATGTTAGATGTATAATAATTAGTATTCAGTGAAAGTTATTAGTTATTATTGGGGGGAAAAATAAGAAATATAAAAAGATCATATAATAACACTAACATAACCTACACTTATTCTTACAAAACTAAGTTTTGTTAAAAACTTATTTTGTAATAATAAGTAGAGTGTTCTAAATTACTACTTTGAATTAATACTTTACATCAGTGTTTCTCAAACTTTTGACAGTTGCGGACCACTTTCTGAATTCCTACCTAACCGCGGACCACCAACATTAAGAAAAAATGTTTTTTTGCGAAAAGGCCCATTATTAATACTAATGAAATTTTGTGCTCGACGACCACAGTTTGAGAAACACTGCTTTATATTATTATTATAAAAATTATTCTTAACAATAATTATTCAATTAACAATAATTGGTATAATTAAATAACTACAAAACTTATTTGATTCTGAAACTTCTTTAACAATAAGTTCATTTTTATTACTGTGTTCTGCACAAGTGTAATTATATAAATATCTTTCTCAACTAGAGAAACAAAATGAATATAATACAATCTTCCGTAACTGCACACCTAACTACCGCGGTCGCGGTTATTCGTTACGGTAAAGTCGTGGTAAGTTGTGGTTACCGCGATATTTCCACGGTTAGTTTGGTTACAAAAAAGTAACCAAAATTTTCAGAAACCGCGTCCCGAAATCTAACAATTTTCCTGAAAAGGTTAATATCGTACACTTTCAGAACGGGAAACTTCAACCGCGGTTACTTTCGTCGAGTAATGGAACATTGTATTAAAATGATGGTCATCTCTCAAATCAAACACTTAAATGACACTGACAAAAATGAAGCATACGTTATTTCGTAGGCTTGAAAAAACTTGTAAGTAACAGAAATGTGACGTTGGAAGTGATTTGCAAGTTCAATGAGCGCTGTATGAATTACTTATATTGGTTTTAAAGTAATGACGCGCGTTATTTGGAAGTTACTTGTATATCACCCATCATATCATACAGTCTGTTTCAAACGCTTAGGCGGAACTAGATTTTGCAATTTAGTTACTTTCATCGCTTAAATCGTGCTTTTCGGCCGTTTTGTTTAAGCTTTGTAAATCATACTTATAATAAACATTTTTTGGTTAAGGTTAATATCATTTTAAAATGTCATTTTATTTATATTTTGATTTTTTGTGTAATTCTTAATACAAATTTCCAATTTATTTATTTTTTTGTCATTAAAATATATATAAAAAATAATTTAATTTTGACATAGGTCATGCGTTTCCATGGTTTCATTGTTGTAATTTTAAATTTTGATATTCCAACCTGAAAAATGAAATAACCCAAGAAAGGTCCCTTGTCGTGACAACCTAAAAGAACGAAATTCCCATTTAGTTCCGCCTAAGCGTTTGAAACAGACTGTATGTGTATCTTACTGTCAGTGGTTATCAGTTTGACACTATAGGCAGGGCCGTCTTAAGAAATTTAAAAGACCTGGGCTAACATCAAGCCTCCTTGTGGATAAAAATGTGACTAAATTTAGTACAAAAAAATATCTATAAAATATACTTTTTTCCGGCGTCCGAGCGGTATAATTACGTCATAAAATTCTAAAATTCATAAAATACAAAAAGTTGTAATTATGTTGTATACATTAAAATGTATTGAATTATAAAAAGAATATATATTTATTTATTTGAATATTCTTTTTTTTAATTAAGCTTGAAACTGCAAGTTTAGAACTATAACGGTGAGGCGGCGCCATAAGGCTATAGCCCTATTAGCCCAAAGGGTAGGGTGACCCAGACTGTAACGTAGCCTAATGTATAGTTTCTTTAGGTTCTGATTAATCTAATTATCAATATCTCAAAGATAAGAATTTATCAGTAAGTTTCTTGAAGAGATTTAATCTTAAAAACAAAATGGAAACTCTTTCAAAGTAAGTCTGTTATAATAATTATTAAACAAAATCGTTTTCACACATTTTTTCAAATTTACAGACAAGCATCAGAGCTATTACTCGATGAACAATTTGAGTATGCTATCTATTTACATACAAATGAAATCGAAGAAGCTGAAGAAAAAGGACAGAAAGCAAAAGCGGAAGCATATCTCCAGCGATCAACATGTTACTACAACATGCACAAATATCAAGAAGCAATAAGCGACATAGAATCAGCGATAGCTTTAAATCGTAACAATTCTGCCCCATACAGAAAATTAGCGAACTGTTACTTAATCGTTGGACACCTAACCTCTGCTAAACAAGCGATGATAAATTTATTAAACATGGAAGAAGATGAAAACATTAAATTATTTGCAAGAAATGAAAAGAAGAAATTCGAAGACATAGAAGAGAGAGAATTAAAAGCAAAAGAAGCTTTTAAAGTAGAAAATTATGAACGAGTAGTTGAACTTATGAATGAATGTTTGAAAATATCTCAAATATGTATACGACACAAAATTTTAAAAGCAAAATGTCTAATCTACCTTCAAAAATTCAATGAAGCTCTTCTAGTAATAAATGATATATTATTTGCGAATAAAGATGATTTCGAAGCAATTTTTATTCGAGGATTACATTTGGTTTATCAACAAAAATATAAGTTAGGAGTAGAAGATCTTCGTCAAACAATCTACGATTGTCCCGAAGGAAAAGAATATTATGAAAAATATAAAGATGTAGAGCAATGTTTACAAGACGCATACGAAAAAAAAAAGGATAACTTAGTTGAAGCAAAAGAATTATTTACAATTATTTTAGATATGGATCCTAAAAATTTGTTACAGCGAAAAAATATGTACATAGAAATATCAAAAGTAGAAGTACTACAAAAGAAATATAGCGAAGCACTTATAACTATTACGAATGCTTTGATAATAAACGACAAAGATATTACAGCGCTTAAACTACGAGCACAAATATTTATCGAACTAAAAGAATTTAAAGAAGCCCTTGTGGATTATACAACAATTGTGAGAATAGACAATTCAAAGGAACATCAAGAATGGTTGGAGAAAGCTAAATTTAAATCGCTTGATTATCCGATAAATCATTATGACATTTTAGGCATTAAGAATAATTGTACGAGGAAAGAAATACAGAAAGCTTACAAGAATCTGGCTCGGAATTTACATCCAGATAAATTGTCTATAAAATCAAAAGCAGAACAAATTCTTGGTACAAAACAATTTAATAGGATTAAAGAATCATATGAATATCTTATCACAAAAATGTAAATTTATATATTTAAAATAAAAATCTTATTTAAAAAAGTTTATTAATTTAAGGAAACATTATTTTTATTTTTAATATATCATGAATTAATTTTAATGTGAACCATAGCGTATTCATATCTATGGTTACTTTATGATAGAGTTTATTTTGGATACTTAAAATAAACCCTCTAATACAATGCTGTCAATCATAACGTAACCAAGAATATGAATACGCTATGTTTCACAATAAAATAAATTCACGGTATACCACATAAATAGTACGTAAAATAGGGCCAGATCTAGGAGTTGGTAAGGGCGCCAAAATCAGTTTTTTTTTGTCATCACTTCGATCCATCTTCAATTAAATAATAACGTTGTTATTAAATAATAACATGTTTACAACAACTAAGGCCCGGTCTTTCCACCTTTAGATAAAGTGGTTGGTAACGTTATCTGACGGATAAAAACAATACAGCATCTTTCCACCTTCAGATATAGTTATTCCTACGAATAAACTATGCTATCTGGCAGATAAGTTATTCGGTAGTCAAGCAGCGAATAAGTAAAAAAAGCTAAAAATTAATTGATTACTTGGAACAATAAATTGTAAAATGTATCTCGTACAATATCCAGCTTATGTTCTGATTTCATTTTTATACCTTGTACGGAAAATTAAATACACAAATTTCAACGAATATTTTACGAAATTGCCCAGTAACCTTGGATGAAATGTTAGTAAAACTGATTTTTTCTGGGGAAAAAAAAGCTGAAGTAAACAGGTGTCAAGACGGATATTTTATATTAAACGTTATTAATATTCGCTTCGAATTTGAGCAATAAGATTATGATTGCTATAGTAGCAACTGCATTATTACGCAACTTTAATATTACACGAGTGGATATTAAGAACCACCCACAAAAGATCAGTACCGTGTCGGCGATATACCTGAAGAAACTGATTACTCAGAAGAAATGAAAATGAAAGAATACTCCGTGATTTAATTTCTTATTTTCAAATTTATTATAACTTATTTTGTATTTACATCATTCATAATAAAATTAAAAAATTAAATAAACGTAGAACAATTATTATTAATATCTACTATCTATTTTTCATTTCCCCAATTTTATTACAGTCTGTTCCAAACGGTTAAGCGGAACTAGATTTTGCAATCTAGTTACTTTCATCGTTTAAATCGTGCTTTTCGACCGTTTTGTTTAAGCTTTGTAAATCATACTTACAATAAACATTTTTTGGTTAAGGTTAATATCATTTTAAAATATCATTTTCTTTATATTTTGATTTTTTGTGTCATTCTTAATACAAATTTCCCATTTATTTATTTTTTTGTCATTAAAATATCTAAAAAAAATATTGAATTTTGACATATGTCATTCGTTTCCATGGTTTCATTGTTGGAATTTTAAATTTTGACATCCCAACGTGAAAAATGAAATAACCCAAGCAAGGTCCCTTCTCGTGACAACCTAAAAGAACTAAATTCCCATTTAGTTCCGCTTAACCGTTTGGAACAGACTGTACATGCTTACGACAATAATAATTGCTAAAATCTTGTATAACGCATACATAAATTTAATTTTGTTAATGACAATAACCAAAAAAACGGCTCAACAGCTATCAGTTTACCGATTTATTTATTTATTTCCATCAGAGATGGGCGTCTACGCGTAAACTTGAATTTTTTACGTCTACGTGTAAATTTACCGTAGACAGCGTAGAGAAGTGTAGACTGTGTAGACACGTAGAATCTAGCGTAGAATAATGAAAAATGAGGTTATGTAACGTGTAAAAAAATAAAATACCGCCAGTTTTAAGCAGAAGAGCCAGTAAAGAACTCAAATTTAATATTTTTGACAGCTTCCTGATTAAAACAACTAGTAACTTTTAATTTTAATTTTATTTTAGTAGTTCATACAGACAGAAACCAAGTAATTTATATTGTCCATAACAACATACGATTTGTGAAATAACATTTTTGGAAACAATATATGTAATTAGAATTACATAAAATTGAAATAAACATAAACATTAAAGTAAACTATTTAAACTATTACCATTCTATTATTTCAAATATTACATTTTAACGTACTGCGCATGTACAGTTTACATTCTACATTCGACACGTAAACAAAAGCATATTCTACTTGACATGTTTACGCGTAAAATCTACATTAGTCTACATCATGTATTCTACGCGCCCATCACTGATTTCCATAGAGAAACAAAAAAATTAAATCTTTCTCAACGCCTATTTCAATTACACATTCAGTGTTACCAATCTGAGGATTCAATATGTCAGTCTCATTATCCTTCAGGTAACTATCTGACAGATAAATTTCAATTGAAAGACGGGATGACATTTAACCAACAGATAAAGTATCATATAACTTTATCTATCAGATAGTTACCCAGAAGTTTATCAGAAGGTGGAAAGACCGGGCCTAAAACTCTTTTAGCTAAATCTCTCTTTTTATATATACAGTCTGTTTCAAACGGTTAGGCGGAACTAGATTTTGCAATCTAGTTACTTTCATCGTTTAAATCGTGCTTTTCGACCGTTTTGTTTAAGCTTTGTAAATCATACTTACAATAAACATTTTTTGCTTAAGGTTAATATCATTTTAAATTGTCATTTTCTTTATATTTTGATTTTTTGTGTCATTCTTAATACAAATTTTCCATTTATTAATTTTTTTGTCATTAAAATATATAAAAAATAATAATTTAATTTTGACATATGTCATTCGTTTCCATGGTTTCGTTGTTGGAATTTTACATTGTGACATTCCAACGTGAAAAATTAAATAACCCAAGCAAAATCCCTTCTCGTGACAACCTAAAAGAACGAAATTCCCGTTTAGTTCCGCCTAACCGTTTGGAACAGACTTGTAGTACATCATTTTTAAAATTAATATTTTTTTTTAACTTTTTCAAATTTCCCATTAAACTGAACATTTTCAACTTTTGATTAAAATTTTGGTGTAATAATGCAAAAATCTGTCAAAAATTTAATCAAACTAGGTACTTACTGATAATAGATATAGAGATAAAGCTTATCACAAAATACTAATATTACTTGGTGAGTGTTCAAACATAAAATGGACGAATTTATTGAGTAAGACTTATTTATGTTTCTCTTTTTACCTGCTTGTAATTTTTGCATAATATCTAAATCTGCGAAATACCATGTTAAAATAGACTAATAATCTAATTCGCCGGTCCGAAAAAAATATTTTAATTGGATTAAATTATTTTTTATTGTAAACTTTATACTTTAAAGTATACATTTTCTTATAATATGTACTTTTATATCTCAATATACGCTAGAATATGCTAACTGGGCCACTGTAACTGGCCAAATTATTGTACTAAATACTGTAGTACAGTTTGAACTTATTACGTATATTTTAGTATTGAATTTATGTTGTAATGTCGACAGAAGTTGTGAAAAACTATAAAATAAGAACAAATTGTAGTGTTTTTGGCTGTCATTCAAAAAATGACAAAGATAGGCATCTTAGTTCTTTTACTTTTCCTAAGAAATATGGTGGGAAAGTTAATATTAAGTCCAATTGGGAAAATATTAGGTAATGGACAGGAGGAAAACGTGGGAATATGTTTTGAGTTACGGCAAAAAAGTAACTGATACTATGCGAGTCTGTTCATTGCATTTTTCGCGAAATGATTTCAGAAAAAAAAAAAAGTGAACTAATATGCTTGCACCTGCTTTACAGGTGCAAGTTGCAAATTTAACTTTCAGTTGCTCCTGTCCAACTAAAACTAAATTGCTTGCAAATAGAATGCATATAGGTATTGTAAATTTAAATGATTAACAATTAGCTTCTAATGTAGGGTGAACATTTTCTTGGAGAAGGCAATACGGGACGGAGCAAAAAAAAGGTCGTCACTTCCGAAATATAAGTGAAGAGCAAACAAAAAAAAGGTCCTCACCTCCCAAATATAAATAAAGAGCAAAAAAAAAGGTCTTCAACTCCCAAATCAAAATGCGGGACGTCCCGCGAAATGCGAGACGAATGGTCACCCTATTCTAATGTATCATAAATTTACGTGCTCGGCATTTAACAACTGCTCACCTACACTGCTACCTACTTTTAAATATTATAATTTGATGCCCACCTTCTGTTATACACCTCGATACATGTGTTAATGTCGCAAATAATTACAATAATTAAAAAATGTCGCAAATATTTACTCGCATTTGATAAAATAAAAACGTATTGCGCTTTTAAATTAATCTGTTTGCTATGTGCAAATTGAAAGTTAATTAATACTGTCGTTTATCATATTTCCTTCGATCACAGCGCCGTCATCGGTAATATCACTTTTCGATAGTCAGACCACGAAAAATTTCGGATTAGGAATGCTCTAACATAATAAAACTCATTAACAGTAATTTAAATTTCAATAAATAACATTTTAAATAATTCTGTATAATTTCAGCCCAGACTTCGAGCAACTGATCGATGATAGATGTGAAGACGCAATAATCTATTTCACCAAAACCATAGATAACTCTAAAGAAACCTCTCAGGAAATATCGAAAGCATTTCTCAACCGTGCAACATGTCACATGAAAAATGCAAATAATAATAAAGCAATAAAAGATATAAAATCATGTATTAGTCTCGATAAAAATAATGCAAAAGCATATCGACAACTAGCTATGTGTTATATGTTAACGGAAGAAATTCCAGAAGCCAAAAACACGCTTAACACACTATTAACTATTTGTACAGATAAAACAGAAATAGATCTTGGTAAAAAACAACTAAAAAACTACGAAGAAATTGAAACAAGGGAAATTAAAGCAAAAGAAGCTTTTGAAAAAGAAGATTACAAACTCGTAATCAAATTAATGGATGAATGTATCGAACGACTAAATATATGCCTGAGACATAGAATATTAAAAGCGAAGAGTCTACTTTACACCTCCCAATTTCACGAAGCAATATATGTTATAAATGATATTTTATTTACCAATAAAGATGAGAGTGAAGCAATTGGCTTAAGAGGTTTAAATTTAATTTACCAAGGAAAATATAGATTGGGTATTGAAGATCTTCGACAAAGCCTTTTTGATTCTCCCAATTCAAGAGTGTTTTACGATACCTACAAAGATTGTGAAGAGTTAAGAATAAAAGCACAAGATTACAAAAAAAATGGTGAACTGGAAAAATCCCATGAATTATTCACTAAAATATTTAATAAGGATGATAAAAATTTGATTTTGAGAAAAGAAATGTATATTGCAATTGCTGAAATTGAATTTTTACAAAAGAAATATACCGATGCATTACAAAAAGTTAATAATGCGTTAAAAATCCAAGGGGATGATGTGGACGGGCTCAAACTACGAGGTCAAATTTATGAGAAGATGAATAAGTATAAAGAAGCTGTAGAAGATTACGAACAATTGGTAAAGATAAAGAACACTGCTGAACATATTGATTTATTGAAGAATGCTAAGAAGAAACTATAAAGAATATTATAAAATGTTTGTTTTGAAAAATAATTTTTGAAATATATGTATTATGATAATTTCAATATATTAAATTAAATATATGTATATGTACTTCTAAATTTTTACCAAAATAACAGTAGTAATAATGAAATGTACGAGGTGTGTAAATTAAGTAACCAGAATGATTTTTCTAAAATTTTTTATTCGAATAGTATTTCAATTCAATATTGTCTCCCTCAAAATAACTTCCTTGGGAAGCCACACAGCGCTGGAGACGGTTCCTCCAATTCTCATAGCAGTGCTGGAAAATTATTAATTTTGACATTTTAAAATTAAATTTCTTTTTTAAACTAATTCCCTGTTTAGTGCAAATCTTCATAATTTTCAATTATTTCATTTATAACCTAATTTAATTTTTCGTCAGTTGTTATATAAAGCTTTGTCCGTATCCATACACGTAATAGTCTGTATTGTTCTTTAGCGTCCTGGGTAGGAAGAGGTAGCTCGAGGTCACGAAAATTTGGTACAGAAACATCAAAGGTTCCGACAAGAGTGGGAATACTGTATTATACTGTGGTTATACCTCAACCAGCGACTCTTGGTAGATGAGAGAAGGTCTGCGCAGAGAGAGAAAGCGAAAGAGAAAGACACAAAATGCGAAACTAAATTCACCCCCACTGCTACTTCTCTGTTAGTCCAACACGCATCCTTATTTTGTAGGCCTCGGCTCGCTGGTTTAGTTATATGTAGAAGACATTCCAGTTTTTCCAAGGCCGGCAAAATCTGCCAGTCCGCCACTGTATTTTAGATCTGGGGAATTTAAGTATTTCAACCTGGTAGCACTGCCTCATCATGAATCACTTTTAGTAAAATACATAAAATGGCGCCAACGCTATTGGACTGTTAAACGTGTAAAGCCAAAAAGTGAGGCGCACGGCTTGAATATAAAAAAATAATGTAATAACCGTCAAATTAGCGAAATTCCAAAGAGCGTTGTCTTTCTAAAATTCTTCTAAAAAATGTGCTGAATACATTTTTCCTGGAATTGGCTGTAGTAACATTTGTTTAAAGTAATTCTTATCTTACAGATAGTATATCAATGTTATCTATTATATTATATCCATATATCTGTTCAAGCCTCTGTAAATGTGATAATTGACAGATTGCAAAGATAGTTGAGGCTCAAATAAAGAAAATGGAAATCCAACAAGGGTAAATATTTAAAACTTAAATTTAAGAATTTTCATTTAAAATGAACTTGTATTAATAATTTAACGGGCACAGAACTAAGCTTTAACAAATTTGATTATGAAACTTGAGTTTTAAAATTAAAGATCATACAAAACAGACCTTTTCATAAAAATGTGAAGGAACTATAACCTAATTTTAAAATCAGGATTGTTTACGATTTCTAACTAACAAAAATTAGGTTTTTACAATACATATTTTTTTCATTAAATTCTTGTCGCAGGATTTCAAGACACATAATCATATCTGAAATGTATATTTTTATTTTATCTTTATTTTACTTTTCAGACAAGCTGCAGATCTCTTTGTCGAAGAGCAATTTGAATATGCATTATACCTATACACGAAAACAATAAACAGTGAAGAAAGTGAAGTTACAGAGAAACTACAAGCCTACTTAAAACGAGGGAAATGTTACTCAGAAATGCGCAAGTTCCAAGACGCAATCAAAGATTTAGAATCGGCTATACAACTAGACAGATACAATGAATCCGCATATAGAAAATTAGCTGAAATTTATTTAATCGAAGGTAACTTTGTAGCAGCTAAACAATCTATTATTAATTTACTTACGATCTTAGGGGATGATAAAGAAATCGAAAAAGATATCGCAAGAAAAACAAAGAAAGACTACGAGGATATAGAAATATTAGAACTAAGAGCAAAGGATGCTTTCAAGAAAAATGATTATCAACAAGTAGTTTACTTAATGGATGAATGTTTACAAAAATCACAAATCTGTTTACGGCATAAGATTCAAAAAGCACGATGTTTAATTTATCTACGAAATTTCAATGCGTCTTTGTACGAATTAAATGATATTTTATTCACGAACAAAGATGAAATAGAAGCCATATTTTTAAGAGGTTTAAATATGATATACCAACAAAAATATCATACAGGTATAGAAGATATAAAGTATACCTTACATGAACAATTTGGTGGTAACAGCAATGAATGTAGAAATACATATGACATATATAAAAACATTGAAAAGTATTTGTTCAAAGCAGAAAATTTAAAACCTACGGCACCAGAAGAAGCTAAAGAAATATATAAACAAATTCTTAACTCAGATGCAAAAAATTTAATACAAAAAAAAGATATGTTTATTAAAATAGCAACAATTGAATATGAACAAAATAAATTCAATGAAGCACTAATTAGTATTACAAACGCATTAATAATAGAAGAAAATAATGTAACAGCACTAAGACTTCGAGCTCAAATAAGCACCAAATTGAAAGAATTTAAGGATGCAATTGATGATTACAATAAAATTGTAAGGTTAGAAAACACAAAAGAACATGTTGAATGGTTGAAACGAGCTAAAGATTTATTGATAAACAATAAAATTGATCATTATAGTATACTGGGTTTAACAAAAAGTGCTAGTAACAGTGAACTTAAAAAGGCTTTTAAAAAATTAGCTTTGAATTATCATCCTGATAAATTAGGTAGAAGATCGAAAGCCGAACAAATTATAGGTCACAGAAAATATATTAGAATAGAAGAATCTTATAAAATCCTAGTTGGGGAGACTTAGATTTTACTTTTATTGTATTCTTTTGTAATTTCAAATAATCTATAATAAAAATATCTTTTTTAATGATTTTACAATCATCGTTATTGTGTCCAATTCGCGACTGCAAATAACAGTGAGACATCTGGTGTTGACTGGCTAAATTAAACAGAAGCGTATATTTGGATAATATTTGTAGCGTGTTGTGCTGCAGTTTATGTGAATTAAGAAGTATTTTAAAATATAGTGACTTAAATACAGTGCTTTTTTGCCGAAATATTGTTTGAACAGATAAATATTAAGAAAAAACTTCTGACATATACGCTTCTCGGCCGCCATTAGCTGTTGTATGCAGCGCCGCCAACGTTAGTTTCAGTCGCGAATATTGAACATATGCTTCCCTTAACAGAGACATAACATTTTATTGGACTTTGCAAAAACAAATCGACATAAACAAACTTAAATAGTACGACTAATGCCAACGACTTCTATTTTGAAGTAAGTAATTAAAAATTCACCACTTAGAATCTCTCTTATCTGGAAATGCCGATATTTTAAATAATCCACTACGAAAATGTTATCGTCTTAACCTACAACATTCACAAAATATAGTTTTTAATTATTTTTAGAGACTTGTCATGCAAAAATATGGCTTTACAAACATTTTTCTTAATTTACTTGTCGATAAAATAGTAAAACAGGTTCACAAAATATTGTAAAACATATTTATTCCTATAATTTCACTTTCACAGCTATGTAACAATAACATCAGGTACCCTTTACCTACGTTCCAAAATTCAACACCGCGGCGCTACGATCTTAAATTTATTTCCCTATACACTGGCGCAAAACCGATAAGTACTGATTTTACGCTTCATGTGTAATAATTTGTGTTTGATATAATTCAAGTTGATTTGAATTTAAAACTCAAAATTGATTTGTATTTATAACTATTATTAATATTTATATATAATAGGTCACACAAATATAGAATTTAGCGCGAGTGTAATATGCCGTTGAGTGTACTTGAGAAATGCATAGAGCGCTAAACAGGCCTACCCAGGAATTTGGTTTGTTTCAACCGACTATATTGAACTGGAAAATTTTGAACGCCAGTGAACAATTTTGTTTGAAAAAACTAATTATTTTTATATTCTTAGTGAAAAAAAAATATATATATATATATCCCTGTGATTCTAATTAGAAATGGGCGCGGGCCGTAAATTTTAGCAGGTCGTGATGACACTTTGGAGCGGGAATACTACATTTTAGGGTGTGAACAAAAAAAAAAATAGGTGACTCATTTACAAGGAAAATGAGTAATTACAAATTTATAGATCTATATATTGCATACATAAGCAAAGAACTTTTTTTTTAAAGCAGTCTTCTATACATTAGAGAGGATTTATTCAAGGTGTCAATTGTAATTTCGAGAGACTCAATAAATTTCCAGGCAACAATTAAAAAATAATCGTTTACAATTGGTGTAGAGAAGAAATTGTAAAGAAAAGCGACACAGTTTTTGTCAAATTCGTTGTATGTATGCAATGTTCGTTGCGGGGGAACGTAACCCCGCGCGAATGTCAAGGGTCGGTTATTATTATTATGAATGTTATTAACAAATTAATATATCTTTTAAATATGAGGTTTAGACTTGTTTTTAATAGTGTAAATAATCTGGTACGCTAAAAAATTGTAGGAATATATTTACTAGTGAGTGTACCCGTGCTTCGCAACGGCATTTTACTACTTTAAAACGAAGAAAGTAGAACATAACACTTACAACGTTAAAGTTAAATATATAAAACGATAATATAATTTGCAATTAACTATTAGACGATGGGAAATTTAGACATCTCCAGCACTGCCATCTATTGGTAAGTTCCGTACCAAATAGTGACATACATGTACAACTTTAACCCATTGCAACACTAAAGAAAAGAAATAATTTGTTCATACATACGATTATAATCAATAACAACCTTTGGTTTTTGCAATACATTCCCAGTCTGTCGGTCAGTTTTTACAGTGTCTGTCATTTGAATGTCTGAATGAAGAGTTGATAGCAGATGAATAGGCTTTTTGTCTATCCATCTTATTGCAGCTATATCATGGCTGAACATAATATTGATGTCACGTTTCAATGATTTCTGTTTTTAATTTTTAATAATTATTAATTTGAAATTAATAATCTAAATATATTTGTTAACGTTATTTTCATGAATAAAGTTATGGTCAATCAATCTTCATGTAAAAAAATATCACTCAAAGACAACCCGGCGAATCGCCGGCTGAGTGGCTCAATGCTAAAAGATATTGGCCGGCGATTCGCCGGCTTTGTGTGGCAATGGGTTAAACATTTCTGTGCATGCGTACACTTTATATTGTGATAACTGTTATTATTAATCTTTGATGTATAGTGTTAAATACATTATAATTCCATGTGAAACGTTCTAATTTGTTATTCTGAAATAATTGATACATCACTATAAAACTCTAATGTTATGCACCCACAAACTTTATAATACAAAAACTATTACGTTTAAAAACATAAAATTGCCCAATACACGATACCGGTCCCGGACTTTTATTTAGATCTAGTTAAGATCTACATTATATCAATATATCTCTTAAGGTTTCGCTTACGTAATCAATTTAAACTGCACGGTGAGTGAAAAATGATGGTTTCCCCCATAACGCCTCCTAGGGGGACATGGACGAAGTTGGAACTCTCACTAAAACCTTCCTCGGATTATTTTACCCCCCCCCCCTACTTAATTTGATAAAAATCGACCATCCGTTTGGCTTTGCATAAAGGACAGACAAACAAACAGAAATTGAATTTTATATATAAAAATATATTTAACCAACAACCGATGACAAATATGCTACGGAAGTTAAGCCGACATTCAAATTTTGCTTTACGGAGGTATATTTTTGTGTGTTCAGAAATTTTCATTCGACTACATGCTAAATTGGGAAAACATTTGTTTTCTACAAATATTGTTTCTTCTAAATACTCGCAGGAAATTCACTGCTTGGTAGCGAAGAGGCGAATAAATGATATATTTTAAACTCTATCTTTATGAACATTCGTTATAACAATGCCCCTTACATTTTTCCAATGTTTTTATTTTATTTATTTTACATCGGTCTATTTCCGCAACGAGGCTAATCGCCGATGCCAGGGCGTGAGATCCAACACCTGTATGAGAGGTGAATGACTATGAAAACGGGAGTAATGTTAACATATTATTCTCGCCCGAATAGATCACCAAAGGACTTGAACCAGCCACCTCACAATTCCGACTGTTTTAACCAGTCATAACTGCGTGATTTAACGAGCTCGAACACTCCGTTGGCTTTTTCCAATGATACTTTGCTGGTTTTTCTACAGGTTTTACGATGATGACTTCTTTAATTAATTTAGTTCTCAATAAACGTATATTAAAGAAAATATGCAGTGTTTAATTTAAGATTTACACCTCCATATCACAAATCAAGATTTATTTGAACAAACTTTAATCGAGTATCATATACATAAAATTTTATTATTGCGAATAACTTATCGGAAGGAGTAGTCGTTTATATTTCCTTAAAACTACATTATTTTGATAGGTTAATGTTAGTTATGTCACCTAACAAAACAAAAATCACATTTTAATTAATATTATAGCCAAATTTTTTAATTAAAATATTGTAAATTTGAAATAAGCCGACCACGGCGCGAAGGTTGCCGAGTGTAAACGACTGAGTATGCCGTCAAACGATAGGGGTTACACGTCACGGATACAGCTACAACATAATCTTTACACGTCTGTATATTGTATTGTTCGAGAGTTTTGTATTTGTTTTTAAACAATTTTTCACGCATTTATTATTAAAATGGCAGATAAAGATTTTGTTAGGGTTCAGAGTGATAATTTACCCAACATTGATGCTTTTATGCTCATGGAATATATGAAAAATAATGAATGCTACAGTGCTGAAGAAATACGTGGTACAAATTTCGCCTTTTCTGTTGTTTTTCGCCATCAGGTAATGGTATAAATTGTTTTTTTTTGAATTTCTAGTTGAACTATTTGTGCACATCGGTACTAAACAATATTTTCGACTATGTTTCGAAGTACTGGGGCCTGGATCTTCCATATTTTATATATTTTAATATAAAATTTAATTCGGTAAACATGTATAAATTGTTTTTATAGAATTAAACTTTATTTTAATTAAAATCACTTTAACTTTACATAACCTATAAAAGTTATACAAACAAATAAGTTCATAACAGACTGTGTACGCTGGGTAAACTAGTAGTGTCATGCGTCAGTTAGAAGGGGTATGACGTCACACGTCGTTTTCGCGCGCTACATACATTTATGATTTTTTTAAGCCTTCAAATTAAAAAAAAAACTGTTTTTTATGTTTATATGCAACAAGAGGAATATAATAAAAAAATTTAAATAATAAAAAAATCATGCCTATCCCCATATTGATATAACTATTACACCCACAATAGTTAAATGCTAAACAGTTTCCATATCAAACAATAAAATGTAACTTACCCCTGTCCAATTTTTTCCATTTTAGTATACTTTCTATTAGGATCGCCTACTGATACAATAGTCCTAAGTTTCTCTAATATCTCTTCATCAGTCATCTTCTTCTTCCTCTTCTCAGAGGCGGCACGGGATACTTCTGGTCCAGCTTGATTCTTGTTACGGTCTAGGATAGGTGCACTTGGTGACACGGCATTAGCGTTACCCGCGTTATGTGTCGTGTGCGATGGGCTTAATGACTGAGTCGGAGTGTGGCTAGTATTGGTATTCTGGATATCATCTAATGGCTTAGTATACTATAAAAAAAAAAAAGTTTTAGATGACCATTACAATATTTATATTTATTTAGTAGTTGTTAATTTTCAAATTGTAGATAAATTACGTAGCAATAACATAATTATTGCGCACTCACATCATCAAGTGTCTGAATTGGATTTTTTTGCCAAAAGTATATTTAAACTACTATAAAACCAGTAAGTTTGGCTGATAATTGTTAATAATATTCTGATTTACTGATTGATTTCCTATTTAATTTTTAATAAAATATAGTGTTGTGTCTTACGTGTTATTTTATTCATTTTTTACACCGACGATATGTCAAATGGTTTGGCATATTAATAAAGTGATATTTTTAAATACCAAAATGACATACAATTCCAAAGGTGCAAACTGTTGAAATCAAAATTTCCTCCTAGTTTGTTTTTACAAAAGTGAAGATAATATAGTGGGTTCCTTTGGTTTAAGCAGAACTAGATTTTTATTGTTATATATTTACAATAAAGTCTGTTTCTTTGGTTTAGGCGCAACTAAATGGGAATTTCGTTCTTTTAGGTTGTCACGAGATGAGAACTTGCTTGGGTTATTTCATGTTTCACGTTAGTATGTGAAAAATCAAAATTCCAACAGGGAAACCATGGAAACGAATAACATTTATTAAAAGTATGACACGTTTTTACATATTTTAAAGACAAATAAAATAAACGGGAAATTAAGAATTATTAAGAATGACACAAAAAATTAAAATATACTGAAAATTACATTTTATAATGATATTAACTTTAACTTATAAACGTTTATTGTAAGTATGATTTACAAAGCTTAACCAAAATGGTCAAAAAGCTGAAATCAAACTATAAAAGTAACTAGATTACAAAATCTAGTTCCGCCTAAAGGTTTGGAATAGCTTATAGTTTGCACTTACGAAATTGTATGTCATGTTGGTATTAAAAAATTATAAAAATGTCGCTTTCTTAAAATGTCGATTCATTTGGCATATGTCATAATGAAAAATTATATTTTAATTATAATGATCATAACCAACAAATTTAAAGTCGGTTTTACAGCGCAAGGAATATTTTTAATTGACATTTAAAATCAGTAATACACTATAAAAGTAACCAAAATAACCAGATCTGGTTTGTCCTTACAAAAGTGAACAACATATAGAAAAGTGAATACAGTATAGTCGGTTTAAGCGGAACTAGATTTTTATTGTATATTTACAATACATTTATAAAATTATCATAATTAGAAGTATTGATTCACATGGATACGTCAAAGTCCGTTAACACCACAAAAGTCACCCAAATCATCAGATGTATAGTCGTTTTATTTGGTTTCAGTGAAACTAGATTTTGAATTCTAGTAATTGTTAATGTTTGATTGAAGCTTTTGATCATTTTGTTTAACTAAAGTCAGCTTCAAACATTGAAAAATTAGCTAGTGACAACTTAAGAAAATTAAAACACCATTTGATTCCGCTTAAACGTTTGGAATAGCCGATAGCCTATATACAAGGTCTGTTCAAAAAGTATCGCCAATTTTGAATTTCCGCGGGTTACGTATATTCGATTTTCGATTTTTTTGTGGCGTTATGTTGGTACTCATGTCTCTCACTTATGCCGACAAGTTCGGCCATTTTGAATGTTCAGTTAATTTTTGACAGTTGCTTTGCTTGCACGTGTTTTGGCTCGTCTTCGATTTTTGCCTATACCAAAAAATGGATCAAAGAATCTGTATCAAATTTTGTGTGAAAAACAAAATTAAGTGCGCGGACGCATTCCGAATGTTGACTATGGCGCATATGGTGAAGTTACCTTGGACCGAAGCAACGTTTATCGGTGGTACAAAATGTTCTCAGAGGGCCGAGAAGATGTTAACGACGAAGAGCGTGCCGGACGCCCGAGCACGTCAATAACAGACGAAAACATTGATGAAGTGAAGAAAATAGTATTGGCCAATCGTCGAATCACCGTTAGAGAAGTTGCTGAGGACCTAAACATATCGATTGGCTCGTGCCATTCGATTTTTACCAATGATTTGGGCATGAGACGGGTCGCCATGATAACGCCCCTGCCCACACATCGTTGCTTGTGCGCGAATTTTTGGCCAAAAACAACACACAAATAATCCCGCAGCCACCTTATTCCCCAGATCTGGCCCCCTGTGACTCTTTCTTGTTCCCGAAACTGAAGAGGCCCATGAAAGGACGTCGCTACGCTACGAGTGAAGAGATAAAGACGGCATCAAAGGAGGAGCTGAACAAGATCACAAAAAATGATTTTTTCAAGTGCTTCGAGGATTGGAAAAAACGTTGGCACAAGTGTATAATATCTGGTGGGGATTACTTTGAAGGGGACAAAATATTGTAGATATTCATGAATAAATAAATAATTTTTGAAAGAACACAAAATTCGCGATACTTTTTGAACAGACCTCGTATAATATCTAATGAAGGAAATTATCTTTTTGACAAACCATTTATATATAATTTTTCGAGACACTTGTTTCATTTTAAAAATGACATTTTTTCCGGTGCAGCTAATATATACTATGTAATATATGATATGCGTAGATCAATCTTAGATTCTTATCAATTATTATCTTGTATTTTAAATATCTTAATTCGAAAAAAAAAGGTTATATTATTCTGGTTTCTAAGATGCGTATAACTATAAGTTATGGACTGTCCAATCAACCAACGGACCAATACACTGGCAGACCAATTAAGCGGCGAATAAACTAACCGGCAAATCTACAAATATCTTAGCAGTGCCAGTACTTACAATAGACTTGGTGCGTTCTGGTCTAGAGGCTATAGGTGGCGGTGGTTCATCTTCGAGCTCGGAGGAAGCTGCATGCGAGGACAGATTATTGTAACTGTGGGCCGCCCCACATTCTGGTTCCGTGGGGGTCGTGCTACTTGGCGACGAACTCGATACACGACTCAGTGATGAACCTAGAAATATATATAGATTAACAACAAAATAAAAACTTACAAAATTAAAAACAAAAAATCTTCAGTCATCTTATACCGTGCGATCTTAATTTCTTGTCAGTTACATAACAGTAAACAATGAGTTATAAAATATCAAAACTGTGTTCTAATCCACAGCTGAAAACACCAATTTAACAAAGAGCCAATCAAATTACTTCGTTTGTACTCGAGGAACAACGAAAATATGTGTTCCTAACTTAATACCTGTTATCAACTCATTGGCGTGTAGAGGAAAATAGTGTTCATTTAATAATCAATTCGTATAAGGTAATAAAAACAGAATGTACGCCTATGTGTACATGTCCTTGGAAATAAGATTGATATGTAAATGTTTCTGTCAAGTATTGCATAACGGACAAGATTTCTTGATCGCTCTGTATATAAAGTCAATTAGATCTGTGCTTCTGTAAGGATTAGAAAACTGGAATTTATCAACAAAAGACAAACAAAAATATAAGTATTATAAAAAAAAAATGTGATTGGGCTCAACAGCGCTATGAAGTGACGCCAAACGGACAAAATCTAAACTCATGAGGCGAGTAACTGTTTATTGTTTACATGTAGTAATCTCGTGTTGTTTGTATCGCGTTTAAACTTTATATTAGTTTATATTAAAGTCACTGGATTATACAAAGTAGCGCAAGCCTTTGAAGAAGCCGACAGACCCCAGGGTTTGATTGGCAACATTGCTTCCCCTATTAAGTAAACTAAAGCAGCAATTTTTACGTTCTTAAGTTTGCGTCGGCGCTGTCACATCTCACTTTCTCGCTCTAATTTAATAACCTCCTTTGTCAGCGGTTTGAATATTTAAGGTTAAGTTTCATTTAAATTTATATATTATATCCATTTTATTTAATAAAAATTAAAAAAATAATTGAAAATGTACTACAATTTTGTTATAGTACATCTTTGATTAAAAAAATCGTGATTACAATGTTTAAAATAAAAATTTTGGTAGTACTAGTTTCTTATTTTTTTACTGTTGGAATCACTGAAAATCATTTGTGTTGGCGACATTTTTAGCCCCAGTATGGCCGCCGTTGCGCTACTTTGTATAATCTAGTGACTAGTTTATATTAGTCTCGTGTTGCAGTTTGTTCGTAATATTAATGTTTGAAAGCAATTATTACTATTTTTTATATTACTTTAAATTACAACAAGTTGTGATAACACAAACTGCTGTGTATTTGGTTGTCACTATAGAAAAGGAAGTGATAGAAACATTCACATCCATTATTTTTCAAATGAAAAACAATTTGTGATAACAGTAAATAAATTTGGTGTTGTGGAAGAGATAAATAAAAAAAAAGCATGATTTTTTTTTTTATAAATACGGGAAAAAAGTGACAAAAAGTATGAAGGTGTGCTCAAAGTATTATTGTGCTGCAGATTACAATATTGTTTACTTATTAATATTTAACAAACTAGTATTTAATAAACAAATTAAATAATGCATGAAGCTCCTGCTTTACAGGTGCAGGTTATCTTACAGTTTTAATTTTCTAGTGACTTTGTGAGGTGGTGATTTTAGACTGCTTGTTTGTAAACATAACCCACATATGTCGACATGCTCATCATTTTTTTTTCGAAATTCCGCATTATATAACATGACCGGCGTTGAACAACTCTTCTCCTTCAACTACATACCCAGCGCAAGGTGTTGCACTTAAAAAACTTAAATAATTTAGTAAGTAAACTGTTTATTATTCATTGCAAATCAATCATTTAACAAGTAAACAAATAAGGACAATATTCACATTACTCGTTTCGATCAGATGACTTACAGCAATTGCAGCGCGGCCTTCGGCCACTGTTGAGTCCAATATATACATGATAGCGAATTTAAGATATATTAAAAGGGAATTTATTTTCAAAATTAATGCTGATGCAAGATCGATCATGAACAGGCCTGCGGTGATGTTACCTATTGAAAACGTTGAGTAGCCCAACATGCTGAGTGCGAATGAACTGGGTATTCAGAATAGGACTGCACCTTGAACGGGTGCAAGGCATCCTGTGTTAATTGTTTTGATAAGTGAATTTTATGAAAATAGTGATTATTTAAAAATAAAATGGTTAATTATCTAACATACATATATACGTGTTATGGAATATGCATCAATGGAGTTATAATTTTGAAAATAATCTGATTACAATGGAAACCATTGAATGGATCTGACGTAGACAGAATGGTGGTTGTAGATCCGTACATGGATCACATCAAAAAGACCCTCCAAAGTCCTGAGAGTGAAAGAAAACGGTTGCTGAGAACCAGTGTTTTGTGAGATACTAGTGTTATTATCTGTTATCTTTTATCCAGATAATCGCCTACGTTTTCGTAATTATTGCTTCTCGTGTAAAAGCAGTGCAAGCTTCTCTAATTCTGTTCTATTTTTGTTTTCTTAGTATTATTTTTTATGTAAGAATTTAAAATGTTTATATGGTTGAATTCAGAAGAAAAAAAAATACACTTGAATTAATTTATTGAATGGATTTAAAAATATGTATAATCTAAATTACTGGTTTTAAAAAATAATTTCTTCTATAAGCATATGTCTCAATTGTCCTTTGGACTCCTATAACTTTGTTATATAGTGTTTTTTTTTTGTATCTCTTATAATAAAGAAAATAATGGCGGTGACCTGTTTCGCTGTTACATCTTTTACCATGAATTCAAAAAGTAATTACATAACGGTTGGTTATGGAAAAATAAAATATTGTCTACTGCAAACTTTATATAACAATATAAACTTATGACAACAACCACAGTAATGACAGTTAATTAATTCTAAAGCTTGCAGTAGACATTATTTCATTTTTCCATAGCCAACACTTGTGTAATTACTTTTTGAACTCATGGTATATGTTGTCCAATTTCACATATATAAGCTATTCCAAAGGTTTAACCGGAACTATAGGTGGAACTAAATGGGGCTTTTGTGTTTTTAAGTTGTCACGAAAACAGAGCTTAGCTAGGTTATTTAATTTTTTATGTTGGCATTTATTATTAAGTGACATTTATTAGAAAAATAAAATAAATAATACATTTAAAATTTTTGGAAAATGGAAGAATTTAAGAAATGTGACATTTGTATTAAAAATTACACAAAAAATCAAAATGTAATGAAAATGACATTTTATAACGATATTAATTTTAACCTAAAAAATGTTTATTGTAAGTATGATTTACAAAGCTTAACCAAAATGGTCAAAAGCTCGAATCAAACTATAAAAATAACTAGATTGCAAAATCTAGTTCCGCCTAAAGGTTTGGAATAAGCCTATAAATGGAATTTTTATTTTTGTAAGTTGGCACGTGCTCACTTTTTAATGATTGTAGTGGGTTTTTGCTAAATAAAATTATCAAAAGCCTCATTTAATCAATAAACATTTCTAGTTCTCATTATCTACTTTTGAAAAAATATGAGCTGATACCCTTTACCCCAAGCTCTTCAACAGGTAGGTGGACGGTTAAAAATATTATACATACAAATTTTAAGAGTTTGTAACTGAAACTGGACGCAAAAGCAAATTGGCGTAAGTCAAGATACTGATATATTTTAAAATGCGGACGAAGAAGGCGTAAAAAAAACTAAAAAACAAAAAAAAACATGAACATAAAAATTAATAAAAAAATCAGCTGTGGCCACCACAGGACCGACCGCCATCGTAAAGTACTTGTATAAAATACATTCTAGCAGCAGAGTAGAAATAACTTGTCCTAATATTTTCTAACAGAGATATTATTTATCATGACCATGGAAACGTTACATATAAGTATGAAAAAATTGAGAATAGGAAAATTTTTAAAAAATTTTACAAAAATTTGTCGAAATTTTTCGTTTTAACAAAAAACGTCTCAAATAAAAGTTATTAGTTATTGCATTTATAGCAACTTTTGTTCAATAAATTTTTTCGAAATATTTTTCTGTTGCTAAATATTCGCAAAAATCTTAAAATCGACACGAATAAACTCCCATTTCTAGTCAACCGATTTCTACCAAAAGTTGATCAACTCGTGTCATTGATGTCAAAAGCTTAAATATGCAGTTTCATAAAAATCCTTTCAGCCTAATTTGCTCTGCACGTGTACATAGACAGACGGACAGACAGACAGACGGACGGACAGACAGACCGACAGACATCATGCTAAAAATAGTCAAAACGTTATGTAGGGACCTCAATTCGTGGAGATCCATCGAAATCTCTAAATGTCAAAATCGGTATGATCACAATACACCCCTTATATATGTTGACGGTCGATAAAAATAAATAAATAAAAACATTAACAATACCTTAACAGTAAACATAAATTAGGATATATTTAAATATATTTTTCTTTTATTTCTTAATTTAGCATCAAGTCTTGATATTAAAGAAAGCACTACTTTTTCCTTGAATTCACACAATTCACTTACTTTAAACTTAAGTTTTTAATAAGTTCACTCAGATGGTTTAGCTTTTAACTGAACATTAATAAAAAAATAACTGTTTATAATTTAAAATATTTAACTTCACATATAATTTAGATGATATAATCTTCCTTTAAATTTGATCATATCAAAATTACCTTCATAGTTTTCAAGAACACACACATAAAACACGTGTAATTATTAATTATAAATAATGTACAAACAATAATTAAATTCACTCATTTGCCACACAAGAACGATTAACAAATAATATATTTAATATTTTTATAATACTTAAACTCAGAACAAATGTAGGTACATTGTTTTACAAATATCAAACTCCGACTAGAAGGCGTTACTTAATCTGAATTTTTTATGTTGCATAATTATTTCAATAATATTCCAAATTTATTTGAGCATGTATATTATTATGTGAATTGTTAAAAAGTGAAACAGTATAATTTTTGTTAAAAGTAAAAGTTAATTACAAAACACAATTATAATTTAAATAAATAATAATTTTATTTGAAGACCAATTTTAAAATATTTAATAACAGCCAAAATGTCTTGTTTTCGTTCATCAGCTATCAGATCAAAACGAGAATATACTATCGGCCATAAGTAGAGAACAATCCTATTTTTTAAATTGTTTTCATAAATCCCGATTTGAGTACAACAAATGTTACTGAATTATATTCCTGGTATAGCAACAACAAATTATAAGTTAGAACCTGTTCTTAAAAATATTTGTTGTAAAAATAATAACAGACTTATTGAAACCTGTTATGCCATAAATAGAGAAACATTATTTTTATTCAGTATAACTTGGAAGGCTTGTTATGATAGTTGATTTTTTTGTGTTCTGGGTAATAATTTTGAAAATTATAAATGTCAATGGGTGTATATTTAAGCAATGATATCAAAGAATTAATAATAAAAAAATTGATGTGAAGTGTGAATTTTCACACATTGTAGGATTTCGAAGGTATATAATAAGTGAAGGCGGTATGCTGAGTGTGTAGGACAAATTTTGCTTTGTAGTAATCACGGCAAAATGAACGATATTTTTAAAATAATTTATCGTCTGTTAATCTAAGACAGCGGTTCTTAAACTGTGGTCCGCGGACCCCTGGGGGTCCGCGTAGCCATTACCGGGGGTCCGCGAAAAAATGTTGACATTAACTTTACATCCCCCAACTTTTCGCTTTTATTTAAATAACTTATTTAATAAAAATCCTACATGGTCAAGACTTTTTGTATTTGTTGTTATCTAACTACTTATTGACATAACTAAACAATAATTAGTAAAAATTTAATTATTTTTATTCAACTGCAAATTATTTACAGAAAATATATTATAATAAGATCTATTTTGACTAATATTTGACCAAGAAATGTTTGAGTTTAACGTATTATAATTTTTAACTTTTTTAATTCTTTTTATTACTATTTTTATTCATTTTATGTTTTTTATTCTATATGCTAATAAAAATGTTCATCTCTATAAATGCGAAAGACCATTTATTAAAATAACCAGCGATACATTTTTACCAATATTTATTGTATCGTAGTGCCTATGAGATTATTGAGCCAGAAATTAAGTCTCAAGAACGACGTAAAATACCTAGGGTTGGGATGGGGTCCGCAAAAAAAATGTTGTTCAAGAGGGGGTCCGCGGACTACATAAGTTTAAGAACCTCTGATCTAAGAGCTTTAAAAACAAATTTTATGTTAAAATATTTTTTTGTTAATTTTAATTCGAATACCTAATACCATTATTTAGGTTTCTAAATATGTGCAGTTTTTTTTTTTATAGCAAGATTTTGATAATTGCGCCTAAGGCTTCCATTGGTTGTTTTAAGTCATATGCTCCGCCCCTCTTGTTTCGTATACATGACACTATATGATTTCCAACTGGTTATTAAATTTACGCTCTTAAAAATTAAATGCAACTTTTGCCAAAATACAACTAGAATTTCGACAAAATAATTTAAACAAAATAAAATTGAAAAAACAAACAAAAAATAAAATTGTCTCCTCGGCCCGGGAGCGAACACTAGTTTGCTGCGTCGCCAGCGATCAAGCTAACCATTAGACCAGAATACGCCTTCTAGTATAGTGTATTACATAACTATAACTTTTGTACATCGTCAACAAAAAAACACAAAAAAATGCGTTATTTTCCGAAAACATAATCTGATCAAAAATTCCGGTTCACACAAGGTACATTACTTAGAATTTTTTTATATTTTTAGTTTAAACCATCTGAGCTACATGGTGTGGGACAAACAATTTTTTTACACAATTTTGGCAAAAATAGATAAATTATG
Organism: Liopterus haemorrhoidalis; assembly: GCA_963971575.1. NCBI lineage: Eukaryota > Metazoa > Arthropoda > Insecta > Coleoptera > Dytiscidae > Liopterus > Liopterus haemorrhoidalis. The sequence goes on from OZ020611.1 coordinate 190,738,525, forward strand.
CAAAAATAAAATTTTGATGGGTAATCCACGTACTAAGGGCTTACATTTTATGCCCTACTCAGAATATAAAAAAAATATTATTTTTTTTCGGTGAGCACATATTTGTTTATATTTTTAGGTTGTTTTATTATTTTTCCTATGTGTCAAAGAGTTGGATAAGCATGCCAAATTTCAACTCTCTACGTTTAGCCGTTTGGCTACAATTTTTACCGAACAGACAGACGACAAAATGACGGTATAAGAATTTTTTGGTCATACCTACAAAACCCTAAAAACATAATGACGGTGAAAAAGTAGTAAGTAAAACTATTCATAATTTTAATGAAAGAAATAGTGTAATAGCACTACCAAAACCAGATAGATCTAGAAAAACTGACTCAATTGTTGATAAAAAAATGAAAATTGTGTCGATAAAGAACAAAATAGATATATTATTACTCTCTATGAAGAATAGATGCGCGGCAGTAATAAAGAATAAATAATACTCATTACTAACTATTTTGCAAAATTTATTATATTTTTGTTATATTTTTCAATAATATTTATTTGTTTCTTTACTTTTGACCCATTATGTTTTTAAAATATTGTATAACTTTTTGTAAAATTTATGAAAACAATATGTTTTTTTTTCTATATGACTTATTACAACAAGGATACAAAAATACAAAAATATCAAATTTTTCATTCAATAAAAAATATTATAATTTTTATAATGGTTCCCTACTTATGGCCGATAGTGTATCTACACAACAAAGCCTAATACAGATTTGAATACGTCTTAACACCTCACATAAGACAAATATACTGCCTATACCCTGTTCGCGGAGAACGTGAAATCGTTGTAAACATTCAAATTACGTCCCTCTTGGTGTGATTTGACGAAAAGACATTCAAATCACTTTTAATGTCGTTTCATCTAATCACAGCAAGATACGTAATTCTAATGTTTTCATCGACTGCATGTTTTCCGCGAAAAAATATAATTTATTAGGTGCTTGTGTATAGTTCTGAAACATGGGCCCTAACAAAGCAAGACAAAAATGCAATTGGTTGCTCTGAAATTCGATTCTACGGCACATATGAAGAGTTAACATTCAAAACGTGTTTTGTAGGACTTTTCAAGGATACTTTTCCAGTCTGTCCTGTTCTTAGTTATCATTTTCCAACTTGTAGTTCTTTTAAGTCTTTCTCCAATTGAGAAATATATTGCTTCTTTGACCTTCCAAATCTTATTTTATCGAGAGTCTGGTGATTCTAGATATACAAGCCCAGGTCTATAATAGTACAGCCGGTCAATAATTTCAACAAAGCATTATTTTAAAATGCCAAAATAATAATTCAAATTATTTATTATTTCAACAAAAACTTTTTTTATGACACAATATACAAAGTTAGCTACAGAATGCAACAAAAAAAAATTACATATAACTTTCATAAACACAAATTCATAATAGTTCGGCCAGTGATGTGATATTATCGATAAGGGTAAATCTTTACTGAGCGATTTGCTACGACCCATTTTGTATTAGAACTATAAAACAACTAATGTTAAAATATATTTTGTCCATCTACGCAATATTGGTCAAGTTTTGACAAAAATTATCATGTTAAAAAATCACTGAAATAAGCCGACGATCTATTATGAACTTGTGTTTACGAAAGTTATATGTTAATTTTTGCATAAATATGAAAAATAAAGAAAATATTTTGGTTGAAAAATTCTTTAGACTTAGATTTTATCAGTTCATCCAAAAAAAATAAAATAAAAATAAAAGTACGCTTTTTATTTTTTTAAATTTATTTATTTGTTCTTCTTGTGGCGTTTTAGATAGTACAATACACGTTTTCTAATGATGTAACGATTTTATTTTATACATTTAATAAAGAGGAAGACAGTGATACCAATATCTCAATTTAATTTCTGTGCGATAAAACATGTTTTGAATATTTTACCACCTCACCTGTCCTAGATCAATATTTGTTTAAAAAATGAAGAATATTTAATTTTTACAAACATAATAATAAATAAAATACATAAATACATAATATAAAACGTTTCAAAAACTTGTAAAATAAAGATTTTGCGACACAATTGGTTTATAGTAATGATCATATTACTATTTAATATAAATTTAAATCCAAGAGAAAAGTAGTCAGAGTCCAAATAAAGTATATATTTTTTTCAAAATCTGTTTTACTTTCTTTGAAATATATCTTTTTTTTTAAACGCAATTATTAATTTCAATACAAAATTAACTCAACATATTTCCTATACAATTTGACGTATACTTTGTAGGGGAAAGAAAGGAACATAATAAAATAATTCCAAAATGAAAAGCAGACGATGAGTTTATAAAATTTAAGGGGAAGCACAACCGTATGATTCTTATACAAAACTAACAAACTGAAATAAAATTAGTAACAACCTATACCTCAAAATTTGTAGAAATTTTTAATCTATCTAATAGAATATTTATCATTGTAAAAAAAACTGTTATGTAATTGCAAATAAACAAATACGTTTCGAGCTATTTTGTTCTGTTGTGAAACTTATACTTATTATACTTGGTGTTCTATTTTTGTTGCTATCTTGAATCCTATATTGAGAACCGCGACAAATATAGGTACTGCGGGTAGAAATGAGTTATTATTGTAAATAACGCGTGTACCAAGTGGAATTCCATTATCATCAAGTATAATATTTTTCGACGAAGGTTCTCAACCAGTGATGGCGAACCTATGACACGCGTGTCACGGGTGACACGCATCATTTACGGGCGGTGTTCGGCCAAGAACAGTGGTGCCACAAATTTTCACTCTACGTACTTTTGTGACACCTTATTCTCGGCGTTAAATAATATTAAAACCAATAAAAGAAACCGTCAGACAGATGAAGTTAGCAGCGCTTGCTTGGGCTTCAATTGAAGATTTAGCAACGCAGAGCAATGCAATTCAACAACAAAAAAGTCACTAATGTAAAGAATTATTTATTTTTGATTTTTTAATAAATAAATACGGAGTGATTATTTAATGGCGAGACGACATCACTGGAAGTTTTAATAATTTGCCGTTTCATACACATCGTAGCAGGCGATTATGCGCGCATGCGCATCAAGGTTATTATATCTCTTCAAGGTTATTATAGTCATAGTATTCACCAGTATTTCTACTAGGAGGCACGTAAAATTCAGTGACATCGTCTCGCCATTAAATAATCACTCTGTATATCAAAAATATAACTATTTTTTTACTAGGGCTGCATATATCACAAAATTATGGATATTTCTAGACGGGACACGGCATCCGAGTTAAACTAATTTTTTTCCAGAATTTTGACACACCGAGCTCGCCAAAAGGTTCGCCAACACTGTTCTAACCTATAAACAATCATGTCGAAAATAATATTAACGTGTTCTTTGAACATTCTACACAAAATATGTAAACATAAAAGTTATTAAAACCCACAATTATATTTAAAAAATACAGAATATAGTTGTCTGATATCTATTATTAAGTTATTGAGCGATAACATTTTTAAAACAATTTTTTCTACAATTAAAAATATCCTATTAGATAGATAAAAATTTGGTGCAAAATTTGATGCATAGATTGTTACTAATTTCATTTCAGATTTTTAGTTTAGTATAAGAAACTTGTAATCTCTGGAGCTTATACGTAGCGTTAACATTCGATTTAAGATTTCATTTTTTGTGATCTCTTCATATATTACTAGTCAAAATTTCAATTTTGAAAATGTGTGCGCTCGTCGTTAGTGAAGTGTAGGTTCACTTAGACTAACGCTAAAATCTAAGACTAACTAACACATAGTGAATTCTCGAAATGACAATTGAAAATACAGGTTTTTCGTAGCTATGCTTAAATAATGAACAAACCTAATAGACAAGCTGCCCACTTGTAATTATTTACAAACTGCCTGAGTGAGTGAGTGAGAAATACATCATCATACGTTAATTACCTTTACATTAAATACGTTAAATACCTTTAAAGTATTTCAATATTTACCAATTTAAAACGCCCACATGTTTACATCCTTAATAATTAACTTATTTACGAATATTACTAACTAATCATTATGTAACATACAGTGATGGCCATAAGTATGGAAACTTTTTATTTGTTTTAATAAAAATTAAATTATTATTATATAATTGAACAGAAATGGTTTGTAACAATTATAATAAATTATTTTTACATATTCAGTATTTTACATTGAAATTTTAAAATGTGCCTTGCCAAAAATTATGGAAACCGTATAAAATATGCTCTACTATGCAATAACCAGCTTGTTGAATTGAAGAATTTAGTATAAAACTTATTCATTATTGTATTCACGGGTTTTATAGTACCATGCCTCAGAAAAAATATTATTATAAAAAAAGAACACGTCAAGAATAGATAAAATTATTAAAAGAATCTCAACATGTGATCCAAAAAAGATATCGAGACACATTTCTGAGGAAATTTTGTCAAAGCGTACTATAAGAAGGAGACGAAATAATATGGGACTATTTGGTAGAGTAGCGGTAAAAACGCCACTTATTTCTAAAAAAAAGAGGGGTTCGATTGGATTTTGCTAGAGATCATTTAGAGTGGTCCGTTAATAAATGGAAAACGGTCCTATGAAGTGATTAATTTAAATTGTTCAGGAGTGATGGAAAGATACTTCTTGCCGCAGTATGTGTGGCGTCCAAAGGGTACAAGATACGACAATAAGTACCCGATTTTGACTGTCAAACACGGCGGCGGCAACATCACTGTTTGGGGAGGATTTTCTTCATCTAGAGTTGGTCCAATAATAAGAATCGATGGGATAATGGATCGATTTAAGTATAAACATACTCTAAAGAGTGTGATGCTTCCATATGCAGAAGAAATGCCTCTGAGATAGTTATTTCAACAAGACAATGACCTGAACCATTCGTCAAATTTAGTAAAACATTGGTTTTTACATAAAAACGTACCGATAATGAAATGGTCATCTCAGAGTCCTGATCTTAATCCAATTGAGTACCTTTGGGAGCATTTAGATAGGCAAATTCACAAAAATGCAGCTGCAATGACCAACTTTTTAGAATTATAGAGCAAGAGTAGAAGAACATCTCTCAACAAATATGTGCTAATTTAGTAATTTCGATGCCAAGATGTTTTTCTGTAATGAAAGCAAATGGCTACGCCACCAAACATCAAAGACATTTTTTAATTTTTAATTAAAATTTATTTTTGTATAAGTTTCCATAGTTTTTGACCACATAAATTTATGTTGAATTGTATCTTCCATTTCAAACATACTATATTATCATTTGTACAATATATATTAAAGACTCATTTCCTAAATGAATTTTGATATAATAAATACATACGCATTACTCGAGTTGAATTTATGTATATGAATATAACAAAAGTTTTCATACTTATGGGCACCACTGTAAATAATCAAAAACAACTGACCTGAATGAGTGGTGGTGGGTGCTTTAGTCATATACTTAGAGCTGGGTGGTTCCTTCGAGCTGGCATCATACCAGTTGAGGACATCAAGCACTGCCTGTGGATTGGATTTCTGTTCTTGTTTGCTGATGTTGGAGGACATCAGCAAACGCGCCCATGCTTCCGGCATGCCCTGCAAAAACACATATCGATTAATAATTTGTTGAAATCGTTGACAATGAAGAAGAGCACTTTGAACAACATGCCTTTAACATATGAAGAATTTCTCTGATTTACTTGCAATAAAATGAATTATGTGGACAGAATTTTGTGCACCAAGGTATAAAAAATGTGACACATTTTACTGTAGTCGCATCAAAATATTAACAATAAATTTTGTCTGTAAATCTATTCAAGGCTTCCATTTAATACCCTATATCAGGGGACAGTCAAAGACGGCCCCCGTAGGCTGAATGTGGCCCGCCCAATAATTTCATGCGTCCCGCCATTAAGAAGGTATAATGCTTATTTTCTTATCTGGCAAAGCCAACATACTACCACCGCTTCTTATACATCAGACGTATTTACGTCGACATAAATACACATAAATACAGTAAACCGGCGTAAAGAATTTAAAATCAGAAAAATATAAATTTCAGAAAGATTTCTGGCCTGATAAATAAAAAAATAAAGAATGCCCACGATTTAAAAAAGGTTGTCGACCCCTGCCCTACGTAAATTTTAAACAGAATATTTTTCCCAAAATTCTATCTCTTGGAAAAATAATCTGATCAAAAATTCCATTTGTACCATTTCGGTTCGTATACAGGGTGTTGAAGTTACCCAATTAACTTTTTTACTATTTAAGATAGGGTATAACATTAAATTTGAAATTTGCTCGATACTACCAGATCTTTAATAGTCTATATTAGGGATGTAACGGATATTCGGCCTATCAGGCTTATCCGGCCTAGTTGGCCTAATATCCGGTTTAGCCTGATAGCAGCAATTATCCGGCCGGATAGTTGAAAAATTAAATACACAATATTTATAATTTCTAAATTAAATTTCTTACTAAACAATCAACAGAAACATTACCTCAGCAAAAATTTTATTTCTACCAAATGGAAGTAAATTTAATTTGCGGGCTTTTAACTTTTATTAACCCATAGCATTTATCACAAAATTAATTGTAAACGACCCAAAAAATGTGTTTTTAGATATTTTTCAAAATTTCCTGGTTATAACATTCACATACCTCTGTGGTAAAGGATGTGAAACAAAATTATTTTGCTAGATTTTTAGGAAAAAATAGTCTCAACATAAAGTTTTTTAAACATAATTTTTCATTCCTTAATATACACTTTATGAAAACATAATAGTAAAGAAAAAAACAAGTTTACTTTTATTACTTTTCTTTACTTGATCTATGATTCAAGAGCTTTCATTTGATATCCCCTAAAGAGAAAAAAATATTCAAAGAAAAAAAGAGGGCGTTCCGGCCGTAAAAAAATCCGTAACCGACGAATTAAAGACAATCATACAAAATAAATTTTTCTCTACGGCTGAGATCGAAAAAGAATGTATAGATGCGAATGAGTTATATTTTGAATAAAATGCAAGTCTTGTTTTATTACCTCTTGATTTTGATTTGTTTAGTTTTTTATCCTAAAATTTGTAAGATATTGACAATAGGAAAAAATAAATCAGGCAGCAAGATAAAAATGATTAATTTGTCTCATAGAAATTTAGTTCGAATAAAATAAACTGAATTTTTCTGAACTTTGATTTTGATATTTAAAAATGCACATTACAATAGATATTTCATTTCAGTACTTTAAACATGCTCCAATTTCATCAAAAGAAAATAATTAAGATTTTGCTAGGTTGCTAGGTACACAAATGCTAGGTTATACTTCACAGTAAAAATTTCTGATAGTAAATTAGAGAAATACAAAAAGATGAAACTATCTAATAGATATTAAAAAATTGAAGAACTAATGAACTTATTGTTCAAAAATGCTCTAGAGAAAAATAGATAGGTGATTGGATTCTCTAATTGCAACTAAGGGAAACCCATGCATTACTTACTTTCAGAGGCAGCTTGTAACAGAATTACGAAAAATTAATGAAAAACAAGCACCTACGATCACCTCAAACAACCAACTAACAAATAAACTAACCGTAAACTCTCCGGTAACAGCATCAAAGCCAACATGAACCGTATGCTCAAAATTGGTGGGATAGGATATGTTAGGCTTGTCGGAGCTGTGCAGCGTAGAGGTCTTATTACTCTTCTTGTTCTTTGCTGTTTTCTTCTTACGTTCTGCATCGTCTGGTTCTTTTGGCAATGGACGATCTACCGCTATAGAGCTGTCTGTGCGGTCCGTCCCACGGTTTGAGGTCAACCGCACTGGTGGGGCAGGAGGTTTCTCTTCATCCGATGACATTGCAACCTAAAATTTTAAACAATTATTTAACACATACAATATAAAAATACAATTAATAATATTTATTATTAAATTAACTCAAGCTCATAACAGAATTTTTGAGGAAAATATTTTATTTTTTCTGTATTACTTATTACATACTGATTGCAAAAATAAGTACTGTTTGTGTACATCACATCTAGTTAATTTCTCTATGCATATTTCATTTTCAGTATTAAGAGGATCCTATACTGTACATGCCAGGAAACCACTGTATTTGTAAATAATTTATAAAAACTTACGAATTTAGAAAAAATAATACAACAAAATTAACAAATAATATTCGTACATGATCTTTACATACATTTTCATTAGATTTTGATCTAATTATTAAATATGTTATAAAATAATCTCGCTTTTGCAGATTTTGCCCATACGAAGCTACTGATCAAAATTAAACAAAAATATATGAAAAGATCAATCACTGTTTACTAACTACAAGTCGGCCGATTATGTGACATTCTAATAAATGCGTCTCGACTTGCATGACGATATGACTGTACACAACTGGTTTTGTCTGATTTTGGGGACATAAAAAAGAGACTTAAGCATGCGACAAAAATTTCTGAACATGCTGGTCCAATCCAGAGTGTCGTATTATAATTAGTTACAGAGATTTTACCATACAAACATTTTTTAAGTAAAAATAGTACATCGAATGCAATATTAACTTTGGAGAGTGAAGAAGATGATGATGAAAAAAGAATTATGCTATCTGATTCGTGGTTTCCCTTTTGGAAGCAATGGATAGGTTGAAAAAGATTTGGGTTTATCTATCCTGTGGGATTGACATCCCAGAAAATACTTTTGTAAGGGAGGTAATTTTCGTATTATATCATAAATAAATTCAGTAAAATCATCCAATTAGTGTAAAATATTAAAAATGTTAAATGATAAAAAATAATCTATTTCTTAAAAAGGGCATTCCAGATAAGGGTAGACATGTTTATTATTGTAACTTGAGACTTTTGTAAATGTACCATGAAAAGGAAATAGTAAATTATAATATTGAAAGACAACTCTGTTAATAAATTAGATTAGAAGTATTAGAACCATATGGGAAAATCTATTAGTCTCTGTTTTACAATAAATATTAGTTGGTTACTTATCTGGGGAGATTATACAATTTAATTTATGGATAATAAATGTCGTCTCGATTGACCGGGGTGTGAAATGATATTTAACAGTTGGTTTATTTAACAGATATAAATCGCTCAGGGTGTTTCTCTTTTTTAAGGGAATTGACTCTAAAGAGTGAAGATGTTAAGTCTTGTTTAAGTAGGTTGAGCTTAAGCCGTCGTAATGTTAAGTCGTGTTTTAAGTAGAGTGAGATTTTATTCATCATGGGATAGAATCATTAGTGTGCTCGGTCGGACAAGTAAAATGTAACCAAGTAATCTCTTATTTGAGTTAATGTAGTGTTCGTTAGTTTGGTGTAGTGTGCCTAGTGTATGTAAATGTGTCTCTCTGGATTTTGTAAGTCTATGTAAATCATGTAAATATTTAAACTGTATCATATTTAAACTAGATTAGCTAAAATGAGGACTTTAATTGAACAACCCTTAAAACCTTCTAAGAATCATAGCAACCAGGTCCAGATTTGATCCGCTCGCAAGTCTGGATACTCATAATGTGAGGGAGACCTAAAGTAAGTACAAATGAAAATACTTAAATTCAATCAGCCAACCGTGACAATTCATATTTTATATACGTAGGCTCCCCACACTTTTTAGCGATAGTGGAAATGAAAATGAAATTATGCATGCTGCTTAGAAAAACTCAGTGCATCAAAAATAACACCATTCTTTATAAAAATAAAAAACTAAAAAAAAAAAAAAATTGTATAGAATAGTACAACTTTTTATTATGGAATACAACGATTTTAACACTGTATTTTTCTCCCATATTCAGTATTACGAAATATTCTTATGGCCTTATAAATTTCGTTATAATAGGATTTGACCTGTATAAAGTATACATATTTCTGTTTAAAAATAAGAAGCAGAGTTAAAAATAACTGGGACGTGAAGCATTGGCCTCGAAGAAAGCAGTTAACCCTAGGTGTTAAGAATGGCTTGAAGGAGAGATCCTAGAAAAGTGTTACACCCACACTTTACATTAAACTGTTTTTGATGAAGCAATTTGTTAAAGCTCTGAACAAAAACAATTTCCGGCTCTTTCTGAAGCAATACTGAAAACGTAAAGACTGCCCCAGATTAGAAAGATTTGAATTAACAACAGATGAAAATGAAGCTTGGACACGATTTAAATATATTATCAACAAGTTTTTTGGGAAATTACAAAAATTTAAATTATGTAGATATTGTCAGCATTATGCCTAAAAGATTATGCAACTAAAATGTAACCTGGGGTGGATTCTTTTAGCTGGGGTCCTCTAACTTAAAAAATGTATATGGTGCTACAAAAAAAAAATCACATTTATGTGTTTATACAGGTCCGAGAAATTCTTATTGGAACTCTCAAAAAAATTTGAGAATGAAAAATTAAATATGCCACACCCCCGCGGAACCCACTTAATCTGCAACTTGTAACGTGAACTTAAATGTTTATTTTCTCTATTCACATCTGAACTATTTTCTTGAAACTCTTGGAGCAGTTAGTGAAGAACTGGGTGCAATATATTATCCCGTACATTAAATATATCGAAGAGATATCAGAGCAGATGAGACTTGAAAATAATAGCAGATTACTGTGAATGGAAACCTTAGCTAAAACTTTAGTTATTTAACAGGGACGTGAAACAGTGGCTACAAAGAAACCAGTTAACCTCAGGAGTTAAAAATATCTAGAATGAGAGGAATCCTAGAAAAGTTGGATAAAAGAGTTGGATGTTTAAAAGGGATATTACTAATGGTATACATACTTAAGAGGAAAACGACGAAATGATGTTTTGGCTCCAAAAGGCAAATCCAACGGAAGAATTTAATTCGGAAAAACAAAAGTAATGTTCGTTTTATGAAATTTTTTTTTTTTTATAGTGGTTTTTTGGCGTTTTGCCAACAATATGTATTTAAATAAATTAAAAATTGTGCTATAATATTATACTGAATTTCTGTATTGCTTATTTGCAAAAAAAAGTAATAATAAATAAATCAGTAAATAAATAAACCTTACATGATGGACAATGACTAAAATTAGATTTGTGATTAGCACCACTTTTACATATTTACAAAATCAATTAACAAAAAGGACACAAAGTAAAAAAAAAAATGAATAAAAAAAAAGTCTTTGTTATCAAGCTATTATATGGGCCTTAATGGCTTATACTGCTATTATATTATTTTTATGTAGTCTTTATAGGTATGTTTCTTTTCAATTTCACATTTCACTTTTATCCAATAATTTCATATAATACATATATTTTTTTTTAATTTTCAAAATTATTAAATAAAAGTTTTATATTATATAAAATTAACATACAAATATATATTAATATACACCATTCAGTGAAACAAATAAGTAAAATAAGAAGTAAATTTACAGACACTGGGCTAAAATATATAAAAATAAGTATTTTTGACAGTTGTAACCTTTAAAATTAGTACTTCAAATTGACACCTGTCATCTTTACTTATCAACACATTTATATATAGTTGGAATCACATCAGACTGAACCGAAATCTTAAAAATAATAAGTAAAATATTTAGCGCACCGCATATACAGCTTCTAGAGCCAAAATATAACACTAATATTTACAAATAGACCATATATTCCATCTTTTATAACAGATATAATAAACCAACTAAAAAAATGTAGAAAATTGAGAACTCTGAATTTAAATTATAACAGAACTACGAACAACTTTTCTAATTAACTTCTTGAAAAACAAACTTTTTCAATTTGAAAATATTTCTTTACAGATTAATGTTATCACAAGTAAGTTATCAGTAATACTTCTTTATTACTTAACAAGAAAACTTCCCAATCTTAGCAGGAAATACTTATATCTATTAAGCGATACATAAACAAGAAAAAGTCATTTATTAAAGTGGTTAGTTGGATTTTTTGATAATTTACAAAAAAAAATAATGAGTTGTACTAAAAAAGATTACAATTATTTTAGTTACAAAGCACCTATTTTTACATTATTCAAGAACTCTGACCCTTATAAAATTTATCTTCAATACGATTTTTATAAAATGTTGTTCGTAACATTGTACAACGCTTACAGCTTTGATCCAATGCGTAACAAAAGACTAATTAATTAGTAAATAAGAAGTTAAAACTAATTCTAAGGGATGTTTTTACACTGAATAGAACTTTAAAAATGAAATAGTGTTGATGTTTCGAAAGGGTAATACATAATCTAGTGTCATGCAGAGTACCAGTTGAAATATATCAGAGCATTTCTCAGGAAATAACAATGAAACTCCCGATATTTAAATGTATGAGTAATAATTGCTTTGTTGTAGGGGATAATTTTTGCATGGGCGCGTCTGTATGCGTCAGCCGACCTGTAGAAATGCAATGCTACACTCCAAAACGGCGTACTAGAATAATAAAAATATACCTTTGTTTAACAGACACTCGCAACACTAAATATACATATATGAACTACAGAACTTGTAGAACCAAATAAAAATAGATAAAATGAATCACTTATATATTTAATCTTATAAAATCCATATCAAATGTGCCGATATCAGCCATAACCACCATTGTCAAACCCTCATGCCACACAAGCTCGCACACGACTTTCAATCTTCCGTCTCTCTTCAACACATTACTTTAATAACCTGAACAGAGACAGGAGATTGCAGATTAGATAAAAATAAATGCCAATGACACATAACAGTAATGCAAATAAATAACTTTATTCATACCGTTTAATTTATTTGGGCGACTGGAAAAATTGATCAACAATGTTGGTAATACTGATTCATAAAACAGTGATACCAACATGTATTTTCTTGATATTTTATTTGTCATTTGACGTCTGCAATAAAACAAAACACAGCAATACGAAAAAGTGATTTACCATCTTATTCATTTGTTTTATCTACAAAAATTGCTACCATGAAGAAAAAGGTTAATTTTAATTGGATTATTTATCGGAATTATTTACAGAAATTAATTATTTGTTTAGGTTTTACTTATGGGCAAAAGTGGCTCAGGGAAAACGAGCATGAGGTCTATAATTTTCGCAAACTATATTGCCAGAGACACTCGAAGACTTGGTGCTACAAGTAAGTCATTTTTTTCTCGTAAGTCACAAAAAGTCTTATTGATCAATAATAAAATGTCATGGCCAAAATAGGTTACGTAAAGTATTCTTTATTTGTTATTGTCATTATTAAATTATAATGGTCTACGACATCTTTTGATTACTGTTCTGTCATTGTCTCACTGGACATGGCTTTCTGATCATTCTTCTTATTTGTATCTTTCTGGATTGGAAAAACTTGTATTCAGCGAAAAAATAAAAATAAATGTTTTAAAACTTTTATTGCGTGAATAAACCAGCATATTTTTCTTTTTCAAAAATCATTTATTTATTATGGAATTTTGATAAAAAATGTGTCAAAAACTTATCCCCCACCCTAATCCCCAGAGGGGTTGATCTAAAAATCTGAAAAAAAAAAAATAATATTCTATATTGATGAGAATAGCTCAACAGCAATTTTTAATCAGATTAGATTTTATAAAAAAAAAATATTTTTTGTAAGATAGCTGGAAATAGTAGATTAAGAAACGAAAAATAGTTTTTTAAATTTCTTTATTTTTTATATGATTTTGCAAAAAATGTGCAAAAAGGAAATTTAGAAAAAAATTACTTTATTTTTACTGGGCGGCACTTCAGGCTTCTAGTAATAGGGGGGCGACAAAATGAAAATTTAGAAAAAAATTATTTAAATAATATATGTGGGGGGGGGGGGCGCCTAACCTAATTTTGCATCAGGGCGCCAGATACCTTGAACCGGCCCTGACCCAGGGGGGTTAGTCCAAAAATCTGAAAAATTCTGATCAATGTACATAAATGTGAACCAGAATAGCGTAAATACAACAGGAATTTTTAATCAGATTATATTTTCGAAAGATATCACATTTTATCTTCTTCCACAAAATTTATTATTTTTTTAATTGAAGGCTAAATTGTGGGTAGTAATAATGTTATGGCTTTTTTGTATTTATGACTAAGGTAGTGTACGTCTTCTTTTTAAATTCAAAATATAATAAAAATATGCTGTGAATCGAGCTACAGGTTTTTCTCGCGCGTAATGTAATGCAAATGTTTTTCATTTTTAATAGTGAAAAATAAGTTATTGAAATAGAAAAAAAAAATAAAAATAAATAAATAATAAGCCATTTATCAATATACATATTTCTTATTAATTTAATAAAGGCTTAGATTCAAAGCAAATCACTAAAAATTGCTGGGATTTTTTAATTTAAATTTTATTGTGATAACTTTTTCGCTAATTATTTAAATTTAGTTAGTTTTAGCTAAAATTAAGTGTAAGTTATTAGTAGTAGTTTACTAGTAGGACTTACATAGACGGAGTTGCCGTGGCTCCGTGGTAAGACGGTTGCCTACGGAGCACAGCGACGCGGGTTCGAATCTTCCCACCTTTTTCGGATTTTTATCTTCCAATATTGTGCAGTCAGCTCTTGACTCAGCCTGAAGTATTTAATACTTAAAATGCTTACTTGTTTATACATGGATAATAGTACCGGTCGTAATGTCATACTGACCACGTGGCTTTACTATCTATGGCCGGGGGTATAGAAATGGAAAATTTACCTTCTTTGCCTCAATACACCTATCTAGGCGTTGGAACCTATTATTTATTTATATATTTTATATGTTATTTCAAGAACATATTAAAGTTTGTTCTTTAGAATGGTGTCATATTGTATATTATTTGTATATATAAAATATATTTTTCATTATGAAAACATTAATTTGTTAAAACAATAAAACTTCTTATTTTAACATTTTATCATAAGAATTTTTTAAATATAAACCTAATATTTCAGTTGATGTTGAACATTCCCATGTAAGGTTCCTTGGTAACCTAGTCCTGAATCTCTGGGACTGTGGTGGACAAGAAGCATTTATGGAAAACTATTTTGCTTCTCAGCGAGACAATATATTTAGAAATGTGGAGGTTTTAATCTACGTTTTCGATGTTGAGAGTCGAGAATTAGATAAAGATATGCACTACTATCAATCATGTTTAGAAGCAATACTGCAGAATTCACCAGAAGCAAAAATATTTTGCCTAGTTCATAAAATGGATCTTGTTGCTGAGGATCAACGAGACGTCATATTTAAGGTGAGTTTTTATATTAATGCAAAACTCATTAATTCATTTTTAGGGTTTTGTAGGTATGACCAAAAAACCCTTATACCGTCATTTTGTCGTCTGTCTGTCTGTCTGTTCGGTAAAAATTGTAGCCAAACGGCTAAACCTAGAGAGTTGAAATTTGGCATGCTTATACAACTCTTTGACCCGCACATAGGAAAAATACTAAAACATCTAAAAAACATATCCCCCTAAAAATATAAACAAATATGTGCTCATCGAAAAAAAAAATATTTTTTTATAATTCTGAGTAGGGTATCAAATGAAAGCCCTTGGTACGTGGATTAACGATCAAATTTTTATTTTTGCAAAATAAATTATTTTGAAGCGATTTTGCCAAAATTGTGCAAAAAAATTTTTGTCCCACACCCTGTAGCCCAGATGGTTTAAACTAAAATTCTAAATAATGTACATTGGTGTGAACCGGAATAGTACAACAGGAATTTTTGATCAGATTATGTTTTTGGAAAAAAACGCATTTTTTGTGATTTTTTGCTAATAATGTACACAAGTTATAGCTTTTTAACACTCTACACTGGAACGTGTATGCTGCTGTAGTGGTTTTTGACGCTGGTTTTTCCCCAAGTAACTCGATCCGAAAGGGATCGAACCCTGCGAGAAGAGACAATATTATTTTTTGTTTTTTTTTTTAATTTTTATATTGTTTAAATTATTTTTTCAAAATTCTAGTTATATTTTGGCAAATGTTGCATTTAATTTTTAAAAGCGTAAATTTAATAACCAGTGGAAATTGTTTAAATTATAATTTAATTCTGTTTCAATGTACACGAAATCAGAGAGGCGGAACTTATAACAACCAATGGAAGCCATAGGCGCAATTTTTAAAATTCTTAATGAACCTTGCTATATAAAAAAAAATACTGCACATATTTAGAAACCTAAATAATGGTATTAGGCGTTCGAATTAAAATTAACAAAAAAAAAAAAAATTAATATGAAATTTGTTTTCACATCCCAAATAATCATCATTCACTTACTAAATGCCTGCAAACCTGCAAAACCCTGAAATGTGTGAAAATTCACACTTCACATCAATTTTTAAAGTTATAAAATGCAAAATTCTTAATTTCCAGATATTTAAAAATTAAATTATTGATAACAAAATTTCTTAATTTTATTTTGTAACTAATTCTGTACTTAATGCAAATCTTCAAAATTTTCAATTGTTCCACTTACAGCCCAATCTAATTTATTATATGTTTATTTATTGTCAACCAAGTTCAAACATTCTAATATAAAGCTTCGTCTGTATCCATATGCGTAATATTCTATATCGTCTTTTATTTTCCTGAACGGATAAAGGTCACGAAAATTTGCCAGATCGTCATCAAACGAGCCGATAACGAGTGAAATTAGTGGTATACAATGTGCTAATACTGCAGTTTTGAAAAATAGAGTAATATACAAAGATTTGAACCAAAATAGAACCAACGGAATTTTTGATTTTTTTTTCCTTTCTGAAATATCGCATTTTTAAGTCTGGAAAAATATTACTTTTATTTCATGCAAAGCAATAAATGTAATCTAAATTTATAGACGCAAATGACTAAAAAAAAAAAAAGATTTTGATTACAGTTGAAATGTTTCCACATCTGAGTAGGCCATGGTAGGGTAGCAGTTTAATTGGTAGCCATGAAAAATAACTACAGTCTGTTCCAAACGGTTAAGCGGAACTAGATTTTGCAATCTAGTTACTTTCATCGTTTAAATCGTGCCTTTCGGCCGTTTTGTTTAAGCTTTGTAAATCATACTGACAATAAACATTTTTTGGTTAAGGTTAATATCATTTTAAAATATCATTTTCTTTATATTTTGATTTTTTGTGTCATTCTTATACAAATTTCCCATTTATTTATTTTTTTGTCATAAAAATATTTAATTTTGACATATGTCATTCGTTTCCATGGTTTCATTGTTGGAATTTTAAATTTTAACATCCCAACGTGAAAAATGAAATAACCCAAGCAAGGTCCCTTCTCGTGACAACCTAAAAGAACGAAATTCCCATTTAGTTCCGCCTAACCGTTTGGAACATATCATTCATGTCTTACTCAGATGAGGAAAAATCGTGAATGGATTATGGGTACCTTCGAAACCTTGAAATGTGTGAAAATTCACACTTCTCATCATTTTTACCGACCGTCAACATATATAAGGGAGGTATTGTGATCATACCGATTTTGACATTTCGAGGTTTCGATGGATCTCCACGAATTGAGGTCCCTACATAACGTTTAGCAAATTCGGCTGAAAGGATTTTTATGAAACTTCATATTTAAGCTTTTGTCATCAATGGCACGAGTTGATCAAGTTTTGGTAAAAATAAGTCGACTGAAAATGGGAGTTTACTCGTATCGATTTTAAGATTTTTGTGATATTTCACAACAGAAAAATATTTCGAAAAAATTTATTGAACAAAAGTTGCTATAAAAGCAATAATTAATCACTTTTATTTGAGACATTTTTGGACAAAACGAAAAATTTCGAATAATTTTTGTAAAATTTTTCGAAATTTGTTCATACTTATATGTAACGTTTCCATGGTCATGATAAATAATATCTCTGTTAGAAAATATTAGGCCAAGTTATTTCTCTGCTGCTAGAAGGTATTTTATATAAGTAATTTATGATGGCGGTCGGTCCTGTGGTGGCCACAGCTGATTTTTAGGGTTTTGTAGGTATGACCAAAAAACCCTTATACCGTCATTTTGTCGTCTGTCTGTCTGTCTGTCTGTCTGTCTGTCTGTCTGTCTGTCTGTTCGGTAAAAATTGTAGCCAAACGGCTAAACCTAGAGAGTTGAAATTTGGCATGCTTATACAACTCTTTGACCCGCACATAGGAAAAATACTAAAACATCTAAAAAACATACCCCCCTAAAAATATAAACAAATATGTGCTCATCGAAAACAAAAATATTTTTTTTAAATTCTGAGTAGGGTATCAAATGAAAGCCCTTAGTACGTGGATTAACGATCAAATTTTTATTTTTGCAAAATAAATTATTTTGATGCGATTTTTGCCAAAAATGTGCAAAAAAAATTTTGTCCCACACCCTGTAGCCCAGATGGTTTAAACTAAAAATCTAAAAAAATTCTAAGTAATGTATATTGGTGTGAAGCGAAATAGTACAACAGGAATTTTTGATCAGATTATGTTTTTGGAAAATAACGCATTTTTTGTGGTTTTTGGTTCACAAAGTACAAAAGTTATACCAATGTAAGACACTCACATGCATAGCGTTCGATGGCTACAAGCGTTAGAGCGCTCTTAAACTGACTGCAAAACGAAGGGTTTCGAGTTCGAGTACGGAGTGAATTTTATTTTTTCTGTTTTTTTTTTGCATTTTTATTATGTTGAAATTATTTTGTCAAAATTCTAGTTATATTTTGACAAATGTTGTATTTAATTTTTATGAGCGTAAATTTAATAACCAGTCTTATTATATGATTAACAGACGATAAATTATTTTAAAAATATCGTTCATTTTGCCGTGATTACTACAAAGTAAAATTTGTCCTACACACTCAGCATACCGCCTTCACTTATTATATACCTGCGAAACCCTGAAATGTGTGAATATTCACACTTCACATCATTTTTTTTTTTTTAGGTCGTCACTTGTATTTTAGAAGTGAGGACCTTTTTTTTAGGTCATCACTTTGTATTTCCGAAGCGACGACCTTTTTTAATTTATAATTTTTGTTTGCCAGCAACAATTAAAATTTGACTTAATTCCAAATACATATTTTTAAGGAAAGAGAAGAAGATCTGAAGAGGTTATCCAAACCTTTAGAATGCACTGCTTTTCGCACTTCCATTTGGGATGAAACATTATACAGAGCCTGGTCTAGCATTGTCTACATGCTGATTCCTAATGTCAAAGCACTAGAAAATAGTCTACAACAATTTGCCAATATTGTAGATGCAGATGAAGTGTTATTATTTGAAAGAGCAACATTCTTAGTCATTTCTCATTGTCAGAGGAAGCCACACAGAGACAGCCATAGATTTGAAAAGGTATGACCTCATCAAATAATATTTATATTCTTTTATTAGGTTAAATGTGTCATTGTTTTACTTATTTTATTTTATTAACAATGAAACATTTGTTTTAAGTATTACTCATTGTTTAATAATTTTGTTTTTGTTCTCATTACTAAGATTATTTGTGTGTACTTTAATTTATATAGGCGAAAAACTAAATTTGAATCACAGTTTAATAAAACATATATATAATTGACAGATTAAATATTAACACACGTTTTTATAATTAAAATATGTAATTTACAGTTAGTTACGGTATTATTAGAGACCGGTAAAAATATGCAACGATACTTTTCCATAGGCGTGCTATTTTAAACTTTATTTTAACAAAAAACAAAAGAATAAAACACTTGTACCGCAATGAATTCTTATCTTAATAACGACACCTCATTATTTTGGGATTATATCCGAGATAGGTAATTCCGGTCACTCCTTTGCCATTGGTCAGTTTTTGATAAGATATTAAATTTTTATACGCTACACTATTTGTCAGCAGGGCACATTACAAATATATATATAATTACATTTTATTTCTACAGATAACACATGTGCCACTTTTTATCGAAAAACACCTAACTAAAGTACCGTTGCATATTTTTGCCGGACTCTAGCTATTATCATTATTATTAAGCTTTATTACAGTGTGGGATTAGGTCATTATCTATCAGGGCAAGAAAGTGAACAGATTATTAATGTTTTAATGCGGGACGTTACAAACCCCTACTATAGTCGGATTGCTGATAGGTGACTGTTACATGTATGTATCAAGTAATGCAATCGTATAATAATCTAGTTACCATTTTTCAGCGATTTTAAAAATGTTTTTTGTTATTTGTCAGTGTCTGGTAATAAATATTAATTAAAATATGGCTTGCGGCCAATTATTAAATTCACAAACTTTAATTTGAAATCTGCTGGAATAAAAAACAAATTATAATCCAAAATTTACGTATGAGTATAAATTTGTCCTTATTTATAATTATAACCTTAAAATTAATAATTTTGTTTGTTTGAGTACTGCTGTGAATTTATTTTCGCACTCTAATTAGTAAAGATATCTACGAATCATTCTATTTCTTTCTAATGCTTTGTTTTTTTATTCAAATAATTTTGAAGGTTAGTTGTCAACTTGAGTCACTATACGTTACTATGGGTATGCAAATAATTATAATGATATAGACAGAGACAGCATATAGTATTGAATATCGATACTTGTAGCAACGAACAGTCACTTATCAGCAATCCGACTATAGTATAAAATCACATAAGTACAATAGTTGCATTTTAATCAACATTTTTTAATCATAAATTTGTCAATTAAATTTTCAAACCACAAAAATATTTTACGGCAGAATTAAATTATTTTATTTATTTATTATTTCTAATTTTGGAGACCTTGAACAACGTGCTTAGTGGATAATTTGATACTTTTAGTCCATCATTTTCTATTAAATTTTCTATCTAAACCAGGGTTCTTCAACCTTCTAGTACTTACTGTCCATTTTAAGCATATATTTCTTTTAGTGTATGTTAATTTAAATTTATTTATTATATTTCGTAATTATTTTATACATTGTAGTATTGAAATAAAATAAACTGTAACAAGTCTAAAATTGTTGATCGTGTAAATGAGTATATCGGAAAACCCGAAAGAATTGCTGATAGGGAAATTTTTGACAGTATGGTATATCTAGGCTCACTTATCTATAGTTAGAGCCCTGCGCGGATAAGCTTTTCTGTATCCGCATCCGCACATCCATGATCCGCATCCGATCCGCATCCGCAGCTTTTGTAAATAACAAATCCGCATCCGATCCGCATCCGCAAAAATATCCGCACTATCCGCACTACAGGTTTTGCTGTCAGTTTGGAAAGAACTAACATATTTCGCCTGTTTAGGTAATCTCTGCTCTAAAACGCTACTGAAAATTTTTGGATTTACCAGCTTATTTATTACTAACCTAACCTAAGGGACCCCAAAAGTTTTAAGGCCTAGATGCGCTAATAACTTATTTAAATCTAGAGAGAGATAACAATTTTGGGGGAACTAAGCGTTCTTTTTCGTAGGGAGTAAGTGGCGTGCTGCTTTTTTTAACATTGAATTTAAAAAAAAAAATCAGAAAAGTTACTTGATAGAAGGTGCTTCATATTTTTAGGATCAAGTAATTCTCTTACGCCATTTCGCGCATGAGTTAGGCGTTGCAACTTTTTCAAATAGCAACATGTGTCATTTTTCAAATTTTTGGGATCTGCAAGACTTTTTACTTCGGGTAGTATAAAAAAATTGGCAGGTTACATAATAAAATTTTCGAGAAAAAATTATGTAGGTAAATTTTGGTATTTAAATAAAACTTACTAATCAGTTTTATGTAAAAAAAAACCTTTATCAGATTTAAAAGCCAGAATTAGAGCAGAGGTAGGAAGAATTACGTCGAAAGTGTACCAGGAAACTTTTGTCCAAAATATTATTTTCTATAATATATTCAATAATAAAAAGAAAGTTAAGTTGATTGTCTCAACTCAGTCTTGATCATGGACAATTGTCTTAATAAAAAGAACATAAAGTGAGATTGAATGCTACAAAATATCATGTATATACAGACAACCGAAAATAATCGAGAACTGCGTAGTCAGAACACAATTGCTTGTTTCTCCGAAAGTAACCGAAGGTTTAATGTTCACGCGGATATTGCGGATAAGCGGATATGACATTTAATCCGCATCCGATCCGCATCCGCATGGTTTAAATGATAATTTATCCGCATCCGCAGAAAAGTTGCGGATATCCGCGGATAATCCGCGGATACCCGCGGATTTGCAGGGCTCTATCTATAGTTCAGGTACATGTGAATTTGAAATACGCTGCCGCATCCAACTGGCATGCGTTGCAATGAGCAACCAAACTTAGATGACCAACTAGTCTTTTCTGTTTTCTATTACTCCTCTGAAACATGGGTAATCAGAACAGCAGATAGGTGTCGCTTAGACGCATTTGAAATGTGGTGTTGGCGCTGCATGTTACGAATACCATGGACAGATAAGTGTACAAATGTATCAGTTCTTGAAGAAATTAATCCTACCCAGTGGCTTTCAAGTCTAACCTCTGCACGAATACTGAAATTCTTTAGGCATGTAACCCACAATAGTTTGGAGAAGCTTATCGTACCGCGGTCAATCACCTACTCGATGGACGGTTCTTAGATCCAATCTCATAGGGTGACAACTGTTTGACATGCCGAAGACTAGTCACTTGGCGACAAGTGGTCCAAAGAATATTACACAAAGGTAACACATAATCATGTGATCACTAGACGTCGTTCGCCATGTTAGATTAAGAAAAAGAGTCTGAAATATACTTTAGTTAAATAAATGAATTGTTAGGAGCAAATAGTAGTTGTTGCTATGCGCCAAGAAATTAAAATAACCAACTAAATCTTATTATTAGTTGTACTGAAAATAAATATGCGCTAAAAACATATGCTGAATTTCTAAAATAATATTTGTGGTTTTTTTTTCAGGTTTCTAACATAATAAAACAGTTCAAACTCTCCTGTTCGAAACTAGCAGCTCAGTTCCAATCGATGGAAGTTAGGAATTCTGCTTTTGCCGCATATATTGATATTTTCACTAGCAATACTTATGTAATGGTGTGCATGTCTGATCCTCAGATCCCATCAGAGGTCACGCTGATCAACATCAGAAACGCTAGGAAACATTTTGAGAAACTCGAGAAAGTATCAAGCGCCAGAAGATCCATTGGCATGAAAGATTAATGTTTTATTATCATTTATATTAAATGTTTATTTTATAATCTCGCCTATATTTTATGTATAGTTTATGTATATACAATATTTTAATAATGCAAATATATTGGTTATTCAAAATGTCGTTTATTTATCTAAAACACCGTAGGTAACGTTTTTAAACTTCAAAATAATTTTTAAAACATTAATGGCGGCTACACACGAACTGCTAAACCAATATAGGCTATTCCAAAGGTTTAAGCGGAATTAATTGTAATTTTTATTTTTGTAAATTGTCATGAGCTCTCCTTTTAGGGTTTGAAGTGGGCTTTGGCTAAACAAAATGGTCAAAAGCCTCACTTAAACGGTAAAAGTTACTAGAATCCAAAATCTAGTGTCGTTTAAACCAATGAAACAGGCTATATGTAGACCTGCACAAGTTTACAACATCTAACGCAATGACTTATACTAAGTATTGAGAACTGAGACGCTCGAATACGCAGGCTGGTGGTCAAATATTGTACTAGTCGCTCTAGTACTGTTTAAACTTATTACATATGTTCTAGTGTTGTAGTGAATTTTTGTTAGAATGTCGATAGAAATTGTGAAAAACTATAAAGTATAACAAATTGTAGTGTTTTTTTGCTGTCATTCAAGACAGGACAAAGATAGGCATCTTAGTTTTTTTTTTTTTTTTTCTTAAGAAAAATGGAGGGAAAGTTAATATTAAGTCCAGATTGGGAAAAGATTTGGTTATGGACAGAAGGAAGGCATGGGAATATATTTTGAGTTAAAAAGTAACTGGTACTATGCGAGTTTGTTCATTACATTTGTCGCAGAAAAACAAAACTGCACTAATATGCTTGCACCTGCAAGTTGAAATAAATAATAGATAGTCTCCAATCTTATTTATACTTATAGATTTAGTTTCTGCAGTAATATTTTTAGTGCGTAAATGCCGTAACAGCCAGAAATAAGTTTTCTTCTCCAAAATAATTCTGTATCTAACATAGACATTTATACTGTCGGTATTTTCTTATACGCGCTGAAACGTTTTGGAATGTTTTATAAACGTATGATATAGCTTTCGAAATTATAAGAATCTATATGCAAATGGTCATAATAGAGACTCTTTCTGGTGAAATTATGCTGAACTAAGCTTATTAGCTTTTTATTGTCTATTGACAATGAATCGACATATTTTAAGACATTGAGAAGACATACCTTATTATTAATGTAAATTAAATATAAGTAAACACAAATAATAACAAAAATATAATTTCTCCACGACCACTATAGAATTTACCAATTCTAAAACCAATTTTGACTACAGAAAGTTAATATTCTAACTCAAGAGTTGGAATGTTATTCTAAAGCACTTATTTTCTTATACATTTTGCGTGTATTTCATTCCATCACTTGTTATGGAATAACTGTTCTATACTTGTTGCCATTTGTTTTTGTAGGGTTACATTAAAATATACGCAATGTTTACATTAAATAAATGCAACATAACTTCCTAAAAAGTACTAAAATAGTGGCCGATGTACGGCAAATTAAATTAAAATCAAACAAATAATAAATAAAAAAATAAGTTTAATTAATTGATTAATTTGTTATGTAATATAAATTATTTGTTTTTTTTTTTTTTTTTTTCTTTCTTGTGGTCGTGGTGAAAGTAGGGTCTGTGACTCGGTAGGAAGAGAAAATTCGATGCTCGTGGTTCCTCACGCTCGCCTGCGGCTTCCACTCGGAATGTTCCACTCGCATCGAATTTTCTCATTAATAATAATAATTTATTGACCAAATTACATATACATCTATTGTTTTTAGTCAGTCATTATTAGGTACATACGATTTCATATACAAAATTCAATATTTTCAAAATTATTAAAATCATAAATGGGATTTTTCAACAAAATGTCCTTAACTTTATTTGAAAATTCTCTGCATGATAGTTGTTTAATCTCCTCGGGCAACACATTGTAAAATTTTATACAATAATAATTTGAGCTATTTCTGGATTTGTTCATGCGAAGTTACTGAGAACGGATATCGTTTTTTGAGCGAGTATTGTATTCATGCGAGTCTCCAACAGCAGTGAATTTGCTCAAATTCTTATGCATTAGCAAGAGGCAATTATAAATGAATAATGCTGGTAAAGTCATTATTTTGAGACTTAAAATAATCTCGACATTCGGCTCTGTAGGCAGCACCGGCGATAATTCTGACTGTTTTACGCTGAAGGCTAAAGATTCTGTCAGTGGAGGGTGAATGTCCTCATATAAGTATCCCATAGTTTAGGTGGGATTGAAATAATGAAAAATAGGCTTTCAATACGACCTTTTTACATACTTCGTATTTCAATCTCCTTATCAGATAAATGGAGGACCTAAGCTTTCTACTAAGAAATTCCGTGTGTTGGTCCCAACGTAAGTGAGGATCTACGTGGATTCCAAGAAACTTGACGTAATGAGGGTTTTCAAAATTATGTTTCCTAGTAGTAAACAACAGGGTCTGGGATTTGTCCGTGTTTAAGCATAATTTATTGGTGTTAAACCAAGAATTTGCTTCAGCTGTCAAGGATCTATTCTCGGAAAGGAGAGCACTTAGATTGGAGTTTCTAGTTAATAATGTTGTGTCGTCTGCGTAGAGAACTGTTTTAGAAGTCATAAAAACGGGCAGGTCATTAACATATATTAAAAAGAGTAACGGACCAAGTATGGAACCTTGTGGAACACCAAACTGTAACGGAAGAGTTTTAGATTTATTGTTGTCAAGCTGAGTAAATTGTTTCCTATCCGATAGATATAATCTAAGCAAGGAGCAGCTGTTTTCATCAAAACCATACAGATATAGCTTATTTAATAAAATGTTATGCGAGATGCAGTCAAATGCTTTGCTGAGATCTAAAAAGGTACCAACACAGTATTCTATCATTCTAACCTTGTTACAGAATATACTATTAATTCCTCCTAGATGTCAGATTACAATAGCTCAAAAAGTTTTTAATGTCTATTAGATTAGTTTAGATTTTGCTACCTTGATGCTACAATCTTAAAAAGGTTTACCTATTCTTATCTTGTCTGAATTTCTTGTTTATATATTGCTTTTCAACTGTCAAAACAAAAAAAAAAAAATACGAAACATTTTACGTAACTTTTGTTTGATGTATTTTATGCATAGCATACCAAGGCTGTGGTTTGACATTGAAAATTATGTTATTACCTGCTGAAACATTTCATATTGCGCTTCTTGTAAACAAGTAATTTTCTGAAAAAAACAAAGACAAATAAAAGAGGCTACAGAAGACATCACAAGGTACAAAAGTTTGATCTGGACAACTATCTTATACTTTTATTTCTAAAAATATGAATTCTGTGTAACAAAAAATAATTCTATATAAAGTTTAGTTTTTGGTATAACAAAATGACAACATTTTTAATTAACCGTATAACATTTATAATAATTTTGTAAGATGTACGATGGGGAACATCAGCTATAGTCCGTTCAAACGTTAGTATGCAGTATTGCTCTTATAGGAAATGGGAGCGATGTTACAAAAATGGCAAATATGTCCTTGGACCCAAAATATTATTCGAAATTTTATGAGTTGATTTACAAAAATCAACTCTACAAAACTCAGGTAGCACAGAACAAAAATGAATAATCATTTGTAGAATACCCCGTCTTCATAGATCAGCGCGTTTTACGAACGCAAGCATGTTATTTTAACGCACTGTTCTTACGAAGTTTACGCTTGCGTTTGACTATACCGTTAGAAATAGCTCTACGAACAGACTTTTTATAACAGATTAATTTATCATATACATTTTAAGTTATCATAGAATAAATTAATAATATCAATAAACAACATAAACAATATCCATTTTATATTTGTCCGTTTTATATTTAGAAAGTATCTAAAGCAACGAAATATTTTTTTCTTTAAATATATGTAATTAAAAAACCTACAAATTATATGAATAATATACTAAACCAGTGGCGAAGGGACACCTCCGCTAGACTTGCCCTCCCATAAAAAAAAATAATAATAAAAATACATAAAAAAAAAAATTAAATTTAAAAGAAGATTTAGGTAAATCTTCAAAAATACATCAAATTATGTCCTATACAAATTTTTGTCCAAGGTTTGGTTTACTAGTTACGAATTTTTTAAAATTTTAAAGTTTTATAACTTCCGTTTCCGGTTTCGGTTTTTAATAAAAAACAATAGGGTTCTTCCCAATTATTAGGAGAATTTTTTAGTACCAGAATGAACTCTTTAAGTTAAACCGTTTTTGAATTATCGTGTATACACACATACGGACGGCACTTCGAAAATATGTTTTTTGGATTCCCTGAACCATGAAACGTGGTCATCAGTCAAAATCTCGACATCGAAAATTTTCGCGATTACAATACTTGCCCCTTATATATTAAAGTCGGGCAAGTAAAATTTCAGATTAATTTAATGTTATTTATGAAATTTATTTTATTCATGTTAAAATGGCAGTTTACAGAATTAAAAAAATATATATTTTTATTTGCACTTCTTGTCGGTAAAACATTGAAGTAAGCAATCCGCGCTACGCCAAGGAGCAACTTCCCGTCTGTGGAGGAGTGGCTTCATAACAAGTTGCCCGCGTTCAATCTCTATCAGTGGCGGCGATAGCAGGGTTCCCTCCGGAACCCTCCAAATAGCTCTGGCCCCCAGTAGGTTCCCCGGAATTGCTCGGAGAATAATGTTTGTATTTTAGAAGTGAGGACATTTTTTTTTCGCTCATCACTTGTATTTTAGCGACGAGGACCTTCTTTTGCTCATCACATGTATTTTAGAGATGAGGACCTTTTTTTTGCTCATCACTTGTATTTAAGTGGTGAGGGCCTTTTTTTGTGCATCACTTGTATTTTAGAGATGAGGACTTTTTTTTTGCTCATCACTTGTATTTGATACCTTGTGTTTGACAAAAAAAAATGGCGGAAAGTACAACCGTCCTTAATGTGTTCAAATGTTTAAGTTGTTTTGAGAAAGTGGATGATGAAGAAAAAGTATTTAAATGTGCAAAAAGTTATTGTTTAAACTTAATTCATCAAAGTTGTTCAACTCTCAAACCAACTGAAATTAAGATGTTAGTGAAAAACCCGAATTTGCAGTGGTATTGTGATGCTTGCGTGGCAAATTCTGATAATTCTGAAAATACTATTCAAAGTAAGTTTGAATATTTTACGGAGATTCTTAATAACTGCATGATAGAAATATCGCAATTAAAAGAGCAAATTAAGTTGCAAAATAAAAATTTTGAATTACTTACATTTCAAAAAAATGATAATCAACTAGCGCCATCTGATGTTGAAACTAAAAATTCTTCAAATATGGAAAAGGGACCTACACAAAAAACTCAAGTCCCTGTAAATGAATTCACAGCCAATATTAATGTGGAGACAGTTATGGGCAGCAGCACTAACACTCAATCGGTCTTTAAAAAACAGACTAAACTCGGTAACAAGACAGCAACGAAATTAGACAACATTTCTAACTTGTCCGATGTGAGGTCCATTCCTGTCTTAGAGTCACCTGTTGACGAAAACAATAGTCAGCAATTAAGCGGTAATATTCAAAATATTCAGTCATCTGCTATTATTGATGAAGATGTAATAATGTAAGAATGTATTAATGTTATTAATCATCTTAAAAAAATAACCTTAAGTACTGATATAAACTGCGAAAAATTAAAAACTGAATCAACAAACAGTTGTTTTAAAATAGGAGTTGATTTTGAACTACGGGACAAAATCGAAAATCCAAATTCATGGCCGAATGGTGTGGTAGTCAGAAGGTATATTTTTAGAAGACCAGCCTTAAGACCAGCTAATAAATAATCGAAACAGAGAAAATGTTTTGTGCCTAAACGTGCAAAGTTTAAGAAACAAAATTGACTGCCTGGAAGCGTTTTTAAGTGATAGTGATTACCTTAACTTTATGTGTTTATGTTTAAGTGAGCATTGGCTACAAGAAAACGAAATCGCGTTCTACAGTACCATTAGTTTTTATACACTATGTGATTATTATTGTAGAAAACATATTCTTAGTGGCGGAGTATGCATCTATATTAGAAACGATGTTCCATACACTGTTTTGGATTTTGTAAAAAAAATGTCAGTTGATGTTCACTTTGAAACAGTTGGCATAGCTATTAATGTTTATAAGATAATTATTATTAATGTTTACAGATCACCTGTTGGAGATATGGGTATATATCTCAATAAACTTTATATTGCCTTAGTACACATAGGTAATAAGTTTAAAAATTATAACTTAGTACTATGTGGAGATTTTAATATCAATTTCAGAGTTAAAGATAATTTATTTTATAGTTTTCTGGATGTTATTTCTATTTTTGGACTGTGCATTACCACTTTTGAGATAACTAGATACTCATACTTAGGTAACGGATCATGTATTGACAATGTACTTACCAATCTTAATAAATCTGTTTATGTTACGAAAGTTTTTGATACCCATCTTTCTGATCATCGTTACTTAATTTTTAACTTTGAAGTTATGAGTAATAACTATAAAGTATCAGATAAGAGTTTTCGTAGGGATTTCACTCAAGCCAGTGTTGGCAACTTCATTGAGTGGCTTAGTAATGTAGATTGGGTTCATGTTTATAGTAGTCAGAATGTGGATTTAAAAACGGAAAAATTTCTTCAAACGTATTTATATGGCTTCAACATCTTTTTTCCTCTGCGTGAAAAAAAAGTCAACCTAAGAAAAATTAGAACACGTTCAGACTGGTATAATCAAGAGCTTAAAAATCAAAAATCTAAGCTTGACTGTTTATACGAGCTTAGTAAAATTAATATAGAATTTAAAATCTGTTATAAACAATATAAAAAACATTACAAATCTAATATAAAAAATGCAAGAAAAACATATTATGATAATATGATACAGACTTCTGATAACAAATCAAAAACCACTTGGAACATTATAAGGCAGGAAAGTAATGTTTCTAAATGCAACAAAAAGGTAGAAAGTAATTTAACTTCAGAAGATTTTAACTTGTTTTTTTCCACAGTAGCGGATCAAACTATCGCAACCATACCAAATATTTCAGTTCCAGATAGTCCTTCTAAAACAATGCATTCCAATTCTTTTTTTCTTTCTCCTGTTGATTCTAATGAAATTTTACCAATTATTAAAAATCTTAAAAATAGTTACAGCACAGACATATATAATTTAAATACTATAATTATTAAAGCTTCAACCAACTATATTGTGGATCCTTTAGTTCATATTATAAACTGTGCCTTTGATAGCGGGACCTTTCCTTCAGTGCTTAAATTGTCAAAAATCGTTCCAATTTTTAAAAAAGGCGATACTAATGACTCATCAAATTATCGGCCTATTGCACTGACGCCTATTTTTTCAAAAATTTTAGAAATCGCCTTAAAAAACAGATTAGTAAATTATCTAGAAAAATTTCATTTGTTATCAGAACGTCAGTATGGTTTTAGACCTAAACGATCTACAACGAAAGCAGCCAGTGAACTATTGTCTGATGTCATTAAGGCACTCGAGAGCGGTCTTCATGTGTCTGCAACTTTTTGTGACCTCACTAAAGCTTTCGATTGTGTCAGTCATTATGAATTGTTACGCAAAATCGAGCGCTATGGATTTCGTGGGATTGCATTAACTTTAATAAAATCCTATCTTTCGGATAGAAAACAAGTTGTAATGTACAATAACAACACGTCTAACATACTTGCTCTTAATGCAGGGGTCGGTCAAGGAACGGTGATTGGGCCGTTACTATTCTTATTATTTATAAATGATCTTCCTGATGAAGTAAATGCTAGTACTGTTATGTATGTAGATGACACAAATTTTATTAATAGTGGTGTAGATCATGATCATGTTGAACAGAATATAAAAGCTACTATGGATGAAGCTATATTGTGGTTTAATAGGAATAAGCTTAAACTTAATGAAAATAAAACTTCCCATTTAGTTTTTAGTCTCAACAGATCTTTCCACAATGATCATCTGTATCATGTTCAACATGTAAAATTTTTAGGATTTGTGTTAGATGCACAGTTAAATTGGAAAGAACATGTGAAATATGTAGCTAACAAAATTAATTCGTACAACTTTATGCTTTATAAAATCATGAGATACGTATCACTACATATAGCAAAAACTGTATATTTTTCATACATACAGTCAGTCATGCAATATGGTGTTATTCTGTGGGGCAATTCTACTGATTCTATTAGAATTTTCAGAACTCAGAAAAATGCAATAAGAATACTTGGTGGGGTTGCAAGAAGAGCGCATTGTAGACAGATTTTTAAAGAGTTAGGAATATTAAGTTTTCCTTGCATATATATATTGCAAATGCTATTATATATAAAAGAAAATGGATATTTATTGAATAGTGGAAGCGACCTTCATAACTATAACACCAGAGCCAAATCTGATTTTCGTCTACCGAAAATAAGGTTAAATGTTTCAAAGTCTCTTCCTTCATTTATAGGCGTTACCCTATTCAATAAATTACCTATGCATATCAGAGAATTAAATCTCCAAAAATTTAAAAAAATTATTTTTAAATTCTTATTGGAGAAAATGTACTACAGTATTCAAGAATTTTTAAATGATAATATTGATAGCTGTAATTTTGTGATTGTATAATTGCGTGCAGCTTATTTATTTATTTATTTATTTTTTGTATATTTGTATATTTGTGTATTTTGACATAATTTAATGTACATTTCTTGTATTTGGCAAATTTAATAAATTATTATTATTATTATTATTATAAGTGGTGAGAGCCTTTTTTTGCTCATCACTTGTATTTTCACCTGTACATTAATCCATTAACAACGATAAAAGATGATGATGCCCTCCTCGAATATTACCTGCCCCCCCCCCGATTTCCTACAATATTTCCTGGTACTTTCAGATTTTAAGAGTAGCGCCGTCACTGGTCTCTGTGATACATAACCTCTGTATACGATAGACCCCCTAGTGGATTTTTACCCGTCCGCCTCTGCTTACTTTTTTTTACCTTTACTTTACGGTTACGGTAATTCATTACGGATACGTTTCACATATGTAAACTTGCAATTTCTTAAAACTGTCAACAATCCACTGCAAAATATATAAAAATAGATAGGAAAAAAATAGTTTAGGAAAAGCATTTTTTTAATAAAATCAGAGCACAGATAAAATATTTAAAGATATCAAAGTTTTAATTTACAGTTGATAATGATAATCAGTGTTGGTGTTAAATGTAAACAATATATTTATTTATCAGTAAATCATATCTATGTACATATTAGATGACCTGTTAAAGTCAATGTTTGATTACTGTCCTACAAATTATTGTAGTGGGGATTGGGAAGGTTAAAATTTAGTAATTTCAGTGAAAATGGATCGAATACTTCATGGGATTATGAAATATCGGAAGTTTGACCTTAAGAGGATGGTTAAACAATTTCAAGAAGTCAAAGATAATCCAGCGGTAATAAATACTATTTACTTATATTATAAATTATTTACTGATGGATTTGTGTAAAGTCTGAATCACACTGTATTATCGGAGCACTTTAAATATGTGAATAACAAAACTAATAAAAACTAAATAATTTTAGTGAAATATTAACTCAAACGTTTTTTGTTATGGTATTAATAATAACTTAAATTATGTGATATCATGAAAACTATAAATTGTGGCAGCCAACCTAACCTGTTCTAACCTTATCTTTGAAGTGCGATGATTGTTGATTTTTGTACTTTATTCTGGGTTAAATGCATTATTTTTGTTACCAAGAAATGGATTTAGCTTAAAATATAATTTCTAACCTGACTGCCAAATTTTGAACATTTCTGTTTCGGTAATCAGGACAATAA
Organism: Liopterus haemorrhoidalis; assembly: GCA_963971575.1. Taxonomy (NCBI): domain Eukaryota; kingdom Metazoa; phylum Arthropoda; class Insecta; order Coleoptera; family Dytiscidae; genus Liopterus; species Liopterus haemorrhoidalis. Next base: position 190,771,519 of record OZ020611.1, read on the forward strand.
ATGCGTGTTTATTGTTATAGTTTGTCTCAACTTACAAGAGAATGACTTAATCTGACCTTCATAGCGGATGGTATTTAAAGAGGACTGTAGGGGTAGTAAAACAGGGTAATACTTAATTTTTTTTGAAATGCTATTTTCACATTTTGTTATGCAGTAGCAGTGATGGGCGCGTAAGTTACCTCATTTATCACGCGTAAACAATTGATGTAAAGTAAACAAAAAAACTCTTGTAAACAATGGTTTAGACATGCGCACTTGTTTTGAATTACAGAACCTCATTATCAATACATTTTTATAAATAATAAAATTTTAATGAAACAATTTTAAATGAAAAAGTAAGTATATAAAATTAGGACAAGCCAATATACATATTAATAAAAATCGAATTTGCATCACTATACAGTTGTTACAAGTTAGTAAATATGAATACGAAAAATAAAAAACTTTTTTCTTTAAAAAAATCTAATTTTTTTAATGACAAAATACATTAATTTTCACCTTTAAGGCGGCGCACAACCCTATAGTTCTCAATACTTTTTTATACAAAACTAATAATCGGAAATAAAATTAATAACAACCTATATATCAAAATTTGCAGCGAATTTTTATCTTTCTAATAGGATATTTTTAATTGTAGAAAAAACTGTTATGTAATTGTAATTAAGCAAATTACGTTATAGACGCCATCTTGTAAACCAATCGACGCATATTTGCGTACGATGGGGCAAATTGTAGCTAAAGCTTCCTTCTACATATATGTTTTAAGCTATTTCGCTCTATTGTGAAAACTACTTATAGTTATTGTACTTGGTAATCTATTTTTGCCGCCATCTTGAATCTGCCGTTGTTCTCAAAATAGGTGTTACGAGTAAAAATGATTTAATATTTGTGAAGATGTGTGTACCAAGTGGCATTCCATTATAATAAAGTATAATATTTTTCGACGAAGGTTCTAAACTATAAGTAATCAAGTCGAAAAAAATGTTGAAGTATTATTTGAACATTTCTACACAAAACTACATAAATATAAAAAATATTCGAAACACGCAAATAGATTTAAAAAATTACAGAACAATATCGCTGATGCCTGTTTTGAAGTTATTGAGCGATAATATTTTTACAATAAATGTTTCTACAATTAAAAATATCTTATTAGATAGATAAAAATTCGGTGCAAAATTTGATGTATAGATTTATACTAATTTTATTTCAGATTCTTAGTTTTGTAATGGGTGTTTTTTTTACAGGTATAGAACTTTAAATTGCAATAAAACAACGATGCATTATTCGATTGACATGAATTTTTTTTTATTCGAAAGATAATCTTGTGGCATTACATTTTAAATATGATTTCTGGCATATGACCGCCACGGCTGGCTCGGATGTAGTCCAATCTGGACGTCCAATTTTCGATGACTTTTTCCAACATTTGTGGCCGTATATCGGCAATAACACGGCGAATGTTGTCTTCCAAATGGTCAAGCGTTTGTGGCTTATCCGCATAGACCAATGACTTTACATAGCCCCACAGAAAGTAGTCCAGCGGTGTTAAATCACAAGATCTTGGAGGCCAATTCACAGGTCCAAAACGTGAAATTAGGCGGTCACCAAACGTGTCTTTCAATAAATCGATTGTGGCACGAGCTGTGTGACATGTTGCGCCGTCTTGTTGGTATGATTTAATGTAATGCCACAAGATTATCTTTCGAATAAAAAAAATTCATGTCAATCGAATAATCCATCGTTGTTTTATTGCAATTTAAAGTTCTATACCTCTAAAAAAAACACCCGTTATAAGAAACTGGTAACCTCTGGAGGTTATACGCAACCTTAAGAAAATTAGCCTATATTTTTATAACGAAAAGATTCATTGCAAATTTTGCATAACGCCCTATATTTTCTTTCATTTTCTTTAATTAAAAGAAAACCTAGTTCCAGTGATGGGCGTTTACACGTAAACTTTAATTGTTTACGTTTACGTATAAACTTATGTAAACAATTGGTAAACTTGTCAACAATGTAAACAATGTAAACTTTTTAAACTGTCAAAATAATGAGGTTAGTTTTAGTTATTTAATACGAATAATATAGGGTTAATGAACAAGTATATTCAGTTCAAAACAATAAATTTATTTAAAAAATGGTAGGAAGAAACCGAAGGAATAGTTCTGAAGAACTAGGTTTTGTTTTAATTAAAGAAAATGAAAGAAAATATAGGGCATCTTTTCGTTATTAAAAAATATAGGCTGATTTTCTTAAAGGGAAAATTTAATGTATTTTGTTATTAAAAAAAATAGATTGAATTTTTTAAAGAAACAAGTTTTATTATTTTTCATATTCATATTTACTAATTTGTATGTAACACCTGTATAATGATGCAAATTCGATTTTTATTAATATGTATATTGGCTTGTCCTAATTTTATGTACTTACTTTTTCATTTAAAATCGTTCCATTAAAATTTTATTATTTATAAAAATGTATTGAAAATGAGGTTCTGTAATTCAAAACAAGTGCGCATGTCTAAATCATTGTTTACAATGTTTACATTGTTTACAAGAGTTTTTGTGTTTACTTTACATCATTGTTTACGCGTCAACAATGAGGTAACTTACATCATGTAACTTACGCGCCCATCACTGCCTAGTTCTTCATATATATTCCTTCGGTTTCTTCCCAACATTTTTTTAATATATTTATTGTTTTGAACTGAATATAGGGGAAAAATTTTAAGATCGTAGCGCCACGCGGATGTTTTTGAAACCATTCTAAATCAGATACCACTTGACATTTACTGGTAAATAATAGCGAAAAGTGTATCAAAAAACGACAAAAAATAAATAATTGTTTGGGATTTTCTGATTTTGTGAAGTGACAACACTTGTAAACATCTAAAATACTACATTTTGTGATCTGGTTTTATGTTATGGCGATTTTCCATTGTCGATTATTTTAACTATATTGGGGGAAATAATAATTCCCGTGTTGTTTACCAAGGGGTAGAAATCTACAATGCTGGGCATATAATATTGTGTGGAGTCACTGAAAAAAACAGAGAGTTCATAAAGATTTATGCATTATGCCTAGAGACTTGTGCATTACAAACCCACACACAATAACAGGAATTTTCAAGATATGCGATAATAAATACAAAATTGAAAATATTTTTTGTAGTCACTATCATTAAAATGTAATGAGCAAACTTTGATATAAGGGCTCACTTTTTTTCCAATTTTTAAATTGTTTATCTAAACATCGCGTCAATTCCTAACCTCTTGCTTTCCCAATTTTGTTTCGAACCGTACGGTGTCTGATATTAGTGGAAACAAATGAAACGATATTTCCGGGTTTCTTCTTTGCAATGAATTGCACATAGGCACACAACAATATGTATTATACATTTTTCAATGATTATAATAAAACTTTAAAAACAAACTTCATACAAAACCAATACACAAAACGAAATGTTATCTGATGTACACAAGTTCATGAAACGCTCACCAGATGGTAGGGTGCTTAGCTGCAAATCCCTATACAGTTGTTACAAGTTAGTAAATATGAATACGAAAAATAAAAAACATTTTTCTATAAAAAAGTCTAATTTTTTTAATAACAAAATACATTAGTTTTCACCTTTAAGAAAATTAGCCTATATTTTTATAACGAAAAGATTCATTGCAAATTTTGCATAACGCCCTATATTTTCTTTCATTTTCTTTAATTAAAAGAAAACCTAGTTCTTCATACATATTCGGTTTCTTCCCACCATTTTTTTAATATATTTATTGTTTTGAACTGAATATACTTGTTCATTAACTCTCTGTTATTCGTATTAAATAACTAAAACTAACCTCATTATTTGACAGTTTACAAAGTTTACATTGTTGACAAGTTTATCAATTGTTTACATAAGTTTACACGTAAACGTAAACAACTAAAGTTTTGTAGAAAGCTGTACAGCTTTCTACAAAATTTTATCTAGTCCGGTTCTTTCACATAAAATAAAAACCCCGCCGTGTGGGGGTTACCCTGCTTGTTAAGAAGTGAAGTCATTCCACTAAAGCCTGAGACAATCTATACTACGAGACACGTTTATTCCGAGATGGTTAACAACATTATTCTAACCTTATATTAACTGTGAAAATGAAAATATAGGTTTAGTGCGTATAAGTGCAGTCTTTTTTTTATACTGACAAATGGGGTTTCTCAATAACGTTATACTTGTCTTTTGTAGAGCCGGTCCCGGCCGCATAACGTGCTGATCAGTTAAACCGCGTTACAAATGCTTATTCATTTTAATCGTATGTTTTTTATATCAATAAGTTGCCAACAAAAGAATACAAAATTCCGAATAATATTTTGGGTTTATTATCATATTTGAAACTTTTGTTGCCATTTGAGTCATTTGGCCACACCACTCCCATTTCCCATAAAAGCAATACTGCAAACTAACACTTGAGCGCTAGACAAGGTATTTCGCAAAGATTGAATATCACGTGACCAAGCAACGTCCTATAGTGCGTTCAAGGTGAGTTTGCAGTATAGCTCTTATGGCATATGGGAGCGGTGTTGCCAAATGTTGTAAAAGTGTCAAATGTGTCAATTATAATAATATGAAAAACTCGTATGATTTACAAAAATCAATTCTTATAAAACTCAAAATAACACTCAACAAAAACAAATGGCCATTTGTAAACTACTGCGTCTTCACAGATCAGCGTGTTTTAGAGCTGGCAACGTCGACAAGCAAGAAAAGGATAGCGTCATTGTGTAAACCCATTAGAGAGTATGAAAAAGAACTACTCCATATGCCTTGTACTGCAAACTCACCTTTGAATGCACTATAGTTTTAATCAAAATTGATTTCCGTGCCTTAAAATCCTAAAACTTATTTCGACACAATTTTACTTAACATCCTGTCAAAAGAACTTTTTTCTATGCATCCTGTAGTTCCATATTATAAGATCATTAGGTTATGTTAAGATAGTAAAGGGTCAATAACAGAAGAACCCGAAGGGCTCGAATTAGTCCTCAAATGTATTCTGAACTAAATTGTAATTTATTCTTAACGTTAGAGCTAACTAAACTTACCGTGCCATATATAAAAAATTGAGGTTCAGGTTGATATATAAAGTTTTACTTATATTTCTATGAATCTTGTATAAATATAGAAATTGTTTTCGGTTGTTAATTTAGCTTTTTTTTCTCCTTTACTAGTTATTCATATTTTTTATTTTGTCAACCGCGAGCTTAGTGTTTGTAAAAGTGTGTTAAAATTACTCTACACTTCTTGCCGTTGATTGTTCAATCAATTTGAAACATCCTATATAAATAGGGTTACCCTACGTCCCGGTTTTGAGTCCTTGTCTCAGTATCCCGGTGGGTTTACAATTTTATTCTGATTTTCTGAAAATACTGCAAATAAAACTAAAAGGCTGTTTCATTAATGAATCATATTTGGGGTTCTATTCTGTAACTTCTCGAAAGGTACTTTCGTACTATCAAGATCATTTTTATTTCATTTTATTTGATGCAACGGATCTTTTTCTAAATGTTTATTTTATTCCGTTCAACTGTGAGGATGTAGTACAGGTTAAATGGAGTAGTTCTTTTTCATAGTCTCTAAGACCAAGAGATCTTTCTCTTCAGACCAATAATCAAGATGGACTTGTTTATTTACATCAAAATATGTCGGCAACATTATTTTTCTAGAATAAATAGTTTCATAGTTTCCGTATACTTAAACACTTTTAACAATCGTTGCTTATTGCCGAAGGTACCTTCTTTACGTGTTTTTATCTGATCATGCTAAACGATTTTTTTTGTAGTTTTTCGAGTGTTTTTAAACATAAATACATTATAATGATATACATTATATGAATAAAAGTAGTATATCATTTTATAGTGTAGGATCCCGCCAAAATCAAAAAACCCGCTCGCGACGTGAACGACGACCCGTGAGACATGACTGTTATATTTACGGTAAAATATAGGTAGGTGGAGACATCTAGTGTGGAACGAGGGAAGTTAGACGAACAGAGTGTGAGACGGACATTACAGTAAGACGGACGTGAGGTTGTGAGCTAGACGTGGCAGTTTAGAGCACGCCTGTGTCATCGGTATACAAAAATTTCGAACCCCGCCAAAACCATGTGGCGGTTATCTGATGAGTGTAGCACACAATTTCCACCAGGAGGCAGTTGTGTTGGACACCCCCTCGCCACCCACCACCCCTGAATACTCCACAAACTGGAATTTTAAATCTTATCTATTTAAATATGGCAGTTATTGTGAATGTGACTTGCACGTGGCGTGTTTAATGTTCTGTGGTGCAAAGAATTTTAAGTGATCAATAATATATTAATTAGGAAATATTGGCCCTTCAGCTGAAATCAAACTTATATGTATTGTATATTTTACTTTTTTTTGATATGTTCGATATTTGAAATATTTGATATCAATAACATATTAATTAGAAAAAATTGGCTCATCAGCTGAAATCAGACTTATATGTATCGTATATTTTATTTATTTTTTTTTGTTATGTTCGATATTTGATATTAAATATTTGAAATGTTCGATATCAATAATATATTTATTATATTTGTTGCAAATTTTGGCCCATCAGCTGAATCCGACTTATGTATACCTATGTATAGCATATTTTACTTTTGTTGGTCATGTTTGATATTTGAAATGTTCGATTTATTGCAAATATTGGCAAATACTTTTTTTCTTCTGCTATTTATGCTATTTATGTACCTATTATATGATTGTGTATGTTAGATTATTATTATATATGTACAATAAAAAGCTCAATTTTATATTATGTGTTTCTTTATAACCCCTTTTTATTATTAAACATGGATACATTTTCGTTTTATATAAAATTTTATTACAATTTCGAATTGTATTAAAATTTTATGTAAAACGAAAATGTATTCATGTTTTATCAATTGTAATTTTTTTGGAATAATAAATATGATACATTCAAATTTCGCGGTTTCATTCAATTTAGTACGTGGTGAATCTCTAGTTAGCGTTAGTTACGCTGAACAAAATTTTGACACAGAGATGGCACTTCTGTTAATGTGTTCTGTGGTTTAGAGACGAAGATAGTGAGACGGACATGACAGTAAGACGGATATGAAGTTGTTTAATATTAACTTAATGAATTGTATTTATGATAAGTTTTAATAAAGCCCACAGCAGCTATCCTTACAGTCTTCAGAAGTGGGATGGATGTGTTTAAAACAGATCGTTAAGTGATTAAAGGATTATTACAAATAATCACGGATTATAAAAGGTGTTGACGGATTAAAAAGGATGATAAGTGATTAAAACAGATGTTAACGGATTATAAAAGATTATACGTGATTAAAACGGTTAATAACGGATTCTTGACGGATATTAATGGATAATCTGTTCGCTAATACAGATTGGACGTAAATAAAGAATTGTGGCTGACATTTTAAAAGTAGTGTTGTGTCACCAGTGGCGTCTCGTGCACTCTCTTTTGTTTATGTGTGACATTAGTGTTTGCTGACATTATTGAACAGACTCTAATCACTTTGTTGCTAGTGATCCGGTATTGTATTTTGAACAGAACTATTTCCACGGTTAAAAATGTCGACTGGCAGCGCTACAAACGTTAAAATTGTGCAAGATTCCAGTGATAGTGAAACGGAAAACGTTATTAATGCAACAATGGACAATGTGATCGGTTCTACGTTAATAACTCCGGTACAAAACGTTCTTCCTGCCGCGTTATTGCCTATGACGATGGAAAACGACGCTGCCGCGATGATTAACGCGTCGAATACATGTGTAACGACTCCTTCCGCGAACAGTGCGACGCCGAATTCTGTCGTTAGTGATTTAGAAGCCCAAAGACAGTTGATAAGTTGGGAACGCGAATTATTAGCTCGCGAAAAACAGTTGCTTGACCGCGAAAGACGTGTACTAGAACGATCGGACAGCCGAACCGCGAATTTACGGCCTAAAGACATTGTTGATGTAGTTCCAGTGTTCGACCCGTCGAAATCTACATCCTTAACTGCACCACAGTGGATTCGAAGAGTTGATGCAATCGCAACGGCCTATAGATGGGACAATTTCACAACGGTGTTACATGCAGCAACTAAGTTAAGAGGTGCCGCACGCGTATGGTACGATAGCTCGATTGAACACCTCACCGATTGGAACCAATTTTGCAGCGCGATCGTGGACAGTTTTCCGTCATCTAAAAATGAAGCTGACGTACATTTTGAACTAGTTAACCGAAAAAAACAGAAGAGTGAATCGATTGAAGAATATTTTTATGATGTAGTCGCTATTGCAAAAAGGGCAGATTTAAGTGACGCTGCAGTAGTAAAATATGTTATAAACGGCTTGAACGACACGGTGCTTTGCGATACTTTGAGGCTGATAGCACCTGACAACCCGAAAGAGCTTCTTAGGAGACTCAAGCAGTACGAACAGTCAACGATGATCGACCATAATAAGAACGAACGCTGGACGCCGAAGACAGAATCCAAATCCAAACATACCCCGACGAAAACGCCGACATCTGCAGAACAAAACAATTGTTTCAATTGCGGCCGAAGAGGGCATATGTCGAGAGCATGTCCCGATAGGAACAGAGGACCGCGATGTTTTAAGTGCCAAAAATACGGCCATAAATCTGATGAGTGCCCAGATAATCGACGAAATAGTAGACCAAACGACTGTATCGAAGAACGCAACCCCGAAAGGCGAAATATTAACCTCGCATATGAAGACGAGTCACCATACCAACGTTTCGTGAATGTCAAGGGCGAGAAGCTAATGACACTTTTCGATACAGGTTCATGTGTGAATCTGATCAGAAAGAGCCAGGCCTACAGATTTTACCTTCCAACACGACAGAAGCAGCGAGTTCTGACAGGACTAGGTGGTAAAGAAGTGCGATGCACGCAAGAAGCAACGCTCGACATCGAAATAGAAGGACGAGGCTACACAATTAACACAGTTATTGTACCTGACGATGCAATCAAGGTTGACCTAGTATTGGGACGGCAGTTCCTAAGTGACGAAATGAGGTGGACAATAAAATTTGAAGAGTCCAAAGACGAGACGACGACAGACGTATTATCGATGATGAACGTAGATGTTGAAAAGATCCTTGATTTAGACATTGATGATAACCTACCCTATGGTGTGACGAAGCAAATTGAAGAAATGATTGAAAGTTGTGTTCCAGCCAACCCATATCCAGAAAGTAAAGCGAACGTCAAAATGATAGATGAAGCCAACGAGGATGAAACTGACCTAGCCTCAGCACAAGCTATGGATCCTGAAATAAAATCATTACGACAAAAAGTGGACGACGGCAACGAAGATGAAAGCACTTATGCTCTAATCAACAACGTGCTTATGATGAGAGTAAATGGCAAATTTTTATACATGGTACCAAGAAATTTGAGAAGACAAATTGTATCAAAGACTCATGAATCGATAGCACACCTGGGAGTTGATAAAACATTGGCAGAATTACGAGACAGATTTTATTTCCCTAAAATGAAAAAGTTTGTTGCCAAATATATACAAAACTGTGTAGATTGCATTAAGTATAACCAAAAAGCGAGGAAGAATGAAGGCTTCCTTCACTCTTTAGAAAAAGGCACAATGCCTTGGCACACACTCCATGTGGATCATCTAGGCCCACTAACAAAGACGTTACGAGGCAATAAACACGTATTTGAATTGATTGATGGTTTTTCAAAATTCATATTTTTGTGGCCAACTCGAACAACCGGAGCAAATGAAGTCGTGAAGATATTGGATGAGATGTTTACCATTTTTGGTGCACCTAAGCGCATCATAGCAGATAGAGGAACGGCTTTCTCAGGAAACGAATTCCGAGAATTTTGTGAAAAATGGGATGTTCAACTAACTCATGTTGCAGTACAGACTCCTAGAGGTAACGGACAAATCGAGCGGTATAATAGAACATTAATGCCCGCATTGTTGAAGAGCTGTACAGATATAGAGAGATGGGACGAAAAGATTGGTTTCGTACAACTCGCACTGAACCGTACCAAACAAAAGAGCACAGGTTGGAGTCCAGGTGAAATTTTATTTGGATTTAAACCAAGAGGCTACGATGCAGTTCTAGACACAGAACTTGACATTGGCATTGACGAATATTTGTTGAACGATCAACGCCAAAACATGAGAGCTAACGCAGTTGAAAATATACGGAAAGCTGCGGCTCAAAATGAGAAATGCTATAATAAACGAAGACGACCACATTTGAGGTATAGTGAGGGCGATTTTATTGCAGTGCAACGAACCGGTGCAGAAGGAAACATAGGTCCTAAGATGTTACCCAAATATGTAGGGCCTTACATGATTGAAAAAGTATTGGACAACGACCGATACGTAGTAATAGATGTACCCGGAACTAAATTGAAGCAAAAACCATATCAAAGTGTTTTACCACCGGAAAGAATTAAACCATGGACCAATACCCTATTGGATGATGACAGCACTGACGAGGAAACGAGTGACGAAGAAGCTGAAGACGTACCTGAAGAGACGAATGAAGTAAACGACGCCAATGATGAATATGACGATAATGATGATGAAAGAGAAGATGACGTTAATCGCGATGGAAATGAAAGTGACGACCACAATGAGAAGAGCGAAGACGACAAGAAAGACGATAAAGATTCGGAACAAGACGAGGTCGAATCTGAACACGACACCGTTGGGTCAACGGCTGGTCAGAATGGCCGAACTGTAGGATCCCGCCAAAATCAAAAAACCCGCTCGCGACGTGAACGACGACCCGTGAGACATGACTGTTATATTTACGGTAAAATATAGGTAGGTGGAGACATCTAGTGTGGAACGAGGGAAGTTAGACGAACAGAGTGTGAGACGGACATTACAGTAAGACGAACGTGAGGTTGTGAGCTAGACGTGGCAGTTTTTAGAGACGAAGATAGTGAGACGGACATGACAGTAAGACGGATATGAAGTTGTTTAATATTAACTTAATGAATTGTATTTATGATAAGTTTTAATAAAGCCCACAGCAGCTATCCTTACAATAGGTAATTTTATTGAGGTTATTTTTTATTTTCCGTGCGCAATCTCATCGCCCCTTGGGGGGGTCCATTTCGAAAAAATATCCGTAAAATAATAAAAAAGTTATTATTGATATTATACGGACAGGTGTGAGCTTATATATTAATTTAATTTTGATTATAATTAAATTCTTATAATAAAAAAGGTGATTTTTATTTTAAATTGAGAAGTGATATTACCGGTGGCGGCGCTGTGATCAAAGTCAATATGGCTGTTGGCTCTAGTACTCAGCTGTCAATATGCTTTGTCCTGTCTTGAATGACAGCCAAAAACACTACAATATATTCTGCTTTTATAGTTTTTCACAATTTCTGTCGACATTCTAACAAACATTAAACACTAAAACATACGTAAAGTTCAAACAGTACTAGAGTGTCCAGTACAATATTTGACCACCAGAGAATGTATTCGAGCCTGTCATTTCTCAATTGACAAGTGACATTACCGGTGGCGGCGCTGTGATCTAAGGCAATATGGCTGTTGGCTCTAGCACTCAGCTGTTAATAAGCTTTGTCCCGTTTTGAATGACAAAAACACAACAATATATTCTGCTTTTATGGTTTTACACAACTTCTCTCGACATTCCAACAAAAATTCAACACTAAAATATAAGTAATAAGTTGAAACAGTACTAGAGCGTCTAGTACAATATTTGATCACCAGTGTATTCGAGCGTGTCAGTTCTCAATAAACGATATCCAATTTTCCTGATACCAGGGCCGCCCCTAGCATTTGCGGGGCCTGGGGCAAAACTGGAATTGCGGGGCACCAAAACTGGATTTATAAAAATCTGATGTGCACTTAAACCTAACCTCTCTATTAAAACTTTCATGTTTCCAATTTTTTGTAGTGCTCGACATCTAATCACCTTTTTAATTCCTGGATATCTTTTTTTAAATCTAGTATTTGGCTGTGGATGTTATCCGTTTAGCCAGCTAAGAATGATTTTCTATTATAACATACGAGGGATGTTTCCTAAATTCTGGGAATTGTGCTATAATTAAATTACGCCGAACTTATAGGCAATGTTATTGGTGCCAGACAAGTCTTGACATGTTTATGTAACTATCTAATGCAATATTGTTCAGTCTGATTTAGGTGTTCGACTGATATAGACGCGTTTTCATAGCACTGTTTTTGTAACCATGGAAGACGCAGCAAAATCTCAAAGAGCAATAATTTTCTTTTTGTGGAAAGAAGGTGTGAACACATCAGAAATTATTCAGCGTCTGCAAATGATAAATGTATTCAGTTAAATGGAGATTATGTTGACAAACTACATTGTAATATTGACGAAAATTAACAAAATAATAAAAATTATAGCTAAATTCTAAATTATTTTGAATTTTGAAAAGATGAAAACGATCCGCAAGCGGCTTTTTAACCCTATTCCATCTTTTACAATTCGAAATATTCCTAAAATGAACCGGATACTCATATTTATCTAAAATTTTCTCCAAGCATATGTGGAGGGGCCAGATGAGGGCCATAAAATAATTAGGGGTCCGGGGCCCCCACTGGTTATTACAAATATATAATTGTTATTGATATAACTTAACCTGTCATAATCTTATTGAAATCTACTTTATAAACCAAAATTATCCCAACGCTTTTAATCAGTTTTAAGATTTAAAAAACTATTTTTTCGTGAGAAAGTTTAAGCTTCGTGATACTGACTTTCACATAACCTTAAATTTAAACTAAAATATTAACATTCTGTTTCATTTTAGCCTAAAGCAGTATTTTTCACATGTATGGACAGTAGGATGATTCCAACCCGTTTTACAGAAACAAATGTTGGAGACATGTTCGTAGGTAAATAAAGGTGTTCTTCTTTAGTGGCGGTTTTTATGAAATATATATATTTTTTTAGTAAGAAATGCTGGAAATCTGATTCCACATTCTCAGCACTTTTTGGATGAATTAACGACGACAGAACCCGCCGCTTTGGAACTGGGATGCATTGTAAACGATATTCGACACATTATTGTTTGTGGACACAGCGATTGTAAGGCTATGAACTTGCTTTACCAGTTGCAGGATACAGAATTTTCTTCACAGGTATGGCTGTATTTCCCAAACTTTTAACATTCACGAACCCCTTTTGAACATTGATTTTTCAAGCGATTCCCAAAATTTAATAATTGTGAGGAGGTAAAAGAAATTGTAATTATAGGTCGTACATTTTCAAAACAACACATTGCGCAGAAACGAGTTTTTGACTGAGAGCTTACTGCGTCTGCGCGCACGCAAAGCAGAAGCGTGGTGCATGAAATATTATTTTATTAGTCGGCTGTTTGTTTGGTACCTTGTTTGTGTTTCGGACCGCCACTGGTAAAATAGCTGAAGTTCGCGTCGATTTGATGACTCATTGTGTTGTTTCGAAAATGAACGACCTATAGTATAATTATGATTAAAATGTTTGGAAACTCGGCTTGCGATCCACCAGCCGGTGCTGGGCCGTGGCAAAATATTAATCTGTCCGCGAAAACTAAAAATATATTGCGATTTTTTTTAACAACTTGTCGTTCGAACGTTAAAATGCAGTACAGGGCAAATTGAATGATTTTATTTCATATTTCCTAATGGGTTCTCTCAATAGAGCTATCATTTCCTTTCTTGGGGACGTTGCCGGCTGTAAAACGCGCTGATCTGTATAGATACGATATTCTACAAATGGCTCTTCATTTTTGTTCAGTGTTACCGGATTTTTGTAAAACGTACGCTTTCAGGTACTTTTTCCATTTAGTTTCAATGACAACAAAACCTGTAAAAACAAATACATTTTTATTTTTGATTTTTTTTTATGGATTTTTTGCAAAAACTATAAAAAAAACTTTTGCCCTCACCCTATTTTTAAAATTTCTTGGTTTTAATATATTATTTTCCAAAAAAGTAGTAAAATATAACTGTGCCACACCCTTTAACCCAAAGGGTATAAACTAAAAATCTGAAAAAATTCTAAGTAATGTACATTAATGTAAACCGGAATTTTTAAGTTTGTGACAAATTTTTTTTTTTTTTTAATTTATGGCTAATGTAGTGTAAGTCTTCTTTTGAAATAAAAAGTATCGTAATAAATGTTAAACAACTGAGAATCGAGTTCATGTGTGTAAGCTCCGCCTACTATTATACGTCGTGATTCAATTGTTCGAATTATCATGATTCAACGTATTTTTTGAATTATTTTAATTTTTTGTATTTCAGATATCAAAGAGAAATAAATCAAATTATACATTGTTGATAGTGAAAAATACGTTTCTGAAATTAAATAAATTAAGCCATTTAACAATATATTTTTTATTAATTTAATGAAGACTTAATGAAGAAACGAAGCAAATGCAGAAGAAATCGCTGGATTTTTTAATTAAAATTTTATTGTGACGAAATTTTCGCACATATTTAGAATTTAATTTAAATAAAACATAAATGAAAGCTTAGTACTTAAAAATTGATGTGAAGTGTTAATTTTCACACATTTCAAGGTTTTGCAGGGGTTTGGATGCAAAAACAAATTTTATATTAAAATATTTTTTTTGTTAATTTTAATTCGAACGCCTAATACCATTATTTAGGTTTCTAAATATGTGCAGTATTTTTTTTTATATAGCAAGATTCATTAATAATTTTAAAAATTGCGCTTATGGCTTCCATTGGTTATTATAAGTTCCGCCCCTCTAATTTCGTGTACATTGAAACAATTAAATTATAATTTAAACAATTTCCTCTGGTTATTAAATTTACGTTTTTAAAAATTAAATGCAACATTTGCCAAAATATAACTAGAACTTTGAAAAAAAAAAAAAAATATTGTCTCTTCTCGCAGGGTTCGATCCCTTTCGGATCGAGTTACTTGGGTGAAAAATCAGCGTCAAAAACCACTACACCAGCATACACGTTCCAGTGTAGCGTGTTACAAAGCTATAACTTGTGTACATTATTAGCCAAAAATCACAAAAAATGCGTTTTTTTCCAAGAACATAATCTGATCAAAAATTCCTGTTGTACTATTCCGGTTCACACCAGTGTACATTACTTAGAATTTTTTCAGATTTTTAGTTTAAACTATCTGGGCTACAGGTGTGACACAAATTTTTTTTTGCACAATTTTGGCAATAATTGCTTAAAAATAATTTATTTTGCAAAGATAAAAATTTGATCGTTAATCCACGTACCAAGGGCTTTCATTTGATACCCTACTCAGAATTATACAAAAATATTTTTTTTTTCGATGAGCACATATTTGTTTATATTTTTAGGGGGATGTTTTTTAAATGTTTTAGTATTTTTCCTATGTGCGGGTCAAAGAGTTGTATAAGCATGCCAAATTTCAACTCTCTAGGTTTAGCCGTTTGGCTACAATTTTTACCGAACAGACAGACGACAAAATGACAGTATAAGGGTTTTTTGGTCATACCTACAAAACTCTAAAAATGGCTAAAAATGATTTTCAATAAACTGTTGATTTTACTGTGATTATAGAATAAATAATATTGTTTTAGACTTCCAGCATTCCGTTTCTTTCTTACACTAATTAAATACTTAGAAAGTCATGAAATATGTGAAAATTCATACTTCAATTTTGTTTTTACGTATTAACTCCGAAAAGTTAACGTATAGAGATGACTTTCATACAGTGCAAGATTCTAAAAAACGAAGATTTACCTTTTTGCATTGGGAACCAGTCAGCGAATCTGGAAATACCAAATACATGAACAGATCCAAAATTTGAAAAATCCAGGCTCTCTTCTTAAAAAAAGAAATATTTTGACGGATCCCTATTTTTAGCTGTTAATTTTGGTCAGGAGTAACAAATTACAATAAACAACTCATATCTGAAAAAAAAAAAAAAAAAAAACAAAGAACCCTGCTTTAATTGTTATTTAATATTTTGACTAGTTTCATGATTTTATATCTATAAAATAATTATTTTCAGGATAATAGACGTATCTCACCTCTTCGAGCCTGGTTATGTGCTCACGGACTAACCAGTTTAGAAAAATTCCAACAGCTTCGAGTAGCCAACTATCACAAACCACTCATCTTCCAAGCGGAAACTCCTATGAGGAAATTTGTAGCATACATCGATCCAGATGATGAGTTCGCTGTTGAAGACAAATTATCACAAATAAACACCTTACAACAACTTCAAAATGTTGCAAGTTACGGGTTCCTAAAAAAACGTTTAGAACAACACGAACTTCATATACACGCATTATGGTTTGATATTTATACCGGAGAGATTTATTATTTTAGTAGACAAGCTAAAAAATTTCTTATTATTAATGAAAATACTATTCAAGCATTACTTGAAGAGGTTCAAACTTATTATTCCTAATTTTTGCATTTTATTTCATTCCAGTATATTTATCTTTAACACTTCTTTA
The DNA here is from genome assembly GCA_963971575.1 of Liopterus haemorrhoidalis. Classification (NCBI taxonomy): domain Eukaryota; kingdom Metazoa; phylum Arthropoda; class Insecta; order Coleoptera; family Dytiscidae; genus Liopterus; species Liopterus haemorrhoidalis. Next base: position 190,788,039 of record OZ020611.1, read on the forward strand.
CAAACAGATATACAGATATTTCTATTTAAATGTATTTTTATATTTCCGATATTTTCAGGGTATTTTAATCATGTAAGTTTAACTACAACAAATATTTATAAAACTATAGTAGTTTCCGGTTAACTGGACCACCGGTTTGAAGATACAGTCGTTTGTTTGGAACCTTATTATTAAAACTTTAAAAACAGAAACGTATTAAGTATTGGGCCTTATTTTAATTAAAGCAGAAAGGAGCGTAATTCATTAGCAATATGTACAGGGTGATTACAAAATAGAGATATGACGTCATAAATTTTATTGTGCCTGTGCCGTATTTTAAAAGCTGTGAAACTTACTAATGTAAAACTTTAGAGCCATCTGTTAATGTAAAATTGCTCTACTGAACTGTCAAGAACAAATTATTTAAGGTACAGATATAATGCAATTTTCATAATATGGCTAATGGAACCAAATATTTAGTACATTATTTTGTATTGTAATAAAAAATTTAAAAGTGTTCATCTACATTCCAGATTGAGCACGTTACGTGCAAACTTACGTATGTCAGAGTTCTCGTCTAAACAGAACGCGCACGAACATGCTAGTTTCTCAACGGATCGTTTTCTTTCGAGCGCAGAGTTCAGCAAACCGGAGCGTTTACGTGCTGTTTGCCGTCCAAATAGAACAATCATGAACGTTTTCAGCGCGGCGTGTTTGGTCTGGAGGTGGTTTTGATGGGGTTGACTTTACTTGGCCAATGAAACGCATCACTAATTGAGGCGAAAAAAAAGTTTTAAAAAATTGGGCCCTAAAGGATCGTACTGTATATAGTGCGGCATTCTACAAATATTACTTTTTTTTTGTGAAAATTGTAATTCAGAGAGTAATTTTTTTCCTGATGTCCATTTCCTTTATCAGCTTGTTTTTTTTTTTTTTTTTTGTTTATTATTGCCTTTCTCTTAAATTCGTAATGGAAGGAATGTGTTTGTACTCATTTAAATAATTTTCTTTTAAATGCGTCATAGGATATAGTATCTCGGTGTCCCAATTAACCGGAATACACTGTATAGTTATTGTTCTAAATAAAATTTTGAAATCACGCACATACTCGATATGAATTTTATGTTTAACAAATATTTAATATATCAACTCTTGAAGGTTTATATGGTATTAAATGCGACAACACGCCAAAGATAATATATTTATAAGTTTGCCAAAAAGCATATTTCAATTTCAAGTTAAATTTCATATTGATATTATTTTTAAATGTGTTGATATTAAATTATTGTTTAAATATAATGGAAGAAATTATCGTTTTTTTATAGAAAGTATTTTGTTGTAGATTATTTTCTAATACCTCATTTTATTTTCCAAAACTTGGTTCACTATATATAGTAATTTATATAAATATTTTTTAAATGTTTGCAATCATCAGTGTTAAACATGGTTTAAGTTTTATCCGAGCTGTAATTTAACGGCGGACAATATATTCCAAACCATTAAAATATAATTCAGTATCACTATCTTTATCAGCGGTTTAAATTATAAATGTATAGACTATATTATTAACCGCTTCCAAAGATAATGTTAAGATATTATAATTTAATGAGTTTTGCATATTTCGACTGCGTTTTAGCTGTAATTATTGCGGTCGTCAAAAATTTCAACTCACTTTTTTTCGTTGGCCGTACACGGCTGAAAATTTGTCGACATTTTTGCAATTTCTAACGTCAAAAATAGCTAACATTTATTCTGGGCTGTATTAAATGATAAATGTTGCTACCGTCAAAAATTTATAAATACTTTTCTTAGTAGGCCATATGCGACAACTAAATGAGTCCTGATTTTTACAATCTCTTACGTCAGACATATCCAAAATTTGTTCTTGACTGTATTGGTCGCCAAAAATTTTATGTAACTTATTTTTCTTCATATGCGAACACAAAATTAGTAGAGATTTTTGAAACACCTTATCTGTTAAATGTTACGGTAAATGTCATCAATAATTTTAAGTGTTATATAATTAAATTATACAAATAAAATTAATATATTCTTCGTGGACTATAAGCGACTACAAAATTAGTTGAGATGTCGTAATCTTTTACTTCAAGCATGAACGAAACTTTTTCTCTGTATTAGGCACCAAATTTTGTTCGAAAACATTTTAACCAACATACCTTTCCCTAATGGGCCTTAAGCGTCTATAAAATTAGAGATGATTGCATACCCCGATTGTCAAACACGGTAAAATTTTATTCTGGGCTGTATTAGGCGCTAAATGTTACTGTTCGCCAAGAAATGTAATCAACTTACTTTTTCCTGGCCTGATGAAAAACGCTAAAAACAGGGCCAGTCCTGGCAATTATCACTGTTTGGTTTGCTGCTCAGAGGCCGCAAAATGAATTTACCCAGGATAGGCACTGGCTGAAAATAATCATATTTTAAAGGATTTATTGTTTCGAATACAAATTTTACCTATTTCCACGCCCTACTTGAATACATACCGAGAAGCAAAAAAAATCACAAGCAACGGGCCCGCGGGTTTATCAAGTTTCACACCTGGAAATTATTACGATTAATGTTTTTCATAAAGATCCGCACGATAATCTGCCTGCATTTCATAGAACCAGATCTACTAAAGATCCAATCCAGTATTTCCTAAAGATCACGAACCTTTTTTTTTTTTTTTTTTTCATCATTGTTTTTTGTGTCATTTTCGTGGCCCACCCTATTATTTATCAAAGTATGGTTACAAGCAGTGATGTAATTCGGCCGGTCCGCATCGGTTCGGCAGAACCGCTTCTAATTTTCTTTTAGTTCCGACGAAGTAATTGTTAAGCGGTTGTTAATTTAGACAATTTAGTTAATACTAAATGTTCTTTTATGTATTGTTATTATAATTATTAGAATATTACGTTTTACCCAAATTACGAATGTCAAGCGATAAAAACCGCAACGTTGACAAAATTCGATAAGTTTATACTTAAAACTATCATTAATGCAGCGAACTTGTTAAATTATTTGAATCCCACCACTGGTAACAAGAAATAATAACCCTGGCAAAAAAAAAATATATATATATATATATATATATTAATACCATAAAGCAAACTTATTATTACGTCGATTCTAATATTTTCTAGATCGGTATCGGGCCGCAGACTATAGTTTGGGAAATTCTATTCTAATCTAAAATAGCCTAATCTTTCCACTGTTGGACAAAGGTCTCCTCCCTCCGTTGTTTATCATTTATCTTGATCGCTTGTTGTAGTGGGCCACCGTTTGTTAAAATAGTTCAACTCCAATGATAGCTGGTACTTAAGAACTGCAACACCCTCAAAATTAAATGAATTTAAACAGACGTTTATAATTTTTTTGCTCTCTTTCTAAGTGTACTAAATTTTAAATTAAAAACCGTCACTACTGTCGTTCGTAAAACAAATTGTTCGTCTATAAGTTAGTATGTACATTGGCTCAATGTGCTGACAGTTCCGCTTATTTATGGTAACGTGGCAATTGACATTGAGTAGGAGTAATGCTCAATAACCACTCTTGGAGCTGCAAACCTTTGCAGTTAAAAACTTTTGAAGTGGACATTTGACTATAGTATTTTTATATTATTAATATTTCATTTTTTTTTTTTTTAGTATTGTGTGCATGCAAAAAATAGTGTAATTTAAATTCTTATAAAATTAAATTAATTTTAAAAAAATTTCAAGAACAGAAAATGGATATAACAGACGCAAAAAATAGAACGCAAGATATCGCATGTTCTGTACAGCACATAAAACGTAATAATTCTATATTTTATATAATTTTATTTGTAAACGAACATGTGGTTAATTTTTTTATGTCCGTCTTAATAATAATAATGATTTTCATTCCCGAAATAAAATATCACTTCTGGTTGCAGCACCTCCATTAGAGGTATCTACGAGTTGCCACTATTCATCTCTCTTTATCATTTGGTGTCCTCCGTTACTTTTATATTCTCTCGAAGACCATTCTGTATTTATATAGTCTATTTCTTTGGTTTAAGCAGAAATAGATTTTGAAAATTAATCATTTTTATCGGTTAAGTGAAGCTTTTGATCATTTTGTTTAGCAAATCCACTTCAATAATTAAAAAGTAAACTCTTACTTTTACTTACAAAAATAAAAATTTCATTTAGTTCCGCTTAAACGTTTGGTATAGCCTATATCTGATAACGATATCTCCTCGAATTAATCTAATTAAAAATTATAGCGCCTGCGCATATTCTATTTCCGTTGGCCGCCCCATTTTGAGACACTCTGACAGATAAATATTTAACATATTACAGTTAACAAAGCACTTTTTGTACTATTTATTTAACACAAAATACCCACTGAACAGTTTCCATTATATTTGAAGAAGGAATCATAAAATAAATTAATATATAGTGACCTAAGTAACTTAAGAAATAGTAAATAAGATGTCCAATTTTATTTTTACTAAATATTTCCAGCGCTTCCGTTTCAAGCATTCTTAATCCACAAGTATTTAAAGAATTTTTTCTTTTTTATATTTTAGTATAATTTTTATTCGGAATGTTATGCACTTGGCGCAGTATTTGTGCCTCTTTTAGGTAGAATAAGACTGACTGTTATAAAATGTTTGCTTGTGTATTTTATTAAAATTTTATCAAAATAAAATATATTTTAATAACGGTGTTATTTCTAATTCCCTATTCATTTAAAATAACAACTCATTTTAAACTTAATTTTAATTTTAATCAGTTTTTAGTCTTCAATTAAATTTTTTATACCTGTAAAATTTTAAAATAAATTTACAAATGCTTAATAACTATACAAAACAATTTTTTTAAAAACATTTTTTATGTTACACCACGTACACCATTTCTTGATAAATTTTTGATTTTTTAACATTTTTATTGTGCCTACTCACTACTAGTCTACCAAGCTAAAACAAAATGTACCTGTAACTTTTTATCCCTGAAGAAACGTATATTACTACATTGAATCAAAATTCTCCATATAGATATTGTAGGACTATATATATATATATGTTCATTAAAAAAAATTGACGTGTGACATTAGTGTTTCACAGGAATTTAGTACGTGAAAGAGGTCAACCGAATGTTGGGACAATATTATAATTCCATGATCGCATCAAAAACAACAATTTTGTTATAATAGTTTTTCGTCCATTAATGAAAGTACAATACGATTGAGAAAAAATGCGATTGAATAGCCATAGAATTTATTTCTTTTTAAATTAGCCCAGAATTTCCATCTTAACATTATTAAAAATTAAATTCAAAGCGCAGGACTCTACCTTTTTTCGATCATATTGTATTAAGAGCTTTAATTTTTTACAAAATATATTGTGAAAAACTTTTCCTATAAAAAATTTGAGTCCGCTATTCTGGTTCACTTGTGTGTTACATCGATTTTTTTCAGATTTATAAACAAGATTTTTTGAGAAATTATGTTGAACGTTTTGAAAAAAAATAAATGCGTCTAAATAAAGGATTATAAAAAGTAATTTTTGTCGTTAATAAATGCTTAAAAACTTTCTTTGATGCTCCATATAAAATTTAAAAACTATATATATATTTGAAAAATACCTCCCCCCTACGCAATCCGATAATTATGGGCTCGTTGACAGGTAAACAAATCGACGTGTAGAAAAAAATTATTCTTTATTTTATTTTTTCTGTAATATGACATTTAAGATATGTGACGTATCCATAGTCCGCTGGTGCGGATAAAAAGCTGTTGGAACTAAATTTGTCAGACAACCTAAGATACTTTGACTTTGACCAAATTGAGCAAGATCTAGAAGCTTAGCAACGCAGGGCACGTGTGTTACCACTACGCTACGCCAGTCGGCATCCGAGGTCACTTCTTGGCGGGGAATTTAAATAAAACTGAAAAAATAAAAGAATAACAGGCGTTCCAGAGCCAGCTCAACGAGGATAGAAAATTAGAGCAAAATCTGGCATTCAGTACTTGCAGGGACTGCGAAATTGCTGCAGTTATTATAAAATTAATATAACTGAACATGCTGTTCTAACCAAATGTTGAATTTATAATACAGCAGGACTCAAATTATGCGATGAGTTAGGTTTCCCACATATGCCAAAAAGTGGAATAGCCTTTTTCAATTAAAAATTATACGGAAGGAAACGAATATACAGTTCACACATGCTTATTTTAAAATATTTTGGTCCTCAACTTGTTATGACGGTAAATGATGCGGTAGAAACCCTTTTATGACCTAGTTGTTACGTAAGTCAAGCTGATAAAGCCGACGAAAACTCCAAATATCAGATATGAGTTAAAAATGTTTTAATAGTGCTACACTGGACCATATAATAATAATACTAACAAGTACATTATTCTATGGTATTTAGTTCGTAATATACTATATTTAAAAAATTATAAATCTGGTTTAAATTTTCGTAAATTCCTTTCTTAATATTTTCAATCTTGCTAGCAGCACAAAAGGTTTCTTTATGTAGATTTTACAGAACAGAACATACATTTTGTTTTAGCAGGTCACTAATCATTTCCATGATAATTTATCGTAATGAAGAGATGTAATATGAAAGAAAACAAGTGGTATAAACAACATAGTATATAATTGATACTTTATTGATGTAGCTATCAACATAGACGCCCACTGTTCGGACCTACTTCCATTTATTTAGCTAGCACCCTCCAGTGCGAAGACTATACACAATACAATTATCTATTAGGCACACACGGGCATTCTACGACCGTATTGAGCTTTCACATTCACCCAAAAAACGGTCAAGAACACCGGGAAAACAATGTCAACAATCATTTGAAATCGAAACAAAGAATACGTCTCACAAAAGAGAATATACTTCGTCTCGATATGGTGTTATAAACATTCAGACGTCATTTACGTCAAATGAGACACAGGGGTGTCCCAAAATTAAACATTTTGACACCACATAACCATTTCAAATTTCAATAACCTTATCCGATACAATATTTATACATTCTATTAAACATTCCACGATCTTTTAAACATATCTTGCATTTGAAATGATCATGTGGTATCTTATTATCTCATCTTTAACAGAACAGACAATAGGTACAGAATCAAAAGTACATAATCTGCAAAAGATACAAAGAATTATAACATCATGTCTCTACTGCAGTTACAGAGTGACAATAAAACAATAAATAGTTATTGCAAACGTCTGTTATAAAATTAATTTGTAAACATAATCACACTAACAATTATAATTATTGGACAATCATTTGTAGTATGTAAAACAATCGTATGCAATAACAACTTATTACAATTCATTTGTGAATGGTTGAAAAGCTCTTGATACACACTAAACAGTTTATTATATTATGTAAAAAATCATTCAAATATTGATTTAATTTTTAATAAATATTTCCTAATATGGAAAACTATGGTTAAAACTTTTAAAATGCAAATATATACAAATATAAAAATATGCACAACAATAAAATTATAATATATCACCTAATTGAAATATTTCATTTAAATAATTGTACAAATATTGAAAGAAACATGGGCGAAGTGCTATTTATTAACCCTTTGCAGTACAATATTGCCATACTGAACCCCGTATATGGGATTTTTGGCCCGTTGTCACGTGGGAACCATTTTTTTATTCATACAGAAACGATAAAATAAATTGAATGTGTAATAAGAAAACTATACTTCTACATCAACAATGTTTTTACATAATTTTGGAAATATCGTATTTGCCGGAGTATAAAACGTTTTTTTCCCCAAAAATTTTACTCAAATTTGGGGTGTGACTTATTTTAAGTTTATATATAGCGAACAACAGCGAATTTGGTGTGTAAATGAAATCGAACGAATTTGTTCACCTTCGTTACCAGATGTGACCGATGTCAGCATAACAAAAAAGTACAAGTTCGCTCGAATTCGATATGAACAAGTACTTAAAACTTCAGTGAATTCGCTTGCAAAAACAGACAGGTTTGCAGGGTTTTAAGTTAGAATATTGTTTAGTTTGATTTACCAGTAAATATTTTTTATAATTCTTAAAAAAGCAAAAAAGTACTAATACATTTTCTATTGTAAATGTACTAAATTTATTATTCCATTAATTTTTGTAAAAAGATATTTGTTTAATAGTTTTCATTTAGAAAATGAAATGGAATAAAGAAAAATTATCGTAATTAATTAAATCATAGAAATAATAATTACAAATTAGAAACAAAACATCTATTGTGAATAGGAACATTCGTTTAGTGTAAACATTTCACGAATCTGAACGGGAATAATTAAACATTCACGTGTATGTCTTCTTTTAGGTTCGTTCACTGTGTATAACCCACCACTATACGTTTAAAGCCTCGTTTATAATAGTTCCATAACTTAATCCATAAGGATGGGACAAAGTCTTTGTGACTGTTCTGAACATGTTTCTAATAAACAGAACAAAGAGAGTACTGTGAATTTTATGCTATGGATACATAATACATCTATTATAAACGAGGCTTAAGATTGAAATTTCAGTTAAAATTTTGATGAATCAAAATCTGTTATTTTATGCTTGTACTCTCGCCAGTGTATCATGTGTTTTCGAGTTAAATATGTCAAATTGCTCGACATCTTGCACTGGAACATTGTAGATAGAAAATGACGATCCAGGCGTACTGGAAAAAAAAGGACCTAGCTTCGCTAGTTCATTTCGCATTAGATCAATGCCGTTGAGGCTTATTATGAATGAACTTAGTTAAATATTAAGATAACTGAAATTCCAGGAGGTTTAACCATCCAGCTACAACCTTTAGATGTCTCTATTAATAAGCCATTTAAAGAATGAAGAAGAAGTGGAGTAACTGGATGCAGTCTTCAGATGTTGAACATCAGCTGCAAGAAGAAAGAAAACTACAATTTTAGAAGTGTGAGAATGGGTTTAAACCCTCATAGAATACAGTAACACAGAGATTATATTAAATCTTTTACGATGTCCTTGATGGGATTGAAGATAATTTATTATGTGCAAATTATTCAAAGGAAGATGTTACAAATACGGAAGAGATTTCAAATGAAAATTTGTCTAGATCTGAAGAGTAGTATCAAAAATACAACTGTTATTGCTATAGTTTTAGGAGCATTGATAAAAAATTATTCATTTAAAAAAATGAATATTTTTTTATCACTAAAATAATTTTTCCTATGGTCCTGCGGCAGTGTCGAGCGACTCATACATTAGTAGTTTCAAGGGCATAAATTTATCAGCGGACTCGTTTTTCTCGTGTCCAGTAACTGTTATCAAAGGCTTGTCATTAGATTTGTGTCTAGTGACTAGTTGGACATTCAATATATCGCCCGACAAATTAATTCGAAATGACATCTCGCGACAATGAAAAATCGAACATGGTACAGCCAGGTTCTTGTCGAATACTGTTGTATTAGGAGAGCCACACGACAATGTCGTTTAGACGCCGGCAAATACGGCACATTAAATGTATTCAATTGTTAGTTAAAATATCTGGCGCACGGCAACAAAGGCTATTTCCGCTTAAATTTATTCACGTTATTGTATAAGACCTCAACTGAACAAACCATGAACAATAGAAAATCTGTTTAAAGTTACCATTAAGGCCGTTATATTTTGGAAAAACAGAACTTGATTTTAAACACAGAGATTAAAGTAAGTATTGTATCTGCTAGTTTATGCAAAAATCTTACTGGCAGATATTTGTTTCTCAAAAAAGTCTAACTGCAAAAGGTTAATAAAATAAAGCAAAAAAATATGTAATACCAGTAACAACAAATTTTATTAAAACATATTAAAATTTATCAGCTTAATTATTACATAGAAAAAGATATTTTTAAACATATTTTAATCTTTTTCTTAAAACAATGCTTTCTATATACAAATAATCCAATATTTTAAAAGAATCATTAATTTAAGTACTTAAGATATTTAATATACTGTATTGTTGATACTTTTACTTGGAACTCGATTATCGTTAATAGGTTCATAAATTACTTTGTAAAGTTTTATTAATATTTTTATCAATAAAGCTGACTGTAGTTCCGGATTTAATTTTTAAAGCTACAATGTATTGTACAGAGTGTTTCAAATTGACTATCAATAAGTAATTATTAAGTTACAATAACAGTTCTATTATTTGTAAGGTTTACTTATTTTGTTTTATTAAATTTTATAAAATCTAACATATTTTTAATTTTGTGAAAATGTAATAATTTTATTATTTTTTATTGAACATTTAAAAGTGCCGATACATTATGCCGCATGCGCAAATAAAAAACTGGATTGGACCCTTGTAGCTTTCCACTGTAACACTGAAAATGCGGATGCGAATTAGCTGGGCAGCCAGAGGGATGTATGGAAGCACCCCTCGCACTAATATTCATTTATTATCAATAGAACTTTGCTACATGTAAGTGTAAAAGTAAACCAAAGACTGTCGTCACATAAGTTTAAATTTAATGTGTATCATAGTTTTCGAACTTTACCACGATAAAATAAGATTTTGTTTTAATTACAATCTTTATTAAATTTGTGGCTGCGCTATTGTTAAAATCAATGTTAGTGAAACTTTAGTGTTTCATTTGTAAACCTATTTCCTGTAACATATTAAATATTTTATTTACTTATATAGGAGTATTATTCTTGTTAGGGCGTTGTTACTGCACATTTCATACAAATAAAATTATAAACATGCTTAATTTGAGTTTCCCTGGCTTGAACTTTCTAATGAAGTTTCAAATGAATATAGTACAATTAAATTAAACAATGATTGATTAGATAATCTAATAAACTATAGAAGCGTGTATCAAAAGCTTCATGTTGTAAAAACCAATTTGCGTAAAGTTTTTTTGTTTTTGTAAAGAGTTTGTAGCACACTCCCGACTCGTCAGTCTTACTTGAGTTACTTCTGTCACTGACACTTGTCGCTGATTGTTGTTTTGAGCTAATTGGTTGGTCGCGTGGGCTGACAGTTGATGTTTCATGAAGGATGTTGCTTTTCACTCGACCACACTTCACAAGTCCGCGTCTAAACAGCACAAGTCCGCGTGATCACACACCGTGAACACTAAACACGTTCGTTTTTAAAATTGCTAATAACTTTGCGATCAGTTCTTTCATCTTTTACTAACAATTACGTTACAAAATTTCATTATTTTAGAAAAAGTTTAGTGGAAAAATTGTTAAAAAATAAACAAATCACTGCACAATTTGTATTAGATGCTAGTTTATTACATAAGTGTTAAGTTTTGTTTCAAACTGCAGGTCCAATTTGAATCCGTGTCCAATCCTCTCGCTTTTAAAAACAGTTTCGAATGAATAAAAACCAACAACACACGATGATGACAGATAAAAGAACGGATAAGCCACAGGGAGGCCGCTGCTGCTGCCTGATTCCCTTCCACTGAACACCAGGCACCAGATCCGAATAGTGGGCTATTCTAACTATATCATATTTTTTTGTTTATATTACAACTATAATTTTATATAATTATATGATCCATTTACCAGATGCTGTATGATTTCTTTTTTTAATGTTCCATTAATTTTTTATCCCAAAAGACACATAAAAATTAATCTTGCATAATTCCATAATCAGCAGCGCTCGATCTACATCACCAGACCATTTGTTAATTAGTTAATCAATTAAACATCGACAACATGGTATTCCAATAACAATAAAACCATTTATAACGTATTATTTCTAAGCCGCTTTTCATTTTTAATTCGAGGGTTGCCGTACTCTTTACACATTGCCATCTTTTCTGCAACTTCCGTAATACATATGCCTTTTAGTTCTTACATGTTAAGTATTATTGTTCAGTTCTTAATGTAAGCAATCATTTTAAAAATGTTCCAATCAGTAATTCTTTTTCATCATATTGATAATAATAAAACTTTACATCTACAGCTTTCATCGCTTCTCTGCTATAAAATTTTTCCAGTATTGTATCTATTTAAATTCCCTGATGTGCCATGTTTTGAAAAACAACCCTGTTTGCTTCTTGTACTCCATGCCATTGAACTGAATACAAGCAGCTTAGAACTATCGAAATAAACGTAGTCTATGTTAATGTATTTGATTAAATCAGTGAGAGAAGCTTGCGTGGTCCTTCTTCATTCAGTCACAGTACGGATACAACATGCAATAATATCTTTCTCATTATTTTCCATTCAATGTTCCTTCAACGCTCCGGATCTCTCCGTCTGTCTGTTGCGGTAAGGGGGGTAGAACGCACTGTTGGTGTCGTGGACATGATTACTAATTATTATAAAATAAGAAACAAGCTGTAGATCAATGCTATAGGGCTTAGGGAGGGGGTAGGCATAATGTGATTCATTTTTTCCATAATTATTAGACATTAAACTTTTGTTTATATTAGTTCATGTTTCGGCCACCCCTGCCTCTTCCACGGGAGTTATCACCCCGCTCCTATAAGGTAAAATATTATGTCAACATATGTAATTCATTAACCATCTCACTAGAAACTAAAGAATCATACTAAATAAATTCAAATTAAATTGAAGATATGCAATTTTGTTTACTGAAACAATATCGTACTTCATAATCTAGTTGTGTTTGTGTGCTAATTTAGATAGTAAAGCCTTCTGTTCACGAAGCGTATCGTCATTAATCGCGTACAAGATTCTACTAGGGATATTATTAAGGCCATTTGGAATTCTTAAAGAGAAATGCATATGCCTATCTGCAATTTAGAAGGAAGGAGAAATTTTAGTATACAAATATTAACAACGTCACCTTAGATTTTTCGCGATTAAATGGTTAATTACTTTTTAAAATCAGTGATCTTCCCGGAAAAAAAAAATTGTTGTGTGAAAGCTAAAAACTGCCGAGCGGTTTTACCGTAATATAAATAACCTTGTTTTATGACACAATGCTTATCAGCCAAAATATCAAAACGGGCCTAGAGAGAAAACTGAAAATCATGTGTTGCTTTACAACGGCAGTGGGATTACTGTATTTATAATAATTAAATTATATATATATTATCATATTTTCAGAATAAGTTTAACATGAGTGGTATGTATCTACCCAATCTCTTTCCTTACATCTCATTCCATGCTGTACTTATATCAATGCCGGATTAACCTATTAATGGACCTATCACTATATATGATATTCTAATAAGTCTAATATTGAACCAAAATCTATATTTATACATCGGTGTCAAGTTAAAATTCTGGCCAGATGTGCATGTTATGAGTTAGAACTAACAATGGCCTGGAACATTTTGACTGCCAGTATATTAACATATTTGGTACAGAATAGAGGTATAATGCTGTAATTACAATTATAAAGTCTTTACGTACCCATGTACGTTAGTAGTGTTAAACTATGAAAATAAATATTTGTTTTGAAATTGTAATTTTTAATTTAGAACCTCGTACTAGCTTTATCTAGCGCTAATTTATATCTTAACTATTGTAGAATACTCAGCTAATGTACGATTACATGAACATGGGTATTTCTCAACTCCTAATACATATTTTGTTGTATTTTCACACATATTTTGGAGAGCTACATTTAGCGTATAATTTAATAATTTAGACTCTACATTATAGAGTATAAAACGCGTCTATGTCGATCCGCTTCGTGTAGAGAAGGCCTAAGAATGAAAAATAGAAATAGAAGTGGCTACTCTGGTGACTATGTGTAGACAAATAGTTTCACTAAATTAATAATGACGTTAATGAAACGGAGGTATTCTAATTGGTTACCTTGTTGTGGTGATGCGAACCAGCGCTGTGGTGATGATTACTGTCATTGCTACGGTGCCCCTGCCTGTGTCCAGCGCCCGAATCGCTGTCCCGGTCCCCGCCGTGGTGGTTGCGACCGCCGCCTCTGTGACCACCTCCACCACCGCCGCCGCCGCCATGGTGGTTCTCTCCGCCACCACCTCCTCGAGGGCCAGGCTCACGCTCTGGCAGTTTTCGGCTATCTTCTTCCTCTTGCCGCTTTTCATAGTGCACAAAGTCGTCGAATATCGAAGTGGAGTGTCTGTACGTGTGCAGGATCCGCAGCACCTGCTGACCCTTCACATGCGGCACCTCCTGAGTGTCCCTACTGTTAGTCACCGGCTTGTTCTCGTTGTTCTCCAGGCGGATATGCCGCAACTGCACGTTGGGAACGTCCTTCACATATATCCAGCGCACACGGAACTGTCCCTTCCACTTGTCCTGTGACCACACCGAACTGTTACAGTTGTAATCTACGGGCGACACCATCTGTGCCATACCACAGAAGTGTCCAGACCCGTTCACCGAGAAGAACAAATACACACAGCCATTGGGCTCCTTTTCACGTTCACGATATGCCATGTCCAGACGCTTGTTCCCGTGCTCCGTTGAACACCAGATCTCGTACTTGATGCTGCGATGGATATCGTCCTCCGAGTAGGACTTGATCACAAAGAAACGGGCATTCGGCGCACTTAGATCAAACTCAGGCGGATTGTAGTTGTTCTTTACACGCAGTTCATCCAGCACCGGGTGGCTGGGTGTCTGCGGCATTAGTACACCGGCACCAGGAACTCCGCCCGTCACCATTTGCTGCTGTTGTTGCGGCGCTGGCTGGCCTGCACCTGGCCCGGTCGGTACCAAACCCGGCACATGCGCCATGCTCACACTCATCGGTCCGGTCGGCTGCTGCATGCTGACTTGAGACGCGGCTGCGGCCGCTGCTGCCAACTGATTGACAGGATGCACCATGACTGCCGGGTTGGGAGCCGCAGGATTCGGTTGCTGACCGGCAGCTGCCGCGGCGGCCATGTAGCTCTGCTGGGTGTGCAGATGCTGAGTGTGGGGCGATGGTGGTGGCATGTTGGGCCTTGCTGCCAAACCGCTACTCTGCGGCTGATTCTGCGCACGGATTGGACCGGTCCAAGTGCCTCGCACATTGATGTTGGGTGCCAGACTCTTGGGTACTGTATTGTTGACAACTGGCAGCTGAGGTGCTGTATTCTTATTGGTGTCCCATGTACCTATGTCCATATTATGCTTACCAGGAATCATCGGACCTGCATTACAACAATGAATTATAATTTTAACACTTTGCATAGGAAGAGAATGATGGTTGATTCGGTTACACATACCAGGTGGCATGCCAGGTCCTTTCTTCTTTAGGCCAGAGTTTTGCACAGTCACCTGTGGTTTAGCCGGCTGACTAGCAATACTAGCCCATGTCAGTTTCTTAGGCTGCACTCCCCCCAGACTGTCTTTAGAAGGTTCTGAAGTGGATGCTTTTAAATCTATATTTTGCATTCCCTGTTCTACCGATTTGAGTGCCAGATTAGAATCTTGCATCGCCTGGGGCGTTGCATACATATTCTGAGTATCAGCTCTATAGTAGTCGTCATAATGGGGCTTGCGTTGTTGATTTAATTGGGAGCCCCAAGTTGAGTAGTCTCCGTTCCCGTGAAAATAATTGAATGTTGAGGGTTGGCCAAATGCTGTTGTGGAAAATGTTGTCGATGGACCGAACATTCCTAAATCATATTAAATATTTTTGTTACTTACTGCTGGATTATTTAAAAATATGTGAAACTTAATATTGTATTGTAAGTAATTATCATGATAAATAACGTTGACTTACCGTCCATCGAGTAGGAATCGTGGGCGTAGCCTCCGAGAAAGGTCATGTCTGTTCCATTGGACCATGTTCCGTCTCCTACTCCATATGCCTGATAGGGGAAGGTGCCTCCACTGCCGTAATAGCCTAACAAACCCATATGAAGGTATACAGTCTGTTTTCTTATATTTAAGAATGTATTTTTGCTGTCGGAAAATTTAATAACTACGGGAACTATACTGCTTGGTAGCAGCTGGTCTGTTTTAGTTCACTCACCATTTTTTAATTTTTTATTGAAAAGTTAAAATAATATACGAAAACAGAAATTATTTATCCCATAAATTCAAAACTTATTTATCTTATGATCTGTGTATGAAAAACAGTAAGGGTAAATAGTGTAGAATTCGAACATCATACAAAATGCATTCTTCCACATTCATTAAATTATGTTCGTCATCTAAAATGGGATTACATATTTTGTTTACAGTCTGTTTCTTTGGTTTAAGCAGAACTAAATTTTAAAATCAAGCTAATTTTAAATGATTAATGAAGCTTTTGATATTTTATTTAACAAAAGTTGCTTTCAACTTTCAATGTTAAAAAATGAGCTCGTAATACTAAGGAAAATAAAAATCCCGTTTAATTATGTTTAAACGTTTAGAATAGACTATAATTATATGCATTTATAGGCAGTGATATGCTGCTAGAAATATATTAACCAGTTCGCACCTTAGCGCACAATTCTCCTGCACTACCAGAAATACACAAAAACCAGCATTACGAGCTAAAATTATTTTAGCAACAGGCTCTATCATATGCGAACCAAATAGCACATCGCTGATTATAGGCTACTTATTTTATGCATAAGACATAACTCAGTTGTGTTTACAAGTTTTTAATCATTCTATAATAATAATAAAATTAATAGATTCAGTTGTAAGTTCTCGTTGAAACATATTGAAAATAGAACTCAAAATAAAACACTCGGTAATGTTTCAAAATATTTTAATTTATTAATATGTATATCAGCTGTAATGATGGCCTCATAAGCTGAAATACGTATCACTAAATTTAAATATTTTGAAACATTACCGAGTGTTTTATTGTGAGTTCTGAGTTCTATATTACAGTAAGTGTGTAAAAAGTTGTTTAGAAGTGCTAACCTGCTGCGGCAGTGCTCATTCCGTAAAGATCTGTGGTAGAGGAGATGGGAGCTGTTGCTCCGTACGCATTGTGAGACTGTGCAGTGCCTGCCTGTTGCTGCTGTTGTTGAGAGCGCCATGACTCAAAGTCCTCTGAGCCCCCCGCACCCTCGCCTACTCCTAGCTGCTCCTTGGGGCCATTGGACACTATCACACATAACGTTAATTCAATACATAGTCAAACATTAAATATTTAATTGACTATTAAAGTAATAATCAAAACAATATGTAACAATAAAAAAACAATAAAAGTATGCATTTTGAAATACCAATTACGATGTAGAAACTTAATAAATAAATATAAATGTGCATTACTTTACATTTAATCCATGATTTTTTTGTAATATTAACTGTATTATTGAAATACATAGAAATTTAAAAAGTTTTTACGTTTTTACATGACCAAGCATGTTTGTTATAAAAAATAGGGAATTCGTTTATGTTAATACATATTTTTTCTGAGTGTAAGGCATGGATATTCACTCTCATATTCTCTTCAATACTGTAAGAGATGAAGTTATGAGGTAAGTTTCTGACAGTACAGATGATATTAACTGGACATTTTCAATGAAGCTACAATGTTGAATATGCTGACATGTACATATATGTCTTTTATCCCACACTTTCTATACCATGAAAAATAAGCTAACAAAACTAAATGAAGAAGCCAATTTAGTTGGTTTGAAAATCAACTTTAAGAAAAATAAATCAAGCCGTATTGTCACTACGAAATCAGTAACCTGTATAGCTGATCAGTACACAGAAGTTGAAATTTTAAATATCTGGGAAGTTTAATTCTATAATGGGGGGTGCTGTAAAAGATGACCAAGTTTGAATAAACAAAAAGAGCTATATTTTCGGATTTCTAAAAAATTAATCAATTCTGTTCGGTATGCAAAATCAACGATTATAAAAATTTTCAACTCAAATATAATACCTGTTTTTCTTTATGTAAAATAGATAAATACTGGATTGGTTCAGAAGCAAAATACATTAGTTTACAAATGTGTCAAATAATATTAGATGTATTCGGCCCACATCTAAATAACAATTAATCTTTGTCTTCAGAGTAAACATAATTTTGATTAATTTTCTAATGTGGTTACTTTATCTAAGTTCAATTTCATGAGTTTAAAATATAGTTAAGGACAGCCAAAATTGGTATGTCATGGGTTAAACACATTGTAAACGAGTGTTTGGGCGAATTAAGTTGAAATAATAAAGTAATTCTGTATATGTTTAGTGTAGTGTACAGCTAAAGATATGGAAAGACAATATTCCAAAACTTATAACAGAAAATTGGTTTTTGGAGACGGTAGTATAGGATTTATGTTCAATGGAATAATTAGTGTTGTGTGTAATTACGCTTTTCATGTGTTTGTGTGTTTCTTTTGGATTAGCTATTATCATCGTTAAATTGTAAATCACTAGTTTATAAAGTATATAAACAATTAAACCCATGAACATAATTAAAGTAGGTTAACTAAAATGTTATTTAAAAGTAGTTTAGGTACATAAGTTAGGCGTTGATTATAACTGAAAAACAAAACCCCTTTAATTCATCCTGGAAATCATTGCAACCAGTCAGTGAATTTGGGGAGTTCATGTCAAATCCACTCGCGGATTTTTGAAACATTCTGTGGGAGACATTGTGTTTTCAGGTAAATACCATGTAGCACAGCCATAAAGTATATTTATATCAATATATTCAAAAGTAATCAGCCAACTGTGATTTTCATTCTTATATAAGGCAGGGTCCCCATATTTATGACTGTGAAAATTTATAAAACCAATCATGGATCAACTAAAAGTTTTCACCAACAATTGTCTGTTTAGGATATTATGGATATTCTGGCCAATGACTATTTCTAATATGGTGAAGATCTTTGGAAGAGAACAAGTGGTTACGATTACGATGAATAGAATTTTATTCTATTGTTACCAATACAGCGATTCTATTAGCAGTTACTAAGTAACTATTGTCTTTTTTTTTGTCAACTATAGAATAGAATTTTATGATTCATAATCCCACCACAAAACCCATAGAATTGGAGATAAAAGCACAAAAGTGCAGATGGATCAATCACTCTAAGAAAAGACCTAGAATTTACAAAGAAGTCGCAGATATTGAAGACCAACTTATACCTGCCGTTAACTCATGCAAATGAGTCAGCTGAAGTCTAGACCAAGACCAACCTAAATGGCGCAAAACTGAAATCTGTGCATTAAAATATCAACAATTGTTATAATTAAATGAAACCAACTCAGTTGGCTTAGCCATGTGGAAAGAATGAATAAAATCATTAAAATCCTGAAAGCAATATCACAAGAAACAAGGAATAGGAGTCGCTGACTTGAATAAATTGGCGCGAGAATTCAGGTCTGTAGATTTATAGGAGACTGTTGTACATTGTAGGCTGAAAATTTCAAGAAACAGTAAGTCCTAAATAAGATGAAAACAAAATCCCAATTAGTGTACTAAATCAAAAAACGAAAAATTAAATATCTAAGCTATGTTACGGATAACAACAAATATAACTTCCATCAAGTAAACATCTGCAACAGATCAGTTGAGAGGTATAGAATTCAGCCTATCGACTATAGATATATTTCAAGTTCTTGAATCCAGTTTCCTAGTTATGTACCATGTTAGCCAATGTTCCTCCCGGCAATGGCATTTGAAGACGTAAGCTAAAATTTTAAAAGGAAGAATGATTATGGAAGCAACTAGACACTAAATGGGCTGTTTTGCCAGGATGATGAATGACAGTATTTGAACAACAAGTTTGACTTTTTACATGTGTATACAAAAATAAATATTATGTGACGATTATAAAATAGTTATTTGTTACTTTGTGTAATAACTGCTTATAAAGAAAAGATGACAGATGTAACTGTCAAATAACTGGTCCTGAAATAATTAACTCGGTTCTTTCATTTTTATTGCAGGTATATTCAATTTTAAATAAAATAGCAGTTATTTAATAAGAAAATTTTATTTATAATCTTTGCCAAGAAAAAACAATCAACACACACAATAGAAAAATCTTGGAGGTAAAAATGAAAAAGAAATTCGACGTAGATGATCTTTATGAATCGTACCAAGAACTCCCACTAGCAAAATATGTTAAGATCAATAGATTTCTCTGGATGAGATATCATCAAAGAATGAGCCACAAAAGGATTCATAAAATAATAAAGACGGAAGAGTTGGTGATAAAAGGATGATCAAAGTTGCTATGGAGTGCTAGCATCGAACAAGATATGACACTACAAATTCATAACTGGAGGAGAGAAGCACTGACTATGTTTAATTGGAGAACTAGTCTACGTAAGGCGAAGGTTCATACCGGGCTGTAGAGCTAACAGAGAGAGCTATTTGTTTTTGGAATTATTTTTTAACCCTATGAAAAACTAATGGTTGCACTCAAATTTGTCAAAATAAGTTTTGCTAAATAAGCAGGTAGATCTAACGTAATATTATCACAAAAGTTGTGTATAAACATGCTGATATTAATTTTAATCTCAGTACTCAATAACAGAACTTTTATAACCAAATCAGACAGAACAATTGATAATAAATTAAACTGTGTGCCATTATACTTCAAAATGTTGTTAGTGGTATTGCACAATGCTTGTAAAATTGGCGATATTTGTACAGGATAGAAGATATAACAGTTATAATAGTATTTTTATGCGTTTCAGGCGTATGAACTCTGAGAATTCGAGTCAAAACACCCTTGTTGGCAATCTTACAAGTCAAGCTATTCAACCATCACTTTTGCAACTTGTTACTTGCAGTCACGCATTTAATTTCAAATTCCTTCCATTGAGCGTCATTACCATTGATAAGATAAGGATGTAAAGCATAATAAAACAACGAGACATGTATGGGAGACTGTAAAATCTTAGTAGTTTAAAAGAAAAAGTAAGATATGTGAATGACTTTTGTACCTTGATTTCCTTGTCCTTTCATCCGCTACAATGGCACCGGCACATGAAATTAAAAAGCACACTATTTTAGAATAAGAATAAACAAATCGTACCTTCACGCATGTAGTAATAATTTTATGAATTGAAGTTTAAAGAAATCTAGATAATACCTGATCTGACACGCCTGCTGACATTGACCACTAGTCTTTGCACAAATTCACACACTCTTAATTCACCTGTCACTTTATCACTGTGTACACTGTTTCAATAAAACTCTAATTATCACAAGACACAAAACAATAAATTCTATAAACCATAAACAACGATAATTTTCTATAACTTTTTTTACAAAGTTCACAAATGTCCAACAATGGCGTTCGTCAACCCGAGCATTGGAGTTCATTCATTACGCACATTTGTGGTTCTTCTTCCTCTTTTGGAAAACGCCGGCAATTTAAAATTTACGAGAAAAAAATAAATAATAATTTGATGGGTTAGGATCGAGTTATATAATTAGCTACGAAAATTTTATAATAATTATTGTGTTCAAAAGATATGAAATAAAAATCTAATTGTCAAAATATACCTATAACAACTTGTCAGTTCACAATATATTATAAGAACTATACAATTTACAAAAATTGTTAAAATAATATAATGTACAAAAGACATTCACAATCACATTTAACATTAAGATATTTTTATTCATTCTTAAATTAATCCTTTAACTGTTTTCTTCGTTATTTTTTTTTTTTTCATTTTCGCATTTATAATTCTTAAAAATAATTTCATCGTTTTGCTTAGAGATAAATAGTCGTTATTTATTTATTTATTTTTTTAATTGTTTTTATTATACATATTTTCAACTCTCTTCTTTATTATTTTTTCTAAAAATATTGTAATACTAAACGTTCACCTTATAGATTAATTGCACCAGTCAAATTATTAAATTAATTTCGTTAATGTATATTAAAAACAAATATTTACATTCTCTAACAAAGCACTTACATTTATTTAAAAATTACGGAAACTTTAAAATTTATATATTGCACATTCTCTACAGATTTCAAACAAAGTAAAATAAGAACATGTTCTAATTAAGAATAAATTAAGTTACAATTATTTCATTTATTAATCTGGTGACAACATTTTGGTTGCAGTGGTTCAACCAAAATAGTTTATACAAGTATATATAGTAACAGGCGCGGATACAGGGGTGAGGTGGGGGTTCACGGGCTTAAGCTAAGAGCTCCAAAAACATGTGGTCGTTACGTGTTTTTGACAAAATACAAATGAGGACCTTTTTTTTAGGTCATCACTTGTGTTTTGGAAGTGAAAACCTTTTTACTAATTTAAATAATTTCGTCTTCTGAGCCCCCCAAGAATAATTCTTGGGTGCGCGCCTGTATTGAAACATCAAAATCATATGAAGTACAAATAACTAGAGCCCTGCGAATCCGCAACTTTTCTGAGGATGCGGATAAACTATCATTTAAACCATACGGATGCGGATAAAATGTCATATCTGCTTATCCGCAATATACGCGAGAATATTAAAACTTTAACCTTGACTCTAATGTTGACGTGTAAACAATTGATGTAAAGTAAACACAAAAACTCTTGTAAACAACGTAAACAATGTAAACAATGATTTAGACATGCGCACTTGTTTTGAATTACAGAACTTCATTTTCAATACATTTTTATACATAATAAAATTTTAATGAAACGATTTTAAATGAAAAAGTAAGTATATAAAATTAGGACAAGCCAATATACATATTAATAAAAATCGAATTTGCATCATTATACAGGTGTTACATACAAATTAGTAAATATGAATATGAAAAATAAAAAACTTTTTTCTTTAAAAAATTGAGTCTAATTTTTTTAATAACAAAATACATTAAATTTCACCTTTAAGAAAATCAGCCTATATTTTTTAATAACGAAAAGATCCATTGCAAATTTTGCATAACGCCCTATATTTTCGTTCATTTTCTTTAATTAAAACAAAACCTAGTTCTTCAGAACTATTCCTTCGGTTTCTTCCCACCATTTTTTTAATAAATTTATTGTTTTGAACTGAATATACTTGTTCATTAACTTTCTATTATTCGTATTAAATAACTAAAACTAACCTTATTATTTGACAGTTTACAAAGTTTACATTGTTGACAAGTTTACCAATTGTTTACATAAGTTTACACGTAACGTAAACTATTAAAGTTTACGTGTAAACGCCCAAAACTGGTTTTAGGGGTCCGCATGTAAAACCAATGGTCGGAAAAGGTCCGGGAAAAATAAAAGTTTGGGAAACACTGTTATGTACATTACTAATACAAATACTAATATTATTTCTTTTAATGGGAAGGATTTTCTAAATTTAATCACCTTAATTATCATTTTGAAATACCAAAATAGCCTGTGAACCGGTGTTTGGCTGTGGCAAAATCTTACCGGTCCGAGAAAACTAAATATTTATTGCGACTTATTTTAGAAGAATTTTACAACTAGTAGATTTTGTAGATAATATTACTGAATTATGTAAACAATGCGATTCTCCAGGGGTCCGTGGGACAAAATTTGGGAAACACTGGTCCAAAATAGAAAAAAAAAAATTTCTTATAGTTTTAATATCACTTTATTGAAGATAGTAAAACGCACAAGTTCTGTATTGGTAATAATCTTTATTCTTGCCTTTCGGATTCGAATTCCAGTACATTGTTTTCTTATATTGACATACACAATTTTCATATAAAATTAATCACTATCTTTAATAAAGTGAAATTAAAACTAATAATAATGATTGAAAATTTCGGAGATTAAGTTCTTGATCCGAAAAACAAAAATGAATCTAAAATCGAGATTTAGTAACCTTATAATTTTTTGACCATTGTCAAGAACTCTGTTTATCAATTCATATTAGTTAAAGCCTATTAGTAAAAGTTGGGTTATTAAGGCCTCATTTTTTTCCCCTAGACTAAACAGTGGACTAAGAATATTTCAAAAATATCAACACAATGGTGGAATTATGATGAATAGAAGTCTATTATATCATTGCCATTAATGCGATTCTATTGGCGGTTGCCAAGTAACGATTGTTTTTTTGTCAACTATAGAATAGAATTTTATTACTCATAATCCTAACACAGGTCCACATTAGTGCTGTCAGAAATCGATCTTGACAGAACCGGAACCAGTTCAAAAAAAAAGAAACGGTTTGGGGGGTTACCAGGTTACGGAACCGGGTAATCGGAATCGGATAAACGGAACCGGGTAACGCGAAAATTACAAACCCGGTTTTACCTGAAAACCGCAATCGGGTACCCGAAAAACCGGTTTCGGTTCCCAGCACTAAAATTATCTCGCCTATGGCTATAGCTAGGATTTAGGAAGTTCGCACTATTTTCTGTCTGACTTTATTTTATGGGTTCGGTTCCCAACACTAATTTTAATATATTTATGGTTACAGTCTACTTATATCTAAAGTCACTAGATTATACAAAGTAGCGCAACGGCGGCCATGCTGGGGCTAAAAATGTCGCCAACACAAATGATGTTCAGTGATTCCAACATTACGAAAATAAGAAACTAGTTTTTATTTTAAACATTGTAATCACGATTTTTTTAATCAAAGATGCACTATAACAAAATTGTGGTACAATTTCAATTATCATTCTAATTTATATTAAATAAAATGGATATAATATATAAATTTAAATTAAACTTAACCTTAAATATTCAAACCGCTGACAAAGAAGGTTATTAAATGAGAGCGAGAGAGAGAGATGTGACAGCACAGACGTAAACTTAAGAACGTAAAAATTGCTGCTTTAGTTTGCTTAATAGGGGAAGCAATGTTGCCAATCAAACCCTGGGGTCTGTCGGCTTCTTCAAAGGCTTGCGCTACTTTGTATAATCTAGTGACTTTACTTATATCAACATCGGGAATTTGTATTCATTCGAATTCCTCTGGTGTTTTCCCGATCGTAGAACCGGGTATCTAATCTAGGAACTCGGAATCGCGTATCTGGAACGGGTATTCGAAGCCTGGTATCCGAAACCGGGTATCCGGAACCGAGCATTCAGAACCAGGTATTCTGAACCGGGTAATCGAAACTGGGTAATCGGAACCGGGTAATCGGAACCGGGCATTCGGAACCGGGTATTTGGAACAGGGTAGTTGAAACCGGGTAATCGGAACCTGGCATTCGGAACCGGGTATTTGGAACCGCGTAATCGGAACTGGGTATCAAGGTGACGCGAAAATTACAAACCCGGTTTTACCCGAAAACCGGAACCGGCTACCCGAAAAACCGGTTTCAGTTCCCAGCACTAGTCCACATCAAAGCTAGTCAATACTTTACAACTAGTCAGTACTTTATTCATTTTTAAAAAAATCAACTGCTTTTCATTTAACCAGTTATTAATTATTTGATTTTTTTTCAAAATTTATTTGTCGATATTAAATTATATTAAATGTTCTGATTCAAACTTTATTAAATATATAAAATCCACTGAATATAGTAACTGCACGCTCTTAGTCTATACTCGCCATAATCTCTATAACTGACTCTTAACTACTTTGAATTCAGTTTTAGTATTGATAAAATTTCGCAACAATTTGTTTGTTAAGTGCGAAAATAAATTTGGAGCAACTAAAAAGACAAGTGCTTTTCACTTTTATTATTCAAACTTTTAAAACATTTTTCTATAGTAAAAAGCGTCTGTTTCTTGTTACTTCTCACTACCAACTTAACAATTTTATTTACAAGAGCAAATCTCAATCAGGATTGTTAAAAATGTCAGAAAAAGTAAAACAGTACGATATAAAAATAAACGTAAAGTTGGTACGCCTGAACGAAATATCGAAACTTCAAACAAAATCTGACTGGTGTAGTTTTAAAAGTTGAGTTTGATGTTGGATAGCATTGAGAGTTTGTAGGAAGTATTAGGCGTTTACGTTTAGTCAGTCAGATCAAACCGAGCGATCCAAGTGCTCCCGATCTGTTCGTAAAGTCAGTCGGAGAGTACATATTAGTAGGGTGACCATTCGTCCCGGATTAAGATGCGTCCCGCATTTTAACATTTTGTCCCGCATTTTTGGATTTGAGAGGTGAGGACCTTTTTTTTTTGCTCTTCTCTTGGATTTGGGAGATGAGGACTTTTTTTTTATCCGCCCCGCATTGCCTTCTTAAGAAAATGGTCACCCTACATATTAGCTTATTTTTAGTCCATCCAATTGATCCGTCAGAGCACTTTGAGCATATCTAAACAATCTGATGATTTAGTAGAATTACTTGGATTAATGGTTGCTGGTGATGTGGGTTGGCGCGGGTAAATTGAATTTTGCAGCCAACTGTAAAGTGATGTAAACATAACTTAACTAAATGCACGCAATAAGTGCCGTTTGTGATAGCATTCTATTATAGGTAATTAATAAACTCTTATTTATAAACCAAAACACGGTAGCAGTTGTAATCAACTACAGACATTTGACAGTTACATTTAGCGCCACAGTCACCAGGCGTCACTACTTAAGTTCAGACTTATATCGCTTACGAAAATGTTAAGAAAACTGAGCAATCCGACTAATCTCGTGACATCACCAGATCAATCTGAGCAATCTTGTGGATTGAATAAACGTAAACGGCTATTGTATTTCACATTATACTTTTAACGTTAATATACAAAAAAAAAAAAAACAACAAAACGTAGAACTTAAGTGAAAAGTATACTGTAGAACAGACTTAACACGTTATTTTAGCGCAAGTAGTAAAACGTTATTAATGAAAGTATGTGCTGTTGTAATATTTTATTTTTAATTGACGATGAAATGACAGCTAAAGGATTATTATCTGTTTAAATTTAACAAGTATAACAAACAAAATAACCAATTTTATTGCTGTAATTTTACGCAATTTTGTTGTTAACACATTGTTAAATATAACAAACAGTTTATTTCACTTTAGTAGCTTGTAATAAATAAAAATTATTAAAATTAATGAAATAATCTGAAATAAAAGGAATGTAGAAAGCTCTGAAAAACTTGTGTGAATTATCTGAATCTAAAAATGGTAAAGTTCTAATTTGCTTCCATTTATCTTTTTGTAAAGCATAATCTGGTTCAAGTTTAGTTGGTCTTCCAGTTTCGAGATCAAGCATAAAATGACATTTTGTTTCTGGAAAATACAAGCTTGGTTCTTCCATATTTTTGTCATTAAAATGTTTGTGGATAACACTTGTTGCGTTTTCGTATTCTGAGTATGGTGCTGGGAGAATGCCCTTGAATTCTGACTGTACAAATCGGATATTCCAGTTGTTGTTTGGAAGAAAGAAAGAACTTGGATACCTGTACCAGTCTTTGCCCATGCAGACGTTGACTACCATATCGTTAGGAACATTTTCTTCTGCGGGGAATCGATTTAGTTCCATCATTAAATCGAGAGGTGCGTGATAGTTTTTGTAAAGAGACATTATGCGGCTCACCCCTGTTTAAAAAAAATATCATTAATCAGGTTATTGAAATTATAGATATTTGTAGTTTTTTGATTATTGTGCAAGTGTATTGTAAGGAAATATGTTTGACGGCAATAGTACTTAGCCGTTAATTTGCGCATAGAGACCAGGTTATTTAAAGCAGTGTTTTTCAACCTTTTTGCTCCCGCGGACCTGTGAAAATAGGATAAATATTTCGCGGACCGGCTGAAAGCTAAGACACAAATAAAAACCAATATATATAGTATTTTATTATTATATAGGAATATGTTATACAGTTACATAATTACAATTTTTAGTGCGACATCTGCTGCTGCTTCTTTATTAGAACATTTTATATACGTGGTTGCAGAGTTGTTTCTGAGAGACGAAGCACTACATTAACATTCATTCGATTGCTCTGTTTGCTTTTTATAATAGACATGGCAGAAAAAAATCTTTTCGCACAAATAGGCGAAAAAATGACTAATAATTTGATAGCTTTATAACTCAAAGATGAATATTCTTTTCCTAGCGATTTTAAAAATTGAGACAATGATTGCATTTTATGTCTGGACACCAGAGTAACATCACAAGACAACTCGATCAGCTTTTCTTTTTCACGAGGATCAAGTACACATGATTTTATATCTTTCAAGAATGGATTATTAATCCAGAGGTTACCTTTACGAGAATTCTCATTTCCACGGAAATAATTATTAAATTTTTTAGCTAATGCTCTTAAATGTTAACTTATTGTTAAATATAACTTTCTGGTTGACAACAGCAGCAATCAAAAATTCTTCCAAAAGTGGAAACATCTTCCTCTTATAAGCGATTATTCCAAAGATTTAGCTTCTTCAGAAGTATGAAAAATAGCCGCGAGAGGCGTTGTATTGGGGCTAGTAAATATTAAATAAATCATGGTTCGGACAAAGGTTAGCTTCTGCGTCGACTAAAAAAATGTGCTATATACTCGTGAATAGAAGTATTCATCTACATGATTCTGTCAAAATATTTCGCGGACCGTCAGGAATTTTCTGCGGACCGGCATCGGTCCACAACGGAGTACAAAGGGTTAAATTTAAACAGCAGCTCTGTATTTTTTACCATTATCGAGATTAAGTATTTTGAAAGTTTGTTTTTTTTTAGGGTATTTGTTTTCGTCATTGCCATCTCATGTTTATTAAAATAAACAAAATAAAAACAAAGAATCATGCGATGTTTCAATTTATCACAGATTCCAATGCGGATTGGATCACCGAGAGAGTTATAAACATCTTTCACTTCCTCGAAGTTAAGAGGCATATGCGCCGTATAGTACTATGTGGTATCAACACTATGAATTGATGAAACTACTGTGAAACTACTGAGAGATACGCTAGTAATAATATTTCCAATAAATACTTTACAACTTACCTAATAGTGAGGATAACAATATGGTCCCGATAGTTATATAAACGCTGTAGTCTAAATAATGACTGCTAGGGAGCACTTCCTTAAAAAAGCAGTAAGTCCTGAACCACAGCTTTTGAAATACATCGATTGTCACAGCTCCACACAGGCAGATAAATGGGTAAATGGGGAACAAGAATCTGAAGAAACAATAATACAGTACAATGAATACATACATAGATGGTCTAAACCAGTTTCAACTAGTTTAAAATTGAACTAGTTTAAAATTGAACTAGTTTTATACAGTCTGTCTAAACAAACAAAAACCCCGGAAAATAAAATGTTTTAAATACCTTTCTTCCTTATGGGGCTGAAATAAAAATACAGCTAACCAGAGCGCAAATGGAGCCAACGATACATAATGCGGCAAACTCAACGTACTTCGACTTTTAGCTGGTACTAGTAACTTAGATAATATTAAAGCCAGTGGTAAAAGTAGAGCACAGATCTGTAAAAACCAGAATTAGTCAACCCTCGAAAAGTAGTTAGTAACTATACTCAATTTTTCTTAAGAGCGAAGTAGTTGGCGTAGCTGTCGCGGAGTGTTTTACACGATATATGCTGTTCATTTTTGTAAGAACAAACTAAAAGGAAATTTTGATTTCAATAGTTTGCACCTTTGAAACTGTATGTCATGTTGGTATTAAAAAATGGCAAAAAATTTCAATTTGACATATGTCATAATAAAAAATAATATAATGATCATAACCAAA
The DNA here is from genome assembly GCA_963971575.1 of Liopterus haemorrhoidalis. Lineage (NCBI taxonomy): Eukaryota > Metazoa > Arthropoda > Insecta > Coleoptera > Dytiscidae > Liopterus > Liopterus haemorrhoidalis. The sequence continues at coordinate 190,817,422 of OZ020611.1, forward strand.
AAAATCTGTAGTCTGAATTACAACGCGGGGAAATTTTTTAAATGATATTTAAAGTCAGTAATACAGTACAACAGTAACCAAAACAACTAGATCTGGTTTGTCCTTACAAAAGTGAACAGCATTTATATGCTGCAATAATTTAAATGCATAACATTACTATTATTGTTAATTTCTAAATAAATTGTAAAATGAACAGTGGCACACAATGACACATACGAAAACACAAACTGCATTGCACATGCGCGAAAACAAGCCGTCTTAAGGTACATAAGCGTACGAACATTAATATATTTTCAGATGACTTAATTTTAAAATGTTACTAAAATCTTAAGATGTTAAAATTAATTTAAAATCTATTTTATTTACTTGTTTTTATATTCTAGCATTATTTCAACACATATTTTGTTAAGTTACAACGCCTAGCATAATTTGAGTACAGATAACAGAGACAGATATGAAAAGTTTTATTTTTTCTACAGTGAAAAGTTGCCCATGGTTTTAACCAATTAAAGAACAAGATTAAACAGCTCCTCTTGCCCACACTTTGTTCTTAAAAAAATAGTGTAGCAATTTGTTATGACAACTCGCTAGCGAGATAATAAAGGAAATAAGAGAAGGGAGGATACTTTTAAAATTACATGTATAAAGGCAAAAAAACTGATAAAGACGACATCTATAAACCAAACATATATACAATAGGCGCTCGGTTATGTGAACTAATAGAAAACAGGGATGTTCATAAAATGAAATTGTTCAAATAATCAGAAACTTATTTTAAAGTATCTAATTAATGTTATTTCATTTTTATAATACATGAAAATGTTTTTGACCTTTCTTGGCAGACAAACTTTTTACTATACCCTGTTTAAAATCAAGAAGTAGTAATAAAATTACGTGAAAGAAGTCGCTACCTTATTGGCTGTCGCATAAATTTAAGTGCTCAACAGCCACGAACGACGAGTGTTCGACAAAATTATCACGTGAAAATTGCATGATTATTACTTCTTGATTTAGAACAGAGTATAACGCCTTTACTCTGCATTTTCGTAATACAAGTACGTCATACATTGATCTTATTAAATGCTTCTGCAGCCTTGAATGAACTTATGGCAATAATTGTTTGTTCCTTATTGTTTCCATAATCGTCACTAATCATCACAACTCTATAGAACCTCATATTAAATTTTGACTGTTCACTATACTGAATAGTTCATTTAAATGTGCAACCAGATATCCGAGCTCCTTCTGTATAATAAAAAAACTAACATATTAGGTGTACAAATGAATAATCCAAATTATTTTAAGCAGTTAAGAAATTAATTTTAGAATCATTTGATTTTCCCGTTCTTTTGCGGTTATATAGTGTTAACATATAGTTATTAAAAATGAGAGTTGGTATGCCTGAAAGCCTAACATAACCTTCAAAAGTATTCAATTCAGTACAGTCGAAAATGGCAACAGATAAGGTGCATATCCGACACTGTATTCTTTACGAATTCAACAAGGAAAAAAATGCTGCAAAAGCGTGCGAATCGATTTGTTCCTTTCTCGGCGAAGGTATTGTATCGTACGATATGTGCGCATTTTGATTTACACGGTTTAAAAGCGATGATTTCTGTCTGAACGACAAACAATGCCCTGGAGGTCCTCGAAAGTGCGACAACGATGATTTGGAGAAGCTGCTCGCTGAAAATTCGGCACAAACGCAAAAAGAGCTTGCAGAACAGTTGGCAGTAACGCAGCAAACGATTTCTAAACGCCTACATGAGATGAGACGCCCGTATACTGGCAAAGAAGAATGTCCAGTGAAAATGTTGCATGACAACGCCAAGTCGCACATTGCTTCCAATACAAAAGACACCACAATGAGTCTTGTCTGGGACGCCTTGCAGCACCCGGCGTATTCAACAGACATTGCTCCATCCGATTACCACTTGTTCCGGTCGATGGAACACGCCTTGTCCGATATGCACTGCCAATCAGTGGATGAGATCCGAAAATGGCTTAACGACTTTATCGTTCCCAAAGACGTAACATTTTTCCGAGATGGAATTCATCAGCTGCCTGAAAGATGGCTTAAAGTTATAGAAAGCAAGGGCGAATATTTTGATCGAACAATTTAATTTACTTTCTTTTAAAATAAACCTTGAATGTAGCTGAAAAAATTGGATTATTCATTTGTACACCTAATATTTTTTTAAATCGCAAAATGAAAGCGTTCTACTGTTTTTTTCAAGGGTTGGAGTTAGTACACTTTTAGTTTCACTGAAAGGAAAAATTGCTTACCCAGATAATATTAAAATTCAAGAATCCGTTAATAATGTAAAATGAGAATGGTTCAGTACCATAAAGTTCAGGTCCCGCACCGCCCAGCACATTATATCGTACAATGTTCCAAGGTGCTATGACTAGTCGGTTGTAGTAAATAGAGTCTATGGCTATCATGGGTCCAAGTATTGCAACTGCAGATACAGCAGCCCACCAGATAAATGATTTGTACATTCTTTTCAGTACTAACATATCATAGGCAATTGGAATGCCTAATAATGCTGCAAATGGCCACCCTAAAAAAAAATCATGTTTAAATTATCAATTATAAAATATTAGTCTTTTTAAAAAATAAATTAAGCTATAATTAGTTAACTATTTTAAGCCTTGACCAATATGACAGGGTAAGAGAAAGTAGGGAACCAAGAAATTTCATGTGAAATGCGAATTCTCACACATTTCAAGTTATCGCAGGTATTTACGGAGTTACAAATTTTTTGGTCACATTTTTTAATATAATTACAAAAATATTTTTTCTGTTGTTTAAACTAATAACCAACTCTTAAATGCGCAAAGAAACGTGGCACTCACCACTAGAAACTTTACAAATATAAGCCACTTATATTTATTTACTTGTCAACTTCACTTTTAGAAAGTTTTTATTTATTTATTCCAATGTATGTTTATTCAGGAAGGTGGAAGGTGCATTTTTTAATCCGGAAGGCATACGTAGAAATTCGTAATGTCCTTCTTCAGTATTAAAAGCAATTTTTGCGATGCCGTTTGACATCTGTAAATCTATTATATTTGTAATGTATATATTTTCCTCTTGAGATCCAGCTGTTTGGTCATAATTTCTTCCATACAGGTAAACAATCAAAGACAGACAGATACACAAGTGTAAACTTTTAAAAATTCCAATACAATCACAGCACATGAGTAAATACCTTTTTGGTTTCTACTTGGAATAAAGTGTTAAAATAGGTAAAAATATCAATGCGTACCTAATAGTGATCCTAGAGCTATGAAAAACACAGCTAATGGATATTTCTTCTGCCACCAAGCTGCGCAGGCAGCTGAAACAGCATACATCGCCCAGGAAGAAGGTAAAAGTGCTGTACTTGATATGAACATGCCTGCAGAAAATATTTGAAAAGCTAATGTCAGTCTTCCAATATGTACGCCGAATTCTTTACAAGTTGCTCTGCAATAAATATATCATATTGAAATAACGCAAAAATAATCTAAATTTAAAATGAATTATGATATTTATTATCAGGTTTTAGCATTTTCAAAATTTGATCGTCTTATCTAAACCATAATAATTAAACCATTACTTAACACGTTCGCGGACAGTACGGCTATAGCCGTCGAATATTTTTCCTAGCTCAGGTCATAACGGTCTAAACTATCCTACTTTTTTATTCAAATATACAAATGACTATTATAAACAAAAATCTAAAAAAGTGACATTTTAGGTACATCTCATTGTACAAAACTGTCCGCGAACGTGTTAAACCATATTTGGTATAAATGAGTAATGTAACTGAGTATTTATAGAGAAATATGAAATTTGAAAGGATCCTCTGTAGATTTGATCTAGACAGCAAGTTCAACAAGGCTATTAGCGCATTAATATCATAGTTCTTTGAATGAAAAACATTGACGTGAAGTTTGATATTGAACACATTTCAGAATTTCATAAGTATATAGCAAGGTATGGCAGCCAAACGAGACCTGAATGAAACACATGCAAATGAATAATATTTTGAAAATCATTTGTCATCTGTTACTAACTTCTAAGAGTTTCATTTAATACCCTGATGGCTGTTTGCTAAAGAACGAGTTAAGTGTTTTAACACAAGTTATGCCTAGCCCGAGTCAAAACAATATACAAAACCATATCATTTTAACTTGAGTTAATGCTAACTCGAGTTAAAATACTTAACTCGTAAAATACTAAAAAATGCAAAATTTTTATTATAAACTTTAAAATATTTCGAAAAAATAAACAGAAAAATTCCGTTAATACTATTTTTGTATTACTCCATTTTTCTCAGATTTTTAGATTTACTACTCTTGGAAGTAGGCAAAATTTGTTTGATATATTTTTTACTAGAAAATCTAAAAATTCTAAAATCATATCAAATAGAAAATATTTTTAAAATTTACTTTTCTCCTCCTTAATCTGCACTTAACTAATGTTATAATGCGGGACATTGGTTACCCCTCCATGAATTTAAAATAAAATTTCTATAATTTGTTATTGTACAATTTAAAAAAAATAAAAAATATGTGGATAAAATAATTTTTATTTTTGCAAGGATTAAAATAAAATAAAAAAATTCGATACTATTTTGGGTCATATTTATGTAAATAAATCTGATTTTTTTTTAGATCTTTAGATCAATCTATCTGGCTTATAGGATGTGGTAAAAGTTTTTTGGACATTTTTGATGAAAAATCTCGTCAAAATAAATAGTTTCTTACAAACAACTTTCCGTTTCTTCATCTACCCTTTAAGAGTTTTCATTTGATAAGTATCCAACATATTTTTAAAAATATTTTAGATTACTTAAATATAAATATTTTTCAAGCGATATTTTTTTTTTCGAGTTTTTCCTATATGCAGGTCTATGAACTGTACTTATGGTAAATTACAATTCAGTAAGATGCCTTTGGCCACAACTATGACAGACAGACACCTTAGTGGCAGTATAAGGGTTTCTTAGTTCATCAAAACCCTAAAAGGTGTGAAATTATGAAGAATTATCCGCAAACTCAACTATAAAGTTGATCTTCGACAATATGGCTACTCGTACGATATCAATTACGCACAGTTAAAACCAATTAATTTAAAGATGAACCATTAGCAAAATTTCCCTGGTTACAGAAAATGATTTACTGCATTGATAAAAAGTGAAAATATAGCTCATTTTACTTTTCCTACTGCCACTGAATATTAGAACTAATATAAATAATTAAAAATATGTTACTTGTAGAAATAAACTTCAGCGAAAGCACAAAGTAATCCTAGCAGACATCTTAAGAAATAAAATATAAGTAATGGATTGGGTTGAAGTAGTTTATGGTATATAAATGCTGGAGTCGCATGTAAAAGTAGATACGTATAGGATCGTAATGCAAATTCTGGACTGTATTCCCATGTTTGCAATCCTTTTCCAAAAACTAAAACAAAAAAATATATATTACTTAAAAGAACATTAAATTATAATTCATTCTGAAACATAGCGTATCAGATAATTATTTATTTAAGTACCTAAATAATGTACAGGTTCCCAGTAATTGTAAGTTTCATCGCAATCTGAAATATGTGACCATATCGCTGCACAAAACCTAGCAGACAATAAAGCTTTAAAGGCTGTATCACCTCCTGGAAATACTAATCCACAGCTTTCTGTTTCTGTTTTTCTAAAAAATACAAATAAACACATAACCTCAAAATAATTTCAAAATAAATATTATAGAATACTTTGTGTGAGTGTTCGATTTTTTCGCTTCCTTTCTAGCTTCTTTCTTAGAGATTTGTGAATTTGTTTGGCGTAGTCGTACATTTGGTGGATTTCTTCCCATTTTTCTACTTTTATATCATCTCTGTCATTTTATGTTCAATATTGATTTTTTGATGATGTTGCATAATTTTCCTACCGGCTTATCATTTAAAATAAAAGAATTTTGTTTTATACATAAAGCAACTTTATTAAAAGTGTAAATGAAGCATATTTTAATTTAAAATTTATGTTCGCCTTCTTTTCCTGTTATAAAATTTTCGATCAACTAATTATTACCTATCTCAATAAAATTAGATAACTCTCTTTAGCCAAAGCATCTAAGATAACGTGACGATTATTAATGTTATAACGCCCCCCCCCCCCCAAATGAAATTATATATATATATTTCAACCAGTGGCGTAACTATGGGCTCGCTGCCATCGAGCCTCTAAATGACTTTTTTTTGTAGCTTGGTCTATCTAGATAAAGTAGACAAACATATTAGAGCGCCCAAAGATAATTCTGCGGGGGAGCCAAAGTATGAAGTTAAGCCACTTATTGTAACTGGAGCTGGGAACCGAAACTGATTTTTCAGGTACTCGGTTCCGGTTTTCGGGTAAAATCGGTTTCGTAATTTCGACCTGGTTTCGTAGACCTGGTTCCTTATACACGGTTGTGGATATCCGTATGACCCGGTCCCGAATATCGTTTCTTTATTTTTTTGGCTAATTACTTCCATCTGTCTTTCGTTGTTTTACTCACTTTAAATGCATTTTTTCCTGGTTTCGAATAATTAGTTCCGAATACTCGGTTTCCAGTAGCGGCACTAGCCTGGAGTCCCCCCCCAAAACTGCTCTGGTCCCCAGTTGGCCCCCCAGAATTGTTTGGAGAAAAATGTATTTTAGAAGTGAGGACCTTTTTTTTAAGGTCATCACTTGTATTTGCCCCCCCAATTTTACTAAAAAAAATCCCCCCCCCCCCCGTTTTAAAGAGTTAGCACCGCCACTGTCGGTTTCGGAAAGCCAGTTCAGAATATAGTTTTTTTTTGCTCATTACTTCCACCCATCTTTCTTTGTTTTGCTCTCTTCAATTGTGTTTTTCCGGTTCCGAATACCAGGTTCCGGATCAAGATGGACTGACCATCTGGAGTTTGGGAAGATTCCCGGTGGTCCGAATAGGTTTTGGAACCAGTTCTGCTCCCGGGATGATCGATTGCTGTCAACACTCATTTCACGGCTTATTGTAAATTGTTATTTGTAATTTTCTCGTAAAATTCTTCTATTATGGTGCAGTAAGCTCTGGGTCAACTCTGCTGCAAGTATTTAGTTCTTAAAATGAGTACCTGTTTATACAGGGATAATAGGAGGGTCGAAACCTCACACTGACCACGTGGATTTCATATCTATGGCCGGCGGTCTAGAAACGGAAAACTTACCTTGACTCAAGGTGTTTCCTCTATTGAAACTAACCCTGTACCCTATAACAATTGCTTTCATAAAAAAACAAAAATGTCTTATTTTTATACTGCGAGTGTTTCGTCTGATTTTTTTTTTTTTTTTTTATCTTGTATATAAATTTATACTGGCGCGTACTCAGAAATTACTTTTAATTTTCATAAGCCAGTCCTGTAAGAATCCAGGGCAGAATTTAAAAAATCACTTGCAAAGAAAGAATAAAAATTCTAAAAATTACGTGAGGAGCGGGAGCAGAAATTTAGAAGAAATCTTGAGGAGTGGGGAACAGATATTCAAAAAGTTACTAGAGGAACGGGAGATAGAAAACCTTTTGCAAAACGTAGGGTAACATTTCAATCCTGATCACTTAAAAATTCAAATTGAAGATAGCTAGAGTGAATTCAAATAGAGTTGAGTTCATCAATAAAACTGTGCAGAAATGATTTTTCGTCTGGACGGGTCTAATTTACTTATAATAGGGGTGTTAGGTTTGTTACTGCTAGCCGTAGAAGTCTTGTGTGAGTTAGGAGCTTTCAACGTGTTTATATAAAAATTTATTTTTCTATTCATAATTAATTTGCCTTCTGTCATTTATGATCGACATATTTATATTAAACAGCATTTTATTTATATTTTAATATACAGGTTTTAAATCGTTCCTTAACTAATTCAATAAAAAATATTATTTAATTGTCCCATTTTGTTTAAAAATATTTTATTTGTCTCCGCCACTGGCGTTATCTTGTTTGCGCAATTTTGTAACGGTCGTGGATCCTTCTCTCTTTGAATCGAGTCTACAAGTTAAGGATTCCACACACCAAAGCGGCCGCGGTAGCGTTAGCGATACGGCTAGCGATCAGGTCTCCTCACACTAACGCGGTGGGAGTGGCGGTAGCGGTAGCGATCAGTTAGTGAATCACGGTATATAGTTGTATGATAATATTGATTGCGAGAATACAATAGAATAATTAATTGTATGTAGAGGAAAAATAATAATCTACTTACTATCAATTTCCAAAACTTTTCCTATTTCGTCCCACACTTTATTTGTTTTCCTAATATTCTTGTAATCAGGATGTGCTAAGTCATACAAAATTAAATGATCCTTTACTGATCTATGATTTTTTCTGTTAAATTATCTATTTTCGACACTATTTTCTTAAATATATTCACTCTGTGGTATATAAACAATGAATATCGCGCGGCCTAACGCAACTTGTCGAGTTCGGCCGCCAGTGTTTGGTGATCGATAGACTGAACGCTGCATTCGGCGTCGTTCTCAGATAGCTGAACGCTTGTATTTGCGTGGTCTCATTGTATTATACAGGTTGCGTTAGGCCGCCGCCGTAACGCTACCGCTTTGGTGTGTGGAATCCTTTATAGAAAGCTCTCCCCATAGCTCCCCAAACATTCAATTTATTATAAACTGCATTGTTCAGAAAATAATCGATTTTTCATTCTAAATAAATTTTCTTACACTTTTGCTGTTACGTAAAAAATAACTGAGATATTACGAGATAAGTTTATAATTAGCGCTTCCCGTAGCCTCCTAAATACCCATCTTATTAAAAACTGCATTGAACAGAAAATAAGCGTTTCTTCATTGTAAACATCTTTCCTTTTTTACATGTTTGTTGTGAAATTAATAATAAGTGAGATATTTCAATCCCAGAGGCGGATTTAACGGAGGGCGCACCGGGCGCGCGCCCGGGGCCCCGACCACTAAAGGCCCCCGCAAAAACCTAACTTTACACTTTTTTCTAATTGAGGGGCCCAGTATTCTTATTGCGCCCGGGGCCTTAACTGACCTAAATCCGCCACTGTTCAAGCCTTTAGTTTTAGGGAAATTTTAATAAACTTAATTACAAAAAAAAAAAAAAAAAAATAAATAAAATAGTTGTTGAAACTGTAAATACTAATTTACGATTAGGGTTTTTACAGAAACTTACTTTTGGAAAAACCAATTTTTCTAAATCCATTATAAAAAAACGATTAATCCAGTTTGCGAAATTTTAAAGAATAAATATAAATAAATCAGTAAAAAAATATTTATGCCTATTATCCTTATAATTTTTCATCTTATTTAATATTTGTGTTTACTACAAAAATATAACTAAATAAAATAAATTGAAATAATTAAAACTCGTACAAAATATAAACTATAAATATTTATTTGATTTTGTCATTTGTTTGTTTTTTTTTTTTGAGATTTTTTTCAGGAATGTCCACTGAACGATTACTTACTTTCTCATCTTATATATAATACTTCGGCTAACGAATTTAATTCGTTCCACGATGTGACTCGTAGCACGAATTATTCATTAGCCGAATCACGATTTTCCATAAGTTTCAATGCAAAAACCTTTTAATCCATTCAACGTTCCCCAAAGGAGGACTGAAGTTGACGATTTACTATAATATACCGTATTTTGCGGACTATAAGACCCACCGGACGATAAGACGCACTTTATAAGATGATTTTTAGAAAAATATATTTTAATGTTACCTTCGGACCATAAGACGCACCCAAAATTTGAGTCCATTTTTCTATGTAAAAAGGTACGTCTTATAGTCGAAAAATACGTAAATCGTCAACTCTTCAAGTGTATCTATACACTTTATTGAACCATAGTTCATATAGTTCACAGTTTTCTATGGCACTCCATTTCAATACTTATTATTAAAATTTAAAAAGCTTAATGAAAATTGAATTCAAATTATGTTTTGTTAAATTTAAACTATTTCTCTTAAGCTTATTATATATTTTTATTCTGGGTTTTAAAATGAAAGCATGTGAATGTGATCAGTGGCGAATTAAGTTGCTTGGGGGCCCTGGGCGGTAAAATTAAAATGGGCCCTCTATTATTTTAAATAGAATGGAAATATTATTAGAATGGAATATGGGCCCCGGGCGACCTACCAGTCTGCCCACCGCTTAATTCGCCTCTGAATGTGATCCGTTGCAAAGAATGATAATAAAAGTCAACATTTTAATATACTTCATGAAAAAAGAGTTAATTTTAATTTTGCTTATTTCTGTTATGTTTTAATTTTATTATGATTTCAATCTGAATTTTTATTTTGCTTTTGATATTTGACACAATCTGAAACCTTAATTATAATGTCTTCTATTTTCGTTCTACTTGATTCATTTATGTTTTATAATATATATATAAAAGTCCTAATTTTTGTGTATCCTCACGTAACGCTAAGTTCCTAGGTTTCTCCAACAACAGCTCACTTAGGCTACGGTTACAGTGGAAGCGTGTTCGCCCGAAGTACAGTTCGGGCGTATTAGCGCGTAAACGGGCATATTTGCGCGTATACGAGCGACTAGATAGGTGGTGTGGCTACGGTTACGGCTACGGTTACTGTAGGAATGGGAAATTGGAAATATTGGAATGCTCAACAGGAAATTGGAGCATTATAGGCTATTCCAAACGTTTAGGAGGAACTAGATTTTGCAATCTAGTTACTTTCATCGTTTGAATTGTACTTTTTGGCCGTTTTGTTTAAGGTTTGTAATTCATACTTCCAATAAACATTTTTTGGTTAAGGTTAATATCATTTTAAAATGTCATTTTTTGTGGCATTCTTAATACAAATATCCCATTTATTTATTTTTTTGTCATTAAAATAACTGCTAGAACTAAACACCACCTATCTAGTCGCTCGTATACGCGCGAATATGCCCGTTTACGCGCTAATACGCCCGAACTGTACTTCGGGCGAACACGCTTCCACTGTAACCGTAGCCTTAGGCTAAGCACATAGTGAAGCAGAGAGCAAAGCCATAGACAACCATAGAGCAAAGCAGCGATCAAAGCGGAGAGTAAAACAGCGAAAGAATATCGCGCTTATAAAAGAGTGTCTACAAATCGAGCAGAAAGTTCACAAAATTATAATGGATTTTTTACTAACAGAAAACTCTTCCCTGAAAATTTGGTATTTACTAAAAAATAAAAATAAACACACTAGAAGGTGCAATGTTCACAGAATAAATAAAAGTAGACATATACATGGTGAATTTCATCGTTTCTATATGCAACTCCGCGAACATCCAGAAAAGTTTCATTCTTATTTTCGCATGACTATTTCAACGTTTGATTATATTTTGGCAAAAATTCAACATAAATTGGTAAAAAATAGGCCAATTTCAATCGGAACCTACTATAAATACCTCTTATAAATGAGAACTACTTGTAAATGCCTCAATATCCATTTTAAACAACTATTTTAGCAACGATGATAGCAGAGAAATCAAAATTGTTTGAACGCATCGTTTTGCTCGACTATAACAACGATATAACCTTGCTGCAGTACGCTCCACTATGCGCGTGTTAACAGGAATTCATTTATTTAATTTCACCGCTTTGCTCTCCGCTTTCATCGCTGCTTTGCTCTCTGCTTCACTATGTGTTTAGCCTTAGCGAGAATATAGCTCTTAGCTCTCCAGTCAGTATATACCTTGGCTTAATTAAAGAATGTTGTGTCAATTAACGTTATGCCCGCGGGCCGTGTCTGGCCCGATATTTATTTTTAAACGACACGCATTGAGCGGCTTTTTAGGATTTCCTAGGTATAATCAGAAACAGCTATACCATTGAGGTCCAGCATATGGCCCGCAGGCCGTATCATGTCCGATACTAATTTTTGAATGACGCGCATTGACCGGTTTTTTAGGATTTCCTAGATATAATCAGAAACAGCTATACCATTGATGTCCAGCATATGGCCCGCGGGCCGTACCCGGCCCGATATTAATTTTTAAACGACACGCATTAAGCAGCTTTTTAGGGTTTCCTAGGTATAATCAAGAAACGTTTTTGTTTTGTTAATATCCTACGCAAAATCATGCAAATTTTAATAATTGATTCCTGCTTATATTGATTTTTATTCGATATCAGTTTGCCAACGTTGTTGGCAACGGGTCTGCTAGTTTTAATTATATTTTGCTAACATCAAATACGATTATGGTACGCCAATTCAAAATTTATTATTGAAATTTAAAATGTTTTATACAAAATGAATTCAAATTATGTTTTGTTAAAATTTCTCTTGTATTTGTTGAAAATGTTAGTGAATTTTTCTAACTGAGAATTGACACGCTCGTCTACTGGTCAAATATTGTATTAGACACTCTAGTACTGTTTGAACTTACGTTTGAATTACGTATGTTTTAGTGTTGAATTTTTGTTAGAATGTCGACAGAAGTTGTGAAAAATTATAAAAGCAGAATATATTGTCGTGTTTTTGACTGCCATTCAAGACACCGGTGTTGTCACTTCTCAATATCTATTTTATTTATATATTAAATGTAAAAACGGTGCGCGAAAAATTTAATATTTAATACATTACAAATGAAAACTTAATAGAAATGTGTTTCGTTTTTATAAATAAATTGTCATCAGTGTAGTAGAGGTGTGATTACCGCAGGACACGTGGGGTCAAAGTGTTAAGGACAATTGAGCGATAATATAAAAATTTTCAACATGGTTATTTTGAATTAAAAGATGATCCACGTTCTGGGTGACCTTAGGAAATGATAATTTCGGATTAGGTAACCCGATACCATTACTTGGTATTTATTCGCTACCCGTTTATTACCCACTAGCCGTTAATTACCCGCTATTTCCGTTAATTACCCGCTACCCGTTAATTCAATCTTTTCTCCTCGTTTCCATATTTTCATTTTCCAATTATGAGAAAATCTGAGCAATTTTTTTACAACAAAATATTCATAGATAAATAGAAATACTCACAATTACCCGTTAATTATTCGCCCGTTAATAACAGGTAATGGGTAGATAACGGGTTGCGGGAAATTAAATCGGAACCGAGTACAATCTTAACGGGTCAGGTAGCGGGTACCCATCGTCATTTCTACTGATGACTCACCGGAGGACACGTGGGACTAAATGTGTTATAAAACTCGCTATAATTATCCAGGCAGATTCAGGAAACACTTAAGATTATTGCACCAGTTTTGAATACAATTCTGCATGGTAAATTGAATTTTGAAAGGTTTGCCCGCTTTGGGTACCCCGTGATCAAAAACAACAACGAGCTCATGTTACATAAGATTTGTTGGAAAATTTAGGAATATAATTACTATCTTCCGTAACAACATACGATAACATCTTTCTAGATATTCGTTGCGTGTGATGAATCATGTGATACTATGTCGATGGAAAAGTGAAAAAATATTGATGTACATAGTTTCGAAGAATTTGTAATTTATAAAGTGTGATGAAATTGTAAAAAATAAAGTCGTACGATAAAACTTTCCTAGCGTACTGCGAAATACATATATGCTTAAATATTGCACATACTCGTACATGTGATTTTTACGCTTCCTCAATATTTTTTGGGCATATGAAGAAATTATGACCTCTTATATTTAAACTTCTTACAACAGTGACCGTTTTAATTATTACTAAAATCGGTCAAATTTGATTTTTGTATGACCATACCTCAAAAATTATAAAAATAGAGACCCTTGTGCCTTGTTTAGATAAGAAAAAAATAAGGCCTTTAACACCGAATTTTTTGAATTTATATGACTGGTTAAGCTAAACCCTTGAAAATGGTAAAAAATTGAAAGGGGTAACCCCTTACGATATTTTCGATTTTTGACCATTTTCAAAGGTTTTGTTCGACGATTCGTATTTATTGCCCTTACGATTTTTGCGATTTTTGACTATTTTCAAAGGTTTTGTTTGACGATTCGTATTTATTACAAAATTTGGGTTATTAAGGTCCCAATTTTTTTCTAGACTAAGCAATGTACTAAGATTAGATAAATTCAAACCGTAGTTCTTTATATTTTATTGTACTTAAATTAAGACTTTTTCAAAAAAAATTGAATAATCAAGAATTTCTCAAGAATTTTCGCTTAAAAATGAAGTTTTAAAAATCCGTTTAGCCGAATTTGCTATGCACGTGTACACAGACCGACGGACAGACAGACAGACGGACAGACGGACAGACGGACAGACGGACAGACGGACAGACGGATAGACGGACAGACGGACAGACGGACAGACGGACAGACGGACAGACGGACAGACGGACAGACGGACAGACGGACAGACGGACAGACGGACAGACGGACAGACGGACAGACGGACAGACGGACAGACGGACAGACGGACAGACGGACAGACGGACAGACGGACAGACGGACAGACGGACAGACGGACAGACGGACAGACAGACCAACAGACATCATGCTAAAAATAGTCAAAACGTTATGTAGGGACCTAAGTCGTGGAGATCCATCGAAATCTCGAAATGTCAAAATCGGTATGATCACAATACCTGTCTTATATATGTTAACGGTCGGTAAATAACTAAAATGCCTATCTTTTCTTAAATGATAGCCCAAAATACTACAATTTGTTCTGCTTTTATACTTCTGTCGACATTGTAACAAAAAATCAACACTAAAATATACGTAATAAGTTCAAACTGTAGTGCAGTATTTAAAATATTAAAAATTTCAACAATAATTTAGCCACCAGTTAGTGTATTAGAACGTATCATTTCTCAATTCGGTTGCCTCATTTCGGGAGAAGGTGATGTACATATATACCTCAGTATGCCTAATCCACAGCGTTTATGGAGGTTGCTATGTTAAATAACAAGTATCAACAATATACCAACCTGCACAAATGCTATGTGTTAGGTATACTGAAAGACGTTACCTTCACCCAAAGTGAGACAACCGTATAGTTACGGACTGTGTCTGTACCCCTTGGCACTTTCAAAATCTGGTCACCTTACCTATGACTTCTATATAAAATTTGTTTTTCTTTTTAGTTCTAATTTAAGCAACCTGCAATGATGACGCGCAACTTTGGTTATCGTATTAATTACTACACATTACATTGCAAAATACTTATTTACTAACAAAAATCCGGATTAGAAATATTTTTAATTCACATAAACAGTAAAAGAAGAAATCAAATGTAATATATACATCGCTCATCATCATCGGTCTTTACGTCAAATTCTGATGAAATAAATCTTAAAATAAATAACATATATCTAAGCACAATTAATTGTAGAAACAAAAACAAAAATATTTAGGAAAAAACAACATGAAACAAATGATGAAATATATTTAAAGTATATTTAAAAAAGAATGGATGATAATTTTTTTTAAATAAATCAAAAAAATCTAAAAATTTACCTCGAATTTAGATAAATATGTATAAAAAATAACGATCTTCTGATTAAAGAAATTGTGTAATTCAAAATATAAACATTGATATCCAAATTTAAACGTCAAAGGGAAAAAAAATTGATGATGCAATAAAAAAAATAAGATCGGATAGGTTTGTCAAATTACCCAGAAAACCAACACGTATAAAAGGGAAGCGCTTTTACTCAAGCTAATCATTCATACTTCGACTCTCTTACTGATAACATATACTTAGTGACATCTGTGTATATATCAAACAATCATTTGTTGATATACACTATAAATATTTATTATTGAATTAGAATTTTTGGTGAATTCGCGAGTGCAAGATGCAGACTGAAACTAGACCCGTTGCTGGTTTAGATATGGGACCAACAGGGCTTTTGTCTTTTGCTATGACAGCCCTTAGGTTGTCTAAGCCGACTGTTATTCAGCCTACGGACAGAATATTAACTCTGGAAGAAGTGTCTTGGCATGATAGTCGTAAGGACTGCTGGGTTATCATCTATGACAGGATTTACGATTTGACGAATTTCTTTAATGAGGTAAGTCAAAATTTGATAGAAATAAGACAGAAATAATGATTTATAAAAATAAATATATTGTTGCGGTTATAATTTTGATCTTCCTGGTGAATACCTAAAATTAGGACAACTTTTACCTAACATAACAGGATAACTAATATTACTTAATCCGTTTTACTACTTTCTGGTGTCAGGCTGTTTGAGTTGGATTATTATTCTCGTGGTGTCCTTTTTCATATTTATTACAACATTCGTCTATCTTGTGTCTACGTTTCTTCCTCCTCTTCTTGGTACAGCTTTTTAAATTTCTTCTTTCCATGCTCTTTTTGGACTTTCTCTGTTCTATATTTTTACTCTCTGCCTCAAAAATTCTTTTTATCCCTCTTTTATTGTCTATTCTGTAAACAAGTCCATACTAACTTGATTTGGTTTTGCCCAACTATTTGCTCTACAAGAACCATTATAAGAAAACAAAACCAAAGTAAATTTTTCCATATCTGGAAAAAAATAAATAAATAGATAATTATGGCTAAATCGTGGTTTTCTTGCTATCTATTTGCATATGTCAAAATATTGTAGCAAAAAAAGAATTCTTAATTAAATTCTAACTTAAAGCTAGTTGCAAAATAATACTTTTTCTATTATACATTCGTTGTAAAACCAGAGATATTCGGTAATGTTGCTTAGTATGCATATTCGCTGAAAAATCAGGCAAAATAAAACATATCCATTGGTGAATTTAAAAAAGATTTGTCTAGAGATACCAGAAGAAATGTATTTTTTTTTGTGCTTATAAGTTTCCTCCCTTAAGATAAGCTACTAAACAGAAGATAGATAAGCAAAAAGAAATGTATAAATGATCTTTTGGACAAACATTGTAGTCTGGGCACCCATAAGAGAGGTGAAATTCGTTTAGACATATTTTAAACTTGGTCATTTTTATTATGTTGTAGCAAAATGAAACTTTTCTGTTTTGTTTTTAATAAAATATATTTTATTCATAATTTTTGTAGATAAAAACTCAACTTTAACAGTAATATATTGTTGATGATAATAGGAAAATCAAATATAATTTTGTCATATTATAAATTGTAGCCAGTACGATTAGTAGTTTTTTTTTTTTTTTAATTTCTTATAATGAAAAAGATTTTTTGCTTCAATAGGCCACATATGCTGCATTCCTAATTCTACTCAATTTCGTTTTCTCTGCTATCTTCTTTAGGAATCTAATTTCTATAACTTCAAATTTAAATGTTTATGTCATTAACCAGGATTCGGACTGTATGTTAAAGTTGGAATTGCAACCTTATCGAAAACTTGTACTAGTAGTAGTTGTATTTCGAATTTTGTGAGGAATTTAAATTTTATGCAGCATTAATGCTACATTAATAATCGTCTTCAAAAAAAAAAAAAAAGAAAATAAGATTTTGTCTGTTTTTGCAAAAGAACAAGTATTTAGAAATTAAATGAAAATTGCGATAGTGTTTTGTATAAAATATAGGAAGTTTATTTTTTAAATTGGTGTCAGAATTATGATAAAATGTAACACTTTTGATTTATTAAATGCTTTGAACTGTCAAGTCATAAAATAAAATGTTAAAAAACAAACACACTGATTTGTACAGTGGCGTGACTTAATTTTAATGTATTTTTGAAAAACAATTTAAAGAGATTATTTAAAATATCAAATACAATATATAACATTGATATACGGAATAAAATGGTAAAGAAATATAAAGAAAGCCTTGATTGCATTTGAGAATATCAATTTTTAGAATACTCTTGCCTTTAACAATATAATCAATCTGTATCTGTATGTAAATGTAGCCCGATTTAGAGAGGCGCAAGCAGGGCAACTGCCCAGAGGGACAAATTTGGGGTGCGGCAAAATTGTAGAAATAGAAAATTAAAATCAATAATAAAGTAAAAAGTTTGAAATAGCGGTAAAAAAGTTGGTAATGCAAGTTGGAATTTAGTATCAAATTTAATTATAATTAATTAGTAAATTTATTAATATTAATAATTATTTATAATTAAATATAAAAGGTGGTAAAAATATATTTTTCCCAGAGCGACGGAAGAGGTAGATCGGGTCCTGATCTATATGAATAAAATTGGAGGCTATATCTGTTATTTTTTATTTTTTTCGTCCTCATATCTCGTTTGTACACGTTTCAGGTGATTTTAAGAGAGACCTACAAAAATGCAATTTCTGTCTGTCTGTCAGAGATGCACGCAAAATTATATGAGCGTATTTTCACGAAATTTTGTATGATGACAGAACAAAAGCGGGAGTCAAACATAACCTGTATGACAACTCAAAATTTTCATTCCAAGGGGGGTTTCTGGGGGACGCTAACTAAACACTTGAAATATCTCACTTATTATCGATTTAACAGCAAAAAATTATACGACAAAAATTGATAAAAAAATAAGAATACAAATCCTTTTTATTATACATATTTTTTAAATTTTGGTGAATATATAGGTTATGGGGGAATGTTTATTATTATCTTAACATATTTCTTAATAAAATTCTTGGCCGTTGCAACCATATGTCCTATCAGCCTTCCCATAAATGAGTTCCTGAATCTCTGAATTAATACTCGGGTATATGGGGCGTGCTGCAAAAAATAGTCGTTAGGTTGATAGCGCTAGTCGCGACATAAACATATCTGACACCTGGATATTATCCTATACGAAATAATAATATTAATCTTGAAATAGCTCACTTATTATTTACTTTACAGTAAATTTATTTTCCTTATTTAAAATAATGAAAAGTTAGGTCATTCCGACGATTTAATGAAGGTGTTATTTAATTTTCTATGAATGAACTACAGCACATTCTTTTTTAATCGTAAATTTATCAGGAAGAACTGTGGTTTTGGTTTTTCAGCGGTTAGATCGGGTACTTCAAACATTTTCCCTACAATATGGTTAAGCATAATTGGATATTCGGAAAATATTTAACTTTTAATTTTACTTTAGTATCTGAAGAGAAAATCTCGGAATATGAACATAAATGATTCTTACAGGAAAAACTTTAGAACAAGATTCATAATTTTCTTATTATGACATGTTAAAGAAAATCACCTCTGAATTAAACCAAATTTCTTAAGATGTCCCAGTTGTTATTTTTTAACATTTGTTACTGGATGTGAGTATACCAGGCAGTATTTAAAAAAAAAATGCAGTACTTTATAAGCAGCAGTTAAATTCAAAACGGGTAATGTAAAATAATAATAATAAGAAAAATAAATAAATAAAAGAAAAAACCCGAGACCTGCCAAAATATTTTTTTGCTACTGAAATATTCTTTTTTCTGCTAGAACATATTTTTTTCACTGAAAATTTTTTTTACTGCTGAAATAGTCTTTTTACTGCTAAAATATTTTTACTGTCGAATTATACCGCAAAAAAAATAAATAAACTGATCAAACATATTATTTTGATTTTATTTTATCATGTTTGAACAAAATCAATTAGTTAACTTTATTTTTAGCATTTAGTATTGTTAAAATACAATATTTTCTTTTCTTTTCAGCATCCTGGTGGTGGAGAAGTGTTACTAGAATACGCCGGAAGAGACGCAACTCTTGCCTTCCGTGGTGTCGGTCACAGTCATGCCGCTATCCGCGCTCTGGACCGCTTCTTCATTGGAGAACTCCCTACACATGAACGTATCTTCAGGAAGCCTGGAGGTATTAGCATATCAGAAATACCGGCTTGATCAACAATACAAGCAGACATACTGTCAACTGTATTAGCCCGGTATTATATAAAAATTCTAATCAATAACATTGCTTTTTTAAAAATAAGTTTTCATCGAGTAAAATTAAAAATATCTGCCCGTCAACTCGGTATACGTATTTAATTCGAAATGGTAGAGGCCGAAAAAGTAGCAGGTTATAAAATGCATAGCATGAATTGAAGTTGATGTTTAAAGAAATTGTAAAGCCTCGTTTATAATAGATATGTTATGTATCCATAACATCAAACTTACAGTACTCTCTTTGTTCTGTTTAGAAACAGATGTTTTGAACGGTCAAAGCCATTGTCCCATTATGTTATGGGTTTATTATCAATGAGGTTTTATTCGAGTCACTTCATGGACTGTTCTGCAATGTCGGGTTTACATATAGACAGCGAAGGAACGTAAAAAAACAGATTCGTTCGCCTTCGTTGAAGTGCCGACCAGTGTTGGTACTTTAAAGGAAGTTCGGCTTCGCTTGGATTCATTATAAGCAATTATTTAAAATTATAAGACCACGTAGTTAATTCACTTGCTAGACGGACAATTTTTAGAATATTTCAGATAGAATTTTAAGTTAGAATAAATGAACATTCCGACTTTTTTTTCGTATTCGCTCGCTCTCTTTTAGTGTATGTAAACCCGATATATGAGTAGTGTTCCCACGAAATCAGGCCAGTGACGTCACCTGCGCAGGAACCAAATTTCGTACAGTAGCTTCGTTACTATAGTGCGTTCGAAGGTGAGTTTGCAGTACAGGGCATATGGAGTAGTTCTTTTTCATACTCTCTAATGGGTTTACACAATGAAACTATCCTTTTCTTGCTTGTCGACGTTGCCAGCTCTAAAACGCGCTGATCTGTGAAGACGCAGTATTCTACAAATGGCCATTTGTTTTTGTTGAGTGTTATTTTGAGTTTTATAAGAGTTGATTTTTGTAAATCATACGAGTTTTTCATATTATCATAATTGACACATTTGACACTTTTACAACATTTGGCAACACCGCTCCCATTTGCCATAAGAGCAATACTGCAAACTCACCTTCGAACGCACTATAAACAACGGATGTAGAACCGGCTGCAAACTGCATTTCGATTGGTTTCACGTCATTGTTTGGCATAATCGTTGGCCTGATATTGTGGGAAAGCACTCTACACCCATATGTGCTGTGAACCAAAAAAATTAATTGGCAGTTTTATTTCGCAAATGCAATGTTTTGTTTAGAATGACTTCGAAATTGGCATTTATATTCTTTGGCACTATTTTATATTATTATTATTATTTGTTAAATTATTATCTTAATTTATAGATTTTTAAGTTATATATTATTTTATCTCAATATTTAAATTTTTTGATAATCGAACCACGATAAAACAAAACAATAATTTATAAGCTAACATACATCAGTACTA
Source organism: Liopterus haemorrhoidalis (assembly GCA_963971575.1). NCBI lineage: Eukaryota > Metazoa > Arthropoda > Insecta > Coleoptera > Dytiscidae > Liopterus > Liopterus haemorrhoidalis. The sequence goes on from OZ020611.1 coordinate 190,838,556, forward strand.
AATAATTAACTGCAAACACTATATTTTTATTCATTTAGGTAATTTCATAGTTGATAAACGCATTGTTGAAAACGGAAAAAGTACATTTTTAGGCTTTCGTAAGGAAAACCAGAAAAACGTATACCGCCACTCATGTGTCTGCACGGTAGAAATTATAGTCAAAGGGATGGACTCAGAGACTTGAAATCTGGCCTACATATACCAATCTTTGATCAGCATACATAAAAAAGTAATCTTTCGAATATATATATATATATATATATATATATATATATATATATATATATATATATATATATATATATTAATTAAAAAGGAGCATAAAATGAAAGTTCCAAAACGGTTGATTAATAGACAAAAATGATCTCTTTGCTAAAAAGGGGACAGGCTCACATTTCATCGGCCCTGAACTGTCACGACAGAAATACAATAAGAACTTAGGAAGAGAAAAAAGCTGTTCAATCTGGCATCGCCTCCCAGGCTTAAAAGATACCAACTAATTTATTCTACCTTCAATCTCTAGAGCAGGCATGTGCAACATCCAAAAGACCGTGGGCCGGATAGCAATCAATACATTCGCGGGCCAGACCTTTTTAAGGCTCCATTTTTAGAATCATCAGTTTTTTTTTTTTTAATTTCTTCCCTGAAATTGTCTTTATTATAAAAAAATAATACATTCTAAATTTTCTGAACTATACAAAAAAAAAAAAACTATAAGTTCATAACATTCATAAAAAAATCACAAGAAAAAAATAAAAACTCTTTTATAATGCATAAATATTGTTAAATAAGAACAAAATGTTTATTGAATTTTAATGGGATGGTTGGGACTTCATATTGCCCACAAGTTTGCAATGTTCGGGGAAACAACTGCTATAGTAACACGCAACGTGTTTTCTAGGTGCGAATCCTTGTTTTTGTTTTTACGAACTTCAACCGAGAACATATCTGCTCACATTTGTAAGTGCTTCAAAAGAGCGTAATTCTCTTCTGAGCAAAAGCTGTAAGTTTCGGAAATTTGTCAACTAGGAAATATTTCTTATAAAACTCAATTAGTGCAATGTATTACCTTTATTTTTAACTTCAAATCTGAGTTCTCTTGTAGCTCAAGTAGTTCCATTTGCAGAAAAAGTGGCGCTTGTTCCACATCAATATCAACCGTTTAACCGCATTTGATCTCTGAAAATAAAGACATACTCGCGGGCCAAATTCAATGGGATTTTGGATAGATATCGCGGGCTGGACAAAATGAGACAACAATGTTGCACATGCCTGCTCTAGAAAAAATGAATTGCTCCAGCTTAATAAACAGGACTTGAGGCAACTCACGGGCCTCTTTTCTGGACACTGTCCCCTAAAATACCTCTTTTAAATGACTGGTAAATTACTAGACGATATAAGCCGCCTTTGTCAGGTTGAAGCAGAATCGGCGAACACATCTTCTGCAGTTGCACAGGAAAATCTATTATTTACGGATATCTGTCGATTAGCTGCCGAAAAAGTTCTCAGGTTTCAAAAGGCAGGGGACTGACAAAATAGATTGGTCGCATTGTCTTCAGGCAGTTCGTTTTTTTTTAAACTGACCGCGATTTTATAAAAAAAAAAATTGCCCTCCACATAATTGCTCAAAGGTGTTTGTCTAAAAATCTGAAATAATGCAAATTGATGTGCATCATTGGAATAGATTAATAAACATTTTTGATCAGACGATAAATGCTTTTCAAAATATTATTCATTATAATATATATTATTCTACTATCACTTACTAGATACCCACGATATCCAGATATGTGTGAAAATTCACACTTCACATCAATTTTTTATCTGTACCAATTCTAAATTATTTTAAGATATTGTAAAGTATTTGTTTACATATGCCCATTCAAAATTTGCAACATTTCTTTTATCTGCTTATAAAAGTTACAAAATTTGCGAGTTTCAGGTCAACGGTCATAACACTGATAACAAACTTCATTTGAGTTCATTTAACAGAAATTTAGAAATGTGGTAACTTTGGATATGATATATTTTATAACTGACGTAAATTTTATTTAGTATTACAAGCGTTTATTTCATTTTGTTTTACAAATAGATAAATACATAGTCATTTTAGCGAGTTATTCGTTAACTGTAGGGCAGTAAAAATTCATAAAAGGAACTAAAATATATTTTAAACCAGTGGCGAAGGGAAACCTCCGCTAGACTTTCCCTCCCATAAAAAATATATTTAAAAAAAAATGTAAATTAAAAAAATAATAAATTAAATATTTAGATAAATCTTCAAAAATACATCAAATTATGTTTTATACAAATTTTTGTCCAAGGCTTGCTTTACAAGTTACGAATTAATTATCATGACCATGGAAACGTTACATATAAGTATGAAAAAATTGAGACTTTTAAATTGAGAATTTTAAATAATTTTACAAAAAATTTTCGAAATTTTTCGATTTATCAAAAAACATCTCAAATAAAAGTTATTAGTTATTGCATTTATAGTAACTTTTGTTCAATAAATTTTTTCGAAATATTTTTCTGTTGCTAAATATTCGCAAAAATCTTAAAATCGACACGAGTAAACTCCCATTTCTAGTCAACCGATTTTCATAAAAAACAATAGGGTTCTTCCTATTTAATAGGAGAATTTTTTAGTATCAGAACGAACTCTTTAAGTTAAACCGTTTTTGAGTTATCGTGTATACACACAGACAGACAGACAGACACACACACACACACACACACACACACACACACACACACATACGGACGGCACTTCGAAAATAGGTTTTTTGGATTCCCTGGACCATGAAACGTGGTCATCCGTCAAAATCTCGACATCGAAAATTTTCGCGATTACAATACTTGCCCCTTATATATTAAGGTCGGGCAAGTAAAAATCTGTAAATAATTAATAAGTCCACTTGTGAATGTTCTCTTCTTTTCTACCATTCTTTACACCATATACTCCCACTCAATAAAGTTTGAATGCAAGATAAAATTGGAGAAAAACCATTACGATTCATCTGTCCATTGTTTCTGCTCTTCTGCTGATCAATTTTGATGCAGCTGTGTCCATTGAAGCCATTTTACATTGTTATCCCTACGAAGTAACAGTTTTCGTAAAACAACGCGATCTTAAAGATTTGCTTCTTGAAATCGGCGCTTCACAGCCACAGAAATTTCTCGTTCCTGGTGCAAATTAAATTCTGAAGTGATTTCTGATGTAGGAAACGTAACAGAAAATTACTGTTTATTTGTTAACATTAGCTTTAATCGCATATTAAGTTTCTTACAGATTAGACCCAACATACGCGTGCGCAATATTAGTGTTCACGGATGAAATAATTATTGTTCCTGACAGGATGTTTGTTATTCACGGTAACCATCAGATAATTATGTAATCTGTGCAAGTCAATCGAGTTTGTAGATTTGACTAAAAACTTCTAGTCAGAACATGCGCGTTGTTAGTTGCGTTGAATTTAATAATAAACTGAGTTCTCTCACTTAAATTTACTTTGATTTTACCGATTTTACTTTTACCGTGATTACAAGCTTATCAGTCAGCCAATTTAGCATTCGCGCTGACAAGAATAATTATTCCTTCAATGTTGGTACCTTATTCTTACAGATGAGGTAATTCAAGATGGTTTAGTGTGTACTCGTTTTTCGATATCACCCTTTTATTCACAGCGGCAGATTATGTTACACCAGTGGCGTAACTATGTCATTTAGGGGCCCATTGAATTTCCAAATATATATTTATTTGGCTTTTTCTCTCTTGACAAAGTTAGCAAACTTACTAGGAGGCCCAAATCATCAAATTGGATTTTTTAAATTTATTATATATAACGTAATACCTACAATTCCAGTCTTAAATATATTAATTATTTAGTGCATTTTTTACTCTGTAAAAGAATTTATAATTCACTAAAACAAATGTTGTAAATAATTGGATCCGTTTTCAATTTTATTTCTAAGAATTATTTTTCAAACAATTTATCATACTGTTACATCAAACTATTGATATAATGCTACTTAAAATTAAAACTGTGATAAATTTGGACAATTTTGGGTCATTTCACGATACCTTTTGACCTTATTGAACTGCTCTAATATTTTTAACTGACCCTTATATTTTGGCAGCTGATACCAATAAAATGTTATCTAAATTTACAAGATATGAATAAAAAAATCACGTTATAGGAAACGTCTAATCAAAAATAGTTTTTTTAACAGGAGTTTTGTAATTCCTATTTTGTCTAATGACGTGTAGTTTTTTTCAAATATTTAAAGTTAAATGTCAATGCTATTGAAAATGACGCAAAATTTTGGTTAGTAACTATATAGGGTCTAAATATTAAAAAGTAAATGGTTTTTTGCATGTAGAAATTAAAAATTGAGTTTTACGGACATTGTAAGTAGTAAAATGTTATTTTTAATGCTTAGGCTGACGATTCATGGCCATGAATCACAGGTTTTGGCACTAAAACTCAAAAAGGAGTACAGAAAAATATATTTGCACTAAAATATATTTTAGGGTTTCGTCGGCCTAACCAAGAAGTAATTTAAAAAATATATTTCATGCCAATTCCAAATATTAATATATCATACAATGCCAAATAAATTTTACCCTCACTCCCTTGATGTGGGTAATAATAATATAACCTGGAGAGATTGGCCTAAAAATTGAAAAAAATCGGAGTAACGCACATTAATGTGAATGGAGATAGTACATTCCCAATTTTTGATGCAATAAGTTTTTCGAAAAATATTGAACAACAAAAATTGATTTTCAAAAAATTGTTGATTTTGACGTTATTAAACCCAAAAAAAATGATGCTGACATTCAGACATTTATATTCACAAAATGTTTATGTATAAAAAGGGTTTTATTTCAATGTGAGGTTGGGAACCGATAAAGAAAATGTAAAAGTGGGAGTCCAGCTCTGAGTATCGTAATACAGCGGCGGACTAGATTATGTAATAACGTCCCCGAACCTTCATTTCATCGTATTTTCGCCGTATTCATATAGGGGGAAAACCGTACGGGGAATCTTTTTACCCATATAAAACGAACACAGAATTTCTCACGGATTTCCTCGGATTTTAACACATGGGTTTCAAGCTGGTTACGCAGCTTGAAATTTTTTAATGAAGGGAGTCAGCCAACTGCGCATGTCAGGAAGTTTCGTACGAACCAAATCATGATCAGATAAAAGACACCAGTGTGTCCACCGACATAAATTACATTTCCATTAGATTTAGAGTTAAGGATGGTTTCCAATTGACGTAGAATGTAGTACGTAAAAATAAAACGAGAACGTAGATTTTGTTGCTTTGGTTTCCAATAAACTTAGGTTAACCTCTTTAAATTAACCTCTTTGTAAAATAAGTTCATTAAAAACTGCCGAATAACATGTATTTGTCAAATAATATGGACGACGATTTAGCAATGCTAGCAATTTTAATTGTTACCTTTATGCTAATTATTCGCAAACAACATCGTAAAATGGTAATTATTTATTTCCCTTATTTCAATACCCTGAACCCAACAAATGTTGACAGGTTCTATCTATCTACATACGACATATTGAGTATGTTTTTTCATGTTCTCTCATTCTTTTCTATTGGCCGGACGTAAAAACGTAGACGTGAAATAGTAGTATAAAAATATGAATATTCTACGTGAACGTTTCTACGTCTACGTTCATCTACATCTGATATATCTATATTTTCACGTAGACGTAGAAGTCTACGTCTACGTCAATTGGAAACCATTCTTTACTTTGATGGAAAACTTATTTATTGATTACCTCTCGCATTTCACAGAAGTGGTTCACGGAACCAATTTTTGTTTACGAGGTACTTTTCTGCTATCCACAATTTTGATTAAATTTAAATATGCTGGAGTTAAAATTTTGGTTATATAATGTAAATACATTAATTTATAAATTTATTTGTTTTCTCAATGTCACAGTTTATCAATTATGACGAAATTACTTGATAAATACCGTAGCAACTGACCAAAGCAACTGTCAAAGGAATTTAAATAAAAAAAGGAAGTGAAACAAAAGAATAATAATAGCATATGTTTATTTATATTTATAAAAACATTTTCAATTGAGCTGATAGAATAAATTAACTGTTATTAAATATGTTTGATAATTGATAATATCAATTATATGAATTGTTAATCGTAAACAAAATATAACCATGTGATTTTATTATCAGTAAATCGGATATTTTTATTCAAAATTTGTTTGCTAAGATCTCGTGGTCAATATTCACACGTTCCAATATAGAATAAGATAATATGTCATTTAGTCAGTGGCGTAGCTATAGTTCTTGTGCAAGATTTAAAATCATCAGATTTTATCTTCGTAAGAGGCAACTCTATTTGGGTTCGGGCCCTGGAAGCATTACTTGTACCATTATAGCTAAGCCACTGATTTTAATATACGTATAATTTATTTCATTTAAATATGTACCAACTATAGTTTATTTCACAGTAAACACTAAATGTTAAATGTAGATTTAGTGGCGCACTTTTTCAAATGTTTGTAAATAGAAAAGTGTGTTACTTTTATTTGTTATTTTATTTGTATGATGTTATATTTATATTACTTTTTATATAAAATAGAATTATTTATTTGTATTTATTATTAAGCACCTATTTTTGTTTATATCAATATTTTTTAATATTTAAAAATATAAGTATGTAAAATCAGTATTATAAATGAAATAAAATTTTATATTAAAAATTGTGTTTTTGTTTGTAATTAAGTTCTTAATTTACAGAATTGGAGAATTTACGATTTTAATAGCCTATTACTGTACTGTATAGGTCAGTGTTAGTGCTTCGCAAACTCATTGATGTCAAGGCTCTTTTGGGAGAAATTAGAATAACTGGCGGCACCCCAACGAAAAAATAGAGCGAGGCTCTGTCTGTTGGAGAGGTTCGAGAGGTTTTGGGCGTAGAATTTACTTTGGTAACGCGATGTTGGTTGTGATAGTTTCATAGAGATAAAGAATGAACGTCAACACGGTAAGTATAGCAGGCAGTGGTGGGGAAAACAGGCAGCCGCCATACTTGACTTTATCAAAACATTAGCTTCCTTAATACCATTCATAACTGCGAGTGTCTACTCTCTCACCGTTGACGCTAGCAGTAGCGCACGGCCTTGACACGTGCGTTGTTGTATACAGCCATTGTTGCTTTTTCAAACTGTATACAACTTTTGAAAATTGCATTTTGCTATGTTCAGTGAGCCAGTTTTTGCGTAACTCGTAAATGTTACATGCAATTTTTTAATTATGAGCCACGTAAACGATCGGAAAGGCGTAAATTCTATGACGAAAAGTTTTTGTTAGTACGCAGTATTTTTTTATACTGTTTACATTTTAAATAAAAAATAGACCGCGACCTAAATGAGTTTGACACCCCCTGCTCTTGGATATTGATGTTTATATCAAAAACAAAAATATATGATAATTCATTATTTGTTGATTAAAAAAAGTGTGATTGTTAATTCATGTATCAAAAACTGCATCATTAGACATCCCTCAAAATTTTACAAATAGTTATTTGTGTACCATGGCCAAAAAGTGGATCTTTTAGTTTTGCAGTCCTCGGCTGTGTCTCGACCATCAAAATGCGGACGAAAAAGAACTTTTTGGCAAAGGTGCACATATTTTTTGGGCGAACAAAAATAATTTTAATTAGAAAATTAAACTTCGTTATTTTAATTAGCTACATAATTTTAAACATTAGCTTGTTATTGAACAAACACCACTATCGTAGATGGCGCTGGCATCCAGCAGCCTAAAACGTAAGCGAATCGGCCTAGGCCAGTGTTTCTCAAACTTTCGACAGTTGCGGACCACTTTTTGAATTCCACGCTAACCGCGGCCCACAACATCAAGAAAAAAATTTTTTTTGCGAAAAAGCCCCTTATTAATACTAATTAATTTTTGTGTTCGCGGACCACCAAGAACTGCCTCGCGGACCACAGTTTAAGAAACACTGGCCTAGGCTGAAAAAGATTTACTTTTTGTCTAGTACTATAATATGATAAAAAAGAACTGTTTTTGATATGGTCGCCTAAAAAATCTTTTTCTTCGATAAATACATATTTGTTTATAGTTTTAGCGGGATATAGGTATTTTTGTTTCAGTATACATGACGTACATGTGTTTAATTCTTTAAATCCAATCGCTGGGCCAGAATTTCAATCGAACGGGTATACTAACGTGATGGAATAAGGACTTCTTGATTATACCTACGAAAACCAAAAAATAACATTGGAATAGGCATTTTCTATTAATTTCTAAATCATAATAAAATATAGCTTATGTATTGTAAAATGCATATTTGTATTTGTAATAAATTTTCCAATTATTTTGCTTCGGTTTTCGAATCAAACAGCACTGCAGCCGATCAAAATGCCTTGAGTGGATGTGAAAATGAAAATATTATTATTCTTATATACAATATTATTATATACAATATTATTCAATAAATAATATATCTCAAGACGAAATGTTAATGCAAATATGTAAACTAGATAGTAAGCTGGACCAGATGGCCTACTACCATTATTCATAAAAAATTGCATACAATCCATAATAGAGCCATTACATTTAATTTTTAACAAATCACTATCCTCTGGTGTGTTTCCTAGAATATGGAAAACGGCGCAAATTACTCCTGTCTTCAAAGCAGGAGACAAATCTAGAATGGAAAATTACCGGCCTATATCTCTTTTATGTAGGGGAAAGTGTTGTACCTTGAGTATGTTGTACCCTGAAACGTTAAGTAGTACAGCTTGGTAGTACCATCTAGGCACTCATATTTGAAAACAATGACCACTTAGATCCCAGATGTCATGTAAGTTGTATTTACAGTACGATTCTAAGATTCCCCGTGTTTTTATGACGCATAAAGTGAATTGTGATAACAGAAGTAAAAATTAACTTGTTTGTTGTTTATTTACTCGTGGTGTTAATACCCATTATTGTTCCAAGATATTTGGCAGAGATATAATGTGAACATTGGTAAGTTCAATCCACCAGTTTATTTAACTTTCTGTCATTACCTATTTCTGTGGGATAATGTTTTCTTGAACAAAGCCATATAGTTGTACCCTGAAACATATCGTATGTTGTCCCTGGAAACACTGTTTCGCGGTACAATAGGTTGTTTTTGACTAGGTACACTAAGGTATTATTTGAAAATGTATTTTTTCAGATTCATTATGCCACGTAGCAAAAGTGGCAAGAAAAGGGGTAGTATTAGCCCTGAAAGAATGTTAACGGTATTACAAGCTATATGTCAAACAGATACTGAAAAAAAATCGGTATAAGGGAAGCAAGTAAAGTTTTCCATATTTCTCCTGCTACATTAAGTAGGCATTTAAAATTATATAAACAGTCTGCACAAATAAGTTACATATATTCTCCAAAATATGATAATAAAAGAATTTTCTCTGCGGAAGAAGAAAAAAGTTTAGTTAATTATATTGTTACTGTAGCCAAAATGAAATACGGTCTTACTAAAAAAGGAGTAAGACAACTAGCTTATAAGTATGCTACTGCAAGCAAGAAAAGATATCCAACGAAATGGGATGAAGAAAAGATAGCCGGATTAGAATGGAAGCGGAATCTTTTATGAAGAGGCATGGAAAAGAACTGTCCATCCGTAAACCAGAGGCTACCAATTTAGCTAGATGTCCCAGCTTTAACAAAACTAATGTTGACAATTTATTTAATAATGTTGAAAGTGAACCAAAAAAAAATTTGGCCCATTCCCTCCGCAAAGGATATGGAATATTGATGAAACTCTGGATGTTTCTGTATACGGTCCATTGAAGACTTATTACAACCAAAGTGTTGATGACTGGCTTGTAAATAATCCAGGAAAAACCTTTGATATTTATTCGATTTCTGGAGTCTTGCGAAAAATATATTACCGTGCTTTTAATGCCAATAATATCTCATGGTTTTAAAACTGCATGCATTTTTCCCTTGGACCGTGGCATTTTCATAGAAGAAGATTTTTTAGAGTCGTCAGTAACAGACCGTCCCAATCCAGAAAAGCCAAAACATTTATCAGCTATCACTGTAGGAACGTGAAAAGAACACTATGCAAAGGCCGGTCCATCAACTGATTCTTTAGTATCTGCCTCTGACAATGATTCAGTTATTCTATCTTCAGAAGCAGTGCAACCATTTCCAAAAGCTGAGCCTAGAAAAGTGGGTAACAGGGGACGAAAACCAGGAAGAACTCGTATTGCTACAGATACTCCAGAAAAACTCGAAATAATGAGAACTAAACAGTCAAAGAAGTCAGCTACACAAGTAAAAAAGAAACTGAGGTTAGACATTTCTTCAGAAAATGACGTTGTATTAGAATTCAATTATATTTTCGTTCTAAATTTATCAGTTAATAAAATTTTGTAATACGAACCAGCAATAAAATTATTTATCTACCTAAAACGACATTATTTTAAGATATAAAAATCTCTTCAAAGTACAACATATGGTGTTTCGTGGTACAACACCTTACTGTACCATGAAACACATTGACTACAAAAGAAATTGTTTAAATATGACTAATGAAATATTGCTTAACTGCCATAAAACCGAAATAATTGTGTGCATTAAAATGTATTATAACTTTTAATGCATTCATAGTACTAAAAATAAAATATTTGACTCTTATATAGAGAAAATATGAAAAAGTGTTTCTAGGTATAACACTTTCCCCTATATTTGGAAAACTGTTTGAAACCAATTATTTTTTGAAATTAGTCAGTCTATAATAATTGAACAGCATGGATTTAATAGGGTTAGATCGGTTATAACAAACTTAGTGGCCTTTGTGCAAAATGTTAGCGTTTGTCTCGAACTAAGGGGGGCGGAGGGGGCGATGGCCTCTAGCGCACTAAGGAAAAGGGCGCCGACGAGCTTGACTAAGGGGCGCCACATTGCGAAGGTGAGGACCTTCTTTTTTTGGTCATCACTTGGATTTTGGGAAGTGAGGACCACCTTTTTTTTGCCAAGGGCGCCAAACCACAGTTTTGCCCCTAGCGCAAGTTTTCCTTACTGCGGCTCTGTTAAAATAGATATACAAAGTGAAAGATTTAGGTATAATTTTAGACTCCAAGCTGATTTTTGACAAAAAAATATGCAGCATCACACAAAGGGCACTGAGAAACCTTGGTTTCATTTTCAGGACAACTCGGGACTTGACCAAACCTGAGCCAATTATTACCTTATATATTACCATATCCTAGTTTGAAGCTACCTAGAATTTGCTAGTGTGGTCTGGAATCCACATTATCAAAAATATGTTGAACAATTAGAAAAAATACAAAGAAAATTTATTAACCGCCTCAACTACAAATTTAACCGTTTAAATTACTATAAAAGTTATAATTTCAATCTAAATTTCTACAATATTGAATCACTCAAAAAACGAAGGATGGCAAACGATTTAATATTCTTTTTTAAAACTATTAATAATATTATAGATGGTCAGTCAATTATCCCGTTTTTTAATTTTAACATTTACGACTACCCGGTACGAAATCCTAGCTTGCTCTATATTCTAGTACTAAGTACCTTGTCAAATAGCAACTCGCCAAACACAGAACATCAAGAACAGTTAACCAATATACCACAAACGTGGATATTTTCTTTGTCTCTTTAAATTCATTTAAGAAAACAATGAAAACTACCATAAGTAGCCTTCGATATAATTAATTTTATTCAAAAAAATAAAAATAAAACAATTATTCTTTATCTTAATTTTTTAATCTATACATACATCACATATCTATCTATATAAAACCATAATGTTCTGCTAATTGATTTGAATATAACTTGATACATAAAAATCTGTTTAATCATAAGAATTTTTTGTATTTTGTATTGTTATGCTTTTATTGGGGTGGCACTTTTCTAGTGCAGCTCTGTTGCGCAACATTAACTTAAAATAAATAAAATAAATAAATAAATAAAAAATGCAGAAGTTATTTTGCTGTACTATTATTTTAAATTTGTTAAATTTTCATTACATTAGACCTTAAGGGAGGCACGTGCCCCCAGTGCCCCCCCCCTGTATACGCCACTACTGTGGTGGTTAATTTTGTTTATTAGAATTGATAAAATACAAAGATATTTGTCAGTTGAGATGATTCATGAAAACTAAATAAGGTAAAAATAACCAAACAGAAAAGTATGTACTAATAAATATATGTAGGTTTTTCTTAGGAAAACATTAAATGATGACGTTAATGTGGGGAGTCCCATTACCATACACACTAATCAAGGCATATTTTTATTATTATGCGACCAAAAATCAAACAAACATACAATATTTTTAATAATTTCACGAACAAACAAATAAAGCACTTATACTCAGTACCAGTTCGGGGTGTGAGAGCGCCAGGCCAAGAGAGGTGGTGGACGGCTAAACGGAGAAAAAACATAGCTCAAATTCTAGTAAAAATGATTGATTTTTAAGAAAAAATTATAATGCTATCTACGACGAATTAAATAAAAAATATAATTAAGGTCGTATTTATGATGACAAATATAAATGAAAAAATATAAACTAACTTATTAAACACTAGCTGATGTACCCGTACTTCGCCCGATTTTTAGTTAGTAACTAACTAACTAACTTAGTTAAAATTTTTGGCGCACAGCAACAGAGGCTATTTGCACCTAACGCAGCCCTTCTAAATGACTACACTACATATATTAATAATAATAATAAAAATAATAAAGTTTATTGCACAAAAAATTCTTGTACAAATGGAACAGGTTCACTTTAGTGATTTACAACCTGTCCGAAATAAACATAACATTCTATGTGATTTCAGTGTGAGACATATCTATGTATAGATGTACAATGGATTTAAAACAAGTACCATACAGTATAAGAAAGAATCAAAACAAAATAAATTACATTCAAATGGACGTACATACAAATTATATTTTCTTATTTAAGACGATTCCATGTTAAACATAGACAATTCCATATTTCAGAAGTTAACTTGAGTTAAATTAAATTAAATAAATAAAATAAAGCTTATAAATTAGACGGAATAACGATTCATAAAATGATTGAGAAAAAATTTGTTATAAATAGCAACATTATAAAAATCATTATGTAACTTTACTTGACAAGAATCAAAAACACCAGAAAAAATAAAAATAAAAATAATAATTGTAAAGTAAAAAATTTGCTATTAATAGCAACATTTTTAAAATGCATATGTAATTCTACTTGATAAGAATCTAAAATACATGAAAATTAAAAAAAAAACTATAAAAAATAAAAAAAAATAAAAAAAATATAATATTAATAAGATAAAACTAATAATATCAATACAAGGTTGTACAAGGTGTCTCAAAAGAAATTTTATATTTATTTAGCTTACCGCGTGAACGCAACGTATCCGAGGGGCGCGGGGGTTATGTCAATCGGTAGCCTGGCTCTTGGGAATTCAGTCGCTATGGAGCGTTTCTCGGGAGCAGACCGCGCGTTATGCGTGCGAGAGTTTTACAAAAACGGTGATTCGGCGACTGTAGCGCGTAGAAAATTCTGCAGTATTCGAGGTTTTCGCCACTTAAATGATGCGCCAAGCATTCCTCTCATTCGACATTGGGTTAAAAAGTTTGAAGAGACTGGTACAACGCTGGATAAATCAAAATCCGGGCGACCTAGGTCATCAAGAACGGTAGAAAACGTGGAGAATGTTAATCAGTCTGTTCGTGACGACCCGAACCTTTCAATTCGGAAGCGCGCAAGTGCTTTAAATGTGCATAGATCATCATTACATCGCATTATGCACAAAGACCTAAAGCTGCACCCCTACAAAATTCAATTGGTGCAAGAATTAAAGACCCAAGATGTCAGTCAGAGGCTTCTTTCGTAAATCAGATGATTGAGCGATTTTCAACGTTTACCAACATTTTGTTTTCGGATGAAGCTCATTTTCATCTTAATGGCCACGTAAATAATCAGAACTGCCGCTACTGGAGTGCAACGAATCCGAAACGCAAACATCAGAAACCCCTACATTCGCCTAAAGTGACCGTATGGGCTGCGATGTCGGCGCGAGGAATTATCGGCCCTTACTTTTTTGAAGACGAAAGGGGGCGTGCAGTTACAGTGAATTCAGAGCGTTATGTGGAGATGTTAGACAACTTCTTGGTACCTGAACTGCAAAACTTTCGGTACTATTCTACAACTGCAAACCCAGCAATATTCATGTCAGTATATAATCAAGTAAAATTACAAAAAATAAATAAATAAAATGATTTGTGACTAAATAAAACTAAGAAAAATAATTTACTAAGGCAAGCTAACCGAAAATTTTACAAGAAGTAAGTTTATTTACCTAAATTTGCACCTAAAATAGACAGTACGCATGCGCAATAAGGTGGGTTTGCAGAAGTAGAATAGTGCCAAACTTTCCTGGCTATAACCAAAGAACATGGTTCCAACAGGATGGAGCAACTTCATACACGTCCAATATGTCTCTGCCACGTGTTCGTGAAATTTTCTCAGGCAAATTGATCTCCCGGAGAGGTGACATAAATTGGCCTCCACGCAGTCCAGATTTAACCCCTATAGACTTTTTCCTATGGGGTTATCTTAAATCTAAAGTTTACGCCAATAAACCGACTTCACTGGCGCATTTGAAAGAAAATATCCGTCACGAAATGGCAGCCATCCCTGAGTCCACCTGCCGAGACGTCATAAGTAATTTTACTGTTCGATTAAATGAGTGCCGAGAACGCGAGGGTCTACATTTAGACGATATTATTTTTAAGAAATAAATCCCCAAAAAGTGTATTTTAATAATTAATAAACATTTTTTCTATATACGGCTTACTTTTTTTTTAATCGATCCACTAAATATAAAATTTCTTTTGAGACACTTGTACATATTAATATTCGATACTATAAATTTAGATATTAGTATGTAGTATGTGCTCCCCATACCCCCCCCCCCCAAATATTCATCTTATTAAAAACTATATTCAACAATAAATAATCAAAACCACTTTTCTTATGTAAATATCTGCTGTTAAGTAAATAATACTGTGATATTTTAAATGTATAGGTAGCACTGCCCATGTACCCCCCCCCCCATATTCTTATTTTTAAGTAATTTAGACCTATATTTTAAGCTACTGACTTCTCATATATCATTGTAATGATCAACTGAGATAAATAAATTATTATCGAATTTTTGACTAACTTGTAGTCAAAACTACAGTATAGTCAAAACTACAATATAATCAAAACATATAAAAATTATAAATTTATAAATAAATGATTTTAAAACAAGTATATTTTACGT
Source organism: Liopterus haemorrhoidalis (assembly GCA_963971575.1). Classification (NCBI taxonomy): domain Eukaryota; kingdom Metazoa; phylum Arthropoda; class Insecta; order Coleoptera; family Dytiscidae; genus Liopterus; species Liopterus haemorrhoidalis. The sequence goes on from OZ020611.1 coordinate 190,853,936, forward strand.
TTTTTACATTTTTACAGTAAAGAATATTTTTATTTTCGCGTAGAAAATAACGTGAAAAAATATGTGTAAAGTATACGGCACATATTACAAATTATTTTGTTTATAAGATTTGATAAAATCAGTCAAAAGATATATTTCAATTATGATGATTCATGAAAATCTAATAAGGTAAATAATCAGGAAAATATGAACGCATGTAGGTTTTTCTTAGGAAAATATTAGATCATGACGTTAATGGGGGTGTCCTATTACCAGACACACTGCGTAATGTTTAAAACAACATGTGTCAATTATAGTGACACACAGGAAGGGGTCACTTGTTTCAAATTTACCGGGATATGATTTCAGGTATATTGTTTGGCAACATAAAATTTTCTAAACCATGATTGGACAAACTTCACTACTGAATACGTACTAATAGACGAACGATTGTTAAAGAGGTTACAGAAGAAGTACGAATATCATATGAGTAATTTGATCAATGTTGGAAATCACGACAGTGCTCCAGTTCACACTTCTCTTATGTTTCGACAGTTTTTGGCAAAGAACAAAAACTCTCTCATTTCCTATCCACCAGATTCATCTGACATGGCCCGATGTGACTTTTTTGTTTTCATAACTAGGCCTTACTCTCTTAACTTGCCACCTAACGCCTTATTCTGAGTCGGAGCAAAAAAAAGTTTTGTTTTAAATAGGGATGTGCCGGATCACATAAAAGCCAAATCTGCGGACACAGATACGGATAGGGATTATTTGTTTTCTGATCCGTGGATACGGATACGGATCTTTCATGTAAGTACAGAGACCTTGAAGCGATAGTTTGATGCATCGCGCTGTTCCTATAGACCGTTCAATTGTTAGAATGGAGTACAGGTTAAATGCAGTTTCGAAAACCACCAGCAAATAATGTGATGCTTAAAATCAGTCTAAACGCCAAAATAAAATTTATTCCACCTTGGGCATTTTTAGATGCAAGCTTGTATGAAAACTAAATTAAATTGTTCTATATGATATCTGTTTAAGTTCCGCCTTAGAAAAACGAATACGGACTCGACAATAGATTTTTATTTTTTACGGATCATTCGCGGATACGGATACAGATAGCCGGCACACCACTAGTTTTAAATATAATCCATTGCTCATCTGAGTAAGCCATGATATATATATATATATATTTTTTTTTTTTGTTGGTTGCATAAAATTTGACATTAAAATATAATGACATTCTTCTAATCTTATTTGTATATTTTTTATGTTCAATTAATATACTTGAACATATTATCAACCCATATTAAATAAAATCTATTTTTTTGATATTTCATCATCACATGTCTAGTTATTTTTCGTGGCTGCCAGCAAAACTGCCACTCTACCATAGTCTACTCAGATAGAGAAACATCGTGAATGGATTTTAAGTAAATATTTATTATATACAGGGTGTTTGTTTGAAACGGGGCACCCCGAAAATCTCCTTTATTTGTAAAGATACAAAAAATCTTCAGAATAAAAGTTAAATTAGACAAAAAGGCCCATCTAATGGTTACTATAAGAATTCTGAGGTACTTCCGGTTTCACCGGAAATGATGTCAACTTTCGATCTAGCATAGGGAATCGATAATTTTATATTTTTTTCCTAAAAGTACATTAAATTAGCTTTACAACGACACCAAAAAATCATATTTTTATGTTAACCATTTCAAAATGGCGACCATTTATTTACAAAATAATAATCAACATAAGTTTTACAAAGTTGAACGTAGCAAGCTTTGAAAAGAATAAAAAAAGAAACAAAATATCTCTAAAATAAACTATTTGACTATTTAGAAAAAAAAACTATTACTTTTTACAATTTTTTACAAAAAAAAAAATTACAAATGTTCGATCAAACCACCATTATTGTCCACACATTTTCTCATTCTTAATAAAAACTCTTCCATCGCTCTTATAAGAGTACACTCTTGGATATCCCGGATTGCACTTCTAAACCTTTCTTCTAAATCTTCTATCGTCGTTGGTGTTGTCCGATACACTCTATCTTTTAAATACCCCCAAACGAAAAAATCCAATGGCGTGAGATCCGGCGATCGTGCAGGCCAGGGATTAAGTGAATGGTTCTAAATGGTTTGCTCTTACTGGACGTCGTTTTTGAATTTCTAAAGAATCTCGCTGGCTTAATTTGTTCATTAATTTGGCAAAATACTGTCTTCTCGGCTGAGCTCTATCAGGATACTTTTCCTGATAGAGTCGCTGGGCCCTAACCGCATTTCTTTGGCACTCTCCGTATATCAAAACCATATCTGTCATCTCTTCGTTGGTATATCGTACATAACCATAATAAGGTACAAATAACGACTTACTACCAATTAATACAATTTTTTTTTCAAACAAAAATAAGCAAAATAAACTATTAAACTCTTGTTATTTATAAAACATTTAATTGAAAAATTAAAATTTAAGTTATTTCATGTTATTTTATATAATAACTAGTTATAACAGTTTATTTTAGAGATATTTTGTTTTTTTTTTTTATTGTTTTCAAAGCTTGCTACGTTCAACTTTGTAAAACTTATGTTGATTATTATTTTGTAAATAAATGGTCGCCATTTTGAAATAGTTTACATAAAAATATGATTTTTTGGTGTCATTGTAAAGCTAATTTAATGTACTTTTAGGAAAAAAATATAAAATTATCGATTCCCTATGCTAGATCAAAAGTTGACATCATTTCCGGTGAAACCGGAAGTGCCTCAGAATTCTTAGAGTAACCTTTAGATGGGCCTTTTTGTCTAGTTTAACTTTTGTTCTGAAAATTTTTTGTATCTTTACAAATAAAGGAGATTTTCGGGGTGCCCCGTTTCAAACAAACACACTGTATACAATATATGATTCATAAAATAAGAAAGGAAAATCAAAAAAGCGATGAAAGGGAGGAGTAGATATTCAGAAAATCACTTGAACAGCGGGGGGCAGAAATTCAGAAAATACTTGAATTGTAGGAAAGGCAGAAAACGTGTAACAAACTGTCAGTATTATATAATAATAAGTTGGATGTTTATGTTTGGCGCGACTCGGAGAAATACGGATCAAACCCGGAACCCGGACGCAAACTTGCAAATCCCGGAACCTCCGGGTCACATCCGAAGAGGTGGGCAACCCTATTCATAACTAAAGAGTTCGTTAAAAGGACGTCGTTTTCTAACGACAGAAGATATATAAAAAAACAAAAAAACAAAAAGAAAATAAAAATAAACCAAATCTGTTTCCAGAGGTGGATTCGAAAGTAATAATTTAAATGCTAAATAATTTATTTATGTAAATAAAATTAAAGGCATATCTGTATTTTTATTTTTCGGCCTCATATTTGGTTTCTACACATTTCAGTTGATTATAAGGCGATATCCGTAAAACATCAATTTTTGTCTGTCTGTCTGTCCAAGATTCACGCAAAAACAGCTGGATATATTTCCATATAATTTGGTACGATGATAGAGTAACACCAGGATTCGAACATAGGTTAAACCAAGGTTGGGGAATCGGAATCCGAGTTGGGAGTCGAGCGGTCGACACTTTTTGGAGGAGTCTGGAGCTGGAGTCGAGAGTCGGAAAAACTATCGACTACCGACTTTTTGATTTAATTTTTATCAAGTATGATAACACACCAACAACGGAAACAAAATAACGATATTATTAGAATTTTTTAAAGAATAAAAACGAGAACAACATTTTATACGGTACAGTATTATATTTAGGAAACAAGGGAGAATTAAAAAGACTGCAGTTTCTGCAAAATCGAGCCATGAGAATAATTTTACATTGTGACAGATATACTAATATAGAGTGGATACTAAAGGAATTAAAATGGGTAGAAATACAAAAGTTAACTGAAATACAGCTAGTCACTTTTATACATAAAATAAAATTAGGATTGATGCCATCTTATTTGATAAATAAGCTAGAAGAACAACAGCAAACACACAACCACAATACAAGACAGCAAAACCATTTTGCACTACAGCATAAAAATAGTAAAGGTGGACAAAATACAATATTTTTTAGAGGAATACAGATATATAATTCATTACCGGAAACTATAAAGACAATCTAACTTACTAAATTTTAATAGAAAGATTAGAGAACATTATATGAGAGAATCTGAATGAGTTTTAGTACAAATTAAGGTGGAATTGTTAGTATTATATAGTATGCATTAAGTTTTTAGATAGTATGGTTAAGTGTTATGTATTAAAGATGATCTGAGTTACCTATAATTATAAACCCTTAATAAATAAATATATTAGCATAAGTACATTAAGTATTAGTTACCATTAGTTATAAGTACTTACATTACAGTATTGTTGTTTATTGTATAGCATTTTTTGCTAAATAAAGTTTATATTATTATTATTATTTTGTTTTTTTTTTATCCAAGAACGAAAACGAAATTAGAAATATTCATTATTGGTTTTAACCGGTTTTTTATATTCTCCAGTTTATAATTTGATTAATACTACTTGTATTATACTCTATCTCAGAAAGACTGATAGTAATAAATCATTTTGTTAGGAAGTTACCAGTGGCGTGCACATTTTAAACACGTTTAAATTGGTTTTGTGTATTTCTATATTACTATTTATCATTTTATTAAACACACGCCTGTGACCATATTTATCATATCATTAAACACACCCCTGTGACCATATTTTTCCTCCAAATTTTAGGGTCAAAATTTTATGATCTATTGTGTTTAACCCTAGTTCGTATTCCCATATAATATGTACGGCACACTCGGTTGTTTTTAACAATATTTCGTTTCGAACTATTCATATTTTGTCGCTTTTGTTTTGCCGCTTCTGTGTGAATTTAAACAATATAAAAAGAAACAAAATATCTAGATAAAATGTGTGGACAATAATGGTGGTTTGATCGAACATGTGTAATTTTTTTTTTTGTAAGATAATTGTAAAAAGTTAGTTTTTTTTTTTTTTCTAAATTGTCAAATAGTTTATTTTAGAGATATTTTTTTATTTTTTTATTGTTTTCAAAGCTTGCTACGTTCAACTTTGTAAAACTTATGTTGATTATTATTTTGTAAATAAATAGTCGCCATTTTGAAATGGTTAACATAAAAATATGACGTTTTGGTGTCATTATAAAGCTAATTTAATGTACTTTTAGGAAAAAAATATAAAATTATTGATTCCCTATGCTAGATCAAAAATTGATATCATTTCCGGTGAAACCGGAAGTGCCTCAGAATTCTGTAACCTTTAGATGGGCCTTTTGTCTAGTTTAATTTTTGTTCTGAAGATTTTTTGTATCTTTACAAATGAAGGAGATTTTCGGGGTGCCCCGTTTCAAACAAACACCCTGTATACACACATATAAACTAAAAAAACAACATTATATAAACCAAAAGATTACGTAATATTTACCACAAAATAAGGTAAAGACCTTATATTATCAATTATGTTTTTATTTTTATTCATTCTTTTTTATAATAATTTGTTTATTTATTTTTATTTAGTTTTGTCTAATAAATCTTTTTGCCATTTTATTATAATTTCTATTATTTATTATTTGAACATAATTATCAAAACACATCAGAGCGTATTATAAAATGTTAAATGTAAACATCTTTTTATTTAGTGATACCAATACAAATGTCCCTATATTAAATAAACACTTTTAAAATTTGTAAATATTCAAAATGACTGATATGTTTTAGTAAAATAAAAGAGTGAAGAGCAATATTAGTCTATAATTCACATGTAAAAAAATCGATTTAGTTATTTTATCGGCACTAAATTTGTCATTGAAGTTATGACGCAAAATGACCAACTGCGTTGATTAAACGACTGACCTATAGCAATTCTGCCTCTCCATAATCACAAAATATTCAAAACACAACTATCAAAATTATGTTTATTCCCCCTCCCCCCAACAAATTCTGGGTGCGCGCCTGAAAAGAATATACATGTCTGAACGCTGTTGTGTGCTTTAATTATTATAAAAATAATTTAAAATAGATTTGACTAATTTTGTTGTGTAAATGGGCTTTAATTTCACTGGTATACGAATTTTTTGATCAAGCCTCGTAAATGTCTTATAAAGCATTTTCTTATATTAGTATTAAATTTCATATCCCTGGCGCCTTTCTATTCTTGGTAGTGGAAAATATAATTATATTAATTCTTTATACTTCATTTCTACCACGGTAATATAATACAAATTTCAGCGGTCATCTGAAAAAATTCAAACGGAAATACTTCATTGATACATACATTTCTACATATATAAGTAATCTAATAAAGGTATTTAGTATTACATAAGAATATCAAATATTGTCGTTTGCACTTTAATTTTTGCGGAAACCGTATACGGCTGCAGAAACCTATTTAGCTATTAAAAAATTCTCCACTACATGGATCACATTTCATCAGAAGTTCTAAACAAGCGGCTTATTTCACATAGAATGCATCATGTTCATTTTAATTAAGGTTTTGGTTATTAAGCTTTTGATATTCACTGGAAGATAATCACTTTAGTTTCAAGTAATAGAAACATTGTAATTATATTTTTTCAATATCGAGTTAATTAATTTTTTTATTTTCTCTCTCTCTCCCATCTGTGGCATGGCTTTAGACCCTATTAACACAAATCCAGCATCTACGTATGGTGTTAAAAGATTTCGACACAAAATCTTTATTATGACTTATTTGACTTTTTTCTATACTATCTTAGGTCTATTCACTTATTTCATTTATAAATTATTTTCTTAACACCATCCTGACAAGGAGTTTTCCAAATCCATTTTTGGATTGTCGTTTTCACCTCATTAGTGAATTATAACGTTGTACTCGAAGTGTGTGTGCTTTTTTATAATTTATGAGATCTGGCGAATACGGTGGAAGGGGCAGCAAGTTTCAGCTCAGTTCATTGATAGAAACCATATGGGGCTGTGCATTGTCCTGTTGCAGAACTGGTTTCATTGGTAGTTTCTCACATCCCAAGTGCTCGCTTGAAAACTCCTTTCAGGAAATTATGGCAAAATACGTAGCGTTATTTGTTTGACTATCTGATAAGTCAAATGAAATTTTTTCCTTTATGTTCCACTGTTTGCTTCTAAAATACATCCCATGATAGCACTGGTATGGAATAACAAATCCTTACCAAAGAACTGGAAAGAGGGGTTAATTATTAAACTTCCTAAAAAGGGCAACTTACAAGAGTGCAGAAACCGGAGATGTATAACACTCCTTAATGTTATAACCAAAGTTCTGTATAAAATCTTACTCTACAGAATTGCAGATAAACTAGAGAAACGTATGCGTCGGGAGCAAGCTGGTTTTCGCCCTGGCCGATCCTGTAATACACTGCGCATAATTATTGAGCAATCAGTAGAGTGGCAGGCCCCACTCTATCTGGTGTTCATAGACTTTAAGCAAGCATTCGACAGGGTCAGTCAAGAGGCAGTCTGGAATATCTTGGATCATGTTGGGGTCCCTACTAAAATAATTAACCTCATAAAAGAACTATACCGTGAAGCAAGTTCGCAAGTTGTGTATAATGGGATGAGAAGTATAAAGTCCATTCTACATTATACTTTTTTCAATACTTTTTACTTGCCCGACCTTAATATATAAGGGGCAAGTATTGTAATCGCGAAATTTTTCGATGTCGAGATTTTGACGGATGACCACGTTTCATGGTCCAGGGAATCCAAAAAACCTATTTTCGAAGGGCCGTCCATATGTGTGTGTGTGTGTGTGCGTGTCTGTGTGTCTGTGTGTATACACGATAACTCAAAAACGGTTTAACTTAAAGAGTTCGTTCTGGTACTAAAAATTTCTCCTATTAAATGGGAAGAACCCTATTGTTTTTTATGAAAATCGGTTGACTAGAAATGGGAGTTTACTCCTGTCGATTTTAAGATTTTTTCGAATATTTAGCAACAGAAAAATATTTCGAAAAAATTTATTGAAGAAAAGTTACTATAAATGCAATAACTAATAACTTTTATTTGAGTCGTTTTTTGATAAAACGAAAAATTTCGAAAATTTTTTGTAAAATTATTTAAAATTTCTCAATTTTTTCATACTTATATGTAACGTTTCCATGGTCATGATAATTAATTCGTAACTAGTAAAGCAAGCCTTGGACAAAAATTGCTTGGATTAAAAATACATCAATTTTTGAAGATTTATCTAAATATTTAATTTTTTTTTTTTTTTAAATTTACATTTTTTTTTAAATATTTTTTTTTATGGGAGGGCAAGTCTAGCGGAGGTTTCCCTTCGTCACTGGTTTCAATAATATCCAACTCTGACGTCATCCAAAACTACCTCCGGTCAAATTTTTGGTTGACAGTTCTGTACTTTTCAGTCGTACCAACACCAACTTTTTAGTTTTTGTTTACAACTTAACTTTTAGTAGTTTATTAAGTTGATAAGAAGTTTATTTAGATCATATAATTAAATATAAACTTAGCACAATTAAACAATATTTATAAATTGGTTTACTATAACCAAATTGTTGTCTGCCATATGAACCTTAACATTTTTAAGTTGGCAATGAAAAGTAATAAGTGATGGAAGGTATAAAATTTATCTCTGTCTCTTATTTTTTTCCCCCACTATATTCTGTAGTATCAAAAGTTGAAATGACGTCAGAGTTGGATAGTATTGAAAAAAGTATAATGTAGAATGGACTTAAGTATTGCCGTTAAGCCAAGGGAGTTAAGCAAGGCTGCCTACTATCTAATGGGTGTTTTTTTTAGAGGTATAGAACTTTAAATTGCAATAAAACAACGATGGATTATTCGATTGACATGAATTTTTTTTTATTCGAAAGATAATCTTGTGGCATTACATTTTAAATATAATTTCTGGCATATGACCGCCACGGCTGGCTCGGATGTAGTCCAATCTGGACGTCCAATTTTCGATGACTTTTTCCAACATTTGTGGCCGTATATCGGCAATAACACGGCGAATGTTGTCTTCCAAATGGTCAAGCGTTTGTGGCTTATCCGCATAGACCAATGACTTTACATAGCCCCACAGAAAGTAGTCCAGCGGTGTTAAATCACAAGATCTTGGAGGCCAATTCACAGGTCCAAAACGTGAAATTAGGCGGTCACCAAACGTGTCTTTCAATAAATCGATTGTGGCACGAGCTGTGTGACATGTTGCGCCGTCTTGTTGGTATGATTTAATGTAATGCCACAAGATTATCATTCGAATAAAAAAAAATTCATGTCAATCGAATAATCCATCGTTGTTTTATTGCAATTTAAAGTTCTATACCTCTAAAAAAAACACCCTTTACTTTACTATTTAATACCGTGTTGGACTGGGTTCTTCGTAATGCTCTCACAGAACACAGAGGCATACATTGGGACTTCCAAAACCGTTTGGAAGATTTGACCTATGCGGACGATCTAGGGCAGCCGAGAGGACTTCTGGGGCCCCGGGGAGAAACTTTCTTTGCGGGCCTCGGGTAATGATCAATTCTATATCCGGGAATTTTTAGTATAATACAGCTGAAAATACAACTGATGACATAAAAAGAAAAATGTCCTCACTTCCTAAAATACAAATGATGAGCAAAAAAAGGTCCTCACCTCCAAAAATACAAGTGATGAGCAAAAAAAAGGTCCTCACTTCCAAAATACAAGTGAGTGACGGTCACGCGCCCCTGGCACTTAGCCCGATGCAGTTCCTAGGGTTCTGCCCATGACTCCGGTCCCCCAAACACCCGGGGGCCCGGGGAATTAACCCGGCTACTGGGGGGGGGGGAGTAGCCTGCCTCTTGTCGGGCCTGCGGACGATATATGCCTTCTGTCACATAATTATGAAGATATGCAAGCCAAACTTGAAAGTATAAGTACTTTAGCAAATTTAGTTGGCTTATGCATAAATAAAGCGAAAACCAAAGTAATGCGGATTGGTACCAATAACATCAACAGATTTTACATTAACGGCGAAGACTTAGAAGATGTGGAAGAATTCTGCTTCATCGGTAGTGCAATAACGAGAGATGGAGGAACTACAAGGGACGTAAACAACAGAATACTTAAAGCTAAACAAACATTCGGCTTGTTGACAGAAGTCTGGATATCCAATAAGATCTTTCGTAACACTAAGGTACGCATATTTAAAACCAATATAAAATCAGTTCTGATGTATGGCTGCGAAACTTGGAAAGTCACTAAAGAAATTAACCATAAACTCCAAGTTTTTATTAACAGATGTCTGCGCAGAATTTTTCGCATTACTTGGTCAGATCATATTTCCAATACTCATATTTGGGAATCGACAGCACAAAAACCTATCCACTTGGAAATTCAGGCAAGAAAGTGGAACTGGATTGGGCATACCCTCCGGAAGGCAGTAAACAACATCTCCAGAGTGGAACCCTCAGGGAACTATAGATTTCTTACGGAACATGTTATGGGTTGTACAGAATTGACCCAACAATACGAGCGATAGAAATGAATAGGCTGAGAGATAGGATTGAATGCACGAAAGTGATCCACTGAAAAGAAAGTCTTGGATCGCCAAAGATGAGCTATATGGAACAACTGGAGAAAGACTTAAAGAAACTTAAGGTTAAAAACTGAAAACGATCATTAAGAACGGAATGGGTTGTCGAGCCAGAATTGATGATGATTATTACATAAAATTTTCTTCCAACCTTGATGCGTTTAATCAGAAAATAGTAATATTACAAAACTTTTCATTGATGATCAGATAAACGACAATTATGACGTTAATTTGAAATTTGTTTCCTTTAAAAACGATGCAAAAATATTAAATATTTATAAATATTAGGCTGTTTACTACAATTATTTACTATTTAATATACGTCTCATGTATTGCTTACAACGCACATTGAAACCATTAAATTTGAAGAAAGATAATTTAAATTTTTATCACTGACCAATTAGATTTTCTTAGAGAGCTTTGATAAACGTGTATATTGCGTACTATCTGTTATCTACATATTACTTGCTATTTTAACTATGACCAGACGGATTTGATTGAAATAATATTGATAATTAACTATTCATCTTTTTTTATGCTTAAATTTATGAATCAAAAATTTAATGATTCGTAAAAATGTAGCGAGACAAAATATTAAAGTACACATTTTATATTTATTACTCTATTTACTAACATGATTTATAGATACAGACAGCGTCGCCCATAAGGCGTGATGGGGGAGAGGGGGAGTTGACACGTGCGGGTCTCGTGTAGCAATCGATCCCAAAATTAGGGGGGTCGTGTGGTTTTCAGAAAGGCATTTGGATATTATTTAAACTTTTAAACGACTATTTCTCAACCGCCAGTTCGAAGATTAGTTGCGCAACTAGGCATATAACAGGACCTATATTTATATATTTTTCACTGGAAATGCCTCCCCAATAAGTTAAGTTACAATCGTTATAAATCACCCTGGTCCGACACTGATTATTTACGATTCATTAAGCGGAACTAAATGGAATTTTTATCTTTGTGAGTTGTGACGAGCTTACTTTTTAATGATTGAAGTGGACTTTTGCTAAACAAAATGATCAAAAGCCTCATTTAATCGACAAAAATTACTAGTTTACAAAATCTATTTCCGCTTAAACCAAAGAAACAGACTATACGTAGAAACAAGTAATATATTTTTTAGTTACATACATTTAAAGAAATAGCATATATGCAACGAGCATGGAATGATGGTCATTTCACTATTGAATGAGAAATGACTATTCTATGTAAGTGTCATACTAGGCTTTTTCCACGACTATAACTTTATTACTTATTTAATTTTTATTCAGTTCTCTTAAAAATTAACAATATTTTGACAGTTGCTTTTAACTTATTTATTACGTTGCCTAGCAACGGTCATTTACGTGTCATACGGAATGTAAAACCGCCAGCTGATGACTGACTGAGCAAGACCAACTCTATCAAAAAATATATTTGCAAAGTTTGACAACAAAACTTAATAATTGGTTTATTAAACTCTATTTTTTTTATACTTAACTATACATTAGAATTTTAAAAATTTAAACCGCTCATTTCTATCCTTAATCATTTTTAGGGTTTTGTAGGTATGACCAAAAAAAACCCTTATACCGTCATTTTGTCGTCTGTCTGTCTGTCTGTCTGTCTGTTCGGTAAAAATTGTAGCCAAACGGCTAAACCTAGAGAGATGAAATTTGGCATGCTTATACAACTCTTTGACCCTAACATAGGGAAAATACTAAAACATCTAAAAAACATATCCCCCTAAAAATATAAACAAATATGTGCTCATCGAAAAAAAAAATTTTTTTTTATAATTCTGAGTAGGGTATCAAATGAAAGCCCTTGGTACGTGGATTAAAGATCAAATTTTTATTTTTGCAAAATAAATTATTTAGACATTATTTCTGCCAAAATTGTTCAAAAAAAAGTTTGCCCCACACCCTGTAGCCCAGATGTTTTAAACTAAAAATCTGAAAAAATTCTAAGTAATGTACATTTATGTGAACCGGAATAGTTCAACAGGAATTTTTGATCAGATTATGTTTTCGGAAAATAGCGCATTTTTTGTGTTTTTTGCGTAACCATGTAAAATATTTAATGATATTATGTAGCACAGTAGACAGAGCGCTTCGATGGTGTAATGGTTACTATACAAGCGTTCTAATCTGCAAACTCGAGTTCAAATCGGCCGCGAGGCAATTCATTTTTTCTGTTTTTTTTTTGCATTTTTATTTTGTTTAAATTACTTTTTCAATATTCTAGTTATATTTGGGCAAATATTGCATTTAATTTTTAAAAGCGTAAATTTAATAACCAGTGCAAATTGTTGAAATTGATTACTATTGGACTTACAACCAAGTAACTTAAAATATAACGTAACTATAAATATATAATACCATGGATACAAGTTAAAAAAAAAATGAAATATATAAAATATATGTTATGTCATGTGTTATAATGTCTGTATCATATTAGTGCCTAAATATATTACTGCTATACTGCTATTTGTATTCCTACAAATAGACGAAAACAGAAAGGCGGAGCTTATGACTAAAACAACCAATGGAAGCCATAGGCGCAATTTTCAAAATCTTATTAAACCTTGTTATATAAAAAAAATACTGCACATATTTAGAAACCTACATAATGGTATTAGGCATTCGAATTAAAATTAACAAAAAAAATATATTTTAACATAAAATTGGTTTTGGCATCCCAAATAATCATCATTCACTTACTAAATACCTGCAAAACCCTGAAATGTGTGAAAATTCACACTTCACATCAATTTTTTAATTAAGATTTATCAAAATTTACAAAAAAAAAAAATTTTTTTTAAATTAAAATTTACATTTTTTTTTTGTTTCAAAATAAGGTCACAAGTCAATTAGGAACTCAAGATTTCAAAAATTTCTACCGCAGCTCTTTATCGTATTTCGTTTTTGAGATACGTCCATGCCAACATGAATATATCTATATATCATGCCATATTAAAATTTGCCTTCATTTTAAAATACGCAAAACTAATATGGCCTCAAATTTTTTCTAGACTAAATAAACTACGAGAAATTCAAAAATTCTAACCTCAGGTCGTTTTCTCTAACCGTTTTTGAGTTGTGATTTTTTTAATTCACAATTTTCACAAATAATATACATTTTGTTATTAAAAAAAAAATGTCGTAATCTCAAAACGCGTTAAACGATTAAAGCCCCAAATTTTTACTAGACTAAATAATCTACGCAGAATCCAAAAACCGTTTTTGAGTTTTGCTTTTTTTATTTCACAATTTTCATTAATAATGTAATTTATTTGTGAATTCATTCCTTAATGTACGTCAAAAGCTTTCTTTGAATACAATACAAAGTCTAAAAAAAAAATCGTTCCCATTAAATATTTTATTTTTTAAAAATATTTTATTTTGTTATCCACGCATTAAGAGGTTTCATTTGATATACTATACAAAAAAAAAAAAAAAATAAAAATATTTATTTTTTCGTTAAATGCATATTTGTTTATATTTTACTCACGATGCATTTTTTTGAACTCTCAATAGTTTTCCTGTATGTGGGGTCCAAGATTTGTACAAGTATGTCAAAATTCAATTTTCTAATTCCAGTCGTTTATCAACAATTTCAACCAAACAGGTTTCTTGGTTATACCTAAAAATAGATACCCTAAAAATGTTAATAGTCCGGTTATAAGTATACTAAATGAGGCAGGAGAACCAAATCTACATAACAGGAGAAAAAGACTTATAATATCCTACACAATAGCAGTAGCAAAAAACCCATATAATATAGCAGCCAAATATATTTTTCAAAATCCATTTGAACCAAAAACAATTCACAACATTACAAATTTACAAAATAAAATAAATAGTCTATTAAACACTTCAAACACTGTCCATATTTCAATTACAATATCAAAACACACCTCCGGCAATACCATCCACCTGATATTAACCTTAGTCTGACCAAATATATAAAGAAAAACACTCCAACTGACGTCTACCAAAACAAATTCAAAGAAATTCAAGAAGAACACCAAGCGTATATTTTCTACTACACAGACGCATCAAAATTTTCAAATAAAACCGGAGCAGCAATAATACATGGGAACGAAAAATATTTATATCACCTACCAGAACAAATAAGTATTCTCTCTGCAGAAGCCTTCAGCATTAAAAAAGCATTGGAAATAATCAAAGAAGAGGGAAATATTATATCCGTCTATATAATATGTACCGAATCACTCAGTTTCCTAGAAAACCTACAAGATCCTTTTAATAAAAACATGCAGATAAAAGAAATAGAAGAAATGCTACACCATACCAAACAAGAGATGGCAAAAAGAATAAAATTTATCTGGATACCGTCTCATTCAGGAATAGAAGGAAATGAAGAAGCCGACAGAGCAGCCAAACAAGCCACAGAAGAGTTGAGTCTTACAAACATGAAAATTTCCCCGGAAGACCTAAAAAGCCACTTACAAAGAATATTAGAACAAGCGGCACAAGAAGAATGGAGAAACACTACCCAAAATCACCTGCGAAACATAAAAGAAGAAACAGGGAGATGGACAACACAAGAAAATAGAAGACAACAAATAGGACTTACTAGGCTCAGAATAGGACACACAAATCTCACTCACAAATATATACTAGAAAAACCGAACCTGCAAAATGTAACACATGTAATACCCAGTTAAAGGTACAACATATCATAATCGATTGTCAAAAATACATCACACACCGCAGAACACACAATATTTCAAATAATTTAAAAGACGCATTGTCAGACAACCACACACACCGTACAAATCTCATCCATTACCTAACCGACACAGAGTTAATAAACAAAATATAAAATCAAAATTAATTTCACATATTTATTATACATAACTATAGATATAAGATTATAGATATAACATACACTATAGAATTAGAAATAACTATGTAACTATAAACTATGTAACTGCACAAATGACCTAACGGTCGAAGTGCCTTAATTTAAATAATAAATAAAAAAAAATGTTTATAACAAAAAAGAGAGTACCTCAGCTAGTTCTGTTTAGAGTTACATTTTCTGTTGCAATATACTGAAACATTTTGAATGTCACTGTTCAGGTATTAGTATTAATTACAAACTAGTAGGTAGGATAAGGAGTTTTTGCCAGTAAGGTTTCTCACGATTAACGAAAAAAACTTAGGTTTCACGTTTATGTTTCTACCTGTATAAATTATACCTTGTTTCATCTCATTAGTCACATATCTACGTCAGACAAGCGTCACAATTCACTCAAAATGAAATTGATATTTTCCATCTTACTATCTACAGTAGTTCTTTACTCTTTTATTGAAAATATTTATTGTTTTTTTTTGGTTACTTTCCAGTGGTGTAGTAAAATCACGGACAATTCTTCATTTATTAGGGTTTTGTAGGGATGACCAAAAAACCCTTATACCGTCATTTTGTCGTCTGTCTGTTCGGTAAAAATTATAGCCAAACGGCTAAACCTAGAGAGTGGAAATTTGGCATGCTTATACAACTCTTTGACCCGCACATAAGAAAAATACTAAAACATCTAAAAAACATATCCCCCTAAAAACAAATATGTGCTAACCGAAAAAAAAAAATATATTTTTTTAAAATTATGAGTAGGGTATCAAATAAAAGCCCTTAGTACGTGGATTATCGATCAAAATTTAATTTTTGCAAAATAAATTATTTTGATGCGATTTTTGCCAAAATTACGCAAAAAAAATAATTGTCCCACACCCTGTAGTCAAGATGGTTTAAACTAAAAATCTGAAAAAAATCTAAGTATTGTACATTGGTGTGTACCGGAATAGTAGAACAGAAATTTTTGATCAGATTATGTTTTCGGAAAATAACGCATTTTTGTGTTTTTTTGTTGACGATGTACAAAAGTTATAGTTATGTAACACACTATAATAGAAGGCGTATCCTGCTCTAATGGTTAGCTTGCTCGCTTGCTACGCAGAAAATTAGGGTTCGCTCCCGGGCAGAGGAGACAATTTTCTTTTTTGTTTTTTTTTTCATTTTTATTTTGTTTAAACTATTTTGTCAAAATTCTAGTTATATTTTGGCAAATGTTGCATTTAATTTTTAAGAGCGTAAATTTAATAACCAGTTGGAATTGTTGGAATTATATTTTCATTCTATGTGTCATGTATAAGAAACTAGAGGGGCGGAGCATATGACTTAAAACAACCAATGAAAGCTATAGGCGCAATCAAAATCTTAACGAACCTTGCTATATAAAAAAAATACTGCACATATTTAGAAACCTAAATAATGGTATTAGGTATTCGAATTAAAATTAACAAGAAAATATTTTAACATAAAATTTGTTTTTATACCTGCGAAACCCTGCAATGTGTGAAAATTCACACTTCACCTTTTACTTGCCCGACCTTAATATATAAGGGGCAAGTATTGTAATCGCGAAAATTTTCGATGTCGAGATTTTGACGGATGACCACGTTTCATGGTCCAGGGAATCCAAAAAACCTATTTTCGAAGTGCCGTCCGTATGTGTGTGTGTGTGTGTGTGTGTGTGTGTGTGTGTCTGTCTGTGTGTATACACGATAACTCAAAAACGATTTAACTTAATGAGTTCGTTCTGGTACTAAAAAATTCTCCTATTAAATAGGAAGAACCCTATTGTTTTTTATAAAAATCGGTTGACTAGAAATGGGAGTTTACTCGTGTCGATTTTAAGATTTTTGCGAATATTTAGCAACAGAAAAATATTTCGAAAAAATTTATTGAACAAAAGTTACTATAAATGCAATAACTATTAACTTTTATTTGAGACGTTTTTTGATAAAACGAAAAATTTCGAAATTTTTTTGTAAAATTATTTAAAATTTTTCCAAGTCTCAATGTTTTCATACTTATATGTAACGTTTCCATGGTCATGATAATTAATTCGTAACTTGTAAAGCAAGGCTTGGACAAAAATTTGTATAAAACATAATTTGATGTATTTTTGAAGATTTATCTAAATATTAAAATTTTTTTTTTTTAATTTACATTTTTTTTTAAATATATTTTTTATGGGAGGGCAAGTCTAGCGGAGGTTTCCCTTCGCCACTGGTTTCTTATAAAATTTATGGCTTAAGAATTTATGGAAATAAGGAGATTTTTTTCTAATTTCAATGATGTACATATTATAATAATAAAGTTATAGGGGAAATTTGGTTGGAATTAAATTTTTTGCTTATTTCTGGTGTGCTATACATTTTATCGAAACAAATGAAGTGCCATATAAATACAATGCTTATACAACTCTTTGACCCACATATAGAAAAAATACTGAGAGTTGAAAAAAACAAATCCTGAAATATAAACAATTATGTATTTAATAAAAAAAATAAATATTTTTTAAAAATTTTGAGTGACATAGCAAATGAAACCTTTGCTATGTCACTCAATGCGTGGATCAACAAGCAAATCTTTATTTTTGAAACTTATAATATTGAAATATTTCACTTATTATTTATTTTACATCACAAATGTATAACGCTGTGCACTTTTGTAAGAACAGACTAAGAGGAAATTTTGATTTCAATGGTTTGCATCTTTGAAATTGTATGTCATGTTGGCAAGGCCGCCGAGAGGACTTCTGGGGCTCCGGGGATCATCACTTCCAAAGTTCAAGTGAAGAGCAAAAAAAAAAGATCCTCACTTCCAAAATACAAGTGATGAGCAAAAAAAAGTTCCTCACTTCCAAAATATAAATGATGAGCAAAAAAAAGTCCTCACTTTCAAAATACAAGTGATGAGCAAAAAAAAAAAAACTCATTTTCCTACGACTCTGCCCAGGACCCCGGGCTCCAAAAACCCCGGGGCCCAAGGAATTTTCCCGGCTACCCCCTCACCCTCTTGTCGGGCCTGCATGTTGATATTAAAAAATGTCACTTTTTTAAAATGTCGATCCATTTTAACGATCATAACCGAATATTTTTAATTGACATTTAAATCCAGTAATACACTATAAAAGTAACCAAAATAACCAGATCTAGTTTGTCCTTAACAAAAATGAACAGCATTTTATTATTATTATTATGGGGTTTGTCAGGTCTTGACAAGCGTCCACTAATCTCAAACTTCAGCAACCTTTTGAGCCGCGTCATACTAGAGACTAGTGGAGCTAAATACACACGACACAATTATTATTATTATTATGGGGTTTGTCAGGTCTTGACAAGCGTCCACTAATCTCAAACTTCAGCAACCTTTTGAGCCGCGTCATACTAGAGACTAGTGGAGCTAAATACACACGACTGCATCCCAAACCGTGGCGATATGCAGCCGCGGAAATTACGCTAGATCCAGTGCCCGCACAATGCGGAGTGACCCGAGCAGCACTGCTTTCTGCATCCTGCAGATCAAAGAGTTGGCAGAAGATCTGCAGACGGGAATGGACTCGATTTCCCTTCGATAGGAGGCTTTCATGCCACCCAAAACACCAACTATCAGGACTACAAGCTTAACTTTATACCCGGGATACAGCTTTCTAAGCTTGGACAAAAGATCCATATACTTGGACCTCTTTTCCTTCTCCTTGAGAGAGATATTCTTCTCAGCTGGACTTGAGAATTCGATCACAAACATCTGTTTGGTCTCGATATCCAGGAGGGTTATGTCCGGCTTAGTGGCTGTCAGTAACCTCGAGGTGGGGATGGAGTAATTCCAATAAATTCAGCACTTGGAATTTTCCACCACCGATTCTATGTCAGAAGGGACGTACGGTATAACCGGTATTTGGTCAATACCATAGGTATGTCTAAGATGATAGTAGAGCACGCGGAGAGCAGCATTATGTCGAGACACGTAGCTCGACGCTGCAAGAGATGGACAAGCAGACAGAATGTGCATTATCGTTTCAGAATGGTGGTGGCACAACCTACAGAGTGTGGATTATTATTATTATTATTATTATTATTATTATTATATATGAGGAAACATTTTTTTTTCTCTCTTCAACACAATTTTTTAATAAGATTATTTAGGGGGCAAGTGTTACTTATAAAGTTGAAATATATTATTTAGCATTTATCTACTTAACAGCAACAAGGAATATGAGAGAAAAAAAAAAAAAAAAAAACTATTTCTCACTGTTTAATGCAGTTTTTACTAAGATATATATTTGGGGAGCTATGGGAAGAGCTGTTTATAAACGAAGTATCATTATTTACTTCAAAAATATATACAAATAGAACAGAATACAGAATAAACATACGATTATTTTGTGTTCTCTTTGAAATTTAAATATTTCACTTATCATTTACGTTACAGCAAAAATGTACATTACAAAAATTGTACAAAGAATGGGTACTCCACCTAGGTATCTACATAATGCGTCTCTCTCTTACGCCGATTTTGATTTCAATAGAAGTACCAATTAAAATAACAAGACAGACGGACAAAACGGTTCAACTAAAACTCATTATCTACTCACCTACTAATAATCACTATTTTTTTACCTGAAATTGATCTAATATATAGTTGCATCAATTCCTGATCCACTTCAGTGCTGAAATATATATAGTAATTTAGTAGAATATTGGCGTATTAATAATTAGTAATTTAACATGTAGTTCGCTACTAATTGTGAATTAAAAAAAGCACAACTCAAAAACGGTTAAAGATAGCGACCTGCGGTTGGAATTTTTGGATTCTACGTAGTTTATTTAGTCTAGAGAAAATTTGGGCTTTTAATAGTTTAACGCGTTTTTAGATTACGACAGAAGTATTTTTAATGACATAATTTACATTATTTGTGAAAATTGTGAATTAAAAAAAAAGCTCAACTTAAAAACAGTTAGAGATAGCGACCTGCGGTTAGAATTTTTGGAATCCTCGTAGTTTATTTAGTCTAGAAAAAATTTGTGGCCTTATTCGTTTTACGTCTTTTAAAATTATGACAAATTTAAATATGGCGTGATTTATAGTAATTTTCATCTTCGCATGGACGTATCTCAAAAACGAAATAGGATAAAGACATGCGGTTGACATTTTTAAAATCTTGAGGTCTTAATTGATTTGTAACCAAATTTGGAAAAAAAAAAATTTTGAAAATTTTTGTTTTTTTTTTAACTTTTTTGAAAATGTTAGGGTTAAAAAATGGTTAGGGATAGAAATCTGTGGTTTAAAGTTTTAAAATTCTCCTATTTTGTTTAGTAAAAAAAAATGGGCTTTGGAAACCAATTATTAAGTTTTGTATGGGCAGTAATTCAAAACCCTTGAAAATGGCTAAAAATCGAAAAAATCGTAAAGGGCAAAAAATTTTGGTCATAGATCAACAAAATTTGGTCCATTTTGAAGTTTGGGCAAATGTTTTGTAATTATAGGAAAAAAACTGACCCAAATCGGCTCTAACTAAAAAATTAAGCAAGCATGATTTTTTTAAATATATGTATATTTCATAATTATCACCCAAAAATTAGCTTAAAATTATATTTTGGCTGAAAATTAAGTCAAATTTTTTTTTATCAAAATTTCAAATTTATAAGGTTTTTTTTTAAAGTATGTGTACTTATAAATTTATTGCCTTATATCGCAAATATATGGTCACTTTTGAGTTGCGGTCTCAAAATTATGACATTTGCGGGCAATTATGTTTAAAAAATGGCAGTCCACAAAAAGGCTAGAGCCAATGAAATGTGAGCCTGCTCCATTTTTTAAATTATCTTAATAAACTAATACTTACTTCTTATCTACCATCTATATCAGTGTTTCCCAACCGCCGGTCCGTGAGATTTTTTTTTACTATGCAACTATTCGCCTAATAAGTTATAACCCGCTTAATTTTGTGATGAAAATCTCGATCCTTAATCTGTTAATTGCTTAAGTAATATCTTGTTTTTTTCCACTAATTATATGTGAGTTTTTATTTGTTGTTTTTTTTGTGTTTGTAATCAGTGCAATAAAAAATATAAAACTTTTGCGATACAGATTACTTTCTAAACTTGTCGGTCCACGAATTTTTTCTAGTTCGCTTGCCGGTCCACCATGAAAAAAGGTTGGGAAATGCTGATCTATATTAATAAAATTGAAGGCTATATCTGTTTTTTTTCTTTACTTTTTGAAATATCTCACTTATCATTTACGTTACAGCAAAATATACATTACAAAAACCGTACGAAGTATGGGTGGGTACCCCAGCTAGTATCAATAAATATGTGCATTTTTAATTTCAGTGATGTACATACAGAGTGATTATTTAATGGCAAGACGACGTTTTAATAATTTGCCGTTTCATACACATCGTAGCAGGCGATTATGCGTGCATGCGCGTAGTAGACACTTCCGTCATCTCCAAATTATTGAGTCAATGATTTCCTGCCATTCTTTTATTTGATTTTCTATTATTTTATTTGATAATTCGATGACGTCGTCTCGCCATTAAATATTCACTCTGTATGTATATTGATATTTGAATAATAATTTTTGTTCGAATTAAAAATAGTGAATTCATATTATTGCACCCTTCCATAAATTACTGGGTACGCCGGTGAGAATGTATATATTTGAGCGCTTGTTTTGGCACCTCTTACAGTGGGGCGCCCTGGGCCTGTGCCCGTGTCACCCCTGCTTTCACCACTGCTGGTAAAAATGCATTGTATGATAAAAGTGAACATCGGAATAAACTTATACCTCCTGTAGATTTCGCTGAATATACAACGTTTGTAAAAGCGGCATTTATAGTGATAATTTATTTTGATGAATGTATTTTTATTCATTTAAAACAATATATATATATATATATATATATATATGTTTTTAATTAATTGTCCATTAATGCAGCGTTTCTCAACCGGGGGGCCGCGAAGTCATATAAAATCGAAGCATGAAATTATAATAGAAAAACGCTCAATTTTGCAAGATATATTCATAAATATATGACATTTATATTCATTAAAATATACCTTTTAAACTTAAATAAAATAAATTATACTTATTTTGACAACTAATTAAAACGGTTCGCGTTGGAGGTAGTTCAACATCCTATTATCACCTCTGTCTTCCCATTTTACCATATAGGCCGTGTCTCCAACGCTATAGCTCTGAAATTTTAATAAATCCTCAATCAAAATGTATAACTATTTATATAAAGATACAAAATAACAAAATATAAACTATTTTAGATCATGTAGTACCAAGTAACTTACAAATTTAACGTTATACCTCACCTTCAATAATAAAAAATAGTGTATTGGGCCCGGTAGTTCAATTTCAACCACCTGTGTACTATTGATAAAATGTTAATATATGTGTTTATTCTCATAAAGAATTATTTTAAGCAATTCTGTTCCTTATTTATTAATTGTTAATGACTATATTCCTTAATGAGCTTTATCAGGATTAACCATCTTGATATGTAGTGATACGTGATTTTTGCAAGTGGCATCTTCATTTTTTTCTGACGTTTTTAGTTATTTTTAAGTGATAAAAGTGCAGAAAATACTTGAAATAGTGTGTTATAGTGTAGACTTTACTGTTTGGAGTCCATGCAGACAAAAATTAGAGCGACTGGAAAGGTATTTGTAGAAATTTTTGTTAATTTTATAATGTAAGTCATTGTTATGTAGAATGTGCTTTTATGGACAATATAGAAACACATACATGCATACACTATCGGCTATAACTAGAGAAACAAAACTATTTTTTAAATCATTTTCATAAATCCCGATTATTGACTAAATGAATATTGAATTATATTGGTATAGCAACAACAATTTATAAGTTAGAACCTGCTCTTAAAAATATTTGTTGTACTGGTAGAATAAATAAAATAATTATATATATATATATATAGGGGGGCCGCAGAAAATATTTAAGTTATTTTGGGGGGTCCTACGCCAGAAAAGGTTGAGAAACACTGCATTAATGGGTTAATGGTTTGGGCCAGTCCTACACTGTATAATAGATCCTGTAAATTAAAATGAGGATAAAAGTTTCAAGTCTATAGATTGCAATTCATAATATGGTTAATAAATAAATATAATGTAATAAATTAGACATTATCTATTGAAAGATTCACGGCCAAGGCTAATTTATCAATTCCGCACCATTAATAATCTTATGTTCTTTTTAAGTCAGATGACACAAAATAAACAATTATGAAACATATTGATTATTTTGTAAAAAATTGTTATAATCAATTTTGCAATTAATAACACTGAATATTATTTGTCAAATTAGTGCTAATAAAATTCGTTGTAAATAGATCTACTATAAATGTTTTTTATATTAATGTTGTACTATGAAAACAAAATATGTAGAAATTTTATGAGGAAATTAATAATTTATAATTCATTCAAAAGTAGTTGGAATAGACATGTTTTTATTAAAATTTTTCTAGATTATTTTTTAGATTTTCTGATATTTAATTTTTTTAAATATTAATCTTCCCGCCCTTTGTCCCGGATTGGAATCATTAGCAAATAGTCACCCCATCCATTAAACCAACTGATTACGTCATGGAACTATAAAAAACCCAGTAGACAAAATTATTCTAATAAACTAGCGTCGGCAAATCACCGCACTTACGTCACACGACGTAACAAACGATTGCATTGTTCCAGACAATACAGTCGTTTGTTTCGTGGTGTGACGTAAGTGCGTTGATTCGCCGACGCTAGTATACCTATTTTACCCGTAGCTACCAAATATTAATTTTATAAAATATGTATTAAACTGAAAATATTTCAAGTTTATAAGTAGCGCTCCCTATATTTGAATATTTTAGCTTTATCTCCCCGTAAAGATTTGTTTTCTTCTAGTAGCGGTACCTCAATCTAACGGTCATAATAAAGTGTTTTTTTTTAGTGGTTTGTTTTTCGAATTGGCAACACTGTTTCCAGCGACGGTCATTTTGATAGCTGACAGCTGATTTTTGCTCAGGTTGGTTTACCATTTCAACATGAATAAGACTTAAGCAACGCTTGCAAATTGTGCAAATTTATTTCGAATATATCGAAAATCGTGGTTCAGTTCACGAAACTTACCGTGCGCTACGTCCATTTTACGGTTGACATAATCGTCAATCCGAGCAAGTAATTCGAATAACCATGGATCGTTTTCGCACTACGCCTACTCTAATTGTTAATAAGCATCCGCAGAGACGTCGCACCGAAGAAGCTGTTGCTGCTGAGGATCGCAGTATTGAGGAGGACTCGAATGAGTCGATTATTCATTGTGCACAGCAATTAGAGCTCTGTCCATCCACTTTATGGAACATTTTGCGGAAATATCTTGGTTTACGAGCTTCCGAGATACAACTCGTGCAAGAGTTG
Source organism: Liopterus haemorrhoidalis (assembly GCA_963971575.1). Classification (NCBI taxonomy): domain Eukaryota; kingdom Metazoa; phylum Arthropoda; class Insecta; order Coleoptera; family Dytiscidae; genus Liopterus; species Liopterus haemorrhoidalis. Next base: position 190,878,786 of record OZ020611.1, read on the forward strand.
AAGCCGCATGACCATCGTGTGCGTCGTACATGCGGTGAATGGGCCGAAATCGAGATTGATCTTGATCCCCATTTTCACCACAAAATTTTATTCAGCGATGAGGCACATTTTTGGTAAAATAGCTACGTCAACAAGCATACTTGCCGCTTTTGGAGTGAAGAAAATCTACAAGCCATTATTGAGACGTCGTTACATCCACAAAAAGTCACTGATTGGTGTGCTTTATGGGCTGATGGAATCATTGGTCCTTATTTCTTCAAAAATGATGCCGGCCAATCAATGAAGACCGCTAAAGAGCCATGATTACTGACTTTTTCTTTCCCCAATTGAATGGCATTAATGTGGAAGAGCTCTGGTTTCAACAAGACGGCGCAACATGCCACACCAGGCGCGCCTCCATCGATTTATTGAAGGAAACATTCGATAAGCGCATAATTTCGCGTAATGGACCTGTAAATTTCCCTCCAAGATCGTGCGATTTAACACCTTTGGATTATTTTTTGTGCTGCTCCAAAAAGTGGTCGAAAATTGGACTTTCAGATTGCACTGTCTTATCCAGCCGCGGTGCCTATATGCCCGAAATCATATTCAAACACTAATGGCATAAAATTATCTTTACAATTAAGCCTTTTAAGTTTTATTTCATTTTAAAGATCTATACCTATAAAAAAAAAAACACCCGTTGTGACGATAAATGACGTCACGCAGCGGAAAAAATACGAAGGCAAACCGGAACAATTAGTTTGTTCACCAGGACATTGTGCTCGACAAACCGGGACATGCCTAGGTAAACCAGAACGTATGGCAACCTATATATGACTGTCGCTAGATGACGATACCGCTACCCTTGGAAACCAAAGCTTACTCCCCAAATAACTATCATATTGAACAGTGGCGGCATTACAAATGTTGCCCCCCCCCCGCAAAAAAATTAGATCGGCCGCCCAACCTTATGTGATTTTTTTTCTTTTCGTATCTAGCGTTCCATAATTTTGAAGAAATTTAAACTAGGATTCTTCTTACACAAAGAATCATTTTACTTAATAATAATTTACTTCATATTTCATTATGAATATATAAGAAAAACAATAATATCAAACAAATGAAACATAGACAAAACAAACCAAAACTAGATATAAATAAATAAATCAATTTAAAACGTTAAGGCGCGGTCTTTCCACTAAAATACTAAAGTACTATTGTTGACTAAAGTGATAAAAAACTATCTACGAAATTCTGCTGGAGAAGAACGCTTACATATCGTGTATCGTTGTTGAGCATTGAGGCTGAAATTGCTCAAGAAATGGGCATTAAAGACTTAATTAGAGATTTTGCTAATTTAAAATCCAGAAAGAAAGATTTAGGCCCGGTTTTTCCACCTTCAGATAAAGTTCCAGGTAACTATCTGACAGATAAGGTTATTTGTAACAAATAACCGTATCTGTCAGATAATTACCTGGAACTTTATCTGAAGGTGGAAAAACTGGGCCTAAATCTTTCTTTCTGGATTTTAAATTAGCAAAATCTCTAATTAAGTCTTTAATGCCCATTTCTTGAGCAATTTCAGCCTCAATGCTCAATAACGATACACGATATGTAAGCGTTCTTCTCCAGCAGAATTTCGTAGATAGTTTTTTATCACTTTAGTATTTTTATTGTAAGATTTCGGTAGAACTCAAAATTTCTGTTTCATCCAAATTGATTAAATTTCGAGGTGACATGAATAAAAACAAATTTACAACGTCGTTCATTCCTATGAATCTATTATCAATTTGATTGATAACAATATCAAGAACTGCATTAAATCTATGCAATTATGTAGCGTCTGTAAATAAAGATTAATAAAAAAAAAAAAACACCGATAGCGCCATTCTCGCAGTCTTCCTTTAATCGCGTTATAATAATATTTATTTTAAATGTTATTTTTTAAATTGAATTACTATTTTGAATATGGATAAACAATCTCGCTATTGTTTTGTTGAGGTCTTACTCAACGTAAGATAAAAAAAAATGTTTTTTTTTTGTATTATTATTTTTTTTTTATGTATGCGTTTTATAGTGAAATGTTAATTCTTTATTTTTCAGTATAAAACGCGACTAATATTCTCAAAATTTTCGGCCCCCCCACGTTGCGGGGTCTGGCGGTATGGTAGTTCCGCCACTGCTATTGAAAAAATTTATAGAATAAAAAAGATATAAATGTTTTCATGTATGATTAATATTAAGATATTTTAAGTTTTTTAGTTGATGTCTCGTTTTAGAAGAATAATTTTGAAATGTCATATAACCTATTTTCGAAGTTTAGCTTAGTCTTGAAACCAAATTAAGTGAAAAATGTTCAACCGTTCTGTCCAGTGGCGGATCAAGCCTTCGCCGGGCCCAAGACATTTTTGATTTACGGGCCCCCAACCTATGATTTACGGGCCCTCAACTTATGTTTTACGGGCTCTCAACCTAGAGACGATCAAAGTGAATGCAAAAAAAGGACTTCACCTCCCAAATCCAAGTGAAGAGCAAAAAAAAAAATTGATGTGAAGTGTGAATTTTCACACATTTCAGGGTTTCGCAGGTATTTATTAACTTTGTGATGATTATTTGGGATGCCAAAACAAATTTTATGTCAAAATATATTTTTATGAATTTTAATTCGAATGCCTAATACCATTATTTAAGTTTCTAAATATGTGCAGTTTTTTTTTATATAGAAAGGTTCATTAAGATTTTGAAAATTGCGCCTATGGCTTCCATTGGTTGCTTAAATCATAAGCCTTGCCCTCTGATACCTTCAAATATAGAATTAAATTATAATTTCAACACTTCCCACTGGTTATTAAATTTACGCTTTTAAAAATTAAATGCAACATTTACCAAAATATAATTAGAATTTTGACAAAATAATTTAAACAAAATAAAAAAGCAAAAAAAAACTGAAAAAATAAAAATTGACGGGATTCGAACACAGTTTCTTACACTAGTTTCAACTCACTAAGCGAGAACGCTACCACTGTGCTATACAGGATCACTCGTTTACTATGTTAAATAGCGGATTAAATATATTACATATTTTACTTAAAAACACAAAAAATGCGTTATTTTCCGAAAACATAATCTGATCAAAAATTCCAGTTGTACTATTCCGGTTCACACCAACGTACTTTACTGAGAATTTTTTCAGATTTTTAGTTTAAACCATCTGGGCTACAGGATGTGGGACAAAAAATTTTTTGCACAATTTTGGCAAAAATCGCCTCAAAATAATTTATTTTGCAAAAATAAAATTTTGATCGTTAACCCACTTACCAAGGGCTTTCATTTGATACCCTACACAGAATTGCAAAAAAATATATTGTTTTTCGATGAGCATATATTTGTTTATATTTTTAGGGGGATATGTTTTTTAGATGTTTTAGTATTTTTCCTATGTGCGGGTCAAAGAGTTGTATAAGCATGCCAAATTTCAACTCTCTAGGTTTAGCCGTTTGGCTACAATTTTTACCGAACAGACAGACAGACAGACAGACAGACAGACAGACAGACGACAAAATGACGGTATAAGGGTTTTTTGGTCATACCTACAAAACCCTAAAAAGACCTCACCTCCCAAATCCAAGTGAAGAGCAAAAACAAAGGACCTCACCGTTGAAAATTACGGACCCAAGACAAATGTCTTTTTTGTCTCGGGCGAAATTCCGCCATTGGTTCTGTCTTTGAATTCCGGAAAAACAGACAGATGTTGATTTTTGGCGGATCTATTTAGCATCGAGTTGAATGCGTTAAATATTTTATATTGTTTTAAATTATTGTTTAATAAAATATATAAAAACAAGTAAATATTCCTACAAAAATAAGCCTTGATAAGAAAAATATTGACCAATTGTTGGAGAGATATTTAAACAAAAATAGGAAAAATACCAACTGGCATTTGTCTAAATAATTATGACATTAATATTAAAGTAAAAAAACAAGAAAAAATTCCATATTGCATAAATACGGAAAAATAAGAATGCAAAGTACCAAATATTTATATTTTACGCATTAATATTACATTGGTTCGAATCAGTGGTGGCGCTAGCGGGAGGTTCGGGGGAGAGCCGTCCCCCCAAAATCGCTCTGGCCCCCAGAATTGCTCGAAAAAAAATGTGTGTGCAACAATGCAACAAGGATTTGTTCTTTGTTTTAAAGAAGTCATTACTTATATTTTAGAAGTGAAGACTTTTTTTTGGTCATCACTTGTATTTTCACCTGTACATTAATCCATAATTAACGATAAAAGATGATGATACCCGCCTCAAATATTTCCTAGCCCCTTCACATTTTAAGAGCTAGCGCCGTCACTGGTTTGAATTCTCACCACTAACTCCCATCCTTCGTTATTTTCTCAAGGGTGGACTCAGATTTAAGTATTTAACACTTAAAACGTAAGTACCTGTACAAGGCTAATAAGACAAAACGCTGACTATGTAGCTTTTATATTGTGAAAATGATTTTTGCCGATTTTTATATTTATTCCAAATAATTATTAACATTAATTAATTTTCTAATTAATTAAAATAAATTTTATACTAAACTAGGGATGGGAACGATATATCGATATATCGAAAATATCGATACTTATAAAAGAAATACTTATATAGAAAAATATATCGATATTTTTATATCGATATTTGAAATGCGATATATCGAGCAAAATATCGATATTCGCACAAAATATCGGTATTCTTGTATATTTTTTACATTTAAATATATGCTGTTCACTTTTGTAGAAACAAACTATAGGCTATTCCAAACGTTTAGGTGGAACTAATTTTTGAAATCTAGTAATTTTTATCAATTAATTCAGTATTTTGGTTATTTTGTTTAGGCTTTGAAAATCATGCTCACATTGCAAATTCTAGATTAAATTGATTGTCATTATAAAATGTCCTTTTCATTACATTTTAGTTTTTTGTCATTCTTAATAGAAATTTCCCATTTATTAATTTTTTTGTCTTCAAAATATGGAAAAATGTATTAAAATATTTGACATATGTCATTCGTTTCCATGGTTTCACTGTTGGAATTTTGATTTTTCACATACCAAACCTGAAACATGAAATAACCCAAGCAAGGTCCCTTTTCGTGACAGCCTAAAATAACGAAATTTCCATTTAGTTCCGCCTAATCGTTTGGAATAGCCTGTAAGACGAAATTTTGATTTAAATAATTTGCACCTTTGAAATTGACATGTTGGTATTAAAAAATTATAAAAAATGTCACTTTCTTAATAATGATCATAACCAATAAATCTAAAGTCGGTTTTACAGTGTAAGGAATATTTTTAATTGATATTTAAAGACCGTAATACACTATAAAAGTAACCAAAAGATCTGGTTTGTCCTTACAAAAGTGAACAACATATATATATTTAATTAAGAGAGCTGTTAACAAGGATAATATTAGAAAGTTGGTTAGTATCTAGGTGAGTACCAACTGTAAAGTGATTGTCTGTCAATTGGCGACTTCTTTTGCCGCCAAGCCAACCAAAAAATATGTAATTTATATATCTTACATGTTACGTGTTAGTTATTTCGATATACCGAAAATATCGATATTTTTACTTCGATATATATCGAATATCGATATCACACTTACGATGTATCGAATCGCGCATATATCGATATTCAAAAATAAATTCCCATCCCTATACTAAACTCAAACATGTATTACCTACCTTTTTAAAGCTTTTTCAAAAAGCTTTACTTTTTTATTAATTTTTATTGATTTTAATTTTTTTTTCTACCAATTTATCTGCTCTGTTCATCACTTAGTCGTTGGGAACATATTATTAGGTAGAATCATAAATAATTCCATATATTTTTGTATATTAATTTTATTTTTAAGTAAATAAAAGACAACACTTCTGTTATAATTACCTCGTTTGCATCGTTTGCCTGTTCCCATTTACCTGGGAGATTTTGGCTTTTCGTAGAATTCGACCGGTTTTCATGTAAAAAATTCTTGACGAACTGTCGATCTGTCCAACCTGTTGTCCATTATAGAAATTTGTCCCCTTTGCCGAGTTAAGTTCAAATGATAATAATCCGAAGGGGCAAACGCAGGTGAGACGAGTCAAGCTCAAATAATTTTTAACGTAGAATAAATCGTAGATTTTCGATTAAATTGGTAGAAAATAATGGATTATGAAATTTAAAAAAAACATACACTCGCCGACAAAAAAATGGGATTGTCTTTATGTTGTATTTTAAAATTTGATTATACTTTATCTCAGAAAGACTGATAGTAATAAATCATTTTGTCAGGCAGTTACCAGTGGCGTGCATTTTTAAACACGTTTAAATTGGTTTTGTGTATTTCTATATTACTATTTATCATTTTATTAAACGCACGCCTGTGACCTTATTTATCATATCATTAAACACACCCCTGTGACCATATTTTTCCCTAAAATTTTAGAGTAAAATTTTTATGATTTATTGTGTTTAACCCTAGTTCGTATTCCCATGTAATATGTGCGGCACACTCGGTTGTTTTTAACAATATTTCGTTTCGAACTATTCATATTTTGTCGCTTTTGTTTTGCCGCTTCTGTGTGAAAAAACAATAACTTTTTACAAATAATAAATTTTATTACTATCAGTCTTTCTGAGATAGAGGATAGTTACTCATCTCAGAGATTTCTAAACTCCTACAAGTCTTTCTTTTTTTTGTGCAATAAAATAAAAATGTGTTCGGAAGACGTTGTACGAGCTGCGCTATTACATGAAGATGGCCGCAGTACGGGAATATCGCTGGTGTTTTTGGAGCTAAAAACTATATTAAATACGCTATAAAGCGTCGTCAGCGAACAGTCCAAAGACGACTAAAGCCGCACTCAGAACTCTTAAATCAATAGCTTATGCACTGTATCTTATGGACTGTTCACTGTCACCAGCAAGTTTGTCATATGATAAGACGTGAAACCGTTCAGACCTCCAAATTTAATACGCTGTTTGTTGTAGAATGTGCATAATTTTCTAAACTTACAGCTAGTGAGATGTTTTAATGAGACAGACATATCAACACATTTGCTATCGCATTCTATCAGTGACACCGTAGTTATCGAATGCCTTTACATAACCTAACATAATGTCATCATTAACAAATCTTGTTCTAAATTACAAAGACGGACAGTAAATATGATCAATTTAGATAATTAGGTAGTTAAAATCTAAGACAACAGAATTATAAGAACGATAATACATATAAAATATTTTACGAAGCTAAATAGTTGGTTTCAAAATTCACAGATGGCGGGATATTCGTAACGTACTAATTTATAACAGATGTGAACGGTTAAAAGAATGCATTAAAACATAAGTCAGAGCGTAACAACGAACAGTCTATAACTCGTTAATTTAAAGAAGTCTGAATGCGGCTTAAGGAAACAATCTTGTTTTTAAGAAATAACTGTATTGTTAAAGCACTGGTCGGTAGATGACTTTATTCTCTTTGTTTCAATAAAGTCCCTAGATTACTAGGCCTTCAGAACACTCGTTCTTCGCAACTCATTTTTGTACAATATACTGCTATAGTTTGCGTCCGGTCAGTTCAAATGCTCACAAGCGAAATGCAATCTTCTAACTCGATAATTTGCGAGAAAAGCCTGGCAAGGTGCAGGTCTTCTGGATACCCAGAAGATTTTATTTATTTTACATCGGTTTATTTCTACAACGAGGCTACTCGTCGATGCCAGGGGGCGAGCTCCTACACCTGGATAAGGGGTGAATGACTGTGAAAATGGGATTAAATGTAAACATATTAGTCTCGCCGAACAATACCACCAACGGAGAATCGAACCAGCAACCTCACAATCCCGACTGTTTTCACCAGTCCGAACTGTATGATTTAACGATTTCGGTCACTCCGTTGAAATCAATGATTAGACATCCAATTTATGCGGTTTATCTATGACTGGGGTTGTACATCGAAGGCAAAACATCGATGTTTAACATCGATGTTAACATCGGCGCTTACTATCGATGTTGAAAAAACATCGAAGGAAAAACATCGATGTATCGGAAACATCAATGTTTTTAATATTAAAAAAAGCTATTTATGAATATTATGTAGGTTTTATTTATTAATGTAAAGATAAAATACGAAAAAAGTAACACATAATACACAAAAAGCATTTATTAGATTTTGAAATAGAAATATTCCTTTTTAATAGTAATTAATTTCACATTAATATTATTATACCCAATATAATAATCCTAATTTGTACCTACAGTCTATTCCAAACGATTAGGCGGAACTAACCGCAATTTTCATTTTTGTAATTTGTCATTAGATATTTTTTTATATATTGAAATTGACTTTTCCTGAACAAAATGATCAAATGCTTCAATCAATCGGTAAAAGTAACTAGAATTGAAAATCTAGTTTCGCCTAAACCAAAGAAACAGACCTTACTATTTTTACATTTCTAAAATGAAATATTGGATTTTATTAAAATACTAATATAGTAATCTTAATGTTAATTTTATGTTATTTAACATAAAAACAACACTGTCATACACAATTATTTTTATACTTTTTTAAGTTGAAATAAAGTCTGTTCCTTTGGTTTAGGCGGAACTAGATTTTCAATTCTAGTTACTTTTACCGATTAATTGAAGCTTTTGATCATTTTGTTCAGGAAAAGCCAACTTTAATATATAGAAAAATAGCTAATGACAACTTACAAAAATCCAGGGATTGGCGGAATAACAACTGGGAAAGTGTCAACAAAACTGAAAAAGAAAAAGTGTGTTGGCGTCGTTGGTCGTTCGCATTGTTTGCAAAAATTAGAAGTTTCTTCTTATTTTTTCGTATTCTGCTAACTGCTAAGAAGAATAAGAACTAACACTATTAGTATTGTTATATCACAATAGATGACGCTTATATTTTGTGTACTAATTTTAATAAAAATTAAATTTTTAAGATTCCAGCGCCTCTAGCGGTAGTTTCTGAATTTCAAAGTTTAAACATCGACATCGGTAGTAGACATCGATGTTTTATCGATACTATCGCCAGCTGACTATCGATGGTAAAAACATCGATGTTTTTAAAACAAACATCGATGTTTTCGATACATCGATGGTTTTTTCCCATCCCTATCTATGACTAATATTATTATTATTTACTCCTTTAGTTGAGGATACATTCGGGTCAAAAACATGAAGAAAGAATAAAGTTTCTTTTTAAAATATTTTTATTGGAGCAATGACCAACATCTTTTACAACATTTAGACATCTGCACAATACAACATTGACACATTTAGCTAAACTACAACATTTTTAGATATCGTAGAAAGAAGATGTAAAAGTACAAAATTTAATATATCTCTTTTTTAAATACTCATTAAAATATAAACTGTACATATATGTACTGATCGCTCTAAAATGTTTAAATGTTGCCTCTTGCATCATGGCATGCAAATCATTTTAGGACGATCAGCCTACAAATACTACATAGACTTCGACAACTATAGGCAGGCAGAATGGCAATAGGAAATATTCTCGGACACTAGTCTTAGCGCTTAATCATAGAGCAAATAAGAGTACCGCATTTTGATGTGAACCGGAATAGAATGCTCCGAATCTTTGGTAAGTCTTTTGACATTAACATGTAATAAATTTTTAATAAATTTTGTAATAAATTTCATACACGAAGTTTGATAAAAATATATACGCGAAATGCGTGCGTTGCGCAATATCTGTAAGTAAAGCAAGATTTGATATGATGCAGTTGTCATTTGTGAGTTGACTGCCGTTCAGTTTGTTTTGCTAAGTTATTTCGTTAGAATTTTATCGTGGTTTCTCAAATTTTTACTCCCGGTGATTTTTAAAATGGTCCTGATCGAAGAGTAGCGAGTTTGTGCGAAATTTTGTTTTAAAATTACGTCAATTGTCGTCAATTGTCGCTCTAGTCACTCTCTTGAGCGACAAAAAACTTTAATTCTTAAAAATAGCTTTTGGAGAAGATGCTCTGAGTAGAACTGTGTTTTAGTTGGTTCGGACGTTTTAAAGATGGTGGAAACTGAATCAATGATGATGAGACTTCGGGTAAGTATTCAATTTTTAAAACCGATGGAAAATTTATCCATATTCACGAATTAATCCGTATCAATCGACGTTTGATTCTTACAGAGAATGCAGAAAAAGTAAGAATATCATACGGCTCTTGCTTGACAATTTCGTAAATGTTTTGGTATGTGTCGTGTTGTTGCAAAGTTTGTGCCTAGTATTTTAAGAGAAGACTAAACATGAGACCAGTGTGATAACTCAGAAGAACTTCCTGCAAGGCAATACCTTGACCCTGACTTCATAGATAATATCAACACAGCTGAAGACAGATGGATTTACAGCTAACGTGGAAACAACACGTCTCGCAATGGAAAACACCTGTTTCCGAGATTGACGAAAATTCGGCATATCATGTCGAATATGAAAGCCACATTCTTTGGAAGAAGCGGCCTGAAAGATAAGATTAAATCATGGAAGTTGCATCATGACAACGCACCAGCTCACACTTCCCTTATGGTTCGGCAGATTTTCACGAAGAACAAAGTCATTCTCGTCTCCCATCCACCATACCCAGTTAATTTGGCACCATCTTTTTATTTTTTTTATTCTCATAACTGAATAATTTGACTAGACGATTAAAGAGAGAAAACATTGGAAACTGGTTAAAAAAACAATCTTTTTTATCAAACCTCGTAATGTAGACATAAAGAGATAGATTATTGTTTAGATGTTAGACTTACGCTTCTGTACTGCGTCGTGTGTTTTTCGTCGTTGAAGAGCTGTTAAAAAAACAACATATTTCTGTCTCCATACATATTAGGGTACATTCGAGTTGCACAGAGTAGAGCGAGCGCTGAGCAAACAGTTGACGGTGACGTCATAAATAAAACACTGCCGGCGCGCAACAACTCGAACATGGAGCGAGCATGGATTGTGACGTAATATTTATAAAATATAATCCTACAATTTTAGGCGGTGTTTTTACTACCAGTCATGAATCAAAATATGTACTTCGATTTGCCGTTGAATTATTTTTCAATGATGAAGTTAATGAATCTGAATAATTAATTTTAGAAAAAGTATGGGGATTTGCGGAAAATACGGTTCAAATCACATTTTTGGTATCTCCTACAATTTTCGAAAATAATCTTGGAAAACTGAAAGCAGTGCCAGATGAAATTCATCTGAGCCTAGTTAATTATTTTTATGCTGAGTTTACAAACACAATACAGCTTTCGAAGTTAATAGAAATGTCACAAATACGAAAAATGGTAGTACTTTTCCCGCCGTTCCCTCACTTTTTTCCGTCATACTCCATATGCCCGGTCTTAAAACCCCGAACACATAGAGCGTACTCTAAATACACCCTCGATCGAAAAACGAATGCAATTGAGTGTACTCCAAGAGTCAAATCGAACAAGTTTGAGTGCACAGAACATGCTCGGAGCACTCAAATCGAATGTACCCTTATGCAATGCGCTTTCTTTTTGTTAAGACGTCAAACGTCAAATAGGTTGTCAAGTCGCTGTTGAAAACACCGTTGCCTAAGTTACAATAGAAAAAGTACAACTTTCTGTGTCAATATAATAATATTTGCGCCAAAACAAGATATTTGAATTCAACCAATAAAACTCGTCATACAGCGACGCAAAACGCAATAATGGAAACTTAGCATTGACCATTTTAAGCAATACTAGTTTCCATTCTGCTTCGTTGCGTTGATGCAGAAAATAACTTTTTTTTTTATACTGGGCGTTCTTTTAAATTTTTTTGTTAAATGAAAAGCGCCAAACGTTAGATAGATTTAAAAGTAGCTATCCAAAGCAGTGCTTACACTACGACAATCAAAAGTCAATATTTTTCTTCCTAAAGAGCAATTTCCTTTTCTAATAGTTGCAAAAAGTTCAACAGTGTTCAAATTTCTGCGTCACCGCAGTTACATTTAAGCCAAAACAAGATCAACTAATAAAAACTCGCGATGCAGCAACGCAAAACGAACAATGCTGTAATGGAAATTTAGCTTAACATTTTAGAAAAACATAATTCTCATGGGGAAAGGGCGTATCCTTTCTAGCTTTACTTAGAAATCAGATATTCAACACTGACTATAGACACTAATTCCAAGAATATAGACATCTATTGGCCACTCCACCCCTATTTCTAGTAACAAGAAAATATAGTTCTAACAATAAAACAAAATTTATTTCATCATGTGTTATAAAATAAAAATATTTTACTAAAACTAAAAAAAAATTACAAAATATTTAATATGATTGCGCTATTTTTATTACAACATTTAATAATAAAACTAAAATATAAATTTGAGTTATTATACAAAAAGTAATATTTTTGTGACCCAGATAAGGTTCAAAAACATAAGCATGAATGTCATTGCCATCTCTGGCAGATTAATAAATTTGCAATATAAAATAATACAATTTTTAAAATAAAAATAACAATTTTTTATTAAAATAAAATTTAGAGTTTTTAACAATTTGATTAATGAAATCTATTTTTTGTGAATATATGTGAAATGATACTAACTACTCTGTATAGAGAAAGAATTGCGTCCAAGGTTTACTATTTTTATTCCCAGCTATTTTTTTATTAGTTTCCTATCTAAATATTTTAGATACTACTAATAATAATAGGGGAATATACAATAGCACGACAAAATATGTACTTCTAAGTTCGAAAGGCTCGATGGTCGAGCGACAAATGTTGTACCACAAAATACCTATTCCGCAAGACAAATTACGTCATTATAACAACAAATAAGTTCACGACAATTTAGGTTCTTTGCACGACAGAAGATAACATTTGAACGAGAGAAGTTGCAGTGAGCATTAAATCTGAACAGTAGGATAAATGTACCAAAAAAATTATTCTCTTTTAGAAAACATAAACATTATAAAAAACATATATATTTTTTTAAATCTGGTCAGTTAAAGCCTTCTAAACCTTACAAATGCTAGACAGGAGCAAACAAACTCGTCATTTTGCTATTCAGTCACTTAAATGGTAAAGTATTTTTTTGAATTGTTTAAATGACAACCAACATAACCTTACTTTCCGTACCGTGTTAGTCTTTATACGTAATCACAGATAGCGTACCGAGTTTTGTCGTTCACCTGCATATTCTGTCGCTCAACTACATATTTTGTCGTGATTTAAATATTTTGCCGTTACTGCCATATTTTTCTGCCATTCTTAAAAGCTAAGTTAATAAACTTTATTTTGTCGAGCCGAAAAATGGAACCCATAATAATAATAGGTTGCTGAAGCCTAAGAAAAACGTAGGAAAAATAAGAAATATTAGTTAGTTTTGTAAGTTCAGTCGGCACTATATGAACGTGGCCAACGTGAAGTTTCAACTGGTTCTCTTATATCTGTATAAACAGTTACTCATTTTTAGAGTTTGGTATATGAAAGCAAGAAATTCTTAAACCGTCTCGTATAACTTGTGGTCTTGCCACCGACCACCGACTTATATAAGAACACTACGGTAGAATCGTAGCCATTCGCTAGACCTAGAGAGTTGAAATATGCCATGTATATACAGTTCTTTTACCCCGCATATAGTAAAAATACCGAGACTGAGATAAATAGAGAGTATGGGGTATCAAATGAAAGCTTTCGATGCATGGGCATAAGAGAATTTAGTTTCAAAATAAAAATCAGACGATATTCGCCAAAAAAAAAAAAAAAAACTATCGTCCCCCAGCTTATTTGTCAGAAGGGTTTAAAAATTACATCGATCTGCATTATTGGAAATTTGTGTAGATTTCTGAGTACAACACCAGAATAGTCCAACAGGAATTTTTAATTATATTATTTACTCGAAATACAGCGATTTTTGACCCTGATTTTTTTTTTCTTTATAAAATTTTGTGAGGGTCAAAAGATTGCCCTTAAAACGTCGATTAAGGAACAAACAGTAATTTTTAATCTCTTTATTATAAAGATTTTGATATAAAAATTTGAAAAAAAAAAAACAACTATGTAAGGCACATTGATGTGAACCGGAATGGTTCAGCAGCAATTTTTCTCAGATTTTTTTTCTTTTGCAATTTCATGTAGGATGTTGAATGAAAGCTTTTAGTATAAGCTCTTACAATAAATTAACAGACGATAAATGACTTTCAAAATATTGTTCCAGACATTCGAAACACCGATATACCTGCGAAATCTTGAAATGTGTGTATATTCACTCTTCACATTAATTTTTTTAAATGTCACGTTAGGTATTAAATGAAAGCTCTTAGTTAACTATAGCTATATATTAAACAGATTAACGCACGAAAAATTATTTTCAGTACATTAGTCATTTAGACGTGATTATAGTATTCACCCCCCCCCCCCTCTAGACATTAGACATTCGGGTCCTTGTTGGCCGCTATCTTTTCCTGGATGTGTGAAAAATCACACTTCACATCAGTGAATATAAAAACTTAAATCTCTTTATTCTCTGATATAGTGCGTCTAAAAAAACAAAAGCCCCGGAAAATATGTGAACTAATATGAAAAATATTAGGCGGGTTTTAGTCCGACCAATTAGCGACCACCATAACCAACCAATATCGCGACTATAATTACCGAAACAGCGCCACTATCGCCTTCTGAAATTTTGACACGAAAAAGGATAGTCATCTGTCAACGTATGTAAACAGTATTGGTTTATAATCAATTTTTGGTCTAATTTACGTTTTCTTGCTGTTTACAGTATATTTAAATTATAACCGAGTATTAAAAAAGTGTATAAATATATGTGAATCCATTTTATGATAAAATTTGCTGCTTGTAAATGAATATTTTCAGAGGTTATATATTGTATATTGGTGCCGGCTTATACTCACAGAGAAAATAAAATGTTATACTTTGAACTTAAAACATTTATTTGAACACTTAATATCTACACATATCTCAAGAAATTTTATAGAAAGAGAACTTGTAATTTATTCTACACAAGAAAACTGTCAAATATTTGCAAACTAACACAGTTATGGAACACTCCCATGAAATAACAAGGGGTTTTAATTATATTAACAATAATTTACACAACATTAAACGATTTTCTTGCACATGTGAGACAGGGAAAATGAAAAATTCAACGTTAAAAACTTGTTTAAAATCATCTGAACAGTATAAATTCCCTTCAATAGAAACACAATTTTAGAATCACTGATAATCTTTCAATCTAATATTCGAAAATGTTCTTCCTGTGATTGACTACCATACACACAACAAGGAGTATTTAATCTTTTTTTCTTAAATTTATCACTTTTTTCGCTGTAAAAATGGAGTGAGACTGGACAGAAACAATAAAACACATGGTGAATTATACGTAAACAATGACAGTAACCTTTTTCGAAGTGTTCGCTTTTTTGCCGCTAGAGGGATACACGTTAAGTTGAGTCACCAATACTCTTAGATGTATGCTGATGTATTATTTTCGTTTTAGTATTTGTTTTATATATTTTGTAATAGATACAAGTTTAACTGGGTCATATTTATTATAAATGTATAGATATTATATATAATAGTTATTTCATTAGTATTTACAGTACAAATTTCTAAACATAACCTAAAACCGGCGTGAATCATATTTATAAAAATGAGTGTACTTGCAAAATGAACACAGCGACGTACACGCCTATTTAGGGTTTTTGTTTGCTTAGACACACTACAATATATTTAGGGAATATAAAACAAAAAATATTATTTAGTTCCTGAACGCAATCCTCAAACTATACAGACTAAGTATAGACACTGAATGACACTTATTGTGAACAGTGTTGTATCGAGACAACATTGCCACTTATACAACATCGATGACTACTTCTACATAATGATCCCGACTTGAACTTGTTATGTTTCGTTGAAGGCAACGAAGTATAGAAAAATATCTATGTACATTAACTAACTCAGAAGACTAACTAAAGTGTGCTACATTGTGATACAACTTCTCAGTTCTGTCATAAAGTATGGCACTTGGTTTGAAATATACAATACCTAATCTATTTTCAATATATTTGGCTAATTATATAAAATAGTTATCGTTAGAAGAACAAAGCAAAATATTTCCGTAACAATTAATTGTAACTTTGCGATAATTTTAAGTAGCTACAAAATCAAATACAGACATACTTTATTATTATGACATTATTTCATTCGTCATTTGTACTACAGTTGTTCTGTGTAAATGATCCTCATCTTGCGTTGTTTCGCTTTGCGTTATTTTAAAAGAAAAATCAATGATCGAATATCCTTTCATCCTATAACGCCGAAATTTTATTTTGAGAGAAAAAAAAAAAACTTATTTCCATAATTATTAACATATAAAAAGTTAAAAACATTTAAAAGTCCCCAATATACATTTTTTTTTTACATTTTACTAAATCGTTCCATTTGTTTTTGGATTTATAATACATGCGTATAGAATAATTACATACATTTTACATACTTTATACAATTTATATACAAAAAAATATCAACACTGTAAAAACTACTCATCGCTAAACGCTCACGCCCAAGCGAACATTTAGTAACATTGCACAATCTGTTGCTGCTAAGCATATACAGCCTTGGACAAATGTATGGGGCAACCTACGTTTTGTTGAATTTTATGATTATTACAAGAAAATTGGTAAATAAAATAATACATACAGCTTTTAATGACAACTTTAATCAAAATTATTAATATTTAGTGGTACCTCCTCGTGCTTTAATTACCGCACGTACCCTTTTAGGTATACTGTCCACAATTTTTTTTACATACATCGGATTGTACATTGAACCATTTGTACACAATAATTTTCTTCAATTCTTCGTTTGATTTGCATTTGTAAAGAGACACCTTGTTTTTCAGAATCGACCATAAATTTTCAATTGGCGATAAATCTGGTGATTGGAGGGGCCATGCAAAAAGTGGCACATTGTTTTTGGAAACTCATTCATTTGTTGCTTTGGCTTTGTGACAGGGGGCATTATCCTTTTGAAAAACATATTCCGGATTGTCATCATCAAATAATTTTAATGTTGATGGTTCAAAACTTCATTGAGCATGGTAATATAACGAGCAGAATTCATGCGTCCCTCGCACAAAAAGATATCGCCTAAGCCACTGGCGGACATGCACCCCCAGATCATGATGCTGCCACCACCTAATTTGACCGTAGGGATGATGTAGTCAGTATGAAAAGCTTCACTACATTAAACTATATAGGATTTTCGCCCATTCTTCAGGCGTCCAAATTAAATGTCTTTTGGCCCACTCAAGGCGAAGTTTTTTGTGTCGCTCAGACAACAGTGAATTTCGGCGAGCTCTTCTTCCATGCAAATTAGATTCTACTAGACGTCTTCTAATTGTTCTAGAAGAAACTAACTTCTCTATGCTTCCACAGATCACCAGCCAGCTCTTTTAACGATATTGAGAGTTTACGAAGAGCACTTTTCTTTATAAAACGATCATCTCTGGAAGTGGTTGCACTATTTCTTCCGGTTTTTTGTCTGTTTTCATAAGTATCAGTCCCTCGGACCCTTTTGATAGTAATTTGCACGGCTTTCCTTGAACTCTACATTTTTTTTTAAATTTTCACCTGCGACTGTCCTTGTGAATCAAGCAATACAATTTGACTCCTTTCTGCCACACTGAGTACACGTTTTTTAGCCATAATACGATTAAAAATATTCACTTGAACTCAATAAAACAGTGTTCACTTGAAACACATGTGTAATAATGATCCAAGCCCTAGTTGTTTATTTTTATGTAAACAAAACGTAACAGATCTGAGTCTGCATTTATTTTTATTTCAAAATTTATCATAACTCTGTTTACATTCGGGTTATCTGGTTAGACGTACGTGTTTTAGAATGTGTCGATGATATTTTAAAAATATTTTGTCAAATATATACAAGTTATACCATACATAAATTTAGTTGTTATATTTTAACTGAATGCGTGCTCCATACATTTGTCCCAGGCTATATAAGCAACGCGTGCTATTAGTAAGGTACTTGCCGCTAAATTGTCCGACTACCAGTTGGTATTTGTAGTAGAAAGTGTGATGATTTCGTCGGTATCTACCATTATAACCAAACATATCGGCCATTTTGACGACTAACCGGGTTTGAAAATCGGCCAATTTTATTTTTATTATTATTGTTAGACATGTATGATGGAGCAAGAAACCCATGGCTGATAGAGAAGCTGATTATCAACATAACAAATCTATAAAAAAAAAACTTTTTAAATTACTCAATTTATTGTACTTCTAAAATGCGCAAACAAGAACACAAAAAAAGGAAATAAAATGGTACAAAGAATTAATCTACGGTCTTCCATCCATAGAAGTCACTAAGAGGTTTTAATTGATTATTTGGAACTAAAGTTGTGTTTGCATATTTAAAAAATCAGCTGTGGCCACCACAGGACCGACCGCCATCGTAAAGTACTTATATAAAATACATTCTAGCAGCAGAGTAGAAATAACTTGGCCTAATATTTTTTAACAGAGATATTATTTATCATGACCATGGAAACGTTACATATAAGTATATAAAATTTCGAACAATTTTACAAAAATTATTCGAAATTTTTTGTTTTATCAAAAAACGTCTCAAATAAAAATTATTATTTATTGCTTTTATAGCAACTTTTGTTCAATAATTTTTTTCGAAATATTTTTCTGTTGTGAAATATTCACAAAAATGTTAAAATCGACACGAGTAAACTCCCATTTTTAGTCAACCGATTTTTACCAAAAGTTGATCAACTCGTGCCATTGATGGCAAAAGCTTAAATATGAAGTTTCATAAAAATCCTTTCAGCCCAATTTGCTCTGCACGTGTACACAGACAGACAGACGGACGGTCGGACAGACAGACAGACAGACAGACAGACGGACGGACAGACAGACAGACAGGCGGACGGACAGACAGACTGACAGACATCATGCTAAAAATAGTCAAAACGTTATGTAGGGACTTCAATTCGTGGAGATCCATCGAAATCTCGAAATGTCAATATCGGTATGACCACAATACCTCCCTTATATATGTTGACGGTCGGTAAAAATGATAAATAATTAATATTAAAAAGAATAAATAAATTAAATAATTTAAACCTATTTTTGTAAATAAACTCATTGAAATCAGATTTTTTATTTGTTTTTTCAATTTAAACCATCATTAGTCCACTAAGTTCATTCAAAATGTGATTTGTCCAAATTTAAATAACCGATTTTTCGTATTTTTGCTTATTAAAATCTTAATGACATATTTGAATTCAATGATTGAGGCCCTTAAAATAAGTGGGTCAAAAAATTAGGTTCCCAACCTATTGCAGACAGAATTTTAATCGTTTTTGCAATCATCTTATAATTACATTACTGTGACAAAGCACGTTTTGAAAGTTACCTCACTAGTTATATCACTAGCCAGCAGATTCCATATACACTATAAACAATCGGTGTCGATTGGTAAGGCAAGACCGATCGGCCAATTTGCTTATCGGTGCAACCATTCTTAAGCCTTTCCAATTTCTTTTGGCACCAGTAGTCTTCAGCTCTTTTAGGACTATCCCGCGATTTTCTCTCTTGTGGATGTCACTTAAATGTAACATGAGGAACTTCAACTATGTGTTTTCTGATTGTATGTCCATGTTTGAATTTTCTCGCCCTTATCTTTAGGTTTATATCTTTTTAAAAGATTAGTTTCCATGTATATGTGTCTTTGAGAGAAGCACGGTTTAGCACACAACAGAACTTTTTGGACACCTGCCAACTGCTTTATTTCAATATACATTTCACAACGAAATACACAGTTTTAAAATATTTTGTGCCGATCCCAATTTTTAAATTTATTAAGAAAATATTTTGCTTATATTCTTTAACTTAGTAATACATTAGACGAAATTTACATCTAACATTTAAGTACACATTTATTAAAATTTATTTATTTATTTTCATATATAGATATATATTTTACAAGTTTTTAAAACTTTTCATTCTGTCAATTTATGCAAGTTTCATAAGCTGCCTAATAATATTACAGGAATCTGAAAAACAATTAAAATCTACACTTAAAGAATGGGGCAGATATGATCATTTTTACCCAAACGACTTAGTTGTTAGCTGATCAGTATCTTATAGACGTATATAAAGTCCATTTACCGTAACTATGAAATGACGTCACAGTTGGAAAACTCACCTTGTTGCCAATTCGTAAACTGTCAAAACAAGTTAGGTTATATCGAACAACTAAATCTAAACACAATTTAACACAATCTAAACACCTAAATGTCAACCTGACAAATAAAGATTGAACAATCCAATTTCAAACCGGCAACATTGAAAAAATGTACCAACATTAAATAAATAAATGTACTAACTGAGTTATGGATTGATGTTAATTAAAACATATCATAACGTTGGTACTTAAATTAACCAAGTGTGACGTCATTTCATAGTTACCGTAAACCGACTTTAATAAATAATATTTGTGTTCTGGGATGAAATCATTAAGGCGGCGCACAACCCTATAGTTCTCAATAGTTTCTTATATAAAAATAATAATCAGTAACAAAATTAATAACAATCTATATATCAAAATTTGCAGCGAATTTTTCTCTATCTAATAGGATATTTTTAATTGTAGAAAAAACTGTTATGTAATTGTAAATAAGCAAATTGTATTATAGACGCCATTTTGCAAACCAATCGACGCATATTTCCGTACTATGCGGCAAATTGTAGCTAAAGCTTCATTCTACAAATATGTCTATTGTGAAAATTACTTATAGGGGAAAAATTTTAAGATCGTAGCGCCACGCGGATATTTTTGAAACCATTCTTGAACAGATACCACTTGACATTTACTAGTAAATAATAGCGAAAAGTATATCAAAAAACGACAAAAAATAAATAATTGTATGCGATTTTCTGATTTTGTATTAAAATTTTATTATCAAGTATACACACGTACTGTGAGGACATTTTTTTAAAGTGACATTACTTGTAAACATCTTAAATACTACATTTTGTAATCTGGTTTTAAGTTATGGCGGCACAGTTTTCCATTGTCGATTATTTTAATTATATTGGGGGTTTAAATAATAATTCCCGTGTTGTTTACGAAGGGGTAGAAATCTACAATGCTGGGCATATAATATTGTTTGGGATCACTGAGAAAAACAGATAGTTCATACACAGAGTTGTGCATTATAATCAAACCCACACACAATAACAGGAATTTTCAAGATATGCGATAATAAATACAAAACTGAAAATATTATTTGTAGTTACTATCATTAAAATGTAATGAGCAAACTTTCATATAAGGGCTTACTTTTTTTCCAATTTTTAAAATGTTTATCTAAACATCGCGTCGATTTCTAACCTCTTGCTTTCCCAATTTTGTTTAGAACCGTACGGTGTCTCATATTGGTGGAAACAAATGAAACGATATTTCCGGGTTTCTTCTTTTCAATGAATTGCACATAGGCACACAACAATATGTATTATACAATTTTCAATGATTATAATAAAACTTTAAAAACAAACTTCATACAAAACCAATAGACAAAACGAAATATTATCTGTCGCATACAAGTTCATGAAACGCTCACCAGATGGTAGGGTGCTTAGCTGCAAATCCCTATAGTTTTTGTACTTGGTAGTCTATTTTGCTGCCATCTTGAATCTGCCGCGGTTCTCAAAATAGGTGTTAACCCACAAATAGATTTAAAAAATTACAGAACAATATCGTTGATGTCTATTTTTAAGTTATTGAACGATAATATTTTTACAACAAACGTATCTACAATTTAAAATATCCTATTAGATAGATAAAAATTCGGTGCAAAATTTGATGTATAGGTTTTTACTAATTTTATTTCAGATTGTTAGTTTTGTATAACAAACTAGTAACTTCAGGGGGTTATACGAAGCCTTAAGTTCCCTATCCACTGGCAAAAATATGTTTCAATAGAGGGCAACTACGTAGAAAAATAATTTATTTATTTTGAATTTTTATCTTTGTTCAATAAATCAAGAAAAAAAAATCTCCTTTAAATTTCTTCTTTTGATTTGTTGGCTTTGGTGAGGTCACCATTCCGCCAACTCGTTTAAATTTGATTGACCATATATTAATTTTTCGCCTTTGCTCTTGTAATTATAACCTTATTTACAATGTTGTCAACTAGATATATTTAGAATTTCTAACAGGACTCGGATCGGTCTACGCATTAAAACGGTCCATAAAGTTATCCCAGATTTGTTGAGACTTTTCATCCACGAACAAAGCTAATAATAGAAACTAAGGCCAGGCGATGCCGACTGCAAAGTCGGAATTACTCGGATTACACACGAATTTTTATTTCTGTCTTATGACAGAAATCTAATGTTTTGTCCCATTCTATAAGTAAACGAACTTTAGAAATCTTACAGAAAAATCAAAGAATTAAAAAGAAAGTAAAAAAATAACATTTAGTTAAATACGTACTTTTATTACGTGACAATTTTTGGAATGTCTTAAATTAGGTACTATAAGTAAATGAACTTTAGAAAATATGAGCACAAACTATAAACTTTTTAAAATAAAGTTTAATCATATCACCAATTTGTACGTAAAAAAATATATTTATAAAATATAACAAGTATAATGTAAAAGCCTTTCTTGTCTTTTAGTTATCATTTAACATAAACTTTCGAACAGTCACTTAGTATCTTTGAGAACCCTAAACCAAAAAATCAAAGAAAAAACAAAATTCAAAGACATGACTAAAATATCAAAATCTTTGAAATGAAAGGGACAGGATATATTATAGTGAAAACGACAGTTAACAGATGGCGTAATGGGTTAACAAGAATAGAACGTGAAGAAGAGGTCGTCTTTTTTATGGTGGCAAGATGAACTAGCCTTCGTGCAACATAAGAAAAACACAGGCGGATGCTAGTGGATTCCATATGCAGAAACCAAATTTCGTCCATTACGTTATCAACAGTTAGTTTAACACATTTCAGTGGCGTCACTTACTTTGATTTGTTTTTGACTACGCGTATTGTGCAATGTTGTTTGTTAATTTTCGCAATTATTATTTATTTTTCGTACGTTTCTAGGTATACCGTATACTAAAATGAGTATAAATGTATTTGAAATACATGATTTTGTATGTTTGCTATCAATAATTGTTTAAAACCCTTATGTACGTCAATGTGATCAGCTGTTTTCTCGCGCAGAATTAAAGACGTAATTTATGATAACCTGTGTTTTCTTTTGTTGAACGAACTCTAGCAGACATGAATAAAATTTGTCTACTATCACAAGAGACCGAGAAGAATCAAAAAAATAAGTGCAGGGCTTCGTCTTGAAAAGAGATTCCGACTTATTTTATTATTATTAGTTGACGAAGTGACGGTTCGAAGGTAAAATGAAATGTTGAAATAGTTATTTAGTGTTGCTATAACTATATTAATTTAAAAATATAAAATTAATTCTATAATTTCTGCTAAATGATATATTTTAAGCTCGTTTATTTAAGGTAAATACCATTTTAAATATGCTGCCATTTATCTGCAAATAACAGCTACTTATTTTTGATAAATCTTTAAACTAAAGCTTCGTTTATAACAGATGTGCTATGTACCCAAAACATAAAAATTACAGTATTCTCTTTGTTCTGTTTATTAGAAACATATGTTCTGAACGGTCAATTTATTATAAACGAGGCTTAACAGATTAAAGCTTATGCATAAAGCTTAGTGTATCTTGAGTCTTAGGTAAGTCTTGAATCAAAAAAGAAGCAAGTTTTATCGAGGAGATACAATGTACAGGTAACCCATGAATTACGAAAGGTTCTTTCTAGGTCTAGTGAACATAAAAAGTGTTTTTCAATTAATTTAATTGAAATGCATTAATTTAATTGCATTACATAGCCATATGTAATGCAACATCCGAACGTTCTTTTTCGGTGTTGAAGAGAGTGAAAAACTATTTACGCAATTCTTTGGGTTATTTACATTTAACAGATTTATCTCTCATGTTTATCGAAAATGACATAGTGCAATTATTAAATTATGATAATTTAATTGATAAATTTTCAAAACTAAAAGTCCGAAAAGTAATTCTTTAATAAATTGCGTGTAAGTATAAATGTTATGTAATTTTAATGCCAAAATGTATATGATTTTATTTTTTATGAATTTGTTATTAAGTTTTGTTTTGTACGATAATATTAGGTTATGGAAATATTTTAATGTATTAAAATCCCAAACCCAATGATGTAAACGTTTATTTGATTTAAAGAATAATTATTACTTATTTTATTTTTTGTTATATTATGTGTGATTACAATAAATGTAATGAAAAAAAAAAAAAATTAAGGGGGGGGCCTCAATGAGGCTTGCGCTTGTATGTCAGCAATAGCTTAATCCGCCACTGAACCCCTGCGTAAATTGAGGACTACCTGTACAATCATAATTACCAAACTGATTTGGAATTGTTATTTACGTTACAAGCAGTGCTTTACGCGTATTTTTTAGATAATTTTCTAGGCGTAATAAAATTAATTCTTTACATAAGATTTTTGCGTGTAAACAATGTAAAAAAATTTAGAAAACGTAAAAAATGTTAATTTCAAAATTATTAATTTTTGAACTGTTTCGACTATACTGAACACAAGTTCGTAAAAAGTCAGATTGTTTGGTTTCCTTCCGGCCATAACGCGTAACAGAACCAACCTTCTCCATAGCAAGACCTGGGTGCAATTTCTTTGGGGCCCAAACATTTTGTAAACACAAAAAAAAAAACATAAAATAGTTTTAAAAAAATCAGGGCACTTTAGGATGGGGGTAGATTTTTTCTGGAACCCCTACACAGGCCAAATGCCTTGCACCCGGCGCACCTCCATTATGCCTGTTCCAAACTGGAAGCGAAATCCACAACAGATGATGTTGATTAAAGCAAAGTTTTTTTTAAACTACGTCGTGTGTTATGTAAGCTAAAGTTCCCTAGATAAAGAATGTAGAGCACACCATTGTGGTAAAATTAGTGTCCCAGTGTTTGATAAAAATGTTTGATTTCTTTTACCAATCAAATCAAAATATTACTGAATATTCTTCTCAAAGAAACTGCCAACCTCAAAATTCAGGAGTAATATAGTTAGTATTATATCCATTTTTTAGGATATACAGAAAGGCACGTACAGTTTATAGCCAGTTGCTCGTTAGCCGTTGCTAAGCAGAACCTGTAATTTGTATAAATATTTTTTACAAAGACAAATTATATGACATAAAACAGAATGAATTGAACTCACGTCCGTGCCCTTGCTTAGCGGACAAATAGCAGGCAGGTACAAACGATTTAACGTTTGCAGTTACAGGCTTGCATTTTAATAACGTGTTATCAAAGTATAAATGGTATTAATTTATGCGTTAACCTTTTGTTCCTGGTGGTTCCACCAAGAAACGACTTTTCTAAAAGAAAAAATATCCAGTGGATAGGACGTAAACCACTAATGCTACGCTATGTCTTATATAGCATCAACCCCAGTGGCGGATTAAGTTGCTTGGGGGCCCTGGGCGGTAAAATTAAAATGGGCCCTCTATTATGTTAAATAGAATGGAAATATTTGTATATAGGCTTCGGTAGGCCCCCCGGCTTCGTGAGCCCCGGGCGGTCGTCCAGTCCTCCCACCGCTTAATTCGCCTCTGATCAACCCTTTTGTTCCTAGTGGTTTCAGCAAGAAACCACCTTACAAAAAAATGCATTAAAATATATTCAGTGGCGATGCCATAAAACTACTAGCGCTACGCTGTCTTACAGCATCATCTCTAAGCGGTAAGCAGTATTTCACGCTAAAATATGTCGGTATGTTAAAATATCATTTAAATATTTTGCGCTGAGTAAGTTGACATGCCAGACAGTTAAAAATTGCAATGAACTATTAAATTTTACAGAATTAGCGGATAGTAATGGGTGGTAAGTAAATTTACCAGTGATTTATGATCAGGTGATAATATGTGATAAATTGTTCATGGATTTGTTTTTGTTTTTCGTATTTTGTAACGTGGTTTTGCGGCATAACCACAGGGATTTATGAAGTTCCGCTAATTTCAGGAAAATTAAGGAAAGTGAGTTTGAATCGTTGTTTGGAGATATTCCTTCTGGCTGAAATCTTATATAGAAAATCTAATCTTATAAAATTCAAACGTCAGGTACCAAGTGAAGTTAGATACCTAGCATAGGTGCGGAGTCTGCAGTAAAAAGAGTGAGCCTCATCATATAAAGTGTTTTTCTTGTGTCCCAGAGGTTATCTGATTGAAACATCGCTTTTTTAATTTATCTCAAAAAATGTAATAATCAATTCAGTAACATTAATTTGATGATATTTTAACTTAATAAAATGATAGATCCTTTTTATTATATAAAACATTTATTTTGGGCCTTAAAGGCTTAAACGCATAAAATGGTATCATATGATTGGTTTTTAAACGCAATCTATTTTTAAATTTAATTTTTTGGAATATGTTATTTTTATTTTTATTTTGTATAAACTGTTTTCATCACTGGTAATAAGTAGTGTTGGCAACCTTATAGGCCCAGCCACACCCACTATGGACTACTTTCTCTATCTAGGAACTTCAAGGTAAGCTAACTTGATCAGTTTAGAATTGTCAGTACCAAAAACTAACCTCACTTTTTGAATTATTTACATTCTTTACGCGTTGTTTACATTTCTATATTATTTACATCTTCATTACGCCAAAATGTAAGAAAATCACGTAAAGGTACATCACTGGTTAAAAGTATCATATGAGTCATAAAAATTGTTCGACGAGGCGCAGCCAAGTTGGATAACACGAGTATCGTAATCATACGTGTTACGATTCGAATCGACTTTTTATCTGCTACCATTAAATTAATAAAATAATAATAGTTTTGAATGGTTTTGAATTAATAAATAAGTCATTTATATCAATATTAATGAATTGTAGCTCATTATACAAGTAGACTTTTTATTTTTATATTATCACACTTTGTCAAATGAGTATCGGAATGAAATCATTACTGTTCTTAGTAACGTAATAAATTCTTTATCGTTATTGGTCGGTAAAGTGATGTCATTATGGTACTCAAATGGATGAAAAAGTTTGACCTTATGATATGGTAGCAGATAAATGCCTTTTATGGTGCAATTCTGTGACAAATCTGTAAGCCTACAGACAAAATCTATAAGAAACTGTCCATAACAACACATAAAACAACTCCTTAGATACGATCGTCTGTAGCTTATAGATTTCCCATAGAATTGCACCATTAGAGTATTTTGTAATTATAAATTTAAATCAGGTGTGCTGCACAATTTTTTTCTATATTACAATCATAATAGGGATTTTTCAAATTATAAGAAGTTTCAGACAGTCGTAAATTTGGCGTAAATTTTCAATTAAAAAATATTTGGCTTTTACTATCACTAATTTATTAATTCCTAGTTTTTAATTAATTTTTACCTTCTCCTAAATAACAATGTTAATCAGTGAATCTTCAGCCTTCGTCCCAGTCTTCTGGGCATTTTCCTGTATTGGTAGAGGAAGTGCACGATCATAAATAATACACCCAGTACGTAGATCATCTGCACTGTTGATTCGCGAGGCAATTCACATTTGGTTAAAGCGTGATTATTTGGAGTGAATAATGCCTGAAACAGAAAAATATTTTTCAAATTTAAATATATGATTGTCAATTTAAAGTAAACAAAAATGAACGCACAGAGTAAAGGCATGTAGTAGATAAGTATAAGAAAGCAGAACCATAATGAATTTAACTTGTTGTCTATCTGAAAAGCGAACCTAAAAAAGTAACATAAAAAAGTAACTGCTTAAAGTTCATGCTTCATTCTTACGACAACATGCAAAATGATAGCTCAATGTTGATTGACTGAATGAAACGAGTTAAAACTAGTTAGTATTAAGCCTGGAACAGAATGCACAGCGCGCTACGCCGTCAGCACGGCGTCATTTGCGACGGCGTTGCATTTTCGCCTGCACACAATGCAATAATTTTTAACGCCGTCAAAATGACAAGTGACAACCTATATCTGTGTTTATACGTGCGCTTTCTTTTATTAAAATATAATGTTGTATGCAAGTTATTTATACATACAAACACTTTACCATTCGGTAAAAATTGAGGTTAGGTGTTCTACGTCAACGTTCAACGGCGTCAAAAGTAGAAAGTTGACGAACATTCAATATCAACGGCGTAGAACGGCGTTCAGCCGTTGCTCATTCTGTGCACTTGCGTACTACAACTCGATTTTAACTTTACACTGACAGATAGTGCCGCCCAAACGCCGACAACTCGCCGTCGAACTCGTTGCATTCTGTTCCGCACTTTAGATGTACCGGGAAGTTTTTTCGTTTTTATTATTAGTGCAGTATGCGAACTAGTCACGACTTATTCGCTGAATTAAACAGACGTCTTTTGTGTTTTGATTAAACTCTGTATTCTCGACTACCTAATTATTGTTTTCTTTTCATTTTATACACTTGCATTTTAAAATGGCAGAAGAATTTTCATCAAAATATTTTTTATGCTGTTATGTTGTATGAGTACCATAAAAAAATCTGCTACAGTTGCTACATAAAACATTTACAGTATTTACGGTGATACACTAGGTGTACGCACAAGTCAACAGTGGTTTAAAAAATTGAAATCAAGAAATTTATGCTTGGATGATGAACTTCGATCTGGAAGGCCCTATAAAGGAATAATTTATTATAAGATGTTCGAGGCAAATGAAAAAAAAAAAAAAAAAAAAAATGAAAAGGAAAAAAAAGAAGAAAATCGAGGCAAAGTTTTAATTTTGATCTTTACTGTGAACAATTGGATCGACTGAATCAGAACTTGACCAGAAATCGGCCAGAAATCGTGAATAGAATAGGAGTTATTCTTTAAGGCGACAATGCCCGACCTCATTCATCAAAAAAAGACACGTGAAAAAATTTCCGAGCTTGATTGGGAGTTATTAACAGACCCACCCTACCCACCAGACACTTCACTCTCCGACTATCACTTATTTCGGTTACTGGAACATTTTTTAAGAAACAAGAAACAAGAAACAAGCCGGTTTCTGTAGTTAACTATAATCAAATGGTCAGAACATGGTTACGTATGGGACTGTTATACGGTAATCGAGTTTAACCAAATGGTTAAACTCGGTTAAGCTTTCAGGAACCGGCCCTTAGAGATATGAACCATGTTAAAATGAACCTTGAACAATTTTTTCCTTAAAACAATCAGGAATTTTATAAATCGAGAATATTTTCTCTACCTGATAAATGGCAGAGTGTTATAGATCACAATGGTAACTATTTTATTCAATAAAGTACATTTTTTTCTTTCGATTTGTTTCTATTTTAATAATACCAAATAAACGAAAAAACTTTCCGGTACAACTAATATTATAAAGCAGGTTTCAAGATTAGATACCCTATAGTCAGGGCTGGTTCTTGGGTGAGGCGAACTAGGCCCAGGCTTCAGATGATAAAATGCCTTAAAATTTTAGACAAAGTGTACTTTAAATAACAGGGTACTTTTGTATGCAGGTGTAGTTACTATTTTAGAATATTCTTCAAATCATTTGGAGTTTAGTAACTCGTTAAAAGAATCACACTGTAATTTTTTACCATTTTTATTAATAACAAAATGCGGATATGTTTTGGCTTTCTCCATTTTGAAAGCAATAATATATGCTTGAAATTGCGCCCGATTGCGGAATATTAAAACCACTGAACGGCATTGCAGGGACCTGTAGAAATTTTGTCGGACGTAAATGATATGAACATTGATGGAAATGATCTAGCTATCTTGTTGATCACACCTTCAAAATTATTAACAACGCATGCTAATGCAACTTGCGTATTAATGCAGTACACTTTGAAATTCGTTTACGAAGCAGGATTGAACGAAATATTTCCTAATCGCTGTATTGCATTGAGAATATTACTAACATTGCCGATAACCGTCGCTAGTGCAAAGAGAAGGGTCTCTAACTGAAGATTTTTAAAACCGAATGAACAAGGTACAGTGAAATCTGTTTAGCATGAGGTTGATTACTGTTTATTACTTTATGATTCAACTTTCTATTGACCAGGCCGCAGGCTGGCTAGGATTTCGGTCCGGATTCGGTGGGAATGTTTCGATTTAGAAACTAATCCCAACGGCCGTTGTCACGAGCTAACTTTTTAATGATTGAAGAGGGCTTTTGCTAAACAAAATGATTAAAAACCTCACTAAGTTATGCTTAAACCAAAGAATCAGGTATATCATGTTATGCTGTTATTTTATACAGTTGGCAAGGTAATAATTTATTTATTATTTAAAAACCAAGCTGCAATAAAACTGACATTTTTAACCTAAATTGTCTTATAAAGCCCAATTAACTATGTAAAACATGGGTCTCAAAGTCCTATTTAATAATTAAAATTCACTAGATTTCAAAATCTAGTTCCGCACGAACTAAAGAAATGAATAATATAACATGTAAGCTGTTCACTTTTGTAAGAACAAACTAAGAGGAAATTTTGTTTTCAATAGTCTGCACCTTTCAAACTGTATGTCATGTTGGTATTAAATAATTATAAAAAATGTCACTTTCTTAATAATTATCACAACCAATAAATCTAAAGTCGGTTTTACAGCGTAAGGAATATTTTTAATTGACATTTAAAATCAGTAAGACACTATAAAAGTAACCAAAATAAATAATAAGTATAACCTGTTTCTTTGGTTTAAGCGGAACTAGATTTCTAGCAACTTTTACCGTTTAAGTGAGGATTTTGATACTTTGGTTTAACAAAAGACTACTTCCAACTTTTAAAAGAGAACTCATGACAACTTAAGAAAATAAAAATTCCAGTTAGTTCCACTTAAACCTTTGGAATAGACTATAATAATAAATAATAAGTATAATCCGTCTCAATTTGTAATATGAAACTAGATCTGGTTACTTTGGTAACTGTTGTGGTGTAAACAGACTTTGGCGTATCCGTGTTACCCAATTCTATGATAATATTATAAATGTATTGCCAATATACAACATAAAAAATGAACTTTCCCTGTTAGTTACGTATTACAAAATGGACAGATAATAGAATATAATCTACAATATTAGTATAAGTTTCACCCAGCGGATAACAAGAACCCAAGCAATAACATATCTTTACATACCATACAAAAGCAATAATACCTTTAAATTAAAATACACTCACCAGAAAACTACACTACTGATTACAAACTACTTGCTACTATGTACTATACGATCAGATAAAACGATTATATCTAAAACGTCTCTTGCAGATAATATATAATGCTAGGCAAAGAACACCTAGAACATATATCATAAAGATCGTGGACTCTTGAGGCATCTTACATTTGTTAACTGCATGATTGATAGGTGAAAATACAGCCTGGAAGGCAATTGTTAATTTAAGTTCAAGAAAGATTTATGAAAACAAGCTAAAATGAAGCAATATTAAAATTATTTACATCTTGTGCTGTATGAAGTTTATCAGTTTTATACATGTAGGAGGATTGGTCAATTACCTGGACTTGTATAATAGCATTTTATTCATAAAAAATATTCTAAATTAGCTAGAATACCCGTTGTCTTTCTCATCTTTCGTCTCTTCCTCTGCCTCTCTGTTTCCCGTGCTTATTAACGCACTGTATACAGAGGAACTGAATGTTTTTTAGTTTATAAATATTATGAAATTTTAAGGCATTAAAAATCAGTTGCAGTCACCACAAAATCGACATTCACCACAAAATAATTTCTAACAGAGAAATAACTATTGAAAAAGATAATAAAGTCTTATATTATACAGTGAATTTATCCTTTTATGCAACATGTACTATGTCATTACCATGGATACAGTTTTTGACAGCAATATAAATCGTGTTCATTTTCATTTGCAACATAGACAATTAGTGTGTATACTTTCGCTCATTACTGATTTAAAAATTAATCAACATGTATATACAGATGAAGAAAAAATAATGATGGTAACATGGTATAATTCCCAAATGAGTTTAAGAGAAGTTTTTGCTGTATTTAGTGCAACTTATCCAGATCGGCCAATACCAAATACCTCTACAATTTCAAGACTAGTTAATAAATTTCATCGCGAAGGATGTCTTAAGTCAAAACATAATAAAAAAATTGATGTGAAGTGTGAATATTCACACATTTCAGGGTTTCGCAGGTATATAATAAGTGAAGGCGGTATGCTGAGTGTGTAGGACAAATTTTACTTTGTAGTAATCACGGCAATATGAACGATATTTTTAAAATAATTTATCGTCTGTTAATCATATAATAAGACTGGTTATTAAATTTACGCTCATAAAAATTAAATATAACATTTGTCAAAATATAACTAGAATTTTGACAAAATAATTTCAACATAATAAAAATGCAAAAAAAAACAGAAAAAATAAAATTCACTTCGTACTCGAACTCGAAACCCTTCGTTTTCCAGCCAGTTTAAGAGTGCTCTAACGCATGTAGCCATCGCACGCCATGCATGTGAGTGTCTTACATTGGTATAACTTTTGTACTTTGTGAACCAAAAACCACAAAAAATACGTTATTTTCCAAAAACATAATCTGATCAAAAATTCCTGTTGTACTATTTCGGTTCACACCAATATACATTACTTAGAATTTTTTTAGATTTTTAGTTTAAACCATCTGGGCTACAGGGTGTGGGACAAAATTTTTTTTGCACATTTTTGGCGATAATCGCATCAAAATAATTTATTTTGCAAAAATAAAAATTTGATCGTTAATCCACGTACTAAGGGCTTTCATTTGATACCCTACTCAGAATTTAAAAAAAATATTTTTGTTTTCGATGATCACATATTTGTTTATATTTTTAGGGAGGTATGTTTTTTAGATGTTTTAGTATTTTTCCTATGTGCGGGTCAAAGAGTTGTATAAGCATGCCAAATTTCAACTCTCTAGGTTTAGCCGTTTGGCTACAATTTTTACCGAACAGACAGACAGACAGACGACAAAATGACGGTATAAGGGTTTTTTGGTCATACCTACAAAACCCTAAAAAGAACAACATCCCACGTGCTTACAGAAGAGAAGCAGTTGGAAATATTATTACAAGTGGAAGAAAACAATCAAAATACTTTAAGATCAATTGCACTAACCGTTGGTGTCAGTATTGGATCTGTTTTTAACTTCTTAAAAAAAGAAAACGGACGCAGCAGTAAGTATGGATTTTTGTTTTGAAATGTTTGAAAAAATTAATTCCGACCCAACAATGCTTCAGAGAATTTTATTTACATACGAAGCAACGTTTACTATAAATGATGAAGTGCACAGACAAAATTTTAGGTACTGAAGTCGAGAAAATTTACATTTGTTTCATTCCTCCCGAACTCAAAATCCGCAAAAATTAAATGTTTGGGCAGGGATAATAGGAACCAATATTATAGAGCCTTTTTTTATTGACGGTAACCTTAATGCCGCAAAATATCTAGCCCTTTTGCAAAACCAAATATTAGCTGCGTTGCGAAACCTTAATATTAATGGACAAGTATGGTTTCAACATGATGGCGCACAAGTCCATTATTCTAGAATAGTTAAAGAATATTTACATAGAACTTTCCCAAAAAGCTGGATTGGAAGAGGAGGGTCGATGAATTGGCCAGCGAGATCTCCGGATTTGGCACCCAATGATTTTTTTTTATTGGGGATATTTAAAGGCCAAAGTATATATAGGAGAACTTAGGGATGTTGCTGAACTGCAAGACATAATTGTTTAAGCATCCAACATTAAACCTCAAGAGCAATTGCTGAATGTTTTGAATCATTTTTATGATCGCTTAACATTTTGTATGCAAGTAAACGGAGAAACTTTTGAACATATATTATAAGTTTTTATTAGTTATTTATTTATTATTATTATTATTTTTTTAATTTGTATTTTCAATAAAATATTTAGATTTTGCTAGTAAATATGGTTTTTTCTATGTTGCAAATGAAAATGAACACGATTTATATTGCTGTCAAAAACTGTATCCATGGTAATGACATAGTACATGTTGCATAAAAGAATAAATTCACTGTATATTACGATGACAATTTTATGACACGTATTTATAATTTACCGTAATCATGGAAACGTACCTACGTCTCTATTGCCCGGTGTTACAAACGACTGTTAACAATGACTGATTGCTACATAAATTTTTAACAGAAATTTGCAATGGTCCGACTAACTTTTGCAATGATTCTTGAGGCAATAGATGTGTGTACTCCACAGAAATCTCCAACAGTTATAAGCATATTTCCACAAGCATATAATCTAAGCGTTAAAAGTAATTGGTTCATTGAGCTCAAGGAATCGTTTCTCTCTGTTGGAAACTCTATTAGCTGTCCTATTTGGTCGAGCTGTCCTAACCTAACCTAACCTAACCAGCTACAGTAGCCTTTTTTAAAGGAAATCTTGAAAAAAAAAATCATCTTTGTTCCATACTTCGAAATTATTTGGTCTAGGCCAAATTTGTTATCCTTGTCGCGTTTTATTTATCAATTCTTCTAATATTTTATTATCTGAATCGCTATCAATAACGATTCTGCGATTAGCCATTTTATAAGACACTAAAATTTCACGTTTTAACCTGACATTTTGACACTTTTTCACTTGTTTATCCCTGTTTAGATCTAACTTCCAGCTAGCAACCACCTCAAAGCAGCTGTTACCTTAGCAGCCAGTTAACAGTCAAAGTGACTGTTAACTGAAAATTATAATACGATAATTTTCACTAACTGAAAGCTAACTTTGACAATGACCGTTCGATTGTAAAATCGGACATATGTCAAAATATATACTAATGGCCGGTTGCTAAAGAGTTAATTGTATTAACTCGAGTTATTCCTAACTCAAGTTAAAATGACATGCTTTTGTATGTTGTTTTAACTCGAGTTAGGAATAACTTGAGTTAAAACACTTAACTCGTAAAATAAGCGCAGAGACGTTATGGAATACGCATACTTACTCCCTACTACTGTAACCGACAAAATATGTACTCAGAAAAATAAAATACTCAAAATACCTCACAATTACCCGTTAATTATACACTACACGTTTAATTACTCGTTTGTCATTACTTTCCCTCTACACGTTAGTTAACTGGTTATTACCAAAATAATCACTATTTTAAAAAACAACCAAATTAATATATTAAATATTTTTACTTTTAAAAACACAGTACATTGTTGCTTTTCTACTAATGTTAAATCTAATAACTATAACAAAAATATAATTTTTGTGGGCATTGGTAATGTGAAGATTTATAAAGTGGGTAATTTCCCGTGTGAGCATTTTTCAGTGCGGGTAATTTTCGGTATTGGGAATTTTCTATGTGAACATAATTCCGTATGAGGAGTTTTCGTGTGAGCACTTATGACTGTGTGCACTTTTCTGTCAGCATTTTTCGCGTGAGAATTTTTCTTGTGAGGATATGTCACCGGACATTTCTAATTAATTAATACATCAAATTATAAGAGTATTTAGTTAATAAAATAAGGTTCCCAGTTCCAAATTTTCTTCATACTTTTAAATATATTTATCTATTCTTTTTTTAACGTATTCTACTAACTAAAAGTAAATCTCCTATAGAACTGTTTTATTCTTACCAGCATAAAGTTGGGGTTATCCTTATTTCTCCATGAGAAGCTTGGCACGGTGTATTCAACTCCATTGTAAGCTATGGTTCGTGTGCAGCCATGATGTGTATGTCCAGCAAAAGCTAGTCGGGGTTTCAACATATTGAGCAGTTGGTAAGAAGCAGAATGACTCAAACAATCCCACTGTTCTCGGAACAGCTGACCTTTGATAGCAGCTGGAGCAGCATCGTCGCCTGTACATTCAGCATCCGATTGGCGATATAATGGATAATGCTACAAAAATAGAGAAAATAATGTCGGATTATTTTACATCAAAAATAAATATGAGGAAACTTTTTTATTCTTCAACACAGTTTTTAATAAGAAGCTATAAAGGGGCAAATGGAGAGTTATTTATAAGTTTGAAATCATTTACGTAACAACAAAAATGAATATGAGAGAAGAAATAATTCCTCTCTGTTTAATGCAGTTTTTAATAATATATACTTTGGGGAGCTATGGGGTAAGAGCTACTTATAAACATAATATCTCACTTATTATTTACTTAACATCAAATATATATGCAAAAGAGTATTTAAGAATATACAAGGTGTCTCAAAAGAAATTTTATATTTATTTAGCTTACTGCGTGCACGCAACGTATCCGAGAGGCGCGGGGGTTATGTCAATCGGTAGCCTGGCTCTTGGGAATTCAGTCGCTATGGAGCGTTTCTCGGGAGCCGACCGCGCGTTATTCGTGCGAGAGTTTTACAAAAACGGTGATTCGGCGACTGTAGCGCGTAGAAAATTCTGCAGTATTCGAGGTTTTCGCCACTTAAATGATGCGCCAATCATTCCTCTCATTCGACATTGGGTTAAAAAGTTTGAAGAGACTGGTACAACGCTGGATAAATCAAAATCCGGGCGACCTAGGTCATCAAGAACGGTAGAAAACGTGGAGAATGTTAATCAGTCTGTTCGTGACGACCCGAACCTTTCAATTCGGAAGCGCGCAAGTGCTTTAAATGTGCATAGATCATCATTACATTGCATTATGCACAAAGACCTAAAGCTGCACCCCTACAAAATTCAATTGGTGCAAGAATTAAAGCCCCAAGATGCCAGTCAGAGGCAATTTTCTCAGACAAATTGATTTCCCGGAGAGGTGACATAAATTGGCCTCCACGCAGTCCAGATTTAACCCCTATGGACTTTTTCCTATGGGGTTATCTTAAATCTAAAGTCTACGCCAATAAAGAGACTTCACTGGCGCATTTGAAAGAAAATATTCGTCACGAAATGGCAGCCATCCCTGAGTCCACCTGCCGAGACGTCATAAGTAATTTTACTGTTCGATTAAATGAGTGCCGAGAACGCGAGGGTCTACATTTAGACGATATTATTTTTAAGAAATAAATTCCCAAAAAGTGTATTTTAATAATTAATAAACATTTTTTCTATATACGGCTTACTTTTTTTTTAATCGATCCACTAAATATAAAATTTCTTTTGAGACACCTTGTATAAACAATTCTATTGTATTCTACTTGAAATTGAAATATCTCATCATTTACGTTACAGCAAAATATACATTACAAAAACCGTAAGAAGTCCGGGTATTCCAGCTAATCGTACATATATAATTAGCAAGTGTGTGTATGCGATCTGGGTAACATTGTGACTTCATTTTTTCTTAAGGTTCACAGGTATTTTGCAGATTTATGCTGCAAGTCTGAGCAACTTTACGATTCATACGTAAAACCATAAGATCGTAGCCTACGAGTCAACCGTAGACGTCTCTCTTATACCCTTTTCACACTAGATCTTTAAGATCGGATGTTAAAGTGAATGTATCTTTAAACGCTAAGGTGAAACCGTATGGCCTCGTCTAAATACAAGCGATGTTTAAGACAGAGATCTGGGTCTTAAACTTCGTCCGCATTGCCAACTTAATTTCTATTATAAAAAAATACTCCTTGAATTTGTGCTGTCAACATTTTATATTATCATAAACAAGAATACTGTATTATATCGACGTTATAAGAAGTTTATAATTTATTAAGTTTATACTTATTGTTATAATAAAATTATTTATTTTAATAATGTGTTTAATAAAATACAGAGCTACAATAATTGAAATAAAATGTATCGACTTACATGTTAATACAGGTGTAATATATTCTTTATTGTAGAATGAAATGAAATATCCTTATTTGTTTATAATAATTCAAAATGTGCGTCTGCGCAGACAGTTCAAAACTGGTAATTTCATGACGGTAACTTAAGGACAAAATTACTGTAGCTGATGACAGCACCAGAGATTTAAACATCAAGTGTGAAAGCATACCGATCTTAAACATCGGTGAACTTTAAGTTCACTCGTCTTAAAGATCTAGTGTGAAAAGGGTATTATAGATTTACGATAAATTAGGGTGACCATTCGTCCCGCCTTCTAACATTTTGTCCCGCATTTTAACATTTTGTCCCGCATTTTGTAACTTGTATTTGAGGAAATGAGGACCTTTTTTTTGCTCTTTACTTGGATTTGGGAGGTGAGGACCTTTTTTTTGCTCCGTCCCGCACTGCTTTCTTAAGAAAATGGTCACCCTACGATAAATGCAATTCTGTGCAGAGATCTATACGCGGCAACGTTTACTTTCCATGTTACGTTTACTTTACGATTTGTCCCTCACTTCACTTTGATTTGGTTTGTTGACAACTAATGTCAACAAACATCTTTTTGGGTACATTCGATTTGACGCTCCGAGCATTCCGAGCACGTTCTGTACACTCAAACGTATTCGATTTGACGCTCGGAGTACACTCAATTGCATTCGTTTTGCGATCGAGCGAGCATTTAGAGTGCGCTCTATATGTTCGGGGTTTTAAGACCGAGTATATGGAGTATGACTTAGGGTGCATTCGAGTTGCACAGAGTAGAGCGAGCGCTGAGCGAACAGTTGATGGTGACGTCATGAATAGAGCACTAACGGAGCGAGCGCTCTTGTGACGTAATGTTTATAAAATCTAACCCTACAATTTTAGGCGGCGTTTTTACTGTCAGATTAGTTCACGTCAGTCATGAACCAAAATTATATACCTCGGTTTTTCCTTAATTTTTCTTTTTTTCAACGATTAAGAAATAAAATTAATTAAAAATTAAATAATAATTAATGAATCAATTTAATGAATTTTTTCCATTTTAATTTTATGCACGGTGTATTTTAATAATTTTTTTGCTGTTTACAGAACGTCACAAATACATAAAATGGCCGTACTCTGTAGCCATAGACAAATAACAATATTATTTGTCTATTGTTATTTGTCTAAGGCTATTATTTTTATTTTATTTATAATTTAATTTTAAACTTTTATTTATGTCCCGCCGTTCCCCTATTTTTTACGTCATACTCCATATGCTCGGTCTTAAAACCCCGAACACATAGAGCGCACTCTAAATGCTCGCTCGATCGCAAAACGAATGCAATTGAGTGTACTCCGAGCGTCAAATCGAACACGTTTGAGTGTACAGAACGTGCTCCGAACGCTCGGAGCGTCAAATCGAATGCACCCTTAAAAAAGTGGGGGAACGGCGGGAAAGAAATGAAAGTTTAAAATTAAATTATAAATAAAATAAAAATAATAGCCTTAGACAAATAATATTGTTATTTGTCTATAGCTACAGAGTACGGCCATTTTATGTATTTGTGACGTGCTGTAAACAGCAAAAAATTTATTATTTAATTTTTAATTAATTTTATTTCTTCATCATTGAAAAAAATCAAGGAAAAACCGAGGTATGTAATTTTGATTCATGACTGACGTGAACTAATCTGACAGTAAAAACGCCGCCTAAAATTGTAGGGTTAGATTTTATAAACATTACGTCACAAGAACGCTCGCTCCGTTAGTGCTCTATTCATGACGTCACCATCAACTGTTCGCTCAGCGCTCGCTCTACTTTGTACATCTCGAATGCACCCTTTATAAAATGAGGTAAGTTGTCACTAATACAATGTTCCATTACTCGACGAAAGTAACCGCGGTTGAAGTTTCCCGTTCCGAAAGTGTACGATATTAACCTTTTCAGGGAAATTTTTAGGTATCGGAACGCGGTTACTGATTTTGGTTACTTTTTTGTAACCAAACTAACCGCGGAAATATCGCGGTAACCACAACTTACCACAACTTTACCGTAACCGCGACCGCGGTAGTTAGGTGTGCAGTTACGGAACATTATATAAAAGTAAATGATATATTATCATCTATACTATCACAAAGTATGACTGAACATACATTAAAAAGATATTGTTGTTTTTTACTGAAATATATTGGGTTTTTTTTTAGATTAACCTAAAAATCTTTTGTTTTATATATTTTTTAGTTCTGTTGAAAATACGACGTTGAGAAGAAAGAGAAAAAGAACAATAAGAGAAAAATATGAATTGTATTTAGAAGCGATGGAGAATGATTTTGCGTTCCGGAGTGGTACAATCAATCCCACTTTGGGTGATAATTATCTCCCTAAAAAGTGGGAAGAATTGACCAATAGATTAAATTCAGTTGGAAGTGGTCCACAGTTGGCACCAGATGAGTGGAAAAAGGTATGATTATTTTTATTGTAATACACAATATGGTAAAAATGTACTTTACGTTTCTAAACGATGCATTATTTTCATATCACAATCAAATCTCACTATCAAATCACCAGTGCTTCTTTTATACTATGATTATCAGATTGTATTTTGAGTTAATCTGTACCTCCGTAATAAAAAAATTATATACAATTTTATAAAGTTACAAAATAACAGTTACGAAACTCTAGGTATATTTTATGTCATTTTAGTAAAAAATTGTTTTATTCTCTGACACCAATTTTTTATTTTTTTTTAGCGATTCTCAGACTGGAAATACCAGACAAAGACAAAAGCCAGAAAAATTAACTAGCACCGAAAAAGAACAGATTTTGGCCCAGAATCATCGCTGTCGTTGACAGAAGTAGAGGATAGGGCCCTTTCTGTATGGGGCAGAGTGACCGTAGCGGGTTATCCTGTCCCTCTTATTTATGAAGGACTCGGCAAGGAAGGCAACGTGCAAACAAGGGTACTTCATAATAATAATAATTCGGTTAGTTCAATTTTTGAACTAGCCGATTATGAAAATATAATTCAAGACAATAATATAATTGAAGCTGAAGTTATCACCACTGATAATTTGGGCTTCAATTATACAATTGCTACAACAGAAGCAACAACAACTGCAACAACAGCAACATCATCAGCAACAACAGCATCATCAGCAACAACAGCAACATCATCAGCAACATCAGCAACAACATCTACAACAACAGCAACAACAACTACAACAACAGCAACATCATCAGCAAATATAGCCACAACATCATCCGCAGAAAGAAGACGAAGTGTAAATAGACAAAAGCCTTTGTCAGTGTTAACGGAAGAATTATTAAAAACAAATGTGGACAATATTAAAGTAATGTCAGAGTTAACTAGTGTCTTCAAAAAAATTTCTCAAGATTATATAGATTTGAGAAAGAAAGATCTGGAACTTGAACGATTAAAATTAAAAATTGAAGTGGAAAAAATTAGGATTAATAACCCAGATTTTAATGTAGATATTTATTCTCTAAGAATCTACGAATATAATTACATATAGAAAACTGTAGCATTTCGTAGGCATAAAAAAGAAACTAAAGATACTCCTTAGACCGATATGAACAATATTTTGTAGATTTATTCTCTAAAAAACTGCGAATAAAATACGTAGAAATGTTTAGGGTTTCGTACGCATAAACAAGAAACTCTAGACACTCCTATATCCTATGATCGATATAAAAAATATTTTGCAGATTTATTTTATAAAAATCTGCGGATCAAATAACGTATAGAAATGTCTAGGGTTTCGTAGGCATAAACAAGAAATTCTAGACACTCCTATATCCTATGATCGATATGAAAAATAATTTGCAGATTTATTCTCTAAGAAACTGCGGATAAAATTACATATAGAAATGTTTAGGGTTTCGTAGGCATAAAAGAGAAACTCTAGACACGCCTATATCATTTAACCGATATGAACAATATTTTGCAGATTTATTCTCTAAGAATCGACGAATATAATTATATATAGATATATGATGTTTATTGGATTGAATTTGGAAACCCGGACACATCACTCATTGGACCCATTAATATGTGAAGATAAGTCTCACCCGGCCCTACATTTCAAAATTAAGTATAGTATTTCACAAGAAAAACTAACACGTAACAATTACAAATACAACTTCAAAATTGCTGACTTCGAAAAATTATATAGGGCATTTATTACAACTGATTGGAATGCGGAACTAACAAACCACAATACCGAAAATGCTGATGCAGGAGTTGACAACATTTATTGCATAATTTATACAATACTTGATGATTGCGTCCCAAAAACCAGGTCGCTGTCAACATCAAAATAAATATAAGACACCTAGATTACCTAAAAGAATGCGAGTCCAACATCTGCACAAACCCAAACCAGTTTTGGTCGTACTATCAACACACTAAAACCAAGATCCTCTATAGGGGAAGACCTTATTCCTAATATATAATCAAAGCCTGTGCACATGCCCTAGTGAAAACATTGCTTTATTTATTCAATATATGTATATTACTATATAATAACATGTAATCAGTGGCGCACCCAGGAATTTTTGTTAGGGGGGGGCCGGAAGACAAAAAAAGGTCCTCAATTTGAAAATCCAAAGTGATGATGACCTAAAAACAAAAAGGTCCTCACTTCTAAAATACAAGTGACGACCTCGACCTAAAAAAAAGGTCCTCATCTCTTTTTTAACATTTTTTAGTGTTTGTGTGTTTTTATTTTTATTTCCTTCCTTCTTAGGGGGGCCCAGGCCCCCGGGCCCCTGCCCTGGGTGCGTCAATGCATGTAATTATTATCATTGAGTCTGTTAATTTGTTCATTATTCTGTCCAGACATTGTGACAGCTTAGTGATGCTGGACAGAATGATAAAAAAATAGTATATATAAATAAAATTGTCAATAAGTATAAAAATTAGGTTTAAGAAATTATAATTTTTTGGAAATAAATTTTCTTATTTACATTTGTAACATAGGTCAATGTAAAAAATGTAAATAAAGTTATTATTATTATTATATAGAAATGTTTAGAGTTTCGTAGGCATAAAAAAGAAACTTTATATCCATTGACCGATATGAACAATATTTTGCAAATTTATTCTCTAGGAACCTACGAATAAAATTACATTCATAAATGTCTAGGGTTTCATAGGCATAAATTAACGTCTCCAATT
Organism: Liopterus haemorrhoidalis; assembly: GCA_963971575.1. Lineage (NCBI taxonomy): Eukaryota > Metazoa > Arthropoda > Insecta > Coleoptera > Dytiscidae > Liopterus > Liopterus haemorrhoidalis. The sequence continues at coordinate 190,921,863 of OZ020611.1, forward strand.
ATTTTTAGTTTTAACAATATAAATGGAATGTACTGAGTAAAAATGAATCGTTTTCCCATCTTAAAAAGTTCATGAATAAATAATCTAACTATATAATTAGCAAGTGTCTGTATTTAGTGTCGGTAACAATATGACGTCAATTTTTCCTAAGGTTCTCATGATTGACTGACAGTCTGTCTCTTGATTGGCTGAAAGGTAACACCCTCTCCCGTGATTGCCTAACGGGTGATATCCTGTCCCGTGATTCGCTGACCGGCGATGAAATTAAGATATGTTAAAAAATAAAACCAAATACACATACAAACAATTGAAATTTTTATATTATAAATCCTTCATTGTTGACGGGTAATAACCTAGTATTTAAAATAATAACTAATTTACCTGCATTAGAATAGGTCTACTAAAAGTTCCTAGCTTAGTAATAGTAGCACTGCATTTGCCTGTACCTTTTGTACATTTCAGTCTTGCTGTAAACGAAACATAAAATTGAATTATTAAAATTACATTAAAGAGTAAAAATAGCATTATTAATTTTTACTTACATTCAATTTGACCAAGTTGTTGTTCAGCTGGCTTACATAAAAAGCAGCCATCTCCTTCTAATGCCATGCTGTTTACAAGAACAAAATGATTTCCTCTTACAGAAATTAACTGCACAGCTGGGGCATTAAATGCACTCACAAATCTTTGGTTTAAATATGGGCTTATCCTAAAAAATAACAACAAACATGATATGTATAATAAAAATAACGAAATATGATCAAAAAACCAAATCAACGAAATATATACAGTAGTCTATCGTTATCCGCGGGGGATTGCTAACATATAGCGATCTAATTTACTGTATACTTTCGTTTTATCTGTACTTTTATGGACCTGTACTGTAATAGTTTACTCTTCTGTTAGTGTACTATATAAAGTTTGATTCTTAAATACCGTATAGTATTAAACAAATAAGAAATAATTACCTATATACAATAGAGACCCAGTTATCAGAGACGCGATTATCCAAGGTGCGGATTATCCGAGCCGAAAATAATTTGAGAATTATTCCGTATTATCCGAGGATACTTCAAAAGTTTCCGTATTATCCGAGCTTGCAACCGGGGAATTCCTTATTTCTATCAACAGTCCCAGACTATACAGAAATTGTGATCAAAACTGATCAGTTGCGATTATGACTATGAAGAAGATGACCTACTACTTTTGGAGAGGCAGTGAAGAAATGTCGGTCTCCAACCATTCTAACGATACAGCAGATGATCGGCCGAGGTTATTTGAATTAATGCGGCACATGGTTGTCAGAATGTTACAGAAGACGATGTTAGACAGTAGGAATTACTAAGCAAATTCCATGCAATTCTCTTACGACGAGTATAAAATATACAGCAAAATAATTACTTTTGCGTTATTTTAGTTTATCCGAGTTTTCAGTTATTTGAGGTGGGTGCCGCCCACGTTACCTCGGATAACCGCGGCTCTAGCTGTATGTACTTATATATTCTTGTTGTGGTAATGAATAATGCCTATGTGATGAGATAAAACTAGGGTGACCATTTTCTTAAGATGGCAATGTGGGACGGAGCAAAAAAAAGGTCCTCATCTTCCAAATCCAAGTGAAGAGCAAAAAAAAGGTCTTCACCTCCCAAATCCAAGTGAAGAGCAAAAAAAAGGTCCTCATCTCCCAAAATCCAAGTGAAGAGCAAAAAACTAGGTCTTCACCTCCAAAATCCAAGTGAAGAGCAAAAAAAAAGGTCCTCACCTCCCAAATCTAAAATGCGGGACAAAATGTTAAAATGAGGGACTTTTGCGGGACGCATCTTAATGCGGGACAAAATGTTAAAATGCGGGACGAATGGTCACCCTAGATAAAACGAGGTGAATGATGTAAGCATTATGCTGTAGCTGTTGTAACTCCACCTTTAGAAAAACAAAAGAATAAGCGTTGTCAACAAATAACAAAATAAGTTAGTAAATAATAGAAGTATTGAGAATGTAATACAGTTTTTTGACAGTAAATAATTAGTGTGGTCTCTTTGTGCGCTTTATGTTCTGAAACGGATACCTATTTAAAGTTTTTGAGTTTTAATTTTGAGCGTCTCGTTGAGCCGGTGACGGGTAGTTGTCGTGTCTCAACATAAGATTTGGTGACCCCGACGTGATGGATAAATTAAAAAGAAATAGTTAATAATGGTTAATAATATTAAAGAAAATATCGTTAATTAAATTATTATATATTAAATAAATACACACACACACACACACACACACACACACACACACACACACACACACACACACACACACACACACACACACACACACACACACACACACACACACACACACACACACACACACACACACACACACACACACACACACACACACACACACACACACACACACACACACACACACACACACACACACACACACACACACACACACACACACACACACACACACACACACACACACACACACACACACACACACACACACACACACACACACACACACACACACACACACACACACACACACACACACACACACACACACACACACACACACACACACACACACACACACACACACACACACACACACACACACACACACACACACACACACACACACACACACACACACACACACACACACACACACACACACACACACACACACACACACACACACACACACACACACACACACACACACACACACACACACACACACACACACACACACACACACACACACACACACACACACACACACACACACACACACACACACACACACACACACACACACACACACACACACACACACACACACACACACATATATATATATATATATGTATGGGGCCCCGCAAATCCAGTTTTGGAGCCCCGCAATTCCAGTTTTGCCCCAGGCCCCGCAAATGCTAGGGGCGGCCCTGGCGTCAAAAGTTGGAAGTTGACGAACATTCAGTATCAACGGCGTTGATACTGAATGTTCGTCATAATAAGGCCGTAGGACGTTGTCCATTCTGTGCACTTGCGTACGACAGCTTGGTTTTAAGTTTCTTCTGACAGATAGCGGCGTACGAACGCCGTCAGCGCGCCGTAGAACTCGTTGCATTCTGTCCCCCACTTTAGGAAGGCAGTCCTCACCATAAGAGTGACCAAAGAAGACAGAAACTATTTAAGATTCTTATGGTGGGAGTGGTTTGAAGCAAAATCTCCTATTAAGTTTAGACACAAACGTGTCATGTTCGGAGTAAATTGCAGCCACTTGATGATTGCAGCAGTTAATAATTTTCATTTGAAGAAGGCACCAGATCATTTAAAGAAAAGTGTTGATCACCTTCTAAATGCATTTTATGTCGACAATTGTGTCACTTCTGTGGACAATCCAAACGAATTGGACATATTTCGTGCGGAATCGATAAACCATTTAAGCGCGAATGTATGGACTTAAGGGTTTGGAAAGAAAGTGAATCAAGTGACAACCCGGGAACTTCACGAGTGAGCAGTGTGCTTGGTTAGAAGTGGGACAAAATTTCGGATACGATTGGTTGTTTCGTTGAAGAACTAAGTGAAAATATAAGTACAAAGAGAGAGTTGTTGTCTGTTACGTATCTTTGATATAATGGGTTTTCTAGCATTGGCGACTATAATTCTCTAGTTTTTGATACATGGTAAAACGCCCTGACGACGATTCTCTTCTTACTCCCGAATAATTTGACTAATAGCTTGGATAAGAAGATAAAAGATCGGGTGAACTTTCACTCAGGGAAATAAATGAAATAGTGCCCAAGACAAAATTGAAGAAAGAGAATTTCTAGAATTATAAATAACAAATTAAAGGTGGGAGGATGTTGTAACTCCACCTTTAGAAAAACAAAAGAATAAGCGTTGTCAACAAATAACAAAATTAGTTAGTAAATAATAATAGTATTGAGAATGTAACACAGTTTTTTGACAGTTAATAATTAGTGTGCGTTTTATGTCCTGAAACGGATACCTATTTAAAGTTTTTGAGTTTTAATTTTGCGCGTCTCGTTGAGCCGGTGACGGGTAGTTGTCGTGTCTCAACAGTAGCATTATACTACTTCTGACCTTTTGATGAGAGAAGGGTTATTCACTTCTAGGGATGTACACAAGAAAATGAAATTTATTTCAAGAGAGGTTAACCTAGGATTATGCGGATAATGAGGGACTAATGTAGTATAACTATACTATAGTATTAATTAAATATTTTTGTGGAACATTTCCAAGTATGTGTAATTTTTTTAAATTTATGAATAACTATAAACATGGAACTGTAATTTCTATCAGTGGACACACACTATTTTTTTATTAGGGCCGTTTCTACAAACCTCGGATAAGCAGCAGGAGCTTCGAAAGGAACTAAATCTTGAGAAGTAGTAATTTTTAAAGATTGACTGAGGCCTTTGATCATTTTGTTTAGCAAAACCCTGGACCTTCCGCAGTCTTTCAATTGGCAAATTCTACATGTTTACTTATACCATACAAAGCTGAAGTGATAGGGTAACAAAATAACTAGGGCGCCAAAAAAATAGCAAGTGCAATGCTGCATTATGTTATGAGAGAGAGGCGCCAAAAAAAGCTCACTCCGGCTCTGCATACAGCATACTTCAGAGTGGTTGACAAAGCTAGAGCTGGGTATCTACTATAAATAGGGTTACCAACACAGCCCAACTCAAAAAGACTACATTTCTTAAAAAAAAAAATCGTACCCATATTTTATATAGTAATTCCTACATACCTACTAACTATCGTTTTATCAATTTCGTCAATAGTCATTTATATATTTAATAAATAATAAAATTGCTAAGATAAGAAATACGTGTATTTAAAAAATCAAAATAAACAATATAAACAAAAATAAACAATATACTTATTACAAAACATATTATACGACGAACAAATCGTAACTTACGAACGAAAAATTCCTAAGATACAAATACGTGTAAATAAAAAATCAAAATACACAATGTAAACAAAAATAAACTATATAAATATTACAAAGCATATTATAGGACGAACAAAACGTAATTTAGTCACGAACGATCAGCAAAATCATAGATATTTGGTTTTGCTTCGCACATCTTTTAACAAATTTTTATTGTCCACAATATTTAAAAAATTGTTCACAATTAAAATTTTTAAAATTAAATTGTACCATCAGTAAGTTTTTTACTGATTCTGGCAAGAGTCTGTTTCTTTCAGCAGTCCAAATACTCTTCATCATGCTGAAAATCATTTCCGCATTTGCGTTGTGCGCTGGAATCGCGAAAAAAAATGAACATATCTTTCGGAATTCTGAAGATGTTTGATTTCTTTCTTCAAAATAATTAATTCATTTTGAATCAGCTGACAATTTTGAAAATTCTTCGTTTCTTCAATTTTTTTAAAAAAGAGTACTTTTATTGAATTTTTAGAAAAAGTAAGAGTACATAATTTTATTTGATCAAAAAGAGTACATGTACTCTTTAAAGAGTACGGTTGGTCACCCTAACTATAAAGGAATTTTAAACCTTACATAATGATGATATAATACATAAATTCTCAGGGAGATTATATTGGGAAAAAATCTGAATACATACTTTGTTTGAATATAGTCCTTTTATTTATTGTAAAATCTTCCAAAAGAATATGTAATAAATTAAGAACCTTATTTATTGATCCCTGATATTAGATTATAATTTCACAAACTAAAATAAACTGCAAGTGAGATATGAACTCTAAAGAAGTCTACTGAAAATCTACTTAGCTGTTTTAAATGCCAGTTGCTGAGGGGGATATATTCGTCAATTTGTGAGCACTGTGTATGGAGAAATCATCAGACAATTAAATCTAAACCACTATTTTAATAATGAAACGAAAGCAATTAAGTTAACTTGGAGACGAGAAAAGAATGGTTGAGGACACATCAGTCAAAAAATATACAAACTAGTGCCACAATGAAAGAGTTATTGTTGTCGATTTATAGCAAATCAATGCAACAAATTCAGTTATAAAGCCAAGAATATGAAAGAATGGAGGAAGATTTTACAGCTGGTTAAGTACTAAACAAGCCATTATAATATATATGAATGAATGTAACTAATTACTATTAACTTACCCATAGTGGAACCCAATATCATGATTTCCAACCACAACATGCATTTTAGTTTCCGGAGGAACAGCAAATAAGCTGTGAAATCTTTTAACATAATATTGAAATTCCTGTTCACTGCACCATAAACCCTCATCCGTTAAATCACCTGCAAGGTGTTATTCGTTACAACCATGTTTCGATTTTAGCATGAAAAGTTACCTAACACGAATACAAGTTCAGGTTTGTGTAATGATATAGCAGTTTGGAAAGCGCGATGCATCTGCCATTCTCTACGTAGCTTGTCAAACCAGTGGCCCTCTCTAGATCCTAGTAAATGTGTATCTGCTAGGATCATAACCTTTACTGGTCTTTCATCCTTACTTGTTATTTCTGGGTCCTCTTTGGCAGGATCCAAAACTGGCCAATTACACTATAATAAAAAATATTTTTCGTCTGTATAAATTTATTTAAATAATTTCATAAGTACTTACATTAAAAAGAACTACATAATAAATAAAATACTCGCAGAATAAAAACAAGAGAATGAAATAACCTATACTTTTGAATATGTAACTGGATGTAGAATGCATTTTCTGCTGTGTATTACGTAACAGACAGTAAAATCCGATGAAATGTAGCAAATGAGCGAAAAATAAACCAAAATTAATGTGACAGTTGCCTACGCACTACTCATTCGACAATATTGACATTTCAAGGAATGAAGTTTTGTGCGAAAAGTTTTGATCGTTGCAAGCTAGTTGTGAGATTAACCACTAGATCTAGAATGTAGAGGATGGTGTTTCAAATAAATAATTACAACTTTTAACAGAAACATGTCGGAAACTTATTTAAAATAAAAGAAATATTTTATTTTTTGTTAATTGTACATCGTATCAATAACAATGAAACATAATAACGCATCAGTGCTCGAGTCATTATAGTAGTTTATAATAATAATAAGTCTATGATAGTTCAACATCAAATTAATAATCCATATGAGTTGAACTGAACAACCGTATCAGTATCGTAGTTAAATTAGACAAATATCTTTTTATTTTATTTTATTTATGTCCATACGCACCATAAGAACTGAACAGTAATGCATATTAATAAGGCAATATTATAGATATGTAACCTTATTGTTAACATTTCAAGTTCCGCATTTGCGTTTGCATTATTTAACGTTAACGAAACACAAACAGCTCATCTGTCTCATTCTCAGCAACAGTCAATGAAAAGCAGAACAAATTCAAACCATTATATTAATATTCAACAATTGTAAAATATTTAAGCGACTATTTTTATTTATATAAATATTTACAAATTAGAATTATAGAAGCGCATTTTTTCATCATATTGCGAACATTTTGTCTTATATTCTTGTGTACGAGGAAATCACTTTAAAAAATTCGTATTTAGGAAATGTTCAGCTGTGTCAAAACAATGGCTAGCTTATTGTATTATTGAAAAAACTCGTCAACCCATCGGCAGACTGCATATACATGCATTTGCCGTATCCACCTGGCGCCAAAATATCGTAGCTCTGGCATTATTGGCATTGGCAGGCAAACAATTCAAAATTGACATTGTTACATTATTAAATCAACAATAACAATTATAATAACAAGTCAAGTCAAGTAGCTACCAACGTATCACCATCTTCATAGCTTCACCATTGTTAGCGATTGCAGAAACAAAGATTTGCTGCAAATGTGCAACAATAGAATGACGTGACGTCATCAATATGGCTGCCTCAACATTTGAGATCAAAGATTATTTTTATCAAAAATACGACTTACTGTTTTTATAAATATTCAAAAATTTATTTATGAATCAGTACAGAGTATTCCTTGTGATTTACATTACTATATGTAACTGAATTCCAGATCCGTAGTCAAAAATTGTTTATTCTATATTCACGTCAGCAGCCATAGTAAGTACGTTCAGTTTACAGTTTTCATCTTTCCAAAGCCAGAAATAAACTCCTCAAATATGATATTGTTGAATTTTTGTGTGAATTATAATGTAATATCTATGTACAATTATCCTTTTTACATTTTATGAACAAATAACAGTCAAACGTAATGGCAATGGCAGAGAAATGTTCAAATAAAAGTGTATTTCCAAACTGTTACCCTCAATCAGCAAGAGAAGGTGGGAGGCAAAATAAAATAAGTTCTCTAAAAATAGGATTCTTTCTAGAATACAAAAGAATGAACCCATTTCATTATTAACAAGAATCCCACGGATGAATCCCAAGAATGCATCCCACGGATTAAATGATATTTTCATATGTTTGAACTGTGCACGGTCGGAGAAATTAAGTCCTGTACGAATATATGAGTTATTGAAACTATGAATAAAAAAATATTTGTGTACATTGTACAGCTGATTCCGGTTAATTGGGGCGCTTCGGAACTTATTCATTTGGTTTAATAGATGGCGTAACTATAGTGAAATATATTTAATATTCCAGCCCCACGGAGGTTAATTTTTAATTTGAATAGAGGATATTTCTCTTTATTTTATATGCTATTTAACATGTGTGTACACTTATTTGTTGATAAAACGCCAAATATATTCACAAAATCGTGTAAAATATATGTATTCATACAATTTTAGCTGTGGAGGTAAACATAAAACAACACAAATTTGAATATCCTTTATCGAAGTTAAAAATTGACCGCCGTGGCATTAAATTTTTTTTTTCTATAGGGCCCCCAACTGCGAGGGAACTTTTTTTTATAGGCATTGAGCTCTAAATAACGTTGTTTTTTGATCGGTTGGACAAAGTGGACAACCTTAGTAGAGGGTGGGAGCAGTTGTGACGCTAGCGGGGGTCCGGGGGAGCTCTAAAAATTGCTCTGGCCCCCAGTTGCCCCCCCCCCCCCCGCAGAATTGCTTGGAAAAAAATATATTTTAGAAAAGAGGACCATTTTTTTTAGGTCATGACTTTTATTTTCATGTGTAAACTATAATAAAAAATGTTTTCAAATATATGCTGCCCCCCCAAATTTTACTCAAAAATTTCCTGGCCCCCCAGATTTTAAGAGCTAGCGCCGCCACTGGGGGGAGGCAAAGAAAATTCAATTAAGTGGCTGTACTGATTAATTAAAAATTGCCTTAATGAACGAAAAACATATTCTTTCCGTGCTGATTCTAAAGAACATAGGTAATAAGGTATAAAAGAAAAGGAAATTAACATTAAACATAAAAATATTATATTTTTAACTGTAATAAGAGCTGCGAACGAGCAGGTTTTATCCACGAAGTGGTTGCGACTTTTTAGTTCTCTTGAATTAAAGTACATTGTTTAAAATGACTGCGAGCGCATGAGTGATTACTTAGCTGAGTAGGTTTAAAAATTATAACATATTCTAATTTTGTAACAGCGCGGTTACTGTTTTATGAAATTAATAAAATGTGAACAAGTATAGGAGCAAGCATGAGCTACTAAACAGTTGCCCATTTTTTATGTGACCTGTGTTCTTTCCTCACTAGCCTCGTGCAGAGTTTAGAGATTCGATTTATTATTATTTAATTAAGAATAACGTAATATCGTGATTAGTAATAGAATTAGAAACAAGACTTTTAGAGACTTGTATACCGAGAAAAGAAAAAAATCTGGAGAAGCTCTCGTTGAAAGTATATGAGGGGGATTTACCTGGATTGAGTGCATGAGTTGGTTAAGATATTTTGGCATATTATGCCAAATTTGGCATATTATGCAGTGTATTGGGACCCGAACGAAGCGGTACGATGCACCAGTCCTGTTTTTTTAGCGAAACGGAACATTTTTATAAAGGTCATAATAGCAAATCATCAATATGACCAGTATCATCTAAAATTATTTTCACACTTTTTTAAACACGAGCTAAAGAATTAGAAAAAATACTGTACGCCGTTGAAAAATTATAGCTTGCAGTTCTTCTAAATGAAAGCGTGGCTTCAGCAATATGAATTTAATATTAATTGAGACAAAATCCCGTATTCTTGCCGAACATGTCGCAAGTTTATTGTTAATTAATCTACATGATCCATTGTTAGAATTATGGAATCCCAATTTTTATGTATAAATTTGGTTGCAGTCTCGGCATTGTGCAGTTGACCAACAAACAAAGAAAGCAGGTACACAATATACGCAATCAATCGATCCTGATTGGAATATTTGTGAATTTTCTGAATACTATTTTATTTATTTTATTGCGTTGGTCTTTTGTTTTCATTGTTTTACTTATGTAATTATTTAAATTTATGACTTTGTTTATTACTTTGTAAGTTAATTAAATATTTTTTATTATTAGCTGATATTTTCTTTGTATTTATTTGATATTATATATCCAAACAAAAAAAAAAATGTTTTTGTCATCACTTTTTGTAAGTATTGTCCGCTAAATGTGTCGCTGATCGACGAGCGTTCCGGTATTCTTTTTGGTAATATACCACTGATGTTATGTTAGGGGATATTATGGACTACAAAATGTCAAATGTACTTTTATACATCCGAAAATAACTGAAATTTTTTTGGGTACTCGCAAATCCTCGTAAAATTTACGAAATTGACTTTTAATTGATCTCTGGCTAACTGTAGAATGCACACATAACTTTTTACTTCGTCCCTTACAAATGCAAAGAAAAAAAGCACAAATTTTCTCCACCAGATTTTCTTCGAAATGTATTGTCAACTGTTAATTAATTTGGTCGTATCTTAGGGTCAATTAACACCGGCGGTTGATTCGCCGCTGACGCCAAATAATCGCAGGATAAAAAAGATAAAAATGCTTGTTTGCACCAACTCTAAAAAATAATTTAATTGCTGTACTACCATGAACTACCATCTAAACTAGGTATGGCCAAACGACGACCCACGAGCCTGATCCGTTCCACAAGGTCCAATTTTCGGTCCGCGTAGGCATGCACACTTCATAGTACATGTACCAAACGCGATCGTATAAAAAATCTTGCTTAATCATAATTAACCAGAGGTAAGTTCTGAATGATTATGATTGGCCTACTACTTGCCATGCTTTACTATTTCTGCTTTGTATAAAACATTTCATGTAACTGTAGTATTTGTTCTTTCTTTTTATTCTCTAGCCCGCGATGGCTTCTGCTAAACATAATATGGCCCGCGTAGGTAAAAGTTTGGCCATACCTAATATACACGCTTTGCCAATTATTGATCAGGAGAATCCTCAAGTGTGTTTTTGGATATGGAGCACTTCTAGTGCAGCTGTGAAAGTGCGACTGAAAAAGAGTCATATTTCTTTCTCATTATTCGAACAAATGGCATCGATTAATTTCGATAACCTGGTGATTTGAACTATACGACATTTTTAACAGTCACCGGCCAGCTAACTTTCCTCAAGTATAGCAAATATTTGGCTCAAATAAGTCGAGTAAATTCTGGCTATGCATTTGATCTGTTTGTTCTTCATGTTTTATCCCAAATATATGGTGGTTCTTACTAACCGGTTGTCCAATTAACTGAAATTTAGGGATATTTACTGCTGTGTATTTAGGCTTGAAAATTGGCATGTTAGGGAGAGCATAAAAAATGAAAATATTTTGTATTATTATGATAGTGTTAATTAGAAAATGTAACTATAAACTATAGGAGGATAATCTCTAGATTCCTTGGAAAGATTTAATGTTCTATAGTTGGACTTAACTTCTTGCGACATTGAACAAATTAATAATATTGCAAAATGGTTTGTTAACCAACAACTTTGTTAACTGCATCTTAAATTACATATATAAAATTAATAAAAACATATTATAACAGTATCATGCGCTATATATGATGTGCAAAACAAAGCATTTATATCTTATCTTTGTAATTTAGTTATTTTATAGTTTCTTGCATTAACTGTTGTACATTAGCGCATGTTATTGATCTCTTGCCAAATTTAGGATAACAATGTACGTGTGACTGTTAGGTACTAAAACTAATCATATACTAAAATAATTTATTTTCCTATTTGGCACTGTTCCTACTTTGAAAACCCGCCATGTTGAAATAACGTATTTTAACGGCACACTAGTGACCTCTATGTGTAAATATCTTGAATATATGTATACATGGGTACAGTTTGCCGCTAAATACGTAGTTGTTCTTAAGTCATTCAATGAAATATAATAAGCCACGTACTAAGAGCCATGTAAAGCACAATGTTTTTATCTATGTTTGTATCTACAACGTGTTAAGATACATGTACATCTGTCAATAAAGACGACCATTTTAAATGATTTTTAAATTTATGTGTGTGCAGACGTCAACTCATGACTTTGTTCGGGATAAATTACAATATTCTCGAACGCACAAAGGTTTTTAATGTATGTGCAGACTTTTTGGGTGATCATTTAATATGGTCTTCCTTACATACAAATGAATATACCTTTGAATTATTCTAGAGTTTATCACGATGGAACGAGCGCACTTAACTTACAAACGTATTTACATAAGCGGTCGCGTTTTACAAAACAAATCTATTATCTAATAACTAATAACATTCGGAACATGTTGCATAGAAGGCGAGCTATTGCTCAAACTTAACATAATATATGTCACGTTCTTCTGCCTTTCAACAAAAATCTTTTAAAGTACATTGTACTTAAACATTTTTTTATAAACCAATATTTAAACAGTCTGTCCATATTTTACGATAAAATAAAACTGTTAGTTTTTTAGTAAATTTGATTACTGTAAGTTTAAGTTAACATTATTCATGTATTTGGGAATATATCTAGTTTGAGCAACAAAAGAAATATAGGTTGTACTGACGTGATCTCGTCTGTGCCGCTGCTTTCAAAGAAATAGCATTTAAGCCGTACGGTTCCGCAGATGTAAGAAGGTTGAAGAAAACTGTTCTAGATGACCACTGTTCCGACGGCGTAAATCCAGATAAGCGTGGTTAAACTATTACTGCATACAATTAACAAATGACCTTGTGCTGACACCTTTTAAAACTTAAGTATAAACCTACATAATCCTTATATTGTTTTTTTATGTTAATTTTGTTTAAATTAAATTAAATGATATAAATGTAATTAAACTTGATTTATACTTTATGGAACTATAAAAAATTATTTAGATGTTTATTTTTGCCGATGTCTTATTGTACCAATAGCTGCCATATTTCATTTTTCTTATCACTCAAAATAGATAAAACAGAAACAAAATTGTTTAAAAATGATCTAAATTTAAACCTGAACTATATTTCTTAGGTATACTTTTTATTTATATTTAATTAACTCATGTTATATTAAATTATTTAATTATTTTTTATGAATATGTTATAAAAATGGAAATCTGAAAACTTTCCAGGCGATAAATTCAGCACAGAAATCTCATTGGTCAATAAATATTATTGTTATCCAATCAAAACATTAGATATGATTATGAATGTTAAAATAATTAAATTAGTATAGCTCAGAACCGTGCTTAGGATTGGCCGAATCTGATTTTTGTCTCAGATTAGAAGGACACCAACAATAAACGCCAAGAATAAACAACTGCCAGCGTTTGGAAATATCTCGGCACGGTCCTGGTTATAGTGTACCCTGTATCCTTAAAGCGTATTTAAAGTAAAATATGGACATCCCGTACAACAAATATAAACATTTTGTAATAAATTTAGAGTAACCATTCTGTTACCATAACAAACTAATTAAAAACGTAATCAAATATAACATTTTTATACTATATTTATATAATTCTACGAATGTCATAAATAATGATTTGTCAAAAGTGGCAATTATAAACAAAAATACATATCTGTAAATAAAATTTCGTAATAACGAAATTACAGTAAACAAAGTAATTAGATAATATTTTAAAATAAAATTAATGTCAAAAGTGCAAAAAGAAAATTGCAAATATTAGTTTGAATTATTTGAAATAATTTCTGTACAATGTGTTCATTGTTCATGTCTGTTTTGTTGCATAAAATGAGGTTACGGACTATTTTAATAAAATAGTGCATTTAGGTAACAAGCATTTTATAATGTAACATATGTATGATGTCATACCAAGGCCCACCGTATATTGTAACTCTGGTGATCATATTTGGCACTAGTACTATCTGCCCTACTTGTACAACGTTGGACGTTTTCGCAAAAATTGGGGTTTCTCTCTAAGCTTAAAGAATTCTTTAAATTACTTATTGCACAGTATGCAACATGAGTTACATTTTTGAAAATATATATCTCATAGTTGTTGATACATTACACTGTTAAAAATCAAATAAATTCAAATAAGCAAACTTTCAAAAACCATCGTAAAAATTTTGTAGTACAAACATTCTTGTAATATAACTGACCATCTTCATTTAAGCCTTGCCGTCCCAAAATATTTTTAAAATATTGATACCCAAAACTGGGACACACGTGATCCTCTTTTAAAATGTATGTTTATCTCACTATGTAATCTTATGTAAAATTTATGTCCTATTACATTATTTTAAAAATTGAAGAATGCTGTTTTAAATAATAAAAGTGCAAATTCCATTATAAAATTAAAATAACGGAAAGCGTAATGGTCATCTTTTACTTCTTCTTTTGCATATATATTGACGAACAGCTTTGTCTAAACCTGGGGTTCCAAACGGGGTCGATATTGACCCCTGGAGGTCAGTCGGCTTGAACCTGGGTTCAATATATGTAAAGGGGTCGATAGTTCTTTCTTCGTATTCAGTATTTATAATAATATTAATTATTAAATATATCTAAATCTATATTCAACATGGCCAATTTTGAAATACGAAATAAATATTCTAAATTGAAAACAATTGTAGAAACGTGGTTAATAAGGTTCCCTGGTTCTTATTTTGTTGAAGCGACATGATAAATTTGTTAAGAAAAAGTAGAAACAGGCTGGATATATCCAAAAAGGCAATTTAAGGATAATATTGAACAATTTTGTACCAGACATAAAAAAATTGTAGTTATTCATCTGCCACATTTGTCCCATTGATGTATTGAAATGCGATTTTGACTGAAATACATGGTTACTGAATGACCAAAATATTTTTTTTTTTTATGACCAACTAACTAAAGTATTTTATTTGGGGGTCGAAAAAGGATCTTTTCGTACGTAGGAGGTCTATCGATAAAAATGATTGGGAAACTTTGGTCCTGGGCGCACTAATGAAAAGGGCGCTGAGGAGCTTGACTAAGGGGCGCCATTGCGAAGGTGAGGACCATTTCTTTTTTGCTCATCATTTAGGTTTTGAGAGGTAAGGACCTTTTTTTTGCTCATCACTTAGATTTTGGGAGGTGAGGACCTTTTTTTTTGCTTGTCACTTTTTTTTACAAGCCAATGGGGCAACGTCGGTGTAAAGAAATATATCTTTGGGTAATGGGTAAAAATATTCCCCGACCCCTGGTCTAGGTTAAAGACCATTAGCCTATCCGAAATTATGGTCAAATAGCTAGATCTATATATAGATATTTCATCCGCATATAGGAAATACTGAGAATTTGAAAAAAACATGTCGAGCGAACAAAAAAAATGTTTTTCCCTAAAACATTTTTTTTTAAAATTGTGATGTACAAATAGGATTACTCTTGAAACGTAGATTAACGTATTTTAATTTTTGGAATTTGTATTGACCAGATACATTTTTACCTTTCTTCTGTGTTTTATATTTTTCATTCCGATAGTATGCAGGCACATATTTTTTTATACTTTATCCATATAATTCAATGTAGCCTTGGTATTTCTACCTGAATCCATCTTTAAGTGAACTAGATGTATTTTTTATTAAATAATAAAAATGATGGCATGATATTTCACTTTTCCAGTTGTGTATTGAAAACGAGAGTGTATTAAAAATTTATAGATTATTGATATCTCTGAAAGTAATTTGATACTATTGATTTCTCTTACATTTATTTTTTATTATTAATTTCAACCACTTAGGATTAAGGACAATCAATAAACGTACTGGGTGATTTCATAAGTTCGGAAAGTGTTTTTGAAAACAAATTGTAACTATTAAATAAAACTCTGAACAGAGGTTCTAAAAATCTAATACTTCGAAAAAAAGTATGGAAAAATATTTACATACACTCATGGAAGTTCGGACAATTGATAAAATTTAAAAATTTGTTTTGCAAGCTTTGTTGATTTCACCAAAGAATACTATTATTATTATTTTAAGATTTTTATGAGGATTATTTCTAAAATATTGGTCTTCTGGTTACCACTGTAAGCACGCCTGCCACAACGGGGGTGCAAGGGGTGCGCTGCACCCGGGCGGCAATAGTAGGGGCGCAAAATTTAACTATTAAACAATAAGTTAAACATTCATTAATTGTTAGTTCTGGAAGATCAGTGCTTGGTGATGTTTTCCCAATGAAGGTATTTAAAAACTGGAGAAGTAGTCATACATTTATTGGCTGTGCAATTTTGGATTAATGAAAAGATGGATGCGGGTCAAATGCGTCCCTTTTCCATCTCTTGAAATGCAGGTAGTATCCAAAGTATCCGATTGTAAAATATATTTTCTGCATGCAATTTTAAACTCGGACCCTTTTTAAGGGAGGCAATATTATGGTCACAACCGGGCGGCAGGTATACTCGCGGAGCCTCTGATCCTAAGTATTGTTGTGCAAACCTCCCTGTAATCTCATTATCTCTACCTGGGCTAGTGGATTTCTTGTTAATATTAATAGCACATAGTAACTGAGTTGCCACCTCACTTTTATTATTACCATCGTCATTTTCCCGAACCTGTATTTCCTGGTCTCGTCTGGACCCAATCGAGTCGCAGAACTAGCGCCAACTTATATTACCAAAGATTTTGGCCGAAGTTTACGTCATATATTTTTCAAATCACGCCTATAATCAACGAATTATTTTAACAAGTAAATTTAATCGAAAATTAACTGCACCAGAAATTACTTAAGAATTTAATTTGCAGAGAACGAGAAATTTTTGTCAGTATTGTGAAGGGCCGATTTCACGATTCTTCATAGTCTAGTTATTTGACGGAAACTGTTGCTTCGTTGTGGCAAAAGGCTTCAAACGGCTTCAATGGACACAAATAAATAAATAAAATAATAGGTTCCCAAGGCTTAAATAGGTGTATAGGGGCAGAGAAGGTAAGTACTCCGTTTCTAGACCGCCAGCCATAGATATGAAAGCTACATGGTCAGTGTGACGTTTCGACAGGTCTATTATCCTTGTATAATAAACAGGATAATAAACTCATTTTAAATATTAAATACTTGAGGCTGAGCTGAAATATTGGAAGATAACATAAGAGCGGAAACAAGTTCTTTGGATAAATGAAACGTAAAGGTAATGTGTAAGTTTTTCTTTAATTTTACCTTGCATCCGATCTTCCATAAGCGGTAATGAATATGTATTTAAAAAATAAATAAATATTAAAAAATGAAATTGGATATCAAATCAATGTTTTTGAAGCGTAGATTAATGAATAAAAAATAATTTAAATATTATTTACTACGACTTTTGCCAAAATATGTGGAAAAATTGTGTTCTTTACTTTATCTTCCAGAGCAGTTGGTTTAAGAAATTTGATAAAATTAGAGTACTGCATATTAATATGATCGGCCTTTAGAGTGGATTACATAATAGCTTGATCAGGACTTAGAGAGATTTAATTGATGCAAAAACAATATGATCAAGATAAACCAATATAGAAATTATAAATCTGATATAATGTTTTTACCAATGAATGATTTAATTTAATTTTTTTATAAACACAATTTTTATAACTTGCATAAAATTTCTGTTTGATTTTAATAATTATTTTTAATGAATCAGTTTATAATTTATTGTTGAAATATGATATTGCAAGAAAGTTTAACAGGGCATCTAAAGGCCAGTAATAAATTAAACAGTGGGTGGTGTGATTGTATTTCACTGTTATTATTTTTGCGAAAACGTCCGTAAATCATATAATATTTTAATTATACTTGACCTCTTCCACATAATTAATTACATAACAGCTTTTCCCTATAATACTGCAACAGTTAAATTTATATACAGAGCCTATAAAACACACTGAAACGTTATTCAATTTATAAACAATAATAATTTTCGAATATCAATCTTTGTTATTTTGCATGTCAATGGCAATAATTGTTCACTGGAATAACAACAGAAAATATTTAATAAAAACACGCTGTTTAATTGTGAATTTCTTAAAATTATGTACATCCTGTTCTGATATTGCACGGTCTAAAACAAACATCGGAAAGCGGTGGTCCAGAGCCGCAGCACGCATTCATTTCTTATAAATTTCTGTATTTTCGTACAGATTGTATTGATACAAATAATATAATAAATCAAGTATACGAGTAATGATTAAAAAGTTCATGCAATTTTTAAAATTGCCGCGCTTTATTCATCGGATTGATAAACATTTTTGTTGTCATGTTGGTTAACCTGTCTTTGACGACGATTTCAATTGGTAGACATATTGGATGTGTATTTTAGATTTGACAGCTAATTAATGACGTGGTGTTTCTGTATATTCGGAGATTTTTTATTTTTCACAATGAGGGATCAAAGAATATGCATTAAATTTTACTTGAAAAATGAAATCAAGTGCTGCAAAGTAGTGGAAATAATGTAAAAGTCATTTGGTCAGTCGAGTATGAATGAACTAAAGTCACTAGATTATATAAACTAGCGCAACGGCGGCCATACTGGGGCTAAAAATATCGCCATCACAAATGATTTTCAGTGATTCCAACAGTACAAAAATAAGAAACTAGTACTACCAATAATTTTTATTTTAAACATTGTAATCACGATTTTTAATCAAAGTTTCACTATAACAAAATTGTGGTACAATTTCAATTATTTTTTAAATTTTTATTAAAGAAAATGTATATAACATATAAATTTAAATGAAACTTAAAACTTAAATATTCAAACCGCTGACAAAGGAGGTTATTAAATTAGAGCGAGAAAGAGAGATGTGACAGCGCAGACGCAAACTTAAGAACGTAAAAATTGCTGCTTTAGTTTGCTTAACAGGGGAACCAATGTTGCCAATCAAACTCTGGGGTCTGTCGGCTTCTTCAAAGGCTTGCTTATATGGCCCTACGTGACCTTTTCTCTTCCCGAAGATGAAAAAAATGTCGACCGGCGTAGCGTAGTGGTAACACATGTGCTCTACGTTGCTAAGGTCTCGGGTCCGAATCCCGTTTCAGGCATGGAATTTTTCAGAAATAAAAATTGTTCTGGCTAATTGCCACAGCAGCAAAAACCATTAAATTAAAAAAAAAAAAAGATGAAAAAACAATGAAAGGACAAGGTTTTACGACAATTGAAGAAATAAAAGCAAAATAGCTGCAGGAGCTGCACGCTATACCAAAATCTGCCTTTCAGAAGTATATTCAAGAATGGAAAAACCGGTGGCATAAGTGCGTTATATCCGATGAGGACTATTTTGAAGGTGACAATATAAAAATTGATGAATAAATGAATATTGTTTTGTAAATTAAAATTTTTGCACGAATTTTTTGATCACACCTCGTATACTGTGACTTTTGTGTAAAAACAGAATTGGGTTTATAATTTTCAGTTTTAAAATGCCAACGTAATGTGACATCTTTTTTATCATCTAATTCAGGCCTTGAAAGCTAAATTAATTAATAATTAAATTTTTTGTTCGAAATATTAATATTAATAATAGATTTATTATTTATATTTTGAAGAATAAGCAACAAATTTTCCTTGCTGAACATATTTTCGTCTTTATAAAAAAAGACTCCTTGCATTGTAAAGCAGAGCTTCATACTGGTGTTCCGTAGAACATAAGTGTTCCACGAAATTTTGACTGAGTCTCCTTGAATTATTTGTTATTGGTTTTGTGATCCGCATTTTTTTATGATCAAAAGTGTTTCGTGACTTCGAAAAGATTAAAAACAATTGCTGTAAAACACGAAAACAAAATTATAAAGAGAAGGGTGACAAAAACTTTTTGCAAAAAGGCGCCTTAAATGTCGACGGCGGCTCTGGCAGTATACTTTAAAGGATTCCACACACCAAAGCGGCCGCGGTAGCGTTACGGCGGCGGCCTAACGCAACCTATATAATACAATGAGACCACGCAAATACAAGCGTTCAGCTATCTGAGAACGACGACGAATGCAACGTTCAGTCTAGCGATCACCAAACACTGGCGGCCGAACTCGACAAGTTGCGTTAGGCCGCGCGATATTCATTGTTTATATACCACAGAGTGAATATATTTAAGAAAATAATGTCGAAAATAGATAATTTAACAGAAAAAATCATAGATAAGTAAAGGATCATTTAATTTTGTATGACTTAGCACATCCTGATTACAAGAATATTAGGAAAACAAATAAAGTGTGGGACGAAATAGGAAAAGTTTTGGAAATTGATAGTAAGTATATTATTATTTTTCCTCTCCATACAATTAATTATTCTATTGTATTCTCGCAATCAATATTATCATACAACTATATACCGTGATTCACTAACTGATCGCTACCGCTACCGCCACTCCCACCGCGTTAGTGTGAGGAGACCTGATCGCTAGTCGTATCGCTAACGCTACCGCTACCTTGGTGTGTGGAATCCTTAATTTGCGAATGGTATATCTTCTGATATATGTCACAAATAAATATCTTTTAGATTATTTCTGAATCTGGAGATACCCTGAAACAAATTGGCAGAATTCCTGAAACAGGACCCTGTTTCATAAAAAGTGATGCGTTCTATAGGTGATAGGTGATAAATCCTAACATAACAATTCCATAATTTTTTGTTTCATAAAAAATTGTCATTATAATGTCAAGTATAAAAGTTGCAAATTGAATTAAATCTGCAACGAACTCTAAATGCGGAATATTTTTGATTCTAGTGAACTTTAAATTATATATTATTATTGCTTTGTAATTTCCTTTCACTTTTTAATTTTAATTTCGTTAGTTAAAACTTCATTAAACCTTAACGAACCTTAAATAAAATGTCTTTATATTCCAGAAATAATTTTAATAGGTTTTTAAATCACTAGTGGGTTTGTTAAAGTGCTGACGAGCATCAACTGATCCCTTACTTCAGGCTCCCAGGGAGCACGTCATACAAGGATCAATTGAGCTGAATTCAGATAATTGCAACCCTAGCGATGCGGAATCGTGAAGATTATGTCAGATGCATTTACTTTAGTAAAATGCGAAATGTTCCACGAGTTAAATCAAATTACATGTTTTTAACCTACATGATAATTTAAGAAAAAAACATTTCTTTATTCTGAATCGTCAAGATCATTCAATGATTTTTTTTGCAAATCGTGGATAAATAAAATTATTTTTGAATTATCAACCGAGTTAAACTAAAACTGTGAAACTAATTGCGCGTAAAACGAGTATGACTTATATTGAGAAGTGACGGAGCTGTGATCGAATGAAATATAATTGACGACATTACTAATTAACCGTCAATTTACACATAGCGACCAGGTTAATTTAAGTAAAATACGTTTTTATTTTATTAGAATTAAGAAGTAAATATTTGCAACATTTTTTAATTTTTAAGCGCTATACATGTATCGAGGTGTATTACAAAATAATCTCCCGAAAATATGGACTTAATATTAACCTTCCCTTAATTTTTTTTAGGGAAAGTAAAAAAATAAGATGCCTAGCTTTGTCTTTCCTTAAATGACAGCCAAACACCCTACAATTTATAGTGATTTTATAGTTTTTCACATCTTCTGTCAACATTGTAACAAAAATTCAATACTAAAATATACGTAATAAGTTCAAACTGTACTGCAGTATTTAGTACAATAATTCAGCCACCAGTTAGAATTTGAGCGTGTCACTTCTCAATTACTGATTATCAAATGGACGAATACTTTAATCGTTTTTCTTTTTCTGTCCGCAAACAGAATTTTATCAGAATTTTTATTAGAAATTATTGCCATTAATATAATATAGTTATTGCGTTATTGCCTTTCTACCGCAAGGTAGAAAGGCTTCAGTATTAAGTAAGTTATTGCCATCAATGGAAATAGTATCAAATTAGATATGGGAAAACCATTATTGATATTGAAGGGTGAAAATCGCTTCAGTAATATTTGCAGGCTCCTTAACACAGTACACAACAATATGTCAGCGCCCTACACTCCAATGTCCTAGTGTAAAATGTGCTTTACAACTCACTCATACTTTATATTTACATGTAACATTGCTTGCATTAATTAGTTATAAAAAAGCCTCTCCCGCAATTGAAGCGCTGTCATCCACAGACCTTGTTACACTGCTAAAGTTCCGCCTCTGATTGTCGGCATGCTTTCTGTTTACATAGTGTGAATGTGGCTGTATTGTTAGATGCATCTTCAACAAATGTTTATTTATATATATTTAATATGTATTATATTTAATATCTGTACACAACAATAAGCTTTTATATATATTTTTTAGATTTAATATTTGTTGAAGATGTTTGTTAATGATGTGTCTCAGAATATGTTGAGATTTAAATAAAAGTTTAAAGAAAATTATAAGTATAAGTAAGCATTAGCTTGACATAACATAGCACAAGTTGACATAATAACATGAGAATATAACATAACATAAAGCACAAAAGTTTAATTGGCTTAATGGGTAAATTTTTGTAGGTACAGTTACCTTTTGCTTCGGCGAGCAGTTGAGGTTGCACACATAGGCAAGTACATTTATGCAGGTGTGTTAATAACATTTTAATAATAAGGGATAAGCGACCGATCTGTGAGCTTTTAATTTATTTCAACTAAAATCGGCAAAAATTAAAGCAAAAAGAAAAATTTCAATCAAAGGCAGCAAATTAATTCAAATGATAGTGAGTTGATTATACCCTTATGCCAGCTATACAAGTAAAGGCAAACCTGTGCAAGTCTACCTGCACAGTTATGCTTGTACAGGTATACCGGATTCTACGGTGAATCCACACCATCTTCACAGTTCTCTCGCCTAACCATGGCTTTAACAAATGTTGTGCCGATAGTCAGAAAAGAGTGTCATAAACAAGATTGATCGAAAAGAAGAGAACGATATTCACATGGAAACTTGTTAAAGGAATTGAAATTTGGCCGAAATTTGCATCTAAAGATTGGTATAATTTATTCATGGTTGGATGATGAAATTTATTTTAACTTTTTGTCGTTTGTGACTAAATTAATTTAAAAAATAGACACTAATGAAGCAACTAAACTGAGCAAGTATTAATCGAATTTTCGAATGAAATTATCAATTTTTTTTCAGACGCATGTACAGGTAGAAATAATTGTACAGGTTCATTTACACGCTCCGGTGTATTGGACATGCGCATCTATATAGGTATACTGCACAGGTATTCTTGTACGTGTGTAGCGGCCTTTATAGTAGTAATTTTAAAGACCGCTACACAGATAGGGATTAGGACAAAAGTTCGACGAAACGGCCGATATAACCGACTAAAAAATCGTCAGGAGTCCGTACTCAATCTGGAACGATTAATCTGTAAAAAAATAAATTTATTCGTGAATAATATATTTCATTTTGTATAACGCTGGGAATATTTGATATCAAGTATTTGAAAAAGTATTTCAATTACTTTCTGGCATTTGAATAGCCTATACGTCACTAGATTTGATGATTTTGGTGATTTATGTGGTGTTAACAGACTTTGACGTATCCATGTGAACTAATATTATGATAATATTATAAATGTATTGCAAATACACAACATAGAAAATGAATTTTCCTTGTTACTTACGTTTTACAAAACGAAACATATAATAATATTTAATTATGCACGAAAACAATATAATATATTATTTAAAAAATTAATTTCTACAGTCAAGAAGATTTTGATTAATATAAAATATATTTAGGCCTTACTGATGAAGTAGTTCTATAGGCTATTCCAAACGTTTAGGTGGAACTAGATTTTGCAGTCTAGTTACTTTCATCGTTTGAATCGTTCTGTTTGGCCGTTTTGTTTAAGATTTGTAAATCATACTTACAATAAACATTTTTAGGTTAAGGTAAATTTCATTTTAAAATGTTATTTTCATTATATTTTGATTTTTTGTGTTATTCACAATACAAATTTACCATTTATTTATTTTATTTTGTCATTAAAATAGGTAAAAAAGTATTTTATTTTTGACATAAGTTATTCGTTTCCATAGTTTCACTGTTGGAATTTAAAATTTTCACATACCAAACGTCAAACATGAAATAACCCAAGCAAGGTCCCTTCTCGTGACAACCTAAAAGAACGAAATTCCCATTTAGTTCCGCCTAAACGTTTGGAATAGCCTGTAAAACATTTTCTAATTGTTCTTGAACACTGAAAAGCGACATTTGATATTTCACAATGTTAACAACCCGGTTAAAAACTTATAAAACTCACAAAACAAAATATTTATCCATTTTTAAATATAATAACAATTCTAAATTTATTGTAATTGCATATTTTTGTGATTTTACAGAAGACAAATAGGAAGAATGTTCAACACTCTCCGAACATTATAAGTCTTTTTTGAAACTGAAAATCATACAGTGACATCTGAATCAAAAATTTTACGTTTTAGCAGAAAAGGATTTAAGGTAAATCTATTAAAAGCACACTAGATTAACAGAAATATTGCTAACGAATTCAAAATCACCAACATGTACACTTTCTCGCTGATAGAAATAACTTCTAATAGTTATCTTAGCCTAATTTTTGTCTTACCTGCACAAATTATTTTATGTAATACTAATTTTTATTTCATGTATAAATGGTTGTAATTTCGTACATAATAAACAATTTGCGAAAACCTCATAACTTCTAACGTTAGGAACGTGAAACTGTAAAAAAACGTAAATATATAATAACAATTTCACTTTTCTACGTAAGTACATGCTTTGTAATATTTGCAAATTGCCTTTTTACTGTTACTTTGACAATGGCGAGAGTAGAAACTGCAGTTAGTGAAATAAATAAATCAGTGAAATAAATAAATCTGTGAAACATAATAAAATAGTCTCATTTAATAACCTTTTATTCAATAAATTCCTTAAGGATTGTTGTTTCCTTTTTTTCACTTCTTTGTGTTATGTTATATTCTTATGTCAATTACACAACAACATACATACTACTAAAATTTTTACTAAATATCATAACATATCTAATACTAAAGTTTAAGATTTTATTCGGCCACTGTGTTTTCTCTTTTCTTTTGCTTCAAAACCTTGCGCTTAATATATCATATTTAGGACTGTGATCTCCAATTGGACACTTTGTTGTATTGTGTTCTATGATTAAATGTTTTACTGTTTTATATATCAGTTGTGCATCAGAAATATTTGCAAGAAGTTTTGTAGCAAAACTAATTAAAATAACAAATATTTTTTAATGAAAATACATAAGAATTTCTTAACATAACAAGAAATATACTAAATTAGGAGGCATTAAAATATCCTATTGTTTGTCATATGACCAGCCAAAAGTTAAGCTTTATAATTTTTGCTTTTGTTTAGATATATTTTGGTTAGCGTCTCTTTACGCTCCTAAATTTTGAAACACAAAAAATACAAGCTTAACTTAAGTTTTTGACATTGCTAAAAATTACACAAAAAACATTACTTTGCTAATAGTTCCCTCTCATTATCTCAGATGATTATAGTATGACATTAAATAAACAATACTATTATTTGCTGAGCAGTAGTGAGTTTCTTTGGCGCCCTAAACAAGTTAAACATTTGGTGCTCCACGCTTACATCACTTTCAAAATAATAATAATAAAAGGTATTGAGAGAAACATATATATGTATAGTTTTTAATATTCAAAAATATATTCTGTACAATTAAAAATGCAATCAATTTGTATTTTATACTAGCTGGAGTACACGTACTTCGTACGTTTTTTGTAGTGTATATTTTTTCTATAAAGTAAATGATAAATGAGATATTTCAATTTCAAGTAGAATTTCAAGTAATTTTAAACCACTCCTTTCTATATACGAGGGTTGCCTCTTATATTTCGGGATTGCGCTAAATTAGTGTTGCCATTTGGCAATTGAAGCTTCTATCGTAAAATTTGACATTTTTGACGATATACGTACTCAAAATGTTTTGACGTACGAGCGCTCTTTGTATTATTTACAGTAACTTAAAACAATTCATCTCGGATAAAAATGGAATTAAATTGTGAACATTTTCGAGCGATTATTTTTTACAACTTTCGACGTTAACCTAACAACAGTGCATCGATGAACTTAATTCGACTTTTGGCGATGAAGCACTATCAAGGATTACTGTTTATCGATGGTTTGCCGACTTCAAACGTAGCCGTAGTTCGCTTGAAGACGAATTTCGTGAAGGTCGTCCAAAATCGGTTGATGTTCCGGAAAACATTGATGCTGTGCGTGAACTGATACTGTAAGATCGTTATGTGACTTATCGTGAGATTGAGGAATCCTTGGGCATTAGTGGGACCAGCATACATTCACTATTGCATGAACGCTTGGACGTCAAAAAGATTTGTTCGCGTTGAATCCCACAATTTGAAAATCGCAGTGGAAAAAGCCTCACAGGTATAGTTTAAAGGGATAGTTTATTTTCTTATACAAATTTTTACTGTTATGTAAATGATAAATTAGATATTTAAACCTTATATTTAACACTCCCCTTAGCCCCCTAAATAATCTTCTTATTAAAAACTGCATTGAAGAGAAGAAAAAAAAAACATTTACACATTTTTGATGTAAAGTAAATAATAAGTGAGATATTTCAAGATTTTGGAAAAAGTATGTAGAACAAAAAAAAAATGTGTTCTTATTATGAACAATTTTTGTTATATACGTTTTTGCTCTAATGATAATAATAAGGGATATATTTCAAAAGTTTAGCTTTAGAGAGGGGACACTTTATGGGAGTTTTTCAAGATTTTAGTTTAAGGGTGCCCCGTAACTCCCCAAATATTCATCCAATTGAAAAAGTATATAGAACAAGAAAAAAAAATGTCTTATTATAACAAAAAAAATTATATACGTTTTTGCAAGTCAATAAGTAATAAGGGAGATATTTCAAAAGTTTAGCTTTAGAACTCCCCAAATATTCATCTAAATGAAAAAATGTGTTAAAACAAATATTTGTTATCTTATTACGAGGGTTACCTGTCATGTTTTTACAAACAAGCAATAGATGGCAATATTGAAATGTGTCATTACTATATCCGTAAAATTTGACATTTGTTATTGTGAAATCAGTAGTTGTACTGGATGTAATGTATCTTCGGTTGTACTGGACATGTCGCAACCATTCCTTTAGAACAGTGTTTCCCAAAATGGGTTCCGTGGAACCCTGGGGTTCCACGAAATAATTTTGGGGTTCCGCGAGACAAATTGTGATGTAATATTAAAATAAGATTAGCTGCAATATTTTCATAGAAACGCATTAAACTATGAATGTAAGGCGTTACGCCTACATGTCTAATAAATCTGTCAAATTCAGTCAAATTTTCTTGCCAAAGGCATTGTTATTTATCTGTCGTTTCAATGTCGTATATTCTAAGATCAGCTCACTAGATCCGAACCAAAACTTGTGTTTTTTAATTAAAAACATTTCTTTGCAATTTATTCAAACATTCATTATAGTTACAACGTTTTATAAGAATAAATAAAATGTCTTATCACGATTTTTGTTTTATTTAATATCTATGGTAGTATTCTGGACACTGAAGTTCATGTTAGCATCGGTGTTATCGTCCAAAGTCACGGAATTCGTATTGGAAACGCTATGTGCGCGAAAATAACTCAGATGTCTACACCGATGTCAACGCTAATATCTCTGTCCAGAATACTAACTAATCTAATTTATAACAATTTTAGGTATGGCAAGGGTTCCATGATCCGTAAAAAATTGCCTAAGGGTTCCACAAGGAAAAAAGTTTGGGAAACCCCACTTTAGAAGATCGGAGAACAGTTAATGCTGAATGATATACAACAATTTGATTGCCAGAAGTCATCGACAAAATCAGGAAAAAGAACCTAAACGTCGCAACATTCTTCACCATGACAATACAAGCTCCCACACAGCACGTCAAACAATTGATTATTTGAGGGAGAAAAACATCGAATTAATGTCTGATTGCCCGTAATCACCTGATTTATCTCCTAACGACTTTTTTTTGTTCCCCAATGTCAAACAAAAAATGCGTAGACAGCGATTTTACTTCGAGAAGCTTTTAAAGGCTTCGAAAACTATGTTTTTGAGATACAAACTTCAGAGTGAAAAAAATATTTCGAGAATTGGTTTGGACGCATGCAAAAGCATATAAATCTTAAAGGCAAATATTTTGAAAAGCAATAAAACAGTTTGTTCCAAAACATTTTTTTCTTTCTCAGTTTTTGTAAAAACTTAAAAGGTAGCTCCACATATAAATTAGGTATAATGCAACATTTTTTTATTGAAAAAAATATATATGTATTTTGTCGTGATTTTTACGTAACATGTGTAAAAAAAAACTTGTTTTACTTCCGAGAGAAGCTGGTTTAAAACTGTGAAAAAATTCGGAATAATGGTACAAATGGTAAATGGTACAAAATAGTGACATTTGTTGGGCTCTGTTTAATGAAGGATAAAAATTGGAGCTAACATTTATAATTTTTTTATTAATTCTTAGTTGTATTTTGAAATTATTTAATACTTGTATCATCAGGGAATGATTGAAAATGCCAGTTGTTCTAAATATGTAGAATATACATTAAATGTCAATGATAGTATGTAAAGCTATCAATATTTTATTGAAATTCTCATATGAAAAATTAATGTACACGCAACTCAACTGACGTGTTTGTAGAACAGGTTGCCTCACACTGATACACATATTAGGTTTTCTGAAAGCCTATATTCGTTTATTGCGTTCCTTTATCTGAACATTCTTCTTTAACCTGTCATTTTGGACTTTGTAATATTTTGGAAGATCTGTTCTCAACCCCATCAGATATCGCAGAAATACTGTCATGTGTTCCAATATACTGTTCCGGATCACACGTGAAAGCTTGGAATTGTCAATAAGTACTCACGATGTAAATTATACCGCATGAGTTGTTTGTTAGGAAACTACAACATCGTATTACCATCAGTTCCGTTAAACTATTATTTCTTCTCTTTTTTCTAAGACTGTTAAAAAACTTCACTATATTTCATTTGTTTTTGTGCATAAAGTATCATTTTCATTCTGGTGTTGGAAGCGTGGAACAAGAAATTCAACAAATAGTAGGTCGTAGGCGCGGTGTTACAAGCGCGGTGTCGCAAGTTCAGAAATTTCAACTCTAGCGCTGGCCGCACCGTCGAAACCATAGAAACAGATATATTTTTTCGGAATGGCGAGTTCTTTAGCGACACACTTATATTAATTTCCTAAAAAAAATAAAATAAAAAAACGTAAATTAATGTAGCGAAATAGCGACTTTACAATGTTGTCGGCAGTCATAAAGTTTATTATTATGGATTCAGTTTCAAATATATGGTCTGCAGAAATGTCATGCAGTGGGTATACTAATAATACACCCCCAAGCAGGGGCCAACAGAATCTTCATTCTAAACTGTGATGTCAAGTAAAAAAGATTGTGTATTAAATTCTTTTCTTGTAATTGAAGTAACTGTCTGTTTTTTGTCTCATTTCTTGCAACAAGTTAAAATAATCTCCCTGTTGCCTTCTGTTTCTATGTATATATGGGACGTACCCACCATCGCTTTTCTTCTTATCGCAATAAGTCTAAATATGCATAAAAAAGAGCTAGACGTCTCCTTCGATCTGACAACATATTTAATGAAATTGAATAAATGCTTATTCCAAACACTTGTATAAACTTTTAGGTTAGTTTTGGGTTAGATACAAATGTTGTCAAAATCGAAAACGCGCACTTATCAAGCCTCCAACCCCACCATGAAATTCGAACTTGTAAATATAACACCACCCTCTCACCCCTGTCGCGCCTTTGACACTACCATGAAAATGATGCATAAAATGCGTGTTTATGGTGACAAAAATGTAAAATAGTGTTAAAAAAGTCTCATAAGCATTCTTTTTAGCACTTCCATAAACATAATACTTTGGCTAATGGGAGCTACACCACTATGGGAGCAAGCCCAACAGTGTCCCCTTCTGGATGCGCGCCTTAACTTATATGAGCTCGTTGGAGCGACATAACCATCTCCAAGGACCGCAGACGTTTCAGTGCAGTCCGAAGTAGAATTAAATCGCGCATTGAAAACAATTATAGTCAATTCGTGATTTTAACTCAAAAAATCTTAAATTTTAGCTTTATCCTAGTTTTTTCTAAATTAGAGACAGCATCCTAGATAAATATTGTATGAAACTTATGCATAAAGCGTAAGATTTTCACTGGTGGGATTGATGCACTTTCCTAGCGAAAAGGTACTGCTTTATGTACTTGTTACATAAATCTTATTTTTTATCTCGGAAAAAATCGAAAATGATAATTGGACAAAATGATTGCATTGTTCTCTATATTTTTCCACCCTTACATTGAGTTGAACCATTATATATTATGTAATCTCGAGGAACACATGTTCATCTAGCTGGCTGGCAAATAAGTTATAAGGATCGTAAATACAATTTAAATAATGACAAAACAAAATAGTTATTTGTGCAACATGGGCAAAAGTAAATCTTTTTCGGCCGCATCTGAATTTGAAGGCCGAGGCGCAGCCGGAAACTTCAAACAGATGAGGACGAAAAAGATCTTTCTGGCAAAGGTGCACAATATATTTTTAGGACGACCAAAAGTAATTTTTATTAGAAAAATTAAATTTATTTATTTACAATGGATAATTTATGGTTATTGAACAATTATTAAAATTATAAATGCTGATTTTAAATGACAAATTGTCAGTTGTTTTCGTGTAACCATGGAGATCTTGTAACTTAAAAAATGACACATAGATGATGCTAGCATCCAGCGACCAAAAGTATAAGCGAATCGGCCTAGACCGAAAAAGATTTACTTTTTGGCTAGTACTAGATGATAAAAAAAACTGTTTTTGATATGGTCGCGCAAAAAAATAAATATTTAATCTTTTACGCTACTTATCCTTATTTTTGTCTTTTACATTTTTTATTTTATTTGCTTTTAATTTTGATAAATTTAATCTGAAAGTTAATTTAATAAATCAAATTATATTTTGCGGAAAAGTGATTTATTTTTTGTAAACAAAAGTTTATATCTAATTAGTAGTTTTTGATTTATAGAACTTCTGAACTGTTGTAGCTTTTAATATATTTGTTTTTATCTAATTTCAGAAATGTTCTGAAACACAACAAACTGAAAATTTCATTAAAATAAAATCAGCACCTTAGAGGTAAACTGTATCAAGTCACATTTTTATCAGAAATGACATTTTAGTGTCAAGTGACTTAATACCTTAGAGTGCGTCGAGTGGAAAATAATTTGGAACTATAGCTCTACCCAGTTTCAATATACGTTGCTTTAAAACTGTATCAAGTCGATCAACGCAAGGAAGTAAACAATCTTAAATCGTCTTTTCTGAGCTGTTTATCATTTGAGACTTAATACAATTTACCTCTGAGGTGCTGAAATAGAATAACAGTTTTAGTTTACATGATGATTAAGTATTAAGTAAGTTGTTTAAAATGAAAATAAAACTAAAACTTGAAAACCTTGGTCCAGTATTTGAAACAGTAGCTCCAAAACTTAAGTCACGACCCAGATTAGGGTCTTGCGGATTCTCGAGAAGATATTATGAAATATGTAAAAACGATATATGTAAAAAAAAAAAAAAATTTTAATATGTAATGTAGAAAAGAAGAATATTTCGAAGAATGGAAAATAGCTGTGATATGCTCGATCTGAATAGTGGAAATTATCGTGGGATCTCACTTCTATGCACAACATATAAGATCCTCTTGAATATTGTTCTGCATCGTCTTGAACCATATTAAGAAGAACTTATGGTGACTACCAGATGAATTTTCGTGACAAGTGGACAACAGAATTTTTGTATTAAGACAAATCCTTGTTGGAAACATAACAAAAATTTTGGGAACATACACCGACGTTCATAATGTTTTTATTGATTTCAGGCAAGTCTATAACAGCATTGTGCGTGACAAATTATGGAAAATTATAAAAGAATTTAGCATCCTCAATAAGCTTATCAATATGTGTGTGTGTTGGGATTATCACAGCCTTTTGAAATTCATACTGGGGTAAAACAAGATGCCACCTCACCTTTAGAGTTTAATCTTGTGCTGGAGATGGTTCTTAAAAATTAAGGCCACACTTTTAAGAGAGTTTATATTTTCAAATACCTGGGCACCATGATAAATCAAGTGAATCTGATACAGCAGGAAATTACAAATAGAATTAAAGCTGCTAATGCATCGTATTTTGCACTTAGTTCTCTTCTTAAAACGCAACAGGTTATGCCTAACTATAGTACCTCCCATACAAAGTTGTTCGACAACAACTCATATTTTTGAAAATAATATACGTCGGATGTTTGGTCCCATTCAAATTAATGGAAAATAGAGATACCGCCAGAACATATACAGTGGTACCTCTGTTTTCGTTGACTTCGGTTATCGTCGGTTTCGGTTTTCGTAGATAATTCGCGAAAAATGTTTTCTTCGGTTTACGTCGGTTGCCTCGGATTTCGTCGGCGTACCGCGATTCACGCACTACGCAGTGTTGCGTTGTTTCTCGTTGTGTGAGCATCTAGCCCGCCCGTCTAGCCAAACAATTCCATTGCTATTCAGTTTTAGTGTTTTTGTGCTTTTTTTATTGAGAGTCTATTGTTAGAAAATATTCCCTCGGATTTCGTCGGTTTCGGATTTCAACGATTGTTTTCGGACGGATTATCGACGAAAACCAAGGTACCACTGTATATTAGAAAACTGCATTCAAGACCGAGTATCACACAAGAACTGAAAGGTTGACGATTACCGTGAATAGGACACTTGACGAGGATAACAGTGGACAAAATGGTAAAAAAAATATGTGAAGGAAAATTGTTAAAAACTCCCGTTGACCAATGGGAAGACCTCGCAAGAGATGGAAAGAGCAACTAAAGATTTAACAAGTATTAGAATACAGGATACATGGAAAGACCTGCCAATTAATAGATCAAGATGGAGGACTTATGTGAGTGAGGCCAAAAGTCAGCTCGGCTGACAGTGATGCAGAAGAAGTAGTGTTATAAATTAAAATGGACAAAACCAACGACTTGTCCAGATCAGTCCAAATAATGTCCAGATCAGCTAAAAAGGACTGTCCAGATGACATATTTTTAATATAAATTGCATACGAAGATGAGTTCATATATCTAGGTAGCCTCGTGTTGAGTAATCAAAACCTGAATTTTCGGAGCTAACAAAGCATTTTGTCTACTCACTGCTCTCTCCAAATATCGAATTATATCTAAGAATAAAAGGACAAGGCTGTACAAAACAATAATTCCCCAATACTCACGTATGGCAGCGAGTTCTGGATACTCCAACACGAGCAAGAATAGCTCTGAATCTAAAGCGCTGAATATATGGTCCGGTACAAGAAGATAGCATACGCAGAATCTTAAGAAATGTAGAAATAAGAAGGCTCTATGAGGATTCTGACGTTATCGAGTGTTTTCTAGGTCTGTGCTTATCAAAGTATCTTTCATTACAATTCATCACAACCAAGTAATTTATGAAATAAACTAATTTTACAATGGTTAGAACGGAGTTCCCACTCTTTATTCTTTTAAAATAAAATAAATAAATAAATTTACAAAATAAATAATATTTATTATGCAATTATACATATAAAAAGGAATGCAATAACAAAATCTTTGAAACAAGTAG
Source organism: Liopterus haemorrhoidalis (assembly GCA_963971575.1). Taxonomy (NCBI): domain Eukaryota; kingdom Metazoa; phylum Arthropoda; class Insecta; order Coleoptera; family Dytiscidae; genus Liopterus; species Liopterus haemorrhoidalis. Next base: position 190,955,837 of record OZ020611.1, read on the forward strand.
ATGTGTAAGTTTTAATGAGACGAATAAGTTTGTTCTTTATTCGTTAATTTGCATATTCTGGGTTGGGTTGACGATATTACTAATCGAAGAGTACTAGAAAAAAGATGAAATTTTGAATGAAATTTTGTAGCAGTACCATAATAAACTAGTCGTGGAGCAGTTTGTGTAGCACGGATCTATAAATGGTTTCTTTAGTTGAAGCGGAACTAGATTTTTAAATCAAGTAATGTTTAGCAATTGATCATTTGTTTCATTGAAGCTTTTGATCATTTTGTTTAAAGAAACCCAACTTCAATATATAAAAAGTTAGCTAGTGACAACTTGAGAAAATTTTATTTAGTTTTGATTGAAGGTTTGGAATATCCTAGAACAGGGGTCGGGAAACATTTTTACCCATTACCCAAAGATATATTTCTTAACATCGACGTTACCCCATGGGATTGTAAAAAAAAATGGCAAGCAAAAAAAAAAGTCCTCACCTCTCAAAATCCAAATGACGAACAAAAAAAAAAGGTTCTCACCTCTCAAAAACCAAATGACGAGAAAAAAAAGGTCCTCACTTCCCAAAATCTAAATAACGAGAAAAAAAAAGATCCTCACCTCCCAAAATCTAAATGATGAGCAAAAAAAAGGTCCTCACCTCCCAAAATCTAAGTGATGAGCAAAAAAAAGGTCCTCACCTCTCAAAATCCTAATGACGAAAAAAAAAGAAAAAGGTCCTCACCTCTCAAAATCCAAATGACGAGAAAAAAAAGGTCCTTACCTCCCAAAATCTAAATGATGAGAAAAAAAAGATCCTCACCTCCCAAAATCTAAATGATGAGCAAAAAAAAGGTCCTCACCTCTCAAAATCCAAATGACGAAAAAAAAAAAAAGGTTCTCATCTCTCAAAATCCAAATGACGAGAAAAAAAAGGTCCTCACCTCCCAAAATCTAAATGACGAGAAAAAAAAAAGATCCTCACCGCCCAAAATCTAAATGATGAGCAAAAAAAAGGTCCTCACCTCCCAAAATCTAAGTGATGAGCAAAAAAAAGGTCCTCACCTCACAAAATCCAAATGACGAGAAAAAAAAGGTCCTTACCTACCAAAATCTAAATGATGAGCAAAAAAAAAGGTCCTCACCTTCGCAATGGCGCCTCTTAGTCAAGCCCCTCAGCGCCCTTTTCCTTAGTGCGCTAACAACTTTTATAAAATAGCAAATTGGAAAAATTTCCTTATTACCCCCAAAAATTTCATTTTTACCCCATTTGGCATAATTTACCCCGGTTCCTCGACCGCTGGCCTAGAGTTTCCCAAACTTTTTGAGCCGCGGAGCACTTTTCACAAGAAGAATTCGTCGCGGAGCACTATCGTTGCTATCTATATAGCAACACTAATAGATTGCGGAGCATAGTTTGGGAAAATCTGGAATAGCTTATAGGGCACATGATTAGGTTTCTAAATAACGACAATTTGCGAAGAGTGTTCGACAGCATGCCAAGTATCGCAAGGTCGTGGGAAAAACCTGAAACAAGGTGGCTGGACCATATATAAAAATTTACAGAAACTGAAGACATTTTTTGGTTTCGAACTGTATAGTCAGAAGCAGAATCATAAATGAAGCAAAAGCTATCTACGGATTGTAAAAGTCATTGATAATGATAATGATTTCACAAAAGCACCTTTACATATATATTCGAGTTACTCCAAACTACCAAACTATGAATTCAAATCTTTTTCTTTTAATTACAAAAGTTTTTATTAATAATAATGTAGCTTCTCTAAGAAATTTCTTTTATTTTCACTAATTTTCTTTTGATGAATTCAAACAAACAGATAATAAAGAACTAATTCTTGACATATAATTAAAATAACAAAGAGCAACATGGCTTCGATTGTCCCCCGCTGTCATTGTAAAGAGTGTACTTTATACGGTCTACAGCATTTCATTGCTTGATATATGCTTCAGTTCCGTTGTTTACATAAACAGACCAAAAGACAGGAAATAAAAGGAAAATGAATATAAAGAATAAAGTCACAGACCTAGAAAAGGGAAAGCTTTGTATATTTAGATTGTGAAGGGAAATTTATAAAAAAAATAGAAGCTTTTCTTAAACAATGCCAGGTTTTTGATGAGTAAATAATATCATATGTTGTGCTCTTGAAAACCGTAGATATTTTTGTAGATACAGAAATACCTTGCATACTCCAGCTTAGATTAGTCCGGATTCACTATAGTCCGGTTTTTTAAAATTTGAAGAAAAACTAAATTTTATTGCGCAAAATAAAAATAAATTCTAAAAAATTGATGTGAAGTGTGAATATTCACACATTTCAGGATTTCGCAGGTATATAATAAGTGAAGGCGGCATGCTGAGTGTGTAGGACAAATTTTACTTTGTAGTAATCACGGCAAAATGAACGATATTTTTAAAATAATTTATCGTCTGTTAATCATATAATAAGACTGGTTATTAAATTTACGCTCTTAAAAATTAAATGCAACATTTGTCAAAATATAACTAGAATTTTGACAAAATAATTTCAACATAATAAAAATGCAAAAAAAAACAGAAAAAATAAAATTCACTCCGTACTCGAAACCCTTCGTTTCCAGCGAGTTTTAGCTTACGACACCAGTGCTCTAACCACTACGCTATCGTACGCCTTGCATGTGGGTGTCTTACATTGGTATAACTTTTGTACTTTGTGAACCAAAAACCACAAAAAATGCGTTATTTTCCGAAAACATAATCTGATCAAAAATTCCTGTTGTACTATTTCGGTGCACACCAATATACATTACTTAGAATTTTTTTAGATTTTTGGTTTAAACCATCTGGGCTACATGGTGTGGGACAAATTTTTTTTTGCACAATTTTGGCAAAAATCGCTTCTAAATAATTTATTTTGCAAAAATAAAAATTTGATCGTTAATCCACGTACTAAGGGCTTTCATTTGATACCCTACTCAGAATTTAAAAAAAAAATATTTTTGTTTTCGATGAGCACATTTTTGTTTATATTTTTAGGGGTATATGTTTTTTAGATGTTTTAGTGTTTTTCCTATGTGCGGGTCAAAGAGTTGTATAAGCATGCCAAATTTGAACTCTCTAGGTTTAGCCGTTTGGCTACAATTTTTACCGAACAGACAGACAGACAGACAGACAGACAGACGACAAAATGACAGTATAAGGGCTTTTTGGTCATACCTACAAAACCCTAAAAATTAGTACATTAAATTATTTTTTTATACATAAATGATCAGTTTTCCCTTTACAGTTATCTCTTTTTTTGCAGTTTATTTTTATGCGGTTTTAAAGTTATGCGATACATATTTCAATTTAATCTGGGGTTCCTTGTTGTATATATGTACCTAGATACGAGAAAAATGTAATCGCGGCAATATATTTCGGTGGTTCCCCTTCAACGTCTTAAGCACCGGTTTCACATAGCATTAGACAGCCATAGACAGAAAATATATTGAAATGGTTCAAACCTTGTCAGACCATATTAAGGAAGTTGGTCCCAATATTGAACGTAGCATTACAATTCGCCGAACTATAAACAATGCAATTTGTTGCTACAAAGAAATGTATGAAGAGAAAAGGCCAAAAAAGAAAAATATGCAGGAATCGATATTGCAAGAATAAAAAATTTATGTGAAGTGTGAATCACACATTTCTGGGTTTTGCAGGTATTTAGTAACTGAATGATGATTATTTGGGATGCCAAAACAAATTTTATGTCAAAATATTTTTTTATGAATTTTAATTCGAATGCCTAATACCGTTATTTAAGTTTCTAAATATGTGCAGTATTTTATTCATATAAAAGGTTCAGCAAGATTTTTAAAAATGCGCCTATGGCTCTGATTTCGTCAAACAGAATTAAATTATAATTTCAACAATTCCCACTGGTTATTAAATTTACGCTTTTAAAAAATAAATGCAACATTTACCAATATATAACTAGAATTTTGACAAAATAATTTAAACAAAATAAAAATGCAAAAAAAAAACAGAAAAAAATAAAATTAACAGGGTTCGAACTCTGCTACTTTCGAACTGCAAATTACAAAGTGTACGACAAAACCAACTGAGCTACTAGAGTTACTGATTTGGTGTGTTACATAGCGAATTAAATATTTATCATATTTTAGTTAAAAACTGTTGTACTATTCCGGTTCACACCAATGTACATTACTTAGATTTTTTTCAGATTTTTAGTTTAAACCATCTGGGCTACAGGGTGTGGGACAAAATTTTTTTTGCACAATTTTGACAAAAATCGCTTCAAAATAATTTATTTTGCAAAAATAAAATTTTGAATGTTAATCCACTTACTAAGGGCTTTCATTTGATACCCTACTCAGAATTAAATTTTTTTTTTTTTTTGATGAGCACATATTTGTTAATATTATGAGGGGGATATGTTTTTTAGATGTTTTAGTATTTTTCCTATATGCGGGTCAAAGAGTTGTATAAGTATGCCAAATTTCAACTCTCTAGGTTTAGCCGTTTAAAAATGAATTACGAAAAACATGCATTTTTAATAAGTACATTATAAGACATTTGAATTTATTAATCGCGTTTTATTTATTGAAAAACACGGAGAAATTTTTTTATTGGAACCTATTATCATTTTTTGTATGTATTTAGTTCCTTGATTAATCCGGTTTCAAACAGTCCGGGATATTGGCGGAACCGATTATCCGGATTATGCATTATTTCACACTGCCATGGTGACTGCTAACAAATGGAATGAAAGGCAAAAATAGAGAAAGATAGAAAAATCCGGGACATTTTTTTTTAATAACTCTTTCATACCTATTGATTAAAGCTCAAAAACTATTTTTTGAGCCGAACCCTAGGGTTCCGTGGAATACAAGTTGGTAAATACTGCAATAGAATAATGCACCCTTGTCATTTTATTATTTAAAATAAAATTAATATACAAAAACAGAACCTATTCAGTAATTTAAACCAATATTTGCAACTATTTTTACAATTTTTCATTCAAAACTTTTAATTGAATTAAATAATTACCTTTTTGTAATTATATGTTTCAATACCGCGTATTTGTTGAAATAAATGGTACAGAATGATTAAAATTTGTTTTTGCAGTGAAACAAAACACATACTACCATAAACAAAACAAACAAAAGCGACAACATGATAAAAACAAAACAACGAACATTTCGCATTCAATAAATCACGCCCATGGACGTATACTTGTGGAAACACTGTTTTTGTGAATGAATCTGTAATTTTGTAGGTACAATAACGATCTTTTCTCTTTCATGAATTTCAGTAAATTCAGCAAATTGTATTATGTTATATTTGGTTCAATAAGAAATTAAATATGAGTATGATAAAAAGATAAGCGGACTGCGAGCTTTGCGCAATGGTTAATAAATAGAGACAGGAATAGATATAATGCGGATATAATTTGTGAGTTGGTATCCATTGAATTTTTCGCTCGAATTTCGTTCAAATTTTATTGTGGTTTTTGTAGATGGACTCGACTTAAGAGCAGCGCATTTGTGTGAAAAGTTCTCGAGAAAAACACCTGAACTTTTGAAAACAGCATTTGAAAAGGATGTCTCTGTCATACTGCCTGTTTTAAGTGTTTCGGATGTTCTAAAGATACACCATGGTAAAAAAGGCATCTAATTAAGCCATGGAATTAATTTTTAAATTATTGTGGTGGCCGTGTCACCATTTTTTATCATTTTATTGGCGATTGACATTTACATCTTATAAGCAAAGTTATGGATCGCCGACCGGCGTAGCGTAGTGGTAACACACGTGCCCTGCAGGCATGGGATTTTCAACACGAAATATTACAATTGTCCTGGCTAATATCCATGCCATCAAGTTGCTATACTTTTCACTTGTGAGAAGTCATCTTGAATACGCCAGCACTATATGGTCCCCTCAGCAAGTTACTTTTTGTGAAAGGCTTGAGCGCGTTCAAAGTAAATTCAGTAAATACGCTCTATTCAAACTGGGCATTCCGTATGGTGACATGAACCGGGAAGAGAGATACGCTACGCTGAATATCATGCCACTAATATACCGACGAAATATATGCGATCTCTGTTTGTTGTATAAAATATTTAATGGAGTAACTTATGCACCTGACATCCTTTCAAGCTTCCACCTGAGAGCTCCTACTAGAACAACGAGGAACCTCAATTTATTGCAAGAACAGCAACATTCAACCAACTACGGATGCAATACTTCTACTAATAGGTTATCTAAATTGTTCAATTCCCTCAATTGTAATAATTTAGATATATTTAATTCATCGTTTAATGTTTTTAAAAATAGAGTAACTCAGTTAGTTAATGTATTGTAAAATTTAATTCTGTACTGTTTTGTTTAAGTATGTATTTTATATTTGTATTATATTGAGCTATTTAGGCTTATTGCTTGTAATGCTTGAAATTAATAAATAAAAAAATAAATAAATAATTGCCTTAGTAGCAAAGGCCATAATCGTGAAATTTAGTGGATATGTTTAAACAAACATATTTAAAAAATATTTCTGATATAATTGAAAAATACGTACTATAAACAGAAAAACTAAATTACAAGCTGAAAATGATCCGTCCATTTCAAAAGTAACATTCGAGTATAAATATTTGGTGGTTCTGGCGTAAAATTAGATTATATGCTCAAAATGTCACACTTGGCATATTTATTAAAAATTAAATAGGTTATTCCAAACGTTTAAGCGGAACTAAATAGAATTTTTATTTTCAAGTCACCACGAGTTCTCTTTTTACTAATTGAAGTGAGCTTTTGCTAAACAAAATGACCAAAAGCCTAATTTAAATGTTAAAAGTTACTAGTTTTCAAAATCTAGTTTCGCCAATACAACATTTATAAAAATAAAATTCACGGCCGTCTTGACGCCTTTTTTTCGATCACCTTATAGTAGAAATTCAATCAAAGTTGATAACAGATTGTATAGACCTTCAATTTCTAAAATACACTATAAATGGGTACGAATAGGAACAGACGCAGTAAATAAACATTTTTAGCTTAAGGTTCTGATCAATTACGTTACTCGATGAGAAATAAATGGTTCCATAGCTGAAAAAATAGATCATGAATCATTACGATAATGCATCAGCTCATGCTCCCCTTATGGTTCAGCAACTGTTGGCGAAAAACAAAGTCACTCTCCTTCCCCATCCACCATATTCATCTGACTTGGCCCCGTGTGGCTATTTGTTCACAATACAGAAGAATTTGTTTAAAAATCACCGTTTTTAAACGATCGTAATATTAAGGTTTATTTTAACGATTAATTTTTAACTCTAATTATGGGACATATGCATTGTTTCATTTTTAGGGTTTTGTAGGTATGACCAAAAAACCCTTATACCGTCATTTTGTCGTCTGTCTGTCTGTCTGTCTGTCTGTCTGTCTGTCTGTCTGTCTGTCTGTCTGTCTGTTCGGTAAAAATTGTAGCCAAACGGCTAAACCTAGAGAGTTGAAATTTGGCATGCTTATACAACTCTTTGACCCGCACATAGGAAAAATACTAAAACATCTAAAAAACATACCCCCCTAAAAATATAAACAAATATGTGCTCATCGAAAACAAAAATATTTTTTTTAAATTTTGAGTAGGGTATCAAATGAAAGCCCTTAGTACGTGGATTAACGATCAAATTTTTATTTTTGCAAAATAAATTATTTTTGCAAAATAAATTATTTTGATGCGATTTTTGCCAAAAATGTGCAAAAAAAAATTTTGTCCTACCCCCTGTAGCCCAGATGGTTTAAACTAAAAATCTAATAAAATTCTAAGTAATGTATATTGGTGTGAACCGAAATAGTACAACAGGAATTTTTGATCAGATTATGTTTTTGGAAAATAACGCATTGTTTGTGGTTTTTGGTTCACAAAGTACAAAAGTTATACCAATGTAAGACACTCACATGCATGGCGTGCGATGGCTACATGCGTTAGAGCACTCTTAAACTGGTTGGAAAACGAAGGGTTTCGAGTTTGAGTACCGGAGTGAATTTTATTTTTTCTGTTTTTTTTTGCATTTTTATTATGTTGAAATTATTTTGTCAAAATTCTAGTTATATTTTGACAAATGTTGTATTTAATTTTTATGAGCGTAAATTTAATAACCAGTCTTATTATATGATTAACAGACGATAAATTATTTTAAAAATATCGTTCATTTTGCCGTGATTACTACAAAGTAAAATTTGTCCTACACACTCAGCATACCGCCTTCACTTATTATATACCTGCGAAACCCTGAAATGTGTGAATATTCACACTTCACATCAATTTTTAAAATAAAAGTTGGTATACAGTCAATCATTTCAGAAGAGTACATTGTGTATCCTGATGGACCCTGGTTAACACTCACGCCTACTACCTGAACTCCTTTAGTCAGGAATCTCATTTCAGTTTGAGATCAGACTTCCTATTATATCATAGGCTCTTTACCTAGTTGATAATAAAAGCTAGCGATATAAAAGTAACGTACCGGGCTCGTTATAAATTAATAGTTTAAGTTACTACTAAAAGACAAAGTTTTTGTATAATAATTTTTTAGAATATGTAAGATTGAAAAAATATGATTCACTGTTACCGCATTGATCTTAAATAATAGTGTTTAAATCCACTATTAACCTTCGTATTTTAGACTAATAATATTTGATTTCAGTCACGGAAATGAATGAATATTTCAAAGATTTATATTCTTCACCTTTTTTTCTTCGGTTGACATAAAAAGTTATCAAAAGAAAGTTTATTTCCAAACTTTTAACTATAATAACAGAGAAGTATATTACTTCCTCATTCGCATCATGCATTATTCAGCACATTTCTCTCCCATACTTTTTAATCTACAATTTTCTTCGATTCTCAAACTAATGTTTTGAAAATTCGCCAAATTTAAACTCCCAAATAATAAATGAACTGTCACTAAATGTTTAAAAAATGACATACTTAAGACTTGAACATTAAATGAACTCTCACAATGACGTTCATTTTTTATATTCGAGTTATTTTACTCTCGATAAATTCAATTGTTCGGTTAAAGATGCCATTACAGTTTTCAATTGTCATGAGTCGTTACGCCTGCAATATGATGGGTATGCATACCGCATTACGTTGGTGATAGTCTGGCTGCGGCTTCAACTGTCTGCGGTTTCAAGCAATTCCGGAGCATGCATTTGATGGATTTTTAAATGAAACAATGCGGACAGGAATTTATGGTAATATTCAAAAGAGGTAGAATCACGGTAATACAATTTTAGAACAATGCAAGTAATTTTTAATTGTATAGAATTATCCCTTGAAATTTTAGAATTTGAAATTTTGATTTCAATAGTTTGCTTATTTGGAATCGTATGTCGTGGTGGTATTACAAAAATAATTAAAAATATCACATTATTAACATATCATATCATTTGATATATATCATGTTGAAAAGTGATATCTTAATTATTTAAAAAATACTTGATCCATAATCTTAGATCATATTAAAACTTAACCAAATATTCTGAAGTCTGTACGACCCGAGTGAACGTGACCAAAATGACACTTCGAGCCGTGAGCGGGCGTGATCGTGAATACTACATGGTGAATGAGCGAAAAAAAAAAAAATCACGTCATTCACTATAATTCTTTTACTAGGAAAAAAGATAAATTTTAATTTCTTTTACAAGAAAAAACAGTAACATAGGCAACCTGTCAACTCTCAGTTAATTTGTTTAATAAATTAGGTGCGTTTTTAGGGTTTTGTAGGTATGACTAAAGTCACTTTGCGCTACTTTGTATAATATATACAAGTAGCGCAACGGCGGTCATGCTGGGGCTAAAAATGTCGCCAACACAAATGATGTTCAGTGATTCCAACAATACAAAAATAAGAAACTAGTACTACCAATCATTTTATTTTAAACATTGTAATCACGATTTTTTTAATCAAAGATGCACTATAACAAAATTGTGGTACAATTTCAATTATTTTTTTAAATTTTATTAAATAAAATGGATTTAATATATAAATTTAAATTAAACTTAACCTTAAATATTCAAACCGCTGACAAAGGAGGTTATTAAATTAGAGCGAGAAAGAGAGATGTGACAGCGCAGACGCAAACTTAAGAACGTAAAAATTGCTGCTTTCGTTTGCTTAATAGGGGAATCAATGTTGCCAATCAAACCCTGGGGTCTGTCGGCTTCTTCAAAGGCTTGCGCTACTTTGTATAATCCAGTGACTTTAGGTATGACCACCAAAAAACTCTTATAACGTCACTCATGTGTATGTCTGTCTGTTTGTCAGTTCGACAGAAATTGTAGCCTAACGGCTTAACATAGAAAGTTGAAATTTGGTATGCTTATACAACTCTTTGCCCCACATATAGGAAAAATACTGAGAATTCAAAAAAACACATCCCGAGATAAATATAAACAAATATTTATTTAATAAAAAAATTTATATTTTTTTAAAATTTTGAACGGCATACCAAGTGAAACCTCTTAATGCGCCTAATCAACTAGCAAATTTTTATTTTTGAAAAAACAATTTTTTTTACGTTATTTTTGACAAAAATATGTCAAAAATGCATGTCTCTCATCCTATTTCTTAGAGGGGTTGATCTAAAAATTTGAAAAAAATCGCCATAATGAATATTGATGGGAACCAGAATAGTTCAACAGGAATTTTTGATCAGATTCGTTTTTCGAAAAATGTTGATTTTTTGCATCCTCGATAAAAAGAAAAATGTTTAAAAAAAATATATTGTGTAGTATTAAAAGAAAGTTCTTAAGACGTAGATTAAGGAACGAAAAGTAGTTTTTTTAAATTATTTTTTTAACACGATTTTAGGCAAAAATGGGCAAAAAATGTTCTTGTACCGCCCCCTTTTACTCAAAGGTACAAATTACAAAATTATTTATTTTGTTAATTCATGACTAAATTATGGCTAATAATGTTATGGTTTATTGTATTTATGATTAAGATAGTGTGTCTTATTATTAAATTAAAAATATAATAATTTTTTTTAACAGATAAAGGGCCGAGTTTTGGACACCACACCAACACATTGTTAATAGAATAGAATAGAAATATTCATAGACATTCCGTATTATGTTGGCTTCTTACACTTATTAAATATCTACAAAACCCGAAAATGTGTGAAAATTCACACTTTACATCAATTTTTAAAAATATTGTTGTCTATTACATGTTAGGAGTAATTTTTGAAATTTCGTGAATATAATCACGAAGTGACCCGCGGGTCATGACGTGAATGAAAATAAATTTTACAGCATTTTTTTTTCTAAAGCGTGCGTGAGCAGGCTTGTGTTAAAATTTCCCTCTCGTGAGCGGGCATGATCGTGACACAAAAATTGCTCACGTGCAGGTCTCTCATTTTACAGTCCATATTACAGTAAAAAAGTAACCAAAATAACCAGATCTGGTGTGTACTTCCAAAGTGAAAATAGTATAATATTTATCTCTCTATATTCAGCTCTCATTTGTGAGTTGACTGCCGTGGATTTTGTTTCGTTAAGTTATTTAATTTGAAGTTTTCCAACAGTTTTTGTAATTCGATTTTCTTTACCACGGCGTATTTTAAGATGTAATTAATATCTGAAATTTTAGATGGAGCAGCATGTCATTTTGTTTCAAACTTGGTAAAACGGAAAAACAGAAACACTTGAACTTTTAAAAACTGCTTATATGGAGAAGAAGCTCTGAGTCTACCTGCATGTTTTAAGTGATTCGAGAATTTTAAATATATTAGAAATTATATCAAAGATGATTATATATTGAATAGATCTTCAATTTCTAATACCGATGAAAAGTTTATCCAGGTTTCCAAATTAATCCATACCAGTAGAAAAGTTTATTCTGGTTTGAAAATTAATCCGCACCAATAAACGTTTGACTGCTAAGCCTGTTCTACATTTTACAGAGCGTTCATCACTGATAGGCATTTAATTTAGCGCGTTTTCATGTTAGTAATTTTCGACTGACAAAGTTGGGTCCCTATCTGCACATGACGCATTTAACCAAAACGTGCATGCGATATTTTTGACAGTGACGTTTGTATATTTAGTTTTGCCTTTTTATCAGTTTCCAGTGTATTATAAAAAACAATAACAAATGTATTTTCACTATTTTCAATTATTTTTGAATTTTGAAATTGAATTAATTTTACTAATTGTTACTTTTACTTATAACAGAACGCAATAAAGAAATTTTATTTACGTGATATCATTGGATACAAGTAAATATGTTTATTTTAGAGAATAGCGGGTAATGAGTCAAGTGATAAATTATAATTAATATTGTTGTTTTAATTTTTTATGAAAGTGACTGTAGAAAAAATTTTGTATTTATGTCGAGCTCAGAGAATCATTGCCGTTCTCAATTGATTACCATGATTAATGTGATTTTCGCTCTTTATACTCATATTTAAAAAAAAATACATATTTCTCTCATTCCTGAAAAAAACGGGGAATTGCTTGTCTAGTTCAAAATAAACTAGGAAAATTCTGGTTGAATCTGGACACAATATCCATTTTGTTTAATCCCGTTCTGCAGAGAGTCAATATTATATTGTCATCTATTTCGTCAATTGATGATTGTGAAGGAAAAATATTAGCAAAGTATAAATTGATATATTCACTTAAAATTATTACAATAATGAACAAATTGTTGCAATAATGAAGTTGAATTTATAATGATATCACATTATTCTTGTAGTGAGACACATCACCTGCGCCTTGGCGTACACACTAGTGCAGTGTTCATTCAGCCTCAATGGGCGTGTTCGGCCGCGGTGGATCTGAAGCGGGGAGGCTCAGCAAGTGTTATGCCTCGAGGAAGATGAGTGCTGTTGGCTTTGGCTCCAGGTTGGATTTCTTCGCCTCTACCACCAGGAACTCAATGTCGTCTCTATCTCGTCGGGCGAATGATTCCGCAATCAACCGCGCCACGTCCTGGTGTTGCAAACCTTCCACTCTCTGACCGTCTACTTGAAGGATTAGTTGACCTACTTCAAGACCTCCAGCGCTGTACGCCGCGCCATTTTCCTGCAATCAGAAATAAAATAGTTATAAAAGAGTTTTATCTAATTAGCATTTCGGAACTATCCATAATGTATCGACAAGTTTAAGCATTAAAAATCGCAAAATTCGCTCTCTTGTGCGAAAATAATCGGCTGGTCAGTTAGCTGAAAGTTAGCTGAAGTTACAGTCCAGTTTTACAGCATTGTCGGAATTAAACGGTTTTCCTAATAAAAATTTGTCCAAATTGTGGAAAAAGTGGTAGTCAGTGGGGGCTAGGTCTGGTGAGTATGGAGTATGATGAAGAAGTTCCAACTCCAATTCCTGTAGTTTTACTACAGTCATTTGTGCAGTGTGTGGTCTAGCGTTATCATGCAATAAGATAGGAGTCGATTTGTTGACCAATCTAAGCTGTTTTTCATCATTTCGTCCAGTTGGTTGCAGCATATTTCTACTGTGATCGATGAGCCAGGTTTTTTTTTGTTTGGTTTTTAAGTTACCTGTACGAAATTTGGCGAACCAATTTGATATTGTCTGCTGCGTAGCAACACTAGAGCCAAATACACTATTAATGTTGAGCGCGGTCTGTGATGCTGTAGTTCCACGTAAGAACTCATACTTCATAATAGTGCGAAATTTTGACCGTACCATTTTTAACAAAATTAATTTAAAAAAAAAGCTTTTGATATTTTTTAGAGCCTACAATGATTTCTTTAAACAAGCGAGATGTGTAACTTTCCAACAAAAAAAGAAAGCAAAACGGTAAAATATTAAGCCAATGTCAAATAATTAGCTGTTAAAGTTGGCAATATTATTAATTACAAATTTTATCCTTGACGCTCTGATATATTGAACGTGGTGGGAAGTACTTTGAAAAAGTTTAAAAAGTAAGCCTGGATATCAAAACTTTCCTAGCACCCACGTATATCTGTTTTATTTGTGATTAATTTGTTTTTAATCAACTCTTAATTACTTTTTTAATACTGGGTTTAGACCCTTAATGTCATAGTGATTTATTAAAAAGAAATATATTTTCTATGCCACAGATTAAATAAATAGAGGATTCTATTAAAAATGTATATATTTTTTTAAATAACTCATTAATTTGATGTTCGCCGACCGGCGTAGCGTAGTGGTAGCACATCTGCTTTGCGTTGCTAAGGTCTCGGGTTCGAATCCCGTTCGTGCATGGAATTTTTCAAAAATAATTGGCTAATTGCCTAAGTAGCAAAGACCAGAAAAAAAAAAAAAATTAAACAAAAATTGATGTTTATTTGTTTTTCCATTTTAATATTATTAGTTTTAGAGTGGATTACTCGATTTTCCAAATTTAATCTCTGTATTTTTTATAGTAAAGAAGTTAGCAATGCTGAAATAGTTGCCAAAAACATCCTGTAATATGTATTTGTTTATCGGTTTTCAATCGATCGATCAGCATCTGAATTCTCAAAAAATAGTTTTTGGATATTACTAGTTTATTATTCTAGAACAGATAAATTTTAAATTAATATATTCGTCTAGAGCGGTTAAAAGGTTAAATTGATTTAGAAAAATATAAAATTTATGCGGGTAACGAACTATTTTTAACGCGTCCTTAGACTTGCAACATCTGGGTCATCAACTGGGAGTTCTAAAGTAAACGTCGATACTCGAATTGCAAAAGCGTCACAAGCCTTCGGAATGCTTAATCGGCTCTGGTTGTCGCCCTAAATCAGTAGCAAAAACAAAATTAAGAATGTTTGACACAAATGTTACGTCCGTACAAATTTATGTTTACGAAACGTTAAAGTACACAAGGCGGACAATCTTTAAGCTCCTAAATTATTTAATAAATGTTTGAGAGAGTTCCTACACGCGTCTGTAAGCTGTACGCGTCACGATAAACTGTGCATTTTCTGATTTTTGACACACATCACACGCAAAACTGACAATATCTAGGATAGTATTATCTAAGGTAAACTATACCGCAAGTAAAAGCAAGGAAGGTTGTCAACGATGGCTCGACGTTTCAGGAAACGTGCTCCATGAGTTTTTTCGAAAGAGACCTTTGCGGGACAGGGAGAAGTAAAAAAAAAAAACGCCAATAAAAGTGTGCGTTCATATCTACGTTCCCCATTAGGATCACAATGCATCACTAATAATGTTATGACGAAAAAGAAGTTGGAGATTAAAGGAACAATACTTAGTAGATATAGAAATAAAGAGATTTAAATGAACGTGGATAGACTTTATGCAAGAGGAAGCAGAGAAGACTAGACAAGCTTTCATTTATTGGAGATATGGTCATGCAGTTGCAAATAAGGCATTTACCTAGGGTTCATACATTTTTGGGACCCCTGATACAAATGTACTAGAGTGACAGTCTTTCGAAATACCGTTTCCTTTTTTTTTCGCTCGGTATTGTTACTTCAATTTCAATATTAGAAAAAAAGGGCTTGAAAATTTCCAAACGCCTAGAACCCTAAAGCAGCGTTTCTCAACCGGGGGGCTGTGAAGGCTTCGTCGGGGGGCCGAAAATCATACAAGATCGAAACATGAAAATATAATAGCAATGCGCTAAATCTTACAAGATATAAATTTTATTCATATTTATAAATACGAGTCTTATATTTATATTCAGAAAAATATACCTTTCATAACATAAATAAAATAAATATTTTATTTATTATTCTATCTAAATACTTATTTTGACAACTAATTTAAGCTACAGGCTATTTCAAACGTTTAAGCGGAACTAAATGGAGTATTAATTTTCTAAAGTTGTCACTAGCTAACTTTATAATGAGTAAAATGGGCTTTTGCTAAACAAAATGATCAAAAGCAATCAAAACTCAAGTTGTACTTTGAAGTAGGTACGACTAAAAAGTTCAATATTTTTTATTATATTTTTTTTATTACTCTCCGAGCTACAGATAACTCAAGAGTAAGGATGCGAATGTGTTTAAATCAAAATATAAGGCACTTTGAACACTTGTAAATAAAAATACTTTACTTTCAAGTCGTTAAAGGGAATATAATCGTCGTATATATTATAGTTTTTTGTCAACCGTAAAAGATACTGAAAAAATGTTTCTTTAAAAAAGTAAAAGTTGTTTCATTTGAAAAGCTCTATCCAAAGATACTCAATATGACATACGTTCCCATATAACAATTCGAAACTGTCCTTAATATCCTGTACTTCCGGAAAATTTCAATACTACCATTTAATGTTTTGTATAAATTTTAGTTCAAAATTTTTATATATATATATATATAGATATAAAATGTTCTTCTTTAATCGTCAGTATTAGTTAGAAAAATTAAAAAACAAGTATCATGGTACGTTTCGCGTTTTATTAGTTAACGCTTCTTCAGCCTAAAATAATTATATACATAGAATTACAATTTTATATTAATATAAGAAATGGTATAACAGGATTTTAACAATATAATCAAAGTTTACGTAGATGTGATAGTAGTTTTGTAAATATATTGATAATAGAATTAAAAACTCACCAGTAGATAGAAGCAATCATGGTACACAGTGGTCAGATGGTAAAAGTCCAAAATTTTTGTCAAAAGTTAAAAAATTGGAAGTCAAGATTTAAAATAATAAAATTCACTGTGTACGTGTAATGTATGTCAGGTGACTGTGATAAAAATTCTTATTGCAATATCGTAATCTGGTAATCAAGGTACGTTTAAACTTGTTGAAAAAATGTATCATAGGAAATATAGGGTCATTGACTGCTGTCTGAATTTGAATATATACGGGAAGTTAAATTGAATGGATATATATTGAAATATGTATTTTAAGTTTAGTGTAAATTTTTGAATAAGGGGTGGTAAATTTTGCTCAAATCGTCAATGTCTGTCTTTTTGTTAACATTTTGTCCTAGTGTGTCGAGTATATGTAACATTTCAGATGTAAGTCTTTTATCCCAATTTTTTTCTTTGTCTAATATTTTGACATTAAGGTAGTCGAAGTTGTGATTATACTTATTAGCGTGGATGGCAAGAGCAGTACTTTGAGGCTTAAGTCTTACATCTGATTTGTGTTGTGTTATCCTGTGTCTTAGCTTTTGAGATGTAGTACCTATATATGTGCGAGGGCAGGAGGAACATGGGATAGAGTATACTAGGTTGGATTGATCGAGATTTTCAATTTTTGATTTTAATTTTGAAAAGTTTTGTTGGTTATTGTTGCTGGTGGTAAATGCTATTGATAACTTGTGGTTTTCAAATACTTTTTTGTATTGGTTAAAACTAGGATCGTGAAAAGGGAGTGTTATGTATTTTTTGTCATTCATGTCTGTCCGGTTGTCATGTGTATTGTATATTTTGTTTGTTCTTTCTTGAATACGTCTCTTGATAAGTTTTAATGGAAAGTTGTTGTTTAAAAACGCGCTGGTAACCTTTTTAATGTTTTCTTTTCTAAAACTGACGTCAGATAGTTTTAGAGCTCTGTCGATAGTATTATCTAAAATGTTTATTTTTTGGTTCTTAGGGTGGTTTGAATAATAATTGAGATAGCGCCAACTATGGGTTGGTTTTTGGTACCAGTTTGTTATTATTTTTCCGTTTTCAGTGTTTCTTATAAGCGTCATATCTAAGAAATGGATAGAATTGTCTTGTTCTGTCTCGAGTGTGAATTGTAATCGTGGGTGAAAGGTGTTGAAGGAATTTGTCAGTTCGTCTATTTTATCTTTTTTGTAAGTCAGTACTAAGTCGTCAACATAACGTCCGTAGAACAAAGGTTTTTCGCTTAATTTGTTTAAACATTCTTCCTCTAATTCTTCTAATACCATGTTGGCAATTAAACTGGATATAGGGTTTCCCATTGCGCAACCGAAAGTTTGAGCATAGAATTCTTGACCATGTTTAAAATAAGTGTTTTGTAGGCAGAAGTTGACGCCGGTCTGAAATTATTCTTTAGACAATGTCGTGTAAGGTTCTATGTCGGTCCATTTTTTCTTAATAATTTCAAGAGCTAAGTTCACAGGTGTGTTTGTGTAGAGAGAGATTACGTCAAGGGATGCTAAGATGTGGTTATCTGGTATCGTGAGATGTTTTATTTTTGATTTGAAGTCTAAGGAATTTTTTACGTTGGAATCTTTTTTACCTATAATGTTGCTGAGGATATTGGCTAGATATTTGGACAAGGTGTAAGTAGGGGAGTTTATGCTGGAGACTATGGGGCGGTAAGGAATTCTTGGTTTATGGATTTTAGGTAAAAAATAAATTCTAGGGGGAACTGCATTAGTTGTGGATAGTTTTTGTTTTGTCATTTTGTCAATTAGTCCTATTTCAAGCCATTTTTTAACTAAGTCATTGTTCTGTTTTTGTATTTTGTTGGTGGAGTCAGATTTTAATTTTTTGTAAGTCAATTCATCTTTCAGTGTTTCGGTGGTTTGTATGTCATAATCAGTTTTGTTTAATATTACTGTTTTTGAACCTTTGTCAGCATTTGTCACAATAATGTTTGGGTGTTGTTTAAGGAAGTGACGTGTCTCTCTATTAATATTGTTGAAAAATGTATTTGTGTGATTTGTGTGTTTATTGTTTTTGTGCTGTTGTATAAGGGTCGCAGTACAGTTTTTTACGTCTTGTCTTAAGTTTTGGGCGTCAGTTATTTTGTTTGTCTTAATTGTTGATTCGATATTTTTTATTATGTCGAAAATTGTGTCTTTTTTTATTTTATTTTCACTAAAATTAAATTTTGGGCCTAAACTGAGACAGAGTGCAACATTTTCAGGAAGATCTGTATCGCTTAGATTTTGAACCCATTCTTTGTTGTATTTTACGTTAGGTTTTAATGTATTACTAAGTGTATCAAATTTTTTTATTTGTAAATTTTTTGTGTTGTTAAATATCATTTCAAATTTTCTCTTACTATTATTTAAATAATTAGTCGCGCAAAAACCAGAGCAATTTAAATTAGACGATTAAAGAAGAACATTTTATATCTTTATATTACTCGTCAAGAATTTACATCTATATATATATATATATATATATATATATATATATATATATATATATATATATATATATACATAGGGGGGCCGCAGACAATATTTATATAATTTCAGGGGGCCCATGCCAGAAAAGATTGAGAAACACTGCCCTAAAGTACTTAAATTGGATCCTGATTTGAGGAACCCTCAAAGTTTCAGAAGACTAGATAGATCAAAGAACATGAAGAGGATAGCTGAGGTAAGGAAAGAAGAGAAAAAGTAAAGTAAAGTGAAACAACTTGCTCAAAATACAGTCCGATAAAAATGACTCTTCATCAGACTTTATTTTCGATGTGATATGTGACAAATGGATCTAAATGCTGGCCGACCACAAAAAACGCTGAACGTCCATTACATTCCATGGAGATGAGCATGCTTCGCTAGTCCATGAGCATTTATCTCCTGGAGCACACACTGAATAATGTTATTCGGCAGCAGTTTAGTGTGGCACCAATTCAGGAAAAAATGCGATAAAACGCCTTCAGTGGTTTGGACATGGCAGACGAGCAGTACCCAGGACCATCCCTATGTTGCTCATAATTTTACAACAGTTGGCAAGCACCCTCACGGGAGACCAAAATGACGATGGCAAGTTACATTCGACGATGACAAGAGCGTTGCCCATATTCATCCGGATGAAGCGTTTGATCAGCAAAAATGGCTTTCAAAAATCCTAAAAGTAGACCACGCACCAACGGAAAAACGCTAAGAAGAAGAAGAAAGGTTTTATATGGCATGATAAATTAAAGTCGGATTGATAGTTGAACGCTGTATATCAGTTGGGTACTTAATAAAATCAATACATTTCAAGAAGAACTATAGTATACTTCAAATCTATTGTTCTATATGCTTGCGAGATTTAGTGAGACAGAAAAACTTGTTAACCAGCTACAAACTTTTTTCAATAAAAGCTTAAAGACTATGGCATTTAATTAAAAACTACGTGGATTGTATAGGTACATAGCGAAATACTACGTGAAAATGGGGAATATAGACTTAATTTGATGGTGTTGTAATTTGTGAATTGACTGCTGCTGAGCTTGTTGCGCTTAATTATTTCGTTCGAATTGTTTCGAGATTTTTATTATTCACCTGTCTTGTTGATTATCTTCGGTGATTTTTAAGACTTGATAGAAAAGTAGGATTTTCGTTTAAAATTTTATTTCAACTGGTAAATACGGTAACAAAAACTAACTTTTGAAAACAGAAAAGTTTTTGGAGATGATGCTCAGAGCGAACTGCGTGTTTTAATTGGGTCATGTGTTTTTAAGATGGTAGAAATTGAATTAATCCTGATGGGAGACCGGATAGGATTTCACTTTTTAAAATTCACCGCTAATGGGTACCAACAAGTTAAACAATAAATAAACATCGGGTTCTGACGCGATAGAAATAGATCAAAGGTTGGAAATCGGCGGTTTGTGGGTCTAATAAGGCCTGTCGTACGATTTTATGCGGCCCACCAATAAGAAAATTTAATGTTTACTTTTTTTATTCAGCATATCTAACACATTATTACGGCGCTGTTTTAGGTTTCTTACAGACTAGACATATTTATGCCAATGGAAATACGTGTAAACTGGCGTAAACAAGAACTTATGATCGTAAAAAATAGAAATTACAAAAGGAAGTATGGTCCACCAAAAAAGAATTTTTAAAGAAAACGGTCCGCGACGTAGGAAGAAAAAAATAGGGTGGCCTGGAGCATAAAAAAGGTTGCTGACGACTGAGATACACCGGCTTACACTTCCCTTACGGTTCAGCGGATTTTAGCAAAGAAATAAATTTCGTACTCCATCCACGATACTCACCTGGGTCGGCCCTGTGTGACTTTTTGTTGCTAGCAAAACTGAAGAGTACATTAAAAACATGCCATTCTCAAATGATTAAAGAGATAGAACAAAAAAGAATCTAATCTAAAAGCGATTCTAAAAAGATTCAAAATGTGTTTCAAGTGGAAGAGACGCTGATACCGATGTGTTATCACAGAAGGGCAATATTTGGGAAGTGATAATTTACATGTAAAATAATTTCTTATTAATAAAGTTTTATGATCAAACTTTGCATGCATGAATAAAAAATGATGGTTTAAAGACGTTCCACTGATATTACGCTTCAAAGAGTTTCATACGGAAATTTTGGAATAACATCCTTTAGGGCCAACTTGAATTCAAAAGATATTTAGTATGGTATTTGGTTGAAAGTTTATGAAGTGCATTGCAAATTAGAGAGAACTGCTCCAAGAACAAGCTATTTGTATGAGAATTCTCGTTGATTAAGAACTCCGAGAGCAAAGATGCGGGCATTCCATGCCCTGAGAAACAACTAAATTGTTTTATAGTTTGTCATATAATTTCACACTTATTAAATTTAGCAAACTAATTGGAGAAGATAAGTTCACGACATCAAAAGCTGTTATCTCTCATAGTTTACTTGTTAGAGAACTATGAGGAATAACGATAATAAAATTATAATTTCAAATATATATATATTCATCATCAGTGATGAGCTGCCAAAATTATAACAATCTGAATATTTAATTCATAAAAATGTGCAATAATTATAGCAACGTTTTATTAATCCATTTCAATATTTTGCGCGTTAAGGTTCGGCAAACCATGCTTACACAAAATCAATTTGAAAAAAAATATTTTTTCGAAATATATCTTTTGTTTGATTTTCAATTATTTTTCTAATTTAATATTTTTATTTTTATAGATTAATAGTATATTTTGTAACAAGGCTGGAATGAGAAAATTCGATGCGAGGAGAAAATTCTGCAGGCGAGACGCAGACGAGCTTGAGGAACCACGAGCATCGAATTTACTCATTCAACCGAGTCACAGACCCTAATTTCTCTACAACCACCAGAAAAAAAAGAAATTTAACAAATAATTTATATTACATAACAAATTAATTAAACTTAATTTTTTATTTATTATTTGTGTAATTTTAGTTTAATTTGCCACACATCGGCCATTTTAATACTTTTTAGGAAGTTATGTTGCATTTATTTAAAGTAAACTTTGCTTTTATTTTAATGTATCCCTACGAGTATATATACCGTTTGCACTACTTTTCAGCGCGGAGTAATACATACTTTATAGTGCACAATAACAATTGACGACAAGCATGGAATGTTTATTCCATAACAAATGATGTAATATTTTTTTTACCAAAATGCGAATTTTCAACAGTCTCCTGTTAACTCAATAAATTTTGGCCAACGGTATTTCAACTTCTTTAAGCCTTCCAAAAAGTATGATTTCTCGAACTCCGCAAAATAAGCTTCAGCTATGATCTCCTTGTTCGATGTGAATCTTTTTCCAGCGAGACATTTCTTCAAGTTTGGAAAAAAAAAAGAAAATACATGGGTAGAGAATAAAGTAGATTAGGGAGCAGTTCGTAGCTCATTTCGACCAGTTGGGCCGTTGCAATTGAGGTCGAGTTAGCTAGTGCATTGAAAACAGGTGCGACACCCATCTTACTGATACTGATCATGCTTAAATGTTCGTGTAGGATATGAAACACACGTTCGTCTGAGATGTTTACCATCTTGGCTGTCTCTCGAATATTCACTATAGTCGGATTGCTTATAGGTGACTGTTCGTTGCTACAAGTATCGATATACAATACTATATGTTTTCTCTGTCTATATCAATATAATTATTTGCATACCCATAGTAACGTATAGTGACGCAAGTTGACAACTAACCTTCCAAATTATTTTAATAAAAAACAAAGCATTAGAAAGAAACGGCATGATTCGTATATATCTTTACTAATTAGAGCACGAAAATAAATTCACAGCAGTACTCAAACAATCAAAATTATTAATTTTAAAGTAAGAATTATAAATAAGGATAAATTTATATTCATACGTAAATATTGGATTATAATTTGTTGTTTAATTAAATTAAATTTGTATGTTTCCCCTAAGTACAAAAATTAAGTAAAAAAGTATAAAAAGTATAAAATATTAAGTAAAAATATATTTATTCATATAATATATTGCTACAAGTTGTATTTCAATGATTATTTTTATTAAAATAAAATGAGTCACTGTAATGCATGATATCGTCATCTGAACTATCGCAGTCATTTCTTGTATTTATTATTATTGGATTAATGTCATCAACAATCCTTTCCCTTTCCCACCATTCATTTACTAAATTTTCGATTTTTTTAACAGATTTTGCCCAAGTTTCACAACTAATTTGATCACAAGCTACTTGCCACATTTTCAAAACTTCGTTATCACTATATACGTTTTGGCCAATATGTCTATCATAATAATTTTTTGTTATACCCCAAATTAGTTCAATGGGGTGCAAACTGGCAGTGATAAGGAGGTAATCTTAGTACTTCATGACCGTTTGTACGTTTGTGACAATGTATCAATAAAATAAACTGGTTCAGATTTTTATTTCTTTACAATTTTTAAAAGATCACATTTTAAGTCTTTTTTTGAAAACTCTTTAAAAAAAAAAATAAAGTTTGTGAATTTAATAATTGACTGCAAGCCATATTTTAATTAATATTTATTACCAAACACTGACAGCTAAGACAAATAACAAAAAACATTTTTAAAATCGCTGAAAAATGGTAACTAGATTATGATATGAATGCACTACTTGATACATACATGTAACCTATCACCTATCAGAAATCCGACTATAGGCGGGCATCCAAGACGATATTATGAATTTTGTTGAGTTGTGACCTTATTCGGATGCTTAGCATCATTTAGCGAAATTTAGTGAACCACTTGTGAACCATTCCTTGTAATGGAGCAGAATCCCCTTTATACTTTTTTAGCTTTGCTTCTGTTTCCTCAATATTTTTTTTACGCAAAAAGTAGTGCTTTATCAACACATGAAATTCATTTTTTTCCATTGTAGCAAATAAACATATACTTATCCGCTTCCGAACGCTGTTACAAATCTACTTTTTCACTGATCTACTTGAAACTTACTGTGTATGTCTACAAATAATGGCAAATGTCAGAAATAATATCAAACTGGCGATCTGACCGTCATCTTATTCTTAAAGTGCCTGACTTATCAAACACCCCTCGTACAATTCACGTAGCTGGAAATAAGAACATGGGATACAGTATCCTATCCGCCTATGGTTTAGAGTGGAAGTCATTCAATTGTTTTGTATGGAAAACATTTAACGCTTCGCTCTAACATAAAATGGATACTAAAAAAGTGAAACGGAAACATTACGTTTATCCAATTAATATATTGAGAGAAAAAAAAAGTTTTTAGAGCCTCAAAAACAGTCCTTTTTTTTAGGCCGATTCACTTATTTTTTTAGCCGCTGGATGCTACAGCCATCTATGTGTCATTTCTAAGTTACAAGATCTCCATGGTTACATTGAAACAATTGACAGTCGAACATTTATAATTGCAATAATTGTTCAGTAACCATAAATAATCCAATGTAAATAAATAAATATAACTTTTGTAATAAAAATTTCTTTTGGTCGCCCAAAAAATATAATATATTGCGTCCTCATCTGTTTGCAGTCCTCGGCTGCGCCTCGGCTTTTAAATTCAGATGGGGCCGAAAAAGATCTAATTTTTGGCCATGGTACACAAATAACTATTTCATGTAGTTTTTGAAGAACTTCAAGATTATCATAGTCAAAAAAAATCCTCTGTAACAGGGTTAAACATTTTTCAATCGCTGAAATTAAAAAAAAAAAACAACAAAACCGTGAACCGAGCGATATTGTAGTCGTATAAATAGAGCAATGTTTCGTTGTTTATCTTAAAAAATGGGAGGCCGAAATACCCAGTCTACTCCAAATCAGTATCGCGATTCTGTACACTATGAGTATCGCTCAATGAACGCTTCTATTTAGATTATTGTAAATGCAGTATATTCTAAAAGCAATTCGCGATTCACGAATCGTCGTGTATAATAGATTTAGTACTGAAAAGATTAAAATAGAAATACTTACGTGAATATTAATAATCCTAGGTAAGGGGTGTTTGGTGTTAGCTCCTCCTTCTATCGCAATACCTAGAATGGGTTTACTCTTCCTGATGATGACTCGGAGGTTCCCTTGCAGATCCGGCACGACGTTAGGTCCCTCGGGTCTGTCGGACCCGCTGCCCGATGTTTGATCTCGCGCTAGCCTCTGCATGGACTGGTGCCGCCGCATTCCACCCTCGTTCTCCAGCATACTCTGTTCGTCCTTCATGTCGAATGAACGCGACAACTTGTGGGCTAGTTCCTGTTGGAGATTTTGTTATTAGTAGATGTAATAATATTAAAATTACACAATAATTTGTTTATATTATTCTATTATTATTATTTTAAAGTTGTTGCTAAATATGGATTAGATTGGTTTGATTATCTACATGACGTATTAGTATGTATGCCATATTATTAAAAAATGTAACTCTAAAATTTCATTTAAAATTTTATTTATTTTAATTTTCGTGGTGTTTGTTTACTGTTATTTTATCAAAATAAAAACGACACATGGAAGAATAATATTTGATTCACATTAGCTTGAGTGTAGCATGACCTTAAGATTTAGATACAAGCTGATAATTTACCAGGTCTTTTTTATTATTGAGTAGATTAAATCAATGTTATATGTCGCTCGATCAGTCTCAGTGCTCAGGGTTCAGCAAAAAAGGGGACCAAGCTAGTCGACTGGTTCGGATTAATTATCCTCTCCCCGGGCACCATTTATTTAGGAGCAATTCCCCCCCCCCCAGCTTATTAATTGGCGTGACGCTGTTAATTTTATACTTAGCCAAGGACATAAAAAAAGGATCCTTCACCATGGGGACACAAAAAATTTCTCTACATCAAGATATCTTAATCCGATACTGCGCACGACTTCTTGTAGAACAAATTCTTTATGGTTTCCCAATTATACAATTTTTGTTATGTGATTTTTTAGTCGTACGACCTTTGGCTCGTTTCTTTTTGGTGGCGCAATTTTTGGATATGCATTGTTTTGTCCTACGATATTTTTCTCGTACAACTTTTTGGTCGTATAGATTTTTAGTTATCTATGCTATTATTTGATCGTGTAACATTTATAGTATGACTTTTTAGTTTTTCAACTTTTTGGTCGTGACACATTCTTGTAGTACGATTTTTTGTTTGGTCTAATTTATATGGTGCGATTTTTTTTTTTTTTGTTGTGGTGAATTTTTTTATTAGAATCTTGAAGCCGAAAAAGAAGACAACAAGAAACTAAATTTTCTAATTTACTTTGTACTGATGGAAAAAATTAGATACATAAAAAGTATATTATTGTAGAGCTAATGTGAATCTATTTTTTTTTTTTTTTTGATAGATATAATCATGTGTCATTATATTAAATGTCAGTATTAATAATCATATCACCAAAAGTATTTATAAAAGTAGTACTAAGTAAGATAAAGTATTAAACCTTATTTGGTTTATACAATAATACAAATTTGATGCTTGGTCTTTTAAAATTAGTAGTAAAAATAAGTAATAATACCTTAATAGTTGCAACAGTATGTATTTTACTTAACTTGTTAAAAATTATTACTAACGTCCCAATATGTCTCATTGGTAATAGAATGGCCACCGTCTTTCTAACTTTGTATGAATTATCAGATATAAAGACATTTAATAAAAAAAAAACGAAATTCTAAAATAATTTACATTATATTTTAAGTGCACTGCCCGTGTTTTTGTTAAAGACTTTTCAAATTGCAGGGTTTTCCCAGAAGTTGTAGAAAATAATAGGGCCAATAAAACGGAACTGTTCCCCTTTCTGTCTAAAACGCAATAGCTCTTGTTAGCAACTTTATCTGAAAAAACTTCGCACCTTATGCCTATAGTCGGATTGCTGATAGGTGACTGTTACATGTATGTATCAAGTAGTGCATTCATATAATAATCTAGTTAGCATTTTTCAGCGATTTTAAAATTGTTTTTTGTTATTTGTCTTAGCTGTCAGTGTCTGTTAATAATATTAATTAATAGAGCTTGCGGCCAATTATTAAATTCACAAACTTTAATTTTAAATCTGCTGGAATATTTTAATTCCGAAAAAGAGAACAATGGGCCACTTATTTCTCTATCTTGTGTCCATCAAAGAGTAGCAGCTGCCTTGTAGATTATGGAATCAATAATTCGTAACTTCTCACTAACAAAATCACGAGAAAACGAAGTAAATTAAAATCTGAACCAGTTTATTTTATTGATACATTGGCACAAACGTATGGTCATGAAGTACTAAGATTACCTCCTTATCACTGCCAGTTTAACCCCATTGAACTAATTTGGGGTATAACAAAAAATTATTATGATAGACATATTGGTCAAAACGGATATAGTGATAACGAAGTTTTGAAAATGTGGCAAGTAGCCTGTGATCAAATTAGTTGTGAAACTTGGGCAAAATCTGTTAAAAAAATCGAAAATTTAATAAATGAATGGTGGGAAAGGGAAAGGATTGTTGATGGTATTAATCCAATAATAATAAATACAAGAAATGACAGCGATAGTTCAGATGACGACGATATCATGCATTACAGTGACTATTTTTAAAAAAATAAAAATAAACATTTAAATACAACTTGTAGCAATATATTATATGAATAAATATATTTTTACTTAATATTTTATTACTTTGTACTTAGGGGAAACATACAAATTTAATTTAATTAAACGACAAAGTATAATCCAAAATTTACGTATGTGTATAAATATTTCCTTATTTATAATTATTATCTTAAAATTAATAAATTTGTTTGTTTGAGTACTGCCGTAAATATATTTTCGTGCTCTAATTAGTAAATATATCTACGAATCATGCCGTTTCTTTCTAATGCTTTGTTTTTTATTAAAATAATATGGAAGGTTAGTTGTCAACTTGCGTCACTATACGTTACTATGGGTATGCAAATAATTATAATGATATAGACAGAGAAAGCATATAGTATTTTATATCAATACTTGTAGCAACGAACAGTCACCTATCAGCAATCTGACTATATGTTGTGTTTTATTTGCAGCCTATGTAAGAAGTGTAACACATAATGCATTACTAATTAAAATATTTTTTCAGTCTTCAAGAATTGCATTTTTTTTTTTTCTTAGGTATTGCTTTGATTTTGGTTTAATTTTTAGGATTTCGTAAGTATAAACAATAAATATTTATACCGCTACTTATGTGTTTGTCTGCCTGTCTGCCTGCCTGGACGGTAGAAATATTAGCTAAATTGCTGGACAGAGAGTTGAAATTTGGCATGCATACACAATTCGTTAAGCCGTTCCTAAACTCCATTTCTAGACCTCCGGCCATAGATATAAAAGTGAAAAGTCATATGACATGAGAAATAAATATGTACACTGCTTAATAAAAAAAAGTCGGACACTTAAATTATTTCAAAATTATCATTTATAACGTTTCATTCGAGTAAATTATGATATGTTTTTGAATTACAACGAATCTGTTTCTTCGGTTTAAGCGGAACTAGAAAAGAAATTAACAAGAGCCTCATTCAATCATTAAAAAGTGATCTCGTGACAACTTAAGAAATAAAAATCCGGTTTAGTTTCTCTTAAACGTTTGGGATAGACTATAATTAAATGTCTTAATAGCAAATACTTCGAATTATTTTGTTGTTGTGAATGGATTATTGGAAAATTAACCTATAGGATCTCAAATCAAGATATCAGTGCCTTACTTAATCTGTTTAAAAAGATATTTTATTTTGCTATGATAAGCTTTAAGCTTTTTACTGTCAATATAAATGTTCTTGTGCATCATTTAACAACAACAAAATTAAATGAGATCTGAAGAGGTTACCAGAGCTGTTGTAGAAGATGGACGAAGTATTTGTTATATTGTCTCTATCTTGGAAGCTATCATGGAACGAGAGAGTTTACAAAAAGTACAGGATCTGATCGTAGTCGACTAACTACCGAGCTGGAAGATCAATTTATTGTATCACCAGTACTCTGAGACCGGCGCGAAATTGAAGTTCCGTCACTTGTTGATCAGCTGAAGTTCGACGAATGACAGTTTCGGCAAGATCACTATCTCGGATGTTAAATGAAGCTGGACTGCGTTTCAGGAGGCCATCTACCGGGTCGAGTGTGCTCCCGTCTCATCGAGTAGCACGCATTTGTTTTCCTCAAAATCACGTCAATTGGACTGTCAATGATTGGAGTTTAATTTTATTTACAGATGAATCCCGCTTTAGCTCTAGATCACAAGCTGGCCGGGATTGTGTTTGGCGAAGATCTGGAGAACCACACCTGATATGCGGCCAATACGTACTAGTACGCGCGTACTGGTTATTAAAATATTGAAATACTTTCAAAAATATCGGTTATTAATATGAACAACAGGATAAATAGTAAAATAAAAATATTAGTTCATTTAGTTTTTACTTTGGGCAAAAAGACACATCAACAATTTAAAAATCCACAAATAGTATGGAATTTTTGTTTTTTTTTTTTTTATGGTTTACGGTACTTTCATTTTCGGCGTACTGTTAGTTAAATATTTTGAATATCAATTCTGTGGAACATGATATGCTCAGACTGTGTAATATCATCAAGAAAAGCACCGGAGTTACGCATAGGTGAAGAAGACGCTCGCCTTTAGAACAAAATTTAGAAAGGCACCAAAATGTTGAATGCAAATATAACAAATACGTTTTTTACTGTCATCACTAGGAGGAAAAAAACTAGCCTGTGACGGCAAAAAGTCTAGCACCGGCGTTGATCAAGAACTCCGTTCATCAGTTTCCAGTTTTTTTTATGGAGTAGTGTAGGTATATATGTTTAAAAAAATCAGTAGGGTATTAAATGAAAGGTCTTGTGGTTTAAATTATGCACGAGGTCATCAATTGGAGCGATAGCCGAGGTGAGCCTAGGCCTAACGTTGCCAGGTTTCATGACCATATTTTCAAACTGTGTACATTCAGAGTTATATGGTCAGTATAACGTTCATTTTTAAGCGTACACAGAAAGGCACCTACATGTTATAGCCGGTTGCAAACGACTTCACAGAACCTGTAATTTGTATTAATCGACCCGTCCTACGGAGATCGTCGTAACTCAATATTTTAATTTTTTAAATTATGTAAGTTAAATATTTTTTTTTTTTTTTTTTAATTTTTAATGGCCTTTGCTACTGTGGCAATTAGCCAGGACAATTTTTGTTTGAGTAAATTTCCATGCCATAACCGGGATTTGAACCCGAGCTCCCATGGTTGGTAGTCAAATGAGCTGACCACTACGCCATAGCGACCGGCATAAGTTAAATATTAGAATATCATGTAATCTTTGCATGAAAATAGTTGTATCTCACAAAACTATAATTTTGGTAGCATAACGTGCAGTGTTGTGATATATATATATATATATATATATATATATATATATATATATATATATATATATATATATATATATATATATATATATATATATACTTACTAATATTTAACTTTCATAAGTCAAAAAATTTAAATATTGAGTTACGACGATCTTCGTAGGATGGGTCGAAATATTTTTTACACAAATTATTTGACATAAGTAGGTGTTGAACTCACGTCCATACTCTTTCTTAGTGGTGAAACAGCATGTACAAACAACTTAACTCTTACAGCTACATACTTGCGTTGATTAAGAACTTAGGGTTCTCAGTGTTCGACTCTTTTTTATGGAGCATCGTATATATTATAAATAATAAAAAACTATTTAAATTTAAGTCGTATTTATCTCAATACTTTTATTATGTAGAGTTATTAAACTAATACATGGGTGAATTCAGAAAACAATACGTTATCGAATAAGTATAAAAAATATATATAATCCCATTTGAAAAAAATATAACTTTGTACTCTAATTTGAGAACCACTGGTTTAAAAAACTATTTTTTCCACACAGTACATAGTAAGTACATCGTTATGACATTGATTTGATGGAAGTAGATACACATTACCGAGGAAGCTTTGGTTATTATTAACAACGGAATGTAAGTAAAAATTTTCCCTTCCCCGGGGAAGTAAGTGAAAAAAATTAAACAAAACCTAATTTTTATGCCATCTGGTAACATCCCTTCGATTTCTCCGGCAGGAGGAAGGAACATGCAGCGTTTGCAGCCTCATCAATTCCCATTTCTCTTTCAATTTTGTTCAAATTCATTTTACAAACTTTCGGCACAACGCTTTTTATATTCACGCTTTGTTTGAGGAAAACCATAGCAACCTGCCACAGACATACTGATATTATATTCAAATATCGAAAATAAATTAAACAAAAAGAAACTCTGCAATTAAAAATAGCTTTGAGAGTGGAAATAATATTATAAACAATTCAGGAGGTAAATATTTACTTCCTTTAATGTTTAAATAACTATTCTTCTCTAAGAAGATGTCTCCTACAACATTGTTCTATAGTATTTTTTTGTAACTATAAAGAATAAAGTTAATATTGGCGGTGGTCGGTTTCGCTGTTACACTCTGTGTATTAGAAAAATCAGTAGGGTACTGAATTAAAGCTCTTGGGGTGAAGATTACGGACGAAAGATAGATTTGAATAAATTCTTCGTAAGACCTGTACGTAAGTATTCTCATTTATAACCATCGTAACGATAATAGTCTCATATTTATTTTTTGTTTTGGGACGTTAGTATCAGTTTAAATCGACCAGCATGTATAAAAATATACACTTATAAGTTTTATACAAAAAAATCTTATT
Source organism: Liopterus haemorrhoidalis (assembly GCA_963971575.1). Classification (NCBI taxonomy): domain Eukaryota; kingdom Metazoa; phylum Arthropoda; class Insecta; order Coleoptera; family Dytiscidae; genus Liopterus; species Liopterus haemorrhoidalis. Next base: position 190,987,611 of record OZ020611.1, read on the forward strand.
TAATAATTGTTTTCTTGTTACTATCTAAGGAATTTAAACTAAACTATCAGAACTAACTTTCTACCCTATTCTACAGGACAATACAATGTCTTCTGATTACACTAACTGGAGCAATTAATTAGTAGCCGAAGCAACTAAGACTAATTAGGTACAATTACATGCAACGCTAATGAAACTCTGTCTAGAAAAATCTACATCTACAAACTAGTGCACACATTTACTATATTAACTATTATTAAACTATACTAAAACACTATTTACAAAAGAATAGCAACGTAATGATTGTTGTTTAAATTATTATTTGTATTAAATTGGCTTATTTGCATATTTTCGTCGTTTATTTTGTTACTTAATTTTCGTTTGATATAACGAAGCTAATTATGTAACGAATATAATAAGAATTTTAGTTAAAAGAAGGTTAATATCCTACTTTATATCCCTGTTTCATTATTCATGTGTTTTTTTAAACTTTTATCATGTAGATGTACGTATTATATTATTTTATTTACTAATAGTTATTTTTCAAGTGGAAATATCGTTTTATCTTATTTACAAATTACTAGTAACTGGTTTTGGTAACATGTTGTACTCTTAAGCAGCAGCGTAGAAAAGCAGGGGCCCAAATACAGCCCCAGGGCGCCACGTTGTTAGGGGCACCAAAAGAGCGCTCAGATATACACATCCTCAGTAACATAACCATAAATTTATGAAGGGGGGGATTGAGGATGAGAGAGGACAGAATGGTTAGGAAGATATGGGAAGGAAGATTGAATACCCGTCAACCAGTGGGAAGATCTCACAAGAGATTGAGAGATCAGCTTACTAAAGATCTACGAAGTATTGGTATACAGGGCACATAGCAAGACTTGACAATGAACAGATCAAGATGGATGACTTACGAGGTCTGTTTAAAAAGTATCGCGAATTTGGAATTTCCGCGGGTTACGTATATTCGATTTTCAATTTTTTGTGGCGTTATGTTGGTACGCATGTCTCTCACTTATGCCGACAAGTTCGGCCATTTTGAATGTTCAGTTAATTTTTGACAGTTGCTTTGCTTGCACGTGTTTTGGCTCGATTTTTGCCTATACCAAAAAATGGATCAAAGAATCTGTATCAAATTGTGCGAAAAACAAAATTAAGTGCGCGGACGCAGTCCGAATGTTGACTGTGGCACTGAAGCAACGTTTATCGGTGGTACAAAATGTTCTCAGAAGGCCGAGAAGATATGAACGACGAAGAGCGTGCCGGACGCCCGAGCACCTCAACAACAGACGAAAACATTGATGAAGTGAAGAAAATAGTATTGGCCAATCGTCGAATCACCGTTAGAGAAGTTGCTGAGGACCTAAACATATCTTTTGGCTCGTGCCATTCGATTTTTACCAATGATTTGGGCAAGAGACGGGTCGCCGCGAAATTCACATCGCTGCTTGTGCGCGAATTTTTGGCCAAAAACAAAGACACTAATAATACCGCAGCCACCGTATTCCCCAGATCTGGCCCCCTGTGACTTTTTCTTGTTCCCGAAACTGAAGAGCCCCATGAAAGAACGACGGTACGCTACGAGTGAGGAGATAAAGACGGCATCGAAGGAGGAGCTGAACAAGATCACAAAAAATAATTTTTTCAAGTGCTTCGAGGATTGGAAAAAACGTTGGCACAAGTGTATAATATCTGGTGGGGATTACTTTGAAGGGGACAAAATAGATATTCATGAATAAATAAATAATTTTTGAAAAAACCTCGTATGTAAGTGAGGCCAAAAGTCAGCCTGACTGATATACTTATAATATGATTTCCTTACTTTTGTTTGGAACAAAAATATAATTTTTTTTCTATATCAATATTTGTATTTATTAACTGCCATGACCAGCTTCGCTCGGGAACAGTTCGTTATTACTGACCTATATTTTTTTGAACTTACAACATACCTACTCGTGATTAGATAATTAGATGACAGGGCAAAAAACAATATTAGAAACATGAGAAAGGCTAAGATTAAACTGAACAGGATTACTTATCTGAAAACATCTTTATAAACAATGTTTTTAGTTTTATTATTAGGCACTAGCAGGTAAAAGTTGTTAGAACTAACACACGAAGACGCTACATAGAATGGCCCATACGCACGGACTCCGCAAAACAACACCAGCTATCTTCAGGGTTTGACTCTGCGACTTCTGATTAGTGTATAAATCATATATCAACCTTGCCGCTGACGAAATATATGTTGTCACTGATAATTTCAAGACAATGCGTTAAATATGAACGGAAAACATGAATTTAGTTTCACCCGCAGGCAGAAATTTCATTCTAACTTTGGAACTACTGAACCGATTTTAAGAAAACATAGCTGAAAACTAGACCAGATGATATACATACACAAGGAAAAGATAAACGGCTTCTCGAGTGAAATTACTAAAATAATATTTTGTTATTTCTGTTGATATTGTTTTCCTAGAACAATTGAGGGCGGGGTGCCCGGGGCTCCAACCCCCTCTTCGGTACGCTACTGCACATTTTAATGAGAGGGGGCAGTTTGATAGTTTGCCCCGGGCGCCAAAGTAGCTAGCGCCAACTCTGCTCTTAAAGAATTTATATGAGATATAAATTCATTCAGGTCAATGTTGGTTTTACCATTAGGCGATTATAGGGAACCGCATTGCGGCTCCACGGGAAGGGAACGTAAAATTATGACTTTTATCTACTTATATTTATGACATGTAAAAATTCTATTTTACTATTTTTATTATTCCTCCATTAAATTATATTTAGAGGGCGTGTTGCCTTGAGACGCCGAATTATGCTTTGCTTAGGGGCGCCACAGAGCGTCGCTCCGGCTCTGAATACAGTGTACCTATATAACTCATTAGACCAATGAAAAGGAGGAGGAAAGATCATTTACTATAGTCCGTTCAAACGTTAGAATGCAGTATTGACCTTATGGGAAATGAGCGTAATTTTACATTATTTGTTGATAATTTATTCAAATCAAATGGAAAAAGTACCAGGGAAAAATGATTAACCATCTGTACTGCGTTTTCAACGACCAGCGCAATTTACAGCTGGCACTCTCGCCAAGGAAGAAAAGAATATAGTTAATGAGAGAACCTATTAGAGAGCATGAAAAAGAACTAATCCATTAGTCCTGTACTGCATTCTAAACTTTGAACGGATTGTAGACAAGGAAGCAGTAAGATTATTTAGCTTCCCGACAATGTTATACTGCATGTTGATTTTATTACCCAGAAAACCATATATAATTTGGGCTGGGAAGTTGGCATGGCCGCCGCGTTTTTGGGCATACGTGGGACCACACTATGCTTGAGTCGATCTCAAATCGCGCAGGTGTTGATGAAAGTTTGCACACCTGCGCGATTTGTGTACGATTCTAGAGGAGGGCGGTCTTGTGAATGTTTGCATACGCGCGGTTGACGCACACGGAGTGGTTCTGTTAACATGGTATTGATAGGGTTTTTATGCGATAAAATATAAACATTATTTCCTTAATTTCATTGGATAATTCATTAAATATCTCTGGACCATGTTAATGAGTGTATATATATTTTCGAAATAAAGCTTATTGAATATAAGCATAAGAATAATCCAGAAATAAATCAGAGGCCAGAAACATTAAATAAATATTCGAGAATATAATTTGTAGCACGTCTTTACAGCACGTTAATCTGAATAGAAATGTGAGTGATGGTGTTGGTCATTTTTACACAACTCATCGTTCTCTATTCCCACCGTCCTTCCATAATCCAAGACTTCCTAGACAATACTCTCGTGATTTCGGTTCAAGTCTATTTATTTCCACATTTTTTTTGTTTGGTTGTATTCAATAATGTTCAGAGAAGACGTCTATATAATTTTCATAGATTAATTACAGCGGAAAAGATTTTAAGGTACTTTTAAACAATGACACTTTCAGATATTTTTTTCTCAAAAACTAAAATAGTTAGAGGGGTCATTCCATGTCAAGTGGTCTGATTTCAGAGAAGTGCCCTGCTCGACCATCACGGATTTTGATGAAATTTTGTATAGACATTCACACATGTCCCCAACGAACATTGGTAAAGTTTTACGTTCATCCATGCAATACTTGCTGAGATTTAGTAATTTGTTTGACCCCATACCGCAGCCTTCTATGTTATGACTCCGAGATTTCGACAACTTTGAGACACAGTATCTCTGCCAATATTTTGTTGAGAGAAACAAAACTTTGCCAACTTATACAACTTTTTGCGCTCTATTAAACAAAATAATAAACAAATCTTCATGAGCGATTCCCGTGAAGAAAATTTGGATCAAACTTGGCCTAAAAAACTTGCAACTCGAAAAAATTTTAAAGTTTGACTTTTTATACCTCTGAAAGTAAAGGTACGATATACGTGAAATTTTGCACATAATAACTTATCAATACAAGGTTAACGAACATAAAATTTCACACTCCTAATATTTTTCATTAGTTCAGGAATTGAGTGTAAAGTTGATGATTTTTATGAAAATGCTAAAAACAGGGTATATTTAGCCCACTTTTACAAAAATATACCCTCTGGAAACTGTTTTAAATTATTTTCATTAGAAAGAGCATGTTTTAATCCCTCTAAAAAAGTAGGACTGGTTTTTCATCCCTGGTATATAAGGCCTTAGAAATAGAGACAAAGTTGAGAACGTTTCTATCACATGCTGCTATCGCAATATCGCATGCATTCCATTATTTTTCATCTTGTATGTTTTATACAGGCATTATAAGTACCTAAATTGCGTTGATCCATGGTGACATTGTCACTACCAGTTCAGAAACTTGAACCAGTAACCCCATCGCCATAGGGTCACGCCCGATAGCCGTGCAATACCAGCCACGGGTGGGTTTCCTGGTTGAGGATCCCAAGCCTCTAGTTTGGTTTCTTCGTTAAGGTTCCAAAGCCTTGTGTGGGTATCTGTCCGGTTCCCAAGCCAATGATTGGACAGCTTATTCTAGGTTCCTAAGCTTGAAGTGGGTATCTTACATGGTTCCCAAGCCGAAGTCCATGATGTTGGTATGAATTGCCAAATTCCAACTATTGCTTATTTATTATTGAATTTAGTAGCCACTTTCTTCAGTGTCACTTCTTGGAATTGATACTGTCGGCCTGGTGACATAACTGATGGTGCTGGAAGGCCACAAATAAGGTGTTGTGCTGGAACCCAACAAATATCTTTTCTTTCGGGCCAATAAAATGAATGAGCCAAGCCTCGCGGATGCATAAATTTTACCAAAGCATCATTTTGTTCCAGAGAAATTTTTACAACATTGCCTACCCACCACTTATTGTCATAAATGCAGGCATCATAACAACCGGGAAATAGTTCGGCTAATTTTAAATTAGGATCGACAGAATTGGAAAGTTTGGCCACAAAGTTAACTGTGTCATTTGAAACTTTGCTGACAGAAATCGAATTCAAATCAACTGGCACAAACTGGTGATGATCTCTTGTGCCAGCTATTGCGGTGCTAGCTTTCCATCTTTCTTCTTGCAGCGTCCTGTTTTCTTGAATTTCTTCAGTCGGAACATATATATATATATATATATATATATATATATATATATATATCTATTTAATTCCGTGAATGTTTTTGTCACAAAAGTTGAACAGATCTATTGGCGTCAGTATTTGATCGGTTAATGGTCGCTGGAGGCCGGTCAATTCGGGACTTTCCCGGCCAATTCGGGACGTTTAGTCACCGACCGCCGCTGCTAACAGTACAGAATTCTATACCCAAAACATGCTGACGCGTGACAGCACTAACAAAATATTTAAAAAATGTCATCAGCGTAGAACCACCGCTAGCAGACTAACAGATTCATATAGCGTACAAAAATTAATTGTACACTGTAAACTTCAGCAGGAATGAAAGGAAAGTGACACAATGTAAAAAAATGCATATTGAAGTATATGACGTATCGATAGCAATATCCTCAACTTTGTCCCTATTTCTAAGGCCTTATATACCAGGGATGAAAAACCAATCCTACTTTTTTAGGGGGTTTAAAACATGCTCTTTCTAATGAAAATAATTTAAAACAGTTTCCAGAAGGTATATTTTTGTAAAAGTGGGCTAAATATACCCTGTTTTTAGCATTTTCACAAAAATCATCAACTTTACACTCAAAGATATTTGTTGGGTTCCATCACAACACCTTATTTGTGGCCTTCTAGCACCATCAGTTATGTCACCAGGCCGACAGTACCAATTCCAAGAAGTGACACTGAAGAAAGTGGCTACTAAATTCAATAATAAATAAGCAATAGTTGGAATTTGGCAATTCATACAAACATCATGGACTTCGGCTTGGGAACCATGTAAGATACCCACTTCAGGCTTAGGAACCTAGAATAAGCTGCCCAATCATTGGCTTGGGAACCGGACAGATACCCACACAAGGCTTTGGAACCTTAACGAAGAAACCAAACTAGAGGCTTGGGATCCTTAACCAAGAAACCCACCCGTGGCTGGTATTGCACGGCTATCGAGCGTGAACCCTATGGCGATGGGGTCACTGGTTCAAGTTTCTGAACTGGTAGTGACAATGTCACCATGGATCAACGCAATTTAGGTACTTATAATGCCTGTATAAAACATAAGATGAAAAATAATGGAATGCATGCGATATTGCGATAGCAGCATGTGATAGAAACGTTCTCAACTTTGTCCCTATTTCTAAGGCCTTATATACCAGGGATGAAAAACCAATACTACTTTTTTAGGGGGATTAAAGTATGCTCTTTCTAATGAAAATAATTTAAAACAGTTTCCAGAGGGTATATTTTTGTAAAAGTGGGCTAAATATACCCTGTTTTTAGTATTTTCACAAAAATCATCAACTTTACACTCAATTCCTGAACTAATGAAAAATATTAGGAGTGTGAAATTTTATATTCGTTAACCTTGTATTGATAAGTTATTATGTGCAAAATTTCACGTTTATCGTACCTTTACTTTCAGAGGTATAAAAAGTCAAACTTTAAAATTTTTTCGAGTTGCAAATTGTTTAGGCCGAGTTTGATCCAAATTTTCTTCACGGGAATCGCTCATGAAGATTTGTTTATTATTTTGTTTAATAGAGCGCAAAAAGTTGTATAAGTTGGCAAAGTTTTGTTTCTCTCAACAAAATATTGGCAGAGATACTGTGTCTCAAAGTTGTCGAAATCTCGGAGTCATACCATAGAAGGCTGCGGTATGGGGTCAAACAAATTACTAAATCTCAGCAAGTATTGCATGGATGAACGTAAAACTTTACCAATGTTCGTTGAGGACATGTGTGAATGTCCATACAAAATTTCATCAAAATCCGTGATGGTCGAGCAGGGACCACTAGACCACTTGATATGGAATGACCCAGAGGTATTATGTAAGCGTAGTTTTTCTTTATTTTATAAAGCTCTTTCTAACTAAAAAACCGGAAGAAATTATGATGAAAAATTTTAGAGTTATATCAGAAAAAAATTTTTTTTTTCTCTTTCTCATCCCTAAAACTACCACTATAAATTAAAATTCTGATATGAAATGTAGCCTATAACCTGCTTAGGTTTCACTTTAAGGTTTATTGAAAATCTCGAGCCATTTGGGCTTGTTTAGACAGACATTCACATTTATTTACATAGAAGTAAAACTTTCATCATCAAGTATTTATTTTAAGAACATTTTACCCATATTCTAGTTCCACCAAGTAAACTATCAACTATTCAATATATTTTGTCTTACTATTAATACATTTATTTTTTATTAATTTTACAATTGACAGATTAGTTTGACAAATATTCTTGGCAAGATTAATAAAATGTTTCCTTAAAATGAACATTAAAAATATCGTTAAGGCCCTGACATTTCTATTCTAAACACCTCCTATAACTCACTCCTATCTTAAAACTGCGACGTCCAATCCAAATTAAATTTTCGTAAACGTAATTCGGTGTGCTTGGTAGATTATATAATGGCATAGAGGGCGCTAAGTCGAGTTCTAAAATTAGATAAGTTGGCCTAAATGTATTGTCTCCTAGTGTGAGCCGTGTGAGAAATATACCTCCGTCACATACATACCACACTGCGTACAGATAAGATAAAATGAATTTGGAGATGTCGGAAATACCCTGAATAACACCGAACACCGCTGAATACAACTTATCATACTTCCAGATCTTTTCAAAGCTACGCAGAAGTTTCATGATACTTTTCAAAGAACTTCTTTTAAATTGTTAAATGGGAACATGACCAACTCTTCATATTATTCGATTTGTATTGACAAGGAGTTTCAATGAAATATTATAAAATTCTGAGGGAAATTGTAAAAATATTTTTTTTATCAGCTACATATTTTCGATTTTGGAAGTTCGGACACTTGATAAAATTTAAAAATTTTGTTGGTGGGCATCGTTAATTTTTCTCTTTCCTCCTTTCTTGGGCAATTTCATATATGCCAGGAATTCTTAACCTTTTTGAGCCGCGACCCAAATTAAGGAACTATTTTCATGCGCGACCCACGGGCGGAAAATAAGGTAACACAATAATAAAAACAAAAATTCGATGAAATGCATTTTACCACATAAGGATTAGGTTAAAAAAAATGGATAAATTTGAATAATATAAATTGAATTGTATAATAGATTTTATTAAAGGAAAATTAGTACTAAAGTGGGTTTTACACGGTTCAATTTATTAATAAATAAATTGAAAAAGTTGATCTTCAATTCCCATTTAGTTACGCAATATCCGCGGATAAGAAAATCTGCAGTATCCGCGGTTTTCGCCACTTAAATGATGCGCCAAGCATTCCTCTCATTCGACATTGGGTTAAAAAGTTTGAAGAGACTGGTACAATGCTGGATAAATCAAAATCCGGGCGACCTAGGTCATCAAGAACGGTAGAAAACGTGGAGAATGTTAATCAGTCTGTTCGTGACGACCCGAACCTTTCAATTCGGAAGCGCGCAAGTGCTTTAAATGTGCATATATCATCATTACATCGCATTATGTACAATGACCTAAAGCTGCACCCCTACAAAATTTAATTGGTGCAAGAATTAAAGCCCCAAGATGCCAGTCAGAGGCTTAATTTCGTAAATCAGGTGATTGAGCGATTTTCAACGTTTACCAACATTTTGTTTTCGGATGAAGCTCATTTTCATCTTAATGGCCACGTAAATAAGCAGAACTGCCGCTACTGGAGTGCAACGAACCCGAAACGCAAACATCAGAAACCCCTACATTCGCCTAAAGTGACCGTATGGGCTGCGATGTCGGCGCGAGGAATTATCGGCCCTTACTTTTTTGAAGACGAAAGGGGGCGTGCAGTTACAGTGAATTCAGAGCGTTATGTGGAGATGTTAGACAACTTCTTGGTACCTGAACTGCAAAACTTTCCTGGCTATAACCAAAGAACATGGTTCCAACAGGACGGAGCAACTTCACACACGTCCAATATGTCTCTGCCACGTGTTCGTGAAATTTTCTCAGGCAAATTGATCTCCCGGAGAGGTGACATAAATTGGCCTCCACGCAGTCCAGATTTAACCCCTATGGACTTTTTCCTATGGGGTTATCTTAAATCTAAAGTTTACGCCAATAAACCGACTTCACTGACGCATTTGAAAGAAAATATCCGTCACGAAATGGCAGCCATCCCTGAGTCCACCTGCCGAGACGTCATAAGTAATTTTACTGTTCGATTAAATGAGTGCTGAGAACGCGAGGGTCTACATTTAGACGATATTATTTTTAAGAAATAAATCCCCAAAAAGTGTATTTTAATAATTAATAAACATTTTTTCTATATACGGCTTACTTTTTTTTTAATCGATCCACTAAATATAAAATTTCTTTTGAGACACCTTGTATGTCAACATGTTTTACAGTTGGTAATGTAAAACTTTAAAAAAAAATTGATAGTTAAATTGATGTGTGTAAAGTGATCCTTTTACTTCCAAGATAATTAATACATTGTTCAATTAATTGACAAAAAAATTGAGCAATTTATTGATCAATAAATTGTACTGTGTAAAACCAACTTTAGCTTTGCATAAATTATGAAGACCATTAAATTTTATAGATGAAAATATTTTCAGAATTATATTTTTTTTTCTGCGACTCACAGAATATGCATGCTGACCTAATTTTGGGTCGCGCCCATAGTTTAAGAACCCCTGATATATGCAACCGTCCATATATGCAAACATTCATGAGACCACTATCAACTAGAATTGAAATCAAATGTCGCCCGAGTGCAAACTTTCATACCACCACCCTCTACTGGTAGGATTATACTAGAAGCGACTCAAAATCTTTCTCGAGTCTTTGATAAGGTGGCAATTTGATAAGGTGGAAAATTATGGCATTCGGGATAAGCTTCATTTCTGGATAAAAGCATTTTTATCTGATATGTCGTTCCCGATTCGCACTGGTGACTTTTTATTAAAATTATATTCTGTAATAAGTGTAGTTCCACAAGGCCCTGTTCTAGGTCGTATTATTTTCCCGATGTATGTAATCGACTTAACAACATACGAGGTCTGTTCAGAAAATAACCGAACATTTTTAATTTCGCGCTAACGGGGATATTTAATGATATGCGATTGGCAGCACTGCATTGCGCATAAACGCCAGGGGGCGAGTCCTACACCTGGATGAGGGTCGAATGATTGTGAAATGAGAGTAATGTAAACATATTAGTCTCGCTCGAATAATATCACCGACGGAGAATCGTACTACCAACTACACAATCCAGACTGTATTCACCAGTTCAAACTGCTGCGATTTAGTGCGCTCGGCCACTTCGTCGGCAACAATAATAGAGAGTTCAGTAAAAAACAATGGTAATAATTTAGATTGGGGCACCCAAAACTACAATTTTATTTTTGATTGCACTATCTGTAACTCGGAGCATAATAAAAAATAAAATATATAATAAAAAATATTTCACTTTCAATTCGTACTTGAAAATATGATGTGAATGCGAAATATTTTTAAGTATTAATTTTTATTATGGTCAACTTTGGTCATAAATTTTTTTTACCATCTAACACATCACGTTTTCGAGAAAAATCGTGTTTCCTCTATCTTGATATATCGTGTATATCTATTCTAAATATGTTTCATGGGCAAAATTGAGTTGGATTGGGGGTTATATATTTGAAAATCACAGACGACGGGTGGGAGAAATTTTGAAAATCATTTGAGAACGTGAGGAATAAATTTTGAAAAATTAATTAAGGGTAAGGAGAGTGGAGAAATTCCGAAATTCTTTTGAGGACAGAGGGAGGGTGATTACAAAAAAATAAGGAGCAAAAATGTCATTCGAGCCGTTTGAAAAATTCTTGGGCCGGATCCGGTCTGCTGGTTATAGTCGCCCGCCCCCGCCCACCTTACTGCGGCTTTGACTACTTTGAGAGGTCATTGTTGAAAGTTAAATGTCAATCATTCTAGTAATATATGCCAGGTAATTTTTTAACTAATAGGGTTTTTAAATCCTGGAACAATTTACCTACCAGTACCTTCACTACCAGCTTTAATTATTTTAAGAATTGCATAGGTTTTATTAATTAATTATGTAATTATATCATAATTAGATGTATCATTTATGTGGATATACATATTGTATGCTGTATCTTTGTATAATGGAACAATATAAGCCTTATTGCTTCAGTTCCTTATTTTCTTTCATAATAAATAATAATAAAGTGCTGATCCATTGATGAGCCGTCAGTGTGCACAACTTGGACACCCACACACGGCGGCCCTGTTAATAAAATAATACACCCTTGAAATCCCTGGAAAGTTCCTTCTGGGACACCGTATATATAAGCCATCAGATGGTGAAGTGTACACTATTTAATTTAATAATAATCCTTATTACTGTTACTATTCTACGATCTAAAATCTAGTTCTAAAATATACAATCCTAAATCTAATTTCTAATAAAATGTTTTAACATCTACTTGTGCACAAACTGATTTAGTGGGGAGTGAATTGTCATGCGCATGCACAGTGTGGACGGGTGACAGTTTCATCTTGATACCAAAAGAAATTTCACCGATTTGTCATGTTTCTTTTGTTCAAGTTTTGGAATCTCAGGTCATTAATGCCCGTGATGATTGATTGTTTAGTACTGCTGATAGTACGTGCTTCCTGGTGTCGATAAGAGATGGTGTTATGTACAGTGATGTGTGAAGTGGACAGGGTTGGAGTTGTGTTTTTTTTTATCAAGAATTCTTCCATACAAAAAAATAATAAAAAATATAAAAATAAGACAACATTTCATTGTTTTAAACTGTTTAATGTAATTTATGAAAAACAAAGGAAAATGAATTGATTTTTATATAAATTAATAAAAGCCATTTTTAAGGAAAATTATTTTTTGAAAAGTAAGAATTCCTGATAATTCAAAACACTAAATTGAACATACACTACTTACATTGAAAGAACTAACACATTCACACACTTTTAGCAGTTGATCACAAAGCGACAAAACAGTTTTAATGTGGTTAAAAATATTTAGAATTGTCACTAACCATATCTGTTATGTTAAAAATGTTGTTATACAGTTTTGTCACAGTGTAAATATAGGCTTGAAAAGCTCATTGCATGTTTACATAAAAAAAAAATATTTTATTTATTATATTTATATTATATCATATTTTTTTCATAACTTTATCATTTATTTTTATTCTATAGTTATGGTTGGTTTATATACGGAACAAGAATAAGGAATAGGAAATAAGAATAGTACACAAGAATAAAAAATATTAAACCGTTTATATAGGACATAACATTTCGTCGCTGCGCCTGCGTATTTGCGTTGGCCTTGTTTAACGTTTGTCACTTGACAGGTTCTTAAAACTTACAAGAAAAATAAATAAAAATAATAAAAACATTTTATTGTTGTTTACAACCCTCTGATCACAACTGAAAAACATCTGTTGAACAAACTTTATTACGGCAGACATTTTGATTGCTGTGCGCAGGCTTATCGTGTCTTATTCTTGAAATAAGAATAAAATGTTGAATGTTACCAACTATTCTTATGTTTAAGTTAAATTTCATTCCTACATAAACCGATATACGGCACAGCCATGTTTTAACATCTTGTGTACTATTCTTATTTTCTATTCCTTATTCTTGTTCCGTATATAAACGTACCATTTAGCTATGCAAGGCCGCTCCAGCCCGGGGATGCAAGGGATACATTGCACCTAGGCGGATAATTTTTAGGGATATATGGTAATTAATAAATAATAAGTTAAACATTCTTAAAAAATATTTTATTTATTTATGTGCTTTGTTGAAGTCAACAACACGGTAAAGACAGGTCCAAACTGATTTGTAGAACACAGAATAGCGTAATAGTATATTCTGTAACAAGGTTGGAATGAGAAAATTCGATGCGAGTGGAACATTCGCAGCGCAAGCCACAGGCGAGCGTAAGGAACTACCGACCGAGTCATAGACCCTTTTCCACGCCCACCAGAAAAAAAAAGAAATTTAACAGATAATCATTTTACCAAACTTTTTATTTTAACTAATAATTTATATTACATAACAAATTAATTAATTAATTAAACTTATTTTTTTTAAATTAATTTTTTGTTTAATTATAGTTTAATTTGCTGCACATCGGCTACTATTTTAGTACTTTTTAGTAAGTTATGTTAGTTTATTTTTTAATCGATCGTTGTTGCATTTGTTTCATTATTCCTACGCTCATAGATGCCGTCCGCACTACTTTTCAGTGCGGGAGAATGCATATCTTATATACCCTATTCGAAATGCAGAAATAGTAATAAAATCACGTGAATGATTGAAGTCGCTACCCTATTAGCTCTCGCATAAATTTAACGGCTCAACAGCCAACGAAGGACGAGAGTTTAAGAAAATTATCACGTGAACATTGCATGATTACTACTTAGCTTTTGAATAGAGTATAGTGAACAATAATATCTGACAACGAGCATCGCATAATTATTCCTTCACTAGTGAAAGAATAAATTACACGCAAAATGAATAAGAAGGTAAGTGTTTTAGAATAATATTCCAACTCTTGTGTTAGAATATTAACTTTCTGTAGCCAAAATTGATTTTAGAATTGGTAAATTCTATAGTGGTCGTGGAGAAAATATTTTTACGTCATTGTGACATAGTGGATTTTGCCGTCAGTGGATGTTCTGTTTATTAGTATTCAACGTACGTTTATTATCTACCTCGAGTGCATGAATATAGTCGGATTGCTGATAAGTGACTGTTCGTTGCTACAAGTATCGATATTCAATAATATATGCTTTCTCTGTCTATATCATTATAATACTTGCATTATAATTATTTGCATACCCATAGTAACGTATAGTGACGCAAGTTGACAACTAACCTTCCAAATTATTTGAATAAAAAACAAAGCATTAGAAAGAAACAGCATGATTCGTAGATATCTTTACTAATTAGAGCGCGAAAATAAATTTACAGCAGTACTCAAACAAACAAAATTATTAATTTTAAGGTTATAATTATAAATAAGGAAAAATGTATGCTCATACGTAAATTTTGGATTATAATTTGTTGTTTATTCCAGCAGATTTAAAATTAAAATTTATGAATTTAATAATTGGCTGCAAGCCATATTTTAATTAATATTTATTACCAGATACTGACAGTTAAGACAAATAACAAAAAACATTTTTAAAATCGATGAAAAATGGTAACTAGATTATTATATGAATACACTACTTGATGCATACATGTAACAGTCACCTATCAGCAATCCGACTATATTCATTATCTCTTGCTAATACAGTTAAACATAAAGTTTGTTGTTTATATCATTTTATGTTCTGATCTGTTTTAAAAATTAACGAAAATAAATAAATAATGAGTATCATTGACGTCATTTTCGCACATATTAATCTAAGACACCCTATAGCCAGCTACGTCACTGCGTGGCGCTGAAACTCTTTAATATTTTATAATTATTAACGTTCTTATGGAATAAGATATTAAATTTCTTTTTTGCTTCATAATATTTTCTGATTGCTATTCTTTGAGGTACAAATACTAAATTTCATTAATTTTATATCATTCTACAAGTCAATTGGTGTGAAGTAAATAATAATCGAGATATTTCTAGATATTAGTTGGCGTAACTCCTTAAATATCCATTCAACTGAAAAAATTAATAAGTACATTTTGTTTGTTTTTTTAAATGATTATTGTATATACGAGGAGTTTAAAAAAGTGTAGAAAATTTTCAAATAGCGCGCAAATGGAACTGCATTGCTAAAGCGGAGTGGACTTTTTGTCAGTGAAAATCGTTAGTCGTTATCTGTTCTCGTTAATGAACTGCATTATTTTAAAACACGCGTCGTTTCCACATATGTTATGGAATTCGAAATTACTGGTCGAGTGGATGATTGTAGGGAATTGTTAGTACTTCAAGAACAGCATTCAGACCAGTGCTTCTAAATCTGAAACTTACCGCGGACCTACAAAATATCAAGTTTTTCACCCGACCGGTGAAAAGATATTTTAAAATTATTTTTATTTATTTATTTATTGTGTTACACGACACAACTTGAACTACCCTGTTGTCGTATAATCGTAACTTATCGATGTCGGTACAGGTAAACTTCCGACTCTCCACTGTTGTCTATTCTAACCAGAGATGTAGCCAGGGGGCATAGGGGGCATTTGCCCCCCCCCCAGGATAGTTTACCTTATATAAAATATAATTTAGGTTGTTAGAAGTTTGCTTCACCAGAGGTGAAGAAAATTTATAAATTTACCGGACTTTTATTATTTAATATACTACAAAATGCCTAGAACAAGGGTCGGCAACCTGCGACTCCGGAGCCTCATGCGGCTCTTTTAGAAAATTTTGTGGCTCTTTGAAAATTGGCTGGTTTTTATTTTAATATAATCTATTTTTTAATTTTCAACTTTCTGCCTGTACTATACAGGTTTTGTATTTTTCAGAATGTTTTACGGTGCAATTCACGCCCGGTAATTCCCCGAGTTACTGCATATTTCCTTTTAGAAGAAGTTATTTGTTTCGAAAAAAAGTTATCTGTATTTGTGAATGATTTACGTGCAAAAACATTTTTACATTTTATTAATTTACAAAAACATGTTATTAATGCAATTTTTTTTTTACACAAACTATTGTTAACATGAAAGAAGCTTTTCGAGATAGATTTAAAGAGTTTAGAAAATATAAAGCTACACTAGCTTTTTTGACATAACCAATTGAAGTAGATATGTAGCAATTACAATCACCTTCAATTAGTGGATTTGAAATCCAAAGGTTTATGGAATTACATATTCTTAAAACTTAATTCTGAACTGGAAAATTTAGAAAGAAAAAAGTGAATTTTATCTTCCCAGCATAAGTGGAGCGAAATTCGCAATCTTCAAAATGTAGATAAAGTTCTTTTCGAAGCTTGGAACTGTATTCCAGAATCGTTTAATCTTTTAAAAAATTATGCTTTTGGGCTACTGACAATTTTCGGATCGACATATTACTGTAAGCAAATCTCATCACATATGAAATTAATAAAGAGTCAGTTAAGAAGTAATCTTACTGACCTGAAACTAGAGTGCTGCCTTAAGTTATAGATTACTGAATATTCACCAAATATTGAAGTCTTAAAAAATTATATTGTAATATACTGGCAACCAGAGCCGCAGTAAGGGGGGCGGCGGAGGGGGCGACGGCCCCTAGCGCACTAAGAAAAAGGGCGCCGATGAGCTTGACTAAGGGGAAACATTACGAAATCGAGTTTTTTTTTTGCTCTTCACTTGGATTTTGGGAGGTGAGGACCTTTTTTTTTGCTCATCATCTACATTTTGGGCGGTGCGAATCTTGTTTTTGCTTATCACTTACATTTATTTGGGGCAAAATGCTAGGGGCAAAACGGCGTTTTGCCCCTAGCGCAAGTTTTCCTTACTGCGGCTCTGCTGGCAACTACAATAGGTATCACAAACTAAATGTATAAGTAAATATTAATTTATTGTAATACTTGATTATTTTAAAACAAATAAACAATTTTTACGTTTTTTTCTTAAATATAGCATATATTTTTAGCAGCTCTTCCATGTTATTGTGTTTTTTTTTTTCAATATAGATTTGGCTCTTTGTCACTGAAAGGTTGCCGACCCGTGACCTAGAACGCTGTTATTTTCTACCCAAGCCATGTAATTAAGGTCGTACCGACCAATTCAGAATATTTTGTTATTTTTGCCCCCCCCCCAAGCTGAAATCCTGGCTACGTCCCTGATTCTAACATTGCTCTTTAGTCATCTTTCGCTTCCACTACTTCTTCTATCGTTTATTTTTCCTCCTTGGTGTCTTTAGTATGTATGATCCGCATAATTTTCCGAAATATTTCCTTTCGCCAAGAAGTAAACTGAAGCTGCGGTATGCGCATATATCACTTTTTTTACGCGGACCCGTGAAATTATCCTTTTAAATTTTTTTATTTTTAAACTTTATTTCGCACACGTCCTTGTCATAGAATCGTACCTAATCGGTATCGGATCAGGTTAAGGTGACCATTCGTCCCGCATTTAGCGGGACAGTCCTGCATTTTGATTCAATGTCCCGTCCCATTACATGCCCCGCAAAATAAACTAAGAATTGCTGCTACGTTAATCATACTCATCAAATCTCAAAATTTACTTCGAGAATAGCGTTAAAATACACTCTGCATGAGGTCAAAATGGCAGTTCAAAAAGAGATTCTGAAAAGGAAGGAGACCGTTGTTTTTTTTTATGGAAGTTAATTAATGTGTAGGTGGAGTAACAGACCAATTCTGTAACTCAGTTACTATGATAATAGTAACTAAATTTGTCACTATGAGCAAGGTCAGTTGCTATCATGAATAAAAGTCATTGTACTTTTTATAATATTTTATCTTGTAGTAACGTTATTACACAGTAACTTTTTACAGAATTGATCTGTAAGTGTGTTGATTTAAGAGACAGACTTAATGGAAAAACGTTAGCAATGACAAGTAAAGATTTTATGACGAAATACTCAATAAATTCGAACAACCCTCAGATATGAAGCAGAGAAAGGCATAAAAATACTTTCTTAAACCTTCTTTTCTATCATTTTTTAGCTTTTAACTTCTTTATTTCATATATTTTATTATATCTTCATTCAAAAAAAGTTGAATACACAAAATGCCAATATATATTTTACTTTCTAAAAAACTTTTGAAATCTTTCTTTGAGTGAAATTTCTTAGTGGCAACTTCAATAACGTCCATTCAATGCCAGTTGTCTAGCTTAAGGAGATGTCTCGACTGAAATGTAAAATAGGATGAATAGCAAAAAACTAATAGTACTTTTATACCAGACGATCTAAATATCCTAGACGTTAAACTCGTAAAATTTGGCAATTCCAGGAATTCAAAGAATTTAGACAATTTCTTTTATTGCAATGAATTGAGATATATTTCGTGAAACAAATGTAAATTTTTCTTTATACTGAATTATATAATATAGAACATCATTTTTGAAATTTTGATCAATGGCCCAGCGAAAAAAAAATTACAGTCCGCAGAATATGAGGGTTGTTTCCTAAATTCTGGGAATTGTGCTATAATTAAATTACGCAGAACTTATAGGCAATGTTATTGGTGCCAGACAAGTCTTGACATGTTTATGGAACTATCTAGTGCAATATTGTTCAGTCTGATTAAGATGTTCGGCTGATATAGAGGCGTTTTCATAGCACTGTTTTTGTAACCATGGAAAACGCAGCAAAATCTCAAAGAGCAATATAAACTTACTAACCTAACCTAACCTAAAATAGTGCTTTGTCCTTTAACTAGAAGATGGGTAACTCGCTCCGCTCGGTTTTAGACTTTTACTAACTAAACCTAACCTAATTACCTTGTTTTTAGATGCATAATACTTTAATTTCCCCCATATTAGCCCAATTAAAATGACTATCATTGTGTATGAATTTATAAAAATTATTTGCGTGCAATTGCCCATAACCTGTCTTATTAAACCTTAAAAATAAAAAAATTATTTGTTTTATTATATAAGTGTTCTTATTATATTTCTTTATTTATATTCAAACACTATGTCACTTTATTTACCTTTTTTTAAACCATATAAAAAAATTTATGCAATTATTTCTTAGTCTGTCGACTTTTATTGACCACTGCTTTTTTGCCTTTCCGATCCCCTCGGCATTCCTCTCAAATATTTACAAAATATTTTTTTTCCGATGAATTGACGATTCGATGAATTGATCATTCGATGAATTGATTTTCGATGAATTGATTTTCGATGAATTGATTTTCGATGATCTTACCGTGAATCAAAATCTATATAGTAACAGTCTGACTAATGAGGTGTAACAGCGCCGGCATTAGGATTCCACATAAGCGTAATAGTGCTATTAGTTTCAACTGGAAAAATAAATCTTTGCAGAAACAGTATTTTTTTGTGAAAAGATTTTTTTTTTCTATTTGTAACTAATATTTATTTGGTATCCTAATGGCAGCGCTGTTACGTATGTCTGTAATGCTACTATATCATATTCATATTCTCACACTTTCACAGCTCACTGGTATGATTCGATTCCCAATGAAAGTTTGAATTTTTGATATTTATTTCTACTTCATATTAATCACCCAGAGCGTATGTTGAATACCACTGTATTATCTAATTGTGATTTTCCAAAATTTTGTAAAATTTGTAAAATTTTATTATTGAATCACCTGTTTAAAAAGTTGTATAAAACACGCAACATATTTTGTATGAATGTAGTTTTAATTAAATGTTTTTCGCATTGAAATTAGTTAATTTTGTGAAACAGAAAAATGTTGATTTGTTGATCGGAACTGAATTGTTACTGACAAGTTTCTGTTTCAGAGCTGTCCGTATTTTAAATAATTGATTACAATATTTTTCAATTAATATCAACGTCAGCATTAGAGAATCTATTTTGTTTTTGACAGTTTTCCATTTGCCTGTTCTGTTTACGTTTTTATTCATTTTAATTCTTATTTAATAAACAATGCATCCATTTCTATAATATCTTTGTTAGAAATAATTGTATTTATTGCAATTATAAATTTTTGTAAGTTTTTTTTTTAATTTTAATTTATTTTACAAGAAATTTAAATGTTTACAATTTTGTAAAATAAAGGAAACAGTATTACATCGAGTGTTTATCGAATTTTCTTGCAATCTAGTTGCTAATAGCTACCCATACTCTAGCATTCTTTCCTGCAGGAAAGTGGAATCCGTAAGGATGTTAATAGGAAATGAAAGGAAATAATGCGGTCTAAATATCCTTCAAATCTTGCGCAATTTTATTCGGGAAGGAATAAATTTTAAGTGAATGTGCAACCAAATCTGTATAATAGGAATGCGTATCAGTTCACAATATATCGAGAATTGGCATCAATGATTACATCAAACCTATATCATGTTTAATATTGATAGCTGGAAAAATATTGAACGAAATATGATTTACAATATTCTGTACAAATATTATTATTGATATACGTTGTTCCGGCCTAAATTATGATCCTCTGAAGGGGATAGGTCATCAATATTAAACAGACGCACTGCAATACGAAATTTAAACTTACCGAAAATCCAACATTCTTCAAATGCAATGCTGTGATGAACAAGTAACGAAATGCAACAAGTAATGAAAAGATTCAAACGTTAGTCAAATGGAGTTAATTTGTTTATGGAGTTAGTCATGGTTCAATTCTGAGGTTGAGAGGTCGAGTGCCTCTATTGAGGAAGTTTGCGGTTTCTCAAAGTGAGAAACGACGTCGGACTGGATTCTTACTAGTCTGGTGCCTACGCATCATATTTTACGTTGATACTGCACTTGATAATAATGGAATGCCATTTGGCACACGTATTCTTTATAAAAATGAAATCATTTTGACCCGCAGCACCTATTTGTGAATCGAGGCAGATTCAAGATGGCGGCGAAACTAGCGCGCCAATTACGATAACGGTAACTAATTTTTATGATAGAGCGAAATAGATAATACATATTTGTACAATGGACCTTTAGCTACAATTTGCCGCGTCGTACGAGAACATTCGTTACTTAGTTTACAAAATTCCGTCCATAATTCATTCTCAGACGCAAAAAAGTGATTTCCGAAATGGCTAACGAATTTCGTATAATATGGCTCGTTTTCTATTAATTTAATGCCGTAGATTACGAATCTGTTATCAAAATGGTGAAAATTTTAAATTTTGATAGATTTTTTTCATTTGAGACATGATGATATACTCAATCACTGCAAATTTGTGTATATTAATATTTTGTTTCAATTCTTCCTAAATCTGTGGGGCATATCCTTGGCTACAAGAATATGTGCGGAATTTTTCTCTGAGGGGCGCCGAAATTAAGATAGCGGCCGAAATATGTAAATGCTCAACTTCGTATTATTTTGACACTTTTTATATCGCTCTCAACCAAATCGGACCTGTAGATTACAAAAATTAAATAAAAAAAGTCACATGACTTATTATTCGGGTTTTGCCCGAAATGAAATAAGAAACCTGACATATCCGGCCGGAACGGCTGTAAATTATGACATTTAAGTAAGGTACTCCATGTATATACGGAATGCATCAATTTGATTAGGTTTGTTCGCAGTACCTGGTCTCAAATGAACTCGCTTTCGAAATAACGCTCGAAAATCGAATTTAGCTATTTACATCAAATTTGTTGAGTTGTATATCAATTTCGGGTATATTGAAGTCGTAGATTTCTAAAATGGAGTTATTTTAAAAATTTGCTACATATAAGATTGTATTTTACCCGAAAAAAATAATTACATGTATTCTTAACGTAACAGTGAGATTCATTACACGAGAGTTAAGTACCTCCCCATCCCAAAAGAGTAGTATATAGCAGTTCTGACAAAATAATATAGATTACTACACACTTAATACGATTCTAATGGTGGCCGAAAACTACTCTTTCGAAAATGGTTAAAATCATATCTGATATTTTTATATATAGGATATAAGTAATATAAGGAACACGTGTGCCAAATGGCATTCCATTATCATCAAGTATATACCTACAGAATACGA
The DNA here is from genome assembly GCA_963971575.1 of Liopterus haemorrhoidalis. NCBI lineage: Eukaryota > Metazoa > Arthropoda > Insecta > Coleoptera > Dytiscidae > Liopterus > Liopterus haemorrhoidalis. The sequence continues at coordinate 191,009,734 of OZ020611.1, forward strand.
CAGAGTTATGTTTTATTCCAAAAACCAAGAGTAGTGTTGTTTAATAACAGGATAAAGAAGAGTGTGGAAATTGTGCATGGCTGCTTATTGTGTGCAGTCTAGTTCCACCAGTTTACACTAGAGAAAGATGTCGTTTCTGGATGCACCTTACAGGAGAGATGACAAACCTTTTTTTCAGACAGGTCAAAACTGAATTTGAAATTTTGTAAATTCAAATCGCGGGTCAAATATATAATGCATAAATAAAAATCTTTCGCTTTCGTGTGTAAATACTTGTGTGGAACCCCTGATAATCTCGTTAACTCTATCTAAGCTGGCGGCGTTGTGTTTGACGTGTATAATACTAGATTATAACTGGTAATAGTGAATTCCATCTCGCTATTATTATCTAATTTGTAGATTTTTCTATCCTGTTTCATGAATGCCCCCGCTTAGACCCAACTTTAGTTATACTGGAATTTCGCTTTAGAATCTTCCAAAACACAAATATCTTCTTTTGTATGGGTCATTTTAAATCGTCATACGGGTCACGGTGTGTTTCGTGGGTCATACGTTCGCCATCATTGCCTTATAGTGAAACGGGGTGAACATCATATTCAGTGACCATTATACCATTCTGATAGTCGAATGCTGGATTCACGCTGGTTGAAGGAAAACAGTTGTTTTATTCTAATATTTACGGCAATGAAAATAAATTAAACAATAATTTGCAGTGACCGTTCTTATCCGTTAATTGATATATAGTTTAATAATATTTATTAATTACTTTTTAGGTTATCTGTATGTCTGTTCAATATGAATCCGTAAGGTAACTGTGCGCACATGTTTTTGAAATGTGCACTATTATCCCACACGCGTTTATACAACAAATAATAATTTTGTTTTTCTTTTGTATTTACTGTTTTGACTCCTAGTTCTTATAAAATAAGCAATTATAAAGTACCTACTAACAATTTTCCAACATTAACTGAATAAAATATTGTCTAGATCAGTGTTTCTCAACCGGTGGTCCGCAGACTACTGGTGGTCCTTAGCAGAATTTTAGTGGTCTGCGAAAGATTTATAAATTATTATTTTTGAGATTTTATGTACATTTTTTATGATCTTTTGTACATTTTCTGTGATTTTTATTAATTTTTCAGTGATTTTTTATTACTGGGATATTATGATATATAGATGTAGAGTACATGTACAAGAAATTTGTTTAATAGTACATTTATTTTTTGTGGTCCGTGGTAGAAAATTAAATATTTTCTGGTCCGTGGCACATTTTCGGTTGAGAAACGCTGGTCTAGATAGTCTCTGATTATCTACTTTGTTTTGCGCATTATTGCCTCAGCCATGCGCACGATTATTCTGCGTTGGTGAATTGTGCATATTTGACTTATATCATCGCTACATAGCGGAGTTTGTGATAAAAATAATGAAAAACACGTATTTAAGTAGACTAGTAGGGCTTCTTGCTCCCAAAATTCAGATTTTCCAACTGAATTTGAATAGCTGTTAGCATCAATTCCCGGTTAAGTGCGCAAAATTCTCCCAGTTTCCACTATTCTGTTTGGACTTCGGCAAGGGTCCAGACACACATACGGCCGCATAACATATTAGGAGAATTAATCTTAAATCATTTTTGTGTACGAGTATGCACAAATTATTTCTGTATCATAATTTGTATTGTGAGATGCGAATTTTTGTGGATTTCAAATAAAGTTTACCATGCGTTCGCTGTAACGGATTTCCGTATGCGCACCATAGTAAATGTTTTAAGAAATATTTTTATTTTTCACCCGTTTTTGTATTTGTTAACCCTTGCCGAAGCCCATGCCATATATCCCGTTGTAAACCAGCACTGCACTCGGTTTTTGGAATAAAACGTAACTGTCGACTTCTGTAAGAATCCGCAATTTCTCAACATAGGCAACCGACCTTTCAACCTCAGAGTCAAGCCATAACTAACTCCATAGACAAATTAACTCGTTTGAACCCTATCGGTTACTTGTCCCAGCTTAAATTCCTTATCGCAATGCGTCCGTGTAATATTATAGGCTGGTCCCCTTAAGGTCAAAGGTCCTTAATTTATGCCGTAGTAACATATAGAAAAAAAAAAACCTAATAAACGTAAAAAATAGGAAAGTAAAAATACTGTCACTGTTTTATATAATGTATTTTTAATTGTAGATGTTCTGGAGAGGGAAGATTATTTTCTTTTGAATCTGTCAATATAATCATTACGAAAAACTTTTAAGACCTTTATTATTTAAAACAACCATCTAAAATATAGCTGGAAACTTAACATCAATATTTGTTTTACCAAGGATACAGCAAAAATAAACTCCATGTATGAAGAAAAATAATTTTATTTCTTTACTGCAATTTAATTAAGTAAAATTAAATTAGTTTTTTCAAAAATATCTTCAATCAATCTTCGTATTGGCTGAATATCTTAAACATATTACCTTATAAAAGTAGAAAGAATATAAAAAAAATCAATCAGCTAATTTTTAACCAACTACATTAATTTTCGTGCATATATATTTTATTTTATTTTTTAATGGAAATATGGAGAAAATATATCGGACCAAAACATCGAAAATCCGATAACATCGGTCTCGCATTATTGATGTTAAAAACATCGTTGGAGAAAAACCATCGATATCTAAAAAACATCGACACTCAACCTTATGTGAGAGTGACCAACGAAGGACTTATTTTCCCTTCGAACGTCTGAAAGCAAGGAGCGTAGATAGATTGAACGTCGGGAAAGAATATTCGTGCATGGGTAGCTAAGGTTGAACATATTTTTAACTTATTTAATAACTCATCAAAATGGTCCATGGATAATCAATGAAATACCCCATGAAATTTAAGAAAATAATGTTGTCCTATAAAAATACCACCAGCATGTAAACAGGGTCATCGCGTGTGCTTCAATCACCCATGTGCAAACAATCACAAGATCGTCCTCACTAGAATCGAACCCAAATCGTGCAAGTGTGCAAGCTTTTATAAACGCTTGCGGCATTTGGGCTCAACTCTAGCAAAGGGCGGTCCCACGAATACGGGTGGTTTTGCCTACACACCATTTACAAAATCTAAAATAACAAACAAACATTCCTTTGCCAACCTCATCGAATACTTTCTGAAATATCCCTAGATAATTTTGATGAGTTTATTATTAGTTTATCTATTGGCAATTAGATATTAATTTAATTTGTTATAAATTGATTGGGACATGCATTGAGCTTACGCTTTGACGTGCCATTCATACAGCGCACAAACCATTCTCAGGTGCCATAGAACCAGTTAGAGAGACAGAGGTCTGAGAGATAGATAGATAGATAGTGTGAGCATGCTGAGATAGAGATAAGAGATAGATAAGAGAGACATGAGGAGAGCACTGAGATGGACTTACGAGTGGCCGCCCCCAGTACCAAGACTTCATTTTCTGCGTCCACCCGCCCAACTGCGAGCGCAGACCACCCAGGTAACCGGTCTGCAAACCACAACACCCAACAACGCCTCATTAGCAACGTCAACGATTAGCAGACAGTCAGCCGGACAGGCAGAACGCACAGCACAGCCGCACACTGTCATTCACACATACAATGGACAATAGACCATGGACTGGATAGTGGACACTGGATCAACAGGATCGAACATGATAACAACATTTTGGGATTACAACAATTTGCTAGCTGAATGTTCTTTCTTTAAACTTAATATAGAGTTCAAGATTTTTTGTTCGAGAAATACAATTTTATAGTTGTACACATATCTATCAAGTACCGTATATTCCGGCGTATAACGCGCACCTAAAATCTGAATAGATTTATTTTAATTTTTGCATGTATTCCTCGTATACCGCGCACCCTTATAATCTGCTTTCCTGGAAACACTTTTATGCCAATATTCATTCATAACAACAGTATGTATAAGCCGGTAAGGTATATCTGTTAATCGGTTCCGGAGACGAATTTGATGAACTTTTTATGTCATAATAAAAATGATTTAAATTAATAATTAAGGTAATTTTTTTGATATGTATATAAATAATATAAATAAATATGTATAAATTTAGATAGTTTAGTTGACTAGTATTTTATTATGTATTCATTATATAACAGGAATCCTATTTATACCCTATTTACACTATTACCATTCTTTAATCTTCGAACGGGTAAGTTTTATACCCGGCGTATAACGCGCATCCAACAAATTTGACAAAACTTTTAATGTTAAAAGTGCGCGTTATACGCCGGAATATACGTTATTTGAAAACAAGGGTGTCCGCAGAAAAGTTTCCTTGGATTTTTGTAACTGGAATTTTAAATATAAAGAAAAATACTTTTTCTCAGTCGAGAGAGGAGCCAACGTGCCTCGTTTGTTCCACTTTGCGGATGACTACTATGTTTATACACACATATTGTACGATATTTGTTGAATATTTTAAAGAAGTTTCAAAAAAGATAGTTCTTTGTTGGGTTCTTTTTAGGGTTTTGTAGGTATGACCAAAAAACCCTTATACCGTCATTTTGTCGTCTGTCTGTCTGTCTGTCTGTCTGTCTGTCTGTCTGTCTGTCTGTCTGTCTGTCTGTCTGTCTGTCTGTCTGTCTGTCTGTCTGTCTGTCTGTCTGTCTGTCTGTCTGTCTGTCTGTCTGTCTGTCTGTCTGTCTGTCTGTCTGTCTGTCTGTCTGTCTGTCTGTCTGTCTGTCTGTCTGTCTGTCTGTCTGTCTGTCTGTCTGTCTGTCTGTCTGTCTGTCTGTCTGTCTGTCTGTCTGTCTGTCTGTCTGTCTGTCTGTCTGTCTGTCTGTTCGGTAAAAATTGTAGCCAAACGGCTAAACCTAGAGAGTTGAAATTTGGCATGCTTATACAACTCTTTGACCCGCACATAGGAAAAATACTAAAACATCTAAAAAACATACTCCCCTAAAAATATAAACAAATATGTGCTCATCGAAAACAAAAATATTTTTTTTAAATTCTGAGTAGGGTATCAAATGAAAGCCCTTAGTACGTGGATTAACGATCAAATTTTTATTTTTGCAAAATAAATTATTTTGAAGCGATTTTTGCGAAAAATGTGCAAAAAATTTTTTGTCCCACACCCTGTAGCCCAGATGGTTTAAACTAAAAATCTAAAAAAATTCTAAGTAATGTATATTGGTGTGAACCGAAATAGTACAACAGGAATTTTTGATCAGATTATGTTTTTGGAAAATAACGCATATTTTGTGGTTTTTGGTTCACAAAGTACAAAAGTTATACCAATGTAAGACACTCACATGCATGGCGAGCGATGGCTACATGCGTTAGGGCACTCTTAAACTGGCTGGAACACGAAGGGTTTCGAGTTCGAGTACGGAGTGAATTTTATTTTTTCTGTTTTTTTTTTGCATTTTTATTATGTTGAAATTATTTTGTCAAAATTCTAGTTATATTTTGACAAATGTTTTATTTAATTTTTATGAGCGTAAATTTAATAACCAGTCTTATTATATGATTAACAGACGATAAATTATTTTAAAAATATCGTTCATTTTGCCGTGATTACTACACAGTAAAATTTGTCCTACACACTCAGCATACCGCCTTCACTTATTATATACCTGCGAAACCCTGAAATGTGTGAATATTCACACTTCACATCAATTTTTTTTATTTAGCATTGTTTACTTCTTATTTTAGAAAGCCACTATCAGAGAACTTAGTACTAGAGGAGCTTTTTAAGGTTTCTTATGACCTACCAAGAAACTCGTATACGAGGGTGATTCAAATTTGGCCTGCATTTTATTATTACTTTTTTTCTGATATAATCATCATATAAATTATGAATTAACATTATATATAAATCATTATTCTAAGTAACAGCCCCTATTTAAAATTCAATTGTCCCATCGTTCCGATTATTTTCGTATTTCCGACAAAAAAAAAAATAATATATATATATATACAAATTTTTGACAACGCAGCCAATTTTGCACAGCATCCATCACTTCCTCGTTAGAATAAAATCGCCTCCCAAGAACTAGTGTAACTAATGGTTTAACCCCAGCCATTTTTTTCATAGATATTCACTCATTGTCAATAATTCAAATGGTCCCAGGATTCACAGCAGGCACTGAATGGGCAGCATTTGGCAAATTTGACACACGTTCGCGTTCATTTTGAAAGGATTTGCACCAATTAAAAAGGGCGGATTTTATGTAAGGGCAAATGGGCAATGCCCCCCCCCCCCCCGAAGAAAAAATATTATTTTTATATTTTTAAATGTCAACATTGTAAAATTTTATTTTAGATGTTAAGATTCTTATTTCATTTTTAATTTAAATCTTTAAACCTTTTTTTTTATACGCTCTGGTCAGTTTGAATTCGCGCGAATTCTTCACACCGTATTGCTCCCATTTTTCGGGCATTTAACTATTTTGTCCCAAGACACTGCCTAAATCTATATGTTAACTCTCGTTGCGTAGCAGCGTACGGGGTAACGTAGTTCTATACTCCCCATTAGGAGAATGCCCAAAGCTATGAAATATGCTACACTATGAAACGACAAGTGTTGTAACTTGCCGTGAAAGCGCCTTATTGAAATGCTAATAATTTTACGGTTTTTACATTTTTAGTTTGCTATTATAGTAGCACAGTAATAACTGAATAATAGCTAAATATGGATAAAAGTGATTTAGTTTTACGTATTTTGAATACTAGAGGAGCTTTGAATCCAATCGAAGAATAACTTTTATTCAAAACAAAGATAGGCCTTTACCTATAATGAATATGAACATTTATAAATAAAGTTAAAAATAAAGAAGTTAAAAGGTATTTTAATAAAACTATGCGTGGAATAAATGAGTGGATTTGTGGAAGTGTAATGAAAATAGTATATTATGTTACTAGGAGTAGAACGCGCTCTTTTTTGTGCTGAGCTCAAATGTTGCTGCCGAGGCGCAGCCGAGGCTTGCATATTGAGCGAAGCACAAAAAAGAGCGCGTTCTACTCCGAGTGACCTATACTATTTTTTCTTCAAGCGTAGGTATTAAAAATTTGCAACCATAAATACTTATGACTTTATAGTTTCAGATGCTATTGCTGCTAAGGCGGTGCACATTGAATTGGTTGAGACATTTTTTAATTTTTGATCTTTATATTGTGTATTTTGTAACTAATCACAGAATGATCACAGAATAATAATAATAAAGTAACTCACTAATAATGTAACTAATTTCTGAATTCACTACAAACCACGCTACAAACATATTAAATTGACAGATGTTTTGTTTATGGCGACTGCTGCCATCAGTGCAATCTGTTGATAAATATATGAACTATTTACTAGTATAAAAATGTTCACATTTTGTTACTAGTAAAAAAATGTATCTTTTCTACCTAATGTATTGAACAATGTAATGTTAGCATTATAATCCGCTTGAAGAAAAATGTTTTTTTCTGGTTCGCTTGTTTAATTTTTAAAGATATTGTTATAGATAAAGAATGGGTCGAAAAAGGAGTCGTTGATTAAAACATTTCCGCGAAAAGGCTAAAAACATAACTATAGTGCAGTGCATATTAAAAACTATGTGAAATTTAATATTTTAGGAAAAACCGTCATACGAAATCAGGTTGATTGGGCATTTAGAGCCCAATAAATGCCACATGGTTGATCTGACCAATTTTCAGTATGAAAACAAAACTGTATAGGTAACTGGTAAGCTTTTGTATTTTTTTTTTTAAATTTAATTTATTTTTTATTTGTATTTATTTTTTTGCCCCTCCAGTTGCTTCCGTATAGTCCTGGAGCCGCCACTGGTTCCAGGCTATATACACTCTCCCTTCAAATTGTTTTAGAAACCTCTCAGTTGCTTTTACTCCATCATTGAAAAGAAATTTAATAATTACACGTTATCGTTGCCGAATTTAAAAATCGTTAGACACTATCGTTAATAAAACTAACATTATTGATACAGTCAAGTTGCAATTATTAATGGCATTAGCTAACATGTCTACTATGACACATGTAAAACCTCTTCGCAGTAGCTGTTCAATTAGGTTCAGAAAAAAAATACAGGTCAATTTTGGACCTCCCTGGTACCAGGGGTGAGCAAAACATACTCGTTGATCAGAAAACGGTTCATAAAATGTTATGATCCTTCCCATTGTGCGCTATAAAAATAGTATATGTTTTGCGAAATTACGGCAGATCTTATCAGTTAGCAATCTATTTTTCTCAGAAGTATGAATTTCAAAAATATGATTTTTTTAAATTTTGCTTTTAATGACTACGAAAGTGTTAATGGATCTATCTAAATAATCTAAATTAAACTAATGGATAGTATCCTTAAACCATGTCTCTATATATTCAAGAAATGCTTGCGGCATGTTGTGTCGGACTTATACAGGATATTCGAATGAGCTGCGTCCACCCACAAAAAACTGTATCTGGCCCTATGCTAAAGAAACTGCCCAACCCTGCCTTATACCTACACTTATGTGTCTATCAGTACGGTAGCAATTGCGCCTAAACGGTTGGACCTAAACGGCGTTTTTAATCTTTTTTCGATCGACGGCATACCGAATAGATTGGTATAATTGTTAAGTTACACCAGTGGTGTCAAACTCTTGTAATTCTTGCATTTTTGCGGCCCGTAAGGACTACTTGAGCTATAATAAATTTTTATACTATATGTCTTATACACTTCCTGAGAGAATCTGTTCGGGCCGCGGCGTCAAGACTTCGGCAGAGGGCGGAAAACCAATAGTGAGGCAGTAACTGTTGTACTTAGCCAAGGCCGTGTAATCGGTATATTGGTGATTCCCGTGATACCGAATAATATACTCGTTAGCAGAGCTGTCAAATAGTTCTTTTCTATCGGTGCAACTGTTATGTACAGTAGGTACCAATACGCTGACTTCGACCTGTTTTTATCGTCTTGTTCGATAAAGAAAATATTTTGGCTAAATTGAATTGTTATTATTTAAATGTTATTTCTTTACTTCCTTAAAATAAATATTCAGAAAAATGGTGGAAAATGAAAAACAAAATGAGTACAAATAATATAAATACATATAGTGCGGCCCGCGTGAATTTTACTTATTAGAAAAATTGCCCGGGGCTGAAATGAGTTTGACACCCCTGAGGTGTTCCATTAGCTTTAAAGATAAATCAGCTTAAGGGGAGGCACAACAGTATAGTTCACACAAGTTCCTTATACAAAACTAGTAACAAACTATACATCAAAATTTTCAGCGGGTTTTTTATTTGTCTAATAGGATATATGTCAGAGAGTATATTTTCCAAAAGTTCAAGTGTTTATGACAGCGTTGTTCTAAGATTGAAATAAAATTTCAGACAGACACGTTGCTCCCCAAGCCCCTCATGTACGACTTAAAGTGAAATATTTTTAATTATTATCATTTTTTTTTACTATGCTCCGAACTATAACTAAGTGTTTAAATCAAAATGGAAGACACTTTGAACACTTGTAAATAAATATATTTTACTATTAAGTCGTTTGAGAGAACATGTTTTTATAAAATTCGTCGTAAACCGTAAAATATATTAAAACATAAAAATAGTTGTTTCGTTTTAAAAACTATATTCGAAGATGCAACTCCCAACTCGATCCTGTACTCTCTGTTTGTTTCGGAAATTATCAAAACTACCATTCGATTCTTTGGGCAGACTTTGGTCATCAATTTTGTTTTCTAACTATCTCACACATCGCGTTTTTTAGAAAAAGGGGGGTGCTCTGATATATCCTTTATAATACTGTTAGTATTTTATTCAAGTGACTTTCTGAATATCTGTATTCTGCTCTTCAAATGACTTTCTGAATAACGTTTCTCAAGTTATTTTCTGAATTTCTGCGTCTGGTCTTTAAGTGATTTTACGAATTTCTGCCGGCCGCTCGTCAAGTGATTTTTTTAATGTCACCTGTTCATCAAGTGCATTTTAATACCCCCCCCCCCATCCCGTTCAAGTAATTCTCTGTGACACTCAATTTTTTTGCCTGCGGGTCAGCGTGAGGCGCTAGACGGCAACCCTATTCGTTACAGTTCACGTGATGTCCAAGAAAATCGGTTTTACGGACACAGTCGACATACCACTTATTTCATTACCGTGTCTACCACTATTATTCGCATATCTATTGTTACCATAATATAATTACTACATTGTTCCGCGTAGTGAACGCAAAATTAATGTGAATAAAAAACCATTTCACTTTCATTTGAACATAAACAAATAATACGCATAAATAATCAATTGCATTAAACAGAAGTAATATTAATTATTACAATTTTATGTGACATTTCATATTAATTAGCTCAAATAATTAATAAAATGTTAATTGCAATAATTATGCGAGGAAAGTAAATACAATGCTGATCATTTTAAGTCGGAAAGTGATTTTTTTTTGCTCCTATAAGCATGTAATGAAAAACTTTTACTTTTGACAGATGAGACTTGAAAGAGAAAAGTAATTTCTAATTCAGACATTTTACTTCATATTACAAATATATTAGTGAACTCTTCATTTCAAAATTCTGTAATATATGGAATTGAAAGTGATTATAGGCAACTCAGCACATTATCGCGGGAGAAAATTGACGAGAAAAACATGTGAAGATATCTTTTTTGTAATTCTAATGTGTTTTCTGTATCTAACAGAGCAGTGGTTCTCAAAATGTAACATATGGGCTCCTGGGATAGAAGGTCCTCCAGTCCAGAAACGAAAAATTTCAGTGTTAAACGAGTGTATGGTGTTAATAAAATCATCCAGTCAACTATTCAAAGAAAATTCCTGTCTTCTCGCTGTAATTTTCAGGATTATTTAGACGCGCCTATATAATTAAAAACAAAATTTTCAAAAAATCATCAATAATATATCAAAAGTTCGTCAATATGTTTTATTACTTTTTTACGACATTACTTTCGCAGGATTCGAAAGAGTAACTGTGCAAAACTTGGTCCAGATAAATCAAAGGGCTTAAGAGTGTATAAAGTTTCTTGATTAGACCCACAAAACCCTAAACACTTCTGTGCTTCATTACTTTTGCAGGGTTTTAAAGTGTTTCTGTGCAAAATTTGGTCCAGATCGGTGAAAAGGCCTAGGAGTGTAGAGCGCAGGGCCGCCCCTAGGCGGGGGCAAGTGGGGCACCTGCTCCAGGCCCCGCGCCTTTGAGGGCCCCGCGCTTCGACCGTCAAGTAATAAAATAATAAAATACATTAAAAATATAATTCCAAGTTTCATAAATAGTTGGAAAAAATTTATATTTTCATTGAATATAAGTATGTGTACTTTGTTAATAATTAATAGTACTAAATAAAATATCGTTATTCAATATATGTATAGATGGGGCCCCGCAAATCCAGTTTTGGGGCCCCGCAATTCCAGTTTTGCCCCAGGCCCCGCAAATGCTAGGGGCGGCCCTGGTAGAGCGGACAAGCGAACAATTTTCCTCTTTTATATATATAGAGATATTTGTTTCGTCATTTCTAGAGATTTTATAAATAAAACAATGCCACCCTTCTCTATTAGTGCTTCTATCTTAGTTAAAATTTTGAATAAGGTAAATATCGATTTGTATAACAACAATAACGCGATAGTTTTCGCAATAATTGTTAAGAAGTTTTAAAATCAAAATCGTTGAGAACCGCTGCAGTGATGTGGTGGATTTCATTTGACTTTATGATTAAAGTGATATTTTATGTATTTTACGAAAAATATATACATCTCAGTAACTTTCAGAGACTCGTGATTTACTATATTTTACTGATGAACAATTCTGTTATGACTTTTAACATTTTAAGCTTTTCTAGCTTTCAAGTGTCGGAATAGTTAATTCCTCAGATAATTCCATTTTAATTACAAGGAGTTATCAATGGGATAATTTAATTAACGCTAATGCCAGGCTCAAAATACCAGCTCTTAAGAGAAAATTCCCAACTTGGAGAATTTTTGACTTTATAACTCTTGAGATTATTTCAGAATTACAGATTTTTGGACTGTATAACCTAACCAAGAAATATAATACCCTTATTAATGTGTCTGTCTGGCTGTCCGGTAGAAATTTAAGGCACAATTTGTCTAGAACTTTATCGGACTATTGCCTCTTTTAGAGCATATGTTTCATCAAACCCCTTTTCCCCACCAAAGGCAACCAAAAATGATACATTGAAAATATATATTTCTAATTTAAGCATTTTTATTTATAAACAAAAAATAACTGTACAAAAGTATCTAAAAGTACGAGATTCATTATTAATTACTTAAGATGTCTGTCTGCCTGCCTGTCTGTTGCATGGTAGAAATTGTGCCGAAACGCCTAAACCTAGAGTCGAAATTTGGCATGCATATTCTGTTCTTTGATCCACATATAGGAAGAATACTTAGACGTTAAAGACACATCGCCCGAAAATATAAACAAATTTGTATTAACGAAAAACTAAATGATTTTTAAAATTTTGAGTAGGGTGAGAACTAAAATGGTTAAAGCCTAGATAAACGAACAGATTTAACTTTGAAAAAGCAATATCTTTATAGGCGAGGCAATGAAGCACAAAAAACAGCCCAACTTCCGATTTTTGGCGCAGTAAGATGGATTTACATGCGGTTTGGTGCATTCGACTCGTTAGAGCCTCAGGAAATTTTGTGAACCAACGCGATCAATGCAAAATGAAAAGCTGCATTTGTGCATAAGAAAAATCCATTGGAAAAGTACATTTTCCAGAGTTGCAAAATCAAAAATTTATAACTCGGTATAAATTCACTAAAATAAGTCAAATATTGATACTCGGGGGTTTCTGGGGTCGCTGAACACGAATATCGGGACGAGAGAAGTGTCCGAAGTACCTGGTGCCCAGGGTGGACACTACGTATATCGTCTCCTAGAGTTTTATGCAAATTTGATACAAAAGCAGTTGAATCACGTTACTCGGGGGTTTTTGGGGTCGCTGAACTCGAATATCGCAATAGCAAATGTCTCCGAAGTTCGTAGTGCCAAGGATCTGGTACCCAGGACTACCAACCTTGTTTACTGTAACTCATTTTTTTTTAAACGTAGGCGCCTTTTTATAATTCTTTGAAGAATCTGAAAATTACGAAGAAAATGAAAGTACTGAAAGTTTCTAATGTAATTGTTTTGTATTTTTTTTTATAATAAAAAAATATTTTTATACGCATTTATAAAAAGTATTTATTGAAAAAACATTGTTACATTACTTCGAAAAACCTCGAATAATGTATTTCAACCACATTTGTAACAAATTCGCATGAAACTCTAGGAGACGAGGGTAAGTACCGCTCACCCTGAGCATCAGGTACCTCGGAGACATTTGATATTGCGATATTCGGATTTAGCGACCTCAAAAACCCCCGAGTAACGTGTTTCAACTATTTTTGTATCGAATTCGCATAAAACTCCTGAAGACGAGGGTAAGTACCGCTCACCCTGAGCACCATGTACCTCGGAGACGTTCGCTATTGCGATATTCGGATTCAGCGACCCCAAAAACCCCCGAGTAACGTGATTCAACTGCTTTTGTATCAAATTTGCATAAAACTCTAGGAGACGATGTACGTAGTGTCCACCCTGGGCACCAGGTACCTCGGACACTTCTCTCGTCCCGATATTCGTGTTCAGCGACCCCAAAAACCCCCGAGTATCAAAATTTGACTTATTTTAGTTAATTTATACCGAGTTATAAATTTTTGATTTTGCAATTCTGGAAAATGCACTTTTCCAATGCATTTTTCTTATGCACAAATGCAGCTTTTCATTTTGCATTGATCGCGTTGGTTCACAAAGTTTCCTGAGGCTCTAACGAATCGAATGCACCAAACCGCATGTAAATCCATCTTACTGCGCCAAAAATCACTGCTTCGTTTCCTCGCCTATTAGGAGATTTTCTAATCTCTATGTTTCCAAAATTTTGTAAAAATCTTTTGTCCCACTTCACATTTCCTAAAGAGGCTGGTTTAAAAATTTGAAAAATTTTAAATAATGTATATTGATGTAAAACGAAATATTTCAACAGGAATTTTTGATCAAGTTAATTTTTCGAAAAATATATATTTTTTTTTATGTCGTTGAAAAAATAATAGGTATATATTTTATGTGTGGTATCAAAAGAAATCTCTTAAGGCATGGATTGATTGAACAAAAAGTGTTTTTTTTCCATTCATCTATTTAAGCAAGATTTTCGCCAAAAACTTTCGCAATTTTTTTTTATATTTAGCCAAAAATTTTCGCTATAAAACTTTTGTTCTACACTTTGCAACCCCCTTGGTTGATCTAAAATTCTACAAAAATTCTTAGTAATGCACTTAATATGAACCGGAATAGTTCAATAGGAATTTTTGATCTGATTATTTTTTCGAAAGTTATCAAGCTTTTTGCAATACCATGATATTGTTTAATTGGCTAGCTGGATAACTGTATAACTGGAATGATGCGCGCGCTTCTTGTAATCAAGTACAGTTGTAAGTTGCTAAATGGCAGTATTATCGAATTTTATTATTATTATTAGAGTACGTTCATCTTAACTTCATCACAGGGTATCATAAATTACGTCACCAATTCTGCGCGAGAAAACAGTTTATCACATTGATGTATTTCAAATACATTTTTACTCATTTTAGTACACGGTATACCTTGAAACATACGAGAAATAAATAATAATAACGGAAATAAACAAACAACGACGCACAATACGCGTAGTTAAGCACAAATCAAAGTAAGTGACGCCACTGATATGTGTTAAGCTAGCTGTTGGTAATGTAATGGACGAAATTTGGTTCTGCGCAAGGGACTGGTATTTTTCGCCTGTGATGAAGTTAACTTGAACGTACTCTATGCACCCACAATTTATAGTCACTTAGGGCCGGTTTCTGAAAAGTCAGTTAACTATGGTAACAACTGACTAATGGTCAAGTCTGACTGATGGTCAGTTTTATTTTGCGTTGCATAAACATTTTTTAAAGCTTGGTCAGTGGAACAATTGGTTTACTATGCACAGATATTTTTTGCTAATGTGAACTGTACTTCACGTGACAGTAATCAGCTGTCAAGAATTAAAACGTTTTAAAATGAACTAAAAAAATGAATTCACGAACACCAAACTTTACCAACACCGATAAAAACATTTTTCTAGATATTTTCGGTAAGTAAGTATACATATATTTTTATTTCTTTTGAAATCTAAATATTTTTAAATTATTCTTAAAACATAACCTAAAATTTGTATTTATCATTTTTCAGATATTCCCATATTACTGAAGACAAAAATGTGATAATTGAACAATTCAAAAAAAAGAAAATTTGGTACCAGATTACAGATGAATTTAACTCAAGTTGCGTGAAGAGACACAAAACAAATTAAATATTTGTATTTTAATTTTAAAAAAATAATAAACAAACTAAAAAGAACATTTGTGAATTAAATGTACGCTCTTCAGTATCTGTTTAGGAGCTGGTTTCTTGAAAAAAACAGTTTTCGATGTAGTACTGATATAGTGTCGATACCGATGGAAACAACAAATTATTGAAAATATGTCGATAACTGTATTTTAGCCTATATATTTTATCACCACCTCCTGCCTACCTAACTGATTCAGAACTGGCTATAGTTCATATTTTTTTATCAAGTTGAACCAGAACCAGAACCTGAAATGCAACAAGAAGCTAATCCTGAACCTTCCAATCCTAACAAAAAAAAAGACAAGCAAGAAACATAATTTAAAAAAATAATAATAATAACACATTATAAAAGTTTATTATAAGAGTAAATACCAGGCTGCGCTAATAGAGAAAAATAAAGCAAGAATGCTGTACAATTATGACTTAAATATAAATTGAATTAGAATTAATAAAAAAATTCAACTATAAAAAATAATAAAGTGGTTTTGTTTAAATTATTACATTATATTGTATTAATTTTTTTAGGGTACACCAATAACTGTATGGATTAATGCACTACGTACAGCCACATTGGTATCATTACCCTCTCAAATGTTTGGTTCATTGCTCTGCAATAATTCTACAGGAATTTATATCGTATCATGCTGTTGTATACAAAAATTATGTAAAACGACACAAGATATAATTGTCGTTAGGACACGGTCAATATTAATTGCCATTCCTGTTGCAACATGGGCCCTATTAGAATTTTTCTCTACTCTTGTATGTGTATTCAAAGGTAGTGTCAGGAAAAATTGTTGATAAGTGCACCAAGTGACTGACTTGGTGCATAATCAACATTATTATAATGTGCATAATCTGTTGCTCCGAGTACTTGTATGATATAAAATTAGTACTTCACTAAAGCCTTTTTTCGCCGTCTGAAGAATCTTATTCCATATCTTTTATTGAGGGCAAAGAACATAGGCTGGAAGTTGAAATTTTTCTATTGCTCGAATAGGATAAGGAAAAAATAATAATAGAAACCTAGAATTATGTACGAATAATCAAAATATGTAAATATATAATGATTATATATGTATTTAATATTTATTTACAGTGGTACAAAATAAATATATATAAATTATTCATGTATTTAATATTTCTTTTACAATTATATTATAACGTTATTGAAATATCAAATTAAAAATTGATATTGAATTTATAAGGAAATTTTGTAGGTTATGTTATTTTAAAGTCACATTCATTAATAATAGTTAGGTGCATTTCCATTTTAAAACACAAATTAAGAATTTAATTTACCGTCTTCTTATTTAAATTACTTTTTTCTCTTATTTAGCCCAAAAATTATGAAAATAAAATTTATGAAAAACCCGAATATTGACGTATATCGCAGTTAAACTGTGATCAAGGTATAGTCAGAAAAATTCAATTGTTTGACTCGAGTTCAAGTCGTGACCAACGTTTGTGCAACACTTAACCAAGGAAGCCTTGGTTGAACTCACGTCAAATGCGAAGTAAACTATGCATAGTTGACTTATGGTTAACTTTGGATTGTTTTTTGTTCCTGCAACAGTTTACTAAGGCAACCGTAGTTTACCATTAGCTTATAGTTTACTGAGCTTCTAGAAACCGGCCCTTACTGGTTACCTGCAAATCCCTGAAATATGTGAAAATTCACACTTCACATGAATTTTTATAATGAACAACTGACTAAAATTATAGATATACTCTATAATTTTCTCCATCTATTTCTCTAAACTCTATTTTCTCTAAATGAACATTCAGCTAGCAATTATGTATATTATTCAACAATTATGTATATTCTACAGATGTATACTATATATATATTATACTCTATAAACGACCTAACTATGTCCTAATCACCATAAAATGACACCGTAAAAATAAAATGAATGTAACTTCTATTCATTCCGGGGTCAATTAAGATGATTAGATCATAAAAACTCTTATTTATATATAGGTATAACTAACCCTAAATCTACACTAAACCTAGTCTAGTGAACTCGAAGCTTAATCTAGTTCTAGATCAAGTTCTATGTACTGAGGAGGATCTGAAAGATAAGTACATAAAATAGTGAATGTTGAAGAGTAGAAAGTACAAACTTCTGAAATAAAAACATCAAACAGTTTGTTAAGTTATTGTTATGTTGTCTGTTTCTGGTTGAACGGGTTTGTAGATCAGTAGTTGATATTATTGTCAAAGCCGTGAAGTCATGACATACAATCGTTATAAAAGATATTCTTATAAAATGATATTGGAGAAGTTTAACCTAATTATTCTCCACTTACAATTGAAATAAACATTTCACTAGATATAAAGGTAAGAGGTTAAGAGAAGTTTGGCGAGTATAATGTGATAAGCCAGTGGTTCCCAAACTATTCGGTTCCCGGCGCCCTTTATTTATCAGAATTTTTCTGCGGCGCCCCAAGTCGAAACTTTGTCCTAACTAACGCAATTGGAGGAATATTGGAATATTTCCGCGGCGCACAGTTAGATAATTGCTGATATACATAGATAAGAAATAAGTGTTAGTTTATAAAGATAGTTAAAAAAAGGAGGCAGACTAACATTTCATCGGCTCTGAGCCTTATTGTAGAAGTTTTTTTAAAAATTTATTGGCTGCAAATGTCAAAATTTTAGACCTTAACTCAAAAGTGACCATATCTTTGTTGTAAGCTAAAAATATATAAGTACAGACGATTCCGCTTAATTGGGCCACCGCTTAATTGGGGCAGCCGCTTATTTGGGCCAAATCTCAAAGAACAGAAACCAAACCAAGGAACCAACAGTAAATTTACATGTTTAATTTGGACAACATTCCGCTTAATTGGGACAGTAAATTTAAGATCACAGTACATATTATGCTACACACATTCTCAACCAGGAGGCAAAAAAATGTATGGCCGTGTTACAGCGTTATTTTATGCAGGAAGGAAATGAAGGGAGCCCTACATCCTCACTGAATACCTGTGCTGATTTTGTAGAAGTGAAATGTTACAAATCAAAAGACAGACTACACTTGACGCATTTTTGCATTGAATTAAATTGTACGTACCTATTTATTATTTTATTTTGGAATTTATTATTATTTTTTCTTAAAAGTATATATTTTTTGGTTATATGTAATTTATAGTTTTGTCCAAGAGTTTATAAAATAAAATTATTGAAAGAAAAATATGCATTGTTTAATTTTATTTGAAATTCGCTTAATTGGGACAGCCGCTTAATTAGGCCAAAATGCCTAAGTCCCGATGTGTCCCAATTAAGCGGAATCGACTGTATACCAATTTACCAACAAAATTCAATTTTTTTTTTCAACTAAAATTCTGAAATTTAGTCAAAAATTTTTTGACTTCAATTTTAGCCAAATTATTGTTTTAAGCTAATTTTGGGGTGAGGATTATGAAAAAAATATTTTAAAAAATCATGCATTCCTAGTTTTTGAGTTAGAGTCCATTTGGGTCAGTTTTTCTCCAACAATTCCAAAAATTTTGCCCAAACTTCAAAATGGACCAAATTTTGTTGATCTATGACCAAAAATACATATTTGTACCAATTTTCAATAAAATCTTCAATAAAATTTTCAATAAAGACAAAAATGTTTTGCTTAAAATTCACGATTTTTTCGATTTTTTGCCATTTTCGCAAATTTCTATCCCTAACTATTTTATAGTTAGGGTTAAAAAAAAAATAAATAAATAAAAATATTTAAAAAATGAAAATTTTTCAAAAATTTTATTTCTGTCAAAATATGGTTACAAGTCATTTAGGACCTCAAGATTTTAAAAATTTCAACCGCAGGTCTTTATCTCATTTCGTTTTTGAAATATGTCCATGCGAAGATGAAAATTTCTAGAAATCACGCCATATTAAAATTAAAATAATAATTTTAAAATAAGCTAAACAAATTAAGCCTCACATTTTTTTTTTTTTAGTTTAAATATACTACGAGGAATCAAAAAATTCTAACCTCAGGTCATTTTCTCTAACCGTTCTTTGACTTGTAATTTTTATTAATTCACAATTTTCACAAATAATGTAAATTATACCATTAAAAATATTAGTCATAAATAATCTCAAAACGCATTAAACGATTAAAGCCCCAAATTATTTCTAGATTAAATGAACTACGGAGAATCTAAAAATTTTAATCGGAGGTCGCTGTCTCAAACCGTTTTTGTGTTGTGCTTTTTTTTAATTCACAATTTTCAAAAATAATGTAAATTATACTATTAAAAAAATGTCGTAATCTCAAAACGCGTTAAATGATTAAAGCCCCAAATTTTTTCTGTACTAAATAAACTACGGAGATTTTTAGATGCCTATAACCCAGTGGTACCCAAACTTTATCGGTTCCCGGCGCCCTTAATTTATTTGAATTTTTCCGCAAGTAAAAACTAGTCTAACTAACGCAGTTGGAGGAATAATAAAATATTTTCGCGGCGCCCCTGTAACCCATCTGCAGCGCCCCAGGGCGCCGCGCTGCACTGTTTGAGAATCGCTGTGATAAGCCAATTTTCCAGATTGTGGTCCGCACTTTGGTATCGGTCCTTGAAAAGAAAATACAGGTCTGTGAAAAGAAAATACTGGTCCGTGAAACAAAAATACCGGTTCGTGGGTTATTTATATGAAATACTAGCTGATGTGCCCGTACTTAGGACGTTTATAGTTAAACACATTTTTGCTGTAACATAAATATAAACGAGATGTTTCAGTTTCCGGTAGCGTACACTATAGCTCCCAAATATTCATCTTGTTAAAAACTGTATGGCCAAAAAATAATCTATTCTTCATTCTGAAAAACGTTATTATACGTTTTTACTGTTAAGTAAATAATAAGTATACCTACATGTGTCCAAAATAACTTGTTAAGCATGGGGATCTCGAGAACGGTAAGGGATACGAGGTCGGTTAGATTAGGCCAAAGTTGCCACATTAAGGGTGCGCACAACCATACAGTTTCCAATACAAGACTAACAACCTGAAATAAAATTAGTAACAATCTATACATCAAAATTTTCAGCGAACTTTTATCTACCTAATAGGATATTTTTAATTGTCAAAAGAACTGTCATGTAATTGTAAATAAACAACTTGCGTTATAGACGCCATCTTGTAAACCATTCGACGCATATTTGTGTACCATGCGGCAAATTGTAGCTAAAGCTTCATTCTACAAATATGTTTGGAGATAATTTGTTCTATTGTGGAAATTACTTATAGTTATTGTACTTGGTAATCTACTTTTGTCGCCACCTCGAATCTGCCGCGGTTCTCAATATAGGTGCGGCGGATAAAAATGTTTCATTTTATGTAAAGAATACTTGTACTAAGTGGTATTTCATTATCATCAAGTATAATATTTTTCGACGAAGGCTCTAAACTATAAACAATCATGTCGAAAAAAATGTTAACGTATTATTTGAACATTTCTACACAAAACTATATAAATATAAAAATTATTTGAAACCCACAAATATATTTAAAAAATTACAGAACATTGTTGTGTAATACCTATTATTAAGTTATTTTGCAATAACATTTTTACAATAATTTTTTCTACAATCAAAAATATCCTATTAGATAGATAAAATTTCTGTGCAAAATTTGATGTATAGATTGTCACTAATTTTATTTCAGATTGTTAGTTTTGTATAAGAAACTAATAATCTCTGGGGGTTGTACGTATCGTTAAGGTACATTTTAACGATATCTTTGTTTCTTAAAAAAAATACAAAGATATGAACGAAAATATAAATATAAAAATAGTCCCTTAATGCGGCAACTCTGGCTTACTTTAACCAACCTCGTATCTCTTACCGTTCTCGAGATCCCCATGCTTAACAAGTTATTTGAGACACTCTGTATAGTGTATGGCAACCCGCGGCCTGATGACCGGATTAATGTGGCCCGTCAAACGATTTTGTGTGGCCCACAAAGCAAAAATAATAATAATAATGTATACTTTTCCTATTTAGCGTGGCCAAAACTTTAATGCCGCGCTGCTTCAGGCTTCTTACACACTAAGCGCATTTAAACCGACGTAAATACATATAAACTGGTGTAATTAAGAACTTAAGATCTTAAAAATAGAAATTATAAAAGAAAGTATGGGCCACAACATTATTTTTTAAAGGATGCTGCCCGTGACCTAAAGTATAAAAAAATATAACTGAATGCGACCCGCGAGGTAAAAAAGGCTGCCGACTCCCGGTGTTCAGCATTAGATTACAAAAAATTAGCTGTGGCCACCACAGGACCGACCGCCATCTCCAAGTACTTGTATAAAATACATTCTAGCAGCAGAGTAGAAATAACTTAGCCCAGCGGTTACCAAACTTTTTTAACCGCGACCCGGTACGAGGTTTTAAATTTTTTCGCGACCCACCTTATGAAAAAAAAAAACATTTATATACAAAACAAATTTTATTTTAAAGCAGTAGCTTTATAGTAATAAAGAGTATAGTATAGTAATAAAGAATATAGTATTGTAATAAAGAGCACAAATACACACTATTCTAGTGATTAATTGACGTAAAAAAAATAAAATGTACAAAAAAAAACCTTTTTTGTGTTTTTACAATTTGTTTCGCGACCCACACTTTGGGAAACACTGACTTAGCCCAATATTTTCAGAGATATTATTTAACATTACCATGGAAACATTACATATATAAGTATGAAAAAAATAGATACTAATTTTTCAAAAAAATTTCGTTTTATCAAAAAAGGTCTCAAATAAAAGTTGTTAGCTATTGCTTTTATAGCAACTTTTGGTAAATAAATTTTTTCGAAATATTTCTCTGTTGTGAAATATTCGCAAAAATCTTAAAACCGATACGAGTAAACTCCCATTTCTAGTTAACTGATTTTTACCAAAAGTTGATCAACTCGTGACATTGATGTTTAAAGCTTATGTAAATATGAAGTTTCATAAAAATCCTTTTAGCCGAATTTGCTCTGCACGTGTACACAG
Source organism: Liopterus haemorrhoidalis (assembly GCA_963971575.1). Taxonomy (NCBI): domain Eukaryota; kingdom Metazoa; phylum Arthropoda; class Insecta; order Coleoptera; family Dytiscidae; genus Liopterus; species Liopterus haemorrhoidalis. The sequence goes on from OZ020611.1 coordinate 191,032,149, forward strand.
ACAGGCAGACCGACAGACATCATGTTAAAAATAGTCAAAACGTTATGTAGGGACCTCAATTCGTGGAGATCCATCGAAATCTCGAAATGTCAAAATTGGTATGATCACAATACCTCCCTTATATATGTTGGCGGTCGGTAAAAAGAAAATCAGCTGTGACCACCACAAGGCCGACCGCCATCACAAAGTACTTGTATAAAATACATTCTCGCAGCAGAGTAGAAATAACTTGACCTAATATTTTCGAACAGAGATATTATTTATCATAACCATGGAAACGTTACAAGTATGAAAAAATAGATAGGAAAAATTTCGAAAAATTTTTCAATTTTTTTTGGTTTTATCAAAAAATGTCTCAAATAAAAATTGTTAGCTATTGCATTTATAGCAACTTTTGTTAAATACATTATTTCGAAATATTTTTCTGTTGTTAAATATTCGCAAAAATCTTAAAATCGACACGAGCAAACTCCCATTTCTAGTCAACCGATTTTTACCAAAAGTTGATCAATTTGTGCCACTGATGTCAAAAGCTTAAATATGAAGTTTCATAAAAATCCTTTTAGCCAATTTTCCTCTGCACGTGTACACAGACAACGCACGGACAGACATTCTTTGATAAAACGAAAAAATATTGAAAAATTGAAAAATGTATTTTTTCATACTTATATGTAACGTTGTCATGGTCATGATAAATAATATCTCTGTTAGAAAATATTAGGACAAGTTTATTTCTACTCTGCTGCTAGAATGTATTTTATACAAGTACTTTGTGATGGCAGTTGGTCCTGTGGTGGCCACAGCTGTTTTTTTAATTTTATTAATATTTTCGATTTTAGAAGAAACATTGTATACGTGTATAAACGACTCTTTTCAATCTCGTGGTACCATTTTCGGCAACCGAATTAAAATACTACTTTTATACACTAATTAATTGTAAAAAGTAGCCGAAACCTAGACCGACATATGCGTAGGCACTGGCAGCGATATTTATGATTGTTTGCAGTACTTTATTTCATGAATGAAAAGTTTGATAGCACAAACCGTAGATTGGGACTCATGGGATTGCTACACTCGAATCCCACGAGTGAAGCACGTTATTGAAGACGTTAAATAAAAATTGATATATATCTACATGTGGAGCTTGATTCCAAAACGCAATTATTCCCTTTTTCATAATTTTGAGTTATTCGCTAAAATACGCTGCTCAGATCTCCTTTGGTGTAAACAATACTTAAGTTAGGTTAGGTTAGTAGAGTTTTACACAGTTCAATTAATTGATCAACAAATTGATCAAGTTTTTTGTCAATTAATTGAAAAATTTATTGGTAACCTTGGGAACAAAAACAACACTTTACACACATCAATTTATTTTTCAATTTTTTTGAAAATTTTTACATTACCAACTCTAAAACATGTTGACATATTTATCAAAATGAAAATATTGAAAAAATCTTCATAAAATTACGAGCTGTGAACAAAAACAAAAGAAATAACCTATATGATGATAAATTAGAACGTTTGAGGTTATGTTAGATTTGAAACCGAAACAAAAATAATATGTTTCGAGGTTATGCTACAACTAAACAGTTGGCTTTTATCTTAACAGATAAAAATATACATAGAATTCCCTAAAAAATTTATGAAAAATTGACGAAAAATAGAACTTGATCTATTTTCAAAATAAATTGATCAAATTTTTTGTCAATTAATTGATCAATTAATTGACGAAATTTTCACGCTTTACACACAATTAATTGAATGTCAACTTTTTCAATTAATTGATCAATTAATTGAATCGTGTAAAACCCACTTTAAGCATGCAGTTCCATTTAACATAGTAACTACATTTAGATTAATCCAGAAATAAAAATTTAATTTGATTTTAATTAGTTGTTTATTAACATTAAAAAAATAATAATAATATAGTTTTGAAAAATAAATCTACAAATAATTCACTTTTGAAAAATAAACTAATAATAACCTTCTAACCTTTTAAGTAATAATAACCTTTTGAATACAATAACATCACAACTTTTTCATTTTTCTTTTCAACGTATAATTATTTTTTTTCCGGATTCGTTTCTTATTATGTCTTGACATCAATGTCCTCTTCTAGATAATTTAACTGTTTCGCTCTCAATTTATGTATTCTTAATTTAGTAATAATATCTGTTTTTGTGCGGTCGTCCTTTATTATTTTTTATTTATTTATTAATTTATTTTTTAAAAGACAACTGGAATAATTCCATTTTGTTTCTCAAAAATTTATGGAATAATAAACTTTTGAAAAAAATTATAAACTTGAGATGAATTTTTAACTGGGGAAAGTTAACTTTTAAACAAAAATGACCGGCCCAACGTATTTGGGGTTTTAATACAGGTGCTGACATCTGCCTTTTGTTTTCGGAAAAAAGTGGAATAATTGCGTTTTGTAATCTACATAGCTCCACATACATACATTTTTCTACTGTTTTATCTAAATACTAGGATAAAACTAAAATTTGAGATTTTTGTTAAGTTAAGATCACAAGGAGACTTAAATTGTTTTAAATGCACTCTTTAATTCTTCGTCGGATGACCCGGACACACTTGCAGTCCTTAGAAATTGTCCTGCCGTCCCTAGGAAGTCATGTAAGTCCATGGTGATAGTGACTTAAGCCTGGTTTATAATAGATATGCTATGGATACTTAAGCATAAAAATGACACTACTTTCTTTGTTCTTTTTATTACAAACATATGTTTTGAAGGGCCAAATCCTTTGTTCAATTCTTATGCGTTATGCTATGGGTTTACTATAAACCAAGCTTTAGCCCCCATTACCTGACGTATTATGCTTATGGAAAATATGAAATAATTAAACGCTTACGAGACTATTTTAATACTTCTTACATTTTTTAGCTGTCACCATAAATACGCATTTTATGCACAAAAACAAGTGAAATATAGTACAATTTTTTTAATAGTCTTAGATTTTGACGTACGTCTGTAATTGGCCAGAGGAGGGTGATTATCAGTTTCACACATTTCAAGAGAGTGAGGAGCAGAAATTCGCTACCGATCAGTTACTGATCGGTAGGCAGAAATAACTTATGATCATTTAGCGACCGGGGGTGGTAATCGGCCTTGAGCAGTTGGAAAATGGGGGTATAATCGTTCTGACACACGCTTCGCCCCTGGGGTACGTTCCAAAACATAAGTCTTGGAGTTCGAGTTTACTCTAAGATAATGTAGTCATATGATCATGTTTTGGAACGGCGTTGTTAAGGTTAGGAGTGCTTATATGAAAATTCCCGCTAAAATATTGTCAACACGACATATTATTTTAAATAATTATTAATATCTTTAAATAGTGATGGATAAAAAGAAGAGGGGAAATATGTATTATTGCTGCTGATTTGAGTCAACAACGTATATCTATTAACGGTGATTTTAATAAATATTTACAAACTATTGTATAATAAATACCTATTTATAATTAAGTAAAAGATTTCATTTTTATTTCAAAATCATGAATTTCTGTGACTTTTTTTCCATAATTCCTGTTTGCCATAATTAATTTCTGTTAATTTCGATATGTCAAAACTTACATTACATGCGTACGCATTCTGCGCATGGGAGTAAATATTACCCACCTTGCAAGCAGAGTTAAAAGAGTAAACTCTAGGGTTTATTAGCCACAGTAAAGATAAGTTTTTACTAATATAATAATTGATGCTCAAACCGGAAACTCGAATGTTTTGGAACGATCTTACTAAACTCAGAGTTAAGTTTAGAGTAAACTCCATAGGTTTTGGAACGTACCCCTGTAGACTCAATATTAGACCGAAAATGCCGCCCTATGCGATCCACACCCTGAACACCCACATGCTGCAGCCTTGAGCCTGATCTTGGTATCTTATTTTAAAGAGAGCTTCGGAGACGATGCAAGATGAATTAACAACATGAATTCAGTTTCTGATTTCTTGTTGAATTCTAGAGATGGAGTAAAATTTTAATTTACTTCTCACAAATTAAAATAATTAAAAGTTCTAAGTCATGTTATTAATAATTAACTTGTCTGAAATTAAATACAATATGCAAATCAGTTCTGCCATCAGCATAAAATTTACATCATCCTTCCACTGATTAATGTATTGAATGCAGAAACTTGTAGCTTTTAATTCAATTAGACAAGTTTAAAGTTTGTCACAAGACTTATGTCAGATTAAAGATTCATTTCAACTTTCCAAAATGATATAAATATTACTTTATGTTGTAGGAAGTAGTTAAGAACGTGTAATACTTAACATACTGGCTTACTCACTCAATAACTTCAACCAGGTATGGCGTCTGCACTTTTAATTTGATATGAAAACTGATTTGATATTTTGGTATGATAATTTTATTTAAATATAGAATGCAGTTATGTAAAATTATTTTTAAAAGTTTTTATTTTATATAAATCAGAGGTCTTTAAACAAAGACTGGCTATGTGATGTTTCAATAAATTTTGTTTTTTAATATTTTTTAAATAATAGTATTTTATTTGACAAGCGTATAATGGAGGCTATATTTCACGAGGATGAGGTTTACTATGATCTATTTCAAAGTAGAAAAATGTGTGTAAGAAGATAGGAGCTGTTTGTCCTTGTTCGGATTGGTTTAGATCGTCATCCCTATTACACTGTAAAAATATTGTTTTTAGTCCAAGTTGACAGATGTTCAGTGTCGTACATTGGAAATATATATTATTTATTTTCTTTAATTTTTCTCATATATTTTGTTGTTATTTACATATTTAGACTTTTATTTATATTCTTGGCGTAAATTTTATGGAGAAAATTCTCCATGTAATTTGTTTTTACGTAGTTATATATTTTTTAGGTTATCTGACATATAAATATTTTTTGATAGTTGACAATTAACAGATCAAGAAAGAAGACTAATGTGAGGCCAAAAGACAGCCTAGCTGATTGTGCCCAAAGAAGAAGTTATTGATATAATTTTTAGACCTTCATATATACATATAATTTTAATTTTTATTTACAATAATTATTTAAATATGAAACTTTAGCTCTGAAGATATATTGTTTGTTTTATTGCTTTATTTAAACTCTTTTAGCAAAATCTCTCTTTTTATATATAGTACATCATTTTGAAAATTAATATTTTTTAACTTTTTCAAATTTCCCATTAAACTGAATTTATGTCGTATAAATAACGTAAGTGTATTATCTGCCTTGTTTATTTCAATATCTTATTAACCTTTTTGATACTTAAAAAAAATCACTTGCTAACCCAGTTGCTACGCCCATGCCCTAGTTATAACTTATTTTAAATTTCCCGCTATACTGTATTTGATCAGTGTAAATCGTACTCGGTTCGAAGCGCTATCTACTTTTTTCTACTTTGAAATAGACCATAGTTCTATTTATAAAGATGGGGTATGTAAAGCGCAAATAGTCATCATTGCTGAGCGCCAAACATTTTAACTAACTAACCTATTAAAAAATTAAAAACTTGTCGTGTATAAAACGTTCATTTCTCACGGATGAGCATGCATGAGCGTCACATTATACACGGCGTGCAATATTAGCAGCTTTATGTATTTACAGTTGGATATACAGGGTGTGTCTATTAGTGATGGGGGAAATTTCCGTGACACGGCCGTTTATGGTAAAACCGTGATAGATCGTAATTAACATTTTTCTTTCGTGCGTGCTTGTGCGTGATTTACGAAGTTTAAATTTTAGTAAATAGAAGGAATAAGAAGAAAGAATTGTCTATTTTGTATCTTTGTCTATGCTTGGTTTTGTATCTCTTTCTATAACGAAGCAGTTTGTTTCTTTTTTTATTGTTTTCAAAGCTTGCTACGTTCAACTTTGCAAAACTTATGTTGATTATTATTTTGTAAATAAATGGTCGCCATATTGAAATGGTTAACATAAAAATATGACTTTTTGGTGTCATTGTAAAGCTAATTTAATGAACTTTTAGGAAAAAAATATAAAATTATCGATTCCCTATGCTAAATCAAAAGTTGACATCATTTCCAGTGAAACCGGAAGTGCCTCAGAATTCTTATAGTAACCTTTAGATGGGCCTTTTTGTCTAGTTTAACTTTTGTTCTGAAGATTTTTTGTATCTTTACAAATAAAGGAGATTTTCGGGGTGCCCCGTTTCAAACAAACACCCTGTATAGTATATATAATACATTTAAGTTTATAATACATTTAAGCTGGCAGCATTGAATTTTTTAAATAAATATGTAAGTTGCCCCTTAAACAAACCAAAAACATCATTTTTCTAGTGTTCGTAAAAATAGCAGTGTCCACAAATTTTCTCATGTTTTACTAAACTAGCTAACCAAACAGTTTTATTCTTGAATAAATTTTTGTGTATATTGAAAAGTAAGTTGAATTTATATTTAAAATCACGGAAAATATTAAATATATTTTTTATTTTTTAGTAAAAATGGGTGGGGCTAAACATTGCACACAGGAGAAACGTCAGTTCATTTTACGAATGTTAAATTCTGGTAAAACTTATAAAGTTATTTAGAATATTCCAGGATGCTCCACTAAAATGGTATCTAATGCCAAAAAGTGGACTTTAGAACCTGTAAATTAGGGTCGGACATCTAAAACTTCGCCGACAAAAGATAAAACCAGTGGCGAAGGAAGACCTCCGCTAGAATTGCCCTCCCATAAAAAAAATAATAATAATAAAAAAAAATACATATATTTTTTTAAAATTTAAAAAAATATGTAGGTAAATTTTCAAAAATACATCAAATTATGTCCTATACAATTTTTTGTCCAAGGCTTATTTTAGTAAATTTCTAAGGTAAATTTTAATGTTTAATAACTTCCGGTTCCGGTTTCGGATTTTAATAAAAAATTGATGTGAAGTGTGAATTTTCACACATTGCAGGGTTTCGCAGGTATATAATAAGTGAAGGCGGCATGCTGAGTGTGTAGGACAAATTTTGCTTTGTAGTAACCACGGCAAAATGAACGATCTTTTTAAAATAATTTATCGTCTGTTAATCTCAGCTTTAAAAACAAATTTTATCTTAAAATATTTTTTTGTTAATTTTAATTCGAATACCTAATATCATTATTTAGGTTTCTAAATAAGTGCAGTATTTTTTTTATATAACAAGGTTCATTAAGATTTTGAAAATTGGGCCTATGGCTTTCATTGGTTGTCTTAAATCATACGCTCCGCCCTCTGGCTTCGTATAAATGACACAGATTGAAAATATAATTCCAATTGGTTATTAAATTTACGCTCTTGAAAATTAAATTCAAAATGTGCTAAAATATAACTAGAATTTTAACAAATTAATTTAAACATAATAAATATGAAAAAAAAAAACAAAAAATAAAATTGACTCCACAAGCCAGGAACGAACCTGTGTAGTGAATAACGATCCTGTGTGGTTGTCGAGCAACTGAGCCACTAGACCACCAAACGCTTATCAAGTTAGTGTGTTATAAGAGTATAACATGCATGCATCGTCAACCAAAAAACACAAAAAATGCGTTATTTTCCGAAAACAAATCAAAAATTCCTGTTGTACTATTCCGGTTCACACCATTATACATTACTTAGAATTTTTTCACATTTTAAGTTTAAACCATCTGGGCTACAGGGTGTGGGACAAAAATTTTTTTGCACAATTTGCAAAAATCGCCTCAAAATAAATTATTTTGCAAAAATTAAATTTTTATCGTTAATCCACGTACTAAGGGCTTTCATTTGATACCCTACTCAGAATTTTAAAAAAATATATTTTTTTTCGATGAGGACATATTTGTTTATATTTTTAGAGGGATATGTTTTTTAGATGTTTTAGTATTTTTCCTATGTGCGGGTCAAAAAGTTGTACAAGCATGCCAATTTTCAACTCTCTAGGTTTAGCCGTTTGGCTACAATTTTTACCGAACAGACAGACAGACAGACAGACAGACAGACGACAAAATGACGGTATAAGGGTTTTTTGGTCATTTTTTTCACACACACACACACACACACACACACACACACACACACACACACACACACACACACACACACACACACACACACACACACACACACACACACACACACACACACACACACACACACACACACACACACACACACACACACACACACACACACACACACACACACACACACACACACACACACACACACACACACACACACACACACACACACACACACACACACACACACACACACACACACACACACACACACACACACACACACACACACACACACACACACACACACACACACACACACACACACACACACACACACACACACACACACACACACACACACACACACACACACACACACACACACACACACACACACACACACACACACACACACACACACACACACACACACACACACACACACACACACACACACACACACACACACACACACACACACACACACACACACACACACACACACACACACACACACACACACACACACACACACACACACACACACACACACACACACACACACACACACACACACACACACACACACACACACACACACACACACACACACACACACACACACACACACACACACACACACACACACACACACACACACACACACACACACACACACACACACACACACACACACACACACACACACACACACACACACACACACACACACACACACATGGCATTTTACGAAAATAGGTTTTTTGGATTCCCTAGACCATGAAACGTGGTCATCAGTCAAAATCTCGACATCGAAAATTTTCGCGATTACTGTACTTGCCCCTTATATATTAAGGTCGGGCAAGTAAACATTGTAGGATGTGCAAAGTTAAACCCTTTTATTATTTCTACACAAATAAAAAACGAATAGACTTGCCAATTTCTACTTCAACTCTAAGAAAACGCCTTATAAAAGCAAATCTGAAAGTCAGAAGACCAAGAAAAACACCGCTGTTAAGCAAGAGAAAACGACGAAACAATTTGCCAAAGAACACCAACTTTGGCCACAGTCAAAATGGCGCAATTTTCTTTGGTCTGATGAAACAAAAATTGTTTTATTTAATCCTGGTATCTGCCAAAAGCAAGTGCGCAGGCCTCCATGCTCAAGGTACAATCCTAAGTACACTATAAAGACAATAAAACATGGCGCCTGTAGTGTTATGGCATGGGGATATTTTTCTTGGAACGGAGTGGGCCCTATTTTCTGGATTAAAGATATAATGGACGCGAATATTTATGTCAATATCTTGCAGTATGTCATGCTTCCCTTTGCAGAGAAGGAAATTTCTTTAAAATAGATATTTATGCAAATAATGACCCAAAACAAAACTCGTGCAAAGCAAAAAATTGGTTTAATGAAATACGGTTACTGTTATGGGTTGGTTAGCTCAATCTCCGGATTAAAACCGGATAGTAAACTTGTGGGCTAATGTAAAAATTAAAATATCTTCTTTAAAACCTGCTAACAAAGAAGAATTATGGAGAGAAATTGAAACAGTTTGGAAATCTATTCCCTTGGAGAAATGTCGGAAGCTAATTGATTCTATCGAAGATGTGTACAAGTAATACGAAAAAAAAAGGTCATGGAACCAAATATTACAGAAATAATAAAGAATATTTAATATTAAAATGAGTTTTATTAATTTCATGAACTGTACTGCTATATTTATGAACAGCGTAATGAGCATATTTTTACAAATACTATATATATTTTTTTAATGAATCGACAAAAATACTTTCCTTTTCATCAAAATAATGGGCCGTATGAATAAAGTTGAAGTAAATGCTCATAAGTAGAAGGTATAAGCATTTGCTTCGAGTAAAAGGTCGGAGTAAAAGCATTTGCTTCTTTTTATATGAATAACGATTACCTTTTACTTGCAAGTAAATGCTTCTACCGTTGAGTAAAAGGTCAAGAGGATGTTTATGTTGAAACCTGAAAATCAGTATTTATCAAAATCGTACTACTTCTTGCCGATTGCCGTCAAGTTGAAAATAGTCTATAAACACTATTAACAATGTGCTAGTGCTGTATTGAGTTCCATGTTTGGCATTTCAACTTATTTTTATTGGTGTAAAGTAATTTTTTTCTTCTTTTTTTTTTGCAATTATTCCAATTTTTTCTTCAATCATGTCGTCTTCAAGTGACAATGAACAGGAACAACAAGAGGCGAGTACTGATTTAAAATTTATAGCTGAAGAACTCTGCTCTTATCCGGAGATTTTAGAAAAATCTCAGGTTCCAAAAATTAAAAAAAATGAAAGAAGTAGCTATTGTTAAAATAGTCCATAAATATCAAGGACTTTTTGGGAAGGAAATAAATGCAGATAAATTATTGAAAAAAATAAACAATATGAAATCACGACTGAAGAAGAAAACTGACATGCAAAAAACGGGAAATAAACGTATAAAGTTGACGGAATAGGAGAAACATATGTTTGCAGCGATGCAAGGTGACACTAACCCAACTGTAAGCAAAATTATTATAAAGATTATTTTAAAGAAAAACTGCAAAAATTACATAGTGGAAATTATAATTTTGAAAATAATATTACAACAGAAGATAATAATTCTTATTATAATATGTAGTATAAAATTATTGTTAGCCATATAATAGTTTTTAAGACATAAATAATATTTTTGTTGTTCATTGTAGTTTTAACATTTGTACATTTAATTATTAAAATTGTTAATTATAACAGCAAGGTTTTGTCTTACTTCTTGTCCTAAACGAAAAACGTTGTCAGCTTCACAGAGATCTTCATCTACCTGATTATCATCAGCTATTTGTTCATTATCTGATTCAAAATCTCTGTCTTTTAATTTCTTAGCGATGTTGTGCAAAATAACACAAGCTACAACTATTTTTGGGATATTTTTATGTTTGACGCGGCAAACATACTTTAAGATCGGGAATCTTTGTTTAAGTTGACCAAAACAACGCTCGATTATTATCCTCTCCTCATTTAGGAGTTTATTAAAGCTCCTTTGAGCTCTATTATCAGAATTTTTAAATGGAGTCATAAGACATGGCTCTAATCCATACCCCTTATCAGCAATTAGTACAGTATTTTGCATTCTTGATAAAATTTGTCTAATGTCTGAATTTTTCAAAATCCTTGAGTCATGTACAGACCCAGGCTACCTTACATCTACACTTGTAAACATTTCACTGGCATCACAAGTTGCCTGTACATTTAGCGTAGGTTTTCCTTTACGATTGACATATTCATCTCCATGGATCTTCGGTTTTTCTATACCTATATGCGTACAGTCAATGACACCAATCGCGGTTGGAAAACGGTATTTTCTTTGCCACAATTCTTTCGCCTCCACTAATGAATTTTGGGAAGTAGGAAATTTAATCTAGGTGCCAGCTTGTGCAACAATTTCATCAACAACACTGCTGACAGTCCGTGATACTGTGGATTACTCCACCCCAAGTTCCTCACCGATACCTTTTTGAAACCCAGGATTGGCTAGATACCTCAAAAATAATTTGATTTTATGCCAAGAAGACAACGCCTCGAGATTCTGTAGTGTTACCTAAAAAAGTATTAGCTAACCACTCCACGTTTTCCTCTTCAAAACGAAACAAACTTTTAAAGTCACTAGAACGTGGTGAAGAACGACACCTATAGTGTTTCACATTTCTTAAATGCACATTATCCGCCATAGCAACTAGTTCACTATAACACTTTCTCACAAGTGAGTATACGAAAATATAGATGCATGTTTTTCGAAGCATTTGCTTATAATTTAAAGTAAAAGGTCTGCTTTATACATAACCATTTACTTCTGTCGTGAGCAAAAGATCAACAAAAAAAGCATTTGCTTCTTACTCATAAGTAAAAGGTTTTGCTTGCATTTTTATTCATATTGTTTCGAGGATTTGCTTCATAATTTGCAAGTAAAAGTTATGCTTATTTTTATTCATACGGCCCAATAAAGTTGTTATTACTTAAACCAACCTTTTTTGTATTTATTCTAATGGGCCGTATGAATAAAAGTAAGCATAACCTTTTACTTGCAAATTATGAAGCAAATCCTCGAAACAATATGAATAAAAATGCAAGCAAAACCTTTTACTTATGAGTAAGAAGCAAATGCTTTTTTTGTTGATCTTTTGCTCACGACAGAAGTGAATGGTTATGAATAAAGCAGACCTTTTACTTTAAATTATAAGCAAATGCTTCGAAAAACATGCATCTATATTTTCGTATACTCACTTGTGAGAAAGTGTTATAGTGACCTAGTTGCTATGGCGGATAATGTGCATTTAAGAAATGTGAAACACTATAGGTGTCGTTCTTCACCACGTTCTAGTGCCTTTAAAAGTTTGTTTCGTTTTGAAGAGGAAAACGTGGAGTGGTTAGCTAATACTTTTTTAGGTAACACTACAGAATCTCGAGGCGGTGCGTTGTCTTCTCGGCATAAAATCAAATTATTTTTGAGGTATCTAGCCGATCCTGGGTTTCAAAAAGGTATCGGTGAGGAACTTGGGGTGGAGCAATCCGCAGTATCACGGACTCTCAGCAGTGTTGTTGATGAAATTGTTGCACAAGCTGGCACCTGGATTAAATTTCCTACTTTCCAAAATTCATTAGTGGAGGTGAAAGAATTGTGGCAAAGAAAATACCGTTTTCCAACCGCGATTGGTGTCATTGACTGTACGCATATAGGTATAGAAAATACCGAAGATCCATGGAGATGAATATGTCAATCGTAAAGGAAACCCTACGATAAATGTACAGGCAACTTGTGATGCCAGTGAAATGTTCACAAGTGTAGATGTAAGGTGGCCTGGATTTGGAAAAATTCAGACATTAGACAAATTTTATCAAGAATGCAAAATACTGTACTAATTGCTGATAAGGGGTATGGATTAGAGCCATGTCTTATGACTCCATTTAAAAATCCTGATAATAGAGCTGAAAGAAGCTTTAATAAACTCCTAAAAGAGGAGAGGATAATAATCGAGCGTTGTTTTGGTCAACTTAAACGAAGGTTCCCGATCTTAAAGTATGTTTGCCGCGTCAAACATAAAAATATCCCAAAAATAGTTGTAGCTTGTGTTATTTTGCACAACATCGCTAAGAAGTTAAAAATTACAAAATTACTTTACACCAATAAAAATAAGTTGAAATGCCAAACATGGAACTCAATACAGCCCTAGCACATTGTTAATAGTGTTTATAGACTATTTTCAACTTGACGGCAATCGGCAAGAAGTAGTACGATTTTGATAAATACTGATTTTCAGGTTTCAACATAAACATCCTCTTGACCTTTTACTCAACGGTAGAAGCATTTACTTGCAAGTAAAAGGTAATCGTTATTCATATAAAAAGAAGCAAATGCTTTTACTCCGACCTTTTACTCGAAGCAAATGCTTATACTTCTACCTTCTACTTATGAGCATTTACTTCAACTTTATTCATACGGCCCATTATTTTTCTGATACTGCTATTTTTACGCATATGACTGTATGTGGAAGGGCCTTTCAAAGTAAGTACCATGAAGTACAAATGAAAATATTTTAATTCAGTTAGCCAATTGTGATGTTTCGACCGATGCTAGAAACGCCCCCATTCCCCAGATTCCGCGCGATAAATAAGAATATAGAAATGGGAAATTAGAAGATTTTTGAAACTTAAATTAATCAAACATGTTCTTAGAGCAACAATGTAACAAAATCTCCTCAACAAACATTGTTTAATGTCCATTGAGAATGTTATTTTAATTATAGGTAATTTGTTATTTTCGGATAATTTAGAAGAATATGTTACAAATAAAGAAAGTGAAGTTCAATGAGGTAGTATAATATAGAGACTGAACGAGGGCGATGTGTTGTGAAGCCAACATCCTCTTAGGCGGAAAGCGGGAAGGTACCCCGAGGAGTTGTGCGTGTTACTAACATCCAATGACGTCATATAAATCATACGCCATAATACATAATTGCTAATAGCTAAATATTTTGCCGACAAGAATTGCAAGTAAAAATGGCAAATATTTTGAAAAGCAATAAAACAGTTTGTTAGCAAAATAAAAATCTTGTTTAGATTTTGTACAAACTTAGTAGCCCTCGTATTTGTATCTTGTTAGAAACTTCGTCCGCGAAAAAGCTATTATTTGTTAAACCAAGGGCGGATCCAGAGGATGCGATTGGGGCAATTCACCCTTGTAAATATATATAATTTATTCAGAAAATTTATTGTTTATTAACTGTATTTTTTTTTAGAAAAAAAAAAAAATTGCTTAGTAACTTACGGAGGGTGGGGGGCTTTATATAAATATTTCTTTTTCTTTTTAATTAATTCGCCTATGTGTTAAACACATGATAAATGGTCAATTTAAGATACCGTTAAGACGCGTACTGACTAGAGCATTTGTGCGCGCACGAATGTTGTGTGCGTAAAATTGCTCAGGTGAGTAAGAGGTACAATTTGTGTGTGCATACACTAATACGCACATGAATGCTATGCGCAGCTTGTCGGTCCCACCGATAAGATCAAAGAACTTGTGCGCTCAGTGTGTACGGGTTTATGCAGTCATATAATTGTGCGCGTAAATTTAAGTAAACACCAGTAAATATTCAACATGGGAATGGAGTAAAAAGGTATTGTATGCTGGTAAACGAATCCCCAGTTGCAAAAATCGTAGGGTTATGGCTAATCGTTCTTTCGCGGGAACAGCCCTTATAAATCTTGTCTTTCTTTCCAATTTTGTGACCAACTTTATTAACGAGTAGTTCAAAATCTGCCGCTGACATTCGAACAAAATTTTGTAAGTGTCCACTAACCTCTTGCATTTGTAGTTCTGCTAGCAAACTTGAACCATTGTATATTTCCCTGCTACTATATAGTTGTGTCATCCACCACCGTTTGTTTTGTTTTTCTTTTTTTTTGACTTCGTATACGGCCGCATTCAGCAGACTCACCAGTGACTCACCAGTGAGTTACCGATTGGTAATTTTTTTCCTGTATGCATACGTTGATCTACCGGTGAGTTACCGTACTTACTCACCGGTAGCCATTTTATTAACCGGATTTCATTAACGATTAGTTGCTCACCGGCGGACATTTTGACAGTTACATCTGTAGTGACAAAGAATCAAGCACAAAGCAAGTAAAATATTATGGAATTGAGTGTTAAGTCGGTTTACTTAGATATTGAGGAGACGTATATAAAGCACATGCACTTTTAAAATTACTGTAAAAGCATACGTTCAAAATTTACGGACAATCTGTCATTGTTTAGATATTGTAGTTTTCATATACGCCGTTCGACAACGCTGCCAAAAAATGTGCATTCAGTTCAATTCACCGGAAAGTTTGTACCGGTAAGTCACCGATGAGTCTGCTGAATGCGACCTATGTACGCTGCACTTTTAAGGCAACAATATTACTTTCCGCCATCGTTGACACTACTTACTTTAAATAAATATGTGCGTGGATATAACTGAAATACGTGGAGCGAGATTTTATGCGCACAAACAAGAAAGTTTTGTGTGCAAATTTTTTTTTACCCACACGAAAATCCGTGCGCGTGCAAATGCTCAAGTCAGTATGCACCTTTAGGTGTATAGGTGTATTGGTGTTACGTTGCAACGACAAGCCGAATCATGTCATTTATTGGTCATTAAGCTAATTAGCTAATTGAAGAGTTAGGTAAGAGATAAGATATCAGTATGTAATTAAGAGTGTTGGTGACAAGACGTATCAGACCCACGATCCGCCTTTTAAAACAAAGGGCTATAATAAATAAAATTGTTGTTCAAAACTAGTGTTGCATTTATAACAAACAAATTTATAATAAATTGAATTTCAACAAAATTATTATAATAATTAAATATAAATATTTAATCAATATAATACCTAAATATATCATTATTTCCATAATTACTTTTTATTGATTTAAGTTCTTTTATTTTAATAATTTAATTTAAACATTTAAAAAAATTTGAATTTAAACATTTAAACAATATAATACTTAAATATAAACATTTTTTTCATAATTATACATTTATTTTTCCTAAATATTATTGTTGATTCAAGTTTTTTTATTTTAATAATTATATTTAAACAATTATATGAACTTGAATTTCAACATTTAAGCAATTTTATGCAAATATTTTTTTTAATTGCTTTGTAAAATAGTTTTTATTGCTTCAAGTTATTTTATTTAAATGATCATATTTAAAACATTATAATAATTTACATTTAAACATTTAAAAATAGATTTGTTAGATATAAAACATAAATTAGCAATATATATATATATATTTTTTTCACTAAATATTTTTTATTGATTAAAGTTTTATTATGTTAATTATATTTAAACAATTATAACAAATTTAATTTAAACATTTAAATAATATAAACTTTTTTTTCAATTTATTATTTATTACTATTTTTTTTTAAATTCTAGTCTGTTTATTTTAATAACTATTTTTAAACAATATAATAGTTTAATAAAAAAAAGCTATTTTTCTTTTTTTACTGATTATTTTTCTGAAATATTTTTTTTATTAATTCTAGTTATTTTAGTTTAATAATTAACAATAAACATTAAACAATACATTACTTTTTTTTCACATAATATATGTTTTTTTTTACATTTTTATTTTTTTCCTTAAATATTTATTGTTTGATTCAAGTTAATTTACTTTAATAATTAAATTTAAACAATTAAACTATATAGGTAATTGGTAAATTAAAAAAAATCACTTTTATAATTTTATTTTTTTTTTTTCTAAATAGTTCTTGTCGATTAATTTTTTTATATTTTATAAATTTTATTTAAACAATTGTAAGAACTTGAATTTAAACATTTAAATAATAAAATCGATAAATATTAACATTGTTTTCACAATAAATTTTTTCTTGCTAATTATCTTTTTTGTAAATTCAATTTCTTGTATTATAATAATTACATTTAAACAAATTGAATTTATACATTTCAAACAATATAATAGTTAAATACCTATAAATATTTATTTCTCACAAATATAAATTTGGTTACTATTTTTGTTGTTGCAACACTTTGTATAATAATAATTAAATTTAAAGAATCAAAATAACTTTTAACAAATAATAATCATAATAGTTAACATAAATATTTGCGATCAAAAATAAATTAATCAGTTTTTCGTAAATATTGGTCATGGATGTCCATAAACAAAAGAGACCAGTCTTTGGTTTATTGTTACCGAAATAAATCGGCTTCAGCAGTGCTAAAGCGGTTCTGAAACTAAAATATGGTGACTGTGAATTTTCGTGATTTTTTTGTGCCCTTCAAGAGGAGTGGAAGACTATCGGCGAAGTCTTTCGAATATAACTCTTCCGAACTTGGTGAGTTAATTTTACAAATATTAAATACAGAGCCGTAGCATGTTTTTGGCGCCATTGGCAAATAAATAAAATTTACCTTCTTACTCCACAAATACAAGTGATGAGCAAAAAAAAAAAAAGTTTTTACCTACAGCAGCTTTTAATATTCAAGGACTAAATATACACAATGGCGCCCCTCATCAGGCTACACGCTCCTTTCAAATCTCGAGCCCCTGTAAAATCTCGCGTCCCTGACAAATTACCCAATGCCAGCCCGTTCCTACGGCTCTGATTAAAAATACATTCAAATTTCGGTAAAACATTACTAAACAACCTGACCCGCAATTTTTATACAAAAAGAGTATATCTTTATTATCATAACTTAACCTAATGACTTTATAATATGGAACAATAAGTTACAGGTTGTTAAGTAAGCTGAGCTAAAATTTCATTTTTCAAATTTTTCATATATGGAGGGTTCAGAAGCCAAACAGTGTAAATCAAATTTTCCCCGAAAAAATCACTTTGTTAAAACTTTCAGTTGACAAAGCAATCTTGTACTTAAGTTTATTTTTATGTTATCTGTCAATAAAAATATTCTTCTGTATCTTATACAAGCAATGTTATTTTTTTTTTACTTTCAGACATAATTATCTAATTTTCAATGTTTATTTGATTGACTTACGCTGATTGGCTTCTGAAACCTCCATATATTATATTCCGGCTTAATTCGGTAAACAACTTATTTGTTAAGCTTAAAATTTGTATCAAATGATGGCAGAGAAAAGCCCTAAAAACAACAATCAGGAGTTTTGAAAAAAAAAAAACAAAAAAATTGTGCGTTCTATACGGAACTTTAGCTATGTCAGCTCAAGGTGGGATGATACTAAACCAAACTACGTCCAAATATCAATATTATTTTCAATATAATCAATTCTCGTGGCAGGAAATCAAAATCAAAAATAGTACTTATGACGTACGCCCTATGTATAAGAGCGACTTGACATCAGCAAATGTGCTGAACTGTGTTTCTTAGTTTAGGATATAGTGATGTAATATATAAGTTCAATCTTGAAAATAGAGATAGTCAAAAAACTGCCCTCTGGATTTAAGCGAGATCTGACGTTGACAAAATGGTCTCTCGAAGCTCTTATAGCTTAGGGTGGATGACGTCAGATATACTGAACCAGAATTTTCAAAATTGTGCTTAAGGCACACTGCCCTCTGTTTAAGGGCAAATTGACATCAGCAAATGCGCTGAACTGTGTTATGATTTCTTATTTTAGGATATAGTGATGCAATATACAAGTTCAATTTTGAAAATTAAAGGTAGTAAAAAAACTGCCCTCTGAATTTAAGCGAGATCTGACGTTGGCAAAATGGCCGTTCAAAGCTCTTATAGCTTAGGGTGGATGACGTCAGATATACCAAACCAGAATTTTCAAAATTGTACTTAAGGCACACCGCCCTCTGTTTAAGGGCAAATTGACATCAGCCTGTGCGCTGAACTGTGTTATGATTTTTTAGTTTAGGATATAGTGATACAATATATAAGTTCAATCTTGAAAATTATAGGTACTTAAAAACTACCCTCTGGATTTAAGCGAGATCTGACGTTGGCACAATGGCTGCTTGAAGCTCTTGTAGCTTAAGGTGGATGACGTCAGATATACCAAACCAGAATTTTCAAAATTGTACTTAAGGCACACCGCTCTCAGTTTAAGGGCAAATTGACATCCGCAAATGCGCTGAACTGTGTTATGATTTCTTAGTTTAGAATATTTTGATGCAATATGTAAGTTCAATCTTGAAAATTAGAGGTAGTTAAAAACTGCACTCTGGATTTAAGCGAGATCTGACGTTGGAAAAATGGCCACTCAAAGCTCTTATAGCTTAGGGTTGATGACGTCAGATATACCAAACCAGAATTTTCAAAATTGTACTTAAGGCACACCGCCCTCAGTTTAAGGGCAAATTGACATCCGCAAATGCGCTGAACTGTGTTATGATTTCTTAGTTTAGAATATATTGATGCAATATGTAAGTTCAATCTTGAAAATTAGAGGTAGTTAAAAAACTGCCCTCTGGATTTAAGCAAGATCTGACGTTGGCAAAATGGCCGCTCGAAGCTCTTATAGCTTTGGGTGAATGACGTCAGATATAACAAACCAGAATTTTCAAAATTGTACTTAAGGCATACCGCCCTCTGTTTAAGGGCCAATTGGCATCAGCATGTGCGCTGAACTGTGTTATGATTTCTTAGTTAAGGATATATTGATGTAATATATAAGTTCAATCTTGAAAATTGGAGGTAGTTTAAAAACTGCCCTCTGTATTTAAGCGAGATCTGACGTTGGGAAAATGGCCGCTCGAAGCTCTTATAGCTTAGGGTGGATGACGTCAGTTAAACCAAACCAGAATTTTCAAAATTGTACTTAAGGCATACCGCCCTCTGCTTAAGGGCAAATTGACATCAGCCTGTGCGCTGAACTGTGTTATGATTTCTTAGTTAAGGATATATTGATGCAATATATAAGTTCAATCTTGAAAATTGGAGGTAGTTTAAAAACTGCCCTCTGGATTTAAGCGAGATCTGACGTTGGCAAAATGGCCGCTCGAAGCTCTTGTAGCTTAGGGTGGATGACGTCAGTTAAATCAAACCAGAATTTTCAAAATTGTACTTAAGGCATACCGCCCTCTGCTTAAGGGCAAATTGACATCAGCCTGTGCGCTGAACTGTGTTATGATTTCTTAGTTAAAGATATATTGATGCAATATATAAGTTCAATCTTGAAAATTGGAGGTAGTTTAAAAACTGCCCTCTGGATTTAAGCGAGATCTGACGTTGGCAAAATGGCCGCTCGAAGCTCTTATAGCTTAGGGTGGATGACGTCAGTTAAACCAAACCAGAATTTTCAAAATTGTACTTAAGGCATACCGCCCTCTGCTTAAGGGCAAATTGACATCAGCCTGTGCGCTGAACTGTGTTATGATTTCTTAGTTAAGGATATATTGATGCAATATATAAGTTCAATCTTGAAAATTGGAGGTAGTTTAAAAACTGCCCTCTGGATTTAAGCGAGATCTGACGTTGGCAAAATGGCCGCTCGAAGCTCTTGTAGCTTAGGGTGGATGACGTCAGTTAAATCAAACCAGAATTTTCAAAATTGTACTTAAGGCATACCGCCCTCTGCTTAAGGGCAAATTGACATCAGCCTGTGCGCTGAACTGTGTTATGATTTCTTAGTTAAAGATATATTGATGCAATTTATAAGTTCAATCTTGAAAATTGGAGGTAGTTTAAAAACTGCCCTCTGTATTTAAGCGAGATCTGACGTTGGGAAAATGGCCGCTCGAAGCTCTTATAGCTTAGGGTGGATGACGTCAGTTAAACCAAACCAGAATTTTCAAAATTGTACTTAAGGCATACCGCCCTCTGCTTAAGGGCAAATTGACATCAGCCTGTGCGCTGAACTGTGTTATGATTTCTTAGTTAAGGATATATTGATGCAATATATAAGTTCAATCTTGAAAATTGGAGGTAGTTTAAAAACTGCCCTCTGGATTTAAGCGAGATATGACGTTGGCAAAATGGCCGCTCGAAGCTCTTGTAGCTTAGGGTGGATGACGTCAGAAAAACCAAACCAGAATTTTCAAAATTGTACTTAAGGCATACCGCCCTCTGCTTAAGGGCAAATTGACATCAGCCTGTGC
The DNA here is from genome assembly GCA_963971575.1 of Liopterus haemorrhoidalis. Lineage (NCBI taxonomy): Eukaryota > Metazoa > Arthropoda > Insecta > Coleoptera > Dytiscidae > Liopterus > Liopterus haemorrhoidalis. The sequence continues at coordinate 191,053,242 of OZ020611.1, forward strand.
GCTGAACTGTGTTATGATTTCTTAGTTAAGGATATATTGATGCAATATATAAGTTCAATCTTGAAAATTGGAGGTAGTTTAAAAACTGCCCTCTGGATTTAAGCGAGATATGACGTTGGCAAAATGGCCGCTCGAAGCTCTTGTAGCTTAGGGTGGATGACGTCAGTTAAACCAAACCAGAATTTTCAAAATTGTACTTAAGGCATACCGCCCTCTGCTTAAGGGCAAATTGACATCAGCCTGTGCGCTGAACTCTGTTATGATTTCTTAGTTAAGGATATATTGATGCAATATATAAGTTCAATCTTGAAAATTGGAGGTAGTTTAAAAACTGCCCTCTGTATTTAAGCGAGATCTGACGTTGGCCAAATGGCCGTTCGTAGCTCTTAAAGCTTAGGGTGAATGACGTCAGATAAACCAAACCAGAATTTTCAAAATTGTACTTAAGGCATACCGCCCTCAGTTTAAGGGCAAATTGACATCAGCCTGTGCGCTGAACTGTGTTATGATTTCTTAGTTAAAGATATATTGATGCAATATATAAGTTCAATCTTGAAAATTGGAGGTAGTTTAAAAACTGCCCTCTGGATTTAAGCGAGATCTGACGTTGGCAAAATGGCCGCTCGAAGATCTTATAGGTTAGGGTGGATGACGTCAGATAAACCAAACCAGAATTTTCAAAATTGTACTTAAGGCATACCGCCCTCTGCTTAAGGGCAAATTGACATCAGCCTGTGCGCTGAACTGTGTTATGATTTCTTAGTTAAGGATATATTGATGCAATATATAAGTTCAATCTTGAAAATTGGAGGTAGTTTAAAAACTGCCCTCTGGATTTAAGCGAGATCTGACGTTGGCCAAATGGCCGTTCGTAGCTCTTAAAGCTTAGGGTGAATGACGTCAGTTAAACCAAACCAGAATTTTCAAAATTGTACTTAAGGCATACCGCCCTCAGTTTAAGGGCAAATTGACATCAGCCTGTGCGCTGAACTGTGTTATGATTTCTTAGTTAAGGATATATTGATGCAATATATAAGTTCAATCTTGAAAATTGGAGGTAGTTTAAAAATTGCCCTCTGGATTTAAGCGAGATCTGACGTTGGCAAAATGGCCGCTCGAAGATCTTATAGGTTAGGGTGGATGACGTCAGATAAACCAAACCAGAATTTTCAAAATTGTACTTAAGGCATACCGCCCTCAGTTTAAGGGCAAATTGACATCAGCCTGAGCGCTGAACTGTGTTATGATTTCTTAGTTAAAGATATATTGATGCAATTTATAAGTTCAATCTTGAAAATTGGAGGTAGTTTAAAACTGCCCTCTGGATTTAAGCGAGATATGACGTTGGCAAAATGGCCGCTCGAAGCTCTTGTAGCTTAGGGTGGATGACGTCAGAAAAACCAAACCAGAGTTTTCAAAATTGTACTTAAGGCATACCGCCCTCTGCTTAAGGGCAAATTGACATCAGCCTGTGCGCTGAACTGTGTTATGATTTCTTAGTTAAGGATTTATTGATGCAATATATAAGTTCAATCTTGAAAATTGGAGGTAGTTTAAAAACTGCCCTCTGTATTTAAGCGAGATCTGACGTTGGGAAAATGGCCGCTCGAAGCTCTTGTAGCTTAGGGTGGATAACGTCAGTTAAACCAAACCAGAATTTTCAAAATTGTACTTAAGGCATACCGCTCTCTGCTTAAGGGCAAATTGACATCAGCCTGTGCGCTGAACTGTGTTATGATTTCTTAGTTAAAGATATATTGATGCAATTTATAAGTTCAATCTTGAAAATTGGAGGTAGTTTAAAAACTGCCCTCTGTATTTAAGCGAGATCTGACGTTGGGAAACTGGCCGCTCGAAGCTCTTATAGCTTAGGGTGGATGACGTCAGTTAAACCAAACCAGAATTTTCAAAATTGTACTTAAGGCATACCGCCCTCTGCTTAAGGGCAAATTGACATCAGCCTGTGCGCTGAACTGTGTTATGATTTCTTAGTTAAGGATATATTGATGCAATATATAAGTTCAATCTTGAAAGTTGGAGGTAGTTTAAAAACTGCCCTCTGGATTTAAGCGAGATCTGACGTTGGCAAAATGGCCACTCGAAGCTCTTGTAGCTTAGGGTGGATGACGTCAGTTAAACCAAACCAGAATTTTCAAAATTGTACTTAAGGCATACCGCCCTCTGCTAAAGGGCAAATTGACATCAGCCTGTGCGCTGAACTGTGTTATGATTTCTTAGTTAAAGATATATTGATGCAATTTATAAGTTCAATCTTGAAAATTGGAGGTAGTTTAAAAACTGCCCTCTGGATTTAAGCGAGATATGACGTTGGCAAAATGGCCGCTCGAAGCTCTTGTAGCTTAGGGTGGATGACGTCAGATAAACCAAACCAGAATTTTCAAAATTGTACTTAAGGCATACCGCCCTCAGTTTAAGGGCAAATTGACATCAGCCTGAGCGCTGAACTGTGTTATGATTTCTTAGTTAAAGATATATTGATGCAATATATAAGTTCAATCTTGAAAATTGGAGGTAGTTTAAAAACTGCCCTCTGGATTTAAGCGAGATCTGACGTTGGCAAAATGGCCGCTCGAAGATCTTATAGGTTAGGGTGGATGACGTCAGATAAACCAAACCAGAATTTTCAAAATTGTACTTAAGGCATACCGCCCTCTGCTTAAGGGCAAATTGACATCAGCCTGTGCGCTGAACTGTGTTATGATTTCTTAGTTAAGGATATATTGATGCAATATATAAGTTCAATCTTGAAAATTGGAGGTAGTTTAAAAACTGCCCTCTGGATTTAAGCGAGATCTGACGTTGGCCAAATGGCCGTTCGTAGCTCTTAAAGCTTAGGGTGAATGACGTCAGTTAAACCAAACCAGAATTTTCAAAATTGTACTTAAGGCATACCGCCCTCAGTTTAAGGGCAAATTGACATCAGCCTGTGCGCTGAACTGTGTTATGATTTCTTAGTTAAGGATATATTGATGCAATATATAAGTTCAATCTTGAAAATTGGAGGTAGTTTAAAAATTGCCCTCTGGATTTAAGCGAGATCTGACGTTGGCAAAATGGCCGCTCGAAGATCTTATAGGTTAGGGTGGATGACGTCAGATAAACCAAACCAGAATTTTCAAAATTGTACTTAAGGCATACCGCCCTCAGTTTAAGGGCAAATTGACATCAGCCTGAGCGCTGAACTGTGTTATGATTTCTTAGTTAAAGATATATTGATGCAATTTATAAGTTCAATCTTGAAAATTGGAGGTAGTTTAAAACTGCCCTCTGGATTTAAGCGAGATATGACGTTGGCAAAATGGCCGCTCGAAGCTCTTGTAGCTTAGGGTGGATGACGTCAGAAAAACCAAACCAGAGTTTTCAAAATTGTACTTAAGGCATACCGCCCTCTGCTTAAGGGCAAATTGACATCAGCCTGTGCGCTGAACTGTGTTATGATTTCTTAGTTAAGGATTTATTGATGCAATATATAAGTTCAATCTTGAAAATTGGAGGTAGTTTAAAAACTGCCCTCTGTATTTAAGCGAGATCTGACGTTGGGAAAATGGCCGCTCGAAGCTCTTGTAGCTTAGGGTGGATAACGTCAGTTAAACCAAACCAGAATTTTCAAAATTGTACTTAAGGCATACCGCTCTCTGCTTAAGGGCAAATTGACATCAGCCTGTGCGCTGAACTGTGTTATGATTTCTTAGTTAAAGATATATTGATGCAATTTATAAGTTCAATCTTGAAAATTGGAGGTAGTTTAAAAACTGCCCTCTGTATTTAAGCGAGATCTGACGTTGGGAAACTGGCCGCTCGAAGCTCTTATAGCTTAGGGTGGATGACGTCAGTTAAACCAAACCAGAATTTTCAAAATTGTACTTAAGGCATACCGCCCTCTGCTTAAGGGCAAATTGACATCAGCCTGTGCGCTGAACTGTGTTATGATTTCTTAGTTAAGGATATATTGATGCAATATATAAGTTCAATCTTGAAAGTTGGAGGTAGTTTAAAAACTGCCCTCTGGATTTAAGCGAGATCTGACGTTGGCAAAATGGCCACTCGAAGCTCTTGTAGCTTAGGGTGGATGACGTCAGTTAAACCAAACCAGAATTTTCAAAATTGTACTTAAGGCATACCGCCCTCTGCTAAAGGGCAAATTGACATCAGCCTGTGCGCTGAACTGTGTTATGATTTCTTAGTTAAAGATATATTGATGCAATTTATAAGTTCAATCTTGAAAATTGGAGGTAGTTTAAAAACTGCCCTCTGGATTTAAGCGAGATATGACGTTGGCAAAATGGCCGCTCGAAGCTCTTGTAGCTTAGGGTGGATGACGTCAGATAAACCAAACCAGAATTTTCAAAATTGTACTTAAGGCATACCGCCCTCAGTTTAAGGGCAAATTGACATCAGCCTGAGCGCTGAACTGTGTTATGATTTCTTAGTTAAAGATATATTGATGCAATTTATAAGTTCAATCTTGAAAATTGGAGGTAGTTTAAAAACTGCCCTCTAGATTTAAGCGAGATATGACGTTGGCAAAATGGCCGCTCGAAGCTCTTGTAGCTTAGGGTGGATGACGTCAGTTAAACCAAACCAGAATTTTCAAAATTGTACTTAAGGCATACCGCCCTCAGTTTAAGGGCAAATTGACATCAGCCTGTGCGCTGAACTGTGTTATGATTTCTTAGTTAAAGATATATTGATGCAATTTATAAGTTCAATCTTGAAAATTGGAGGTAGTTTAAAAACTGCCCTCTGTATTTAAGCGAGATCTGACGTTGGCAAAATGGCCGCTCAAAGCTCTTGTAGCTTAGGGTGGATGACGTCAGATAAACCAAACCAGAATTTTCAAAATTGTACTTAAGGCATACCGCCCTCAGTTTAAGGGCGAATTGACATCAGCCTGAGCGCTGAACTGTGTTATGATTTCTTAGTTAAAGATATATTGATGCAATTTATAAGTTCAATCTTGAAATTTGGAGGTAGTTTAAAAACTGCCCTCTGGATTTAAGCGAGATATGACGTTGGCAAAATGGCCGCTCGAAGCTCTTGTAGCTTAGGGTGGATGACGTCAGAAAAACCAAACCAGAATTTTCAAAATTGTACTTAAGGCATACCGCCCTCTGCTTAAGGGCAAATTGATATCAGCCTGTGCGCTGAACTGTGTTATGATTTCTTAGTTAAGGATTTATTGATGCAATATATAAGTTCAATCTTGAAAATTGGAGGTAGTTTAAAAACTGCCCTCTGTATTTAAGCGAGATCTGACGTTGGGAAAATGGCCGCTCGAAGCTCTTGTAGCTTAGGGTGGATGACGTCAGTTAAACCAAACCAGAATTTTCAAAATTGTACTTAAGGCATACCGCCCTCTGCTTAAGGGCAAACTGACATCAGCCTGTGCGCTGAACTGTGTTATGATTTCTTAGTTAAAGATATATTGATGCAATTTATAAGTTCAATCTTGAAAATTGGAGGTAGTTTAAAAACTGCCCTCTGTATTTAAGCGAGATCTGACGTTGGGAAAATGGCCGCTCGAAGCTCTTATAGCTTAGGGTGGATGACGTCAGTTAAACCAAACCAGAATTTTCAAAATTGTACTTAAGGCATACCGCCCTCTGCTTAAGGGCAAATTGACATCAGCCTGTGCGCTGAACTGTGTTATGATTTCTTAGTTAAAGATATATTGATGCAATATATAAGTTCAATCTTGAAAATTGGAGGTAGTTTAAAAACTGCCCTCTGGATTTAAGCGAGATATGACGTTGGCAAAATGGCCGCTCGAAGCTCTTGTAGCTTAGGGTGGATGACGTCAGAAAAACCAAACCAGAATTTTCAAAATTGTACTTAAGGCATACCGCCCTCTGCTAAAGGGCAAATTGACATCAGCCTGTGCGCTGAACTGTGTTATGATTTCTTAGTTAAAGATATATTGATGCAATTTATAAGTTCAATCTTGAAAATTGGAGGTAGTTTAAAAACTGCCCTCTGGATTTAAGCGAGATATGACGTTGGCAAAATGGCCGCTCGAAGCTCTTGTAGCTTAGGGTGGATGACGTCAGATAAACCAAACCAGAATTTTCAAAATTGTACTTAAGGCATACCGCCCTCAGTTTAAGGGCAAATTGACATCAGCCTGAGCGCTGAACTGTGTTATGATTTCTTAGTTAAAGATATATTGATGCAATTTATAAGTTCAATCTTGAAAATTGGAGGTAGTTTAAAAACTGCCCTCTAGATTTAAGCGAGATATGACGTTGGCAAAATGGCCGCTCAAAGCTCTTGTAGCTTAGGGTGGATGACGTCAGTTAAATCAAACCAGAATTTTCAAAATTGTACTTAAGGCATACCGCCCTCTGCTTAAGGGCAAATTGACATCAGCCTGTGCGCTGAACTGTGTTATGATTTCTTAGTTAAGGATATATTGATGCAATATATAAGTTCAATCTTGAAAATTGGAGGTAGTTTAAAAATTGCCCTCTGGATTTAAGCGAGATCTGACGTTGGCAAAATGGCCGCTCGAAGATCTTGTAGCTTAGGGTGGATGACGTCAGTTAAATCAAACCAGAATTTTCAAAATTGTACTTAAGGCATACCGCCCTCTGCTTAAGGGCAAATTGACATCAGCCTGTGCGCTGAACTGTGTTATGATTTCTTAGTTAAGGATATATTGATGCAATATATAAGTTCAATCTTGAAAATTGGAGGTAGTTTAAAAATTGCCCTCTGGATTTAAGCGAGATCTGACGTTGGCAAAATGGCCGCTCGAAGATCTTATAGGTTAGGGTGGATGACGTCAGATAAACCAAACCAGAATTTTCAAAATTGTACTTAAGGCATACCGCCCTCAGTTTAAGGGCAAATTGACATCAGCCTGAGCGCTGAACTGTGTTATGATTTCTTAGTTAAAGATATATTGATGCAATTTATAAGTTCAATCTTGAAAATTGGAGGTAGTTTAAAAACTGCCCTCTGGATTTAAGCGAGATATGACGTTGGCAAAATGGCCGCTCGAAGCTCTTGTAGCTTAGGGTGGATGACGTCAGAAAAACCAAACCAGAATTTTCAAAATTGTACTTAAGGCATACCGCCCTCTGCTTAAGGGCAAATTGACATCAGCCTGTGCGCTGAACTGTGTTATGATTTCTTAGTTAAGGATTTATTGATGCAATATATAAGTTCAATCTTGAAAATTGGAGGTAGTTTAAAAACTGCCCTCTGTATTTAAGCGAGATCTGACGTTGGGAAAATGGCCGCTCGAAGCTCTTGTAGCTTAGGGTGGATGACGTCAGTTAAACCAAACCAGAATTTTCAAAATTGTACTTAAGGCATACCGCCCTCTGCTTAAGGGCAAACTGACATCAGCCTGTGCGCTGAACTGTGTTATGATTTCTTAGTTAAAGATATATTGATGCAATTTATAAGTTCAATCTTGAAAATTGGAGGTAGTTTAAAAACTGCCCTCTGTATTTAAGCGAGATCTGACGTTGGGAAAATGGCCGCTCGAAGCTCTTATAGCTTAGGGTGGATGACGTCAGTTAAACCAAACCAGAATTTTCAAAATTGTACTTAAGGCATACCGCCCTCTGCTTAAGGGCAAATTGACATCAGCCTGTGCGCTGAACTGTGTTATGATTTCTTAGTTAAGGATATATTGATGCAATATATAAGTTCAATCTTGAAAATTGGAGGTAGTTTAAAAACTGCCCTCTGTATTTAAGCGAGATCTGACGTTGGGAAAATGGCCGCTCGAAGCTCTTATAGCTTAGGGTGGATGACGTCAGTTAAACCAAACCAGAATTTTCAAAATTGTACTTAAGGCATACCGCCCTCTGCTTAAGGGCAAATTGACATCAGCCTGTGCGCTGAACTGTGTTATGATTTCTTAGTTAAAGATATATTGATGCAATATATAAGTTCAATCTTGGAAATTGGAGGTAGTTTAACAACTGCCCTCTGGATTTAAACGAGATTTGACGTTGGCCAAATGGCCGTTCGTAGCTCTTAAAGCTTAGGGTGAATGACGTCAGATAAACCAAACCAGAATTTTCAAAATTGTACTTAAGGCATACCGCCCTCAGTTTAAGGGCAAATTGACATCAGCCTGTGCGCTGAACTGTGTTATGATTTCTTAGTTAAAGATATATTGATGCAATATATAAGTTCAATCTTGAAAATTGGAGGTAGTTTAAAAACTGCCCTCTGGATTTAAGCGAGATCTGACGTTGGCAAAATGGCCGCTCGAAGCTCTTGTAGCTTAGGGTGGATGACGTCAGTTAAACCAAACCAGAATTTTCAAAATTGTACTTAAGGCATACCGCCCTCTGCTTAAGGGCAAATTGACATCAGCCTGTGCGCTGAACTGTGTTATGATTTCTTAGTTAAAGATATATTGATGCAATTTATAAGTTCAATCTTGAAAATTGGAGGTAGTTTAAAAACTGCCCTCTGTATTTAAGCGAGATCTGACGTTGGGAAAATGGCCGCTCGAAGCTCTTATAGCTTAGGGTGGATGACGTCAGTTAAACCAAACCAGAATTTTCAAAATTGTACTTAAGGCATACCGCCCTCTGCTTAAGGGCAAATTGACATCAGCCTGTGCGCTGAACTGTGTTATGATTTCTTAGTTAAAGATATATTGATGCAATTTATAAGTTCAATCTTGAAAATTGGAGGTAGTTTAAAAACTGCCCTCTGTATTTAAGCGAGATCTGACGTTGGGAAAATGGCCGCTCGAAGCTCTTATAGCTTAGGGTGGATGACGTCAGTTAAACCAAACCAGAATTTTCAAAATTGTACTTAAGGCATACCGCCCTCTGCTTAAGGGCAAATTGACATCAGCCTGTGCGCTGAACTGTTTTATGATTTCTTAGTTAAGGATATATTGATGCAATATATAAGTTCAATCTTGAAAATTGGAGGTAGTTTAAAAACTGCCCTCTGGATTTAAGCGAGATATGACGTTGGCAAAATGGCCGCTCGAAGCTCTTGTAGCTTAGGGTGGATGACGTCAGAAAAACCAAACCAGAATTTTCAAAATTGTACTTAAGGCATACCGCCCTCTGTTTAAGGGCAAATTGACATCAGCATGTGCGCTGAACTGTGTTATGATTTCTTAGTTTAGGATATATTGATGCAATATGTAAGTTCAATCTTGAAAATTGGAGGTAGTTTAAAAACTGCCCTCTGGATTTAAGCGAGATCTGACGTTGGGGAAATTGCCACTCGAAGCTCTTGTAGCTTAGGGTGGATGACTTCAAATATATCAAACCAGAATTTTCAAAATTGTACTTAAGGCACACCGCCCTCTGTTTTAGGGCAAATTGACACCAGCAAATGCGCTGAACTCTGTTATGTATTCTTAGTTTTGGATATTTTGATGGAATATATAAGTTCAATCTTGAAAATTGGAGGTAGTTATAAAACTAACCTCTGGATTGAAGAGAGATCTGACGTTGGCAAAATGGCCACTCAAAGCTCTTATAGCTTAGGGTGGATAACGTCAGATATACTAATTCAGAATTTTCAAAATTGTGCTTTAGGCACTCCGCCCTTTGTTTAAGGGCAAATTGATATCTGCAAATGCGCTGAACTGTGTTATGATTTCTTAGTTTAGTATATATTAATGCAATATTTAAGTTCAATCTTGAAAATATGAGGTAGTTAAAAACTGTGCTCTGGATTTAAGCGAAATCTGACGTTGGCACAATTTCTGCTCGAAGCTCTTATAGCTTAAGGTGGATGACGTCAGATATACCAAACCAGAATTTTCAATATTGTGCTTAAGGCACACCGCTCTCTGTTTAAGGGCAAAACGACATTAGCATGTGCGCTGAACCGAGCTTTGTTATCTTAGTTTAGGATATTTGATGTAATATTTAAGTTTAATCTAGTATTTAAGGCACTCGCCCTCTCTTTAAGAGTAAATTAACATCAGCATATGCGCTGAACTTAGTTTTGTTTTCACAGCTTAGGATATATTGAGGTAATAGAGTTCAATCTTGAAAATTGGAGACAATGACGACAGACAAACCAAACCAGAATTTTCAAAATTGTACTTATAACATTATGCCATATATTAGAGCAAATTGACATGAGTACTTCTATAACTGCTGATCTGCGTTATGTTCTCTTAGTTTCGGATATATTGGAATAGGACGTAAAATGGTAACCTGACATTGATTGAATGGTCACTCGAAGCTGTTTTAGCTTTAGTAAATTAACTTTGTTATTTACCTCAGAGATTATTTTGTTGAAAACGTAAAACCTGCATAAGTCTGGAGTTAAATTTCCATACAGTCTTAATTTGAAAATTTAAAACATTTAATCTGAAAACGCACGAAATAATAATAGAAAATTGAACATTATATTTCTTTAAAATTTTTGTAAATAAAATTGCTTATTAATTTGTTTTTGCCAATGTTTTAAATTTTCATTATTATTAATTTTCATTTAATACTGTAAAAAAAAATAAATATTGAGCTGCGCACTTGGGGATTAGGGCTGCACAAACAAGCTAGAATTGAATAATAAAATAACCTTTGTATGAATGAGGAACATGAGTTGCGCAAATTTTTATAATTTCTTATTCTTCTTATTTATATAATTCCTACCTCTTTCTGTTTCAAATTATGAACTTCCAAACTGGCTCTGCCGTCAAGTCCGACAAGAGGTGCTGTCGATACCAATTTAAGAAAACAATGGTCAGGAATGAACAGGATGTGTTCAGTAGAATGAATGTACAAGCAGTCTCTGTTGTCAAGTCCAGATGTGGAACTGCATTGAAGCCTTGTCTGAGGAAACACTCTCCACCGAGGACGAAGTTGAGGTGAGCAGAATTATATAATTTCTCATACTTAATATTTATTTAATGCTTTCTTCTTTCTGTTTCAAGCGATGTACAAGTGCAGTGGCGCTTTGTCTGAGGAAACATTGTCCGCAGAGGACGAAGTTGAGGTGAGCAAAATGGCAAAATTTCTCATACCTAATATTTATTTAATTCTAGCTTCATTCTGTTTCAAGCGATGTACAAGTGTTGTGGAACGTTATCTGAGGAATCGCTATCCTTGGGAGTGCATGGTGAGTTGAGTTAATATACGTAACTTATCATGCTTCAACAAACGGCATCATTGGGATAGCACCTCCAGATATCAGAAGACAGGTCGCCACAGAAGCAGAAAAATTTAAGGCGGATACAGAACACAGACACCCACTGTTTGATCACGAAGCTGAAACAAGCAGGCTTAAATCTCGAAAAAGTTTTTTACGTTCTACAACTGCCACATCGCTCACTCCCATGAACCGTTGGATAGAACTCTGGAGGGAGCAGGTGTTGGCCACCTGGATTGCACCTAAAGAAGAACTGGGCTTTGGTCACCAGTTACAATATACAACGTGGAGAGCGCTGAACAGACTCCGTACTGGTGTTACTAGGTGTAAAGACAACTTAAAGAAGTGGGGATACATTGCTGGAAGTGCAGAATGCGACTGCGGAAAATACCAGGATTATCAACATCTACTGGTTTGTACAAACATAGGAGGTAGCTGAACCCCTGACGACCTCAATTATGCCAATGACGAAGCGCTCTTGGTAACAAGATTTTGGGAGAAGTGTATATGACGTGGTATTGCGGACACGAAATGATAATGATGATCATGCTTCATATTTATTTAATTCTTTCTTGTTTCTGTTTCAAGTGATGAAAATGCAAGCAGTCTCTGTTGTCGAGTACAGATGTAGAAGTGCATTAGTGTCTTGTTTGAGGAGATAATATCCATGGATGAACATGGTGAGTTGAGAAAATATATGTAAGTTTCATACTTCATATTTACTTTAAATTCGTTATTGTTTCTGTTTTAGGTGATGAAAATGTAAGCAGTCTCTATTGTCAAGTCCAAATGTAGAAGTGCAGTGGTGCCTTGTTTGAGGAGATAATATCCATAGATGAGCATGGTAAGTTGAGAAAAATAAGTAAGTTTTCATACTTCATATTTACTTAATTCTTTCTTGTTTCTGTTTCAAGTGATGAAAATGCAAGCAGTCTCTATTGTCAAGTCCAAATGTAGAAGTGCAGTGGTGCCTTGTTTGAGGAGATAATATCCATAGATGAGCATGGTAAGTTGAGAAAAATAAGTAAGTTTTCATACTTCATATTTACTTAATTCTTTCTTGTTTCTGTTTCAAGTGATGAAAATGTAAGCAGTCCCTATTGTCAAGTCCAAATGTAGAACTGCAGTGGTGCCTTTTTTGAGGAGATAATATCCATAGATGAGCATGGTAAGTTGAGAAAAATAAGTAAGTTTTCATACTTCATATTTACTTAATTCTTTCTTGTTTCTGTTTCAAGTGATGAAAGTGCAAGCAGTCTCTATTGTCAAGTCCAAATGTAGAAGTGCAGTGGTGCCTTGTTTGAGCAGATAATATCCATAGATGAGCATGGTAAGTTGAGAAAAATAAGTAAGTTTTCATACTTCATATTTACTTAATTCTTTCTTGTTTCTGTTTCAAGTGATGAAAATGCAAGCAGTCTCTATTGTCAAGTCCAAATGTAGAAGTGCAGTGGTGCCTTGTTTGAGGAGATATTATCCATAGATGAGCATGGTAAGTTGAGAAAAATAAGTAAGTTTTCATACTTCATATTTACTTAATTCTTTCTTGTTTCTGTTTCAAGTGATGAAAATGTAAGTAGTCTCTATTGTCAAGTCCAAATGTAGAACTGCAGTGGTGCCTTTTTTGAGGAGGTAATATCCATGGATGAGCATGGTAAGTTGAGAAAAAATAAGTAAGTTTTCATACTTCATATTTACTTAATTCTTTCTTGTTTCTGTTTCAAGTGATGAAAATGCAAGCAGTCTCTATTGTCAAGTGCAAATATAGAACTGCAGTGGTGCCTTTTTTGAGGAGGTAATATCCATGGATGAGCATGGTAAGTTGAGAAAAAATAAGTAAGTTTTCATACTTCATATTTACTTAATTCTTTCGTGTTTCTGTTTCAAGTGATGAAAATGTAAGCAGTCTCTATTGTCAAGTCCAAATGTAGAACTGCAATGGTGCCTTTTTTGAGGAGATAATATCCATGGATGAGCATGGTAAGTTGAGAAAAAATAAGTAAGTTTTCATACTTCATATTTACTTAATTCTTTCTTGTTTCTGTTTCAAGTGATGAAAAACAAGCAGTCTCTATTGTCAAGTCCAAATGTAGAAGTGCAGTGTTGTCTTGTTTGAGGAGATAATATCCATGGATGAGCATGTTGAGTTGAGAAAAATATAAATAAGTTTTCATACTTGATATTTACTAATCTGTTTCAAGTGATGAAAAAGCAAGCAGTCTCTCTTGTCGAGTCCAGATGTAGAAGTGCAGTGGTGCCTTGTTTGAGGAGATAATATCCATGGATGAGCATGGTGAGTTGAGTAAAAATAAGCAAGTTTTCATACTTCATATTTACATAATTCTTTCTTGTGTCTGTTTCAAGTGATGAAAAAGCAAGCACTCTTTATTGTCGAGTCCAGATGTAGAAGTGCAGTGGTGTCTTGTTTGAGGAGATAATATCCATGAATAAACATGGTGAGTTGATAAAAAATAAGTAAGTGTTTATACTTCATATTTACTTAATTCTTTCTTGTGTCTGTTTCAAGTGATGAAAAAGCAAGCATTCTTTATTGTCGAGTCCAGATGTAGAAGTGCAGTCGTGTCTTGTTTGAGGAGATAATATCCATGGATGAACATGGTGAATTGAGAAAAAATAAGTAAGTTTTCATACTTCATATGTACTTAATTCTTTCTTGTTTCTGTTTCAATAATTTGACATTTGTTTTCAACCTATTTATTACGTTGCCTAGCTATGGTCAGCCATTGCTGTATTGCTGCTTGAACCTGTTACGTAATGAGCTCATTGCGTAGCAGGTTAGCGGTGTGCAATAACAAGGAGTGGGAAACGTGCTACGTTCACTATCAACTGACGCGCCTGTAATGAACGTATAACTATATAGTCGTGGGAAAAATTATCTACGACTATCAAATAATAAATGCATTATGTGTAAATACAAAAAGCTACTCGTACTGTAGGTCGTGTAAAAAAGTAACGAGCATATGTGCTCATCCGTGACTAAAGAACGTCTTTTTACATTGCTAGGTTTTATTTAGCAAGTTAGTTAAAATGTTTGGCGCTCAGCAAGGATGGCTGTTTGTCCTTTACGCAGCCCATATTTATAATTAGAATATTATTTATAAGTTAGAATAAATAATAATATTTTAAACATTATTGTATATTACAATCAGCTGATGGATCTGTAGTCATCTTGATGACGTAGGTTCTGAAGTGTAACATTGGCACTCAGAATTTCCGTGCTTTTAAAATTTAAATTAAATTTACTAATTTTTTAATGATAAAACAATATAGTTGTAGATAAAATATTGTATTTGACACGCATATAATGGCTATAATAATTTCAAATTTATTCTCATTTCAGGGAGAACGTATGGGGATCTCAAAACTATAAAAGATATGTCTTTGGTTAAATTAGGTCAAATTATCACTATAACTTGTATCTGAATGACTTTTCATTTACTTTCCTAAATGCATAGCATACATAGGATATAAGTAAAAAATAGATGCGAAGACTGAATTTTCACACATTTCAGGGTTTTGTAGGTATTTAATAAGTGTAAGAAGCCGTAGAATGGATGTCTACGAATATTTGTTCTATTAACAATGTGTTGGTGTGGTGTTCAAAACTCGGTCATCAGCTGTTAAAAAATAGTTATATAAAAATATAAATATAATAACCATCACACACTATCGCGCACACTATCTTAGCTAAATACAAAAAATCCGTCACATTATTAACCATAATTTAGCCATGAATTAAAAAAGTAATTAATTTTGTTAAAAACATAAAAACTGCAATATTTTTAAAAAACGCAATCGTATCAAAAATTCCTTTCGTGCTTTGCCCTCTCAGATCAATGATAATTTTGTCATATTTTTAGTTTAACCTCTTTGGGTAAAAGGAGGCGGTACAAGATTTTTTTTTAGCACATTTTTGGTTAAAATCGTGTAAAAAAAAACAAATTTTAAAAAACTACCTTTTGTTCCTTAATCTACGTCCTTAGATCTTTCTGATACCACACTATCAATTTTTTTAAAATATTTTTTTTTGTCGACGAAAATTAATCTGATCAAAAATTCCTGTTGAACTATTCCGGTTCCCATCAATGTTCATTATGGAGATATTTTTCAGATTTTTTAGATCAACCCCTCTGAGAGATAGGGCAGGCAGGGGACAAAAGTTTTTTGACATATTTTTGACAAAAAGCCCATAAAAATTGATTTTTCAAAAATAAAAATTTGCTTGTTGTTCCACGCATTAAGAGGTTTCATAGGGTTCAAGCACTCAAAATTTAAAAAAATATATTTTTTTATTAAATACAAAATTGTTTATATTTATCTCGGGATGTATTTTTTAAACTCTCAGTATTTTTCCTATATGTGGGCCAAAAAGTTGTATAAGCATACCAAATTTCTATATTAAGCCGTTTGGCTACAATTTCTACCGTACAAACAGACAGAATCGTGTGACGTTATAAGGGTTTTTTAGTGGTCATACCTACAAAACCCTAAAAACCGCATAAAAATCGGATCAGCAGTTCTCGGGTGAAAAGGGTTTTAGCTACTAATTTGCGTTTTGATTACATGACATTAACAAAGTACATTTTTCAATAAGAACATATTCACTTAGAATCGCAATTAGAACAAATTTCATTAGTATTAATTAACAATAACATCGGTGTTACCACTGTTTGGTTAACCCTGGTTTTAATTGAATGAAGTTGGTGCGCTAATCATGATCAAACGAGTAATTTAGCAATGAACACAGGTACAGAGTGGAGTCGAGCTGCTTAGGGAGATTACCAGGACAACTTGCTGCTTAGTTTATCCCAATGATTTAGTTACAGTGATTTCTATCTTTTGAAATAAGATAGGACTGAATAGTTTGTATCCAGTCTCTATCGAGTGATGTTAATGGAATGAAATCAGATATATTTAACAGTTGGGGTCGAAACAACATCATTTAGAATTGGATGCCAGTAAAAACAGAAAGCACTACATTGCTAATGTCATTTTAGTTAAAAGTATTTGTTTACACCTTTTAATAGCTTCTTGTTCTTTCATTGAAGCTTCATGTTTTGTTTCTGTAGGCAAAAAGCATAAATTTTTACCATTCTTAGAAGACAATATATGTTGAAAATTACTGTCTATTTACGTTAAAATTATAAGAGTAATAACGTAATAATTAGTAATCAAAGGTAGGCAACCGAACAATATCAGTATAGAAAATAACCTGAATATAGCTTTAAAGATTAACAGTTGGTAATCATGTACAGTGTTGCCTAGTTGTTCTGACATTTTGACTTTCATTAAATATACAGTGAATTTATTTTTTAATGCAACATGTACTTATGTCATTACCATGGATACAGTTTTTGAGAGCAATATAAATCGTGTTCATTTTCATTTGCAACATAGACAATAAGTGTGTATACTTTTGTTCATTGCTGATTTAAAAATTAATCAACATGTATACAGATGAAGAAAAAATAATGATGCTAACTTGGTATAACTCCCAAATGAGTTTAAGAGAAGTTTCTGCTGTATTTAGTGCAACTTATCCAGATCGGCCAATACCAAATCCCTCTACAATTTCAAGACTAGTTAATAAATTTCATCGCGAAGGATGTCTTAAGTCAAAACATTAATAAAAACAGAACAACATCCCACGTGCTTACAGAAGAGAAGCAGTTGGAAATATTATTACAAGTGGAAGAAAATAATCAAAATACTTTAAGATCAATTGCACAAACCGTCGGTGTCAGTATTGGATCTGTTTATAACTTCTTAAAAAAAGAAAAGTTTCGATCATACAAATTTCAAAATCATCAATAATTGTTAGAAAGGAACGCAGCAGTGCGTAAGGATTTTTGTTTTGAAATATTTGAAAATATTAATTCTGACCCAACAATGCTTCCCAAGAATTAAATTTACTGACGAAGCAACGTTTACTCTAAATGGTGAACTGCACAGACAAAATTTTAGATACTGAAGTCGAGAAAATTTACATTTGTTTCATTCCTCCCAAACTCAAAGGCCGCAAAAATTAAATGTTTGGGCAGGGATAATAGGAACCAATATTTAAACCTTTTTTTATTGACGGTAACCTCAATGCCGCAAAATATCTAGCCCTTTTGCAAAACCAAATATTACCTGCGTTGCGAAACCTGAATATTAATGGACAAGTATGGTTTCAACATGATGGCGCACAAGTCCATTATTCTAGAATAGTTAAAGAATATTTACATAGAACTTTCCCAAATAGCTGGATTGGAAGAGGAGGGTCGATGATTGGCCAGCGAGATCTCCGGATTTGGCACCCAATGATTTTTTTTATTGGGGATATTTAAAGGCCAAAGTATATAATGGAGAACTTAGGGATGTTGTTGAACTGCAAGACAAAATTGTTCAAGCATCCAACAATATACCTCAAGAGCAATTGCTGAATGTTTTGAATCATTTCTTTATTTATTTATTTATTTATTTATTTATTTATTTATTTATTTATTTATTTATTTATTTATTTATTTATTTATTTATTTATTTATTTATTTATTTATTTATTTATTTATTTATTTATTTATTTATTTATTTATTTATTTATTTATTTATTTATTTATTTATTTATTTATTTATTTATTTATTTATTTATTTATTTATTTATTTATTTATTTATTTATTTATTTATTTATTTATTTAT
The DNA here is from genome assembly GCA_963971575.1 of Liopterus haemorrhoidalis. NCBI lineage: Eukaryota > Metazoa > Arthropoda > Insecta > Coleoptera > Dytiscidae > Liopterus > Liopterus haemorrhoidalis. Next base: position 191,071,057 of record OZ020611.1, read on the forward strand.
TTATTTATTTATTTATTCCAGGCCCATGGCAGAATTGGTTTAAGACTGGCATGGTGCGAATTGTTTTTGGAAGATTCAAATATATTTATTTGTTTTATGGCCGGTATTATAAAAACATAACTAAAGACCCAACTAACTAGTTGTAAACTAAATTTAGTTGATAACTAAAATATCAAGCTATTTAATTTTGGTATTATAAATCAGAACAGCCAACTAACTAGTTCACAACTAAAATAATTTAGTCTCAAGATTTACCGACCGAACGTTAGTATACAACTGACCGATAGATACCTATACAATATTTCGCGGTTTTTCTGTTGTAGCTTTAACAGTTTAATGTTTATAACCTACAATTTTGACAGTGAAAAAGAATTAGTAGAATATAAAAAGTATTTCAAATGGAAAAAAAAAACCGGATAGAGGCAATAATTATACAGAAATTGAAAAAGTACAATTAATAGATATAGTGCATAAATATAAGTTAAGGACTTTATTTAATTATCAATTAATTCAAAAATAGACAAAACAGTATCTTTTGAAAACCGAAATCTGTGTTTAAATTGTTCATCATCATAATAATTAAAGGGGTGTCTTCTTTCAAGAAATTCTCTAGGCTGACGTATTCTTGAAGTTTCATCATTATCACTGTCAGAAATACTGTTTACGGATGGTGATGATACACTACTGACAGATGATACTGATGACCTAACCTGTAAATTTTGTGTTGTTTATATATATATATATAAATCTATTCATATGTATTTTTTTTATGTACAATATTATTACTTAGTTTTCAGTTATTAATTATCAAATATATATTTTAGTATAAATAGTAAAAACAAGTTATTTCAATGTAAACAAAATGTTTACTTTTTAAATGTAATACAAATAAAGTTGCCAACTATAATTTAATACCCAGAAAATCTGTCAACTAATTTAGTTTGTAGATTTAGTTGGGAACTTTTTTAAACCAACTTTTATAATACCGAAATCTATGGGTTAAATTAGTTTAACTCTTAGCTAAAATTTAGTAGCAAACTATTTTGATTTATAATACTTATTAGCCATTAATCTACTATTGTATTGATATGTGCTTCTTACCCAAATAATGTAAGTAAGGGCTTCTTTGTAAACATTGATAGTAGTCACTTGGTAACAACACGTTTAAGTGTCCTGTTATGCTAACCTAGGAAAATGCCACAAACAGTTGCCCATGTGAGAATCACTCGTCGCCCAAGACGGCGCTGGTCACGTGAAGCATTTTATCTTGCACCTTATGAAGTTATTTGTTATGATATTTATTATAATTATTCCGTGATTACTCCTGATCTTTAAATCATACCTATATAGGTCAGAGCACTTTTATACCGTTAATAAATGCTCTTGCCACCGAACAAAGTTTTATTCGTATAGTTTTAGGGGCTACGAAAATGTTCAACAGCAAATTTAATGTTATAATTGTCGTCGAAACATGAAAATAAAAAATCTGGGATATATATCCTCGGGAAAATTTTTGTAACAATATTAAACCCTAAAAGTCCTTCATATATATATTGAACATGTATATCTTTTATAGTTTCACCGCCATAGCATTTTAATGTGTTTAATGCAAAATTCTAAATTACATTTTTGTACATGTGTATGGGTAACCTCTATCAGCAAAAACCAAGTCATGGGACCTCATTGGGCCTAAGAGATATTGAGGAATCAGTGAAAAATAATTTTACCACTTTAGGGGTGAAATGATAAAAAAAAAACTCAATAAGTTTCTAAAGATCTTAAAAAAACACTTATATGCAAAACGGAATGTTATCTCAATAAACATTAGAAATGCGAAGCGTTGTACAATTGACCCCGAATGTATATTTAAGGGTTGTTTAGGGCAAAATCCTGAATTTCGTTCATAAATATTTGTAACCTTTATAAGCAAAAACTAAGTCGATATCTTATTGGTTCCAAGATATATTGAGGAATCCTTAAAGTCATATTTCACACTTTTTCATCTCATTAGGGGTCGAATTTCAAAAATCTCTTGTTTGGGTGCTTACATCATGGAGAGAATATGCTTTTCGAATTTCATGACTATATCCAAGGAACGTTTTATAGAATAAAAAATAGCAATTTACTCCTTTCGGGGTGCAATTAAAAAATATGTTAAAAAGATATTTTAAGTTAACAGTTTTAATCCCTTAACACTCCCTTAGAATGAGAATTTTGAGATGCTATATGGCCTCTGTTCGAATTATAGTAATTTTATAGAATTACAGCTTTTATAGTAATTTTTGTTAAATAATTTTTTTCGAAATATTTTTCTGTTGTGAAATATTCGCAAAAATCTTAAAATCGACTGACAGACAGACAGACAAACAGAAATCATGCTAAAAATAGTCAAAACATTACGTAGGGACCTCAATACGTGGAGATTCATCGAAATCTCGAAATGTCAAAATCAGTATGATCACAATACCTCCCTTATATATGTTGGTAGTCGGTAAAAAGTATTTCTTTTGTAAACTATAATTTTAAAACTAATTTTATAAATTAATGTTATCAGAACATTTTTATCCGTATCCATATCCACGGATATGAAAATTTTGATTTTACACATCCCTAATCTGAACTAAGCGACCAACCCCTTGGCACATGCCAACAAGTCTTTAACTGTCGCTAAGCGACAAGTCGCCAACTCAGTTAATTCTTAAGTACCCTAAAAGATGTCCTTTACAAATACAGTTGCTAACCCTGGGAAAAAAGTTGCCAACTTTGGTAGTTTAACATTTAGGATAGACACTTAGATTTCTATACTTTAAATAACAAAATAAATAATAAAGGACAAAAGTAGGGTTTTGAGAAATAAATAAATCAAAAGGATAACGCTCCAAAATAAAGGAATGTCCTCTAAAATAAAGGATGTATGGTCACTCCAGTGGTTTGTTAGTCCTTTATTGTACCTCGTTGCCCATTCTGTTTGTGTTCTGCGCATATGTTTATACCAAAATATATTAAGTGGCTTATCCAATAAAATTTGATTGACTTTATGGTCATCATTACATCCGTTTTGTAAACTACCTTATTAACTAAAAATAAATTACAAATTCCAAAAAATCTAAACAAAAATAGTTGATCAAGACAAGCTTCCAACATTCATAATCCACCAAAAATAAATAAAAACAAAAAACCTTAAATTTGTGTAGAATACAATTTGCTTTTAGCATAATTCAAAGACAGCTGGTGGTAAATTAAGGACCACATTTTCTAAAACACAAATCATGGTGTGTTTATCGTGCTGTCTGCGCGCTCTGTGGGTCACCGTGCACAACTCAGCTGCAGGATATCAAAGGCCTCGCTCCTACTTAGAAAAACATGTTCTCCAGCCACAATATATATGCTGGTACTGTCAATAATTTCATATTTTACCTATTAAAAACCCGACAACATTGTAAGCAGGTTAATAAAGTAAAAGATGAGATGGTTAGAAGATTATCTTAATACATACATAGGCGCACATATTTTGTTCTTAAAGGGACTAGTGAAAATAACCAGTGGTGGGATTCAAATAATTTTACTACCAGTTCGCTATGGAAGCACGATGGGGGGGGGGGTTGTTTAAATTTTTTTGTGTATAATCTATAATACATGGAAATATATAACAATAATTACAGGTTAAACATAACATGAATGGTAACAAAAATAATATAAATGATTTTATGTATCTAAATAAATTATACAGCGTGATTCAACATTGGTACCAAATGGGAAACTTTTTTATTATCAATTTTTCGAGAAATATTCGTTATCCATATAATCTTAAAATCGATATTGTGAACACCCTATATTACATGGAGAAAATATTTCTGAGAGTTTGAGAGAAGACCGAAGATTCTTTGCAGATTTTTGTTTTTTTCTTCGAAAAGTTGAAAGTAAAAAGTTGAAAGTAAAAGTAACATTTGTATCCAATTTCCTAGATCACGCTTTATAATAAAAACAATTCATGAACTATGTTTTATATTATGCTTTAAAGTAATCCCAAATTGCTCATTGATTGTCATCCTCTTCTTTATTATTTTTATTTTTAACGTGAGGGTCATCAGCGGAATGATTACTTCTCCTTCCTACCCTCTTTCTGCTTCTGCTGAACTTACAGCAATTGTTTTTACAATATTTATTGCTTTTTGCACATTTTGAGGAATTTTATAACTGTCAGGAGTTTTTAAAACATTCACCACAAAATCTGTATTCATCAACATCAATATTAAATTTGAAAATGCCATTAAATATTGGCAACTGTTGTTCGGCAGTGTACCATGGAACAAAAACTTCTTCCATGTTCCAATTATTTGGTTCCAAAATATATAAAAATTTGATGACCATTAACAAAAAAATATGCTAGATTATTTTTTACTTATTTGTTCATCCCTTTATACGATGCGAAATATAAAATAAAATAATTTTTAGTAATTTTCATTTTTTACTACCGGTTCACAGTTTCTTTTCAAGAGCTCCATCTAAAGAAACCCAACACGATATACGTTCCCATCTGAAAAATCAACGTTGGCTTTAAAATCTTGTACTTCTGGTTTGTTCTGAAAAATTTCAGTACCTCCATTCGATTCTTTGGGTAAACTTTGGCCATCACAATTTTTTCTCAACTTTTTCACGTCATGTTTTCGAGACAAATTGTATTTTCTCTGTATACACCCTGTATAGCTCTTTAATCCACATAGACCTACAGAAAAATATTGAGACTTCGAGAACTGAGTTGCGCGAAAACGTATAGTTACAAATGTTTCTGTATTTTTGTATTTTTAAATTCTGACTAGGATATCAAATGAAAGCTCTTAAGGCTACACACTAGTAAACAAGTTGCGCGATTCTGGTCTCTGAGACGTGTCTCAGGTTGTCTACGAGATATACCTATAGACCAATCCTCGTCTACGGGCCTGTTGCGAAACCAAAAATTGCAGGTCTAAAGTCTCCCGATCGGAATGGGAGACCGCATGCAACATTAGACATGTTGCGCAACATGTCTAATGACAGTGTGGACGTCACTCGGCGTCTACAGGCGAGACACGTCCCAGTCTGTCTCCAGCTACCGAGTGGTGTGATTCGGCTGTTTACAGTTATTTTCCAAAGTTTTACAGTTCTTTATTATTGTTTTAATGATGAGATAATCGCTTCGCAACCCTCTGGTACCATTTTAGATATTGCTTGCTTAGATATTCTGAAGGTGAACATGAGGCTCGTGAATGAGTCTCCACTTGCTAGGAAACGCAGTGTGACTGCCAGTTGAAGAGAAGCTGGGATGGTTTCTCTAAATTTTGTATCTTGCTTCATTTTTATCCCTCCAAACATCAGAAGCAAATGTTCAAAATCAGTAGGCGTCGGCCGGGTAAATTTCCGAAAACCCATGGCGTCTTCCAGTCTTAATTTATTTAATAATGCATTACCGAACCTAGGGTTTTCGCGTTCTTTCACTTGTAATTAGCATTAAGCAGGAACTCATTCCACACAAAACAATGTCCTCCATGGTGGACTGCGAAGATGAGACTGAGACATTTACATCGTAGTGTGGACGCTAGACGAGACAAAGACACTGTTCTTTGTCTCGTCGGTCGGTTGTCTAGACGGTCTATAGATAAATCGCGCAACATGGTCTATTAGTGTCTACTAGCCTTTAATGTGTAGATTTTAATTTTTGGTCTAGGCAACTGATTGCCATTACCCAGTATATCTTTATTTTACTTTTATTCTGGATACCTTAGCAATTTTTCTAAGAAATACAAACATTCATTCCATCACCGCGATTCGAACCCGAGCCTTAATGGTTAGCAATCAGATGCGCTGATAACACCGTGGCGACCGGCTAATGTGTAAATTAATTCGTTAACTACCATTAGATGAGCCGGCAATTGTTTTGGTATTGTTAATAGGGTGCCTAGGCATCCTTTTTTCCCGGACATGTCTTGTTTTTGAAGGTATCCGGGGACTTCCGAGTGGATTTTTAAATTATGTCCAGATTTTTTAAATATCGTCTTTCAATTTGGAGATGGATTGGAAAAAAATCCACCCATATTTATTGAGTCAACCAAAATTACTGAAACAAATGAATTCTTTATCGAAATGATTAAAGTTGGACGCCCATGTGTGCGTATATTCAGAGTATTCTTTGAAATATTATTAAATTTATGTGCGTTTGTCCAAATAAAGCAAACCTACATGAGTCTGTATATTGCAGACATGTCTCCAGCTGTGCTACTATTTAAATTTATATTTGAAATTGAACAATGTATGGTGCATTTTTGCCAACGCAATGAAGATGTAATGAGGCAGCTGTAAGTCGGTAAAGAGGAAAGTATACCACGCACTTCACAAAACAATGACATGTAACTCATAAGGGTGGGCTGCTTTCATTATATGAATACATTTCATGAATATGCTCTAAAACAATTGCCTGCATTATTTTTGTTAAAAGGTTGCCAGCTGTATTCTTTGTCATTGTTTATTATTATTTTCTTAAAATTTGATTATAAGATATGATGTCAATTGTTAAAAATATAAGTTGCCTTCTTATTTTATTTTAAAATTACAACGACTACGAGGGGTGATTGAAAAGTCAATGTCTTCGAAATGAAAGATTTTTTTTTATCAAAATACCACTTATTTTTCAACATAACCTCCTTTTTCGTGTGCTTACAATGCACTAGCATTGTATAAACACGCGTTCATCTGAGATGTTTACTATCTGCGCTATCTCGCGCACCTACACTTGGTGGTCGTCCAAGACGATATTGTGAAGTTTATTGACCATATCTTGAGTTTGGCATTGTGAGTTTATCATTCGTGCTCGTACGACCATAACGAAATTTAGTGAATCAGTTATGAACCATTCCATGCAACAGATAAAAGTTCCCACAGTACTTTTTTAGCTTTCCTTCAATATCTTTAAAGCTTTTCGTAAGATTTCTGCAAAATAGTCGGTGTTTCAGTGACGATTTCCGCGTTCGATGCAAATATTTTTCCACCAAGCCATTTATTCATGTCTGGAAAGAGAAAGAAGTAACAGGGGAGCAAATCTGCAGAATAAGATAGATGAGTGAGCAGTTTATAGCGTAATTCGACCAATTTGGTTCTTGTAATTGCGGATGAGTGAACTGACGCATTGTCATAGTAGTACAGAACTTTATCTGCGCCAAATTTTGCCGCTTTTTTTATTAGTTCAGCTTAAGATCGATCGAATAAAATGGTATAATATTGTCCTCTGATCGTTTTTCTCTTTTCTAGATAGTTGATGAAGATTAGGCCTTGCCAATCCCAAAAAATCGTGGCCATAACCTTTCAGGCGAAGAGAACACTACTTGCCTTTTTCGGAGCACGTTCGCCAGAAGAAATCAATTGTTTTGACTGTTCTTTCATTTCTGGTGTGTAATGATGCATCCATGGATATGAAACGGCGCAAAAACTCACTTATATTGCGCTTGTACATGTCTAAACATTGCATCGAAATGGTCACGAGATTCCGTTTTTTATCCACTGTGAGCAGATAACATTTTCATGTACAAATTCTCGTGTAGGATATGACACACATATTTGTCTGAAATGTTTACCATCTTGGCTATCACACGTATTTTCATTCGGCGGTCATCCAACACGATATCATGAATTTTATTGACCATCTATTCATTCGGACTTTCGAGCCGTTTAGCATCATTCATGCTTGTACGATCACAACGAAATTCTGTGAACCACTTGTGAACCATTCCATACTACGAAGCAGAGTTCTCATAATACTTTTTCAGCTTCGCTTCAATTTCCTTAAAGGCTTTTCTACGCAAAAAGTAGTGCTTTTGCACAAGGATTTCCATTGTAGCAAGTAACATAAACGTATTCGCTTACTGTATTAAAACAATCGGTTTCAAAGCCCCATTAAATCATTAAAAGTCGCTAGATTTCAAAATCTAAAGTATGTTTCTTTAGTTTAAGTGGAACTAGATTTATAAAATTAGTAATTTTTATTGATTTAATGAAGCTTTGATCATTTTTCTTACCAAAATTCCACTTCAATCATTAAAAATTGAGCTTGTGACAATTTAAGAAAATTAAAATTCCGTTTAGTACCGCTTAAACGTTTAGAATAGAATTGCAGTTATTGCACTTTATAAATGTAAGATGGAAAAATCAAACATTTTTAAGACGCTACGTCCGCTCGGCAGTAGTCGAATGTTTGTGTATCGGTGCATTAAATTGTTTGTGGAAACTGGGGACATAAAAGACCGAAAAAGATCCGGGCGCCCGAGAACAGTACGCACGCCACAAGCTATCAAAGCTGTTAAGGCCAGAACAGCAAGAAATCCGTTGCGAAAACAAAAAATTATGTCCCGCGAAATTAAAATTTCGCGAAAATCAATGGCGCATTTTTAAAAAAGACTTGGGTTTTGGGGGCTTTATACCTACGAATCTCGAAAAAATATTAAAAAGTAAGTTATAAGAGATTTTGTGCTGATTACATTGAATTTCTTCATGTAACATCTCCATTTTCTTCGTTGAAATTTATAAAATATTAATAGTAACATTAAATTTGCATGTATAGGAGCGAGGAAGAAGAGCGGATCAAACTTGAACTGTGGCTGCTAATATTAAAAGTGACAGTTGTTAACAAATGAATAATGTGTTCATTGTTCCACAGCCGACTAGCTTCTCACGGGAAGTCCCGCACCTTCGCTCCTCATCTCCGTCTCTTCATCGGCACACTGATGTGTCTACTTAATAAATCTGTCAACTATATTCATCTTTGTTCCTAGAACTAACTGTTTGCACTAAAATAACGGCTTAAACAACTAGCTAGAAAAGAGAAAAATGTTGCTCTCGAATATGGGATACTTCCGTTTTCTTAAAATTCATATTTAGTTAGGGATTAGCTGTTGGTACATAAGTAATTAGTTGTCTGAACATATTAGTTGTTGAAACAAAATATTTATTTCAAATGATAGACTTCAAAAGTCAAGTGATAAAAATTGATGTGAAGTGTGAATTTTCACACATTTCATGGTTTTGCAGGTATTTAGTAAGTGACTGATGATTATTTGGGATGCCATAACAAATTTTATGTTAAAATATTTTTTTGTTATTTTAATTCGAATGCCTAATACCATTATTTAGGTTTCTAAATATGTGCAGTATTTTTTCTATATAGCAAGGTTCATTAAGATTTTGAAAATTGCCCTATGGCCATTGGTTGTTTTAAGTCATAAGCTCAGCCCCTCTGATTTCGTATACATTGACACATAGAATTAAATTATAATTTCAACAATTCCAAATGGTTATTAAATTCACGCTTTTAAAAATTTTAATGCAACATTTGCCAAAATATAACTAGAATTTTTACAAAATAATTTAAATTAAATAAAAATTAAAAAAAAAAACAGATAAATAAAATTGTCTCCAGACTGGAAGCGAACCCTAGTTTGCAATTTAGGAAGCGAGAAGGCTAATCATTAGACTATGAAAGCTTATTTGTTTACTGTGTTACATAACGTATTAAATATTTTACATCGTCAAAAAAAAAAAAATCCTTATTTTCCGAAAACATAATCTGATCAAAAATTCCTATTGTACTATTTCGGTTCACACCAATGTACATTACTTAGAATTTTTTCAGATTTTTAGTTTAAAAATTTAAATTTTTTTAGTTTTAAAAAGTTTTGCCATCTGGGCTACAGGGTGTGGGACAAATTTTTTTTTGCACAATTTTGGATAAAATCGTGTCAAAATAATTTATATATATATATATATATAAATACGGTCCAGCGCCGTGAGACCCAAAAAGTGTAAGTAGAGTCTAGCTTATTAATCACCTACGAAACCCTAGAGAAAAAATTGGTGTGAAGGGTGAAAATTTATACTTCATATCAATTTTTAATTTCCCTTACACAAAACATTTCTCTGAAGCAGATATTTCGCGAATAAAGCTCATTAATTACCCCATTTATTATATTTCGTGGAAACTGCATATTTCACTGATTCGGCAATTACTGCTGAATTATTAGAAACACAAATTACGTAGCAGCTTTGACATTTCACCTAATGCATAATTAGCGGTTGCAACGATTTGAAGTGACAGCCGTGAATTTTCACCACTGATTAAAATGCAACTAATGCAACGAATATATAAAATGCCAGTGAAAGCTCAAATATAACAAATGCAATCTTGCAATTAATATAATATTTTAATTAATTAATTTAAATAAATCAATACACCAATTGCTTCCTGTTTAGAAACTGATCGGAAGAAATCTATTAAGAAATTCATCCTACTTAGGTGTTAAAAGTGATAGTTAAGAAACAAAAACGAAATTTCTATTGTTGGAATACTTGGAATATAATGCAAAAATGAATGGAATTATTTTTTTGTTATGTTTGTTTTAAATATATTAAATTCATATTTGCCGGTCACCATGGTGTAATAGTCAATATAGTGGAATTTTGACTGCTAGACCAGGGGGACTGTGGTTTCCGGTGATTACATTGATGCTTGTATTTGTATCGAAAATCCACTTTAGAGACATGTTTCCTTCCGCAAATGGTAACATATCACATTCCAATATATTTTTATAATAAAATTTGTCCATTATGCAACTGAATTTTATTAATGGGCCCATACCGAAACCCGAGAAACATCCCCACACAATCACACTACTCCCACCGTGTTTTATAGTTGGTTTACTATATTTTGAATCAATTTTTTTGTTGATAGAACGTCGAACCCACTTCATACCGTCGGAACCTATTAAATTAAATTTGCAGTCATCCGAAAAAAATACATTTTTCCATTTTTATGGTCTTGTAGGTATGACCAAAAAACCATTATACCGTCATTTTGTCGTCTCTCTGTCTGTCTGTCTGTCTGTCTGCCTGTCTGTCTGTCTGTCTGCCTGTCTGTCTGTCTGTCTGTCTGTCTGTCTGTCTGTCTGTTCGGTAAAAATTGTAGCCAAACGGCTAAACCTAGAGAGTTGAAATTTGGCATGCTTATACAACTCTTTGGCCCGCACATAGGAAAAATACTAAAACATCTAAAAAACATATCCCCCTAAAAATATAAACAAATATGTGCTCATCAAAAAAAAAAAAATATTTTTTGTAAAATTCTGAGTAGGGCATCAAATGAAAGCCCCTGGTACGTGGATTAACGATCAAATTTTTATTTTTGCAAAATGAATTATTTTAAAGCGATTTTTGCCAAAATTGTGCAAAAAAATTTTGTCCCACACCCTGTAGCCCAGATGGTTTAAACTAAAAATCTGAAAAACTTCTGAGTAATGTACATTGGTGTGAACCGGAATAGTACAACAGGAATTTTTGATCAGATTATGTTTTTGGAAAAAAAGCATTTTTTGTGTTTTTTGCTAATAATGTTGACAACTTATAGTTATGTAACACGCTTAACAGTAACGTGTATCTTGGTGCAGTGGCTAAGATACTGGCATTTTGCCCTAGAAAATGAGTTCGAATCCTACGAGAGGAGACAATATTATTTTTTATTTATTTTTTTGCATTTTTATATTGTTTAAATTATTTTTTCAAAATTCTAGTTATATTTTGGTAATTGTTGCATTTAATTTTTAAAAGCGTAAATTTAATAACCAGTGGAAATTGTTGTAATTATAATTTATTTCTATATTTGAATGTACACGAAATCAAAGGGGGCATAACAGGAAATATATAACAACAATATGCCGCTTAAGATTCAATTATTGCTTCACAAAACACCACCTTTTCAAAATTAATATGGCGCCCCAACCAACCCCAATGTGACTGCGACGGCACTAGCATACAAGACGTTAACCATATTTTATTCAATTGCCCAAAATATGATGGCCATCGTCACTCTTTTATTAATGAACTCCTTAATATGAAAATAACTCTACCTACCAATATTCAAATACTTTTATTTTGCAGAAGGAAGAAATTTACAAAATTATTTTTACATTTTTAACAGCAAGTAAAATACACATATGAGATCAAAATAACATTTTAACACCTGGCCAATGGTCTATAGTTACCAAGGCCAAAGAAAGAAGAAGAAGAAAAAAATCAAAGGGGAGGAGCTATGACTAAAAACAACCAATGGAAGCCATAGGCGCAATTTTCAAAATCTTAATGAACCTTGATATATAAAAAAATACTGCACATCTTTAGAAACTTAAATAATGGTAATAGGCATTCGAATTAAAATTCATAAAAAAATATTTTGACATAAAATTTGTTTTGGCATCCCAAATAATCATCATTCACTTACTAAATACCTGCAAAACCCTGAAATGTGTGAAAATTCACACTTTACAGCAATTTTTTAACTGACCAACTTATATATGCTGTTTTGCAAATTCTAATCTAGCCTTTCGATTCTTGGCAGATATTAAAGGCTTCTTGGCAGGTCTGCATCCCCGTGAGCCGCCTTCTCTAAGACGACGTTTGATTGTAAAGAAATGTTTGGTCCATTTCCTTCGTCTAATAATTTTTTTTATATCCGATGATGACGCTAAAGGGTTCTTTATCGACACTATTTTAATTCTTTTTATCAACAACTGAGTCAGTTTTTCTAGGTCTACCTGGTTTTGGTAATGCTATTACATTATTTCTTTCATTAAAATTATGAATAGTTTTACTTACTACTGAACGGTGCAAATTTAATTGTTTAGCAATCAAAATTTGTTTTCACCGTCATAATATTTTTTTATTATTAATTCTTTGACATCATTGCTTAAATACACAGCCCTTGGTATTTTTAATCTTATCCAGACTAATTATTACCCAGAACACAAAAAAATCAACTACGAGGGCTACCTTTTAAGTTTTTACAAACAAAAAGAAAGAAAAAAAAAATTTTGGAACTAACTCTTTTATTGCTTTTAAAAATATGTGCCTTCAAGATTTATACACTTTTGCATGCGTCCAAACCAATTCTCGAAAAAAAAATTCCACTCTGAAGTTTGTATCTCAAAAACATGGTTTTCGAATGCTTTAACAGCTTCTTGAGGTGATGAAAATCGCTGTTCACGCATTTTTTGTTTGATATTGGAGAACAAAAAAAAAAAAAATCGTTATGGGATAAATCAGGTGAATACGGGTAATAAGAAAATAATTCGATGTTTTTCTCCTTCAAATAATCAATTGTTTACTTGCATTGTCATGATGAAGAATGATGCGACGTTTTTGGTTGTTTCTCCTGATTTTGTCAATGACTTCTAGCAAAAAAATTGTTATATACCATTCAGAATTAACTGTTCTCCGATCCTCTAAAGCAGCGGTGGGCAAGATTTTGGTTCGGGGGCCACATTGACTTTATAACAGGATGGCGCGGACCGCTCAAAATATTTTGGTGCCCTCTCCTTATGAAAGTTAAGAGCAAAAACAACGGTCTCACGTCTATTTTTGAAGTGCAGAGAAAAAAACACTATCACGCCTCCATTTTCAAATTTTTTTACTCTAAAAAGCAATTGTTCGCGGATATTAGCGGGCCGCATAAAATGCCTACATGGGCCACATGCGGCCCACGGTCTGCGGTTTGCCCACCGCTGCTCTAAAGGAATGGTTGCGACATGTCCAGTACAACCGAAGAAACAAGCGGTCATTTTCTTAGAAGTGCTTCGTGAATGAACAACTTTTGTGGGTTTCGATTTATCATGGAAGACCCAAACAGTGAATTGTTGCTTAGTTTCCGGTTCGTATGAATAAATTCAAGTTTCGTCACCTGTAGCGATGTTGTATACGGATTTTGCAACGCCCAGGTTGAATTTTTTAGCAATCCCTTACACCAATCAACACGAACCTTTTTTTGAGCTTCGGTCAAATTATGCGGAATCCGTCGGGAACATATCTTCTTCACAGCTAAATATTCATACAAAATCGAATGTACTGCAGTCTGCGATATGCCAAAGGATGCCTCTATCTCACGGTAAGTCACATGCCGATCTTCAATCATTATACGCATAGCATTGATGTTTATTTGAATCACAACCGATTTTGGTCGACCTTCACGAGATTCATCACTAACGGACGCACGACCACGACGAAACTCTGCAAACCAGTTGTAAGCAGACTTTTCTGATGGTACTTCATTACCAAAAGTTAAACGAAGCGAATCTATGTATTGTTGTTGAGTTAGGCCTTTACTTAAATCGTAAAAAATTAACTAACAAAAACCTTTACGAGTAATATCCATTTTTTCACAAACTTGTTTTTTTTTAAAGCTCACTGTCAAAAAATACTCAGTCAATATATATGCTGCCACTGATTTCACAATAACAAATGTCAAATTTTACGAATATAGTAATGACACGTTTCAATATTGCCATCTTGTTGTCGTTCGTAAAAACATAAAAGGTAACACTCGTATTATAACAAGCTTCCCAACTTACACTGAATAAAAATAATGTTTCTCTGTTTACAGCCTAACTCTGTAATAATTTTTACAACAAATATTTTTAAGGGTAAGTTCTAACTTATAATTTGTTATTGCTGTACCAGGAGTATAATTCAATAACATTTTTTATACTTAATTCGGGCTTAGTGTATAGATTAGAGAATTTCGGCTCAGTTTGCGGAACCGGATCAGTGGAGGTCGTTCAGTTTGTTGAACCGGTTCATTGATCCGGCTCAGTGATCCGGTTAAGAAAACATGTTTTCGAGACACAGGTCGGTTGTTAGTTCGTAGGTAACACGTTGCTTAGAGCCGGTCAGTTGTCGGTCGTTCGCTTGTAGGTAGACGTCGCTTAGAACCGGCTCTTTCTTAGACCCGGCTCTTTTTTAGACCCGGTCAGTTGTCGGTCGTTCGCTCGTAGGTAGAACGTCGCTTAACCCGGTCAGTTGTCGGTCGTTCGCTTGTAGCTAGACGTCGCTTAGAGCCGGCTCTTTCTTAGCCTGGTCAATTGTCGGTCGTTCGCTCGTAGGTAGAACGTCGCTTAACCCGGTCAGTTGTCGGTCGTTTGCTCGTAGGTAGAACGTCGCTTAGCCCCGGTTCTTATCTAACATTTTTGAAACAAACAATTCACTTTATGTAGCTACTGTATTTTAAACCAGATGTGTTAAGTTTATGGCGATGTTTATTGCCCTTATAAATCGGACATCTGGGATTTGGGCAATATTTTTAATATTTTTATATAGTATGGTTGTAAGAAAATACAGACTAAGCCTATTAGTTTCAAATAAACTGTCCTACAAATTGATGACAATAAATAATACACTTTATGATAATACATTACACGCCGAGTTCTCGCGAAGTTCAACATGACTTCGATCCAGATCCGGATCACTCCGGTCACTGCTCACAGTCGCCCGACCAATCGTATCCTTCAAACTTGAAACTATACAGTGAGCCATGAGCCGGCTCATTTCAATTTGGTGAACCGTGTCACTTCGGTCAGTGTACTGAGTCGGCTCAGTGAGCCGGTTCGTTCATGAACGACCCATCTCTAGTATAGATACATAATATATGGTATAAAAGTTTTTAGGTAACCTACGAAATCCTGGAAAGTAAGTGACATTGAAACTTTTTTTACTTAAGTTTTACTTAACTAATAATGTACGTGTAAGGAATATATTATAAGAATTTTAAATCTTGTAAATCTCGTGTAATTTTTAAATATGTACATAGGTAAATCTTACTTTTATCTTTACTCACACATTGTAAGCACAATAAACATAACAATATGTACATATTTAATATTAAACAATTCTTAGAAATGGAAGTGTTTATATTTGCAAATTTAGAAAAGTACCTTTGTTTTCGTTGAACGACTTTCTGCTGAATTCACTTGTTTGCTTATCTACCTACTTATGCTTTTGCAGGAATACGATTTCTACTAAATGCTTAATAAATGGGCCAAGACTTGTTGCCATTTTCTAAGAAAACGTTCTTGAAGCAAAACAAGTATTTTGATTACAAATGATCCTTTTAATGAATTGACTGATATTTAAAAATTTTAAAATTAAGTTCCTTAGTGGCATACAGAAAAATGAACCAATACAAACATTTTTGTAATGCATGCGTAAGATTATTGGAAAAAAATATATTAGGTAGTTTGATGAGTTAAAATAAACTAATGAAAATTGATGTGAACTGTGAATTTTCACATATTTCTGGGTTTTGCAGGTATTTAGTAACTAAATGATGATTATTTGGGATGCCAAAACAAATTTTATGTCAAAATATTTTTTTATGAATTTTAATTCGAATGCATTAATTCCATTATTTAAGTTTCTAAATATGTGCAGTATTTTTTTTATATATAGCAAGGTTCATTAAGATTTTCAAAATTGCGCCTATGGTTTCCATTGGTTGCTTAAATCATAAGCTCCGCCCTCTGATTTCTTCAAACATAGAATTAAATTATAATTTCAACACTTCCGACTGGTTATTAAATTTACGCTTTTAAAAATTAAATGCAACATTTACCAAAATATAACTAGAATTTTGACAAAATAATGTAAACAAAATAAAAATGCAAAAAAAAACAAAAAATAAAATTAACAGGATTCGAATTCGAACGAGTTTACAAATTAAGTTACATTATTAAGCGCACGACAAAACCAACCACGCTACTAGAGCTACTGATCTGGTGTGTTACATAGCGAATTAAATATTTAACATATTTTAGTTAAAAACACAAAAAATGCGTTATTTTCCGAAAACATAATCTGATCACAAATTCCTGTTGTACCATTCAAGTTCACAGCAATGTACATTACTAAGAATTTTTTAAGATTTTTTGTTTAAACCATCTGGGCTACAGGGTGTGGGACAAAAATTTTTTGGCACAATTTTGGCAAAAATCGCATCAAAATAATTTATTTTGCAAAAATAAAATTTTGATCGTTAATCCTCGTACTAAGGCTTTCATTTGATACCCTACTCAGAATTTTAAAAAAATATATTTTTTTGATGAGCACATATTTGTTTTTATTTTTAGGGGGAATATGTTTTTTAGATGTTTTAGTATTTTTCCTATGTACGGGTCAAAAAGTTGTATAAGCATGCCAAATTTCAACTCTCTAGGTTTAGCCGTTTGGCTACAATTTTTACCAAACAGACAGACAGACAGACAGACGACAAAATGACGGTATAAGGGTTTTTTGGTCATACCTACAAAACCCTAAAAATGTACCAAAATTCGTGTAACAATGAACCATAATAATATATTGTAATGAAAATAAATATGAAAGTGAACCACAGCAAATAAATGAATAGTTTCGCGAATTGAGTGTCCACTATACCAGTGTTTCGAACAGGTGGTCCGCAGAAAAATTTTAGTGGTCCGCGAAAGTTTTTGTATGTGTTTTTTGCGTTTTCTTTTTTTTGTTATTTTTTACGCACATTTTTTAAGTAAATAATTTATATCTTGTTTATTTTCTGTAAACTTTCTGTGATTTTTTACAAATAAAATAAATGTATTTAGTAGCACATTAAATATATTTGTTTTCAGTGTTAATAGATACAGTTGTAATAGATACAGTTAAAAAAAATATCTAAATACAGATACAGATACTTAAGGGTGCGCACAACCGTTTAGTTTCTTATACAAGACTAACAATGTGAAATAAAATTAGTAACAATCTATACATCAAAATTTTCAGCGAATTTTTATCTATCTAATAGGATATTTTTAATTGTAAAAAGAACTGTCATGTAATTGTAAATAAACAAATTGCGTTATAGACGCCACCTTGTAAACAATTTGACGCATATTTGTGCACCAGGCGGCAAATTGTAACCAAAGCCCCATTCTACAAATATGTTTGGAGATAATTTTTCTATTGTGAAAATTACTTATAGTTATTGTACTTGGTATTCTACTTTTGACGCCACCTCGAATATGCCGTGGTTCTCAATATAGGTGTTACGGATAAAAATGATTTATATTATGTAAAGAATACTTGTACCAAGTGGCATATCATTATCATCAAGTATTATATTTTCCGACGAAGGCTCTAAACTATAAATAATCATGCCGTAAAAAATGTTGACGTATTATTTGAACATTTCTACACAAAACTATATAAATATAAAAATTATTTGAAACCCACAAATATATTTAAAAAATTACAGAACATTGTTGGGTGATACCTATTATTAAGTTATAGAGCAATAACATTTTTACAATAATTTTTTCTACAATCAAAAATATCCAATTAGATAGTTAAAAATTCTGTGCACAATTTGATGTATAGATTGTCACTAATTTTATTTCAGATTGTTAGTTTTGTATAAGAAACTAACAATCTCTGGGGGTTGTACGTAGCGTTAAGAAACCAGTGGCGAAGGAAGACCTCCGCTAAACTTCATAAAAAAAAATACATATTTTTTTTTTAATTTAAAAAAAGATTTAGGTAAATTTTCAAAAATACATCAAATTATGTCCTATACAATTTTTTGTCCAAGACTTGGTTTACTAGTTACGATTTTTTAAAAATTTTAATGTTTAATAACTTCGGATTCGGTTTCGGATTTTAATAAAAAAGCAATAGGGTTCTTCCCAATTATTAGGACAATTTTTTAGTACCAGAACGAACTCTTTAAGTTAAACCGTTTTTGAGTTATCGTTTATACACACAGACACACACACACAGACACACACACATACGAACGGCACTTCGAAAATAGGTTTTTTGGATTCCCTGGACCATGAAACGTGGTCATCAGTAAAAATATCGACATCGAAAATTTTCGCGATTACAATACTTGCCCCTTATATACAAGGTGTCTCAAAAGAAATTTTATATTTATTCAGCTTACTGCGTGAACGCAACGTATCCGAGGGGCGCGGGGGTTATGTCAATCGGTAGCCTGGCTCTTGGGAATTCAGTCGCTATGGAGCGTTTCTCGGGAGCAGACCGCGCGTTATGCGTGCAAGAGTTTTACAAAAACGGTGATTCGGCGACTGTAGCGCGTAGAAAATTCTGCAGTATTCGAGATTTTCGCCACTTAAATGATGCGCCAAGCATTCCTCTCATTCGACATTGGGTTAAAAAGTTTGAAGAGACTGGTACAACGCTGGATAAATCAAAATCCGGGCGACCTAGGTCATCAAGAACGGTAGAAAACGTCGAGAATGTAAATCAGTCTGTTCGTGACGACCCGAACCTTCCAATTCGGAAGCGCGCAAGTGCTTTAAATGTGCATAGATCATCATTGCATCGCATTATTCACAAAGACCTAAAGCTGCACCCCTACAAAATTCAATTGGTGCAAGAATTGAAGCCCCAAGATGCCAGTCAGAGGCTTAATTTCGTAAATCAGGTGATTGAGCGATTTTCAACGTTTACCAACATTTTGTTTTCGGATGAAGCTCATTTTCATCTTAATGGCCACGTAAATAAGCAGAACTGCCGCTACTGGAGTGCAATTAATCCGAAACGCAAACATCAGAAACCCCTACATTCGCCTAAAGTGACCGTATGGGCTGCGATGTCGGCGCGAGGGATTATCGGCCCTTACTTTTTTGAAGACGAAAGGGGGCGTGCAGTTACAGTGAATTCAGAGCGTTATGTGGAGATGTTAGACAACTTCTTGGTACCTGAACTGCAAAACTTTCCTGGCTATAACCAAAGAACATGGTTCCAACAGGACGGAGCAACTTCACACACGTCCAATATGTCTCTGCCACGTGTTCGTGAAATTTTCTCAGGCAAATTGATCTCCCGGAGAGGTGACATAAATTGGCCTCCACGCAGTCCAGATTTAACCCCTATAGACTTTTTCCTATGGGGTTATCTTAAATCTAAAGTTTACGCCAAGAAACCGACTTCACTGGCGCATTTGAAAGAAAATATCCGTCACGAAATGGCAGCCATCCCTGAGTCCACCTGCCGAGACGTCATAAGTAATTTTACTGTTCGATTAAATGAGTGCCGAGAACGCGAGGGTCTACATTTAGACGATATTATTTTTAAGAAATAAATCCCCAAAAAGTGTATTTTAATAAATAATAAACATTTTTTCTATATACGGCTTACTTTTTTTTTAATCGATCCACTAAATATAAAATTTCTTTTGAGACACCTTGTATTAAGGTCGGGCAAGTAAAAATATATCTAGATGCAGATACAGATACAGAATTATAAAAAATATATAGTTACAGATACATGCCAAAAATGTGCGTATCTAGATACAGCTAGATACTTTTGAAAAAACACTGAAAAATTAAAACATCATATAAAAACATGTTTAAGAAAATCATTTTTATTGAAATACTTATAATAGCTAACAATTAACAATGCATTATAATTAAACAAACAGTGCATGTTAATCAGTATTATGCAGACTGTTCAAAAATGACCGTGATATCACAAAAATCCCACTAAATTCAAGGTAAAACACTATTCTGAGGAATAATTTTTGTTAGTCATATGTGCTAACTAGATACGCAGCTATGTTCTTGTTAAGGGAATGTTCCTTTCAATCAAATTTTAACCCTAATTTTTGATCACTAATAAAAAAATTCTGATAAGAAATATGTAATTTTTTTTTTGACATTCCATACAAATTTAATTTACAAACAAAATTTCAGTTGATATTCTGACGCTTACAAATTAAATTTATATGAAAATTGATATACCTCCTTTGGGAAAAACACCTACTTACCTTACTGATTTCAATAATGAAATAAATTTAATATCCACGTTAGAATGCCCGGCTATTGGGTGAGGCGGACTAGAGCCAGGCCTCAATGGACGGAATGGCTCAAAAAAAAAAAAAAACTTTTGAAGTGTACTTTAAATCACTGAATACTTTTGAAAGGCCTTAATTTGTCTTTTTTTTTAATGGCCTTTGCTGCTGTGGCAATTAGCCAGGACAATTTTTATTTGAGGAAATTTCCATGCCTGAACGGGATTCGAACCCGAGACCTTCGCAACGCAGAGCACATGTGTTACCACTACGCTACGCCGGTCGGCATTTAATTTGTCTTGTCCAAGGCCTCACAAAATCGCAGTCCACTTTCAAACCACTTGTGTGGATATAATTTTTCGTTTTTAGTAAATTGGTCATCAAAATGGCAACAATATTTATTCAAAAACTTCGTAACTAATGACCCATTTTCTAGTGTTGCATATAATACCCACTATTTTTAAGGCCGTTCAAAAGCTATGAAAAATGAGTGGAAATAATTTTTTTAATTTTTAAATATAAATTTAATATGTTAATATCAGAATTTCAGATTGAATTTTGCTTAAAGCAAAAATAAAATATTTAAAATGACAATTTATAATTAATAAACTATCATATCTCTGATCTGTATCTGAAACACAGATACAAGATGCTTGAATTTAAATATCTAGATACAGATACAGATACATATTTCCAAAAGTATTTAATTTGTATCTAGGTACTTGAAAAAGTATCTAGTTACTATACATTACAACACTGTTTGTTTTCTTGCAAAAAATGAACCAACAATTATTATTAGTGGTCCGCGTTAGAAAATTATATATTTCACTGATCCGCGGTGCATTTTTGGTTGAGAAATACTGCAACCATTTAATCACTTGAATCTTTTCTTTTAACTCGTATACATACATATTGTAACAAAAGTTTATAAAAGTTTGTAATTTGACAGTTACTTGTGACTGTGACAGCTGATTATGTCGAAAAACTAAAGTCAAGGAAACTAAAAATCATTTGTTTTTATTTCCCTATGTTCGCACTTGCGATTTCCAATATGTAAAAGCTGTTCACGTTGGAATTTGGCATGCTTGTACAACTCTTTGACCCGAATATAGGAAAAATATAGTAAATTCGGGAGATAAATATAAACACATATGTATTTAATGAAAACATGTTTTTTGTTTTTATTATTTTGAGTGGGGAATCAAATGAAACATCTTAATGCGTGAATAAACAAGCAAATATTTATTTTTCAAAGATATATATATATATTTTTATTGGATTTTCATCAAAAATCTGTCAAAGAACGTAAACGAACGTAAACGAACGTAAAGGAACGTAAACGAACGTAAACGAACGTAAAGGAACGTAAACGAACGTAAACGAACGTAAACGAACGTAAACAAACGTAAACGAAAGTAAACGAATGTAAACGAACGTAAACGATCGTAAACGAACGTAAACGAAAGTAAACGAATGTAAACGAATGTAAACGAACGTAAATGAAATTAAACGAACGTAAATGAAATTAATCAAACGTAAACGAACGTAAACGAACGTAAACGAACGTACACGAACGTAAACGAACGTAAACGAAAGTAAACGAACGTAAACGAACGTAAACGAAAGTAACGAACGTAAACGAAAGTAACCGAACGTAAACGAACGTAAACGAACGTAAACGAAAGTAACCGAACGTAAACGAACGTAAACGAACGTAAACGAACGTAAACTGTGGAAACCAGTTGCAATGAGAATCACAGAACCAAACATTTCTGTTCCATTTTTAAAATAAATTTCGTCACTGAATATCTAAATTTACACTTAAATATTGGGTTGATTTTCTTTACATTTGACACTTCTTGTTAAAAATGCTAAAATTCAACGTAGCAGCGCATGCGCGTGCATTAATATAGCCTCTTTACAAGGTGATTTAGCACCTTGCGTTAACAAATATGGTTTTAACGCTTAACTTAACAAATGCACAGATTATTATTTTTCGATAAAAGCGTTAGACATGGTGTTAAATTAAAAATTTTAACCGGGCGCTTATTTTAATGCATTTCTTACAGAATACATCCACATGTTAGCTAAATTTATTGTGTATTTTTATTAAATGTTACACATATTTGAATTTTTTATTATATGTGATAATAGTGTCACCCTATTATTGGGATCTTGTGTATGTTGCTGTGGCCAAATACTTGTAAATAAATAAGTACTAAAAATCGTAGATTCACCCAATGACTTCATCGTTGAGTCAGTTAATCTTTAAGATTCTGAGTATAAGCTGGTAGATCCATATTTCAAAGGTTTGAACATTCTTTTCGGTAGCTTAAAATTAAATCAGTACAAACGGTATTTCCCGTTTACCTCAAATAATATGTGAAATAATCCTATAAGATCAGTCAATATTATTAAAGTTTATCAAAATTGAGATAATAACAATATTAACATAATAAATTCACAGAATTTTGTCTAACATTATCTTAGTGCAAACAACGATAATCAAATGAAGAAAGATATTAATTAGTCTGTTTTTTTTCTTTAAAGCAAATATTGCAAAAAATCTTTATGATATTTATTTTAGAATCTCTTATAAATAGAGCATGGGAAAATATACTTTTTCAGTTATAACAATGAAACTGTTAATTCTCGCAACATTGGTAAGACATTTCTTTTTTCATATTGTGAAAAATATTTAAAATTCTTTTTGTGAAATATTTCATTGAATTCTATGACCCATATCACTATTTGTTTGTATTTTAATTTATTTGACTTACATTAGATCATTGTGAAGATATGTGTTTTAATATTAAATTAATACTGAAATAGCATGATTTTAAGTTAATACGGTTTGGGAGATTATGCAATTTTAGGTGTTTGTTTAAGTATATCTGCATTAGATTATTGTGTAATTCTAAAATCATGCCATATTTTATATTTAAATATTTCCAGTTAATTTTAAATGTTTAAATAAAAAATTGACGTGAAGTGTGAATTTTCTCACACTTCAGGGAAAAGTGAAGACAATATTTTTTGTAGTAATCACGTCAAAATGAACCAAATTTTGGAAATTATTTATCGCCTGTTGAATTATGTACTAAGAGCTTATATTTAATACCCTATATCAGGGGTTCTTAAACTTATGTAGTCTGATGACCTCCTATTAAACAAAAAAATTTTTTGTGGACCCCGTCACAACCCTAGGCATTTTACGTCGTTCTTGAGATTTAATTTCTGGCTCAATAATCTCATAGGCACTATACGTTATAATAAATATTGGTAAAAATGTATCGCTGGTTATTTTAATAAATAGTCTTGCGCATTTATAGAGATGAACATTTTTATTAGCATATAGAATAAAATAAAATAAAAATAGTAGTAAAAAGAATTCAAAAAGTTACAAATTATAATACGATAAAGTCATACAAACGTTTTCTTGGTCAAATATTGGTCAAAATAGATCTTATTATGTTTTCTGTAAATAATTTGCAGTTGAATAAAAATAAATTTTTACTAATTATTGTTTAGTTATGTCAATAACTAGTTAGATAATAACAAATACAAAAAGTCTTGACCATGTAGGATTTTTATTAAATGAGTTATTTGAATAAAAGCGAAAAGTTAGGAGATGTAAAGTTAATGTCAAAATTGTTTCGCGGACCCCCGGTAATGGGTACGCGGACCCCAGTTTAAGAACCGCTACCCTGTATGATATTAAGAGAATTTATGTGAAGTGTAATTTTTCACAAATTTCAGGGTTTTGTAGGTATTTAATAAGTGTGAGAAGCCAACAGAATGCTGGCTGTCTAGGAATATTTTCATGATAAAAAGTTAATTGATTATCATTTTTATTCGTTATTTGAGTACTAAGAGCTTCCATTTATTTTTTTTAAACTAAATTTAAATAATTTGCGAAATTTAAACACAATAAAATTTATGTTAAAAAATCAAAAACAAAAACTAAACTAATTCAAACAATAGGTTGAACCATGGCGTATAACAGTAGGCAGAGGAGCGCCTGTGGGTGTCTTATACACATAAACTTTTTTTATTAAAAAAAAAAAAATACATAATCTACCTTAGTCATAAATACAATATATATAGCAATTAGCCTTAATAACATAACATTATTAGCCTTAATTTATTAATTTTGTCAAAAACGAAAAAACTGCAATATTTTTCTAAAACGCAATTTGATCAAAAATTCCTTTCGTACGTTTCCGGATCAGATCAATGTACATTACCTATAATTTTATCAGATTTTTAGTTTAACCCCTTTGGGTAAAAAGTTGCGGCACAAGAACTTTTGTAGCTAAATTCGTGTTAAAATAAACGATTTTTAAAAAACTACTTTTTATTTATTTTTTTATTCAAAGGAATGAACTTAACTTTTGTTCCTTAATATACCTATTAAGAGTTTTATTTTGATACCACACAGTACTAGATCCTATTATTGTACATTACGGAGATTTATTTAAGATTTTTAGATCAACTCTTCTGGGAGATAGTTTGGTGGACAAAAGTTTATTGACAAAGACATGTTTAGCAAAAATCCAGTAAAAAAATAGTTTTTCAAAAATAAAAAATTGCCTTTTGATCCAATGTGCATTAGTTAGAATTTTTCAGATTTTTAAATTAACCTTCTTAGCACTTTTTTCTAAAAATTAAAGTAAAAGTCTTTAAAAAAATAGTTTTTGTGCTTTAACGATTTATATAACCCCCAGAGATAATAAGCTACTTATACACAACTAACAATCTGAAATAAAATCAGTAACAACCTATGCGTCAAAATTTGCAGAAATTTTTATCTAATATTTTTAATTGTAGAAACAAATATTTTAAAAATGTTCAAATAATATATTTTAAATCTTAATAGATATATAAATCTTATCGAGGTGTATAACTGAAGGTGGGTATCAAACAGTATTTAAAGTTTAATTTCAGTATATTTATTGAAGTGTAATTTGTAGTTGAGCAGGTGTTAAATGCCGGGCACGTAATTTTATGTGGTACATCTGAGTGTCGGTCATCTGAATTTACAATATATTGATTCTGTTTGCAAACAAGTGCATTATGTTCATTGCCTCATGAAATAAAATTAGTTTTAGTTGGACAAGAGCAGCTAAAAGTAAAAAATCTAACTTGCAAGTACAAGCATATTAGTCACAAACTCGCATAGTATCAGTTACTTTTTAACTCAAAATATATTCCCATGCCTTCCTCCTGTCCATAACCAAATATTTTCCCAATCTCGACTTAACTTTAACTTTATTTCCATTTTTCTTAAGAAACGAAAAAACTAAGATGCCTTTGTCCTGTCTTGAATGACACAAACACTACAATTTGTTCTACTTTTATAGTTTTTCACAACTTCTATCGACATTCTAACAAAAATTCAACACTAGAACATATGTAATAAGTTCAAACAGTACAATATTTGACCACCAGACTGCGTATTCGAGCGTGTAAGTTCTCAATAGTGTGGGTCATATTTGTAATCAATGACTTTTGCCACAAATGTGTCAAAGGTCGTATAATTTTCTTATTTCTTTCAAAAATAAAACTTTGTTTATCCCCGCATTAAGAAATTTCTTTTGATATCTCCATCCGACATTTAGAAAGGTGTTTTTTTTTTAATGAATAAGCTTTAATTATTTGTATAATCTATTGTAGCTATTATCAGCAGTGGCTGATCCAGATCCTGTCATACAGGACGAAAAAGCAGAAGATAAGCCATTACAACCAGACCACAAATTGGTAGATAGATTATTCAAAAGTTTAAGTCTTTCTGATTTACCACCTGGAGTAATAGAGCAACATTTGTCCAAAGAGAAAAACCCACTGCTAACATTACCAGAACAATCCATTCAACCTCGGTCATTAAGAACTGGATTTGAAAAATGCGACAGTCATCAACCAACAAAACCAAGGTGTGCAGCAGATGATTGTACCCATCTAGAATACTGCGTTCGTGATAGAATTGTTAGGGTCAGTTGTAAACAGCAAAGTGGAAAGGAATATTGCGATATAAGAACAAATCAATGCTCAGATGACATAGATATGTGTTATAATTATTATGATTATTGTCCAACTGATAACCTTGATGAAGTTTATCCAGATTTATTAACATGCAATAGATATGTGTACTGCGGTAATAAAACAGTGTATCCATACCAATGTGGAGGTAATACAGTATTTGATTGGAAGACTCGTTCCTGTACGGATGATGTTGATTGTATTACTTTTAGTCCGAAAACTGGTTGCAGGAATAACGTTGGAAGAATGGTTGAACATCCTAATCCAAGGTGAGTACTCTCATACTTAACAATTTATTACATCAGCGGCGTAGCCAGGATTTCTTATAGTGGGGTTAAAAATTGGATATCCAAAGTAACGAATAAGCAAAACAAAGATGAATTAAAGTGATGATAAAAACAATGGAGGACGAATTGAAGACTATACAGACACGAAAATGGTTTGGGAGTTCGGTGAACCAAACAAGCGCGTCTGTGTCTGTCTGTAATGCCTCGTATATAATAGATCCATAGTGCATGTGCATTGCACAAACACTGTTCACTATTATGTTTAGTACGAACATTTGTTTGTAATAAATAGACAATATACACCATTGACACTTCTTCATGCTTGTGTCATGCACATGCGCTATGGATCTATTATAAATGAGGCTTTAAACTTTGCAAGCATAGAAGACATTTATTTAGTACTTACATAATTGCTTCGCAAACGTTATGGGTATTCAATATAATTAAATTTACTTCGTATAGTAAAAAATAAATTAAACATTCATATTTGGAATATATAAATTATTTTGTGAGATTTTAAGTATAAGATAAGTTATTTTGAGTATTTTAAGAGATATGAGATGTGAAGTGCTCGAAGATGTACCGATAACTGTCTTGTGTTACTAAGCCAGGGGCTGAGTAACCGTAACGGCCAGATGTTTTATGAACCTTTGGGATAGATAGTTTCTAAAAAAGGAAAGTGATTATTTGTAAAATATAAAACTTGTAAAATAACTGGGATTGTAAAATGAATAGGCTTGTAAAAATATTTTTTGAAACATTCTAAACGTGGCAGAGATATTCACGAGGGGAAGTTAGTAATTAGACCACAAACCGATGTTGGAAAGCTGAAAAAAGGGGTGAACTATTTCCAAAAGTGTCATTAGGTGGCAGCACAATCCAGCTTGATAACACTTAAGTAACAGTTGCCGTGTCCGTGCGCAATCAGAGTGAAAATGGCGATCGTGCTCGAAGAGTATACTGCAAAAGAGCAACGTGGTGTTGTACGTTTTTTTTTTTTTTTTTTTTGTGGGCAAAATGACTTCTTGCAAATGATATCCGTAAGGAAATGAATTCTGCTTACAGTAAAGAGTGTTTGTCGAGAGGGGTGGACGAGATAGTTCCAGCTAACAGGCGGGTTACAATAGAGAGTGTAGCAACTGCAATAGGGTGTTCTCATGGTTTGGCCTACAAAAAAGCATCATGGCGGCAAACGTTTCGCGGGTGATGACGATGTTGAACGAGAGGTACGCATGTGATTGAGACTGCAGCCCAAAGAGTTTTATACAGCAGGCATTGGGGCATTGATAAAGCGATGGGATAAGTTTATTAATGTTGGTGGCGACTTTGTTGAAAAATAAAACTTGTTTTCGGTTAAGTATTTCTTTGAGTATTTTTTGAATAGCCTTTTGTGACTTAATTACGGACTTTCCTTCGTAATTAATTCATAAACCAATACCGCCACAATTTAATACCTCGAACATTTCTTTCGAATTTCAAATTTTAATCAATTATTAGGTGTAGAAATGAATAATCCAATTTTTTCAGCTACATTCAAGGTTTATTTTAAAAGAAAGTAAATTAAATTGTTCAATCAAAGTATTCGCCATTGCTTTCTATAACTTTAAGCCATCTTTCAAGCAGTTGATGAATTCCATTTCAGAAAAATGTTACGTCTTTGGGCACGATAAAGTCGTTAGGCCATTTTCGGATCTCATCCACTGATTGGAAGTGCATATCGAACAAAGCGTGTTCCATCGACCGGAACAAGTGGTAATCGGATGGAGCAATGTCTGTTGAATACGCCGGGTGCTGCAAGGCGTCCCAGCCAAGACTCATTGTGGTGTCTTTTGTATTGAAAGCAATGTGCGGCTTGGCGTTGTCATGCAACAATTTCACTGGACATTCTTCTTTGCCAGTATACGGGCGTCTCATCTCATGTAGGCGTTTAGAAATCGTTTGCTGCATTACTTCCAACTGTGTTGGAAGCTCTTTTTGCGTTTGTGCCGAATTTTCAGCAAGCAGCTTCTCCAAATCATCGTTGTCGCACTTTCGAGGACCTCCAGGGCATTGTTTGTCGTTCAGACAGAAATCACCGCTTTTAAACCGCATAAATCAAAATGCGCATATATCGTACGATACAATATCTTCGCCGAGAAAGGAACAAATCGATTGGCACGCTCTTGCAGCATTTTTTCCTTGTTGAATTCGTAAAGAATGTGTCGGATATGCACTTTATCTGTTGCCATTTTCGACTGTACTGAATTGAATACTTTTGAAGGTTATGTTAGACTTTCAGGCATACCAACTCTCATTTTTAATAACGATATGTCAACACTATATAACAGCAAAAGAGCGGGAAAATCAAATGATTCTAAAATTAATTTCATAACTACTTAAAATAATTTGGATTATTCATTTGTACACCTAATACCTTGTGAATTTTCTCATAGTCCAGGAAATTGGTGTTAAAAATAGTGGTTTTGGAAAAAGTTTTGCGGGAGTCGAAAAAATCATATCTATACTGAACTAGGGGAATAAATTTTCTATAATTTATCTTTTGTTTTTTTTTTTTTGTGTGGAATGAACGGTGTCTCCTCTGGGGCACCGCAAAGTTGGTCAATATTTCGAATTCATGAAAAATGTACTTTTCGCCGCCAAACTAATACAGAAATTTCAATTCTGCTGATTTCTCTTTGCACGTCTTTCGAGGTTTTTTTTATTCGAAGTTCCGGCAAAAATTTTTATCGCAAAATTGTATCTCGAAGACCTATATTAATTAGTTGGACCAATTTCCAAAACTCCCGCCAAAACTTAACGTATTTTATGAACTACTAATGTACAGCTATACTAGAAAGTATTAGACCCCCCACGAAATTTTCCATATATAAATTTCTAAGATAAGTATTGGTATTAATTACTTCCTAGAATCAAAACAACCACAATAACAACATTTAGGAAGATATCCGACGATCCTGGAACTACAGGATCATTAGTGGGGGTACAAAGTATAAAAACTCGGTAATGCTTCTATATGACAACATTTGCCTTTGAGCTTTGTATGAACGTTTTGCGCTGTGCTTTTGAAGTTAAACATTTTTTTTCATCATTATTATTTAGTGTGCTAATTAATAATGCCAAAAACGCGCGAATTGAGTAAAGTGGAAAGAAGCCAAATTGTGATTTGGAAGAAGCAAGGACTTTCAATTCATGAAATTGCCAGACAATTAAAATTTTCTCGTTGTGCTGTGCGAACTACCATTCGACGATTCGAGGAGACCGGATGCTACAAAAGTAAGCCCAGAAGCGGGAGAAAAAAAATTACAACAGTCAAACAGGATAGAATTTTGCAACGCATGTCCCTCCGTAATCGCGGGCTAGCATCGAAAGATCTGTCCAGTCAACTGAATGAACATTATAATTTAAAAATTTCTCCTAGTACCGTGAGACAACGCCTCTCTGATGTAGCTCTGCCATAAATCCCGACGTGTTTTACAGTGGTTTAGTGATAGTGTGATTAAAGTTATGGATTGGCCCGCTCAATCCCCTGATTTATCCCCGATTGAGCACTTATGGACCGTTTTAAAAAGAAAGGTTTCCCAAAATAAGTGTTCCTCGAAAGAGACATTAAAGGAAATGATAATAGCTGAGTGGAATCAATTATCTATAGAAATATACCAGAAATAAGTGGCGAATATGCCCAGACGAATCGAAAGTGTTATTCAAGCAAAAGGGGGATTTACGAAATATTGATGTATATTTTTATAAATATATATATTTTTTTAATAACAATGTTCTGTTTTTATACTTTGAACCTTATACTATAACTAACAACTAGATAATTAAAATTGCCTGTAATATAGACCTGAAAATAAATGAAAACTAAATTTTCCTTAGGGGGTCTAATACTTCATGGCAAGGCTGTATATTCAGTAGTTAAGTACCAAATAAATGTCTTTTATATTTGCAAAACCTTGTCCACATCTATCGAAAGAACAACAACTTCTCGAACCTGGAACAAAATGTTAAACATTTTCTTAAACCTTTTAAAATCAAGCTGTACCTACTTGGGCAAAAAAAACTTTACACTAATTCAATTTGCAGATGGTACGTGTTTTGTGACTGGGGAAAACCACTTCTTATCCCATGCGATGGTTACAACTACACCTTTGATCCAGATTTAGGCTCATGTAGATTCCAATGTGGCGTCGATGTCTGGCCTGAATCAACACCAAACCATCCTCCCGATTTTCACGGTTACGGCAAGAGACAATGGCAAAGCGGAAGAAAATATCCAGACGATTTTGATAATTCCATTTACTACTCTTGTTATAAAGTTGGTAATAAGTGGGAGACCAAGAAAGAAAAGTGTCCTCCTAACACTTACTTTTATGAAAATTTGCAAGTTTGTAGGTATGTCTATGAGGAATAATTATAACTATAAATTTTTTAATAGTCAGAAGATAATAGATAATAGTAAATTAATTAATGACTTTTTCTATAAATTCTACTCCATTATTAGCATTTTTTCCCTTGTACACATTTAACATAATCAACATAATTAAACCAGATAAACGATCATCCGTCATAGGTAACGTAATAATAATTGAAATAATAGCATTTATAGGTCCGGGCCAGACCCGATTTGTTTGCACACTTTTTTTTATTTGGTTAGCTGT
The DNA here is from genome assembly GCA_963971575.1 of Liopterus haemorrhoidalis. NCBI lineage: Eukaryota > Metazoa > Arthropoda > Insecta > Coleoptera > Dytiscidae > Liopterus > Liopterus haemorrhoidalis. The sequence goes on from OZ020611.1 coordinate 191,102,700, forward strand.
CATCACTTATCAGTATTTGCAGTGGCGGATTTAGGTCAGTTAAGGCCCCGGGCGCAGAAAGAATATTGGGCCCCTCAATTAGAAAAAATTGATGTGAAGTGTGAATTTTCACACATTTCAGGGTTTCGTAGATATTTAGTAACTGAATAATGATTATTTGGGATGCCAAAACAAATTTTATGTCAAAATATTTTTTTATGAATTTTAATTCGAATGCCTAATAGCATTATTTAAGTTTCTAAATATGTGCAGTATTTTTTTTTTATATAGCAAGGTTCCTTAAGATTTTGATAATTGCACCTATGGCTTCCATTGGTTGCGTAAATCATAAGCCGCGCCCTCTGATTTCGTATACGTTCAAACATAGAATTAAACTATAATTTCAACACTTCCCACTGGTTATTAAATCTACGCTTTTAAAAATTAAATTCAACATTTACCAAAATATAACTAGAATTTTGACAAAATAATTTAAACAAAATAAAAATACAAAAAAAAAAAATACAGAAAAATTAAAATTGACAGGAATAGAACTCTAGTTTGCAAATTACAAAGCAACGACGAAACGCACTACGCTACGAGCGCTTACTTATGTACTGTGTTACATAGCGAATTTAATATTTAACATATTTTAGTTAAAAACATAAAAAATGCGTTATTTGCCGAAAACATAATCTGATCTAAAATTCATGTTATGCTATTCCGGTTCACACCAATGTACATTACTTAGAATTTTTTCAGATTTTTAGTTTAAACCATCTGGCTTACAGGATGTGGGACAAAAATTTTTTTGCACAATTTTGGCAAAAATCGCGTCAAAATATTTTATTTTGCAAAAATAAAATTTTGATCGTAATTCACGTACTAAGGACTTTCATTTGATACACAACTCAGAATATTAAAAAAAATATATTTTTTTCGATGAGCACATATTTGTTTATTTTTTTAGGGGAATATGTTTTTTAGATGTTTTAGTATTTTTCCTATGTGCGGGTCAAAGAGTTGTATAAGCATGCTAAATTTCAACTGAATAGCGCCCGAAGCCAAAATATTGGTCTAACTAACATAGTTGGAACAATATTGGAATATTTTCGCGGCACCCTGGAACACCATGACTGAATTACAGGGGCACCTCGAAAATATTAAAAATGTTTGAAATAATCACATTTATTACTGACTAGCTGAGGTTCCTGTACTTTATTTGGGAGTAAAGAGAATCTATTATAGGAGATCTCACACAGGCTCCTATTCATTTAACTAAAAATGTATTGAACACGAAAGGTTTACTTATTAAGGTTTCAAAGGTGAATTTTATAAAGGTTCATTTTCGTATCTGTATACAAAGATTTTCTCTCAGTCCTAGTTCATAATGAGTTTTTCAGTATAATTGGTATTATCTCAGTTGCTATGAATATTATAACTCTATTCTAATTCAATTCGCCTGTTTCTAGATACATTGTAAAGAGTACAGTAGCTCCGACAGAACCACCAACAAATATTACTGAAATAACTACAGAAATACCTCCATCTACTACAAAAACTACTGGAGAAGAATCGATTCCAATGGGTACTACATTAGAAAGAACAGAATCTTTAGAATCTACCTTACCTACAATCGAATATTCGAACTGAACACTGTCGTAAATTTAATATGTTTAAGGTGCTTTCGGCATTTACATTCTCAAAGCAAATAAATGAAAAATGCAAAATTATTTATTATTATTATTATTTCTTTTTAGGGTTTTGTTGGTATGACCACCAAAAAAACTTTATAACGTCACTCATGTGTCTGTCTGTCTGTTTTTACGGTAGAAATTGTAGCCAAACGGTTTAACATAGAATGTCAAAATTTGGCATGCTTATACAGCTCTTTGACCACATATAGGAAAAATATTAAGGGTACCAAAAACTCATCCCGAGATAAATATAAACAAATATGTATTAAATAAAATATTAATATTTTTTTAAAATTTCGAGTGGCATACCAAATGAAATCTCTTAATGCGTGGATCAACAAGCAAATTATTATTTTTGAAAAACCAATTTTTTTATAGCATTTATGGCAAAAATAGGACTAAAAACTTTTGTCCCACATCATTCAAAAGGGTTGATCTAAAAATCTGAAAAAAATCTCCATAATTGATGGGAATTGCAATAGTTCAACGGGAATTTTTGATCAGATTAGTTTTTTTTTTGTGCCGTCAAAATATATATTTAAAAAAATGTATTGTGTGGTATCAAAAGAAAGCTCTTAAGACGTAGATTAAGGAACAGGTTTATTAAAATCGTTTCTTTTTATACGATGTACGTAAAAAAAAATTGCTAAACAAGTTTTTGACCCGCCCCCTTTTATCCAAAGGGGATAAACTGAAAATCTGAAAAAAATAATGATAATGTACATTGAATAGAGCCGGAAACGTACGAGAGAGATTTTGAGAAAATAAATTTAATTCATGGCTAATTTATGACTAATAATGTTATGGATTTTTTGTATTTATGGCTAAGATATTGTGTCTTTTTATGAAATAAAAAATATAATAAAATAAATTTTAACAGCTGAGGACCGAGTTCCATGTGTAGACTCTACGCATATGAACACCATACTACACTCTACACCAGTGTTTCTCAACAGGTGGTCCGCGGACCACCAGTGGTACCCGGAAAAATTTTAGTGGTCCGCGAAAGTTTTTATAAATTATTTTTGCAGTTTTTTTTAAAATTTTTATGCACATTTTTTATGTAAATAATTTATATTTTGTTTATTTTCTGTAAATTTTCTGTGATTTTCTACAAATAAAATAAATGTATTTAGTAGCACATTAAATATATTTGTTTTCTTGCTAAAAATTAGCTAACAATTATTATTAGTGGTCCGCGTTAGAAAATTATACATTATACTGGTCCGCGGTGGGTTTTTGGTTGAGAAACACTGTTCTACACTGTAGTTGTACTTACTATTATACGTTGTGATTCAACTTATTGTTTGAATTACTTTAGATTTTTGTTTTTAAGGTATCAAAGAGGAATAAATCATTTATAGCAATGAAATACTAATAAATCAAATATCATATTGTTAATGGTGAGAAATACGTTTCTGAAATTGAAAAAAGACCATTTATCAATATATTTCTTATTAATCTTTGAAAACGAAGAAAATGCATAAAAAATGCTGGGACTTCTAGTAAATTATTTAAATCGTTTGAAAAAATTAAATGGAAGCTCTTAATACCCAAATAACGAATAAAAGTGAAAGAATAAATCATTTTTAGTAGTGAAATAGTTATAAATAAAATAACACATTGTAAATAGTGAATACGTTTTTCAATTTATTTAATATTAATTTTTATATTAAATGAAGACTTAGTTACGAAGCAAATGCAAAAAAAATTGCTGTGATTGTTTAAATTAAATTTTATTGTGTTGAAATTTTTGCTAATGTTTTAAATTTAGTTTAAAAAATTAAATAGAAGCTCTTAGAACTCAAATACCGAATAAAAATGAATAAAACACTTTTTATCAAAAAAATATACTTGGACATTCAGTATTCTGCTGGCTTCTTATACTTTTTAAATACCTACAAAACCCTGAAATGTGTGAAAAATTCACATAAATTTTTTATTTTAAATTATTTCAACTATAAGTAATTTTAATTAACAATTTCAACAAGAACAGGACTTCGGAGGTTACGCGAAGACGAACAGCAATCCAAGAGGCCAGCTACAGGTTGAAACTGCCCCCAGCTTTTAGAGTAGCGCCCCTTCATTGGCCCAAAATCACATCAATTGGACTATCAATTGGAGTTCAATTTTATTTACAGATAAGTCCCAGTTTAGCTTATGAGTACGAGGGCTACCTTTTAAGTTTTTACAAAAACTAAGAAACATTTTTTTTTTTTGAACGAACTGTTTTATTGCTTTTCAAAATGTTCGCCTTTAAGATTTATACACTTTTGCATGTGTTCAAACCGATTCTTGAAACATGTTTTCCACTCTGAAGTTGGTATCTCAAAAACATGGTTTTCGAAGGCTTCAACAGGTTCTTGAGATGATGAAAATGGCTGTGCACGCATTTTTTGTTTGACATTGGGGAACAAAAAAAAAAGTCGTTAGGGGATAAATCTGGTGAATACGGGCATTGAGACATTAATTCGAAGTTTTTCTCCTTCAAATAATCAATTGTTTGACGTGCTGTGTGGGAACTTGCATTGTCATGATGCAGAATGATGCGACGTTGTTGGTTGAATGACTTCTGGCAAACAATTGGCTTCAAACAAATTGTTGTATACCACACAGCATTAACTGTTCTCCGACCTTCTAAAGGAATAGTTGTGATATGTCCTGTACAACCGAGGAAACCAGTGATCATTTTCTTGAAAGTGCTTTATGAACGAACAACTTTTGTCAGTTTCGGTTTATCTTGGAAGACCCAAACAGTGGATTGTTGCTTAGTTTCCGGTTCATATGAATAAATCCAAGTTTCGTCACCTGTAACGATGTTGTAGACGGATTTTGCAGTGCTTAGATTGATTTTTTTTACCATTCCCTTACACCAATCAACACGAGCCTTTTTTTGAGTTTCGGTCAAATTATGCGGAATCCATCGGGAACAAATCTTTTTCACAGCTAAATATTTATACAAAATCGAATGTATTGTAGTCTGTGTAAAGTGGGTTTTACACGATTCAATTAATTGATCAATTAATTGAAAAAGTTGACATTCAATTAATTGATGTGTGTAAAGCGTAAAAATTTCGTCAATTAATTGATCAATTAATTGACAAAAAATTTGATCAATTTATTTTGAAAATAAAACAAGTTCTATTTTTTGTCAATTTTTCATCAATTTTTTAGGGAATTCTAGGTATATTTTTATCTGTTAAGATATTGCCAACTGTTTAGTTGTAGCATAACCTCGAAACGTATTATTTTTGTTTCGTTTTCAAATCTAACATAACCTGAAACGTTCTAATTTATCATCATCTAGGTTATTTCTTTTGTTTTTGTTCACAACTCGTAACTTTGTGAAGATTTTTTCAATATTTTCATTTTGATAACTATTTCAACATGTTTTACAGTTGGTAATGTAAAAATTTTCAAAAAAATTGATAAATAAATTGATGTGTGTAAAGTGTTGTTTTTGTTCCCAAGGTTACCAATAAATTTTTCAATTAATTTACAAAAAACTTGATCAATTAATTGAACTGTGTAAAACTAACTTTATGTCAAAAGATGCCTCTATCTTACGGTAAGTCACATGCCGATTTTCTTCCATCATTTTGCGCACAGCATCGATGTCTTTCGATGTCTCGACCGTCACGAGATTCATAACTGACGGTCTTTTCTGATGGCGCTTCATTACCAAAAGTTGAACGAAGCGAATCTATGCATTGTTGTTGAGTTAAGCCTTTACTAAAATAGTAAAAATCATCCAACGAAAACCTTCACGAGTAATATTCATTTTTCACAAACACAGTTTTTTTTAAACGCTCACTGCCAACAAACTTGTCGGTCAATTTATAAGCTGCCACTGATTTTACAATAACAAATGTCAAATTTTACGAATATAGTAATGACACATTTCAATATTGCCAACTAGTGGTCGTTTGTAAAACCATAAAAGGTAACTCTCGAACCAGATGGTAATGAATGTGTTTGGTGAAGACCTGGAGAACGATATGCTGACTGTGTAACATCACCAAGAACTCCATTTGCTTACAGTTTTTTTGTTGATCAATGTATAATATTGTCCACAAAATTATTTTTAAACCCATATCCTATGGGAATGGAAAATTCAAATAGGGTTCCTTGACACTTTAATATCTGGTAACTGTAAAGACAGGTTTTGGTAAATGATTTTAACGGAGCCTAAAGCCCAATGTTCCGCAAGCTAAATCCAAACTCGCAATTTCGATTCATTTACATTTAGATTAAGTTAAATGCGGGTATAAATATTTTTTCCACGTGCCTTACATAACATAGAGTTTGCGATGTTTAAAAAGAAAGGTGCCGTTACAATTGAAAATGAGTTCGGTGCGTGTTAAGTGTCGAATATGACCGGATTCTGTTTAATATTTAACAGATAATGATCTTGTTCACAGCAGTTCAAGTGACTTTTACTTTTTACTTTCTTAATTTTATTGTTTAACATTGTTATGGATGTTAATAATGTTTATAGCAAATTTAAATTTGCTATAAACGGGACTAATACCTGTTGCATAACATTCTTATATTATGTTTTAAAACTAGATGTTAAGTGTGTTGCTCAAATTAAATTCATTTTAGTTGTGGGTAAAGATTTGCTCGAGTTTAGCTCGTAAGTTACAATTGATAAATCGTTTTAGTGACGACATAAGTAATAAAAGGTGTAAGCTTATATTATTTAACAGAGTCGGTTCGAGGGTGCGGCGAGCGAGGCACTTGCCTCTGGTGATCAGTTGAAGAGGGCGCCAAATTGATGTAAAAATAGTAATGAATAAGAAGAAAAAATAAAGGAAAAACTAACTTATAATTAGTAACGTATTTCAGTTTTACGACAACGTCAAAACTAAAAATACAAATCCGGAATTCGGATAGTGTAGCTATTCGCCTGCCTAGAGCAGGGCCGGAATCAGGGCCGGCGCTAGGATTTGCGGGGCCATGTGCGAGAAGAGCAAAAAAAAGGTGCTCACCTCCCAGATCCAAGTGAAAAGAAAAAAAAAAGTCCTTCACCTCCCAGATCCGAGTGAAGAGTAAAAAAAAAGTCCTCACCTCCAAGATCCAAGTGAAAAGCAAAAAATAGGTTCTCACCTCCCAGATCCAAGTGAACAGCAAAAAAAGGTCCTCATCCCTAAGTGAAGACCATGCGCGGGGCCTGTTGTTGAACCGCGGGGCCTGCTGTTGACTGCGGGGCCATGTGCCACCGCACATGCTGCACATGCACCGCGCCGGCCCTGGCCGGATTTACCATTAAATTCGTTTCTTTTAACACGATTTTTGTTAAAATAGTGCTAAAAAAGTAGGTGTCCCGCACCCTTTATTTTATTGTACTATTATACTTTGTGATTCAAACTATTGTTTGAATTTCTTTAGATTTTTGTATTTCTTTTCTTTGTTTTTTTAGATCATTTATTGTATTGAAATACTAATACATCAAATACCTCACTGTTTCCGAAAAAAAATTAAGTTATTTATCAATAAATTTCTTATTAATCTAATGAAGAATTGAATAGGAAGAAAATGCAGGAAAAAATACGCTGCGATTTTTTGCAAGTTATTTTAATTTTGTTTAAAAAAATTAAATGGAAGCTCTTAGTACTCAAATAACGAATAAAATTGATTATTCAAAAACTGTTGATTTTGACGTGATTATAGAACAAATATTCCTATACATCCAGTATTACGTTGGCTTCTTACACTTATTAAATACCTGCAAAACCCTGAAATGTGTGAAAATTCACACTTCACATCAATTTTCTATTAATATAAAATTATAACCTTTATATTAATTTATCCGTTATATTAATTTATATTAATTTTGACAGCTAGATAAAGCTTTATATAAGCTTTACAACGCCGATTTTCGCGATTTATGTTGCAATTTTGAATGTTATATCTCGATATTGCAACGCATTTTATTTGTTTTATATCTAGATTTAGTTCAAAACTTTTATGCAATCAGGCATAAGTAATAATAATAGAAACAGTTCAGTTACTTGCCCATTAGTACTAAATGAAAAATCACGTAGTGCCATTTAACCGTTCCTATTATCCCAGTATAAACAGATATTACACAGCACATAACCAAACTGAAATGGTAGTTGGAGGGCCCATGTAAGGCGTCGAGAATTATGTAAATAACCAGTTAATAACCAGAGGGTTAATTACCCTGCTTTAATTATGGTTTGGTGGGGCGTGAGCTATGACGGTCCCACTAAACTCCATTCTTGCGAGAAAGGGCTAAAAACATCGGTCAAAATCTACCAGTAAACCGTGTTGAAGCCGATGGTTAGAGAACTGAACAGCTCCTTCTTCGCGGGTCACGACTGAAGTTTCCAGCAAGATTTAGCTCCAGCGCATAAAGTGAAGGATATGCAGCACTGGCTTGAAAGCAATGTAACGACTTCATTTTTCCTGCTGATTGGCCATCTGACAGTCATTACCTCAATCCCTTGGACTACAAATTGCGGTCCGTGCTTCAGGACATGGCCTGCAAGAACAGACCCTTATATTGATAGTGTCAACCGCTCCCTGGTGAAGGCAGATAGGGGGTTCTCTCTAGAAACCCTTTAGAGAGATTTAAGAGCTGTGTAAAGGCTAGAGGTGGTCATTTTGAAAACTCATGGGTGTTTCTTATTTAAAATAAATTGACAGTATTTGTGGTAAGACTAGGTGCACTCCAATTTTATTTCATTCACTTTTGTTAATACACTTTTGATTTCTGAAGTATTAATGCATTGAATTTAAATCAAAATACTGAACGCGTATTAAGGTGTTGTAGAAGTCGTATACACTGGTCTGTCTCTGAGTGTATATAGGTCAGATTCCCACGCGTGGAAGACAACGTTGAGTATGAACCACTCGAGTACCGTTGTCTTCCGCTGCGGCATCACCAGCATCATTAAAATATCACTCAATAACAGATAGGTCTTTAGTAGCGGTGGTCGGACCGCAAAAGGTAACGAACATAAATTCGGAGGTTTTATCGTGTGAATCTCAACAAGAATTAACACAAATAACCAATTAAAATTATTGTAATCCTGCATAATAACGGGATGTATTTAAATGAACGGGATAAAAGTTTTATTGCAAAATACTTTAATTCAAATTTAAGAAATATAGGGTTATTGACACTAATGCAGAAATTTTTATTGCTCCGTATTAATTGCATTATTCCGTCAGTGTTTTAATTCAATTTAGTATAAGATATCCAGTCATTGCACTTAAAGTTGAATGGCTCACAGAAAATTACAGATAGACCATTACAGTGGATAGGATATGCGATGAAGGTGAAAAGGTTTAAAATGGCAAAGAAAACTGTGGAAGGAAGGAACATTTGACGGGAATACTTTGTAAAATATTGAGATCAACTGACAGAAACTCTAGCGAGTAATCATAATACCTAATTTGTCTATAATTACTCTTACAAAGGTTTCTTGAAAAGATTTTTTTTTATATTGAGCAGACTTTCAACAGTCAGACTAACATGGTTTATGCTATTAGTTCACGAGAAACTTGTGAGAAAGCGCGGACGATCCAGAGGGGCCTTTGCCCTGCTTCTGTTATAATTTGATGAAGCAGGAGTTACGGCGGTACCACTTAGCTTCATTATTATGAGATTGGGGTAAAAACGTTGGGCAAGGTTTACTAGAAAACCGTGTAGAAAACGATAGTGAAACTTCCTGTTCGCTGGTCACCACCAGAGCTCTCAGAAAGATTCAGCGCCAGCTTATAATGCGAAGGCAGAGCAGCAATGGATTAAAGCATTTCTTGATGAAAGCAATGGAAGGTTTTTTTGAAGAAGCCCTTCGTAATTCTATAGACGCGTGGCCACAGAGACTTGAGCGTTGTTTAACGGCCAGAAGTGGTCATTTTGAAAAACTGATTATATATTAAAACTAATAAATTAAACAATAAATAAGATCTAATACACATACTCAATAAAAGAAACCTTGAAAGGACAAACACAAATTAGTAAGATAAAAGTCTGTACGAAAAATTGAGACGCAGGGTGATGGTAATAGGCTGTAAAGGGACTAATTACCATTGAATATCACAGAAAAAATAAAACAAATTAAAATTAGGTGCAAGACTTCACACATAAAACAGTTTATTCCCTCAGGAAAAGTATTAGCCTGTCCATGAGTACCTTGTTAGCACCTAACTCAACTGACAAGTCATAGCACAGCCTTAACCTCTCCCTGTAATCCTCGAACTGTACATACTGAATTAAAATCTGTAACACTGATATATCTGTGTTACATGTCTCAAAAATTAGAGGCTCTTCACCTCGAAGGAGGTGTCCAGGGATCCACCAACAGTGACCTACACGGAGACGTGCCATGGCGCTTTCTTCTCTGCCGTTAATCCTGCAGGAAGAACCCCATGGCTCAACTTCTCCCTTAATCTGTCTTAACTTTACATTTTGTATGCTGTTCCATTCATTTGGCTAACACTAGATATTTGAGATGACTATTTGCGTCATCTGGAAATATGAAACTCACATCAACTATAGGTCTGTGGGGGGCGGCTTTTGCAACTACATCAGCCGCTTCATTGTCTTTAATGCCATTAATGTCCCGGTATCCAAAATAGCTCTACCGTAGATACGAAGAAGGTTGAAGACTAGTGTGGTATGGGTATGCCATAAAGATAAACGATGCGAAAGTATTAAAAATAATAATTCTCCATATTGGACTAGAGTCCAATAGGAGTAAGGAAATACGTTGTAATTTTTTTAGTTTTCACCTAACGCTGTCTTTCTTCTCTCAAACACTCTCCATTCCGATCTAATCTCCAATTATCCATCTTCAAGGCTTTTTCTTTCCATTGTTTCATTCGCCTTCCATCTTTTGGGTCTTCTACTTTTCCAAAATTCAAAATTTTATTCTAATTTCTATTTTTGGTAAATATTTCATTTAAAATTTCTTATATATTATATTTAAAAAATATATTTCTTGATTTGAGACAGCTATTTTTCAAAAGTTATTTGCTGTCGTGAATCTAAGAGAGAGATATGTTTTATTTACGAAGTAAAAATACGTATAAAGTTGTGAATATTGTGTATTTGTATTTTATGAGGTAAGGATATGCATCCATATGCAGTTATTTATTTATTTAATCGATCCGTGTTCTCACACCTATGAGGCGCAATCGCCAGACTATAGTCACGCTCTTTATTATTTATTATTCATTCACACGACCAATATGCATATACACTGACACTAAACTGGAAATATTTTATTTAACAGTTTATTCTGTTATAAATATTTTTTCAATTGAAACTTGAAAGTTTATCCTATTGTGTCAGTGGAGGACTATTATATTTAGAAAAAAATAAATACATATTCAATACTACAATAAAATGGAAACAAAAAATTCGAATTTGACAACTTACAGAACACAAACAACTTTATCCCAACAATTTTTAAGATGGATTTGATTAAAGAGCAGTCTATCTGTTTGCAATTTTGTTCCTAACTTGAAAATACGGTGATGGAAAACTTTTTGAAGATGTTCCGAATCGAACAGCCTATTTTAAGTTTAAATGAAATTCAAGGTAGGCCGTCAGTTTCTATAACCGATGAAAAAGATATTCAAATTCTGGAATTCTTTTTGCCAACGGAGTGGCCGAGCGCATTGAATCGTGCAGTTTGGACTGGTGAAAATAGTCTGGATTGTCCGATCGGTAGTTCGATTCTCCGTTGGTGATATTATTCGGGTGAGAATAATATGTTACATTACTCTCATTTCACAATCATTCACCCCTCATCCAGGTGTAGTAGCTCGCCCCCTGGCATCGGCGATTAGCCTCATTGCAGAAATAGGCCGATGTAAAATAAATAAATAAATTTCCTCGCCTGTGGATGTCGATTCTTGGACCTCTCTTATTTCTTTCCATTTCTTTCTATCTTTGGCTAACACCACGATAAAATTGTCGTGAGCCATCTGGCTACCGGATCATTTCGCCGCCGGGCCATCTCGCCGCCAGCCCATCTCTTACGGGATTATTTTTTCGCGCTTTCATGTGATAATGGTGGTTCTTTTCTTTTTTCTACTATTTTGCTAATATTCAACTTAAACAAAAACAGTTTATCTGTAATATTACTTAGCAAAAACAAATAATAATAAGTTAATTGTAATAACTTAACCTGATCTGTTTGTAATCATCCGAGTGAAATACAGCCATTATATGCGAGTCAAATACAATATTATCAGACCAATTATGCTACTCAGTTACTATGATCATAGGAACTAAATCTGTCACTATGAGCAAGGTCAATTACTATCATGAATGAAAGTCATTATACTTTTTATAATATTTTATCTTGTAGTACCGTTACTACACAGTAAATTTTTACAGAATTGATCTGTACATCTACAACTATTATAGTTTTATTATTAAAAAATTAGTAAATCTATATATATAAAAGGCAGTGTCCTGACTGACTGACTGACTGACTCACTCACTCATCACCGCCCAGCCCGAACCCCTGGGCCTAGAAACTTGAAATTCGGAGAGTATATTCCCTTCATGACGTAAGCACCCACTAAGAAGGGATTTTTCTAAATTCCACTCCTAAGGGATGAAAAGGGGTGAAATGTGATTTCACGAATTCCTTAATATCTCTTAGGGCCGATGGGATATCGACTTAGTTTTTGCTTACAAGTATTACCCATACAAATGCCGAAAACCCAATTTCGGGATTTTGCCCTAATCAACCCCTAAAGGGGTGAACCTACAATCGGGGTGGATTATACATCCCGTTGTATTTTCTGTGTTCGTTTAGTTGCAAGATTACTTTTTGGCACATAGGTGTCTTTTTAAAATATCTCGAAATGGTATTGACAGTTTTTTGAAATTTCACCCCTAAAGGGTGAAACGGGGTGAATTGTAATTTTAAGGATTCTTTAATATCTCTTAGGACCAATAAGATATCGACTTGCTTTTTGCTTACAAAGATTACCTATACAAATACCAAATCACCAATTTCAGGATTTTGTTCTAATCAACCCCTAAAGGGGTGGATCTACAATCGAGGTGAATTATATATCCCGTGGTAATTCCTGTGTTCGTTTAGTTGCAACATTACTTTTTGGCACATAGGTGTCTTTTTAAAATATCTCGAAATGGGTAAGACAGTTTTTTAAAATTCCATCCCTAAGGGTTGAAAAGGGGTGAATTGTGATTTCAAGGATTCCTTAATATCTTTTAGGATCAATAAGATATCGACTTACTGTTTGCTTGCAAAGATTATCCATACAATTACCGAAAAACTTATTTCATGAATTTGTCCTAATCAACCTCTAAAGGGGTGGATCTACAGTCGGGGTGAGTTATACATTCCGTCGTATTTCCTGTGTTCGTTTAGTTGCAACATTACTTTTTAGCCCATAGGAGTATTTTTAGAATATCTCGAAAAGGTATTGGTAGTTTTTTAAAATTTCACCCCTATAGGGTGAAAAGGGGTGAATTATGATTTCAAGTATTCCTTAATATCTCTTAGAACCAATAAGATATCGACTTGCTTTTTGCTTACAAAGATTACCCATACAAATGCCGAAAAACATATTTCAGGTTTTTGTCCTAATCAACCCCTAAAGGGGTGGATCTACAATCGGGGTGAATTATACATCACGTCGTATTTCCTGTGTTCATTAGTTGCAGCTTTACTTTTTGGCACATAGGTGTCTTTTTAAAATATCTCGAAACGGGTTTGACAGTTTTTTAAAATTTCACCCCTAAGGGTTGAAAAGGGGTGAATTGTGATTTCAAGGATTCCTTAATATCTCTTAGGACCAATAAGATATGGACCTACTGTTTGCTTGCAAAGATTATCCATACAAATACCGAATCATCAATTTCAGGATTTTGTCCTAATCAACCCCTAAAGGGGTGGATCTACAATCGGGGTGAATTATACATCCCGTTGTATTTCCTGTGTTCATTAGTTGCAGCATTACTTTTTGGCACATAGGTGTCTTTTTAAAATATCTCGAAACGGGTTTGACAGTTTTTTAAAATTCCACCCCTAAGGGTTGAAAAGGGGTGAATTGTGATTTCAAGGATTCCTTAATATCTCTTAGGATCAATAAGATATCGACTTACTGTTTGCTTGCAAAGATTATCCATACAATTACCGAAAAACTAATTTCAGGAATTTGTCCTAATCAACCCCTAAAGAGGTGGAACTACAATCGGAGTGAGTTATACATTCCGTCGTATTTCCTGTGTTCGTTTAGTTGCAACATTACTTTTTAGCCCATAGGAGTATTTTTAGAATATCTCGAAAAGGTATTCGTAGTTTTTTAAAATTTCACCCCTATAGGGTGAAAAGGGGTGAATTATGATTTCAAGTATTCCTTAATATCTCTTAGAACCAATAAGATATCGACTTGCTTTTTGTTTACAAAGATTACCCATACAAATGCCGAAAAACATATTTCAGGTTTTTGTCCTAATCAACCCCTAAAGGGGTGGATCTACAATCGGGGTGAGTTATACATTCCGTCTTATTTCCTGTGTTCGTTTAGTTGCAACATTACTTTTTAGCACATAGGTGTCTTTTTAAAATATCTCGAAAAGATTTTGATAGTTTTTTAAAATTTCACCCCTAAAGGGTGAGAAGGGGTGAATTGTGATTTCAAGGATTCCTTAAATCTCTTAGGGCCAATAAGATATTGACTTGCTTTTTGCTTACAAAGATTACTCATACAAATACCGAAAAATATATTTTAGGATTTTGTCCTAATCAACCCCTAAAGGATGGATCTACAAGCGGGGTGAATTATACATCCCGTCGTATTCCCTGTGTTTATTGAGATATAAGGTTTCTTTTTGGCACATAGGCGTCTTTTAAAATATCTCGAAATGATTTTGACAACTTTTTTAAATTTAACCCCTAAAGGGTGAAAAGGGGTGAAATGTGATTTCAAGGATTATTTAATATTTTTTAGGACCAATAAGATATCGACTTGGTTTTTGCTTACAAAAACTACCCATGCAAATACCGAAAAACCAAATTTTTGATTTTGTCCTAATCAACCTCTTAAGGGGTGGATCTACAATCAGAGTGAATTATACATCCCGTCGTATTCCCTGTGTTTATTGAGATATATATGGTTTCTTTTTGGCACATAGGCGTCTTTTTAAAATATCTCGAAATGGTTTTGACAACTTTTTTAAATTTAACCCCTAAAGGGTGAAAAGGGGCGAAATGTGATTTCAAGTATTGTTTAATATTTTTTAACACCAATAAGATATCGATTTGGTTTTTGCTTACAAAAACTACCCTTGCAAATTCCGAAAAACCAATTTTTTGATTTTGTCCTAATCAACCCCTTAAGGGGTGGATCTACAATCGGGGTGAATTATACATCCCGCCGTATTTCCTGTGTTCGTTTAGTTGCAACATTACTTTTTGGCACATAGGTACCTTTTTAAAATATCTCGAAATAGTTTTGACATTTTTTTTAAAATTACCCCCTAAAGGGTGAAAAGGGATGAATTGTGATTTCAGGGATACCTTAATATCTCTTAGGACCAATAAGATATCGACTTGCTTTTTGCTTACGAAGATTACCCATACAAATACTGAAAAACTTATTTCAGGATTTGGTCCTAATCAACTCCCAAAGGGATGGATCTACAATCGGGGTGGATTATACATCCCGTTGTATTTCCTGTGTTCGTTTAGTTGCAACATAATTTTTGGCACATAGGTGTCTTTAAAATATCTTGAAATGGTATTGACAGTTTTTTTAAATTTCACCCCTAAAGGGTGAAAAGGGGTGAATTGTGATTTAAAGGATTCCTTAATATCTCTTACGACCAATAATCAACCCCTCCTAATCAATCCCTAAACGGTGGATCTACAATTGGGGTGAATTATTCATCCCGTCGTATTCCCTGTGTTTGTTGAGTTCTAAGGTTTCTTTTTGGTACATAGGCGTAATTTTAAAATATCTCGAAATGGTTTTGACAATTTTTTTAAATTTAACCCCTAAAGGCTAAAAAGGGGTAAAATGTGATTTCAAGGATTGCTTAACATTTTTTAGGACCAATAAGATATCGACTTGGTTTTTGCTTACAAAAACTACCCATGCAAATTCCGAAAAACCAATTTTTGGATTTTGTCCTAATCAACCCCTAAAGGGGTGAATCTACAATCGTGATGAATTATACATCCCGTCGTATTTCCTGTGTTCGTTTAGTTGCGAAATGATTTTGACATTTTTTTTAAATTTCACCCCTTAAGGGTGAAAAGGGGTGAAATGTGATTTCAGTAATTTCTTAATTCTTTTAGGACCAATAAGTTATCGACTTGGTGTTTGCTTACAAAAATTATCCATACAAATGCCGAAAAACTTATTTCAGGATTTCGTCCTAATCAACCCTTAAAGGGATGATTCTACAAATTGGGTAGATTATACATCGCTTCGTATTTCCTGTGTTTGTTGAGTTATAACGTTTCTTTTTGGCACATAAGTGTCTTTTTAAAATTTCTCGAAATGGTTTTAACAGTTTTTTACCTTAACAGTTTTTTACCTTAACAAATATCACCCCTTAAGGGTGAAAAGACGGAATTGTGATTTCAAGGACGCCTTAATATCTTCTAGGATCAATAAGATATAGACTTGGTTTTTGCTTATAAAGATTACCCATACAAATGCCGAAAAATAAATTTCAGGATTTTACCTTAATTAACTCCTAAAGGGGTGAATCTACATTTGGGGTGAATTATAGAACCCTTTTTATTTCCAGCGGTTGTTGAGTTATAACATTCCATTTTGGCATACATGTGTTTTGACAGTTTTCTTTCACTCCTAAAGGGTAAATTAGTATTTTTTTGTTAGAAATAAAAAATACATTTTTCAGTATGATGTAAGAACCCACTAAGAAAGGATTTTTTCAAGTTCGACCCCTATCTGGTGAAAAGGAATAAAATGTATTTTCACGGATTCCTCAATATCTCTTAGGAGAGATGAGATATCGACTAGGTTTTTGCTTATAAAAGTTACCCGTCCACATGTTTAGAAACAAACTACGAATTTAATACTAATAAGATGAGATATCGACTAGATTTTTTGTTACAAAGGTTACCCATACACAAGTTTAAAAACAAACTGCGGATTTTATGCCAATGAGACCATCAATATACCGTAGCGAAGCACGGGTTTTGCGGCTAGTTCAGTATAAAAACACAGAAATCCTGAGTGTCAATTGTCCAACCTTAGAACTAACGTCACAAACCGTCAGCTGATTGTAATCTACAACATTATTTATCGTTTTATATATTCTAACTTAATATAGATTATAATTCTAACTTATAAATAATATTCTAGTTATAAAGATGGGCTGGGTGAGGTGCAAATAGTCATCATTTCTGAGCATCAAACATTTAACTAACTTACTAATGGGTCATTCCACATCAAGTGGTCTAGAGTTCCCCACCTCACCAGAACAAGTTTTTGATGAAACTTTTTACACTGAATCTAACAATACCCAAGTGAATTCTGGTAAAGTTTAAGATCCGCCAATACCAAATGGTAGGTGGGCAACGTTGTTGAAGTGTCAATGGAAGAAACTGATATCTTGATAGAGTTTATACACCCACATGGTCCTGCTCATTCATTTTATTGGCTTGAAAAATAAGGTTTTGTTGGATGCCAGAACAACACCTCCATTCCGTGCTGTCTGCTGCATAGTCTTACATCATCTTGGCGACAGTATCAGTTTTCAGAAACTACTTGGGCAAAAGTGGCTTATAAATTCAATAAAATGCAATGAAGAAATGATACAATTCAGCTTGGGAACCAACAGAAGATACCCACTGTAGGCTTGGGAACCTAAGGTAAGCTGCCCAATCGTTGGCTTGGGAACCAGAACTAAGAGACTCATCCGTAACTGGTATTGTACAGTTATCGGGCGTGATCTCTATGAGGATGAGATTTCTGGTAGTAGCAATGCACATGGTGGCATTGCTACTGACCAGACCAACGTAATCAAGTATTTTCCTCATAAAAAATAGCAAAAGAACAGTTATATAACAAGTACAACTTGAAGAGCTGGCTATATTTGGCTGTCAATGTATACAATTACCACAGAAACTTCTATGACCTTTGACCCTTATTTTCAAGCACTGTTTGCTAGCGTTGAAAAACGAGGCCACCTGTTAATGGGGGGAGTCTGGAATATGCTCTTTCTGATAGACTTTGATTGAAACTGTTTCTGTATGACTCTTTTTGTAAAATCTGGGTGAAATAACCAATTTTTGACATTTTTTGTAATATCACAAAATTTATTATGAGTTGAAATGTATATTTGAGAACAGAGTTGTGACACAAAGGAATAGACAAAATTTTGCAGTGAAAGCTTCATTATAACAGGAGCTTCAAAAGGCTAAACTTTAAAAAATTTCTAGTACATTAATTTTTTTTGGCCCATTTTGAGGCTTTTTATCTATGCCAGTTTAAGAAAATAAATTTCCGCATTTGTTCCATTCAATAGATCATAAAAAGTTGTATTAGATCGCAAAGTTTCATTCGTTTTGCTTATATACCCAAGGAAATATTCTGACAGCAAGTTGCAAAAATTTCACAGGAATACTGCACATCCCAGCAAACATTTTTCTACGGGCCAGTACTGGTAAAGCACATACTCCCCGGCATTGAAAGTAATGGGCCAGTACCCCGGTGTCCCCGTGGCCGTTACTGGCCCATTGATGTATCAGTTGCCGGCCCAGCAACGGTAAAGTGCAAAATAATCGCATTAGTTGCAAGATTTATTTCTGATGGTTTTAAGTAAAAAGTATGAGTGAAGAAGAGTGCTGGTAAAGTACTTCGTATAGACGGAATGCGAAATACAAATGTGAAGTACATTATTAATACTGGCGTTGCACTTACTTTTGGTGCCAGTAATATACCAGCATAAAAGCAGTTTGCCGGCATTCGGCCGTTAGTTGAATGTTTGCTGGGATGGTCGCAGTATGGTATCAAACAAAAACCTCTTTCTCCCGAAGTATGCCACTGGCAAATCTTAAATTTTACCAAAATTAGTCTGAGCTACGTAAGGTTCAACAGACAAAATTTCATCAATATTCGTGACGGTAAGGTGGGGAACTTTTTAAAAATTAGACCACTTGACATGGAATGACCCTAATTAAAAACTTACAGTGTAAAAACGTTAATTTCTCTGGGTGAGCACGCATGTGCGTCACATTTTATACACTTCTTGCAATATAACAGCAATATGAATTTACAGTTGGACACGTAATGCATTTATTATTTGATGGATTTATTATTTGATAAATATATTTTCTGAAATACCAGTTAATTGGTAACAATAAATCGTAGTTCAAAACGTATGATTCGCGACGAATGCCTTCCAATTGTTAATTTGGCCGATAAATGTTAGACTTATCGAGAAATTGCTCAAAGCTTTGCTGCTGCTGTACATAAGTCCAAATTTCCAATAATATAATAGGTAACATCTGAACCAAATATTCATTGTAGGAAGGAATATTTATTATTATTTAAAATAATGAGTATGTCGGAGGAAAAACAATAAATGTAATTCACCGTGAAAAGAAAACCAAACAAAAGTCCCTCTAAAGCAACATTTCATTTGTTGATTTTTCGCTTTCATTACATTTGTGTTATTTCCACTGTCAAGATAACCACTGCTCTCGATTACAATTAAACATATTCATTTCAGAATAAACTCACTCTGCATAGTTTAGCATAAAATCAATTCCAACTAAAACTAATTGTCAAGTGTAGGATCATTATAGCATCCTCTGAAAGTGAAGTATTTTTGTTCTCGTGAGAAAGGATCGAATATGCGTTCAGTAAAAGTTCATTGAAAGTGTCAGTCGAGGGAAAAGTGGACTTGAGTGCTGTGAATAAGTGTTCTGTTGTTAACAGTACATTGAATGTCTGAACAGATGAATGCAAACGCGGCCAATCAACTGTAACATTGCTTGTTTGGCACTGAATAAAGATTGACAACATAAAAAGTATTTGTGACTGAAAGGACTCTAGTCTAATTATTTTGTGACACTTGTATCGCTTAATCAGACCAATTAAACCAGATAAACCAATTATTTTGCTGTTGCTTTTATGTTTTGTTGTAGATTGAAATGTTTTTCCAAACATCAAGAAGATACAAGAATTGATTAAAAAAAAAATTTTATTGGGTATCCAAGCCAAATGCTTTACCATTGCTATCTCACTTATTATTTTAGATAGTTCGAGTATTTTTAATAAGAAAATTTAACAATAGTCAAAAAAATATTTTAAACTTCGTTTTTAGGGTTTTATAGATATGACCACCAAAAAAATCTTTATAACGTCACTTATGTATCTGTCTGTATGGCAGAAATTGTAGCCAGGCAGCTGAATATAGAAAGTTGAAATTTGGCATTCTTGTACAACTCTTTGACCCACATACAGGAAAATTATAGAGTTCAAAAAATACACCACGAGATAAATATAAAAAATATGTATGTAATGAAAAATTAATGTTTTTAAAATTTTTTGATTGAGGTATTAAATAAAATTTCTTAATACGTTGATAAATGAGCAAATAATTATTTTTGAAAAATCATTTATTGTATAGATATTTCTATATATTTTTTTTTTGTGACGTTGCTTTAGTACATTTTATCCAAAAATGTACTACCTAAAAAATGTGTACCTAAAAAAAGCAAAGTTGGTTGATAACTTACAAATATAAGGAATTATTTTATTCATCAAAGTATGCACCCATATTTTCTATACACTTTTGCCATTTAAGCGGCAGCTCGTTCAGACCGGTGGTATAAAACCCTGGCGGATGAGAGTGAATGAATTCCTGGAAGTCCAGTTTTACAGCATTGTCGGAATTAAACTGTTTTTCTATTAAAAATTGTCCAAATTGCGGAAGAAGTGGTAGTCCCCAATGACTAGGTCTGGTGAGTATGGAGGATGATGAAGAAGTTCCAACTCCAATTCCTGTGGTTTTGCCACAGTCATTTGTGCAGTGTGTGGTGTAGCGTTATCATGCAATAAGATAGGAGTCGATCTGTTTACCAATCTAGGCTGTTTTTCTTTAAGTTTTTGCATTATTTCGTCCAGTTGGTTGCAGTATATTTCTGCTGTGATCGATGAGCCAGTTTTATTTATTTTTAAATGTTTGGTTTTTAAATTACCTGTACGAAATTTTGCGAACCAATTTAATATTGTCCGCTGCGTAGTAACACTAGAGCCAAAATACACTATTAATGTTTCGCGCAGTCTACGATGGCGTAGTTCCACGTAAGAACTCATACTAGTCTCATAATATTGCGAATTTCTGACCGTTCCATTTTTAACAAAATTGTTTTTTAAAAAAAGTTTTTGACATTTTTTAGAGCATACAACGATTTCTTTAGAGGGGAAATGTGTAACTATCAAAAAAAAAAAAAACAACAACAGTAAATTATAGGGCCAATGTCAAATAATAAGCTGTTAAAGTTGGCAATATTATTAACTACAAATTTTATCCTTGACGACCTGATACATGAATGCCAAATTTGGCCAGCATTTCTGCTGTATAAACAGACGAATGGTTGACGGTATAAGAGTTTCTTGGTCATACCAACTAAACATTAAAAATCATATCAAACATTATTTTCACTTATTAGATATCTAGAAAACCCTGAAATATGTGATTTTTCACATTTCTCATTTTTTATGTTAGATCCAAATAAAATAAAAACATGAACATCTAAACTTTCTAAAGAAGTCCGTGTGTACAAATAATACAACATTTTATTTTCGACGCAGATTATAATTGCAAAAAATCCCAGCATATTAAAAAAAGTAAATAGTAATAAGAAATTACTGTAACTTTTTTTAATATGTTTATGTTTATTTTTGTTTGGTTGTGTGTAATATAGCGTATATTCTATGAGAAAAACAACGAATCAGTCTTTGTAGAAAGAACAAATAAAATAGACGGAGCTTTCTCTAATGTACTGCAAAAAACTATTCGTTTGGGAGTAGATGAGGACAAAAAATCCAATCGCTCCCTGGCGTCACTGATTTATAGGCCCCGACGGCGTAAATACATGGATCTTGAATACGATACAAATAAAATTGTCTTTATATTTCTTTCGTAATATTCGCAATGCTTATAAGAACATATAAATCGAATAGGATAAAATCTGAGCGTCTATTGTATTTTATATCAACGTACTGAATATTCGCATAGCATGTCGAATACTACATAAGCAATCTATATCAAAATTATTATATTTCAGAGGCGCGACCAGAAATATCCTTTAAAACATTTCTGTCTTTGTCAGTCTGTCTGTTTGTCTATCTGTATGAGATCAATATAAAAACGACTGAACATATATTCACATAATTTAGTCAGGTAATTGAACAAAACAGGAATTCGAACATTAGCGAAAAAAACCTCTCAAAATGTTTATTATAAGGAGCGCGGAGGTAAGAAGAGGCGCCAACTAAAAAAATTTGAATATCTCACTTATTGTTGAAAAACGTAAATGACAAAAACTGTTTAAAATAAGAAATCAAATATTTTTTCTAGATCAGACGTTTCCGATGAAAACAATATTTTGCATAAAATAATGTGTTTTTTATACAATACATCGCCAAACCAAAGCGTTTTTTGGCTTTGTACTCGTACAGAATATCCAGAACTTTCTTGCCAAGCTCACAAATTTTTAATGCCCTTCAGTACCATTTATTTTCTGCTATAACAAGCGATGAAAAACACACGAGGTCTGTTCAAAAAGTATCACGAATTTTGAATTTCCGAGAGTTACGTATATTCGATTTTCGATTTTTTTGTGGCGTTATGTTGATACTCATGTCTCTCACTTATGCCGACAAGTTCGGCCATTTTTAATGTTCAGTTCATTTTTAACAGTTGCTTTCCTTGCACGTGTTTTCGATTTTTGCTTATACCAAAAAATGGATCAAAGAATCTGTATCAAATTTTGTGTGAAAAACAAAATCAAGTGCGCGGACTCTCGGAAAATTAAGGACACGCGGAAAATTAAGTGCGAAAATGTTCTCAGAGGGCCGAGAAGATGTGAACGACGAAGAGCGTGCCGGACGCCCGGGCTCGTCAACAACAGACGAGAACATTGATGAAGTGAAGAAAATAGTATTGACCAATCGTCGAATCACCGTTAGAGAAGTTGCTGAGGACCTAAACATATCGACTGACTCGTGCCATTCGATTTTTACCAATGATTTGGGCATGAGACGGGTCGCATGCCCAAACATCGTTCCTTGTGCGCGAATTTTTGGCCAAAAACAACACACTAATAATGCCGCAGCCACCGTATTCCCCAGATCTGCCCCCCTGTGACTTTTTCTTGTTCCCGAAACTGAAGAGGCCCATGAAAGGACGACGCTACGCTACGAGTGAGGAGATAAAGACGGCATCGAAGGAGGAGCTGAACAAGATCACAAAATATGATTTTTTCAAGTGCTTCGAGGATTGAAAAAAACGTTGGCACAAGTGTATAATATCTGGTGGGGATTAATTTGAAGGGGATAAAATAGATATTCATAAATAAATAAATAATTTTTGAAAAAACACAAAATTCGCGATTCTTTTTGAACAGACATCGTATACCGATCCTTGCTTAATACTGTTTAATCTTCGCCTTAAACTGACCAATATTGAACCGGATATTTCTACTCTGGTCAAAAGAAAACAGGTGCATCCTTCAGAATAATTACAATAATTATATATATATATATATATATATATATATATATATATATATATATATTTATTTATAATAAAAGTATTTACGAATTAAATTGATTTTATTACAATTGCACATATAGCATTGCATTCTATGTTTCCAAAATATTTACCTACAAAAAAGGTCATCACTAGGAGAATGTAGGATTTTTTTTTAAAGATTCGTTTTGCCAAAAACATTAGCCTACTGTACGCCACCATATTATCTACTACATACCGGTACAATATCTTAAAGAGATTGGAAACCTTTGTTCTAGATGAATTTATTCAGTTGGATGAATATCTGGGGACCTATAGGGAGATGCCAGCTAATATATATTATATAAACCTAGTCTTGCCATAAATAATGTAACAAGTTTTCAGTGAAATTCAATAAGATGCTTAAAGATATTTTAATTTTCTTTTAGCACATAATACATAGATGCATTTTAAACAAGAAACAATAATCATTTTTCAAAATGATAATTTATGGCCGTTACAGAACAATTAAGACTAGTCGGCCACTTGTCAATAGAATTATGAAGGGTTTCTACAGAAAAGCCCTTCACCAGGAAGCGCTTTAAATTAGCGATAGAGGTTGGCCTTTCCTGACAAGCTATATTCTGAAGCACTGACCAAAATTTGTACTGCTAGGTAATCAATCAGAGGAAAATATAAAGTCTGGCACATTGCTTTCAAGCCACTGCTACACAGTTTTCGCATTATGGGCTGGCGTTGAATTTTGCTGGATGTTTAGTTCTTTAACTGTCGATTTCAACACTATTTTTTAGTAGACTTTGACAACGTTTTTATCTTTTTCTCGTAATAATGGAAAATGGGAAATGAGTTAATAAATAAGGGACAAAACATTTTTTTTTTGGAGAAACCTTTTGGCGTATATCGCATTAAAAAATAGATTTATAAAAAATAAAAATTTATTGCTTTATCCCTGCATTTTTGATTTGATAGAGGTTTAATTTGATACCCCACTTAAAATTATTAATATATATTTAATTTTTCGTTGAATTAATATTTGTTTATATTTTTCCAGCAATATGTTTTTTTGAAGTCTCAATAGTATTCCTATGTGTGGGTCAACGAGTAGTACAAACATGCCAAATTTAAACTTTCTAGGTCTAACTGTTTGGCCCTAATCAGATGCATGAGTGACATAAGGGATTTTTGATACACCTACAAAACGCTAAAAAAATAATGCGAATTCATTAAAAACCTACTATCGGTTTTTCTACGATTACAGAGATTTTTTAGACAAACAGATTACGATAAAAGAACTGTAATATGAGAAAGAAAAAATTGAGGAGGACAGTATCTAGGATAAATTCTCTGCGTAGATACGTCAATCTCGTTTTGTGACAGTGGTGCTAGGCCGCTGCGTTCCACATAATTACAACTCTCTATTCAATGCCGTGCTTATTTGACGCCGTTCAATGGCCCCTCATTTTATCCGGCATTATATTTTCTTTCTTCCAACACCCAAATCATATTTTCCTAGAAAATGTTTCGATTTTAAAGTTAAGTCGAAATTTTTGTCATTTCTGCCGCTTTTGCCCTGTCTTACGGGTATTATTTCGCTGAATTCAACTCTAGTATTGTAGAACTCGTTATTACGGATCATTGAATTGTATACGCGTATAGCCTTTCCGACTGCTGAGTTATGACTGACCAAGTGCCGCGAAATAGCGTGAGTTTTGACTTCAGTGCTTACACGTGCTGGTGTCGTCTCAAACTTAAAGTCACAATAAGTCGCAGTAAGTATCATGCGTATATCTATAGCATATCACGTGATATTATTTCCATGTGTCTCTGACTGTTATACGCGTAGCAGTAAGCGAAATATAACCTAATTTCGTTACGCTAGATTTCTGATAATTGCCCATAACAGCTGCGGACAAGGACGTATTCTATGTCAAAATATGCCGATGTCATGAAACAAATGAAATGATTGCCTTTATTATAAGGTTGTATTTTTTTTACGTATTACTAAATTCATCTCGTTATATCGTGGTGCATGCTAACAAGTCTAATGTCTTGCAGATCCCGTAAGAAGGTATGTTGTTCTTTACCGCTACAATGGCAATTTAACGTTTTTCAAGCAATTTACCCGGACATTCGTGCAAAATTCAAGTACATTATATGACGATATGGCTCTTACTCAGCCCCGATCATTTTTAGTGCATATACGGCCGTTATAAGCATAATGCACTTCTTAAATTACTTCCTTCATCATTTCATGCTATAATGACACGTTTCACAATTTATTATCAATGCTTTTAGCTTGTGGTTTAAATTACTGATGATAGGTCGGGAATAATTAACACGTGCACTTCCAATGTAAGAATTATTATAAATATGACGCGGAGAATATACGGAAAATCATTAAAATATATAATATATTATCACTAGGGTCAGGCAAAAATATGCAACAGTACTTTAGTTAGGTGTTTTTCGATAAAAAGCGGCACATGTGTTATATGTAGAAATAAAATGTTAATATATATATTTTTAATGTGCCCTGCTGACAAATAGTGTAGCGTATAAAAATGTAATATATTATCAAAACCTGACCAATGGCAAAGGAGTGACCGGAATTACCTATCTCGGATATAATCCCAAAATAATGAGGTGTCGTTATTAAGATAAGAATTCATTGCGGTACAAGTGTTTTATTCTTTTGTGTTTTGCTGGTTTTTTGTTAAAAAAAAGTTAAAGTTTAAAATAGCACGCCTATGGCAAAAGTACCATTGCATATTTTTGCCGGAACCTAATTATCACTTTCTTTGTAAGTAGTTAATATTTAACCGCTAAAAAAAACAGTGATAAGATTTATATTTTAATTGATTTTGCATATTTGGCCCACGCTTTAATGATCAACTATTTTCTTAAATATTTATTTATATATTTTTCATAAATTATATATTGATAGCCCAATAACTAAGAGGTTTTATAAAAAATACGCGGACTGCGTGAATTACGTAATACCTAATAAGTAGAGAAGAGGAATGGCAACTAAGTTATTTCGTTCGCATTTTATACGGATTCTTATAATTAGATTTTCTTTAACTCGGCGATTCCTGACTGACGATGGTCTTGATTGAAGAGTAATGTTACTGTATTTTTATTTCTTGTAACTTGGATAAACGGCGATTGAAATATTTGATCTTGCCAAAACAATTTGGGCAATGTTTTGAATCGTTGCTGCAAAGTTCGTGGAAACAAAACCTTTATCATCACAATGAAAAACATTGAGTTCTCTAAAGAAATTTCGGCAAGTAACATCGAATGTGAAAACCAAGTTGATTCAGGGCCAATCTAAGAAATTTTATTAAATTGCCCTGGACCAATATCAGACGCTCTTGTAGATCGTCTGAAAGCAACAAATATTCGAGAAGGGGGTATGGTTAACAAAATTTAGTACAAACATCTGTTTAAAACTAAAAAATTCAGCCTAATTTCGGAGGTCTTCACCTTTACATTCGTTTTATCCACAAATTTAACCAATAAAATGATAGAAAAAGATGATTAAAATCATGAGAATACTCTTAGTTAGATGTTCGCATAATTTTGAAAGTTAAGTCGATCCGAAAATGACTGGAAAATATATATTAACACTCTCTGATCGTTTTATAGGCGTCCGATTTATCGTTTCGCACCTTGATACGAATCCTTATATAGATGTGTTAAGGGGGGGGGGTATGGTAGCAGCACATTTTATACCCATTTTCAAGATTTTTTTTTAGAAAACTGTTAATAGTAACTTGATTGGGATAATACCTACAGTAAAGAACAACCTTTGAAGAGTATCCAAAAAAAATTTTATTGAAAAATATCGAAAATTAAGCTCGTGACATGAATTTGAAATTTTCGTTCAAGACAAAGAGTTGATTTGCGGTGAGACACATAACTAATGACTGGATCATCTAAAACAAAAAAACCAAAAATATTTCGTTAGTTTATGAGTTTCTTGAGGTAACGCTGTCGAGTTTTTTCAAATATGTAGATTATTTAATTTTTGGTATAAGTTTTAAGTCAAAAAAAAGAAAAAAACGGAAATTTTTTTTTCGAAATTTCTGTTTTCAGTTGTAAAAAATTCCATAAAAAAAAAGAAAGCAAGAAAAAAAAATATCTCGACAGCGTTACCTCAAGAAACTCATAAACTAACGAAATATTTTTGTTTTTTTTGTTTTAGATGATCCAGTCATTAGTTATGTGTCTCACCGCAAATCAACTCTTTGTCCTGAACGAAAATTTCAAATTCATGTCACGAGCTTAATTTTCGATATTTTTCAATAAAAATTTTTTTGGATACTCTTCAAAGTTGTTCTTTACTGTAGGTATTATCCCAATCAAGTTACTATTAACAGTTTTCTAAAAAAAAATCTTGAAAATGGGTATAAAATGTGCTGCTCTGACCATACCCCCCCCCTTAAGACCTTATCACACTAGAGTTAATATTAACGTCTATGCTCTATTTTTTTAAAGAACGAAGTAGATGGCACTTCGAGTGCGGCCGGTTTCACACTGTATCAAATTAAAGTTTATAATTTAAAATTAAATAAATATTGCGGTATATTCAAATTTGACGTTTCAAAATTATGTTTTTAAAAAAGTTATAATTTAAATGTATACAATTGCTATTATTTTTCATTTCTAAATAAATTGTAAAATATTTTATTTTCAAATAACTAAAATAATGGAACTAAAATTTATTATTTATACAAACCTTTCACATATAGAAAATAATACTAATTTATACAAAACTTATATAATAAACTTATATATAAAACTTATATAATTTATACTAAATATATAAAATAATATTAAAAATCAGTCCGAATCGTCAGTGAATTCTTCTTCAATTCAAGTTTATATTCTTCAAGTTATAGTGTCGATCTATAACAAAAACGTAATACGAACGTAAATACATATAACAGCAACACAAATTATTAATATGGCGCTCGTTAACAGCAAATAATATGACAGTTGACAGCAAAACAATGGTTGCGTTTGGTACCAGAGGCGTACGTACATTAATTCATTTTCAGACGACTTCATTTTTAAATATTTCGAATATATTTTTCGACAGTATAAACTTTTCCACCCAATTAAAAACAAGATCGAAATAGCTCCTATCTTGCCAACACTTCGTTCTTAAAGAAAATGAAGTATAAATTTGGAATATTTAAGTTTTTGCAGTCGAATCGAAGCCTTTTGTGTGTGATAGAATGAAAAAGCAAACTAGGTTTTAAAGACAAGGCAAATGGAACATGATTCAATTCCTCTGCCTTTCTACCCAGGTTTTTCAAAAAACGCGTGCGCCAACTGGTGTTCTCTCGCTCTCAGCTGTTGCATCTTTGTGTATTGTTTCCGTTAAGATTAGTATGTTGTATAATTGTTATTTTAGAATATAATATTTAAAAAAAAAAGATTTTGGAAGAACAACTAATTAATTTAGTGAAACCTCAGAAATAACCTTTTCAAAAAACTGTCAACTGTTATAATAATACGATGTACGCATACGCTAAAAACCTAGGTTATTTTTTTACTATAACACATAAATGACTTCTATTCGAAAGCAAAAACTTTAATTTTCATAGTCTAGACGTTAAAATTAACTCTAGTGTGATAAAGCCTTTATGGAGGTTGACATGTAAAAAATTCATGTTAGATTTCAAGATAATAACGTTTGACATCAAGGTATTTGGAGCATTTTAGGACCTAAATTCGACTCGATAGTTTGAAAAATAAATTATAGTACTGAACAATCCATCCCATATAATTGACTCATTTTTATAATGTTATCAGGTCGTCAAGGATGAAATTTGTAGTTAATAATTTTTCCAACATTAACAGCTTATTATTTAACATTGGCTTAATATTTTACCGTTCTGTTTTTTTTTTTTTTTTGTTGGAAAGTTACTCATCTCGCCTGTTTAAAGAAATCATTGTATGCCACAAAAAATATCAAAAACTTTTTTTAAAAATTATTTTTCTTGAAAATGCAACAATCGGAAATTCGCACTATTATGAAGTATGAGTTCTTACGTGGAACTAAGGCCTCACAGACCGCTCAAAACATTAATAGTGTATTTGGCTCTAGTGTTACTACACAGCAGTAGGGATGGGAAAAAAACATCGATGTATCGAAAACATCGATGTTTGTTTTAAAAACATCGATGTTTTTACCATCGATGGTCAACTGGCGATAGTATCGATAAAACATCGATGTCTACTACCGATGTCGATGTTGAAATTCAGAAACTACCGCTAGAGGCGCTGAAATCTTAAAAATTTAATTTTTATTAAAATTAGTACACAAAATTTAAGCGCTATCTATTGTGATATAACAATACTAATAGTGTTAGTTCTTATTATTCTAGCAGTTAGCAGAAATTTAGAAAAAATAAGAAGAAACTTCTAATTTTTGCAAACAATGAGAACGACCAAAGATACCAACATACTTTTTCTTTTTGAGTCTTGTTGAAACTTTCCCAGTTGTTATTCCTCCAATCTCTGGATTTTTGTAAGTTGTCATTAGCTATTTTTTTATATATTGAAGTTGGCTTTTCCTGAACAAAATGATCAAAAGCTTCAATTAATCGGTAAAAGTAACTTGAATAGAAAATCTAGTTCCGCCTAAACCAAAGGAACAGACTTTATTTCAACTTAAAAAAGTATAAAAATAATTGTGTATGACAGTGTTATTTTTATGTTAAATAATATAAAATTAACATTAAGATTGCTATATTAGTATTGGAATAAAATCCAGTTAATTTAGAAATGTAAAAATAGTAAGGTCTGTTCCTTTGGTTTAGGCGGAACTAGATTTTCAATTCTAGTTACTTTTACCGATTTATTGAAGCTTTTGATCATTTTGTTCAGGAAAAGTCAACTTCAATATATAAAAAAATATCTAACGACAAATTACAAAAATGAAAATTGCGGTTAGTTCCGCCTAATCGTTTGGAATAGACTGTAGGTACAAATTAGGATTATTATATTGGGTATAATAATATTAATGTGAAATTAATTAATTAATTTGAAAGGAATATTTCTATTTCAAAATCTAATAAATGCTTTTTGTGTATTATGTGTTACTTTTTTCGTATTTTATCTTTACATTATGAAATAAAACCTATATAATATAAATAAATAATAGCTTTTTTTAATATTAATAAAACATCGATGTTTCCGATACATCGATGTTTTTTCAACATCGATAGTAAGCGCCGATGTTAACATCGATGTTAAACATCGATGTTTTGCCTTCGATGTACAACCCTACACAGTAGACAATATCAAATTGGTTCGCCAGATTTCGTACAGGTAACTTAAAAACAAAACAAACAAAAAAAATATATATATATAAATAAATAAAATAAATAAAAAACTGGCTCATAGATCACAGCAGAAATATACTGCAACCAACTGGACGAAATGATGCAAAACTTGAAGAAAAACTTAGATTGGTCAACAGATCGACTCCTAGCTTATTGCATGATAACGCTAGACCACACACTCCACAAATTACTGTGGCAAAACCACAGGAATTGGAGTTGGAACTTCTTTATCATCCTCCATACTCACCAGACCTAGCCCCCCCACTGACTACCACTTCTTCTGCAATTTAGACAACTTTTTAATAGGAAATCAGTTTAATTCCGACAATGCTGTAAAACTGGCCTTCCAAAAATTCATTGACTCTCGTCCGCCAGGGTTTTATTCCACCGGCCTGAACAACCTGCTGCTTAAATGGCAAAAGTGTATAGACAATATGGGTGCATACTTTGATGAATAAAATAATTCCTTATATTTGTAAATTATCGATCAACTTTTCCTTTTTTTCTACAAATTTCATCCTTGACAACCTAATAATATAAAGTTAATTTCAAAACAGAAGATTTTCGTTAACATTTGTTGGGCCCCTCCTATATTTGTAATACTGTTTTGATATGATGTTTTAAACATATAATTTTTGCTAAAATTATATGGTATAATCGCCAGTATTCTGTTGTAACTTAGTTCCTCTTTACAGTATAAGTAATGTCGGTACGCACTATAAATATAACTTTTCCTTGCCCTTGGTTATTAGAGTTTTAATACGGCATTTCGACATAAAATTATTAATTATCTGTTAAGTAAGTGCTATTATAAGATTATTGCACAGTCGATTATTGCACGCCTTTATTACACAGTCAGGTTATTTTATAGTAATGCATTTCTAATTATTATTAAATTTATTGATTGTCATAAAATTGAGTTCACTGGACTTTTCTACAACATATTTTAGGGTTGTTCAACTTGGTTATATCTTTTTAAAGACTACTTATAGGCTTATCTTGTAACACAGGATTAACAACCATGGCTATGTACGAGGTTTTATAAAAAATATATGCGGACTGTGCGTGTCTCGTGTCTAGGGCCCGGTTTTTTGAGGGGCCCGGTCAAACCGTTCACT
Source organism: Liopterus haemorrhoidalis (assembly GCA_963971575.1). Taxonomy (NCBI): domain Eukaryota; kingdom Metazoa; phylum Arthropoda; class Insecta; order Coleoptera; family Dytiscidae; genus Liopterus; species Liopterus haemorrhoidalis. The sequence goes on from OZ020611.1 coordinate 191,134,618, forward strand.
TTGAAAAAAAAAAAAATGTAAAAAAAAAAATAAAAGTTTTCTTTTATTTCACAAAATGTGTAAAATAATAAACATTTTACAGTAAAAAAATTATGTACTACTTGATGGTTTTGTAGAGCTGATGCAGTTAAGGCAATTCGCTCTGGGTTTAACCAAATAAAAAATGCTCTACTTGATATATCCCTAGATGAATCTCAGAAATGTTTTGTAAAAGTGGAATCTCGAGAAATAGCAAACAAAATTAATAATTTATAATTAATTTTATTAACAGTTATTTGGGATAAAAAAAAAATCCAGAATAAATGCAAGCAGTAAATCCTTACAAGATCCTACTATGCCAATCTCCTTTGCGGTAAATATTTTTGACAATTTATTTAATTACGTTAATAGTTTAAGAAGTTTACTTCCCGAAATAGAAGCGGAGTTTAATGCGTCAGAAATAAAAACTTATTCCGATTCAAAAAAAAGGTCCCGAAAAAGGAAAGGATTTTTTGATGAAGTTCATCATGATGAGGAAGACGTAAGTTCTTGTAGTCAGGGTCAAGAAGCTTTTAAACGAAACTTTTTTGTTTTTATGTGATTTGTGACAAAATATCTTTTGAAGTAAAACTACGTAGCAAAAGACATTGACGAGATTTTTAAAATATTTCATACATACTTAGATGACGACGTATCAATTAGATCTGAACCCTTACCGCAAGGTTAAAAAAAATTGTACAATGAAGACATTGATACTGAAGAATTGGACGAGGAACTGTTGCAATTTATGTTAATATGTAAAAGCCAATATTTAAAGTTGCCATCTGATATGCTAAAATTTATAAAGACCACAAAAATTGTATCCACATTTCCGAATATAGAAATCTTATTGTGCATATATTTAACTTTGGCTGTATCAAATGCATCTGGTGAAAGGTCGTTTTCAGTATTAAAACGTGTCAAAAATTATTTTGGAAACTCATTGAGCCAATCAAAATTAACTTCTTTAGCTATATATCGAACAAACTGCTTTGGACAATATCAATTATGATGAAATAATTGATAATTTTGCAGAATTAAAAGCGAGAAAAATAGAATTTTTGAATTGTCGTTTTTCCCTATTGGTTCTATTGGAATAAAAACTAAAATTTATTTATTTTGTTTTGTATTGAAAATTCTTTTTTTAATAAAAAATTAACATATGCTTTAGTTTTTTAACCACCCCAGGAACATTATTTGTTTATTTTATTTATTTATTTAATTTAATTTGTTTTCTAATTTTTTGGATAGTATTTTTTTTGGGTCTATTTCTTGTAGGGGCCCGGCAGGAAAAAAAATGTCTAGGGTCCCAAAATAGGTTAATCTGGCCCTGCTAGTAAGTGGAGACGGAAATGTCGTATTGATATGATGCATCTGTTATTAGTCAGTTGATTGCCACTGAGTATATTTTGCCAAGTTGTTTTGTTAGAATTTTATAATGGTGTTTGTAATTCGATTTATTTGTCTCATCGTTTTTACGGTCTTGTAGGTATAAGCAAAAAAATCCTTCTAACATCAATAATCTGTCTGTCTGTTCGATACAAATTGCACCCAAACGGCTGAACACAGAAAGTTGATACTTGGCATGCTTGTACAATTTTTGAAACAAATATAGAAAAACGATAGAATTCAAAAAAAAAAGAAATAATAATAATAATAACAGCTAGAAAAATACAGTGAATATCGTTTATTACAACATGTCGGTTTTTGCGACGAAATTTCAAAGTCCCTGCGTGAAATATATCTTTTTATACGTGAGACTTATCGCTTATAATGACATCGGATATTACGACGAAATTAATATAACTACGAAAAATGGCTTGAAATTTTGGTCAAATTATCTTTTATAACGACGTATCACCACTGCCTAACGCGAAAACGGCGGGTAAGTACTGAATTGGCTAGGGAAAGTACCGTTATGAAAAGGCAAGACGAAACGTGACAGATAAATATATTCATTCAGTGGTTAACTACGAGTTAAAGGTACGTCATCGACGTTGATATGGCGAGACGAAAAGCATTAATGTAAATTTTTCAAATATTGATGAAGAACTCGAGACGGAGGAGGATATAATGGAAAATGAAATTTAGGGGTCAAATCCGAATTTGGTGTCAGAAATAAACAACGACGATGTGGTAGAAACAATCGAGTTTCAAACACCTACTATAAAGGATTCATTTTCAGCTGTTGATTCAGCATTTTTTTCATGTTTAATCAAAATTTAAAAGAGGCTAATACAGTTTTTGCATTGCTACATTTGGAAAATATTATTGAAAAAAACTTTTTAGAAAATCAAAACTCACAAAAACATATCCAACATGACAGATTTTTTTTTATTAAAATTAAAATATATATACATATATATATGTAAGTATGTAAATGTTAAGTTGTTTGTAAAATAAGTTGGATTGATTTTTTAGGTTTTGTAACACTTGAATATTGTTTTTCTCTGAGAGGTTAATCTAAAAATCTGAAAAAATTCTGAGTAATGTACATTAATGTGACCCGGAATAGTATTACAGGAATTTTTGATCTTATAAATATTAAGTTATCGATTTTTTTGCAAACTCGTGCTTACAATATTTATCTGATTGATTGGAAAACTGGATAGCTATAGCTGGGAATTGACAAGGGTGCATCTCCAGCACGGTTGTCTCTCTAGATCAGGGGTCGGCAACATTTTTGTCAATAATGGCGCAATATAAATTCAAATGTTATTGAGGGCGCATAAAAACGTAAAATATGTAAACACTCGTGGTTCGTAAGGTCGTCTAATCTAGCTCTGATCGCTCAAGTCGAATCACCAATAGATGCGATGTGGATATTGGGCTCAGTATGTGTGTTTTTAGATCGCTATCTGGATATTAAGGGCGCATAAAAATCTAACCGAGTGCGCCACTCTTTTTAATAATAAATTTTATATGATAGATGAAAATATAATTTCCAGAATTATAAATTTTTCTCCGCGACCACACAGAATATGCTTTGCGACCCTATTTCGGGTCGCGACCCATAGGTTAAGAACCTCTAATCTAGATGGAAGCACGTAGCTTATTCTTTTAAAATTTATTAAAATTTATATTTTTTAGTATGTACCCACAATTTGTTATTATTTACTAAATACGTACAAAACCCGAAATGTGTGAAAATTTTCATATACATTTTTTAAGAAAAACCTAATGAAAGACGCTCTTCGATTATTAATAGATTATAAACAAATTGCGGATAAATTAATAACTCACCTTCGTAATGATTATATAGGAGTAAAATTTTGGTTCAAACTTGGAAAGATGGCGACAAAAATATTATACTTATGAAAACAGCTTTTGGTGAAGATGCTTTGCGTAGATCTGGGTATTTGCGTATTTTAAGGGGTTCTAGCGTTTAAAAATTTAATAAATAAAAAAAAAATAAAATAAAATATCGGATTGATCTACAATTTTTAAAATTACCGTGAATAGTTAAATAAAGCTGGCGAAACTAATAAACATAAATAAACATATTTATCTTGGGTGGTTTAAAATGGTTGGACGGTATAGGAGAAGGTGTAAGAAAGGTTAAGAATGAAGAAACGATAATTGTCTATTCACTGGACTCTTTATTAAGAGGAATATTTTGGACTATGAGGAAATCTACCTATAAACTTGAAGTATCTTACTTAATATTTACTCAACAGCCTGCTATAATAATAACTATAAAAATTTAAAACTTTATGCAAATAACGTCTTTTTTAAGTAAAAGTTTCATCTATTAACAATGTTTAGTAGTGTTTTTTTTTTACATGACCTAAAATATTTGCTCTGCGGATATCTGATTGCAGTTAAATTAGAATGTAAATAAACTAATATAAAAAAATCTAGATCATATATTATTTCCGTCAAAATATAATTTTATTTATAATTCATAACAATTTATGACATTTTAATATTTTGTTGAATGTGGAGTATGTCAACTGTAAAAAGTAGGTCCGACTAAATATAATGTTCGTATTATGGTATATTATGGCATCATTATGGTCAAAATATGTTCCTAGTAAAATATTCTGAAACTGGAACCCATTATTACCTCATTAGAAATTATAGCGTAGGAACTATGAGTCACTGATCATGTAGAGATAATAGAGGTTGATTGACAGAAAAATTGTGCATATGGCAGAGACTGTTAAGTTTAATGTAAAAGAATAGTTATTTGTGTACTATGACCAAAAAGTAGAGCTTATTGGCCAAGGTGCACATTATATTTTTTGGACGACCAAAAATAAATTTTATTAGAAAAATTAAATTTATTTATTTACATTGGATAATTTATGGTTACTGAACATGGTTATTACAACTATGGTTATTACAATTATAAATGTTTGACTGTCAGTCAAATGCGCAGCAAAGGGGTGGGGGCGCCGGGCCTGGGCGACTCCCAAGACCAGCAGATTACACGGCGCTGCTCGGGGAGTTGAAGATATAATTTGTTAACCACAACAGTAGTTAATTTTTAAATTACTTCATTGTAAACAACATTGGCATTTTTTTTTTTCGTATAAATAATTTTTTTTTTAAGAATGTCTACTCTTGATAAAGTGACAAAATTATTGATCAAGTGAAAATACATCACTTTCCAAATACAGTGGAACCCCGCCATTCGTCCGCCTCTCTACTCGTACAACTCGATATTCGTCCAACTTATTCAAGTAAAATTCAACTCGTTATTCGTACGCTTGCCCGCTATTCGGACAGCGTGCGGTCGGCGCCACGCGGTCGGCGATGACAATTTTTATTTATGTATTTCATGTACAGTACTGTATATTTATTGTTTTTATAGGTTTAAATAAACGATCATCTATGGATCTAGAACTGATTAATCCAATTTACATTATATCTTATGTGAAAAAATGATTCGTCATTCGTACAAATCGCCATTCGAACTACCTTCTGGAACGAAATGTGTACGAATGGCGGGGTTCCACTGTATGCTCCAACGAATTATATGAAGGGGAGCGTTGATCCTTTCCCCCTGATACATCGACTAAAACATTCGCCGAGTCCAATGATAAAACTGTTTTAAACAACTAATTACTCGATTCAGATAAGATAAAGTGGAAATCTGACTTCGGTATAATCTTCAGAATGTAATTTTAAAATGACACCTCAAATGTGAAATAGAGTAGAAATAGTAGAAATACTGTGCGATCATAATTTCTTGTCAGTTACATAACAGTAAACAATGAGTTTAAAAATATCAAAACTGTGTTCTAATCCACAGAACTAATGTTGTCCGAACTGAACAACAGTAGCGTATTCAAAGGGGGGGGGGGGGCACAGGCCTCCTCTGAAGGTCCGATGAAATGAAAATTAAACAAAGATATCATATTCGTACAGCAAAACAACTTATGTATTTATAAGTAACCCTCTCCCTGCTCTCTAAATAATCTTCTTAATCTTCTTAAACTGTATTGAAGAGAGAGAAAAAACGCTTTTTCATATAGGTACATTTATGATGTAAAGTAAATAATAAGAAAGATATTTTAAGATTTTAGTTTTAGGGTGTCCCTCCTTAACTTCCTAAATATTCATCTAAATGAAATACATAGAAATGTATTATCTTATTATAAACTATCTTGTCAAATATAATTTTGCTGTTGAGTCAATAATAAGGGATTTGTTTCAAATTTATTAATAAACAGTAAACTCCGAAACACCCCCTTAGAATAAAACTTTTTAAATGCTTTATAACATTTGAATTCTGGTTTTACTTTATCATCATACCAAATTTCGTAAAAATATGTCCAGCGATTTTTTCGTGAATCTCGGACAGACAGACAGACCGACAAACAGATAGACAGACGGACAGACAGACAAAAATTGATTATTTTGCAGATATAATCATCTAAAACGTTTAGGAACCAAATATGAGGCCGAAAAAAAAACTGATTTAGCCCCCAAAGCCAGCGCGAAGGTCGTTCGCGTCCCTAGGCAAGATATAATGCGACGGCCCTAGGCAAGACTTAATTCAGCGCCCTTAGGCAAGACATAATTCGGCGCCCTCTAAATATAATTCCATGGAGGTATAAGAAAAATATTACCGACCCTATTCGCCCAATGGTAAAAACGGCCCTGCTCTAGGCTGACGGATCGCTACGCTAACTGAATTCCGGATCGGTATTAGTGGCGTACGCAGGGGTGGGGATTAAGGGAATAACCCCCTCCCCTGAAAATTCGCAAAGAACTAAAATTATAACCGCATTTCAAGATTACTTGTCTTTCCAAATAAAATACGATGTTGTGAAAAATCCCCTCCCGAAATATTTTCTGCGTACGCCACTGATCGGTATTATTAGTTTTGACGTTGTTTCAATAATTCAAGCTACATTGTTAATAAATTGTAAAACAGTAAAGACGTAATTAATTATTGAAGTTAGTTTTTCCTTTATTTATTCTTCTTATTGATTATTATTTTTCATAAAATTGGCGCCCTTTTCTACGGATCACCTGAGGCAAGTGTCTCGCTCGTCTCACCCTCGATCCGGCTCTGTAGCCTCCAGTTTCATTAATATACCTATAGATAAGCTAATTTTAAATGTATTTGTTGACAGGTAATAAACTTTCCGTGACTAATATTAATTAGCAAACACTTAGTAAAATTATTATAAACATTGTATTCATATAAAATGAAACTGGTTTGTGAAGCGCTATGTCGAATGGACTCATAATAATATTTCAAACATCTGCCATAACTTTTCCTAGATACAATCTATCATCTATCTTTTATGTGAGCATAGTAATTCTTGTCCGGCGTATGTTCTTGCCATCGTAACCTGGTTTATTTGCAGTCAATAAAATTAATCTTGTGCTACCTCATATATGACATCTATATTAATGTCTAACACATCTCATAAGTCTATCGCTAGACAGTTACCCGTTTATCTGGCAGTAAGAAGTGCAGGAGGTCGTCAACGGTATAGCGGACAGATTTCACTTGGTTTCTGAGACACGTAATGAGGTAATGTTTAATTACTTTGGTGGTCTCACAGACTAGATCCTTAAACCACACTTCACTCAAATGGGTTCTACTATTATGTTGACCTATTTGACGTCTCAACTGATACTAAAATTTCACTGATATAAAAACTATAATTTTCTTATGATTGTTTAAATTTAGTTTGAATAAAATTGAATGGTTTATTTCTGAAACCACAAATCTTGTCATCTTCGTTGAAAATATAGTTATTAATATACTCCGGCAATAAATTGTAAGTAAAAAATTAGATATTTGTAAGATTATTTTAACAAAAGCACACTGGCGCTAGTGTTGCTGACGTCACTTTGAATACTGTCTATTAAAAAAAAAACGTATGAAACCCAGTGGCACAGCCAGGATTTTGTCTTGGGGAGGGCCTAATCAAATTTAGTGGGAACGCGGGCCGCCTACGGCCCTCAACCTATTTTTTTGTGGCCCATGAAGCGTTAATGAAAAACACTTGAGCTTATTTAGGGGAAAAATATATTTAAAAATGTAAAATATACTCTCTTCCTCTTTTCTGTTCATAAAAAAATTTCAAGAAACCCTTAGGGATATTTAAAATTCCGTCACTGCTTATCATTTTGTATGAAAAATAGACCGCGACCCAAATCAGTTCGACACATCTGATGTTGGATATTGATGTTTATATCAAATAATAATTCCATTATTTGTTGATAAAAAAAGTAATTGTTAATCCATTATCAAAAACTTTCATTTGATATCCCTCAAAATTTCACATACTTTTTTTCTTCGATAAAAACATATTTGTTTATATATTTCGCGGGATATATTTTTGAAGTCTCAATATTTCTCGTAATTAAGTTCAATTCTCTAAATCAGCTGCTTCGCCACAATTTCTACCGTACGAACACACTCATGTGATGGAATAAGGATTTCTTGATTATACCTACGAAAACCTAAAAATAACATGTAAATATGCATTTTCTGTTAATTTCAACACTAATCATAATAAAATATAGTTATATATTGTAAAATGCATAAGTTATTTTGTTGAAGAGAAGAAAATATTGATATTCACATTTATCTAGAAAATAAAACCAAATGCCGATTTTTAGAGCACGATTGTCTCTAAAACTACTCTTTTTATTATATTTATACTATTTCTACTCTATTTCACGTTTGAAGTGTCGTTTTAAAATTACATTCTGAAGGTTATGACGAAGCCATATTTCCACTTTAACTTATCTGAATCGAGTAATTACTTGTTTAAAACAGTTTTATCATTTGACTGGGCAAATGTTTTAGTCGATGTGCCAGGGGGGAAAAAGAATCAACGCTCCTCTTCATATAATTCGGTGGAGCATATTTGGAAACTGATGTATTTTCACTTGAACAATAATTATGTCGCTTTATCAAGAGTAGGCAATCTTAAAAAAAGGTTTATATGTACGAAAAAAAATAATAAAAATTCAGTATTGTTTACAATGAATTAATTTAAAAACAAATTTTCTCATTAACTCCCCGAGCAGCGCAGTGTAATCTGCTAGTATTGTATAAAAATTGTGCCAATTCTGCTCGCCCTGGGGAGAGCCGAAGCCCGTCGCCCCCCCCCCCCTTGGCTGCGCCACTGATGAAACCTAAAAACTTAATATTATCTTAGGTTCCATGCAAATTCATTTTTTTTACCAGTAATTCATAATTATTAAGAGCAAATGTCTGCCAACACTACGAATCATGAATTATAACGCAGAAACTTTTTCTGCGCTCTGCAACAAAAGGGACTTTCAAAGAAGCAGGAGAGAAGTGAAGAATTACAGCGTGAATTTTTGCACTAGACGATGCGTATATCTACAAATAATATAAATTTAGCATGAACTCAGTTTTGCTGATTTTGGTCGATAGGTGGTTTCTGAAAGAAACGATTAAATTATCTTTATAAAAGTTTAAGAACGAATTAGTAGTTATTGCCTCTATAATACTCGTACTTAATAACAGTACTAGTTTATTATCTTTGTTGTTATTTGGCTATATCTGCGGTTACACATCGCTGGTAGCATCTTCCGCATTTGTAAACACATTTTTAAGCACTTTTTGGAATTGCTTTTAGATTAATTTCCATTTTATTTTTTATTCCTTCAATCATTTTAAAATGGCATCCCTTTAACGAAACTTTGAGTTTTGGGAACAAAAAAGACATGTGGGGCTAAAAGAATAATTTCCTCACAAAAATTGTTGAACAATAAGGGCTGTGTGAGGTGGTGCGTTGTCGCGATGCAACATTCATAATTTACTTTCTCAGTTATAAGGCCGTTTTTTTATAAGTGACACAATTAATTGCTTCAGAACAACGGTTGACATAGGCCAAGAGAGGACAATATTTTTACTTCTTCTGCAACATCTCTGACAGTCAATCGTCGATTGGTACAGATTAATTGTGAACCTGAATAACCCTCTCGTCGGTTTTAGTAATTGTTTCTACCTAACTGATCTACAAGACTTCTTGATTGAATTTCTACCATCTTTAAAACTTCCAAATTACTTAAAATACGGACTTCAGTTCAGATCTTCTTCAAGAGCTTTTTGTGTTTTTGTAGTCGTATTTTTAACTTTAAAACAAAATTTTATATAGATACCAAATATAACCAAAGCCATATTTACAACTTCACATGGTTCCATAAAAGTCCATTTACAACACAACAATCACCAAAGTCACCAGATCTAGTAACGTATAGTCGGTTTCTTTGGTTTAAGTGGAATTAGATTTTGCACACTAGTAACTTTTTACGGTTGAATGAAGCTTTTGATCATTTTGTTTAGTTAAAGCTTACTTCAATTGTTAAAAAGCTTATATTACAAAATGAAATATAAGGTCTATTCCAAACGTTTCACCGGAACTAGATTCTGAAATCTAGTTTTTACTTTTAACGAAAGTTACATTCAAAATGGATTTTTTTTTTGAGAATTTACTTTATTTGCTTGTGATTATAATATGTATTTTTCAATTATATTCATCGCCACTAGCTCGAGGTCAGCCTAGGTCTCCTGTTTCCAGGTTTCAGGATTATATTTTCAATCTGTGACACATACAGTTTATAGCTAGTTGCAAACGACTAAGCAGAACCAGTAATTTTTATAGATATTTTTTACACAAATAATTTGGTATAGGCAGAAGTTGAACCCACGTCCATACCCTTGCTAGAGGTGAACGGCAAGTAAACACGTTTCAGATCTTGCGAGCACAGGTTTGTTACAGTTATATTATAAATATAATAATCTTAAACTCTATCGTGATATCTCAGTTGACGTTAAAATGATACCGAACAGTGATATTGTCGAAATAATTAAAGGAATCATGTCTTTCTAGACGATTTTTTTTTATATATCATATATTATTTCTGTTATGAGTCTTAACACAGATCCCAGAACCGTGTCGTGACATGTTTGTGACATAACATATAGCATCTAATCAAATAATCTTAAAATAGACTAAATTTAGGCTAAACGATCACTAATTGCCAACCGGCTTCTAACATAAAACATTCATTGAGGTTCGTCGCTTGAGGCAGCATTCACATTTCCTGTTACTCATTTAAATTCTACGTATTAGTTTTATAACTATTATGAATCTAGTATATTCTGAATGTTATAACGTGTTAGGGTAAATTGGTAATATTTTATGCCTTCAAGTTCCGCATTTAACATGTCAATAAATTATTGAAAATATTTTTTGCAGTTATTGGAAAGAATTATTAACATACATTCATAGAATGTTGAATCGGATTGCTAGGAACGAGTTAAAGTTTATTTCCTGTTAGGACATACCTAGTTTAATAACATTAATTAAAAATTAGTCATACTTTTATTCTAAAAAATTAAGAAAGTTTTAGTTACAACAAAGTAAACACACATTTTGTCACTGCTTTTTGAAATTCATGCCGTTGTCAAACAAAGAGATTCCACCACAGATAGTTAGTTAGTTAACATTTTTGACTCACAGCAACAATGCCTATTTGCGTCTAACACAGTCCATCTAAATGACTAGAGTATATATTCATCAACGTCACTGGCGCGATGGTCCAGTTTCAATTCCTTCAATCAATGTACATTTAGGAGTAATATGATCAGTATTACGTCCACTTTTTAGCGTACACAGAAAGGCATTTACAGTTTATAGCCGGTTGTGAACAGCTAAGCAGAACCTGTAATTTGTATAAATATTTTTACACTAATTATTTGACATAAGCAGGAATTGAATTCACATTCGTGCTCTTGCTTAGCGGTCAAATAGTAGGTACAAACGATTTAACGTTTGCAGTTAAAGGCTTGCTTGTTAGAGGACAGTAGAACCTCGATTATCCGGACTAGGTCGGGGATGAAAGTAGTCCGGATAACGAAAAATCCGGATAGTTGAAAAAAAAAGGTGAGGAGAAATAGGAAAGAAAAATTACGTACATTAAGCATGAATCTTTTTTTATTGATATATATTCGTTCAGTGAACTGTGTAATTTTTTCACTTTGTTTTTTTATATCCGATTTTGTGGAAGTGTCGACGCTATATATATCAGACCAATAACGTCCTGAGTCGCCTCATTTATATGCACTGATGATGTCTAATTTGTCTTACAACATACATAGTACAACACGTTTTCTTTTCAATGACATATCGATTATATTAAAAGAAAATATTTAAATCGCACGTCCAGACACGTCGACACAGCGAATTTGTAAAATAATTTCCTCGTTTAAAAGAATCCGGATAATCGAAAATTCGGATAATCGAGGTGCGGATAATCGAGGTTCTATTGTATATATAAAGAAAAATAAATTAAACAATAAATAAATAAAATCTTATATGCATACTCGATAAAAGAAGCCTTGCAAAGGACAAATACAAAAATAGGATAAAAAGTCTGTTCGAAAAATTGAAGAGACGCAGGGTGATGGTAAGATGCTGTAAAGGGGTCAATTACCATTGAATATCACAGTCTAATAATAAAACACATTAAAATAAGCAAGACTTCACACATAAAACAGTAAGTTCAATTCCGTCAGGAAGATTATCAGCCTGTCCATGAGTACCCTGTCGTCACTGAAGCAACTTACAGGACATAGCACAGGCCTAACCTCTCCCTGACATCCTCAAACTATAAATTTGAAAACTATTGTCCCGCACTCAACAATATATTGGATAGTTTTATTGTCTAACGCATCATTGAAGTCTCCAAGAGATATTTTTTTGTTATAACATTGTTTTTTAATTCGTAGTCGAGAATTTCTGGGGATATCTAAATTTATTGATCAGATTTTACAAATGTTACAAAAATAAATGACAGAAAGGAAACGAGAGGAGGAATAGAGAGGAAAAATGACAAAAACTTAAAGAATTGTTTTGTATATAAGAAAAATCAGACTCATCAAGAGGAAAAAGAATAAGAGATGAAATAGTATGAGGAGAAAACGATACACAAGCAGCTAAGAAAAGATAAAATAAAAAAAACCAGTTACAACATTTTCGGATTTCGGATTCAGAAAACAAAAAGTTTTGGTCGAGTTTTACAAGATAATGGAAAGCCCTAACTCCTATTAAATCACAAGAAAAGTCTCTATTTTAAAATATCTACGATAGTGTGTTATTTAGTTAGGAATACTCCTGAATTTTAATACGAACGAAAGAAGTCTCCCAATTAAGCTCCCCTTACATAGTTATGGCTCTGTTTTTCCTATTTCTGATTCCGAAAGCTGTGATTCATTCAATTAACATCAGAGGCGCTGCGTCCCACACGCAGCGCCTCTTTCCCCACGTTTCAGGGTATACATCGCATGCATCACATACGGGCGGCATTTTTGGTCAATTCTTGTATAATCCTATTAATAGAGGGTGGTCTTATGAATGTTTGCACACAGGCGGCTGATTCTCACGCGGCGATCTTGTTTGTTATAATATTTCTGTGATTTAATATTTATTAATATTTATTTATTCTGGGGAGTTGTAAACGGGGCATGCCCAACACAACAACTACATTAAAAAATAAATGGAATATATATTATGTATCTTTTAAAATTTTTATTTAATTAATTATGTTTGTATGTTAGTTACTAATTTTATAAATAAAACTAAACTTTGTAACTTGTAACGGAAACTCGGCTAATTCCATGATAAGGATAATATTGTGATAATGTGATATAAATAGCCTCACGAATTTATACGAGGCAGTTTTTCAGATTGAGGCAGTTTTGAATTTTGGTCTAATTTCGTGATAACGCACGTAATAACAAAGCGCGAATTTGCTGTGCAACGATGAACATTACAAGCTCAAGTACATACAAAATTAAGAGGATCCTATACTCTTTGCGCTAGGGCATCTATCGTTCCCGCCTGCTCCCCCCAATTCAAGGAGGCGTGGACGATATCACTGACAGTACACTCAGAATCATAACACACATTACACACATATTTGTTATTTTTGGTCTGAGATATCTTTCTCAAACCTCGTTCAACGTTCGAAAAAAAATTATGCGCTTTAAGATTGACAATACTTAATTAAAATTACGATATCTATTTGAAGAACATTTTAAAAAATCAATACAACAAAAAATAGTTTTTAAAAAAAGAAAAAAATAAATAAGCGAATTAAAAAACTTACCAAGAGATTTATAGGTACATATACATTTAGTGTTTAAAACAGTTTTTTTGGACTTTTAGCTTCCGCAAAAATGTCTATTAAATCTTCATACCTCATTAATCTTGCTCGATCGTTTTCAACACTAATTAATGTTAAGTCACAAAACCGCTGTTGTCCTATAGTACTACTTAGAAATTTTTTTATACTTTTTAACTTCGAAAATGTTATAGGAAATGTTAAAAAATAGTATAAAAGCTGTGCATTACATACCGTCGAAATTGGATAAAATCGTACTATAGTCTATTAAAAATATTTGGGCAAGTTCTCTTGTTCTGCAACATAATTGAATTTTGTCCAACAATGCTGATCTAAAACTTATTAATTTTTTTATTTTATTTTTCAAACTCTTTGCTTCGGATACTACATTTTTGTTATTAATTTTTAAAATAATTTCAGTCAGTTAACGATCTTAATATTTCAATATAATTAAATCTTAATGCAATTAACGAATCATACCTGGAGGACTTACCAAGGCGGACACAGTTTTTTAGGAGAACTATTCATCAGATTTACACTAGAACAGGAATCTGCAACCTTTTCACGTCGGGGCCGCATTTAATAACGAAATTTTACATTTTTTAGGTCGCGGGCCGCAATCAGTAACAAAATTTTTTTGGCGGTTTTAATTCCTTTTTTAATTTTTCTATTTTAAGATCTTAAGTTTTTGTTTACGTCGGTTTACATAATTTATGTCGGAGTAAAAACCCCTAATGTCAGATGCCTAATCAGCTCGGTAATGTGTTGACTACGCTGGATATGAAAAGAAAATATTATATTTTCCTACTGGTGAGCCTACGGGGTTCAGCCGTAAGCTGAATAATGACATTTACACAATGACGCTAGATGATGTTTATTGGTCTTTGTCATAAACATAGATTGTTGGAGCAAAAGAAAGCGATTGTTAAATGTGCTCTGCAAGTACATTGTTATATTTAAGAAATTCAATACCATTTTTACATTGCTAGAGTGATGATTAGTTTCTAGCGACAATATTCAGATTTCAAATTTTGGGTATGTGCAGCTTTCAGATGGTTCTCCAAACTATGGCTCTACAAACGTTCCCCGGGCCGGTTTAATTTGCCAGTCGGCTACTACAAGATACTCTTCAAAACATGTCGTATTACATCCTTTGCCTTATTATTATTCGTGTTATTTTTTATAAACTATCAATTAAAACAGCCTTAAGGGGATCCTACACTGTACACGCAAAGAAATCACTGTATTTATATTTCAGATAAAGGTTAATTATTATTTATGTGCATATGGTCTCAATACCTCTAATCTGTTAATTGATTTAGTTGTCGTCTGTTTAAGCAGTTTCTGTCAATCGCCCCATATTTTGGCTGCGCCCGAGGCAAAGTGCCTCCCAAAACCGGCGCCCCATTATTGGCCGCGCCCGGGGAAAACATCCTACAAAAGTTGCGCCCTATTCTTTGACTGCGCCCGAGGCAAAAGCGCCCCTACGAAAGTTGCGGTTGGTGGCGCTGTATTCCGGACGGTGTCCCGAGTCAGAGCCGCTTGTTGGGATTTTGCCGTGGGCGCAGCAAAATATGGGGCGCAACTTTCGTGGGGGCGCTTTTGCCTCGGTCGCAGCCAAAGAATGGGGCGCCGCTTTCGTAGGATGTTTTCCCCGGGCGCGGCCAAATATGGGGCGCTATTTTTGGGAGGCACTTTGCCCCGGGCGCAGCCAAAATATGGGGCGCTAGTTTTGGGAGACACTTTGCCTCGGGCGCAGCCAAAATATGGGGCGCCACTTAACCCCTTCAAATATAAAAAAAAATATTTATTTAAAAAAACACTAAAAATGACTTCCAACCCTTTAATGATTTTTTTTTTGATTTATTCAAAGGAATACTAAAATTAACTTAATCCACCCCTTAAAATACAAAATTTTAAATTTATTTTAAAAAACTAATATGTATATAATCCAACTCTAAAATACATTTTTTATTTATTTATTCAAAAGAACACTTAAATTTACTTAAGCCAACCCTTAAAAAACATTTTTTATTTATATAGTCAAAAGAGCACTAAATTTTACTTAATATAACTCTTAAAATACAATTTCTTTTTAATCAAATAATCACGAAAATTTTCTTAAGCCAACCCTTAAAATACAATTTTTTTATTTATTCTAATTCCCACCAAAATGTACTTAATCCAACTCTTAAAATAATCATTTTCAATTTTAAACAAAAGAAGACTCTAGCTCTTATAGTTATGGCCCAATTGTGTACGGCCCGAATTGTCCATCGCCCCAGTTGTTAATCGCCCCAGTTGTTAATGGCCCCAGTTGTGAAAAGCCCCAATTGTGAACGGCCCGAATTGTCTTACTGCCCCAGTTGTCTGGTTACCATTCTGATCTTAAAAATTAGGATAAATTAATTAAGAAGATTTAAAAAGACCGGTAAATAAATTATAAATGATTTTTTCCTTCTAAAATATTTTAAAATCTTATGTTTATACTGAAATAATCTATGAAATAAATCTTCCGAAAGATAATAATGACCTTGGATAAGTTTTGTCACTTTTCTTACTTGACTGTACTTGGGGCGGAGTTTTATAGATTCATACTTCTGTCCGCTAGAGGCAGCATATTTTCAATTAAAAAAAATCATTTTGACTATTCGAATTTTGCAGTACTACTAACTAATATAAGTCACAGTTGTGTATGTATGTGCAATCGACACATTAAACTTTGCTTGCATTGTGTATTTTTTTCATTTTTTTTTGTTTTTCTTTACTTTCAAATTGCTTACTTTGCAAGTGCAATTATTCATAAACAGGAAGGAATTTAAGAAAAAACAATCAACAGGATCAAAGATTTATATATTATCTTTACATATGTTTTTGTTAAATTTTGATCAGTTGATTAGCGTAGGTAAAATCCGACAAGTCCTAACATGTGTTTTACGTTCCGCGCGGACCGAGTATAGGATCCTCTTAATTATTATAAATGTAATAAATATAAAAACAACAGTATACATATTTTTTAAATTCATATTTACTGTAATCACAACATTAAACGTATTATCACGGTGGTAGTAATGCCTCGTTTATATAGTTCTATTAGTTATTGCATACCATATCCATAGAGATTTCACAAAAGGTTTCACTGTACTGAATTTTTTTTTGTAATAAACATAACAAAGTTATTAGTGTGATTTTTATGCTTGGCTGTGTTATGTATTTATTATAAACGAGGCTTAAGACTAACATGGAATTATCCTGGTTATCACGAAATTATACGATCTTTCCATTAGCATGAAAGTCAGCTTGGAACTACAATAAAATTAAAAATGTTGGGGTTAAAATTCACAGTTTTTTAGATGAAGGCTGTATCTTTTCCATAATACAAATGTTTTTGTTTTTATTTTTAATTTAAGTATGTTATTATGAAGTTCTTAATATCACGAAATTAACTGAGTTTCTTCTATATCGTATTTTCTCTTTTAATACCTAATTTTTTAAAATACATTAATTTTACCTGGCTCCATAATAACGGACCCTTCTCTCCAAATCGTCCGTTAAATAGAGGGTTTGCTGTATCTTCTTTCTTGTATTTTGCTTTTTAGGCCATCAAAGTGAATTGGTATTATAAATTTACTTTTTACGTATTTTTTCACATAAGAAAGTTAAATTATAACAAGAACAATAGAATTTAAGGTAAAAGGAAGTAAATCTACGTAAACTTTCAAATTTTTTGTCTTTATGACTCATTAAAATAAATTCATTTATTTCATTTAATATGTATGCCATGACACCAAAAAATGTCAATTGTCAGTAATCTAATTATATCCAAATCATCACCTACCTCTACAAACCCAACCAGAACAGACAAGTCCGTTGTATCGCTGGTAGTCTGCTATTAACTTAAGTAATGTTTTGTAGTCTAGTAGTGACTTAAGTAAAGGTGTGTTAGAGAAGTGGCAACGCAGCACTTACCTGGTCCTACCATTGCAGAGTGGCACATGAAACAAAACATCACAATCAGTTAGTCAGTTCATAACAACGAGTCTTGGTTAACAGACGTGCTTAAGTCAAACGGAAAGAAGTTTAGTTTGGTGTAACGTACATGCAACAACCTACTTAAGACGTGTTTCGTTCATATCACAGCTACTTTTGATCAACTGATATTGTTGAAAAGTGAAATTTAAACGCTGCAATAAGGTATGTACACATTTATTTTGTTCAATAATGCTTTTGTTATAATTTAAATATATAAAATAAGTTGTAAATATTTACTATCACTGCAGATTGTTTATTTATACGCACATGATTTAAACATGGGCAAAAGACATAAATGTGTTGATGGTAAAAAGATTTAAAATAAATAAGAATATTTATATACAAAAGTTGTTTTATATACAAAAATCAAAAGGCAAACCTTCAATAATACAGAACTAGTGAAGTAGGTTACATTTATAGTTTATGTATATAGTTAATTCATTCATCAATATGTCAATACTAGCTGGAGTACCCGTACTTCCTACGGATTTTGTAATGTACATTTTAACGTAAATGATAAGTGAAATATTTCAATTTGAAGAAGAACGAAAAATAATCGTTTCTTTATTCTACATAATTCTTTTGTATGTATTTTCAATGTTAACTAAATAATAAGTGAGATATTTCGTTTATAGGTAGCACTTCCCTATATCTTCCCAAATATAGCTCTTATTAAAATTTGCATTGAAGAGAAGAAAAAAAGTGATTCCTCACACACATTTTTGATGTAAATTAAGTAATAGGGAGATATTTCAAGATTTTAGTTTTAGGGTGTCTCCCCGTAACTCCCCAAATATTCATATAATAAAAAAAGTATGTACAAAAAAGATTAATTTTCTTATTATAAACATATATTGTTATATATATTTTTTCTGTTACATCAATAATAAGGGAGATATTTCAAAAGTTTAGCTTTGAAATGCTGGGTTGTCCTCCGTAACTCCCCTAATATTCATCTAAATGAAAAACATCATGAAAATAAAAAAAATGTGTTTTCTTATTATAAGCAATTTTTGTCATATATGATTTTGCTGATATGATATTTTAGGCTGTCCCGTAACTCAATATTCATCTGATTGAAAAAATATATTGAACAAAACATATTTATTAATTAATTAATTTTTATTTTATATATCTTTCTGTTAAATCAATAATACGGCAGATATTTTGAGCCTTTTAATAAACTTAATCCCGAAATAATCCACTAGAATAAAAAATTTAAAATGCCTTATATGCTATGTTCGAATTCTGGTTCTACTTTATTATCATACCAAATTATGTGAAAATATGCCCAGCTGTTTTTGCCTAGCTTTTGACTAGGGTAGACAGACAAAAAATTTTTTTTTGCGGATATTCAGCCGTATGAATAAAGTTGAAGTAAATGCTCATAAGTAGAAGGTAGAAGTAAAAGCATTTGCTTCGAGTAAAAGGTTGGAGTAAAAGCATTTGCTTCTTTTTATATGAAAAATGATTACCTTTTACTTACAAGTCAATGCTTCTACCGGTGAGTAAAAGGTCAAGGGGATGTGTTTATGTTGAAACCTGAAAATCAGTATTTATCAAAATCGTACTACTTCTTTCTGATTGCTATCAACTTTAAAAATTAGTCTATAAACACTAGCAAAACTGTACTGTGCTGAGTTCTATGTTTGACATATCAGTTTATTTTTATTGGTGTAAAGTCATGTACAGATTCAGGGCACTTTACACCAACACTTGTGAACATTTCACTGGCATCACAAATTGCCTATACATTTATCATAGGTTTTCCTTTACGATTGACATATTCATCTTCATGGATCTTCGGTTTTTCTATCCCTATATGTGTACAGTCAATGACACCAACTGCGGCTGGAAAACGGTATTTTCTTTGCCACATTTTTTTCGCCTCCACTAATAAATTTTGGGAAGTAAGAAATTTAATCCAGTTGCCAGCTTCTGCAACTATTTGATTAACAACACTGCTGACAGTCAGTGATACTGTGGATTGCTCCACCCCAAGGTCCTCACCGATACTTCTTTGAAATCCAAGATCAGCTAGATATCATAACAAAAAAAAAGTTACCTAAAAATATTAGCTAAACACTCCATGTTCAAAACGAAACTAACTTTTATGTCAGTACGACGTGATGAAGAACGATGCCTATAATGTTTCATATTTCTTAAATGCACAATATCCGCCATGGCAATTAGTTCACCACAACACTTTTTCACAAGTGAGTATATGAATATATAGATACATGTTTTTCGAAGCATTTGCTTATAATTTAAAGTAAAAGGTCTATTTTATTCATAACCATTTACTTCTGTCTTGAGCAAAAGATCAACAAAAAAGCATTTGCTTCTTACTCATAAGTATAAGGTTTTGCTTGCATTTTTATTCATATTGTTGGGAGGATTTGCTTCATAATTTGCAAGTAAAAGGTTATGGTTATTTTTATTCATACGGCCCATTGTCTTATAATCCCCTGATACCAAATACGAGGCAGAAAAATTTAAAAAAAAATCTAATATAGCCTCCTATTTTATTAATATAAGTAAAGGAATTTAGGTAACACTGAGGCGCTTTTTTGTGTTAGGTTAACGAATGTGATAAGCGGTTTTCTAAAACTATATGTTTTTAAATGTATAATTATTATATATGTGTTTGTTTGACATATCTCTCACAATTACCCATAGCTCTGGAATTGTGAGACACTGCATGGTAAACAAATATTTGAGAATAAATAACTTGATAAAAAGGGGGAAATAATTTCATACTTGATTAAATAAAATTGACAATTTAATGACCATATGAACTGAAAAACTATAATAACCTGAATTATTAATTTAAAAAAATATCCTTATTTTGAGAAAGGGGGAAATTAATTCATATTTGATTAAAGAAAATTGCCAATTTAAAAAAACCTCTAATAACCTGAATTATTAATTTAAAAAAATATATATTTAAAAAAAAAAAACAAATATCGATTAATTATTTCGGTAAAACTTTACTTAACAACCTAAAACTCCATTTTTTATACAACCTCAGTAGTTTTTGTTCGCTTTAAAGTTAAGAACAAAACAAATTTTAGTTCAGAATACTTTTGAAGATTAATTCGAGCCTTTCAGGTTCTTCTGTACTGAATTCTTTACTATCATAACCTAACCTAATGACCTTATAATATAACTAGAGGTTACAGGTTATTAAGTAAAGTTAAATAAAAAATAAGAATTTTTTCTCTTTGTCTGTCCATAGTTCACTGGTTTTGACAAACTCATTGGAGCTCTTATGTATTGCACTAGTTTCCAATTTTTAATTCATAGAGAACGAATTTAATGTTTATGTGTGGCATAATATTTTGGAGCAACGCCATATTTTTTTGAACGTACTAAAAATATGCTGTGCCTTTATTAATATTAGGGATAGTAACTGATATTTTCGGGATTTCGGGTTTCTAACAATTTGTATTGCTATTTTATAATTAGTTGTTTCTTTAACAAAATAACATATTGAAGAAATATTTATATTCTAATAGTCTAAATTAGTGAATCTTTAAAAACCATGATCACTGTTTTTGATAAAATAAATCACTATATAAGAATATAACTTATTGAATTTTTATGTAAGTACAATCTTGAGACACATTTTATAAATTACGATATTTATCATTACAAAAACTGATGGTGTGTCTTAATTTTTTTTAGCACCTTTTTCGGTGATCCAACAATTAAAAATTTTTGAAAAACGCTGGTATAAATAAACAGTTCTAAGGTTTTTAACTATACAGTTAAAAAAGTGAATTTTTAGCCCTTATATAATTGTTTAATGACCATATCTCCGACAAATATTGTGCCAGGAAAAGCTTTTCCGCCATATGCTTCAAAACAGTGACAGTCGAGTTGTCTCTATCACACAAAATTTTCATCCTGTCCTATTAAGTACTGTTTAACCTATACAATGAGAAATTTTGAACTTTTTTCTGTGGCACCCACTCGGAACAACTATTGTTTAAATTTTAGTATAAATAGAGTCTCTACTTTTCACAATTACTTTCTTATATTTTAATTTTTCAGCACATGTTATAAAAAGAAAATTTCAGAGTTAATTTTACTTCTATTTCCAAATTTTTTCTAATTTTTGTACTATACTTATACGACTGAAGATAATTTGATTTTTATAAATTTAAGTAAATTTTTACCGACCGCCAACATATATAAGGGTGGTATTGTGATCATACCGATTTTGACATTTCGAGATTTCGATGGATCTCGACGAATTGAGGTCCCTACATAACGTTTTGACTATTTTTAGCATGATGCCTCTCGGTCTATCCGTCCGTCCGTCTGTCTGTCTGTCTGTGTACACGTGCAGAGCAAATTCGGCTAAAAGGATTTTTATGAAACTGCACATTTAAGCTTTTGACATCAATGGCACGAGTTGATCAACTTTTGGTAAAAATCGGTTGACTAGAAATGGGAGTTTACAAGTGTCGATTTTAAGATTTAGCAACAGAAAAATATTTCGAAAAAAATTACTTAACAAAAGTTGCTATAAATGCAATAACTAATCACTTTTATTTGAGACATTTTATGATAAAACGAAAAATTTCGAAAAATTTTTGTAAATTTTTTTCAAGTATCTATTTTTTCATACTTATATGTAACGTTTCCATGGTCTTGATAAATAATATCTCTGTTAGAAAATATTAGGCCAAGTTATTTCTACTTTGCTGCAAGAATGTGTTTTATACAAGTACTTTGTGATGGCGGTCGGTCCTGTAGTGGCCACAGCTGATTTTTTATAATGAAAATATGTAGTGCCAAATATGTAATTGGGATATTGGCCCTGTTGGATTTGCCTAATGAATAAAATAAAATAAAATTGTGAACTACCCACCAACGTAATTTTTAGTCGATCTTCTGTTAAATTTTGTTAATACATCTTAAAAAATTGTTCATTACATAAATTTAAATCTCTAGTATGTTCGATAAGGAGACGCTCCATGGTTCCGTTTGGAATTCAACTGTACATCGTCTGGATGCAACAAAACTTGAATAAATACATTTGAATACATTTGAATTTATTCGATAAATATTATTTACATTGATATACAATATTACATTATACAATCTCATATATATTTTCCATTAATGATATGTCATTAGTCATAAAATAAAATTTTAATTTGATTTTTGGTAATCGTATGTATAAGAAGTATATATTTCTGTGAAGAGTTTATTGCGGAGAAAGATCATTTTAAAAAAATCGGTTGTACTATTCGTGTTCACGTCAGTGTCCTTTACTCTGATTTTTGTGAACTTTTCTGGGTTATAAGATGTTGGCACGTTATTTGCAGCATTGCATCAAAATGAAAAGTTTTTGAAAAACGACTTTTCGTCCGTCAATACTTAAAATTAATTACAGGATGAGGCAACACTTACGTTCTTCTTGATTATATCCTTAATAAAAAATATTATTCAAATAAAATTTATTCGGGGTAATGGGGCACAAACTATAGTGGTATCAAACATTTTTTTTCATTTGTTTTGCAAGGGGCACAGCAATTAATAACTATTTTTCTAATTACTCTAGACATATTATTTAACACAATATTATAGAGTTTTTTTTCTGTTTTCAACAGTGTAAAACTTTTATATCTTTCCATAACAACATTTTTGAGGAAATCGATTTTTTTTGGTCTTAAAAATAATAAATGACTAGTGACTTATAACAGTAATCTACCGATTGAAACAATTGCATGCATTTGTTTCCATTTTTTGCCAACAAATAAGTTATTTTGAAGGCTACAAAATGCGATTTTCTAAAAACAAATTGTTATGTAAAGATATTCCAGTTTTACACCGTTGAATAGAAAAAAAGTTCTATAATAATATATAAAATAATATGTGTAGTATAATTTGAAGAAAATTTATTTATTGTCATACCTTTTGCAAAACAAATGCCAATTTTTTATACGGATATTGTCTAACCCCCATTACCCCAAATAAGTTTTATTTGAACAATATTTTCATAACTCTTTTTATTAAGGAAATAATCGAGGTGAACAAAGTGTTGCCCCACCCTGTATTTATATATGCATACGATGTTGAATGAAATTTGGGACACAGGCGTCTAGTATTTAAAAATCATTACTTGCAAATATTAGTTCCCCTAATTATTTTAGAGCAAAACAGTAAGGCCCGGTCTTTCCACCTTCAGTTCAAGTTCCAGGTAACTATCTGACAGATAAGGTTATTTGTAACTTCATCTGCTGAATAAATGTCAATACCAGTCAGTGAATCCAATACGTCAGTCTCATTATACGTTAGATAACTATCCGATAGATACATTTGTATAGAAAGAAGGGATGACATTTGCTCAGCAGATGAAGTTACAAATAACCTTATCTGTCAGATAGTTACCTGGAACTTTAACTGAAGGTGGAAAGACCGGGCCTAAATGTATTATTTGGACAGAATTAAAAATTGCATATAATATAATAAAATAATAATAATATATTTTTTCAATTAATTAAAAATAATATGTACCTATACAAAATTATTACAATACACATATTTGATTTCACTATTATTTTATTTTATTTTTTTATTTACATTCTATATTCAGAAAAAATATTGCTAATTAATGATTGTATAATAATTAATTAATTTTGAAATAGTAGCTTTAGCAAGTAATTAATTGTTTTCAACTGTTAATTTTATGACAACTGTAGGTTATTCTAAACGTTAAGGTGGTATTAAACTAGATTTTAATTTTCTTAAGTTTACGCGAGATCACTTTTTAACGATTCAATGACGCTTTTGTTAAACAAAATGATTAAAAGCCTCATTCAATCGTTAAGAGTTGAAGTTCTGCTTAATATATATATATATATATATATATATAGACTACACCGGAGTGTAGTCAATTTCTAAGGCTTTAGAAAAAAATAGAATTTTTATAAGAACGGTCATTGCAATTACATAACTAGTGTAGGTGAATGCAATTTTTTAATTCTGAAGAAATATTTCATTTACAGTTTTGCCCTAAAATAATAGAGGGAGCCAATATTTGCAATGACTTATAATTTTTACTTACTAAATGCATATGTACCAAATTTCATTCAACCTTGTTTATATATGTTTTCTTTTTTTTTGTTAAATACATAACTATAGTCCGTTCAAAGGTTAGAAAGCAGTACAGAGCAAGTGGAGTAGTTTTTTTTCGTACTTTCTAATGGGTTCTCCCAATAACACTATCCTCTTCTTTATTGGCGAGGTTGCCAGCTGTAAAACGCACTAATAGTCTGAAAACGCGGTACAAATATTTTTTCAATTTTCTGTGACACTTTTTCTATTTAATTTCAATAAATTATCAACAAGAGAATATAAAATCACGCATAATATTTTGGGATCATTGAAATATTTAACACTTTTACAACATTTGGCAACACCGCTCCCATTTCCCATAAGAGCAATACTGCATTCTAACGGACCATATTTTTCGAGTGACTTTTTTTTCAAACTTAGTAATTTATATGCGAGCAAAATTTTAATCCTCTAGACAATTGATTTTTAAATTGTGGTCCGCAGACGTCCAGAGGTCCGTGGGTCAAGGCCTGGGGGTCCGTGGGTTTACGAGTCTGCGACCACCTCAATGTTCAAAAAGAAATAAATTTATTATAATGACTTTTAAATAATTCAATTTAAGCTATATGACTAAACTGATGACCAAACGTATGAATATATCCTCCAAATTTAAAAAATTACATTAATTAGACTAACGCAATGAACATATCAAAACTAAGGGGACCGCCAATAAAATCTGTATCTCAAAGGGGGGGGCTCTCGTGTTCTACAAGTTTAAGAACCGCTACACTAGGTCCAGTTTTTGGTCACAATTTCTACAGTAAAGACAAGAAAGACAGACAAATGAGTGACGATATAGGGATTTTTTTGTTATACTTACGAAATCCGAAAAAATAGCTCACCATTAATAAAGGTTGAATATACTTGTTGTTAAAAATTATTAAATGCTTATCGTTGACAGATATTTAAAATGTCGTTGATTGTGGTCACAAGATGTAGTGGGAAAATCCGGCTGTTAGAAAAAAAGAAATATAAAACCTACTCTACTGACCAATATAAAATATCCAGTGAATATAGCAATAAATTATAATGCTTGTTATATTCTACACATGTATGCAAAAACTAATGTATTATAATTATGACAAGAGTTCCGTATTAGGTAATATGAATCACATAATATTAATAACAAAATAATTGATTAATGTTTATATTTACAACATTACCTCATAAACTTTCAGTGTCAGTTTAACTACAATTAAAAATTTAGTAAAAATATTTTTTTTATTTTTACATTTACGAATGATTGTGAACATTTTTAGCGCGCATCGCAAAGAAAATATCAAAAATATTAGCTTCTTGGTATCATCAAGGTATATCATATATATATATATATATATATATATATATATATATATATTTAATAATGAAAATTTGATATCAAAAATACAACCTCGCCGGGAATCGAACCCGCATCCTAGAGATTACGCGTCTCAGTCCCCTGCCTTTTACAAATATATAATTATTAAAATTATATATTTGTTAATTCAAAATAATTTCATTGTTTATTAAATATTTGGGTGGTGTACGCACTGACTGAGACATTAGTGGTAAATGTGTTTTTCGATAGAAAAATCAGCTTCTCTTTCGTACATGAATTATGTATAATTGAAGTCACGACTGTCCACTGATATCAAAATGCAATTCTCATGCCTCCATGGCTCTGTGGCAGGGGACTGAGACGCGTAATCTCTAGGATGCGGGTTCGATTCCCGGGGAGGTTGTATTTTTGATATCAAATTTTCATTATTAAAATTATATATTTGTTTATTCAAAATAATTTCATTGTTTATTATATATATATATATATATATATATATATATATATATATATATATATATATAAGGTGGTATTGGTTTAGGTCTTAAACCATCCTCCGCCAGGTACTGCACTTCAGGCTTACCACAAGGTAGCACGTCATACGCGAATACCTGAAGGTGAAAATACACACTGCCGCATCCCAGACCCTGGAGATGTGCGGCAGCGGCTAGTGCACTACGCCGTTCGTCTTCAAAGTGCGTAAGGAACCAAGCAAACATGCATTTTGCACTCTGCAGACCAAAGAGCTGGAAACTGATCTGCAGGCAGGAATGATGTTAAGTTCCTGCTCGAAGGACGCCAAATTTATATATATATATATTACTCCCCCATAGAGCATAGGATTTTTACTGTGTATCGTCAGCGTACTATATTTCTTGCTAAAGATAATTTGTAACCTTGTTTTTTCATTCGCGTCTTTTCCTTTTTAACTGATTTTCTCTTGTGCTTTTTCCACGTCTTCTTCTATTATTATGGTTCCAGTATTGTCATCTCAGCAATTTTATTGTTAGGGCTGTTCTTGGCGGGGGTACAAAAGGTGCACCTGGGCGGCTAAACCCAGAAGCGGCCGGCTTCAGACCGTTTGTGTTTTGGCAAATTATCTGAATGGACTCCAAATATTAAGTTTCAGGGAAATATTTCCCACTTCTACAAAATTTTTAATTACTTTAGAATACATAATAGACAATGAATGAAGACAATCTTTGTTTCTTAATTTTTCTATTAATTTTTTTAAATTCTGCTTGTTAGTATGGCATCAAGGGTAAAATAGTTTTTCTAACGACGATATCACAGGAAAGGCTAAGTAATTTTACATTATTGTCAATAGAAAAAGATATTTGCAGGAATTTTTCTGTCAAAAATTAATGATTTCAATTTCAATATATTTAATACTTATAGCTGTCTTTGTTATGTATTAATAGTTGTGTATTTATATATAGAATAATAGATTCTTCTTAACTATGATGTGAGTTGGATGAATACCCAGTGCGTAGGTAAATATAAATGACTATTTATCCGGGGTTTATTTACCCACCCAAACAAAAGCAGAACAAATGGTAGTCGGATGGTGCGATGTCTGGACCATATGCTCCGACTACCATTTGTTCTGCTCTCTACAAAATTCCCTTAACGGAAAAAATTTCGCATGTTTGGACGATATCAAAATTAACCTCTACAGATTTTTCGAGAGCAAAGACGGAACCTTCTGGAGATATGGCATTATGAAATTGCCTGAGCGTTTGTCCAAAGTGATAGAAAATAATGGACTGTACATTTGATAATAAAAGTTTTTTTAGAATATATATTTTATTGAATAAAAGGTGTAAAAAAAAACTTATGTAACAACTCAATACATTTAGACAGTAAAAACTGTCTACTTTGTGCGTGTTGATCGCATCTATTTTTTTTATTTGTATAGTACCATGTTTTCCAGTATTTCTTAATACAAACACCGCATACTGCTTTTGAAATACACATACCAACAAAGATAATCATATGCAGTTCTACTTGTATATGAAAAACTAAAGTAAAGGAAAAATAAACATATAAACCACGGCCTCCTTTGAAGAGTAAGTAGTAACAACAGTCGAGTTTCACTCTGTACAAAATAAAAACAAGACTCACAGCTCTTCTCTCTACATTCGTATTTTCACTTTTTAATAATAACCTTGTATTCGACAACAGCATTCTAGTTCATACTAAAAACAATTTCCTTAATTTTTAAAAACTATTTATTAATAATAAAAAATTAGTTGTTAATATTAAAAGATAAACTTTGAGAAGAAACGATGGTTCGTGTCACTAATGGCCGGATACTTAAGAAAGAGTTAACTGTTTGAACTAGAGTTATGCCTAGTCCGAGTAAAAACAACTTACAAAAACATACGATTTTAACAGAGTTAAAACATTTAACTTTAACAACCGGCCATAAGTTAATAATTGGGAAATACTGTAAGTTAAATGCTTTTATTCCGGTTAGATAATAAAAATTAAAAAAAAAAAAATGATTTGAAGTGTGATTTTTCACACACTTCAGGATTTTGAGTCAACAGTTTTTTGATTATCATTTTTATTCGTTGTTTGATAACTTTGATTTCCATTTAATTTTTCATTAATATATAAATAACAAAAAATTCCAGCGTTTTTTAATTCTGCGTATGCTTCGTATACAAGTCTTCATTATATTAGTAAGAAATATATTGATAAATGGCTTAATTGTTTTCAATTTCAGAAACGTATTACTACATTAAATGATATATGTGTTCCTCTTTGATACCTTAAAAACAAAAATATAAAGTCATTCAAACTATAGGTTGAATCACACCGTATAATAGAATAATAAAATAACTGAACACTCCACTCTACACTCTCCAGTGTTCTCCAAACTTTTTCAGAATGGAGCCACATTATATATACATATGGTGGGCCGGACAACTTGAATTTAGCTGGGTTCTTGGCGCTTGATTTTAGAAACAAACTTACTAATAACGATGATATTATTAATAAAAATAATAATTTTAAGAATTGGGTATTATTTAGTTATAGTTATGTTTTATTTTGTGAATTTCTGATTATTTTAAATTGCTGTTTTTGTTTTAGTAAGCTTTTTAAAATATGTCTGCGGGATGGATGATATCTTCTTGCGGGCCGCATTTCTCCCGCGGGCCGTAGTTTGGACACCCCTGGTATAGAGTGTAGTGTGTAACTTGGTTCGTAACTATTAAAAAAAATTCCAAAAAAGACGCGCCCTATTTTAGCTATAAATAGAAAAAATCCATAACATTATTAGCCATAATTTAGCCATGAATTAAAAAAATAATTAATTTTGTCAAAAACTGCAATATTTTTCAAAAACATAATCTGATCAAAAAATCCTCTCGTACGTTTCCGGTACTTTTTTAGCACATTTTTTGCTAAAATCGTGTTAAAAGAAAATAATTTCAAAAAACTAGCTAACGTTCCTTAATATACGTCTTAAGACACATTTTTGGCGAAAAACAATAAAAAAAAAGATTTTTCAAAAATTAAAATTTGCATGTTGATCTACGCATTTAGAGGTTTCATTTGATATACCACTCAAAATTAAAAAAATGTACAATGGAACCTCGATATAACGAACCACTGGGGGTGTCCGATATAGCCGAATGTCCGTTATATAAAAATAAATTTTCTGAATAAGCGATTTGTTAACTATTAAATAGAAACATATTATAAACGAAAGTTAACATTCTAATTACACTTTAAAATTGCACTTTATTCGTCTTCAGATGATATGTACACTATACGCCCGTTGAGGAGAGTCGTCAATGTTTTTGAACTTCCTGGTTTCGGTGACACTGGATTGAAAAATGTATCAAATTTTGTTTGGATTTTTGAAGGTTGTTGTTACTTAATTATTAACTCTCTAAAATTGCGAATTCCCGCCCGCAACTCGGGAGATTCCTCGAGTGTGCAGTCACGTGCAGTTTACAATTGCTTAAATGCTGTCCGTTATATCCGAAGTTCGTTGTATCGAGGTCCGTTATATCGAGGTTTCACTGTATATTTATTTTTCTGAGTGTCAAGCGTAAACTTATTTCTAGCTGTATATTTAAAATTATAATTGATATGTTATTAACTAGTCGTCGTCGACCCGAGGTTGACTCTTGAAGAAAACAAAACTAGAAGCTACGTAAATAATATACTGAGGTGTGCATTTTTGATAGGCAACTATCAAGATATGGAAGACTTTTTTCTAGCTTAAAGCCAAAGCAGAATCTTATAATCTCCATGGGTATCTTGTATTTTGTTCTTTACAATGATATTTTCATTTGATACAAACATTATCTTCCTAATCTTAAATAATTTAATTAAATTATTAAAAATTAATAGAAATATTTATATACGATTAAAATCTTTGCACCTTTACCTTGGTTTTATGGCACAATAACATTGTTTTTATAATTGAATTTCAGTAGAATTTGAATAATAATTCACCAACTTTAACTGCACTGTTGGTATTTGACAATAGCACTTAATTTGACAAGTATGTGAAGAGAAATTAAAAAAAAAAAACTTACATGCTCTTAAGTTCATGGAATTACTTTCTTGTAACAATGATGTGAAAAATAAATTTTAAACATTTTTGTAATAAGAATCTTGGAAAAAGTTTACAACAGGAAAAAAAACAAGCAATTACATGATTTTGTAATTCACTTGTGAATTATTACAACTTAAGACGAAGCCGCACAAAAAAGCATCGTTTAACGTAGCATAGTTTAGGGCAAATTTACGACTGTTACGTGGCACTGCTTTGTTACATGCGGCCTAGAAGCCTTAAAAGAGGAATACCATTTCTGAAACAAAGTCATTTTGATGAACCATTCAAGAAAAAAAAAAAAAAAAAATAAATAAATAAAATAAAAAACTAGAAACATAAAAGTAATAAAGAGTAAAGATACGTGTAGACATGTTTGAATATTGGATATATATTTACATCATGCATTAAAACTTTGTTTATATCATTATTGAAAAAATTCCTCTCATTAACAAAAATATTCCAACTTTGAACAATTTTTCCACAACAGATTATATTAATTATGATATAAACCTTTGGCATATTAAATCAATAGCTTTATTCGCGGTTAAAGTTTCTTACAAGGTATCAACAGTTAAGGAATAAGTTCATGAACAGATTTAATACGCATGTCCGACTTGAGACGTATTTAGCTGGGTCCAGATTAGCGGGCCGATTATGTAACGTACCGCGTAATGTAACATGGCGTGTAATATTTTTCTATAGTTTGGACGGTATCACGTGTACAAGCTGATCGCATAACTCGACCTAAGCTGCTCTGTGTCGGTTTTTGTAGCGAACACAAAGGCGTTCGGAGAATTTGGTTGGACGCGTTCGAGGTAATTTTAAAACTCACGAGCATGTACGTTTGAAATAAAGTTTATTTAACCTAGAATCAGTGCCGGCTGTGGGTTTTGCGGGGCCTCGGGAAAACTTGTAAAAAACGTTACATTTGGTGTCAAAAACTTGCCCTAGCTACTAATAATTGTTAGAAATATGAAAGCGCGGGGCCCCTTTAAGCGCGGGGCGTCGGGAAAAATCCCCGAAGTCCCGACCTCTGAGCCGGCCCTGCCTAGAATAGATAGTAAATGTTAGTCAATATATTTCTTTAATTATTTTTCGACATGTTCGGCCAACAGTTTAGCTTCTTGAAGTTATTAATTAAATTCGACGAAACTAACAAAGCATATGTACTAACTAGAAGTTTTTGGTTTAAGCTATAAACAAATAAATATTCAATTATATTTATTTTATCAGGGTTAAATTTTTTCTTGAGAGTTAATTTTTTACTAAGGGCGGTGGAAGATCGACTAAAAACTGGCTCCGTTATTATTTTCATAGAATTCAGTTTTACGAAAATATAACCGCCGTTAACCTACAGGCACACGTTAATACGGTAGTCGGAGTATTAAGTTGCAACTGACATGCAACCTGCTGACTTCTTATAGGAATGGACTTAACTTAGGTTGGCGGCTCGCCAATGCGCGGGCGTTTAATTTAAATAGTGTGTTTGCATACTGAATGCAAACCAGTCTGCTAGTATATATAACAACAGGAATTTAATAGAGAGCACTCGGTGGTTTTGGTAAGTTATATGTTATAAAAAATATATTGTATTATATTATTTTTTCATTGTTTGTTATACGAGGGTTGTCTTTTATATTTCGGGATTTGAAATCAAAAACAATTATTTACCAGCAAAAGTGGCTTTATTGTTTTTCAAAATATTCTCCATGACCATCAATATACTTATGCATGCGGTTGAACCAATTTTCGAAGCATTTTTTCCATTCCGATTGAGGCTTTTTCCACTGCGATTGTCAAATTATGTGGGATCCAACGCGAACAAATCTTTTTGACGGCCAAATGTTCATGCAATAGTGAATGTATGTTGGTCCCACTAATGCCCAAAGATACCTCAATAACAGTTTTTTTTTTGTGTTTTTGTTTGCGTCCATTGATTGCATGGTACAAAACCCGTTTTAGATTAATTTAATTATTTTATTTTATATATTTAACAAAAAAGAGGACACTGATACAGGGATGGGGCAGGGGTGGCATAGGGGGCATTTGCCCCCCCCCCCATGATAGTTTACCTTATATAAAATATAATTTAGGTTGTTAGAAGTTTTCGAGAACAGGGGTCAGCAACCTGCGGCTCCGGAGCCTCATGCGGCTCTTTTAGAAAATTTTGTGGCTCTTTGAAAATGGGCTGGTTTTTATTTTAATATAATCTATTTTTTAATTTTCAACTTTCTGCCTATACTAGGGATGGGAAAAAAAACATCGATGTATCGAAAACATCGATGTTTGTTTTAAAAAAATCGATGTTTTTACCATCGATGGTCAGCTGGCGATAGTATCGATAAAACATCGATGTCTACTACCGATGTCGATGTTTAAACTTTGAAATTCAGAAACTGCCGCTAGAGGCACTGGAATCTAAAAAATTTAATTTTTATTAAAATTAGTACACAAAATATAAGCGCCATCTATTGTGTTATAACAATACTAATAGTGTTAGTTCTTATTCTTCTTAGCAGTTAGCAGAATACGAAAAAATAAGAAGAAACTTTTAATTTTTGCAAATAATGCGAACGACCAACGACGACAACACACTTTTTCTTTTTGAGTCTTGTTGACACTTTCCCAGTTGTTATTCCTCCAATTCCTGGATTTTTGTAAGTTGTCATTAGCTATTTTTTTATATATTGAAGTTGGCTTTTCCTGAACAAAATTATCGAAAGCTTCAATTAATCAGTAAAAGTAACTAGAATTGAAAATCTAGTTCCGCCTAAACCAAAGAAGCAGACTTTATTTCAACTTAAAAAAGTATAAAAATAATTGTGTATGACAGTGTTATTTTTATGTTAAATAATATAAAATTAACATTAAGATTACTATATTAGTATTGAAATAAAATCCAATATTTCATTTTAGAAATGTAAAAATAATAAGGTCTGTTCCTTTGGTTCAGGCGGAACTAGATTTTCAATTCTAGTTACCTTTACCGATTGATTGAAGCTTTTGATCATTTTGTTCAGGAAAAGTCAACTTCAATATATAAAAAAATATCTAATGACAAATTACAAAAATGAAAATTGCGGTTAGTTCCGCCTAATCGTTTGGAATAGACTGTAGGTACAAATTAGGATTATTATATTGGGTATAATAATATTAATGTGAAATTAATTACTATTAAAAAGGAATATTTCTATTTCAAAATCTAATAAATGCTTTTTGTATATTACGTGTTACTTTTTTCGTATTTTATCTTTACATTATTAAATAAAACCTATATAATATAAATAAATAGCTTTTTTTAATATTAATAAAACATCGATGTTTCCGATACATCGATGTTTTTCCTTCGATGTTTTTTCAACATCGATAGTAAGGCGCCGATGTTAACATCGATGCTGAACATCGATGTTCTGCCTTCGATTTACAACCCTAGCCTGTACTATACAGGTTTTGTATTTTTTAGAATGTTTTACGGTGCAATTCACGCCCGGTTATTCCCCGAGTTACTGCATATTTCCTTTTAGAAGAAGTTATTTGTTTCGAAAAAAAGTTATCTGTATTTGTGAATGATTTACGTGCAAAAACATTTTTACATTTTATTAATTTACAAAAACATGCTATTAATGCTTTTTTTTCACAAACTATTGTTAACATGAAAGAAGCTTTTCGAGATAGATTTAAAGAGTTTAGAAAATATAAAGCTACACTAGCTTTTTTGAAATAACTAATTGAAGTAGATATGTAGCAATTACAATCACCTTCAATTAGTGGATTTAAAATCCA
This sequence comes from Liopterus haemorrhoidalis, assembly GCA_963971575.1. NCBI lineage: Eukaryota > Metazoa > Arthropoda > Insecta > Coleoptera > Dytiscidae > Liopterus > Liopterus haemorrhoidalis. Next base: position 191,169,114 of record OZ020611.1, read on the forward strand.
AAGGTTTATGGAATTATATATTCTTAAAACTTAATTCTGAACTGGAAAATTTAGAAAGAAAAAAGTGAATTTTATCTTCCCAGCATAAGTGGATCGAAATTCGCAATCTTCAAAATGTAGATAAAGTTCTTTTCGAAGCTTGGAACCGTCTTCCAGAATCGTTCAATCTTTTAAAAAATTATGCTTTTGGGTTACTGACAATTTTCGGATCCACATATTACTGTAAGCAAATCTTTTCACATATGAAATTAATAAAGACTCAGTTAAGAATTAATCTTACTGACCTGAAACTAGAGTGCTGCCTTAAGTCAAAGAATACTGAATATTCACCAAATATTGAAGTCTTATAGAACACTATACAGGAGCAATCGTCCCATTAAAAAATTATATTGTAATATACTGGCAACTACAATAGGTATCACAAACTAAATGTATAAGTAAATATTAATTTATTGTAATACTTGATTATTTTAAAACAAATAAACAATTTTTACGTTTTTTGCTTAAATATAGCATATATTTTTTAGCGGCTCTTCCATGTTATTATGTTTTTTTTTTCAATATAGATTTGGCTCTTTGTCACTGAAAGGTTGCCGACCCCTGACCTATATCGCTGTTATTTTCTACCCAAGCCATGTAATTAAGGTCGTACCAATTTAGAATATTTTGTTATTTTTGCCCCCCCAGCTGAAATCCTGGCTACGTCCCTGTACTGATACCATATCTCAATTTTAAATTTTGTGTGACAAATCACGTTTTTAATGTTCCCTACTTTATTTCAGTATTTTTTAAATGAAAAATAATTATCACTTTACCTTTCAGGGGCTCATATAATTACTTACAACCTAATTAAGATTACAAAACTAAAGTCATTGTTCTGCTAAACTAAATACAATTAAACACTCTAATAAATATGTACGTTTAATTTTTTCTTTGTTGTTAAAAACGAGCGAATGTAATAGTCGATATAGAAGGTATTTTCGTAATATCTCATTTAGTCGTATAGAGTCGAGGCCTTGAAGAATTTTATTTATTATTATAATGCCTTCGGTTCAGTTCACTGCACATTGTTTTTAAATGTTAGAAACCAGTTGTTCATTTTTATTTTATACTTTTAATTAATGATATTGGTGAACGTAAAAGAGTTGTGAATCATTACTTAATTTATTGTGTAATCTTTTTTGACTCAACAAGAAATCATAAACATATCAGCTGCTAATTCATCTTAATTCGTAAACGTTTAAACTTCTCTTTTCAAAACAAAGCTGTAAAATATGAAGATCAGGCCCTATAAAAGCTGAGAACACAACAATAAAGTTTAAACAACAAAAATTCAGTGTTATATTTACGGATGGTTCAATAATAGAAAATAAAATAGGAGCTGGTATTCTTTTCAACGAAAAAGTATATAAGTATAAGCAAATGGTCATAAGAGAGACTCTGTCTGGCGGAATTATGTTGAACTAACCAAATAGACAAGTTTGTTATTATTCTGACGCACGTATTACATTTGTTGGATTTTTAGATTTTGAATCTGTTTGGCATAAGTGTGATATTTATTTAGAAAACACAAATCAAGACAAAAATATTAATACCTTCTTTCTAAATGTCAATTACAACGTATTGGCCATAAGTCAAAAAGTTGTATTATCTATTTGGTTAACTTATATTTTGCCACTTTGGCGCTGCAATCTTAAAAGAGGTTACCTATCGTTTACCAACTACAGCTAGTGTGTACACAGCTGAAATGTGTAGCTTCTTGAAAGCCTCCGAATACATAAAAATTGATAAAAAACCAACAAATAAGATACATTATTCATAGCGATTGTCTACGTATGATCCTAATTATTGAAACTATATCCGAAAAATCTGTCATAAAAATACAAGAAAATATCCATGAAGCAATATTTGACAGCAAGGACATCATCATGATGTGGATTCCCTCCCATGTTGGTATAACAGGGAACGAGAAGGCATACCACCTCGCCAAAGAAGCCATAGAGTTAGAAACCACTGAAGTAAAAATACCAGCTAGCGACGTAAGGGCTTTAATAAAGAAATAGGAAAAGTGGCATTGAAATACCAGCCATCTAAGAAATATAAAAGAAGATACCAACAAGTGGCCAAGCAAGTGGAGTTGCAGAGAACAATTCATCCTAACTTGACTAGAAATTGGCCAGACCTTATACACGCACAAACATATCGTTGAAAGGGAAAACCACCCGATGTGCGACGTATGTAATACAAGAATCACTATAAGTCATATTCTGCAGGACTGCCCAAGTAGTACAGTTAGACACGTTCTAGACCACTTCAAGGCCATCACTAGTATCGGATGGTGTTGTACCCTATGTTCAACCCACGTTGTATTGGCGGGGTTTCGGTTGAATACAGGGGTCCAACACCATCCGTAGGTAGCAATGGCCTTGTAGTGGTCTAGAACGTACCTAGCTGTACTACTTGCCCACCATACAACGCCAAAGACTGCAAAATAACTTAAAAAACAGTGTCCAAGACATCCTGTCGAACAATAATGAAAGTGAAAACCAAGTGTTAACATTTTAAAAGTATTAATATACATATATCAGCGGTTCTTATACTGTTGGGGTTCTTAGTCATTACCGGAGGTCCGCGAAACAATTTTGACATTAACTTTACATACCCCAACTTTTCGCTTTTATTCAAATAACTCATTTATTAATAATCCTACATGGTCAGGACTTTTTGTATTTGCTGTTACCTAACTAGTTATTGACATAACTAAACAATAATTAGGATAAATTTAATTATTTTTATTCAACTGCAAATTATTTACAGAAAACATATTATAATAAGATCTATTTTGACCAATATTTGACCAAGAAATGTTTGTATGAGCTTAACTTATTTTAATTTGTAACTTTTCTTATTCTTTTTACTACTATTTTTATTCATGTTATGTTTTTTATTCGTAATGCTAATAAAAATGTTCTTCTCTATAAATGAGCAAGACCATTTATTAATATAACCAGCGATACATTTTTACCAATATTTATTATAACTTAGTGGCTATGAGAATACTGAGCCAGAAATTAAGTCTCAAGAACGACGAAAAATGCCTAGGGTAGGGATGGGGTCCGCAAAAAAAATGTTGTTCAATAGGGGGTCCTCGCACTACATAAGTTTAAGAACCCCTGATATATATGATAAAATATAAAGTCCCCCTCCCCATTGTAATTATTTAATTTAATGTATTATAAATATGTTATAATGTATTATAACATCCTAACTGACTCAACGTTGTAGCGAAAGATAATCAACGCTCAGTCCAAACCCCTGGACCTAGAAAGTTGAAGTTTTGGGAAAGGTTTTTTCGTAAGACGTAAGAATTCACTAAGAAGAAAATTTTTAGAAATTCGAGCCCTACGAATGTGAAAATGGGTAAAAAACTTTGAATATCAGTCCTATGAATGCGGTTAGAAATCTTATGTTGTTACCCAATTTAAGACAATATTTCCATTCATAATTTAACTTAATTGTTAGTAATAAACATATTAGGGATGGTAATAAATTAGATTCCTAATTTAAAACCGTCTTTTATGTTTAAAAAAGTAATTTCTTGTTCGTCATCTTCCGAGACGCCGTAGGCATTTGTTCATTTCGCCTCCCGTTTAATCCAACACTGCTGGTAATCCTTTGCATAACAGCTGTAGCACTTGTTATCGTGATAAAAATCAATCTCGTTAGCGATGTTATTCCAGCTCTTTGGGCGGTCTGTTAGTGTGTGTGGTAGACATCGAATGTTGCCCGGAAGTGACGCAACACTTAAAGTTAGATCAGCTGGTTCTCGGCCACGATCTGTCGATAGACTTACCGTCGCCTTGAACCTAGGTTCAAGCTAGGTTACTGCTACATGTTTCCACTACACATAGCGTGATAGTGTACTTATGTGTTCATTGCCCAGCGCTAGCAATTAGTTATTTGAATGGCAAGTAAGATATCGGTGATATGGGCGGTAATGTTTATGCATTATTTATACCGGATGGCACAACAAGTGGTGCAATAGCATAGCGTGTTGCCGGGAATTAAGAAGGATATGCGGGTATTTTATGCATTCATAGTACCGAACGTTAATCATAATTGATTGACAAATCATTTACTAGTGATAAAACCAACCGATTTTAATAACTCTATATTTATCCGCTCACGCCACGCTTGGTGGAAGCATCTTATAGTTTCATTTTAAAGATGAGAGTCTCATATTCCGGTCGAGGCATGGATGCATTAGTATTGATTTGAAATGCTAAGAGTTTTACTACTCATCTCAAAGGACCTAGGTTAAAATTCCAGTTAACTGTGTATTGTTAATCGTATAACTCGCACAGATTATAAGTTTCTTATACAAAACTAACAATCTGAAATATAATTAATAATAGTATACAGGAGGTCCCAGCCAAGTGGCTCACCATTGCTATCTTTGTTAGTAATATAGATAGAGATTCGGTTAAATGGACAAGTAATTGTTCGAGTAATTTTTGTAGGAAATATTATGACAGACTTATTTTTAGGGTCTTGGAGGTATGACCAAAAATCCCTTATACCGTCATTTTGTCATCTGTCTGTCTGTTCGGTAAAAATTGTAGCCAAACGGCTAAACCTAGAAAGTTGAAATTTGGCATTCTTATACAACTCTTTGACCCGCACATAGGAAAAATACTAAAACATCTAAAAAATATATCCCCCTAAAAATATAAACAAATATGTGCTCATCGAAAATAAAAATATTTTTTTATAATTCTGAGTAGGGCATCAAATGAAAGCCCTTGGTACGTGGATTAACGATCAAATTTTTATTTTTGCAAAATAAATTATTTTGAAGCAATTTTTGCCAAAATTGTGCAAAAAAAAATTTGTCCCACACCCTGTAGCCCAGATGGTTTAAACTAAAAATCTGAAAAAATTCTAAGTAATTTACATTGGTGTGAACCGGAATAGTACAACAGGACTTTTTGATCAGATTATGTTTTTGGAAAAAAACGCATTTTTTGTGTTTTTTGGCTAATAATGTACACAAGTTATACCTTTGTAACACGCTCGAATGGAAGGCTTATCTTGGTGTACTGGTACTTGCGCTGTCTTTTTCACCCAAGTAAGTCAGTTCGATCCCCACGAGAAGGGACAATATTTTTTTGCTTTTTTTTGCATTTTTATGTTAAAATTATTTTTTCAAAATTCTAGTTATATTTTGGTAAATATTGCATTTAATTTTTAAAAGCGTAAATTTAATAACCAGTGGAAATTGTTGAAATTATAATTAAATTCTGTTTCAATGTACACGAAATCAGAGGGGCGGAGCTTATAACAACCAATGAAAGCCATAGGTGCAATTTTCAAAATCTTAAAGAACCTTGCTATATATATAAAAAAAAAAAATACTGCACATATTTAGAAACCTAAATAATGGTATTAGGCGTTCGAATTAAAATTAACAAAAAAAATATTTTAATATAAAATTTGTTTTGGCATCCCAAATAATCATCATTCACTTACTAAATACCTGCAAAACCCTGAAATGTGAGAAAATTCACACTTCACATCAATTTTTTTAATAAACATTTTTTTAAATGAAATACCCTGTATATTGTTAAGCCATTGGAACCAGGATTTTTTGTCTTTATAAAAATCAAAACATGTTTATAATGAAATTTTTTTAATAACGGATATCTCAATGTTACAAAATAGTACGATTAAAAACTTACATAATAACAAGTCGCTGGGGGCCAAATCTGGTGAATACGGTAGACACGGCTACAATTCGAACGTAATTCATGTATTTTCGCCATCGAAGGTGCACAAGTGTTTATTCTCCACTGTGAGCAATTTTTCATACCCATTTTTCGTGCAAAATTGAAACCCCTGAGCTATGTGATATGCGTGGCTTCAACAAGTTCACGCACTTTTACTCGTCGATCACTCAAGACCATATCGTGGATTTTGCGTAGTCTTTACCCAAATTAAATCATTTTTACTCGCAACATCTCTATTGAGAACCGCGACAGATTCAAGATTATGGCAAAAATAGAACAACAAATACAATAATTTTAAATAATTTTCATAATAGGATAAAGTAGCTACAAAAATATTTGTATAGTGAAGCTTTACCTACAACGTGTACATTTTTTTTTCACAATTATAAATATTCTATTAGATTTATACACTTTTCCTGCAAATTTTGATGTATAGATTGTTACTAATTTTATTTTAGATTGTCAGTTTTGTGTAAGAAACTTGTAAGAACTATATACTATTGTGCCTCTCTTCAAGGAATATTGTTGGTTTACTTTTATCTTATTTGTGAAAGAAACCTATTTAATCCAAAAATTTAGAATCATTAATATCAGTGTATAATGTTTTTTGTACTCCTCGCATTAAAATGAATATGTAAAGATATATTGGTAAAAGAAAATTTTAACATTGTATTTCTTATCACCAATAAAAAAAAAAAAAAAATCGACACCTGGTATAATCTTCCTGAATTATTAATTGGCCATTCTTCTTTCGATTCTTATGCATTCCGGATGTTACCAATCTGGCGGTAATCACTTAATTAACGGCGATGAAGAGATCTGTTGTTGATTTTGCAAAACATTTTCAAAGATTTTTGAGCCATGAAATACGTATTCTGTTGGATCACATACATTACTTTTGTATTGTAGCATCAACTATAATATTTGAAATCAATTGCACTTATGACCAAAGTACTTGAATTTCTATTTTTCATATTGAAGAGTAATTTCTTATTCTGTGATGTGCTTCATATACGAGGTTTGCTCAAAATACGCGGACTGCGCGCAATACACAATACTTAATAAATGGAGAGGGGAAATAGCGTCTGGATATGATGCCAGGTGTAATTTGTGAATTTGCTGCTGTTGAGTTTGCATCGCATTAGTTATTTAGATCGAATTTTATACTGATTTATGTAATTCTATTTTCTTTATCTAGATGATTTGAAAATTGACCTGATTGAAGAACAATGTGTCTGTGTGAAATTTGTTTCAGACTTGGAAAAACGGTGACAGAAACATTTGAATTTAGGAAAATAGTTTTTAAAGAAGATAGTCTGAGCCGAACTAAGTATTTTCGATGGCCACAATACTCTTTTAAAAAAATCCTTTAGGTTGTGTTTTTATAAATATTTCTTGCTGAAAGACATTTTGTATCTAACTAATTGTTTGCTTTCTGACTAGAAAACGAGCAGAACGATATAAGTCAGGGCTTCGAACCGGAACTGAACCGAAAACCGAAAACCGAAAAAAACCGTTATTTTTGTCCGAACTAAAACAGGAACTGAACCGAAAAAAAAAATATCGGTTTATTTCGGTCTGTCTACGCCATGATCGGGCATCTTACTGTTCAGAATAAATAATTTAATAATTGTGCTAATGTAATAAATTTTTGTAAAAAAAGCTGTAGTGCTGTGGCACACCAAGGTGTGGAAAATTTTCAGTTATACCTTCTGTTTCACTTTGAATGAACAGCGTAAAAGAGCTGAGCTTTTTAAAATTTCGATGCGTTTAGTTAATTAATTTGAGGTTTAACTTATTATATGTTGTAATTTGTTAAAAATAATATTGTAAACGCTTTTATCGCAGAACCTGGATTTATGGTACATATTTTAATATATCTGTTCGCAGTGCCATTTCTAACAGTTATCATCAGACGCAAGCGCAGAGTTCGTAGGTGTACGTGAAATAATTTTGCGCATGCGTCTGATCATAATAAACCTTTCGAAATGGCTTTATGAACAGAGCTAATATAAGCCGAGGGACAATGACTATACCAGAATCGAAAATCCTTGTAAACTTGGATCTACCGTTTAAAATAGATGGTGTCCAAGGAGGTATATGTAGAATATTTTGGACAAAATGTATTTAATCGGGAAACACAATTTTTTCGATATCTGCGCTAATTTTTAATGTATCGAGGTGCTAAACAGAAAGTAAGAAACTAAGATGACTATGTCCTTTCTTGAATAACATTTAAAAACACTACAATTTATTCTGCTTTTATAGCTTTTTCACAACTTTTGTTGACATTGTAACAAAAAATCAACACTGAAATATACGTAATAAGTTCAAAATGTACTGCAGTATTTCTCTGCAAATTTAACCACTACAGCCCTGACTAAAAAATACATTAACAAAGACACTGTAGTGTTTATTCGTTTCTAATAATAAATGTAGAGAAAAACAAGCTTTAAATCTTGTTGATGTGTCTATGGATAATTGAATTAGCCATGTGGCTAAGTGGAAGTGAGTAGATTCACCTGTGTAAGGTTGTTTGTATGTAAAAATATATAAACGTGATCTGTCTGCCAACTAAACATTCAATCGTGATCGTTGTATCAAACATATTCAATGTCAGCTTATACATATTTGACAAGGTTTCTTTTAACAATTCATTCAATGAAACATTCAACATTAATCTAAGGGCACGTTTCATTTTCTAACATTTTAAGATTTAAAACCAGTCGATTAACATTAATATTGGTGAGTATAATGGTTCAGTACACTCGTATTCAAATGCGGTACACGGGTGTACCATGGAAAATGTTTTTATGTGCGCTATGAATAAAATCTGTTTTTGAAAAACCATCCAATTTATTCACAACAAAAATTCCAAGGGAATAGAGCAAGTGGAAGGTCAAGAACAACTTGGCAAACGACTATTAGTATGACATTGAACGACATAGAAGTAATAGGAATCTCGTGGTCTGAATTCTAATAAACTGCTCAAAATCGCATAAAATGGAAATGGCTGTAAGGCTTTTATCAGAGTTTAAAAATGTAGTTAAAATATAGCGTCGGGTTACTGCAAAAACAAGATAACTCCATTTTTTTCATTTTTGATTTCAGAACACTTTTAGAAATATATTTGTGTGTAATATATTCTAATGCGTATATCAACATCTTATTTTCCAATAAGATTTATTAAGTCTTTTCAAATCTTCAAGTGCCAATTACTCGAAATTACATTTTGTGACTTATCTAGTTTTTGCAGTAAGCCGACGATAGGTACTATTTTTATAGTTGAATAATATCTAATAATAGTAGTACAATATACATATAAATATAAAAACAGAAATATAGATATATATCTACATACAAAGAAGAAATATGTACAATTATGTACCATATAATTCACACTTCACTTCAATTTTTGTTTAATTCAATGATTTTTTTTATGTATTTAACTTAAAGGAAGACACTGATACCAATATCTCAATTTTGAATTTTGTGTGACAAATCACGTTTTGAATAGGGGATACGCATAAAATTTGTATTTCCTTAAAACTACATTATTTTGATATGTTAAGGTAAGTTATGTTACCTAACAAAACAAAAATTACATTTTAATTAATATTATAGCCAAATTTTTGAATTAAAATATTGTAAATTTGAAATAAGCCGACCACGGAGCGAAGGTTGCCGAGTAAAAACGACTGAGTATGACATCAAACGATAGGGGTTTCACGTCACAGATACAGCTACAACATAATCTTTACATGTGTGTATATTGTATTGTTCGAGAGTTTTGTATTTGTTTTTAAACAATTTTTCACGCATTTATTATTAAAATGGCAGATAAAGATTTTGTTAGGGCTCAGAGTGATAATTTACCCAACATTGATGCATTTATGCTCATGGAATATATGAAAAATAATGAATGCTACAGTGTTGAAGAAATAAGTGGTGTCAAAGCAGACCTGTAAGTAATTTTTATTTTATATTCTATAACTTTATGTAAACAAACGCTGCAACTCTGTAAAATGTAAATATTTATGTAATTTAGATGTCAGAATTTTACTACATTGTTTACATGAAGTTACAAAACGTTAGAGGCATAATTGAAATACTGCAATATAAGTTATCTATTTTAATATAAAATTTAATTCGGTAAACATGTATAAATTGTTTTTATAGAATTAAACTTTATTTTAATTAAAATCACTCTAACTTTACATAACCTATAAAAGTTATACAAACAAATAAGTTCACAACAGACTATGTACGCCGGTAAGCTAGTAGTGTCATGCGTCAGTTAGAAGGGGTATGACGTCACACGCCGTTTTCGCGCGCTACATCCATTTATGATTTTTTTAAGCCTTCAAATTACAAAAAAAAAAAAATTAAAAACTGTTTTTTTATGTTTATATGCAACAAGAGGAATATAATAAAAAAAAAAATTAAAAATCATGCCTATCCCCTATTTTATCCCCTCATATATTTGTTTATCGATTCTTTGTCTAATAATCAGCATGTAAAATCTCGTGAAGTATACTAGTATCGAGTAAGATTGAATAACACTTAATGAAACCATCAAAGTATTTATTTTATTTCACACAGGCAACTCATCATTTGGGGTCGATTATAGTAGAATCCTATTAGTACAGGGTGATCTTATTAAAATTCGCACACGGGTGGCATTTGGGGTCAAATTCTAGTAGAGGGCGTTCTTATAAATTTTTACATACGGACGGCTCGCGCGGCACTGATTTTTTGAACTGTAAATAATTGTACTTGAATAATTTAAAACATTATTTCAAAAATGTGTGTCACAATGTAGCTATGTCAAGATAGAGAGAGACATCATTTCTTTGATCTAGCAAAAAATCGCAATCATTTTAAACTACATTTACGAAACTAACCTAAAAGTATGAAATCCTATTAACCTAGTTCAAAAGCATTTTTCCGTTCTTTGATTTAACAATTGCTCCATGACTTAATGAAAAGTACGAAATTGTTTGTTTAATCAAAGCATAGATTTGAAATATCAACTGGTCTATTTAACCACGCTCTGGTAAGAGTTCAAAGGTTTTTTGTTAAAGTCACTCGAGTGTTACAATGGCGATGCAATTCTGGATATTGAGTAAAATATCCGGAACAATTTGTTCACGTTTATAACTGCATGTGTGTAAAAGTATCTATTTCACTCTTAATTAATTATATAGTATATAAAATTTACGTTATAGGTCATCTTGGCTAGTAGCGCTATTATATTTACTGAACTATGTATTTTAAATGTGTTCTAAATATATTAACTCTATTTTGAACGTTCAGAGATCATCTCTCTCTTTCACTTCTCGGCTACTGTCAATTGGTCTGATTCACATTTTGCGTGGTGTCATGTAAAATCATATGATTTAGCGGGTTTCGTGGGAGTAGGGTCTCTTCCTCAGCCATATTAAATTTTCTGTTCACCTTAGTTATACATGGACTTTCCTTCTATTTTTTGTTTTTTTCGCTGTTAAGGAAGAAAGGGCCAAAATAATTCATCAAAGCACTATGGGTTTAAATACAATATGAAAACAGTTATTAAGCCATGATTAAATAAGTAAATCCCAAGAAACACAAGTGTAATCCTAATATTTCATAGCCACCTATTTTAGTAAGATGAAATAAATGTTAAAATAGTATTTCACAAGCATATAATGGAGGCTACATTGCACGAAGATGAAAGTTATCTACCGAGCCGTAGGCGAGGGTTGTAATTATCCGAGTGTAATATAGCATCGTTTTCATATGAGAGTCAAATACAATATTTTAACTGCTACTATATAGTTTCATTATTAAAAAGGAAATTTAATTTAAAAACACAAAAATTCTGAGAGCATCAGTTGTTAAACTTCAGAACCTACGTCATCAAGATGGCTACCGAACCATCATCTGTTATTTATTAATAATTTATTCTAACGTATAAATAATATTCTAGTTATAAAGCTGGGCTGTGTGAGTAGAGATGGCAACGATTAATCGATTGATTGAAATAATCGATTAATTTATTATTAATCGATAACTTTATTTTATTTTCAAGAAATTACCCGACAAGAAACACTGGTCAGTAGATGACTTTGCTGTCTTATTTAACTTAAGTTCCGAGATTACTAGGTCTTCAGAACACTCGTTCGCGGCCATCTGGTGAATTAAATAGCGGAGTTTAATTCACCAGATGGGTGAATTTCTGCACAATATACTGCTATTGTTTGCGTCCAGTCAGTTGAAATGCTCGTGAGCGAAACGCAATAAGCCAACTCAATAATTTGCAAGAAAAGCCTAGCAAATTACAGGTCTTCTGGATATAAGCCCTTGTTTCCTCAATCGTTTGGATAGTTTGTGATAAAATTTTAAAATTTCGATCTTCTTCGAAATGACGTGTGAAAAAAGTTAAGGTCCAATCACGAACACGTAGAACAATTAGGGTAAGAAATCAGTCGTTTTGAGCGCTTGTAGCTCGTGGATGCTGTTCGCTGATGACGTTTTATCGCGTAATTAGTAGAGTTTTTAGCTACATCAAAAACATCAGCGATATTCCAATATTGCGGCCATCTTCATATAATGGCGCAGCTCGTACAACGTCTTCCAGCCACATTTTAATTTTATTGATCAAAAACAGACTTTTAGGTGTTTAGAAATATCTAAGATGGGTAACTAATGGCAAAATTTTATTTTAACAATGAGTTATTTGTCTTACCTACTTAAATTGCGATATGCTTTCGTTCAAATGGGCATTATTTATTGTTATTGCCTGTTTAATTAGCAACAAAAAATATTTGTTTATGCAGACATTATTTTCCCTCCCGTTACTTATAGAATGCCTTTAAAATATAACATTAAAACAGTTTTTAGGCCATTTTTTTGTCGGCCAGTTTTTTTAAAATTTTTATAATCGATTAATAGATTACTTTCTACCAATTTAATCGAATATCGAATATAACATTTCGATTAATCAAACGATTAATTAATTGATTAATTAATTTTTATTGCCATTTCTATGCGTGAGGCCCAAAAACCTATCGTTGCTGAGCGCCAAACATTTTAACTTTCTAAAAAAAACTTGCATCGAAAAAAACGTTCATTATTCACGAGTCAGCATGCATGTGCGCAGGCCCGGACTTGCCATAGAGCAGATTGGGCAAATGCCCGATGGGCCGTCTGTTCAAAGGCCGTCTAACCAACAGCGCTGGGTGATTACATCGCGAAAAAAATTATACTATTTACGTATAACGTAACAAAGTACATATCTTATGCATTGCATGGATTTCGGACATATAATCCGAACCGATTAAAATGTGCACGGAAGCGTTGAAACCCGACCAGAGCTGTAAAACAACAAACCTAATGTTTGTCAACATTCAAATATGCCAGTCTTTTCATCTGCATGCTTCCACGATATTTCTGTCACTTACCGAAATATTTTTACTTCTTTCAAGTAACAAAATCTACAATTTGAACAGATATGCTTAAGAATGATAATAAAAGAGCCTAATCAATAACTGTATGAGTGTACGTGCACGTCTACCATTTAGAAAAGTGTTTTTAGGAATGTAATATTGTAGTTTAAAATGGAGATTTTGCAATTTGACTATATCAACTACGAATTGAATATTAGTTTTTAATGCATAGAAAAAAAGGAACATTTTGGTTTGTGGATTTTCTATACTCTATAGCGTCATTTTATTTTGTTGATATCTTAAACTTAAACAGATGTCTATTATCTTTACAATAACAACAATAGCAGTTTTTTTTAGTCAATATTTCTACCCTGCGCGTGCAACTTTTTCTCGTTTATTTCAGTCTTGCGACAAGATTTCACCCAGTATAGGCTTCTACAGTGTGTGACTCTAGGCTAGACTTGTTTAAATAATTTATTATTTGTTAAAATTTGATGAAACAGCTACGGGTGAAAATTTGCGGACTGAACTAAGAAATTTAGCTTTGCATTGGGAAAAACTGAAAAATTCTGAATTAGAAGATTACAAAATAATCAAAGAAGATAATTCAAATGAAGATAATGACGAGTTGACTTTGGAGAAAGAAGAAGAAGAAATGTGTCTAACATGTGAGACACGTCGTGCATGCAAAAATTGTTCTATTTGTTGTTACAAAATATTGCATTGTTACAATTTATTGACCAATGCTTACAATTTAATTGGACTAGCATTAAAATTTTTGCTGACATTGTCATTGAGCCAAGTGGCTTGTGAAAGAACTTTTTCTACATTAAAAGTAATTAAAAATCGCATAAGGAGCACCTTAACTTCTGGTAATTTTAATTTCTTCATGGCAATGGCGGTAGAAAAAAACCAAATTGGTATAATAATGTTCAAATAGTTATTTATGTATATGTATACATGTAGTGTTTTTGGGGGAAGTAGAGGGTCGACGTCTCTAAAATGCCCGGGCTGGTTTTAGGTCCCAGTCCGGGCCTGCATGTGCGTCACTTTTTACACTGCCTTCAATATTAGTAGCTTCTTATATTAACAGTTCGACACATAATGCATTTATTATATGATGGTCGTAGATAAACAAATTTCTATAACTTATATTTTTTTAAAATTTATTTATGACACTTATTTTTAATTAACATCATGAGTAACAATTCACGTAGTCAAGTTGTATTCTCCCAAAACCTATTTAATTCTGTGCTTCAGTGAGTTTATCTATGTATCTGTCTGAGAAGGTACATTCAGTTCACTTCACTAACTAGGTCACTGGACAGGATGTATACTTCTATAACAATTCTCTGCTCGACGCACAGTTCTTTGTTTATTTCTGATATTTGAGATGACTTATTTCTACAAAGTAGTCTTTCTTTTTATTTATTTTAAGAACCGGTTAAATTGTGTTGGGATGACGAAATAGGTCAGTGTAGAGGTCTAGACAGTTTACTTAGATTTCAAGTGTCACATGAAAAAAATACATTCTTCTCATGTAGTGTTTTCATAAGATATTTATTTGTTTATATGCAATCATGTGCGCAAATATAGCAGTGGGTATTGTACGACGGCTGCCTGATAAATCCACAATGAAAAAATTGGTTTCTGAATATGATTGTTAACATCAATACATTTTTTTCCAGCGATACTCCAAAATTTATATCCAATCCCAATAGTGGCTTTTCGGAAGGTCTACAAAATAATCTTCAACATTTGCTATTACCTCTTGATTTGATGAGAAACGCTTTCCACTTACGAATTTCTTAAGGCTTGGGAGCGGTAACCCTAGGGAGAGTTCATCGAAAATCAATTCATCGAAAGTACATTCATCAAAAATCTATTCATCGAAAACGAGTCCATCGAAAACGAGTACATCGAAAGCAAATTCATCGAAAATCAATTCATCGAATGATCAATTCATCGAATCGTCAATTCATCGAAAAAATTTTTTTTTGTAAATATTTCAGACGGATGCCGAGGGGATCGGAAAGTCAAAGAAGCAGTGGTCAATAAAAGTAGACAGACTAAGAAATAAATGTATAAAAAAGTTTATATGGTTTAAAAAAAAATATATATTCTTGGATTATCCTCAAATACGCACCAAAAATGATCTCACTAAAACTTAATTTAAATTTGCAGAAATTATATATTAAAAATGTGGTGACAGATAATACAACAAGTACCATTAATATTGTTATACAATAATCCCCCGAGATACGTAACTGCGAATTTACGTAAATTCGCAGTTACGTAAAATGAAAATTTCAAAAAATTGAAACATTTTTGAGTAGAGTAACATATAATTTTACAAAGAATTATTTTCTATTTGTCTTTATGTACATATAGAATAGTATATGTAAATTAATTTCAGTTTATTTTTGTTTTGTTTCTTTTATATACGTATTTATGTAGTTTATATTTCTTTAGTTGCTTTATAAAAATTCCAATTCGTCTTACGTAAAATTCGAGTTACCCAAAAGTCTACGGTCCGCATTAATTACGTATCTTAGGGGATTACTGTGTTATTTATTATAATTATTATTAGACATGTTTATATAGGTATAAAGGACAAGGGAGATTAAAAATAACTTTTAATTTATATTTAAACAGCAATAAACATTTCAATGGAAAGAAGAAATTAGGAATACATACTAAATGCACTCTCAAATATTTACAAAATATTTTTTTTTTTTTTCGATGAATTGACGATTCGATGAATTGATCATTCGATGAATTGATTTTCAATGAATTTGCTTTCGATGAACTCGTTTTCGATTAATTGATTTTCGATGAACTTACAGTGAATCCTTGGGAACAGATGAGAAGTTTGAGTGAGCTAAATCTGTGAACAAACTGGATGTTCACCAATTCGTACTTCAAATCCCTGATTTTACTCATTGCCAAAGTTGATTTGTGTGTGGGCGCGTTAGGATCAGTTGTTATAAATACAACATCCACTCTGCAAAACCAATATCTTCAAGGGGGAAGGTCTTCAAAATAACCCTGAACATCTGCTATTACAGCTTTATTTGATGGGAACCGTTTTACAGCCACAATTTTATTGAGCTTTTTTCTTTCTTTTTAACCACAGAATAGAAGCTAAAGTCCATTTACGATAAGAATGAGGTGACGTCAAAGTTGAAAAATTTAATGTGTTGCCACTTTGCTAATTGTCAAAAAAGTTAGGTTATATCGGACTACTTCTAAAAAAAGATAAAAACCCAATTTTCAGAGGAAAGGAATTAATGTGAATTATGATCCAGAGCAGTTCTTTCCAACCGATTGGTCGCGAAATTTATGGTTTAAATTATATTAAGTGTATAATATAAAATAAAATGAAAATTTCAGTGTATAAGAATCATCAGAAATAATTATTTTTAGAAATGTTGCGTGTTCTTTTCATCCTTTTTATACAATTTATTTTAATTTTTCGCCTGGTGTGTTATTTAGACGAAGAACTCGGAAAGCAATTATAAAGTGTCAAACTTTTTATTATTCGAATAGAAATTTTGGAATATTTAATTTAATTATTATTATTTGTTTACTATCTCGCTCTCTTTCAACATAATTAATAAGAGACAAGACCTTCCTTTGAGCAATAGCGGCTGGTGAGTAAAATATTTGGGGGGACACTTTTTTTCCCATATATATCTATTAAAATATAGTTATACGAGAAAAAAGTAAATAAATAAAATATACCTGAAAATATGTTCTGCAACTAGAAAAACTGACAAATCTGGCACTTTTATTAAGATTTATGGTCAATATTATTATTATCATTTTTGTAGTTATTACTGCTATTATTATTATTATTAATATTGCAATATTATTAAGACAATGCTTTGTAGTTAGAAACATAACATATTTGGTTATTAATTAAGCAGATACCTACACATATTCACATGTATTTAAATATTAGATTTAACCTTTTCGTTATGTTCTTTAATTTAACTATACGCAGTATCAAGTTGAAATCGTATATTTACCGATCCCAGCATGGCAAATTTGACCGAATAATGCATATGTTTATGATACACATTATGTTTAAGAACTTTATCTTTGAAATGTTTAATATCTTTAACACTATTTACTGTCTTTATTTCATATGCGTCTGATGAGCAAATTAAACACACGAAACAAAAAACAAATATTTTATTTATCACATCCACCCAACCAACTTGTATTTAAATATTGTTTTTCACTAAACTTTCTATTAAATGTTCTATTTCCATTTTTATCCTGTTGGAAAATATTCAATTTTGGCCGATGAGGACCCATATTTTTACCGGCCGCCAACATATATAAGGGAGGTATTGTGAACATACCGATTTCGAGATTTCGATGGATCTCCACGAATTGAGGTCCATACATAACGTTTTGACTATTTTTAGCATGATGTGTGTCGGTCTGTCTGTCCGTCCGTCTGTCCGTCCGTCTGTCCGTCCGTCTGTCTGTCCGTCTGTCCGTCCGTTCGTCTGTCTGTCTGTGTACACGTGTAGAGCAAATTCGGCTAAAAGGATTTTTATGGAACTCATATTTAAGCTTCTGCCATCAATGGCACGAGTTGATCAACTTTTGGTAAAAATCGGTTGATTAAAAATGGGAGTTTACTCGTGTCGATTTTAAGATTTTTGCGAATATTTAGCAACAGAAAAATATTTCGAAAAAATTTATTTAACAAAAGCTGCTATAAATGCAATAACTAATAACTTTTATTTGAGATGTTTTTTGATGAAACGAAAAATTTCGAAAAATTTGTCGTAAATTTTTGTAAATTTTTTTAAACTTTACTTATAAGTCTCAAATTTAAACTTATATGTAACGTTTCCATGGTCATGATAAATAATATCTCTGTTAAAAAATATTAGGCCAAATTATTTCTACTCTGCTGCTAGAATATATTTTATATTATAAAAGTACTTTATAATGGCGGTCGGTCCTGTGGTGGCCACAGCGGATTTTTTATTAATAATTTAGTTTCATAGTTAAGCACGTTAGTTTTATTAAAATATACAGTATATTTTAATAAAACTAACGTGCTTCATTCGATTCATTTTCACGTTTAAGTACTTGTTACAAATCACAACGACCGAACTAAGCTACGGGACACCGGCCGTAATTCACTAATACATACAACACTAACCTTCGCCGCTGTTGCAGTTATTAGTAAATTTTTGCTACATATGTAGATAAGAACATTAGATATTGCATGTGGCAACGCTGTATCTTGGGACACTCCGTGGAGTGTCCGAGCGTTGATTTCTTGATTTAGATTTTTTAAATCTAACATTTATATGAAAAATCTTTGAATAAGAAATAATAAAAATCTAAATATGCAGATATATCTAGCTACTTTAATGCAATTTTAAAGAAGTATAAATAAAGTATTAAATTTAGCTTTTTTACTAAAAATTTTTAGGAGGTCACTGTCCCAGCGCCTCCCTGTCTCAGCCGCCACTGCCTTTGAGTCCGGCCAATAAGAGCTTTCGGCATTTTTATTATAATAATATTTGATATAATTCAAATTTCGTATATAAGTTTAATCTCACTCGTTCATATGTAACTCCGCCCCTCTGATTTCGTGTATTCAATTTCAACAATTTCCACTGGTTATTAAATTTACGCTTTTAAAAATTAAATGCAACATTTGCCCAAATATAGCTAGAATTTTGAAAAAATAATTTAAACAAAATAAAAATGCAAAAAAAAAGAAAAAATAAAATTATCTGGAGACCGGAACCCTAGTTTGCAAATTTGAAGGCGAGATCGCTAACCATTACACCATGAAAACATGCTGGTTTACTTTGTTACATAAGTTATTAAATATTTTACATGGTCAAGCAAAAAACACAAAAAATGCGTTATTTTCGGAAAACATAATCTGATCAAAAATTCCTGTTGTACTATTTCAGTTCACACAAATGTACATTACTTAGATTTTTTTTCAGATTTTTAAATTAAACCATCTGGGCTACAGGTGTGGGAAATTTTTTTGCACAATTTTGGCAAAAATCTCGTCAAATAATTTATTTTGTAAAAATAAAATTTTGATCGTTAATCCACGTACTAAGGGTTTTCATTTGATACCCTACTCAGAATTAAAAAAAAAATACTTTTTTTTCGATGAGCAGATATTTGTTTATATTTTTAGGGGGATATGTTTTTTAGATGTTTTAGTATTTTTACTATGTGCGGGTCAAAGAGTTGTATAAGCATGCCAAATTTCAACTCTCTAGGTTTAGCCGTTTGGCTACAATTTTTACCAAACAGACAGACAGACAGAGACAGATAGACAGACAGGCAGACAGACAGACAGACGACAAAATGACGGTATAGGGTTTTTTGGTCATACCTACAAAGCCCTAAAAATGGATAGTATTCGCTAAGGAGCACCAATCTTGTCGAGAATCAAAATGGCGGTGTATATTTCGGTCAGATAAAACTAAAATAGTTTTATATATATTAACCTATTACCTATCAGAAACAATTTCGAAGACCTCCATCCAAAAAATATGAAATTAAAAATACACAATTTTAAAATTTAAAATATCCTATTGTTATTTTTGCCCATATGGCCGTACGTTAAAATGAAAACATTTTATTAGAAAAAGATTATTTTCTCTGGAATTTTACAAATTTAACTAGTTAGTATGCAATAATAATAAATTTGCGTAATGTTATTGTCAACAAGTAACAACGTCGTAACTAAAAAGCATAACCGGTTAACATGGAAGCCTAACATGTAATATTATAATTAGGTAATTATGCTTTACAACAAAAAAATTTCAACACAGTAATATCAACCTGCTTTTTATTCAAATTAATTTCAAGCTAATGTTAACTCTAGTTTAATTTAAGTTTAATACTCCTTTGTCTATTTTGCATAGTCAGGATTTAATTTCAAAAGAATCATAGAGTGAAATGCTTTATTTCTTTTGTGCAGATTCATTATCGATTTATTTGATTCTATTTCTGTTTAGGTATTTTAAATGTCATGTAGATTAACAAGTTTAATGTTGATAAAGCTGGACTCCCCGCAAGGAGCAGTTAAAATTTAGAGGACCACTCACGGAGACTAAGTTAATAACTATTTAACTAGTATTATAGTGGACCCTCGTTAACCATAACACTAGAGCAGAGAACATGAGCTTAATTTAAAGTAGATACGGCAAAACTTTGTAACTTCTATAGCACTAATTATATTTTATATGTTTTCGATAAAAGATAATGATATATTAGAGCAGTGATTCCGTAACTTTGGTTCGTGGATCCCTGGGGGGTTCGTATAATAATTTCTAGGATAATTTTTAGTTTAATAATACGTAATACATTATTTATTTATATTTATATTTAAGTGTCATTGACGAAATAGCACAGAGAATGAAGGATGTACAAGTACAAAAAAGACAGGGAAGAATTAAAGAATAAAGATACAACAATATGCCAAAATTTGGACACCGTAAATACCGAAGTACCTAATGGAAAAAGGAAATAGAGATAAGAAACGGACAGTAGCAAGATTTAGATGTGGAAACGAGGAGGGAGACAACCAATTCTGGAGAGAAGATAAAAGAAAGAGTAAGCCAGGATGTGTTGGAGAGAAAGCGAATCCATCGAGCACCTACTCCACAATTTTAACGAAGTCCGACCTAGAGGAGGAACACGAGAAGAAGTTTTCAAAGGATCAGGATGGACATGGATAAATGAAATTTTACAGAGAAGAACCTTCATTCAACAAAGATGCGGAACTGCGGAAAAAAGTAGAAAGAAATGATATGAAAATATAGCAAAATATAGCGTAATGTACTAAAAAAAGTGTAGAATTCAAGCCGAAAGGCAGAATTTAATAAATTTATTAATAAAATAATTAATAACTACATTATTTATTTAACATTAATCCGACGATGGTCTACAGTTGACTGCATTACACGATAAATAGATGAAATCAATGATTTGAGAATCTCAGAAACAGATGAACTGGTAGAGCTCTTGTGTGATGGTCCTTTGAAATTTTTTTTTAAACAATACAGTCTTTCTGACTTTTGGTTGTCAAAATTGGTAGAAAAAGCTCTCCAGAAATTATTTCCATTTAGTTTTACAGATCGGAGTGAACGAGCCTTTTCCATGTTACTTTACCTAAAAATCAAACTGCAAAATAAACTGAATATTGAGCTTAATTTAAAAATAAACTTGTCAAATATTGAACCGGATATAATAGACTTAGAAGAAAAGAAACATCATCCAACACACAGTTATCGAAATTAAAATAAATAATTGTTGTTTACATTATTTTTAATTCCAATGTACTTTGTTTTGAAATTTGTTTAATATTTAATTCTTTAAAAATAAAACTAAATTTTAAAATTCAAATCTTGCTTTATTTTTGTTAATTATCAATTAATATCCGTCTAAAAACACATCCAAAATATATGGGTTCGCCAAAATATTTCATTTATACAAGGGGTCCTCCAGCTTGCAGTTTCTGAACCACTGTATTAGACTATTGCATTTATTATTTCAGTCGTAGTTTTGGAAGAAATTAAAATTAATGTAATTTTGAAAAAGTATTTGTTTATTTAACATATTGGCCATTATTCTTTATAACTTGTTTCCATTTAATGGTCAGCTTGTCAATTGCTGTTGCAATAAATATCAACTTTTCTTCGGAGAAAGATTCATGTCATCTTCATTTTAAAATTAATAGATTCAGTTGTAGGCTCTCGTTGAAACATATTGAATAAATAGCACTCGAAATAAAACACTCGGTAATGTTTCAAAATATTTTTAATTTATTAATACGTATTTCGGCTTATGAGGTCGTCATCAGAATACAAAGAGTTTACAAAACTGAACAAATATATACTATAGAAGTAATATATTTTATTTGTGAAGTTTAGGTAATGAAAATTATTTTTGTTTTAGGAATCAAAAAGCAGTTTACAATTCTTCAATTCTACAATAAAAATTAAGGTAAGCAAAAATACAAACAATAAAAATGGGTTTTCAAGAAGTAGGTTCTTTATGTTATAGTCAGTGATTAAGTACATTGATATACAGTCTAATAAAACAGGACTGGGTCTAGAATTTTATAGTATGAGCAAAATATTAAGTCGAGTGATAAATAACTTTCGCGCTGGAGAATAAAATATAATGGCCCGTTAATGATTTGAATAGAAACTTCATGCCTGATAAGTTTTTACCTGTTTGCAGTAAGTAAGTTCACCTTAGTTTTATCACAACAGTTACAGCTTTTCATTAAAATAATAAATTTGTCATTAGTGAAATTTAGTTTGAACTCAATATATTATTCTAAAATTAGTTCAAGTTGGAGAATATGCTACGAAGAATTCGAAATTGGCAGAAAGAAGCAGTTGACTTCGATCAGATATCAATACAGTGAATTAAATTAAAGCAAGTTAAAACTTCTGAATTCGAAATTGGTTTGCGAATTTTCGTTCTGGAAACACGTTATTGAATATAATATATGGCAAAGTACTTGGGAATTCGGAGACAAATTAAGCAATATCAATCTCTATTTAAGTTTTCTCAAAAAGCACGCCGAATTCGTTAATGGAAAAGGAAAATCTGCTCCATGCCAACGCAAGACATCACATGTAATGTAGAAACACATTTGTAGCCATACTCATCTAACTTTGCGCCTTCCAATAATGTTTTTAGATCACTTCGAAATTATTTAATCGGGACACATTTCTCTAATAAAGATTATGTTCAAGAGCATCGAGAAATTTTTCATGTCAAAACCGATTGAATTCTACTCAAAACGAATAGAAGAATTACCTGATAATTGGCAATATGTTTTTGCAAACGATTGTAATATGTAAAAGATTAAGGAACTATTGTCATTTTGTTATTGAAAAAATAAAATTACTATAAAAAAACTAAAATATTTATGGTCGGAATCAAGAAATGTCACGAAGAAAATATAAAACTGCTAACTTCGATAACTGACTAGCCGGCGATATTCCTTCAAGAACCTTGAATATGCAAACTATGAATATACCCGATAGGAGTCGGGTAGAGGAGAAAAACAATAGGCATTTACGTTTTGTCAGTCAGAATAATTTGAGCGATCCAAGTACTCCCGAACCGATCGTAAAGTCAGTCCGAGCGTACATATAAGCTTATTTTTAGTCCATCCGATTGATCCGCCAGAGCGCTTAGAGCATTTCTAAACAATCCGATGATCTAGCAGGATTGCTGGGATTATTGGATTGCTGGTGGTGGGGATTAGTGCGGGTAAATTAAATTTTACAACCAATTGAAAAGTTTTGAAAACATAGCTTAACATAATGGACGAAATAAGTGCAGTTTGAGATAGCATTCTATTATTGGTAATAAACTCATATATAAATAAAACAAAACGTGGTAGCAGTTGTAATCAACGACAGGAATTTGATGGTTGCATTTAGCGCCACCATCACCAGGCATCACTCTTAACTTCAGACCATTATTGCTTACGAAAATGTTAACCAAATCTGAGCAATCCGACTAATATTGTGACGTCACCAGATTAATCTGATAAATCTTGTGGATTGAATAAATGTAAACGCCTAATATCTCCTTTCGGATTAGTATTGATGTACAATACTAGATCTATTGTTTCCAAAAAAAAAAAGAGTAGAACTGTAAAATTGTTCTGGCCATGTAAATTATTAACTGTTTTTGATGTAGTACTTATTGCGCAAAGACGTTAAAACACTTGTCTCTTTCGAAATATTAAATGTATTTGATGACATGTTGACATTGTGTTTGTGTAGACTTGTTGAACTGCAGTTGGGGCTATTTACTGTGAACTGTTGCGGTCAGTTGGCAAAAAGCCTTTCCTGCTAAACTTAAATTCAACAAGCCATTTCAAATGCCTTCTGGCTTTCTGCCAATGTTCCGTATATTTACCTAACCAAACTCGGTCAACAGCTTTGCACTTTTACATCTTTTGGGATACTCTTCATAGAGATTTATTTAATCTTTGAAGGTGTGAGTAAGGTCTACCTATTCTACCTAAATTCCGCTTCGTATATATATATAAATTTATCATTAAAAAAAATGTCAACGGTGCTTTATACTATTATCGTTTATAATATTCGCTATCGGAATTTTTTATTACATTTTTTTTTTCGAAAGCTATCAAATCATTTGTATTGTTCAAAAAATATATTATTCTATTATGTCTAAGATCAAATGGAAGGTCTTAAATAGTAGATTACCAATTACCATTATAAAAATTTAATTTAAAACACAGAAATTCTGAGTATCAATTATAAAACTTCAGAACCTACTTCATCCAGATTGCTACCGTATTAGCAGCTGATTGTAACCTGCAGTAATGTTTAAAATACTATTATTTATTGTTTTACTTATTTTAACTAATAAATAATATTTTAGATATAAAGATGGGCTGCGCGAGGCTCAAATAGCCATTGTTGAGCGGCAAACATTTTAACTAACTTACTAAAAAGAAATTTAACTTGTATAAAACGTTTATTATTCACGGCTTAACACGCATGCTCGTCACATTTTACACGACGTGCAATATGATCATCTTTATGTATCGTATTTACAGTCGGACATATAATACATATATTATTTGATGGTCATAAATAAAAAAAATAATTAATACTAACTTTTATTTTACTGATATTTTCGGCTATATATCTATGTAAAATAAACTTTTGTAGCCCATCCTATAGACAAGAGAGGTCAGTCTAAAAATCTGAGAAAATTTTAAGTAATGCACACCAATGTGAACCAAAGTAGGTCAATAGTAATTTTCGATTTTTTTCCAAAAATATCTTTAAAAATAAATTTTTCGATTTACATTATATATGTATATATATCACTTCTAACGTAGATTAAAGATTATAAAGTGATTTTGTAAAGCTTTTTAAACTATATAAAAATAGTGCCAAAAATATTAATTGGTCTAAAAATCCTAAAAAATTCAGAGCAATGTATATTGATATGTGTCAGAGTAAAAAGATTAGAAAAAAAGTGCCAAAATAGCATAGAGTAATTTCAGATTCGAAGTTAGTGATTTTATAAATTTTAAAAACAATATATTATTTTTTTCATATGAGGCACTAAAGAAAAATACTTAATATATAAATTAACAGACGTAAAGTGACTTAAAAAATTGATTGATGGAGTGTGAATTTTCACACATTTCAGGGTTTTGTAGTATTTAATAAGTGTAAGACGCTAATATAATTCTGGACATCTAGGAATATTTATTCTATTATCACATCAAAATTAAAGATTTTTGATAATCATTTTTATTCGTTATTTGAGTACTTAGAGCTTCCATTTAATTTTTGTTAACAAAATTTAAATAATTTGCTAAAAATCCCATATTAATAAGAAATATATTGATAAAAGGTTTAATTTTTTAAATTTCAGAAACCTATTTCCCACAGTTTGTGATTTGATTTATAAGTATTTCATTACTAGTAGTGTAGTGTGGTGTTCAAAACTCGGTCCTCAACTGTTAAATATATTTTATTATATTTTTTATTTCAAAAAAATACACACGCTATCTTACTCATAAATAAAAAAAATCATAACATTACTAGCCATAAGTTAGCCATGAATTAAAAAAATAATTAATTTTGTCAAAAACACAAAAACTGCAATATTTTTCAAAAACGCAATCGGATAAAAAATTCCTCTCAGATCAATATACATTATATTTATAATTTTTTTTCAGATTTTAGAAAGACAAGAACTTTTAGCACATTTTTGGCTAAAATCGAGATAAAAGAAATGATTTATTTTATTGTCTGAGCTGTGATATCGTGATACAAAAAATCGATATTTCTCGAAAAACTAACCTGATCTAAAATTCCTGTTGAACTATTCCGGTTCCCATCAATGTTTATTATGGAGCTTTTTTATGGAAATATATATAGACCAATGAGGCAACTATGGGTCCACTACGCCCGCAACTGCGGAGGGCACGTATTTTAGGGGCCCATTAGACCCATGAATAACTTTTTTTGCACTTCTCTCGAAATAGCTCTTTTAAGACAGTAGGAGGGCACAGACAATTTTGCGGGGTACTGGTAAAAATGAAGTTATGCTACTGATTTTGACGAGATTACATTTAAAAATGTTACCAAGAATGTTGCGCTGTTACACTGTTACACATATCTACGAAATCCTGAAATGTTTGATAAATCACACGTCAGATCAATTTTTTAGTATTTCTCTTTATTTTCTTTATAACATAACACTAAAATTGATCGAGGTGAGATTAGATCAGAGCTCAGTTGCAATTACACTGTTATTTACTTGTTAAATTGCCTTCACTTACGGAAGTAACAGTCTGATAATAATTGGATCATACTACTCGAGTTGTACTTGGAAAAAAACCTCGTAGTAAATGTGAAAAGTATACGGTGATCATTTCTAAAAGGATTTGTATAAAAACCACTTCCTTTTATTGAGTTAGAAAACATTGTAATCTAAAAAGATCCATCAGCGTGATAAAATGGAAAAAGTATTACAATCGCAGGTTTTTATTTGAAATTTTAACGCTCAATTTGAAATTGACACAAAACAAGAACAAAGTGAAACATTATAGCAAAAGATAAGATAGGTAGGTACTCATATATACAGGGTGTTTTTGGGAACATTTTAAACATTACTAATTTCTTTATTATATAATTGACAGAGGAGACCGTGTATTCTCGGTGGAACATAGTTACATAGTAACATATAAAATTAATAAATAACTAAAGCACTCGGTTAGTTTCACAAATAGATTTAATGTTACTCTATACGTATTTCGGTAGTGACGCCATCGATAAGAGTTCAAATTACAAACTTCTATATTATCATATATTGAAAGGAGGTTAGGTATATAGTTAGGATAGATCAGGTATTTTGCTCTACAAATAAGAATGTTAAATAGGAAAAACAATAGACCATTTTAGTAACTACGTCACAAAATGGGCTTCCGTGCTGCCGCCTACCGATTGGTTTCCTTTTATTTGAATTAAGCATGAGGTTTTGTTTTTACCGACCGCCAACATACCGGGTGAATTATTTAAGGAGCAAAATACATGTTTCATATAAAATGTTAATGAAGTTAGTTATTTCATTTGCAACATAGCAAATTATGAAAGCAAGCTCATATCCATGGCAACAGATAGGCAATGGTAATTAGATATAAAAGTTATTTGACATGATAAAGTTCCCAGACGGGTAAAAAATAGTAAATTAGAAACAATACATGAATTTTTATTAGTTGGTTTATATTTACATACAAACTAAAATAATTATGTCCTTAGTAGCTAAGTCCAAAATATATTTAAAAAAATAAAATTTTGTCTTTTCTATGGATACGATAAGCATTTGTTTTATGGCTATGTTGCTTTTGAAATAACTCACTTCATTAACATTATATGTGAAACATGTATGTTGCTCCTTAAATAATTCACCCGGTATTTAAAGAAGGTATTGTGATCATACAGATTTTGACATTTCGAGATTTCGAATTGAGGTCCCTACATAACGTTTTGACTATTTTTAGCATGATGTCTATCGGTCTGTCTGTCTGTCTGTCTGTCTGTCTGTCTGTCTGTCTGTCTGTCTGTCTGTCTGTCTGTCTGTCTGTCTGTCTGTCTGTCTGTCTGTCTGTCTGTCTGTCTGTCTGTCTGTCTGTCTGTCTGTCTGTCTGTCTGTCTGTCTGTCTGTCTGTCTGTCTGTCTGTCTGTCTGTCTGTCTGTCTGTCTGTCTGTCTGTCTGTCTGTCTGTCTGTCTGTCTGTCTGTCTGTCTGTCTGTCTGTCTGTCTGTCTGTCTGTCTGTCTGTCTGTCTGTCCATGTGTACGTACAAAGTAACTTCGGCTAAAAGGAATTTTATGGAACTTCATATTTAAGCTTTTGACATCAATGGCACGAGTTGATCAACTTTTGGTAAAAATCGGTTAACTAGAAATGGGAGT
The DNA here is from genome assembly GCA_963971575.1 of Liopterus haemorrhoidalis. NCBI lineage: Eukaryota > Metazoa > Arthropoda > Insecta > Coleoptera > Dytiscidae > Liopterus > Liopterus haemorrhoidalis. The sequence goes on from OZ020611.1 coordinate 191,197,333, forward strand.
TTACTCGTGTCGGTTTTAAGATTTTTGCGAATATTTCACAACAGAGAAATATCTAGAAAAAATTTATTTAACAAATGTTGCTATAAAAGCAATAACTAACAACTTTTATTTCAGACATTTTTTAATAAAGCAGCATAAATTAAACAAGTATTTTGTGATGGCGGTCGGTTCTGTAGTGGCCACAGCTGATTTTTATAAGTTGTATTTTTGAAGTATAAATTAAGTTTTCAAAGTAAGAAAATGCTTCACATCAAAATTACAAGTCAATATTTATTTATTAAAATTCTTATTTTATACAATATAATTTAATGTCATTATTTTTGTAGAACAATGTACAATTTTGAAAAAAAGTACGCAAGTAACATAGCAATTAATCTGTTTGCCATTTCTAAATAGTCTGAAGGAACAATATGTTGTTCTTATTTTATCTATTATTGGTTTTCATTTTCATCGGTCAAAAAAAAAATAAATAAATAAAATAAAAAAATTAAATTAAGAATTTGGTTGTGATAGTTCCAATTTGAAACAAAATATTAATGATTACTTAGTTTTAATTAAATACTAAAGATATTTCGATTTTCATATTATTTAAAAACGTAATTTATAAATATATCTTCGAATCCTTATTTATATGTTTATAAAAATATTATTCTATTATATAATGTATCTGAACTGTATATATTAGTATATACTTATCAAAGATATATATTTTGCTATTCTACACTCGGGTCTAGAAGTCTTATTAATTTTTGTAATATTGGGATTTGACCCAAAATGCCCTTCTATCACAGTTGCGTCTAGAGCAAGTAAAACAAGACAATAGTTTTTCTCACCATCCAAACCAATAGCATCGTTTAATTTTTATGCCCTTTTAGACTGAACCATATCCTTTCTTTGGCGGATGTTGGTCAAGTAAATCCTCTCGAGTATAGAAAGTATTTTGTTTAAGTACTATATACTGATGGTCAATTCTATGGTGGCCACAGCTGATTTAAAGCACCTATCTTATACCTACTTCAATTTTTGCTTCTTGAAAAATAGTTTTCGGGGTTTTTCCATTATCTGCAGAACTTCAATATTTTTACCCAATGCTAAAATTACTAAAATTTTATTATTAACGACCTCATTTTATGTTTTTTATAGTAAATTTACCTCCCCTAAAATTTGTTTTTGTTTATAAGTACTTTATGGTATTAAATCATTTTGTGAGATTGAAGAGCTATCCAATAATATACAGTGGAGTTATGCATATCAGTTTCATTTGCGCGCAGCACATACAAACATTTTTAACAAGCCTATAAAATCCAGCTAAAGCCCCAACGTAAGCCGCTTAAACTTGGTAAAATATTTTAACAGCTTTTGTGAACATGCCTCGCAAATATTTTCCGCCTGCAAAAACTTCTCTAACAGGATTATGGCATTGATGGTTTGTTTTGTTCAGCCAATTTTTGACTAATTCACATCTTCAAAATAATAATGATAAAGGCTCTTTATTAAGTAAATATTATATAAAATAACTGTCCAAATGTTCTCAATCAGTTTTTAAAAAGTTTTATTTACGACATTAACAAAATTAAATCATTACAGTTCTAAATTCTGATTAAGACTAAAAAATAATAAACAGAACATGTTAATATATAGACTGAAAGAAAAATGCTGATTATAAAAAGTGTCAACTACATCTTGGGAATGTGTTATATAAAAAGGTGCTGTCTTATTATGTGGAGTCAGTGGGAACTGTTGAGGTAACTTATATTAATATGCAGAAGTATATCTCATAGAGGGGCTGGTTTAAAACAGTTCGGATGAATGTACGAGGTCTGTTCAAAAAGTATCGCGAATTTTGAATTTCCGCGGGTTACGTATATTCGATTTTCGATTTTCTTGTGGCGGTATGTTGGTACTCATATCTCTCACTTTTGTCGACAAATTCGGCCATTTTGAATGTTCAGTTAATTTTTGACAGTTGCTTTGCTTGCACGTGTTTTGGCTCGTCTTCGATTTTTGCCTATACCAAAAAATCGATCAAAGAATCTGTATAAAATTTTGTGTGAAAAACAAAATTAACTGCGCGGACGCATTCCGAATGTTGACTGTGGCATATGGTGAAGCTACCTTGGACTGAAGCAACGTTTATCGGTGGTACAAAATGTTCTCAGAGGGCCGAGAAGATGTGAACGACGAAGAGCGTGCCGGACGCCCGAGCACGTCAACAACAGACGAAAACATTGATGAAGTGAAGAAAATAGTATTGGCCAATCGTCGAATCACCGTTAGAGAAGTTGCTGAGGACCTAAACATATCGATTGGCTCGTTCCATTCGATTTTTACCAATGATTTGGGAATGAGACGGGTCGCCGCGAAATTCACTTCGTTGCTTGTGCGCGAACTTTTGCCCACACAAAAACAACACACTAATAATACTGCAGCCACCGTATTCCCCAAATCCGGCCCCCTGTGACTTTTTCTTGTTCCCGAAACTGAAGAGGCCCATGAAAGAACGACGCTACGGTACGAGTGAGGGGATACAGACGGCATCGAAGGAGGAGCTGAACAAGATCACAAAAAATGATTTTTTCAAGTGCTTCGAGGATTGGAAAAAACGTTGGCACAAGCGTATAATATCTGGTGGGAATTACTTTGAAGGGGACAAAATAGATATTCATGAATAAATAAATAATTTTTGAAAAAACACAAAATTCGCGATACTTTTTGAACAGACCTCGTATACTGAGGTGAAGCGGAATAATATTTTTACAATCAAGAAATTTTACATCAGATTCAAAAATTTCGAATTTTTGGAATTATTATTATTATCATTTTAAAATTTTAATGTGGGACATCAAATGCAAAGTATTGAAACGCTTATTAATGACAAAGAAATATTTTGCATAATTTTAGGGTTTTCTAGGTATGACCAAAAAACTCTTTTATAGTAGAAATTATGGCCTAACGACTGAACATATAAAGTTGAAATTTGGTATGCTTATACAACTTTTTGACCCACATATAGGAAAACTATTGAGCGTTCAAAAAACACATAGCGGGAAAATACAAACAAATATGATATAACGAAAAAATGAACTTTTTTAAAATACGTATGGGATTGTTATATTGTGACCGTAGTTGACCATTTGCTTATAGTTTACTGAGCTATCAGAAACCGGCCCTTAATTATTGGATAAATCAACAAATTTTTATTTTTGCAAAATCATTTTTATTATATTTTTGCCAAAAATGCTCCAAAAAACTTTTATTTCCCCACCCTATTCCCTCTAGGGGTTGATCTAAACATCTGAAAAAATACTTAATAGAAATTTTTGGTTTTTGTTTGCCTCTTTCACTTACTTATGTACATAAGAAATTCTGAAATGTGTGAAAATTCGCACTTTTTTATTACTGGTGTTGTCTTACTTTTTGAGCTTGAACATCATTGAGCCTTCAACCTTAAGGCTGCGTATAACCCCCGGAGGTTACTAGTTTCTTTTACAAAACTAACAATCTGAAATAAAATTAGTATCACCCTATACATCAAGTTTTGCACCGAATTTGTATCTATCTAATATGATAGTTTTAATTGTAGAAACATTTATAGTAAAAATATTGTCGCTCAATAACTTAAAAATAGACATCAGCGATATTGTTCTGTAATTTTTTAAATCTATTTGTGGGTTTCGAATAACTTTTATATTTATATAGTTTTGTGTAGAAATGTTCAAATAATAAGTCAAATTTTTTTCGCCTTGATTACATATAGTTTAGAGCCTTCGTCGAAAAATATTATACTTAAAGATAATAAAAAGCCACTTGATACACGAATTCTTCACGAAAAATAAATCATTTTTACCCGTAACACCAATTTTGAAAACCGCGGCAAATTCAAGAGAGCGGCTAAAATAGATTACCAAGTACAATAACTATAAGTAATATTCACAATACAACAAAATAGCTAGAATCATATTTGTAGAATGAAGCTTTAGGTACAATTTGCCGTATCGTACGCAAATATGCGTCTATTGGTTTACAAGATGGCGTCTATAATGCAATTTGCTTATTTACAACTACCTAACAGTTTTTTCTACAATTAAAAATATCCTATTAGATAGATAAAAATTTGCTGCAAATTTTGATATATAGATTGTTATTAATTTTATTTCCAATTATTAGTTTTGTATAAGAAACTATTGAGGACTATAGGGTTGTGCGCCGCCTTAATTGAAATATTCAGATCATCTACATACCCTAAAATCTTTTAGTATGAAAATATTGATTTTAATGATATATATAATAAGATTTTTTGATATGAAAATCATATTCCAACCATATGTGTGTGCATCCATGGAATATGAAATTTTAATACAGTTTTACATAGGTTAAAATCAACTGATGGTTCGGTAACCATCTTGGTCAGTCAGTTGTGAAGTTTTACAATTGGATTGCCCAGTTGCGAACCCTGTTAACTCAGTCAGAAACAAATGTCGGCAAATGAAGTAAATTGAGTCACCCTTACAAGTTAAACGCATGTTAGCCGACCGGTATAGCCTAGTGGTAACACACGTGCCCTGCATTGCTAAGGTCTCGGGTTCGAATCCTGTTCAGGCCTGGAATTTTCAGTACAAAAATGAAATGAAATTACATTAAATTTCAAAAATTAAAATGGTCTTAGCTAATTGCTTAAGTAACAAAAGCCATAAAAGTGAAATAAAAATAAACAAAAATAAAATTTTATTTTTACAAACCAAGTCTTTGATATCTCATATTAAAGGAATAATAGGTATTCTGTAATTGATTTTTCAAATATGTATAAGGTTTTGCAGCCGCAAGTTTACGCAAAAAAAGAAGTTAATATGCAGAATTAAAGTAATAGTAATATTTTTGAGTTAATTGAAACGAAATGTACATTTTTAGGGTTTTGTAGGTATGACCAAAAAACCTTTATACCGTCATTTTGTCGTCTGTCTGTCTGTCTGTCTGTCTGTCTGTCTGTCTGTCTGTCTGTCTGTCTGTCTGTCTGTCTGTCTGTCTGTCTGTCTGTCTGTCTGTCTGTCTGTCTGTCTGTCTGTCTGTCTGTCTGTCTGTCTGTCTGTCTGTCTGTCTGTCTGTCTGTCTGTCTGTCTGTCTGTCTGTCTGCCTGTCTGTCTGTCTGTCTGTCTGTTCGGTAAAAATTGTAGCCAAACGGCTAAACCTAGAGAGTTGAAATTTGGCATGCTTATACAACTCTTTGACCCGCACATAGGAAAAATACTAAAACATCTAAAAAACATACCCCCCTAAAAATATAAACAAATATGTGCTCATCGAAAACAAAAATATTTTTTTTAAATTCTGAGTAGGGTATCAAATGAAAGCCCTTAGTACGTGGATTAACGATCAAATTTTTATTTTTGCAAAATAAATTATTTTGAAGCGATTTTTGCCAAAATTGTGCAAAAAAAATTTTGTCCCACACCCTTTAGCCCAGATGGTTTAAACTAAAAATCTAAAAAAATTCTAAGTAATGTATATTGGTGTGAACCGAAATAGTACAACAGGAATTTTTGATTAGATTATGTTTTCGGAAAATAACGAATTTTTTGTGGTTTTTGGTTCACAAAGTGCAAAAGTTATACTAATGTAAGACACTCATATGCAAGGCGTTCGATAGCGTAATGAGTTAGAGCACTGCTGGTAAACGAAGGGTTTCGAGTTCGAGTACGGAGTGAATTGTATTTTTTCCGTTTTTTTTTTTTGCATTTTTATTATGTTGAAATTATTTTGTCAAAATTCTAGTTATATTTTGACAAACATTGTATCTAATTTTTAAGAGCGTAAATTTAATAACCAGTCTTATATGATTAACAGACGATAAATTATTTTAAAAATATCGTTCATTTTGCCGTGATTACTACAAAGTAAAATTTGTCCTACACACTCAGCATACCGCCTTCACTTATTATATACCTGCGAAACCCTGAAATGTGTGAATATTCACACTTCACATCAATTTTTTATAAATTCGATAAATTGACCGAATATACGGTGCACTTAGAGTGAAACCGTTCATCCCACATAAAAATGAAAGTGAAATTATAAAGAATTTTTTCCTCTTTAATTCAGTATAAACATATTTTTTACGTATTATGCAATGGAACGGAGATATTTGCAAAAAAAAAACATGCACATTATTCGATGTTTTTTCCAAGTTCCATCAAAAAATTTGATTCGGAAAATGTGATCTCGAAAATAGCATCTCAAGACCTATTAATCTGACTATATTACTCCTGAATGTACATTGATTGAACACATGGTCATGAACCTGGAAACAGGAGGCCTAGGCTCAACTCGAGCTGTCGCGCAAATGATAATGATGATGATGATGTTTAGTCATTATCGAAAACTATACAGTTATAGATAAAATATTGTATTTGGCTCGTATAGCATGTAGGCTATATTAAACAAGGATGAAGTTTACAAAATTCGCCGTCGGTTCTTGTTGTAAACTTCATCCTCATATAATATAGCCTATATGGTATGATTGTTAAATAAAACACTATTATTTATTATGTTAAATACACGTTATATTTCAACTTCAGAAATCACATTAGGTACAGACATTCTGCAAAAACTATTCCCCATTATGTTTATTTCATAGACATAAAAACAAATGTACTGATATATTGAATATGCCACATGTTGCAGTAAAAAGCTAGAAGAAAGTGTGAGAGAGAATGGTTGAGTGCTTTTCAGGAGCTTTTAGAGCTTATTTGGTGCGTGGGTGTGGGAGTTGCCACTGTGTGAAATGTACCACTAGGTATGTTAAAGCGATAGTGAGCTTTGGGGATTTAGAGATTTCATCTGAAATATGGAAGAAATATATTTTATTATGATATACATGGATATTCGATTATAGAAAGACGTCTCAAGTATTGGTTTTATATTTGTCTCGGATTAGTGGAAAATATCTTTATCTGCAATCACCAAATATTAAATGCATTATGTATCCAACTTAAAATACATAAAACTGTTCATTTTACATTATGTGGAATATATTTCATATTTCACTGATAATAACAGGTGCGCGTGCTCATACCTGCAATCTTTTTGGCGCTTAACCACGATGGCTATTTGCACTTAATACAGCCCATCTTTATGACTAGAATATTATTTATAAGTTAGAATAAATAAAACAATAAATAAATATTTTTTAGACATTGTTGTAGGTTACCACCAGCTGATGGTTCGGTAGACATCTTGCTGACGTCAGTTCTGAAGTTTTACAATTGACACTCAGTATTTGTGTTTTTAAATTAAATTTACTATGTTTCTAATGATATTATTGAAATCGTACAAAAGTTACCTAGTCATTAAAAAAAACTAGATAGTTGTACATAAAATATTGCATTTGACTCTGAAGTTGGTCTTACACAGTTCAACTTATTGGTCATTTTTTTGTCAATTAATTGAACAATTTATTGATAACCTTGAAAATAAAAGAACCACTTTATACACATCAATTTATTTATCATTTTTTTTTGAAAACTTTTACACTGCCAACTGTAAAACATGTTGATATATTTTTCAAAATGAAAATATTGCAAAAAATATTGAAAATATCTTCACAAAAGCACGAAAAATTACGAGCTGTGCATAAAAAAAAATATAATAAAATAACCTAGAAGATGGTAAATTAGAACGTTTGCTGTTTTAAGCGGAGCTGTCACATTTGAAAATGAAACACATAACCTATACATTTCTTGTTTATACTACAACTAAACAGTTGGCAATAACTAAACAGATAAATATGTCTAGGTATATTCGTTGATGAAAAAAATTTAAAAAGAAAAATTGAAGAAAAATAAAACTTGTTCTATTGTAAATAAATTGATCTATTTTTTCATCAATAAATTTGATTAAATTTATTGATGAAATTTGAACACTTTACACACATCAATAAATTGATTGTCAACTTTTTCAATATATTGATCAATAAATTGAACCGTGTAAAACCAACTTTTTATAATGGCTATATTATCTATAAAATCACTTGAATCGAGGAGGGACAGAAATTCAAAAAATCATTTGAGGACGAGGAAGTAAAAATTAGAAAATGAACTGGGCGCAGGGGCGCAATATATCTAAAAATCACTTGTAGCGAGGAGGAACAGATATTCAAAAAATCACTTTAAGACGGGGGAGGGAAAAATTCATAAAATATGCTGGGAGTACGGGGGACAAAAAATCTAAAAATCACTTAAAGTGTCAGCAGAAGTACAAAAAAAAATCACTTGCGGACGGAGAGGAAACAATTCAGAAAACAACAGGGGGCAGGGGATTAAATTCAGAATATCATTTGATGATGCGGAGGATCACAAATTCAAAATATCACGAAGGTGTTAAAATTTAGTGTAAGCCAAGGTGTACGTCGAACTTGTTTTCTTAGAATTTATTTAATGAAAATACGTTGTTTTTTTTTTTTATGAAAATATTACTTTTTTTGTAATACAATTGAAGGGCTTATTCTAAGAAAATATATATCATTTTATAAAATTATGGCTTTTCACCTTTTTACAATAACCCCTTCAATTATTAATACTTTATTATGAGTTATTTAACCATTCTACACTGTTATAAATAATGCATACCTACTAATTTTTAGGGTTTTGTAGGTATGACCAAAAAACCCTTATACCATCATTTTGTCGTCTGTCTGTCTGTCTGTCTGTTCGGTAAAAATTGTAGCCAAATGGCTAAACCTAGAGAGTTGAAATTTGGCATGCTTATACAACTCTTTGACCCGCAAATAGGAAAAATACTAAAACATCTAAAAAACATATCCCCCTAAAAATATAAACAAATATGTGCTCATCGAAAAAAAAATTTTTTTTTTTTTAATTCTTAGTAGGGTATCAAATGAGAGCCCTTAGTCCGTGAATTAACGATCAAAATTTTATTTTTGCAAAATAAATTATTTTGATGCGATTTTTGCCAAAATTGTGCAAAAAAAAATTTGTCCCACACCCTGTAGCCCAGATGTTTAAACTAAAAATCTGAAAAAATTGAAAGTAACGTACATTGGTGTGAACCGGAATAGTACAACAGGAATTTTTGATCCGATTATGTTTTCGGAAAATAACGCATTTTTTGTGTTTTTAACTAAAATATGTTAAATATTTAATTCGGTATGTAACACACCAGACCAGTAGCTCTAGTAGCGTAGTTGGTTTTGTCGTGCGCTTAATAATGTAACTTAATTTGCAAACTAGTTCGAATCCTGTTAATTTTATTTTTTCTGTTTTTTTTGCATTTTTATTTTGTTTAAATTATTTTGTCAAAATTCTAGTTATATTTTGGTAAATGTTGCATTTAATTTTTAAAAGCGTAAATTTAAATGTGTGAAAATTCACACTTAAATTTTTTATTATTAATATTAATTAACATGAATGAATGTTTCAATGGACAAGAGGCTACACGACTATTTGTTCCATGGAACACTTTGAAAGGGTTTAGAAAATAATTTTAAAAAAATAATATAATAAAGTAATAATAATATAAAAAGTGCATCAGTTGATAGAGGAAACATGAAAGTTTATTCTGTGTTAGTATTAAATTTAAAAATAAATATCTACAGTATGAAAATTTAAAAAAAGGAAAAAGTGTTTCGAGGTACAACAGTCCCCCCCTGTATTGTATTTTTATTTCACATTGTTTATTTATAGATTTTTAGAAGCGACTTTATTGTACTTTTTGCTCGTTTTGATAAATAAATCAAGCTTTATTTGCTAATGAATAAACTATCAAAATTTACTTGGCCATCTCTTCTTTATTTCATCTTCCAATTTGAATTTTAAAATGACTGCCTGAGAATCTGGTAAATCCGGTAAATTCGGGTCAACCGGGGCAGTACAGATTCGTACTTTCACTAAAATATTGTAACAAATGATTTAATTTCCTGATGAGACAAATATGGTTTAGAGCAGTGGTGGGCAAACTTTTTTGAAGAGGGCCAGTTTGCGCAAATAGTGTGATTAAAATGGACGCACTAAAAAAGAAAAATAAATAAATAGCAATAATACTAATAATAATGCCTGCAGCTATTACAAAGTAGTGCCGTTGAGTTGCTACAATGCTCATAAACTATAGCTCTGTGCGACTGCGGAGAAGTTGGTACCTTAGACCAGCGTTTCTCAACCAGGGGGCCGTGAAAGCTTCGTTGGGGGGCCGCGAAGTCGTACAAGATCGAAATATGAAAATATAATAAAAATGTAGTCAATTTTGCAATTTTGTTCATATTTGTAAATACGAGTATCTTATATTTAAATTCATAAAAATATACTTTTCATGACATAAATAAAATAAATATTCTATTTATTTTTATACATAATTTACTTATCTTGACAACTAATCTAAACTACAGGCTATTTAAAACGTTTAAGTTGTCACTAGCAGAGCCGTAGCAACGGCCTGGCATCGGGGCAAGTGCCAGGGGCGCGAGGCCTAAAGAGAGGCGCCATGGGCGTGTGTTTTTATTTGTTTTTGATCATCATTTGTAGTGCAACAGCGAAGACCTTTTTTAGGTCATCACTTGTATTTTAGAAATGAGTTTTTTTTAGCTTGTATTTTCACTTGTTTATTAAAAGGGCGCTATTTTAAGTTAATTTAATTTATTTGCCAAGGGCGCTAAAAACATTGCTATGTCTCTGGTCACTAGCTAACTTTATAATGAGTAAATGGGATTTTACTAAACAAAATTATCAAAAGCTTCATTCAATCGATAAAAAATACTAGATTTGAAAATCTAGTTCCGCTTTAACCAAAGAAGTAGACTATATCAAGATCAAATCAATTGAATGTGTCGGTTGATGGGTTTCTCTGACAATGGTTCTCGTTTGAGGTACTTTCAAGTATTTTCAAGTTGTACTTTGAAGTAGGTACGACTTGAAAGTGCAATATTTTTTATTATATATATTTTTTAATTGCTCTCCGAGCTACAAATAACTCAAGAGTAAGGATGGGAATTTGTTTAAATTAAAATGGAAGGCACTTTGAAAACTTTTTAATAAAAATACTTTACTTCCAAGTCATTATACGGAATATAATCGTCATTTAAAAATATCACAGTTTTTTGTCAACCGTAAAAGATATTAAAAAAATGTTTAAGGCTGCGTATAACCCCCAGAGGTTACCAGTTTCTTATACAAAACTAACAAACTGAAATAAAATTAATATCAATCTATACATCAAATTTTACACCGAGTTTTTATCTATCTAATAGAATATTTTTAATTGTAGAAACATTTATTGTAAAAATATTATCGCTCAATAACTTAAAAATAAACATCAGCGATATTGTTCTGTAATTTTTTAAATCAATTTGCGGGTTTCGAATAATTTTTATATTTACATAGTTTTGTGTAGAAATGTTCAAATAATACGTCAACATTTTTTTCGACTTGATTACTTCCTATTTTAGAACCTTCGTCGAAAAATATTATTCTTGATTATAATGGAATTCCACTTGGTACACGTCTTCACAAATATTAAATCATTTTTACTCGTAACACCTATTTTGAGAACCGCGGCAAATTCAAGATGGCGACAAAAATAGATTACCAAGTACAATAACTATAACTAGTTTTCACAATAGAGCGAAATAGCTTAAAACATATATGTAGAAGGAAGCTTTAGCTACAATTTGCCGCATCGTACGCAAATATGCGTCGATTTGTTTACAAGATGGCGTCTATAACGCAATTTGCTTAATTACAATTACATAACTGTTTTTTCTACAATTAAAAACATCCTATTAGAAAGATAAAAATTCGCTGCAAATTTTGATATATAGATTGTTATTAATTTTATTTCCGATTATTAGTTTTGTATAAAAAAGTATTGAGAACTATAGGGTTGTGCGCCGCCTTAAGTAAAATATGACATACGTTCCCATTTAAAAATTCGAAATTGTCCGTGATATCCTGTACTTTCGTTTTTTTCCCGAAAAATTTCAATACTACCATTCAATTTTGTGGATAAATTTTAGTTTAAAATTTTTCCCAACTAGCTCACACGTCGCCTTTTCAAAAAAACTCTGATCTCATTATCTTAATACACCATAATATAGGGGGGTCGCCGACAATATTTACATAATTTCGGGGGTCCCGGGCCATAAAAGGTTGAGAAACACTGCCTTAGACCATATGATTTTTAATTACCCTATCCACTACAACAAATCTTCTTTACTTTACTTGCATTTATCAAAACTTCTCCCCACTCCTATTTCTATTAAATCTATCCTCACCAACTCCTCCCCAGCAGTTTGCAAGAATATTATTGGTTTCCTCAGGGAAACTAATTTAAATTTATAAATAAATAAATAGCTATGCACTGGCGGAATGGTGACCTCACCAAAGCCAACAAATCAGAAGAAGAAGAAGGAAAATGCTCATAAACAGATCAACTGTTTCGCTGAAATCAACGATAGTATAATAAAGTCACTTGAGCGCGTTGCGTAGAATGCTTTTTATTGGCCACAGTAAAGATAAGTTTTTACTAATAAAATAATTGATGTAGGGCCGCATGTAAAATTATCAAGGGGCGTAGGCGGCCCGCGGCCCTTAGTTTGCCCACCGCTGGTTTAGAAGTTACCATGGAAATTACTTCTGATTTCTATTCTAATCTATTTTATTTTATTATGGCCTAGGCACACAGCCTTAACTTTTATCCATGGAAACAGTAGAAGAATCTAAAAAACTCTAGAAAAGTAATGGACAACAATGGAAGCAAGTTCCACATGGAAACCATAAATCTTTACTCATTTGTATGGGTTTCAGCTCTTGTTCAGGCAAGAAGTCTCATAGTTTGAGCCTCAGGGCAAAGTATAGTATGAATTCCGTATTTTGTGACTTAAATAATGTAATTTTAAGTAAATAAATTTTCCTACAAATCTCTGGTATAAAATTTATAAAAAAGAAACAATTATTTTGTTATTAAAATGAATGTTTCAAAAAATATTATACCTACTGCTGGTATTTAATAACCCAAGAACCCCTACGTTCAATATTGATGCTAAATATCAGTTTTTAAGGGTCAAACTTTATCGCTTTTTCTAAAAATAATTTTAATTGGCAATAAAATGAATTTTTATACGTTGAAAACATAACGAAATCGACGGGTGTAAATGTTCATTTCATGTTTATTATGTTGATTATTTCCTATAAAAATTATATACAAGTTATAATGATATTACTTTTATATTACTTTCATAAAATTATTGTGTTTTTAAATTTTCTAGTAATGTTGCAATGAAATAACCAACAAAGAATATTAAATTTAAATTTTTAACAGGTTATTACACTATTTGTGTTTTATAAAAATATTTATCAGATAATAGAACATTTAGAAACATCATATAATTTTTTAAAACAAAATGTGGGATTAAGATGGTGTAATGCCTGTAGTACACGATGCGATTTCTTGTTTTGAATCTCGTACGATTTATAGTACATAAATTATTGTATCGTGTACTACAGGATTTTCGTACGAGATCTTGTATGATATTGAAAACCAATCAATATTTATTGTCTCGACCTAAAATATTGGACAGAATGAACCAATAATGCGCAGTATAAGATGCGCATATTCATGTGACTAACAACTGTTCATCTGTCAAACATATTTCGAGGTATTTTATTTTTTTCGATTTTGCTGTTTACATTCTTAGAATATTTATATATACTTTTGGATTTATCCAACATCTTATTATCCAACATACTTAACTAGTGACCTATCTAAAGTGAAGATTAAACATTCCATTCCGGGAAACAAGTACCGGGAGAATTATTTATTATTATTATTATTATTTTTTTTTTTATTATGTTTGTAGATTTTTTTCAACTTCTTGTCAACAAACTACTGTTGATTACAATTTCTACACTTCTCATTTATTTATTCAAGTTGGGTGTTATGCATAAAACAAATTCAACGAAATCATTATTAATATAATATGTTTTTATTTTCTTTAAGCTATTTTATAACGATAATAATGACAACAATAATATTTTTTGATAAAGAAAAATCGTAGTTTTATAAACAAAAATAATAATAACAAAAAATAAATAAAATAATAATTCCCTTCAATTTAAAATTTAATAAATTAGAACAGAAAACAGTACGGCTTTGCGAATCCAGGAGATTTACTGATTTTGGACAAAGATTAATATTATTAGTCTTCAAAAATTGGTAAACTATCTGTCCATTCTAGGTTAAGTACAATTATTTACGTACAGTTAACTTACAAAAATAGACGTAGTGCGCATCAATTGGTACAGATTCAAAGCGATAAATATTGGATGGTATACTACAATAATTTTACATCCGATAATTCTAAACAAAATTCTCAATACAATAATTATCGTACAACAAATCGTACGAGATTCAAATCGAGAAATTGCATCGTGTACTACAGGCTTAAGAGACGTTCTCACAAACCATCTTATTTTTCATTTCCAATGATTCATTTTTTAAGATATGAAAATGAAAAGAAATTTGTTTGCACGTGTCATATTTATGAATCATACTAACGGGCCTATTCTGTAAGCCAGAGTTTCCCAAACTTTTTGAGCCTCGGAGCACTTTTCACGAGAATAATTCGTCGCGGAACACTGTCGTTGCTATATACAGTGGCGTACGCAGAAAAATATTCTGAGGGGGGGGATTTTTCACAACATCGGAATTTATACGTATTGAGAATGCGAGCAAAATGGGGTAATTATAATTTTAGTTCTTTTCGAATTTTCGGGAAGGATGGAATTTATCCCCCTAATTCTCCCTATGCGTACACCACTGGCTATATATTTATATATATTTTAGTGGATCTTGACGTGTGATATGTTATGGAAATAAATTTCTCAGTTGATCGATACAGGATAATTGTATTATGCCGATCTTGAAAAGTTATCTGGTACGGATTATAAAATGAGCAAAATTGTAAGAATGCTTTGTTAGTTAAAATCAAAAATACTAATATAAAATCAGCTGTGGCCACAAGATCGAACGCCATCATAAAATAGATACTTAAACAAAATACTCTCTAACACTAAGTATTATTACTCTAGTAAAAATAATGTTTTTTTTTAATCAGCTGTGGCCACCGCAGGACTGCCCACCAAAAATCTTCCATTTATAGAAGACCGCTTTTTACCAAAAGTTGATTAACTGATGCCTTTGTTGTGAGAAGCTTAAAAATGAAGTTTCATAAAAATCCGTGTAGCCAAATTCGCTTTACACGTGTCCAAGGACCGACAGACAGACATACAGACAGAACGACTGACATCATGCTAAAAATAGTAAAAACATTATGTAGGAACCTCAATCCGTGGACATCCATCGAAATTTAAAAATGTCAAAATCGGTACGATCACAATACCTCCCTTATATGTATGTATATAGCGGTTGGTAAAAACTTAATCCATAAGTCTTAAGTGTAAGAAAAAACTATTGAAATAATATCTTTATAATATTTGAACATATTTGTCGTCTATTGGACGTTCTGAGACGGAGACCTTGGCAGCTTCTAACAATTCTAACAGCTTTTTCTAACAATCTGTACTTTAACCAGCGATCCATTGAAAAATAATCGCAGCAAAAACAAATAAATAACACTGCACCACTATGACTTACTGACTTCCTATCTGAATTATAAGAGATATGAAGAATATAGGTAATTCTTATTCCCATTGCATGAAACGTCACAACATCCATTATCTATTATTTGGCAAATTTTAAGGAAATTGTACTGTATTATACGTCGCTCTTGTAATATATCAGCCCTGTAATAACAGTCACTCAGCTGTATATTTGTATTTCATAACGGTTAAAACTTTTTCAATGACCAGTTGAACTATTAAGATTCGAGTGTCTTTATTAACATTTATTGGGGGAAATAAAATATTATATCGTACTGGCTTTTGTTATTTTCAGTAGCGTATCATTTCTGAGTGAAAAGTTTGTTTTGAAAAAAAAGAAACACTATTTTCACATCTGAACACATTTATTTTATTTACTTTTGTAGCTAATCTTCTCGCGGAGCACTAGTAGGCGCACCGCGGAGCACCAAGTGCTTTTTCCAGAACTTTTCCCATCCTAGGGATGTTCTTCGATGTATTTCCTTTTCCTGGTAGTTCCTGAAGGATATTAGCTGTCCTAGGTAAATTGCTTCGTCGACACAAATTATACTTCTTCCGTCGAGTAGGATGTCTTCTTTTGGGTCATTTGTAAGGATTTTGGTTTTCTTTTCGTTTATTTCTAGACCCACTTCAGAGCAATGTGTTCTCAACTCAGATATCATCTCTTCTAAGTTTTCTTTTGTTTTTGCTAGCAGTGTGACATCGTCTGCGAATCTTAGGTTGTTAAGTTTTCTTCCATTTACTGTGACGCCCCTATTTTCCCAATTTAGTTTACGAAAAGCTTGTTCTAAAACGTTGTTAAAAAGTTTTGGTGATAAAATATACATCATTTATTTCTTTAATCGTTATTTAATAGAATATGAACATTTAATATGTTAAAGAAAATAAATAAATAAAATCTGCATGCTGTAATAATTAGTGAAGTTCAATAACTTCTGTGTAACGTATTTAGTAATAATGTTACCTAAGATCTCGCTCATTTAGTCATTAATGTAAGAAAGATGAAGGTATCTAGCACGAGATGGAGGTGGTAGTTCAAAGGTCAGGGCGAACTAATATTTCCGGTCAGTCATAACTCATCTGAACGGTGTGTGCCGCACCTGTATGTACCCTACAAACATAACCTAACCTCAACTTTACTCTACCTAACTTCACAGTCAACGGTACTTGATATACCTTTGAACTTGCCGTGCAAAAATATCAGAGGTTACCTAACTAGAACTCTGTAATTATAGTTTATACTAGTTTCTCATCGTAAGCTTCTGTAAGTTTAAACTTATATTTTATAATTACATTTAAAACGTTGTTTTTTATACTTTAGTGCTTAATACTTTAGAATGTAATAATTGGATGAACAAGGGTCTTAAATAATTCACGCTTATGTTACTTATTAGTTCTGACTGTTCCTTTAGTTCACACTAGAAATGATACTACTAATTAATTATGTTCATGATAACAACAGTACTTTAAGGAATGCACTATGTCTAATTAAGTGTTTTTATAAAGTTTACATAATGATTAATTATGCAACAAATAGCTAAATAGGAGTGTTTTAGGCATTAGACGTAAAATTGTCCACCGACGACCATTTAGGTGGGCAACACTAGTTTTTTTTTTTTTTTTTTCTACGACCCTACAAAAATAGTAAATTAATTATTTCTGAAAGTGAGATTTCTAGTAGTTAAAAATAGCGACCTGCGGTTGGAATTTTTGGATTTTACGTAGTTTATTTAGAAAATTTAGGGTTTTAACCGTTTAACGCGTTTCTAGATTACGACAGAAGACTTTTTAATGACATAATTTACATTATTTGTGAAAATTGTGTCTATAAAAAAAGCACAACTCAAAACCGATTAAATATAGCGACCTGCGGTTAGAATTTTTGGAATCCTCGTAGTTTATTTAGTCTAAAAAAGATTTGAGGCTTTATTCGTTTTGTGTCTTTCAAAATTATGATATATTTTAATATGACTATTGACTAGAAACTAAATTTTGAAACAAAAAAATTTCTAGAAAATTTTTCGTATTTTTTTAAATTTTTTGAAAATGTTGCTACATCCTAACTAAAAAATGATTAGGGATAGAAATCTGTGGTTTGAATTTTTAAAATTTTCCTTTCTTGTTTAGTTAAAATTTAGGCTTTAATAACCCAATTATTAAATTTTGTATGGGCAGTAATTCAAACCCCTGAAAATGGCCAAAAACCGAAAAAAAATTGTCCCACACCCTGTAGCCCAGATGGTTTAAACTTAAAATCTGAAACAATTCTAAGTAATGTACATTTGTGTGAACCGGAATAGTACAACAGGAATTTTTGATCAGATTATGTTTTCGGAAAAAAAGCATTTTTTGTGTTTTTTGCTTCACCATGTAAAATATTTAATAACTTATGTAACACAATAAACCAGCATGCTTTGATAGTGTAATGGTTAGCATGCTCGCGTTCTTATTTGTGAACTAAGGTTCAATCCGGTCTCGAGCCAATTTTATTTTTTCTGTGTTTTTTGCATTTTTATTTTGTTTAAATTATTTTTTCAAAATTCTAATTATATTTGGGCAAATGTTGTAGTTAATTTTAAAAGCGTAAATTTAATAACCAGTGGAATTTGTTGAAATTGAATACACGAAATCAGAGAAGCGGAATTATGACTTAAAACAACCAATGGAAGCCATAGGCGCAATTTTCAAAATCTTAATGAACCTTGTTATATATAATAAAAAAATACTGCACATATTTAGAAACCTAAATAATGGTATCAGGCATTCGAATTAAAATTAAAAAAAAAAAATATTTTAACATGAAATTTGTTTTGGTATCCCAAATAATCATCATTCACTTACTAAATACCCGCGAAACCTTGAAATGTGTGAAAATTCTTCACATCAATTTTTTAAACTATCTTAATAAACTAATACTTACTTCTTATCTATCATCTATATTAATAAAATTGAAGGCTGGGTATACCTTTTTTATATCTCACTTATCATTTATGTTTGAGCAAAATATACATTACAAATACCGTAGGAAGTACGAGTACACTACCTAGTATCAATAAATGTGTGCGTCTTTAATTTCAGTTATGTACATATGTATTTTGTTATTGGAATAATATTTATTGTTCGCATTAAAA
This sequence comes from Liopterus haemorrhoidalis, assembly GCA_963971575.1. Classification (NCBI taxonomy): domain Eukaryota; kingdom Metazoa; phylum Arthropoda; class Insecta; order Coleoptera; family Dytiscidae; genus Liopterus; species Liopterus haemorrhoidalis. The sequence continues at coordinate 191,216,123 of OZ020611.1, forward strand.
ATAGTGAATTCATATTATTGCACCCATTCCATAAATTTCTGGGTAGGGCGGTGAGTATATATTTGAGCTCTTGTTTTGGTGCCCCTTACAGCAGGTCGCCCTGGGCTTGTGCCCTTCTCGCCCTGAAGGTTTCTAAATATGTGCAGAATTTTTTTTCTATAGCAAGGTTCAGTAAGAATTTTAAAAATTGCGCCTATGGCTTCCATTGGCTTCAACAGAATTAAATTATAATTTAAACAATTTCCACTGGTTATTAAATTTACGCTTTTAAAAATTAAATGCAACATTTGCCAAAATATAACTAGAAATTTGAAAAAAAAATTTAAACAAAATAAAAATTAAAAAAAAAAAACAAAAAATAATATTGTCTCTTCTCGCAGGATTCGATCCCTTTCGGATCGAGTTACTTGGGTGAAAAGCCAGCGTCAAAAACCACTACACCAGCATACACGTTCTAGTGTAGCGTGTTACAAAGCTATAACTTGTGTACATTATTAGCCAAAAAATCACAAAAATGCGTGTTTTTCCAAAAACATAATCTGATCAAAAATTCCTGTTGTATTATTCCGGTTCATATAAATGTACATTACTTAGAATTTTTTCAGTTTTTTAGTTTAAACCATCTGGGCTACAGGGTGTGGGACAAATTTTTTTTTGCACAATTTTGGCAAAAATTGCATCAAAATAATTTATTTTGCAAAAATAAAATTTTGATCGTTAATCCACGTACTAAGGGCTTTCATTTGATACCCTACTCAGAATTAAAAAAAAATTTTTTTTTTTTTCGATGAGCACATATTTGTTTATATTGTTAGGGGGATATGTTTTTTAGATGTTTTGGTATTTTTCCTATGTGTGGGTCAACGAGTTGTATAAGCATGCCAAATTTCAACTCTCTAGGTTTAGCCGTTTGGCTACAATTTTTACTGAACAGACAGACAGACCTTAAAAATGAGCTAGATGCAAGGGCCCCGCCAAAATTTTAGCCAGATCGCATGTGAGCTTGTTCCGGCCCTGATAGGAGACAAATAATATAATATAAAATTAACTAATGCACCGTCACTAGAAAAATTGCAACTGTAAAACTTTCTCACAAACAAAAAATAATTATATCACTACCTGTTAGTATACGCATTCATTATAAATTTAATATTAGATAATTAATTTAAAAGAAATAAAATTTCTATACTTCTTTGACAGTTTATGAACCGTATCTATAACAATGATACTTTTTACTTAAAAACCAAGTAATAATAAATAGGTGAAAGCCCGGAAGGAAAATTGTGATATGGAGAAAGAAATTCTGATTTGTATCCAGATTTTAACGTTAACATTTTCTCTTTAACACTGCAATTACGATTACAATACAATGAATTAGCAAATGCTAAAAAGATTGCGTTAGGAAAGTACGAGTACATGTTTATAAAGGCGTGGTCGTAAATCTGATTTAGGAAATCCAATTGTTCGATATGAAAAATGTTACAAGATTCGTCCTTGATACGACGCTTTCGTAATAAATTTTCTTAAAAATAAACAGGAAATTATACTTTGATATTAATATGGGCTTATGAAAAATGGAGTAAATAATCTTTTATTCATTTTGCAGTGTAAAAAGTTTTACTTTATTACACTATTGTTACTGGCTGGAAGTTTATGGTTTCTGTATAATAATAAAATATTTACAACAATGTACATATGTATGTATTACACTTGCGGACACCATTAATTTGGACGCGTGGAAGTTTTCATTATTTCAAAGACATTATATTACACTTGTTTCTTCTTTTTAAGATTCCGTAGTTTGTCCACCGACGTAGCGTAGTGGTAACACACATGCCCTGCGTTGCTAAGGTCTCGGGTTCGAATACTGTTTAGGCATGGTATTTACATCATGAAAAATGAGTACTGTCCTGGCTAATTGCCATAGTAGCAAAGGCCATAAAACGTGATATAAAAAAAAAAGATTTCGTAGTCACTCATGTGTCTTTCTGTCTGTCTGTACTATAGAAATTTTGGGCAAACTGATGGACCTAGAGAGTTGAAATTTGACGATGCATATTCGATTAATTCGAATCGTAATTCATGCAGTGCGTTATCTTGGTGGAACAAGACTTTTTCTTTGCCAAATGAGGCCTTTTAGATTTGATTTCTTCGTTCAATCTGTCTAATAGCGACGCATAATACTGGTCTGTTATTGTTCTTCCATGTTGCAAGTAGTCGATAAAAAATATCCCGCGGGAATCCCAGAAAACGGTAACCCAGTGGTTCCCAAACTTTTCGGTTCCCGATGCCCTTATGTATCAGAATTATTCTGCGGCGCCCTAAGTCAAAACATTGGTCTACTAAACTAACACAATTAGAGGAATATTGGAATATTTCCGCGGCGCACAGTTTGGGAATTGCTGATATAGATAAGAAGTAAGTATTAGTTTATAAAGATAGTTAAAAAAGTTAGCCAGTGTTAGCCTGCCTTCTGGCTAACATTTCATCGGCTCTGAGCTTTTTTGTGGACTTTTTAAAACATTTTTTTTTTTTCGTAAATGTCAAAATTTTAGTCTTTCACTCAAAAGTGACCATATATTTGTGATCTAAGGCTAAAAATATATAAGTATACCAATTAACCAACAAAATTTAAAAAAAAATTTTTCTACTAAAATTTTGAAATTTTAACCAAAATACTTTTTTAAGCTAAATATTGGGTGAGGCTTATGAAAAGAATATTAAAAAAAATTATGCTTTACTAGTTTTTGAGTTAGTGCCGATTTGGGTCAGTTTTTCTTCAAAATGGACCAAATTTTGTTGATCTATGACTAAGAATACATATTTATATCAATTTTCAATAAAATCGGAGACAAAATTTTTTTGCCTAAAATTCACGATTTTTTTAAGTTCTACCCCTTACGATTTTTTCGATTTTTGTCCATTTTCAAGGGTTTTGGATTACTGCCCATACAAAACTTAATAATTGGTTTACTAAAGCCCAAATTTTTTTTAGACTAAACAATCTAGAATAATTTTAAAAATTCACACTGCAGATTTCTATCCCTAACCATTTTATAGTTCATTTAATCATTTTTCGATTTATAAAAAATTTAAAAATATAAAAATGTTTATTTCAAAATATGGTTAAAAGCCAATTAGGGCCTCAAGATTTCAAAAATTTCAACCGCAAGTCTTTATCTCATTGCGGTTTTGACATACATCCATGCCAAGATGAAAATTTCTATAATTCAGGCCATATTAAAATTTGCCATAATTTTAAAATACGCTAAATAAATTAGGCCACAAATTTTTTCTAGTCTAAATAAATAACGAGGAATCCAAAAATTCTAACCTCAGGTCATTTTCTCTAACCGTTATTTGAGTCCTAATTTTTTTATTTCATAATTTTCACAAATAATGTAAAATAACAAAAAATGTCTTGATCTCAAAACGCGTTATACGATTAAAGCCCCAATTTTTTTCTATACTAAATAAACTTCGGAGATTTTTAGATGCCTATAAACCAGTGATTACCAAAATTTTCGGTTCCCGGCGCCTTTAATGTATCAGAATTTTTCCGCGGTGCCCCAAGTAAAAACTGCTCAAGCTAACGTATATGGAGGAATATTTAAATATTTTTCGGGGCCCCTGTAACCCAGCTGCGGCGCACAGTTTGGGAATCGCTGCGGTAGCCATAACGTTACCAGCTGATGGCATCTTCTTGGCCTTCTTCCGAGTAAGTTCACCGAGTGCAATCCACTGTTTTAATTGTTTTTAGGTGTAGTAATATACCCACGTTTCATCGACGGTTACAAAACGTCGCAAAAAATCTTTTCTATTACGCTTGAACATGTTTAGACATGTGCTGACAAATGGTCATTTGCAAGACAAATGGTCATTGAAATGCCTACTGCTTTTGGTATTTCTCGCAAATTTAGTTGGCGATCGTTCATCACGATTTTGTGAACTTTTCTTACCGTTTATTCATCGGTAGCTGTTTTCGGCCTACCAGAACGTTGTGCGTCCTTTGTACTTGATCGACCGCGTTTAAACTTTCCAATACAGTTTGCAACTGTTGTACATGAAGAACCAGACTCACTAAAACTTGCCGTTAAAACAGAAATGTTTTATCAATGCACGGAAATTTTATTCGACGATTTTATTCATCATTAAGAAAATGTACGTAGTAACTTTTACTCTCAGAAATTCTTCAGCTATGAATATCTTCTACCAATGCTTCTCTTATCTTGGATATTTCCCTCTGTGATACCTTTTTTCAGCTTTTTTGTCTTTCATTATATGAAGAGTGTGAAAAGTGTGACAATTCACAATTCAAACCACTTTTACAATCCTTCAATGACTTGTACTGCAACAAAAATATTATGTTTATGCTGTATTTGATTTGTTTTCTATCGTGTGTTTTGAAATGGAACGTTAATATCTGTTCCTCTTTCTACCTGTCTTCCTTTCCCTAAATAAGAGTGAGAGAGATGTCTTAAAAATCTTATTTCTTTATTATTAAGTGTCACTTCGCCCTTATATTGGAATTTAAATTTGTATTTCTCATTTTTAAAGCTACGTGCATTTCTAAATCAGATATAAACTTGTGCATATGAATGATATAACCAATATTTTACTCTAACGTAAAGTTAACGGTATAGATATGCACGTTATAAGGTATAAACTTCAACATCATCATAATTCATACCGCGAAAGTCATAAGTAATAGCACAGGCGGCTTTGCATTACATAAATGCAGGTTTCTGCGGGATTGAAGCGTATATGTGCATACGTACTATTTATAATGTTTACTCCATACCTCAAGTAGATTTGTTAGCAACCAGTGGTTCTTAACCAAGGGTTCGAAAGATTCTTATGAAGTCCGCAAAAAATGTATAGAGCTAGATTTAGTTTAAAAATTTCAAATTCGTTTAAAAAATTAATGCTGTTTATTTTATTTTATTTAAAACATTCATATAGAGGTTTTCACATACACCAGCAAAACAGATACCGGCGCCGGAGCTAAATTAAATGTAATCAAATGGATGGTTTTACATATATCCAAAAAAAAACCAGTGGCGAAAGGAAACCTCCGCTAGACTTGCCCTCCCATAAAAAAAATATTTAAAAAAAAAATAAACTAAAAAAAAAAATTTTTTTTAAATATTTAGATAAATCTTCAAAAATACATCAAATTATGTTCTATACAAATTTTTGTCCAAGGCTTGCTTTACTAGTTACGAATTAATTATCATGACCATGGAAACGTTACATATAAGTATGAAAAAATTGAGACTTGGAAAAATTTTAAATAATTTTACAAAAAATTTTCGAAATTTTTCGTTTTATCAAAAAACGTGTCAAATAAAAGTTATTAGTTATTGCATTTATAGTAACTTTTGTTCAATAAATTTTTTCGAAATATTTTTCTGTTGCTAAATATTCGCAAAAATATTAAAATCGACACGAGTAAACTCCCATTTCTAGTCAACCGATTTTCATAAAAAACAATAGGGTTCTTCCTATTTAATAGGAGAATTTTTTAGTACCAGAACGAACTCTTTAAGTTAAACCGTTTTTGAGTTATCGTGTATACACACAGACAGACAGACAGACACACACACACACACACACACATACGGACGGCACTTCGAAAATAGGTTTTTTGGATTCCCTGGACCATGAAACGTGGTCATCCGTCAAAATCTCGACATCGAAAATTTTCGCGATTACAATACTTGCCCCTTATATATTAAGGTCGGGCAAGTAAAAATGGATAAGACAGCAAACCAGGGTCTGTGTTCTAGTCAGTAGAATCGCTTATCTGAAATGGAACTGAGTCGATCATGTAGCGAGACTCTAAGATAGTAGGTGGACTAAGAAGATCCTAGAGTGGAGACCAAGAGACACTGGCAGAAATAGGGCCAGACCACCAGCTGGTGGACAGATGTTTTGAGAAGTAGTGCCGGCAACTGGTAGCAGAGGCAATGTCTAGCAGTGTACAAGAGAAGCTGGATAATGACATATGGCCCGGCCAGGCAGATTTACCTTTTGACTGCCTGCATCAGTAAATGCAGCCGACGCTAATCTCGACAAATTGGATACTGTGTCGGTATCTCATTGCCTTCTTTATAGTTAAGGTGACCAGATTTCAATGAAGGGAAACCGGGACACAAGGAAAAAAAAGAAGGTTTTTGTTTCCTCCCCAAGATCCAAGTGAAGAGCAAAAAAAAAAGTCTTCACCTCAAATTCAAAGTGAAGAGCAAAAAAAAAAAAGGTCCTTACCTCCCCCAAATTCAAAGGGAAGAGCAAAAAGAGTCCTCACCTCAAAAACCGGGACAATCGGGCGTACCGAGAACATTTTTCGGGACACTGGGACAATCGGGCGTCCCGAGAACATTTTTCGGGACACCGGGAGAATTGACCTAAAACCGGGACAATCCCGGAAAAACAAAACCGGGACGGATGGTCACCCTATTTATAGTATCCTAGTACTTAATACTTGTACTATCTTCTAATAATTCTACGAGGAAATCAAATGTATTAGTACTCATACGGTAGTAATTAACTCAGTAATTAAACAATTTAGACCGATCCTCTTCCAAGTTTGCCAAAGAGCGTATACAAACTGGCTTCCAAGTATTTGACAGTCAAAAAAGGATATACCCAGTGTTGTCTCTTGTTTTTGCCTCTTCGATACATCCTTCTAAGTTCTAATAACTCAAGATGATGGTGTGTGTAAAAGACTGCAATGGTTAGATCCGGCGCCAGCGCCGATTTTGCAAGTGTGTAAGTGTGTGTGAAAACGCCCTACCGGTAGCTCGAATCTGGATTACTAATGAATCAAGGGATTCCGAGCTAGAATAAAGCTATTTTACTCTAATAGGAGCAGTACCAGACCTTTTTGAGACGATCTAAAAATTGGTTCAACCGCGTTATCCAAGTTTGCTTATTTGGGCGTATTATTTATCCTTAATTTCATCCACGTATCAATGTAACCACACAACTGTTAACCATCGCCAATAAAATTTTGATATCTTGTATTTCTACATTTTTGTGCGAAAATGGATTTTTCACAATGATAAATATTAACCCCTTAAAGCTTTGTTTTATTTTAGAAAAAATATATATTTTTTTTCATTAAATAATTAAACTAATTTATTATTTATATATAATTAAGTTGTTATATATGAAATTTATTGATAAAAAATATAAATTTGTCTAAAAATTCAATTCTGTGTGGTGTATTTTGAAGCATGGTATAGCACACAATCCAACATTGCAGGCTGAGCAATAACTTCGGGTTTCCTTTCTCTTCTTTTTGCCTTTATCATCTATTTGATTACAGCAAACTGCACAGAATCTTGTGGGATTATCTTTTTTGTCAGTGGGGGGTTTATATTCGGGGAAATGTCTTTCTGAAAGTCTCAAAGGTCCTAGTTTTTTTGGTCGGCCGGGTTTCCTAACGTTTGTAGAATGGGATTCCTCAATCAATTTCTCAATTAGACCTAATCTAAATTCTAAATGATCTAATTTTCCATGTTTTTTATTATATAGGACCAATGCGTTAAAAACACAAATATCCAACAGATGGAAAAATATTTTCTTATAATCAGTTCTCACAAATTACGACTTTATTTATTATATTTTATTATAAATAACTAATCAAAATTTAACTTATAATAAATCAAGTTGACATAAATAATACCTTTTTCTTAAATTTTAAATTATTATACATGCCCGAGTTTAATTCGGATACGTAATGTTTTTGCGTACGAAAATTCACGTTGTCCGAACTGGACTCGGGTCTGGTCATTTTTGCAAGTATAGTATGCCCGAACTGAGCTCGGGGCTGAGCGTTTAGGGGTTAAGACAACGAAATAGACTCCGAAGAGATTCCTACACGCGAACAGTATTGGAGGCAAAAACTGAAGCAAGAATAGACGAATTAGTGGAGAGTGTCAACAGAGGTCTCGTTAAATATATTTAAATCAGTTTGTTTCCGTTTTCAGATTTTATTATTGTTATATCGTATGGCATAATGCCTAGGTGTTAGACATTTTCAGGTCACGACTATCGCCTTCCGACATAACCTAACGATTACTTTTTACGATACCCGAGATCGCTAGCTTTACGTGCCTTCTGAAGCATACTCCATATTCCCAAATATTAATTCAGAAAAAGGTACTCATTAGAGGGAAGGTTTAGTGGGCCTACATATGCAACAGCTAAAAACTCTTTAGTAAAATCTTTTGTCTGTACAGGGGATTGCTTTTTGATTATTATATTCAACAAATGTAATCACTATTTAAAATGTAATCTTTATATTTATTACGTTACTAAAGACTAAAGGGTCGCTATTTAAGATAATTAGACGGTCCGTGATTACTAAGAAATTAAGAACCACTGTTGTAAACGATAGGTACTTGTCATAACACACCACTCGTTCTAACTTTCTTATTTCTAAGAAGTTATAATCGATAATTACGTAACTTGAGTATGTTGCATATTAAATACTATCGTATCCTTGTGCACTGAAATAACATAATAATGTCAATAATTTTTTCTAGTTAGTATAATAAATAACCTAACTCAACATATTGATGCCGAAGCTGAAACAGTAAGGCTCAACATAAGTAATGAGATTTGATGAAAAAAAAAAAAAATGATATGAAGTGGGAATTTTCACACATTTCAGGGTTTCGCAGGTAACTTGTAAGTGATGACGGCCAATAGACAAAAAATAAATAAATTCAGAAGGCACGTAAAGCCAGGGATAACGGCAACTTTAAAAAGAAATCTTTTGGTCATGTCAGAGAGCGCTAGTCGCGATTAGATAATATCTAAAACCTATCCATCGTGCTATACGAAATAATAATGGTCCAGTGATCCCTCGTTATCTGCGTATTTTTTCAGCGATATTGATTTTACGATTATGAAATTATAATTTTATTTATTTTTTAATGGCAAAAAAAAAAAAATAATAATACCAAAGAACAGTAGTAGCCGATTGCCGCTGGAATGTGTTCTTAGCACTTTGGGCACCTCGCACCTGGTTGGTTACCGTTACCCTTTCCACGCTATTTACAAATAATGTCTGTTTTTGTATATTATTATATACATATGTATGTAGTCTTATTATCCGCGGCATATCGGCGGAAAGAAACCTTCACGGATAGTGAGATATTGCAGTATATAAGTATGAGCCACAATAAAATAATTATCTAAGACAGATATGTCGACATCGTCTCCTAATATTTCCTCAAATATGACCAAACAATATTGTTACTCAATATGAGTTTATAATTATGACTTTTCTGATATGTCAATTTATGTGCCAAACAATACCAACCAAAGGGATGTAATTTCCATTATATGCTGGGAAGCTCAGATTAGTTTGCCAGGCTGCCAAAAGATGGCAAGAACTACTGAAAACACTTTTAGTTGACATGTATGGTTATCTATGAATTGTCATCTCTAGTTGACATTCGATTTCATATTTTACTGTACTGTACTGTCAGTAATAAGAATGTATAATATAAAACAAAATTAGGCAATACACACACAGCTAAGAAAGGTGAATATTATGGGTGTAAAGGTGGTTATGACTACATATGTAAACAAATTATTTGAAAATATCCGATCTAGGAAGATTAAGATGTTCACGTAATTACCCATATTGATTTTTTTCTCTCGTTATTTATAAGCATGTGTAAAAATCTTTTATTATAACTGCAAATAGGAATATATTTATATAGATGTAATAAATATCTTAATATATACATCTTTTGTGGTAAAGTTTTTTTTTTTTCATTTTATTTTATATAATAAGTTTTTGTTTCCTAATTTATCAATATTATAACCAAAAAAGTATATATTTTAAAGCTTTTTGTTAAAAATCTGAAATACATATAATTTTAAAAATTAACAATTCTATTGTTCGCTATATAACCTAGTGCATCTACATACATTCTGTGCATAGATATTTCTGAACTTTAACAAAAAAAAATTAAAATGTTTATTTTTATCTTTAAGTTTCCCAATAATATTATTTTATTTATAATTCCCCCGATTTCTTCAAATAATAATTTGCCAGGCCATCACTGAGAGCAGCATATATGCTGCCAATTTGACAACTTTAAGATGCGTTTATTTTTCTATTAATTATTCTGTGATACCAACTTTATTTTATTTATATTAAGAACATGCAACACTATCATACCGAAGAATAAAAATTGATGTGAAGTGTGAATATTCACACATTTCAGGGTTTCGCAGGTATATAATAAGTGAAGGCGGTATGCTGAGTGTGTAGGACAAATTTTACTTTGTAGTAATCACGGCAAAATGAACGATATTTTTAAAATAATTTATCGTCTGTTAATCATATAATAAGATTGGTTATTAAATTTACGCTCTTAAAAATTAAATGCATCATTTGTCAAAATATAACTAGAATTTTGACAAAATAATTTCAACATAATAAAAATGCAAAAAAAAATAAACAGAAAAAATAAAATTCACTCCGTACTCGAACTCGAAACCCTTCGTTTCACACCAGTGCTCTAACCCATTTCGCTATCGCACGCTTTGCATGTGACTGTCTTACATTGGTATAACTTTTGTACTTTGTGAACCAAAAATCACAAAAAATGCGTTATTTTCCGAAAACATAATCTGATCAAAAATTCCTGTACTATTTCGGTTCACACCAATATACATTACTTAGAATTTTTTTAGATTATTAAGGGATTTCATTTGATACACTATTCAGAATTAAAAAAAAATATTTTTGTTTTCGATGAGCACGTATTTGTTTATATTTTTAGAGGGGTATGTTTTTTAGATGTTTTAGTATTTTTCCTATGTGCGGATCAAAGAGTTGTATAAGCATGCCAAATTTCAAATCTCTAGGTTTAGCCGTTTGGCTACAATTTTTACCGAACAGACAGACAGACAGACAGACAGACAGACAGACAGACAGACAAACAAACAGACAGACAGACAGACGACAAAATGACGGTATAAGGGTTTTTTGGTCATACCTACAAAACCCTAAAAAATGCATTGTAAAAGTTAATATCAGAATAAACTTATATCTCCAATAGCTATTCCTCTGCTTATCCGTGATTTGTAAAAGCGAGCCTTTGAAGCATTTTCTCAATTTTAGCTTAAAATTAATGAAGTTTTCAGAACGTTTTATTTTTTAATATTTAAATTATTTTTAGCCTAGACCTAATAGAAATAATTGCAATGTTAACATGTTAACAAAATTTGTTGTCTACTTTTACTTGTTTCATTCAAAATCTTCATAAAAATACTATTGTTCGAACTGAAACAATAGAAGATTGCAAATACATTTTCAAAAGTTATTCTGTTAGAAAAATTCAATTGCTATTAGAGGAAATGTCATACAATTTCAATGATATATCTTGACCTCATGTATAAAAGATAAGTTTTGGGCGTCATTCAGTTCAAGTTTAAAAATTTCTCCATCCGATCCGTAGGAGTAAGTTAGCAAGTAGGCGTCTACTTGCCCTACTTCTTTCGCCCTTATGCTAATGGACAAAGAAAGTTCCTCGTATATGGAAAGTGTCTTTGTGTTCAGAATTATTTTAATTTAATACTTTAGGAGTTAAAATGAATTTTTATTACCATATTCAGTTGAAAATACTCACTTTCCACATATGAATCATCGTTTCACTTTCATTACTTGATTCTACTCTTGTGTAGTAAATTCAAAATGTCAATGCACTTAGTGATATTAGGTTTTGAACATAATAAATGATATTGAGTAGGCTATACTATGTGTTATTATGGTTGGATTATTCCATTGTTGAATTTAAGTTTGTTCAATAAATCATAATGAACATGAACAACTATTCTGGTTCACTTTAAACTAATAGTTATATAGTCTGTCTATACAAACAAATACCCTGAGTGATTCTGTACGTTGCTGTATTTATTTTGCTAGTACACTCAACATCATAAATACAATCCACACTAGTTTAAGGCTATATTCAAAAAAAATTCTATAAATAGTAATAATGAGATATCTACAAGGTGTCTCAAAAGAAATTTTATATTTAGTGGATCGATTAAGAAAAAAGTAAGCCGTATACAGAAAAAATGTTTATTAATTATTAAAATACACTTTTTGGGGATTTATTTCTTAAAAATAATATCGTCTAAATGTAGACCCTCGCGTTCTCGGCACTCATTTAATCGAACAGTAAAATTACTTATGACGTCTCGGCAGGTGGACTCAGGGATGGCTGCCATTTCGTGACGGATATTTTCTTTCAAATGCGCCAGTGAAGTCGGTTTATTGGCGTAAACTTTAGATTTAAGATAACCCCATAGGAAAAAGTCCATACGGGTTAAATCTGGACTGCGTGGAGGCCAATTTATGTCACCTCTCCGGGAGATCAATTTGTCTGAGAATTAAGCCTCTGACTGGCATCTTGGGGCTTTAATTCTTGCACCAATTGAATTTTGTAGGGGTGCAGCTTTAGGTCTTTGTGCATAATGCGATGTAATGATGATCTATGCACATTTAAAGCACTTGCGCGCTTCCGAATTGAAAGGTTCGGGTCGTCACGAACAGACTGATTAACATTCTCCACGTTTTCTACCGTTCTTGATGACATAGGTCGCCCGGATTTTGATTTATCCAGCGTTGTACCAGTCTCTTCAAACTTTTTAACCCAATTTCGAATGAGAGGAATGCTTGGCGCATCATTTAAGTGGCGAAAACCTCGAATACTGCAGAATTTTCTACGCGCTACAGTCGCCGAATCACCGTTTTTGTAAAACTCTCGCACGCATAACGCGCGGTCTGCTCCCGAGAAACGCTCCATAGCGACTGAATTCCCAAGAGCCAGGCTACCGATTGACATAACCCCCGCGCCCCTCGGATACGTTGCGTTCACGCAGTAAGCTAAATAAATATAAAATTTCTTTTGAGACACCTTGTATTATATATAATATCTATACATTTATAATAAATATAAATACAATTCAGTTAAACTTGTTTATATTATACAATCAGAGGTGTAACTATGAGCTGGCTACGCCCGCAATCACAGGTGCCCCATTTCATTTAAGGGTCCATCGAGCTCCTAAATCATTGATTTTCTTGTCCCTTAGTCTCCCTAGAGAAAATGGACAAACCTACTAGGAAAAAATGTATAATAAAACCGTCTTGCGGGCCAAAAAAAAAAAAACTGGCCCTAGGCGGTTGCCTAGACCAAAATCTGCCCCTGGTAGAGCACACATTGTCGTCCAAAATTTCAATTATATAATTTGTTGGTAATAAACAAGAAATTAATGATTGATTTATTTGAAGTTTACTCTCTCTCTTCAAGTGAATATTTTTAAGTGTTTAGAACTCAGAAGATTCAAGTAATGTACTGATTTTTGTAATAATTTGTCTTAGATTTCATGAATGATTACCGGATTTTATGCGAACAGCATATTATTTACGAAAAACAAATACGACCGACCAGCAGCCTCAGAACGTGGAAGAGAACTGGGACGAAGTCGAGGAGCCTGGGTCGTTCCGTTCGAGCGGAGGGAATCCATGGATTCTGAGGCAGATTAAAAAACGACAGGGTAAAACAAATACGACCGACCAGCAGCCTCAGAACGTGAAAGAGAACTGGGACGAAGTCGAGGAGCCTGGGCCGTTCCGTTCGAGCGGAGGGAATCCATGGATTCTGAGGCAGATTAAAAAACGACAGGGTAAAACAAATACGATCGACCAGCAGCCTCAGAACGTGGAAGAGGAACCTGGGCCATTCCGATATTTATATACAAATATTGTATCATATTTTCGACAAAATTTTTAATTAAAATTTATTCAACATGTTTTGTTTATTTATTTATCCACCTTATTTACCAACAAACCTTTCACATACATACATATCGCTTTTATATAACAGATCAAGTCTCCAAAACTCACATATAAATATAACTTATCCTACACGATTCCGGCACGGCTTTCGAGAAGGCACGACTGACAGTCCAACGGTCAAGCTTCAAAAAACCACATCTTTTTACATTAGGTTTCAGTGAAAGTCGGCTGGTCGCACTTTCAAGGTCAAAGTGTCACAAATATGACGTAGCTCCACTACTCATATTATTTGCGAACATATTTTCTTCCTTTTTAAATTAAAATTTCTTGACGTATATTTTTATTTTGTTTTGTGAAAACTAATCTACTTCAAGACAGTGACATGAAATTTCTTCATTTTATATTCTGTGGGGTTCATTAATGCGTCTTATGTATCTGTCAGTTGATATGTTGCCGAGCCCGACATAATTATTCATGTCAAACATCGTAACATATGCGTCTGATTAGCATGTTTGACAAATTACTATTGGAACTCTATGACATTTTAGGTTATAATAATGAAATATGTAATGAAGAAATGTTATTTAACATTGTTAGCAAGACAAAATTATAAATAAATAAAAATTTTGACAGTTTCATTTATTTATTGTATTGTATTTATTATGAACTAGAACTGTGTACGATGCACAATTCCAAATAGATGGAGAGAGGAAAGAAGGACTTAATATGATGAAGTTGTCATTTGTGAAGTGATTGCTGTAGAGTTTGTTTTGTTAAGTTATTTCGTTCGGTTTTTGCAATTCGATTTTCTGTACCCTGGCGATTTTTAGGAATGACCTGGTCGAAGAGCAGGGTCTGTGTGAAATTTTGTTTGAAACTTGGAAAAACGGTGACAGAAACACGAACTTTCATAAACAATTTCTGGAGAAGATACTCTGAGTCGAATAGACTGTTTTAAGTAGTTCGGGCGTTTTAAAAGGTAGAAATTCATTTAAAGAAGTTGAGTGATCAGGTTCAATTTCTAAAACTTACGAAAAGGTTGTCCAGATGCACGAATTAATCCATTAATCGACGGTATACAGTTATGAAGGTTGTAGATGACGTAGGGATATTATAGGGGTCTTGTCAAGACATTTTGACTAATGTTGATGATCTCGACAAAGCACACTTCCCTTTAAGTGACGCAATTTTTAGTAGGGTTGCGATGAGTACTTCGGCATTATTCGATATTCGGCATATTATGCACTAAATTTTCTGTTCGGCTGACTACCAAATAATTGAATAATTATCCGTTATTCAGCCGAATATTTATGTATTATTCGGTATAGACGAGTAAAAATGTAATAAATAAAATTAAGTAACATATCTAAAAATAAATCATTTAATATCTTTACTTTACACAAGTACGCAATTTTGGTACAAAAAAAGAAACATTTTACTTATTATACAAACGAGTATATACAATTAAGGGCCGGTTTCTGAAAGCTTAGTAAACCATAAGGAAATGGTCAACTACGGTCACAATATAACAATCCCATAAGTAACCATAACAAACGTTTTCTAACTATTTGGTTATAGTTTTCAGAAACGGGCCATAAGTTACGTATTTATTGCACTGTACAAACGGTAAATTGTGATGAAGCAAGCTTAAAAACTTCACCTTTTAAGGCAATTATCTGTTGCTGCTTTCTTTGTAAATATCTCCAATCAGGGACGTAGCCGGGGGGGGGGGGGCATATGGGGCATTTGCCCCCCAGGATAGTTTACCTTATATAAAATATAATTTAGGTTGTTATAAGTTTTCTTCACCGGAGATAAGAAAATTTATAACTTTACCGGACTTTTATTATTTAATATACTACAAAAGACCTAAAACGCTGTTATTTTCTACCCAAGCTGAAATCCTGGCTAAGTCCCTGTCTCCAATAATCTTTCTGAATACTGTACTTGCCGGTGATAGAAATGTTTTTGCTAATGATGCAAACTTTGAAAATGTATTATAATGAATTTTCCACCCTCGCAAAGGACATGATGCTCTTTTTTCGAATTCCGTTGAATTGTTTTTTTGTTGCCAGATCTGTAGCTTTTATTTTCTTAAAACAATTCCAAAAAGAAGAATCTTTTCGTGCCTTTTTCTTCTCCGGTTCAAAGCTATTCTCATCTTCATAATCACTAATGAGTAATCTAGTGAGTGTCTGTCATCATCGTCTTCATCAACGTCAAAACATTGTCTCAGGTATTATAAAAACACACGACCTGTTGCTTCTGATACATTATTTACTGAAAAAAAGGTCATTTTATAGCGTGGATCGAGTACAGTATCAAACTGTATATTTTTGATCTTTCAATGTATTTAATCTTACTGCGTCCAAAACACCATCCAACAACTTTTGACGCATCAGATTTGTAAAATGCTTGTCCAAAAAGCCAGCCAAATATTCGGCAAAACTTGTAGCGAATACTCGTTATTCGGAATCACTCCAAATCGAAAATTCAGTATTCGGTTATTCGGCAAAACCACTATTCGTTGCAATCCTATTTTTTAACAAAGTACTAGATCACTCATTGTTAAAATAAAATTTTGGGCATTACTTACACATTTTAGAGATTTCTAAACTCCATAATTATTTTTTTGTGCAATAAGATTAAAATTGATCCGAAGATGTTCTACGAGCAGCGTCATTATATGAAGATGGCCGCAGTATTGGAATATCAGTGGTGTTTTGGATGTAGTTACAATCACTATTAATTACGCAGGAGAGCGCCATCAGCAAACTAGTCTTTACATAAAAAAGCCTGGTTCAAGTCATTTACAAGCCACAAATGCTCGAGACGTCAGATTTCTTACCCTAATTGTTCTGCACGTGATTTGCTCTCAACTTTTCTCGCACGTTGTCTCGCAGGTCGAAATTTGGCAATTTCACTACGAACTGTCCAAAGAAGATTTAGGATACTAGGGCTTGTATCCAAAAGACCTGTAATTTGCTCGGTTTTTCTAGCAAATCATCGAGTTGAAAGCTGCGGTTCGCTCGTGAGCCTTTGAACTGACTGAACGTAAATTATAGCAGTATATTTATATACAAAAGTTTAAAATCTCCAGATGGGCAAACAAGTGTTCAAAAGGACTAGTAATCTAGGGACTTTATTGAAAACAGACGAGCAGAGTGAATACACTTATATAACTAAGTTATTTCTTGTAAATAAAATAATATAAATAAAACTAACCTCTCCAAGTATACCAAATACAAAAATTTATAAAAAAAATACACGGCCAGGTTAGTTTCAAAATAGGATCAAAATTAAAGAAATCAAATATAACTCCAGCCTTTTATAATAAATATACAATTTAAAATTTACTTGTTAATAATAAACTAGATAAAACTGATTTACACAACAAAAGTGGAGTTTATCAAGCATCGTGCCAAGATTGCTTAACAAATATATATATGCCAATCTGGTCGAAAATTTGCTACAAGATTTGGAGAACATTTGAAAGCCATCCAAATAAAAAAGTAGAACAGTCCAGCATAGCAGAACATATGATCACATATCATAACCTCTTCGTAAATGACTTAAAAATTTTACACATTCATAATAAAAGTCTTATGGTTGGTTTATATACGGAACAAGAATAAGGAATAGGAAATAAGAATAGTACATAAGATGTTAAAACATGACTGCGCCGTATATCGGTTTATGTAGGAATGAACTTTAACTTAAACATAAGAAAAGTTGTTAACATTTAACATTTTATTGTTATTCCAAGAATAAGAGACGATAAGAATGCGCACAATGGTCAAAATGTCGGCCGTAATAAAATTTGTCCAACAGATGTTTTCCTGCTGTGATCAGAAGGTTGGAAAAAACAACATAATGTGTGAAACGCAAGCAAATAAATGTACAAAATCTTCTAAATCTATATTACTAAAAACGAAATTTTTTTAAAGGTTATATTAAACACAACAACCTGTCAAACGACAACCGTTAAACACAGGCCAACGCAAGTACGCAGGCGTAGCGACGAAATGTTATTTCCGATATAAACGGTTTCATATTTTTTATTCTTGTGTACTATTCTTATTTCCCATTCCATATTCTTGTTCTGTATATAAACCAACCATTAAACTGAACCTTTTAGAATACCGAGATATTTACAAAAATAATAACTCTGGAATTCCCTTAATGAATGACCAGATTGATGTTTACGGCTCACCCCTAATAAATTATTAATTAATCGAAACAAAAATATCATAGTTAATCAATACACTGAAACAAAATAATTTATTATATGACTCATTCGGTCAGAGAATGATCTAAAAGTGTTTCCAGAAGTGCAAAAGAAGTTGTCAGCGACGTATATACGCAGAAGTGCTTGTGGTTGAATACTTGTTTATTATTTATTAATTGTCGGAGAGTCCAAACCAAGAAAAGCTGTAGATTACACTGGTTTAAAATACTTAGACTCCTACCGTGGTTATTAAATTTTACTCATATAATAAAATAAAAATCTGTGCCATGTGTGGCGTTCTTTAATCCTGGTTCATTAAAGTTGGGTATGCCGGTGCTATTAGCCAGTACACACTGCAAAACTAAACGGGTATAATTAATGTTATTATACAATAAAATATGTATCCTGTCGTATTATGCAGCTGCACATACACATAGGCATTCACTATACACATATACATGTAATTTTACTATAAAAAATCAACGAAATTGATTAAAAACTTTTTTAATTCGCTGTATCCGTTTATTATAAGTTGCAATTAACATTTGAAATTTATATTTTATGACATAAAAAAAAGGATAATGGATAATTATAGTGGAGAATGTAACTAATGTATTGTTAGATTATGAAATTTTGTTCGTAGGTTAAATAAAAATAGCCATAAACCCGAGCGCTCATTGAAGTAATCCTGATAGTGATATAACAGTTATCTGAAAATGATTTAAAGAAGATATGACAGACGTAACGTGATTTGAATAAAGCGCTCACTGCTATGATAAATTTTTGTAACAATCATATGCTCGGACTAAAATATAACTAATTGGAAACTGAGTGATCGCCCTCTACCATAGATAAAGAAGGAAATAGATGCGAAACTGCCGTTATATTTTTTGAAACCAAATTAACGCTGTAGTTGTTGGGTTATGGAACTAAAATTGGTAGGGGAGGAAAGGGTTGGGTTTTCGCGGGTATTTCAAATGCTTCAGTGGATATAGTTGTAAGCATAATTAAATGTTATTATTAAATGAAACAATTGTTATGATTTATTTTGTCTATTTTTAATATTATTAACGACAACAATATTAAAAATAGACAAAATTAATCATAACAATTGTATCATTTAATAATAACATTTAATTATGTTTACAATTAAGAACAAGCTGTTAGGAATTATACAGAAACAGAAAAACAATAACTAGCAGAAATAATTATTTATTAAATAGACTAACATATAACATACTATTTACTACTACTTAATATTTATGGATACTTCCATGGACAAGCCATCCAATTTTGGATTTCCATTGTTCCTCATCCACGTTTTATACAATTCTGGAGCCACACGTGTCTTCGGGTTTGGAAAGCGATATTTTGTAGGTTCACTACTATCACACCCCAAAACGAAGCATTTAACACCCATTTTCCAAATTAAACAATGAAATTACAAAATTACGGAAAACGATTTTGACACTAATTACAGATTTTGACGCTAATGACAGAAGCCGGAACAGGCAACATCCTGTCATGCACGTAGCTATACCGACTGCTAGCGACTGGGGCGCTATTCGTGTTGGGTTATGGAACGTAATATGGTTTTCGTTTTGCCATTAGAGTTTCACCCCCTGCCCTTTACTAGTAGAATTCTATTAGAATCTATACCAAATGCCGTTAAAATTGATATAAGTGTCACAAGTACTTTTGCTAAAATGTAAATATAATTCTGTGTCCCAAATAACTTATTTTAAATCCATTAATCAAAAATAAATATTTAATAACAACCATTTTCAAATCAAAACAAATCATTTTCTAATTCCTAAACATGAACAGATGTGAAAATAAAGAAAACATCCTGATTCAATCATTACCAAATCTGTTATATATAATTACAGTGTATATGTAGAGATGCTTTCTAATTGAGCGAGTAGAGTAATGGAGGTCAAACTGTACCGGATCATACAGGTCCTAGTTTAGCAGACATCAAGCAGACTGGATAACGGCACAGTCTAAAGTGAATGGGATATCAGTTACTTGCAGTTGTGGCGAACTTGTCAATTAATGTCACTTATAGCTGCTCACTTACGATAGCTTTATGCTGCGTTCAGAACCTCTCAATTATAAATTAGAATTAACGTAAAATTAGTACTTAACATAAAATTAAGAATTAGAAATTAAGTTGCATTCACAATATAAATTAAGAAACTAAGATTAAGACACTGACATCTAGTATTTTAGCTACAAACTTTTATCGATTTCTACTTTACCGATCGATCTGTTAATATTTGTAATAAGTTTTTGTGTGTTTAGAAGCATTTTAGAAGTCTGTGTGATAGGTCTGCGTCATTATTGTGTTATTTCCAATTCAATTCCAATACAATTTAGACGTTTACTTTAATAATAATATTTTTGGTTAGACAGATTGACAGCTGCTTACTGCGCACGCGTCAATTAGAAATTAACGTAAGAGTTTGGCGTCCCCTAACTTCTAATTTTAATTTATAAGTATAATTTTGAAGGTTGTGAACGATAACGTACAGTTACGTATAACAAACATTTACGTTAATTCTAAGTACTAATTCTAATTCCTAATTGAGAGGTTCTGAACGCAGCATTACTTATTGTTCAGTTGAAACGTGAGGTTTGATATCTAGAATTTCAACATAATGTAGAATTGATCATATTCTTTAGGATAATAGATTTCGAACACATAAGTGGCCTACAGATCGAATTTATCTGTTAG
The DNA here is from genome assembly GCA_963971575.1 of Liopterus haemorrhoidalis. Taxonomy (NCBI): domain Eukaryota; kingdom Metazoa; phylum Arthropoda; class Insecta; order Coleoptera; family Dytiscidae; genus Liopterus; species Liopterus haemorrhoidalis. The sequence continues at coordinate 191,236,925 of OZ020611.1, forward strand.
TTTTGTAATGACAATAAGCCCAAATGCGTGGGTGTCACATAGAGTAAATCTCTATCTCTCGGTTACTTTTTGTAACTTAGCTGTTAAGCGTTTCAAACCAAAAATGCCGAAATACTGTGTGGTAATTAAGTAGGTGCAATAGATGCACAGATACAGGGTCCAGAACGAAAGGGGTCCCAGAACGAAAGAGACCCAGAACGAAAGGGGCCTTGAATGAAAGGGGCCCAGAAAATTGCCAAATATGGGGTCCAAACAGCAGTGCTGCTTTTATTGTTCCCCAGATCTTTTGGATTTCCTATATATGTTTTGTTTTGCTCGTCAATTTTTTTTTATTTTTTTTTTCTTTGCTTGTCTGCCCGTCCCTGGACTCTATCTTTCACAAGGCATATTAACCTCTAAAGCAGCGGTTTCCAAAGTGGGGGGCGCGACGCCCTGGGGGGTCGTACAAGATCCACCAGGGGGTCGCGGGTTCAGGATTTTCCACATTAGCTGTTATTAAAACAAAATATCGCGCACGGTTAATAGTGGTAGACGAAATAAGAGTGGCTCTTTCTTCATATAAACCGTGATTTTACGAATTATATGCGAAGAAACAAGCCCATACTTCACATTAAAATTGATTTTTATTACATTTTTAATTTGTATTACATATTTAATATTAATATAATTTATTTTTATATGATTTTCCTGATTTATGTTGTGAAAATAAATATTTAGGAATTTATTTACATTACATATTTTTGCTACTTTTGTGATTATTATTTCAATAAAGAAATTATTTACAAATTGTTTATAAATTTTCTAAATAGGGGGGGCATAAATGGGATTTTTTCTAAGGGAGTCGTTACTGAACAAAGTTTGGAAACCGCTGCTCTAAAGGATTGGGTATTTTAAGAAAAAAGTGCTTCGGGGAGTGAGTTACGAGTAAAATACCAGTGGCTCTCAATCTTTTGTTAGTTAAACATTAGGAAAATTTTTGAAAATTTGATAATTTGAAATCATATTCTTTATAATGTAAATAATCTATACACCGACCAATATCACAAAGAAAATAAACTTATGTTGTCTATAAAATGTTGGTTACTGCGGGGTTTCAGCTATCGGAGCTATATTTATATAATATTTAAACATAAATAAACAAACCTGTTATGTTTTTTCTATGATATATACTTCAAACTGTATTCTCAATAACTACATTATATTTATGTTATATTTGTTTATTTAAGAATGATAGCTGTGGCCGTATGGGTAGGGCCACACTCCGATTTGCAATGATATTGCAAATCGGATATTGATGAGGTTAAAAGCTAGTTACGGCTCTGGCTGACACAATTGCCAAATATTAGGCTGTTGCATAATTTCTGTTGTACTTTTTGATAAAATTAAAATTGATATAATTTTGAAGAAGACAAAAATTTAGTAACATATTGGCCTTTATTATTTACAACTTTTTTTCATTTAATGGGCATGTGAATTCTAGTCTCAATGTCAATTCTAGTTGCAAATGTCTATATTCATCTCTCCTTCATTTTGAGGTATTTTCCGGTTCAGGATTTTTTTTCTTTTTTGTGAGAGAAACATATGTTAATCTGATTGGGATAGTACGGTGGATCAAACGAATTTTGTAGCCCACCTGTTTAAATTGCTGTCTGGGCTAAAGTACGTGTTGGGCGTTGTTCAACACCTTACATCTTTTGTTGGTGGATACTGGTCTTAAAAATAGGTGAGCTCTTCTCTTTGGGCAAACAATTAGTATTTATCCTAACTGAATTATCGTACATCCATTCGTAATTGTAATTATTTCGTTGTTAGTGAATAATTGGTCCAAAAAGTAGAGTTTATGGTAATATGAGTGGCTATTTGGCTAAATTAATGCGCAACCTATCTTTCAAATTTTTGAATATACCCTAGTTTGTTTATGTTAAAATACTGTTGTATGATTAAAGAACATTCTTTCCTCTACTTCTCTGATAGATAACAATGGGTCTCAAGAAGTAGGACCTTTGAGGCATTCAGGATTTTGTTTCAAAATACACTTCAAACAATTATAATACCTTAACCCTCTAGTGCCCCAATTTTTTTCTTGACCAAAAAAATACAGTATGCTAATGGACGGCCACTAATGCTAAATTGTATTAAAATTTAACCTAAAGTGTAACTTATTACCTGAAAACCTATAAACGGTAAACCCGTCGATGCAGGTAGTGCCAAAAGGATTTATCAATGAATTTATCCTGCAATATAGGTATAATCGTTACTATGGTAATTGAAATCTAACAGCAATGTTAAATTGCGTTTTTTTTTTTTTTTTTGCGGTCGCTATGGCGTATTGGTCAGCTCATTTGACTGCTAACCATGGGGGCTCGGGTTGGAATCCCGGTGATGGCATGGATGTTTGTATTTGTTGTAAAAATTGATGTATCATTAATAAAAATAAAGATATCCTGGTTAATGGCCATCGTAGCTAAGACCAAAAATTAATTTAATATAAAAAAAATTGCGTTTCTTTTAATTTGCAGTATAGGTGATTTAACATTGCTGTCAAAAAATTGTCGTTACTAAGGAAACCATGCATAATAATAAATTCAATGTTGCAGGATAAAATAAATTCACTGATATGCCAAAAGGTTTATATAGGTGAAATAAGAACAATAATTCTTTTATTTTTCTGGTGTATTTATTATTCAAGAATTATAATACCTTTAGTTCTATAAATTGTTTAACACTTTTTTTTACAATATACGTCAACTGTTGCATTCAACTGATTGTTTTTAGTAAAAGCACGTGTAATTTTGCTCAATTAGCGTTTGTAAGTGTTTCTTTGTACAGTCGTCTGTAGGCAGCCACGGTCATTTCGATGAAATTTGCACATATTGAATATTTGCATGAATTTATAAATGCACAAAAGGGTTAACGAACATGGCTCTGTTTGTATTAGTTTAAAAATAAGATAGAAGTAATAATTTTATTTACTAAGAATGTTATTTTTTGTTTTAGGACTCAGGAAGCAGTTTACAGTTCAGTTCTGCAATAAAAAAAATAAGGTAAGCAACTGTTAATAATACGTTAAAAGAACTAGCTATCGTGGATTCGTGGTAAGTTGTTTTTTTTCCGGAGAAGTGGACGCGGTTTGAATCCTCGATGGGTCAGAATTTGTACATTTCGTTACTGCGCAAATCAGTTCAAAAATCGATTCAGTTTTGAGTAATAAAAGCTTAAAAATGAGTACCTATTTATACAGGGGTAAAGCCAGTTAATACGTCACATCGACCGTGTAGTTTTTCAGACACGAGTAAACTCATATTTATAGTCAACCGATTTTTACCAAAAGTTGATAAACTCGTGCCATTGATATCAAAAGCTTAAATATAAAGTTTCATAAAAATCCTTTTAGCTGAATTTGCTCTGCACGTGTACACAGACAGACGGACGGACAGACAGACAGACAGACAGACGGACAGACAGACCGACAGACATTATGCTAAAAATAGTCAAAACGTTATTTAGGGACCTCGAAATCTCGAAATGTCAAAATCGGTAAAGTATGATCACAATACCTCCCTTATATACATATGTTATGATCGGTAAAAACGCATTGCGTTGCTAGGCATTTTTCTGTTTTACATCGAGTTTTAGCCTACATCAGGTTTTAAGACTTTTATGCAACCGGGCATTAGTATTTTTGCGGGCAGGTCGAACTTCTTCGCGGACAGGTTCTTTTCGGATCGTCACCGATTGCGGAGAGGTGGATATATATTATTAGATTTGTCAAGGTGTTGACAAGTATCAACCGATTCCACACTTCAAGCTCCTAGATATCATATCATACAAGGGATTCATAGAGCTGAATACACAAGATTGCATCCATCCTAAACCCTAATGATAAGCAATCTTGAAGAATATGTCAGATCCAGCCAGAACAATATGAAGTGACCATAGGAATACTGCCTTCTAAATCTTCCAGATCAACTATTATTATTGTTAACATATTACATGTAAAGTTAGAGTAAATTCTACGCACGTAGAGGAAAAATATATGTGTTTTAGGGACCTAGGTACTGATGAAATTTTATTTATAAAATCATAGAAATCACAATAAAGATTCAGATTTCTGCCCTATACTCCATTTGAGTGTTGTGAACCAATTATATTGCAAGGAACTAGTTACTTCTTACTTCTAACATACACGGAAATAATTACTAGTTACGATAATTTCAAATATACATTCATACATAAATTGTAACATTCCAGTTTCCATAATTATATAAATTATATCAATCTGATAATTAGCTAATCGGAAAGACCGCGTGGTAAAAGTAACGCAAAGGAAGGGCTTTGCAGGTGCTGCCATCTATTAGCAATTCAGTTCATTATACTGACAGGAGGTGTGTCACGGCCTTAATGACGATCACACCTTACTTCGATCACATAAACAGAAAACACAAAAAAATTATTAGCAAACATGAGTTGACAACACAATATATGGGATAAATAAAAGTTTATTTTTAACCTGAGAAGCAGATCAGTTCCTTTTTATAAATGTAGTACTCGTATTTTCTGGAACTTATCTGTTTTATTTGTATAAATACTACCTAGAGATTGTGTTGTAGGACTAAAATATATCTAAAGGCGCCTAAGAACGATATGTCTAACGTTGTCCAACACTGGTATCAACGTATTTAAGTCGCATACAGACAATATGTCGATTAACCGTCAACGCTGATCAAAAACAAAAATTGCGAACGTGGGCCAACGTTTGTAAAATGACATCTGATATTGAAGTGACGTTATAGTCGCAGCTTTGAACTTATTTTTGACATTTAAATTAGATTAAATGTATAAAAACTACTTTTTACTTTAAGTAGACTTTATAAACAAGTAAAAATGTCCTTTTGAGAACAATACTCGCGATTGATGCAATGACAAGTGTATGCGCGTCGTTTGTACAGTAGTGGCAAGCATATGCAAGTCTGCAACAGCTTTGAGGTTTGACTCTTTAACGTCTGATTAGAATAGAGCCTCCGAAGTGAACGACGGCCAGCGCCAAGCCCAATGTAACATTGGCTGTGTCTTGTGATACGTTTTCTCTAAACACGCAGAGCTAGACAAATGTAAGCATTGGCCATCACTTGCCACATCGTTTGTAGACACCTTAAGGAAAATAAGCAATGAATTTTGAACACCCTTATTAAGAACATCACAATATACAGCAGTGAAATTTGACAATGAAATCTTAATAATAAGAAATCATTTGAAATAAAATTATTGCCTTCGAAATATAAGCCTTTTATTCCAATTTCTGCCAGCGTCTTTTGCAATTAAAGAAAGACATTTTGTAGAGACTTTTTGGAATCGCTTTTAGACCAGTTTTGGATTTCTTTTTATCTCTTTAATCTTTTGATAACTGCGTCCTTTTAACGCCCTCTTCAGTTTTGGGAAACTAATCACGGAAGTATCGACAGCAAAAACTGGTGAACCATAAAGGAAATTTGAGCTGGTGTGTTGTCGTGATTGTCGTGAAAATGTCTTGACAAGACCCCTATGATATTTCTACTTCTTCTGCAAACTTTCTAGCATGCAATTGTAGATTGGTACAGCTAACTTCGCGAATCTGGATTAAATTTACATCCATTTTAGAAACTGAAGATTTACCCGATTTGTCATAATATTTGATAGAATTTCTAACATTTTAAAAACCGTGGAACCATTTAATACAGATAGTTAGACTCGGAGTATCTTCTCCGAAAACTGTTTCTGGTACCATCTTTCCAAGTCTGAAATAAAATTTCACACAGATAGATCTAATCGAAGTGTAGCGTAACACTTGGATTAGGTCCATCCGGGATAAAGAAAATAGAATGACTAACATCGTTAAGAAATTCGATTAAAATAACTTAGCGAAACATACTCAACAGCAGTCAACTCACTAATGCTATCTACATCATATTAAGCCACTATTCCTTTTCTCCACTTACCGGGTTTTGCGCAACGCGCGAAGTTCTCCAATATTTTTATCGGAGAGAAAATTGGAAAAATATTAATGAGGGGTATTTAGAAAGAGCACTTCGTATTTACCAAGAAATTTAAATGAGAGATAATGTGATGATTACATTAATTTTTCGTGCCAGAGGTAATGCACGACTAAGAATTCTTTTCTGATTTGAAAACAATTTAATATGCTAATTTTCTTTTGAAGTGAAATTATTTTTCAAGGTATTCTTTAATGAACCAAAATTTTTCATATTCCATAAATGTGAAAATATAGAATATTTCACCGTTTCTACATAATGTGTCTATTGTTTATTAAAAAAATTACAAATTCTTCAATGAAAGTATGTCAAGAAGGTACATGCAAAGTTTTTATGCTTCAATGCTCACATTTATAAAAGATTCGCCTTCAGTTCAACGAAGTATTACAATGAAATTCAGAAGAATTAGTTTAAATATTAAATGAAAATTCAAAACTACAACAACAATAATAGTATCGAATAGCTGTAATACTAAAATCGACAAGCGTTTGTACTTGTTGCTAATAATAAGAGACGATGAAAGGCATGGGCGACAGGGGCACAGGCCCAGTGCGCCAAAACAAACGCTTAAATATACATATTCTAAGTTTTTATTAAGTTTTTCTATTTTTATTTAGATCAAAATTATAACTTTTCATTTCTATATCAATCTCGTACATATTAAATACAAAATTGAATTTAAAGATGTACAAATTTATTGATTATATAATAATATTCAGTCTTCTTTTGGACTGTATATAAATAACAAAGAAAGTCCATTTTATGACTTGTTGAAGACTGTTTCCGAGATTTTTTAAATAATTTAACGTAGAAAATGATCGTTCAGCAATACGTTTTTTACTGGTTACTAATACTTTTACCAGCTTTTATAGAAATATATTTGATTAGGCAACTTTCTCACACATCTGAAAACATCTATAACTGATATTGGTGGCACATTTAGACATACACCTTGACTTACAAACTTAATTTGTTCCTGACCGCGGTTCGTATCTTAAAAAGTATGTATCTAGAAACCCAATTGTCCATTATATCTTATGAGAAATCAATTAATCCGTTCCCAGATTCAAAAATCATAAAAAAAATCTATTCTCAACTCAATATAGAAAATGCAAAGAAATGGAGGAGTGAGGAGGAACATTTTTTTACTATAAAAATGCATTTTATATGTCATTACATATTAAGTTTTTAAGATTAGTATGATAATCATTACATTTACCACTTTATACTGTATTAGCATATTTACTTAGTTATATAACTAGTATTCGGTTACAATTTTAAAATATTTAAATTGCAACCATCTAAATGAAAAGAATATGTTTAAAATAATATTGCGAGCACTTAAACTCCCCTTTTCAGTACGCCGCTGCATATTCTCACAAAAGGGCGCAGTTTGGTGGGTTTGCCCCGGGCGTCAAAAGAGCTAGCGCCGGCTCTGATAATAATATTAAATTAAAATTAGTTTAATCTTTCATTTTTCCAATCGCTACCTATGCTGCAAAAACATGTATCAATACAGTAAACAGAAGGAAAATAGATACCTTCGAAATGTGGACCCATAAGCGTTTTCAGGAACCAGGTTTTTCTATGGCAGACGCCGTTTTCCTTATTTCGGCCAGATTCTTCAGTTATTTTTCTCTTCCTATTCTCTATCCATCAAGCCTCTCTTCGCCATGGCCTCATTTACTTCATTCCGCCACGATCTTCCTGGTCTACTATTTCTTCTTGTGCTACAGTTTGTCTTTCTATTTATCTACATTCCATCATTTGCTTTGCTAACATGGTCGTACCAGATGAATATTTTTCTTCTGCATGTGTTAAAATGTTCATTTCTACATCCATTCTTCCTTTTATTTCTTCATTTCTGATCCTATCCATTCTTCTGACCCTACAACATCTTCTCCAGTATTCCATTTCCGTAGCCGTGATTTTATTTCGAAGCCTCTTGTTCATAACCCAGTTCTTTGGTCCATATGTCATAATGCTTTGTACTATAGTTTTGTGTATCATATATTTTATTCTTTTTGTGAGTTTTCCGTTCCAAAGAACTGGGTTTAACTGTTTAATTTATGTTTTTGTTTTTCCTAGTCGGCAATTTTTTTCTTGTTCCGTCGATAAATGTTTGAGATCGTGCATCCAAGATATTTGAATCTATCACACCCTTTTATTTGCAGACTGGGTTTAGCTACTTAATGCATGTTCTTGTTTGTCCCATTCAGCTATTTATTTCTTGTTTCGTCGATGATTTTTTGATGCCGTGCAAACACGGCTTATAAGCACCTTATAAATTAAGCGCTTGTTTTGTCTTACAATTGTGTATGATTTGAAGATGGGGGTTTAATCCGTAATATGCTTTATTTGCTATAAATATTCTTTTGATCTGACAACTGATGTTATCGACATTCACTTCAGAGCCGAGGTATAAGGATTTTCAGTTACAGCTTAAATTTTATAAATACTACTGACGTAACCTTTGACACTATAGCGTTATTGAACAAATTTTAATTTTGCTTTAGACAGTTAGTTTTTCTTAAAAATAAATCTTGTTTATTTATTTAATTATTTTTTTATAAAATGGCAAGAATATATAAAATATTTTATAGCTAGGCAAATATATAGACCGGGAGCTCATGACAGTTTATGGTCTCCGATTTCATACAGCATGCCTTTTGGATGAGAGAATATTTACCGTGTGACAACAAAGAAAGGAAGGTACTAAACCCCTGCACGCTTTCCGGTCAAATTTTGTGTTTTTCTCTGATTTAATAATGCTTGCCCTTTTATCAAATGAAAGTTAAAACAAATTTAAAGTCTTAAAAATTATAGGCATGCGATTCGCAGGGTCCCAAAGGGCTTAAACTGTCACGTGATCTTGTAATAATAAAATATGGTTTTCCGTGTTTTCATGCAGCATGCCGATAAAAGGTTTAAAGTTTGTGAAAATTTTCGGAAAAGTTTTGTGAAAATTTTAATCACCCAAAATTTTTCCGATATTTTCCACCTTTGGGCCGCATGCCGCTTTCATTTTTTCATCTTTAAAATTTCGAGTTTTTAAAGGTTTTTTCAAGACAAAGATTTTTTTTATCTTCTAAGCCCCACCTAAAAATTAATTGTGGGTGCGTGCCTGTATACGACCACCGCCTTCAACAATATAGATTTTGATTATTCTCTTAATTGATCTACATGATTAAAAACAAATTCGCTGGTTTGTCAAAAATTACAGTACTAAACCGTTTTTGCTTTTGATCGATTATCTCTAACATGACTTATTGCTGTCTTTCTCTTTCACGGCCTACTAGACGTATTTTTTTTTTTATTCACGCGCAACCCAGCCAAATTACTCTATAAAAATTAGCATTTTACTTAGTCAGTCTTTATACTCCAAAACAAATTTCCCTACGCATTAAATAGGTCTGCTAATTTAATTCTAATTTCGTTGATATACGAAATTGCAAATCTGGAGCCTTAATATTTTTCTAACAATAGCGTCACATCACTTGTTTTTCCTTCATGTCATTGTTTTCACAGCTCGCTTTGTTCTCATTTCCAAGTCACGTTCCCATCTGCAATATTTGTTCAAGTCTGTAATATTAGACCATTCCACCTACCTGAATGGACTTTTAATTGAAGTTTTTTGATAATTATGTCAGATGAGATGCTTATCTAGAAAATCTTGAGAAAAAATAAAAGAATAAACTTGAGTGCTCTTAAAGTTATGATAAATTTATATGCGGTAATTTTCTAAAAAAACTCTTTGCTGTGTTAACATTTTACTTTTAAGCGTTAGGTGGATATCTGCCAAACACTTAAAAGTTACCGGGAAACCTTTATACCGTCACTCATTTTTATGGTTGTCTAATATTCCAGAAATATATCCAACTCACTATAAAGAACAGTCTTTGGATAATCGTATAAGTAACAATAAATTTCATAATGACGTAAACCTAACTGCAAAAGTTTACTAGGTGTAACTCGGCTACACTCGGCTACAATGGAAAGAATGGGAGATAGTAGAAAGGGTACAAGAGGGATACATGAGATGGATTATGGGATTAGACAGAACGACACCAGGATATATAGTGAGAGAGGAAATGAAGAGGGAAAAGCTGAGAGTAGGAGCCGGGGCGAGGGCGGCGAAGTATGAGGAGAAAATCAGGAGGGACGAAAGAAGGAAGATATTAAGAGAATGCTGGGAAGAAAGAATGAAGGAAGAACAAAAAGGTAAACTGTCGGAATGGGGAGAAACAAGGAAAGAGTACTATTGGAGATGTGGGATGGACATAAGGGAAGCTGAGCGAAAGAGAAATGGAGGAAGAAACATAGTAGAAGAATTGAGAAGGAGAGACAAGGAGATACAGGAGCAGGAAAGAACAGTAAGAATAGACAATTCAAGGAATGTGAAAAGGTATAGGGAGATAAGGACGGTAGGAATACCTAAATATTTGAAAGGGAGGAAAGGAAAGGCAGGGGGCAGAGTTAGAAGGATTGCCAGATTAAGATGCGGAAATGAAGAACGGAGTAGTAGGTATTGGGCAAAACCGGAGGATAGGGTATGCAGAATGTGTAGAGAGGAGGAAGAATCCTTGGAACATCTTACAAAAAGATGTGGAAAGATGACAAAATGGGAGGGAGAGATAAAGGAGCTGTTGAGTGAAGAAGGAAAGGGAGAAAGGTGGGCGAGAGTACTCGAGGAAAGGAGGAAGGAATGCGGAGAGGTAAGACAGAACTGAGTACAGGAAGGAAGAAAGAGGCAATGGAGGAGGAAAGAAAAGAGGGAAGAGAAGCGAAGAAAGAGGGGAAGAAGAACTGGAGTCAAGAAGGAAGGAGACCGGAGACGGAAGCCGAAAAGAGATTACGAAGAAAGAGATGAACACCGGAGGTAGAAAGTAGAAGAAGAAGAAGAAGAAGAAAGAAAATCATAAAATGTCTATTATATTATATTATTATTATTATGATTTTTTTTTTTTTTTTCTCAATGTAATAGTTAAAACCCTATACGCCGCAAGGCCTAGGGGAAATAAAGAATTATATATGTGTAACTCGGCTAGAATTTACATGACCGTTCGATAAATTGAGAACCGATTTCACACAATTCTTAGTAAATTATCAATAACGTATTTGAACTACTCCTATCACTCGTCTGTAATTTTGTCTTCTTTTGCTATATTTGGTATATAGTTGAACCATACGGTTTTAGGGTTTTGTAGGCATGACCACCAAAAAACCTTTATAACGTCACTCATGTGTCTGTCTGTCTGTCTGTCTATACAAGAAATTGTAGCGAAACGGCTGAATATAGAAAGCTGTAATTTGGCAAGCTTGTACAATTACTTGACCCACATATAGAAATAATATAGAGTTCAAAAAACCGCATCGGGGGATAAATATTAACAAATATGTATTGAATAAAAAACTAAATATATTCTTTTTTAAATTTTGAGTGGTATATCAAATAAAACCTCTTAATGCAGCGTTTCCCAAAGTGTGTCGCAGAAAAATTTTGCCGGGTCGCGAAAAAAATTGTTAAAACACAAAAAAGATTTTTTTTGTACATATTATTTTTTTTACGTCAGTTAATCACTAGAATAGTGTTTTTGTGCTCTTTTTACTATACTATATTCTTTATTACTATACTATACTCTTTATTACTCTTTATTACTATAAAGCTTAAAAAAAAAATTGTTTTGTAAATAAATGTTTTTTTTTTTCATAAGGTGGGTCGCGAAAAATTTTCAAACCTCGTACCGGGTCGTGGCCAAAAAAGTTTGACCGCTGTCTTAATGCGGTCTTAGAGAGGTTGATCTAAAAATCTGAAAAAAATCTCCATATTGTACATTGATGGAAACCGAAATAGTTCTACAGGAATTTTTGATCAATTAAGTTTTTTGCAAAACATCGATTTTTTGTTTTAAAAAAATTGTTTTTTTAAATTTATTATGTGGTATAAAAAAAAAAAAACTCTTAAGACATGGATTAAGGAAAAAAAGTAATTTTTTAAAATTAGTTTCTTTTAATAGGATTTTAGCCAAAAATGTGCTAAAAAAGTTCTTGTTCCGCACCCTTTTACCCAAAAGGTGCTAAAATAAGAATTTGATAAAATTATAGGAATCTAATCCAGAAATATACGAGATATCAATAGTGTTTATGGAAAATATTGCAGTTTTTTTGGTTTTGTCATAATTAATTATTTTTTAATTAATACAGTCTTTTATGTGGATATTTAATATAAATTTTACTGTGATAAAATTGTTGCAAATTATTTAATTTAGTTTTAAAAAATTAAATGAAATCTCTAAGTACGAATAAAAATGATTATCAATAAATTTTTTATCAAAAAAATATTCTTAGACATTCAGTATTCTGTTGATTTCTTACACTTATTAAATACCTACAAAACCCTGAAATGTGTGAAAATTTCCACTTCACAAAATTTTTTATAACCGTCATCGGCCATCTAAATTCTCGCCGAGCATAGCTTCCCTCATGTGTTTTTCTTACAGTTAATATTGTGTTAGTTAGTTAACATTTTTGGCGCACAGCAACAAAGGCTCTTTCTGCGGTTAATATTGTGGGCAAACGGCCAAACCTAAAGAGTTGAAATTTGGCATGCATATATAGTCTGCTTTACCTGCAAATAGAGAAAATACTTACACTTCCACAAAACATACCACTCGAAAAATATACAGGTATAGTTCAGTTTTTTAAAGAAGTTTGTTCAATGACAAATGGACAAATCAACAATCAACTTATTTAAATATTTCTTATATCTTGTAAGCATGTGTTTGGAAGAAATATATAAATAAGTTCAGAAAAAAAAAAAACTTTCTTCACATTCTGTAACCCAAAGAATGATATAAAAATATGAAAAAAATGGGAATTTTCCGATAGATATGGAATTTTATGGACTAAATGGTACAAAACATACTTTCATTTGCGAATATTTAATGATTCCCTGTTGATTTAGATTTATTTAATAAATCAATGATAAATCATGGTTGTCAGTTTTTTTTAAATATATTAGTGTCAAAGGGATCACGAATCAAACTTGGGATTTTTGGCACCTGTATTTTTATCGCTATCTTTATGCTATCTAGACTAACGCTAAAAATGTGACTCGTTTAACATATATAAAAGTTTTTCCAATGACTTCTAATCTTTTATAACTAATACGTTACTATTTCAAAATATTACTTTATATAATACTTTTTTATTTTAAATTTAATATTTTTATTTAGTGAAGATGATAATCATGCAATGTGATTTCACTATGAACATGCATAATTATACTAAAATAAATACAAATATTATTCGCTCTTTGCTTACATTGTGAAATAATTATATTTGATTGTTTATAATTTATTTATGTTTATAAGAATAGAAAGTTCTTTGGCAATAAGTATAATGTTTTTGAATTTTAAATTATTTTGATGAAGGACAAGGTGATTTTAAAATGAATATTTCCATTTTTTGTTTCACTTTTTCTATGATATAGTTTATAAATTTTGGATCTCAAGGTTTAACCTCGTTGTTCCTCTTCGTAGAATCGAATGGAAACGGGGTTTTGGCTCGATTTACTTACAGAATATGTGCAATAATGACTTGATATATGTCATTTATATAATGACTTGATAATGACAGTTGTCATTTGTGAGTTCCGCCTAAACGTTTAGAATAGCCTATATGTGTCAAATCGATGAAATGGACTACATGTGTCAAATATATGTACAGGCTATTCCAAACGTTTAGGCGGAACTAGATTTTAAAATCTAGTAATTTTTATCTATTAATTCGGACTTTTGGTCATTTTGTTTAAGTTTTGTATATCATACTCACATTGCAAGTTCTAGATTAAATTGATTGTCATTATAAAATGTCTTTTTCATTGCAATTTAATTTTTTGTCATTCTTAATAAAAATTCCAATTTATTAATTTTTTTTTTGTCTTTAAAATATGCTCTTATTTTTAATAAATGTCATTCGTTTCCATGGTGTCAATGTTGGAATTTTAAATTTTCACATACCAAATGTGTACCAAGCTAGGTCCATTCTCGTAACAACCTAAAAGAACGAAATTCCCATTTAGTTCCGCCTAAATGTTTGGAATAGCCTATATTTTAATTTTATCTATATTATTTTTATCACTGGAAACAAGTAGTGTTCTTAACTCTTTATCCACGCCCACTTTGTCTAGGAACTTTATTGCACATATTATTCATTTTTTAGCTTCGTGCGGAACTAGTTTTGGATAGGACTTTGAGACCGATTTTTTAATACATTAAATCGGGCTTTAAAAGACATTTTAGGTTAAAAATGTCAGTTTTAGCAGAGCTGGATTTTTAAATAATAAATGAAATGACCTTTTAAACCGGATAACATAACAATATGACATGACAATTCACAAAATTTAATATTTAAGATGTAGGCAAGTAAAATAAAAAATTAAATTACGATCTATAATCCGTTCAAACGCTAAAATGCAGTACAGATGAAGTTGTTCTTTTCCCATACTATGTAATGGGTTCTCCCAATAACGCTATCCTTTCCTTCCTTGGTGACGTTGCCGGCTGTAAAATGTGCTGATCTGTGAAGACACAGTATTCTATAAATGGCTATTCATTTTTGTTCCGTGTTACCTGATTTTTGTACATCATACGAGTCTCTGATACTTGTTCCATTTAATTTCAATGAATTAAGAACAAAAGAACATAAAAATCCGCATAATATTTTGGTTTCATTGACAAATTTTACACTTTTACAACATTTGGCAACACCGCTCCCATTGCCATAAGAGCAATACTGCATTCTAACGTTTGAACGGACCATAGTTCCACACGAAACTTAGAAAGGAATGATATTATTCAAATAATTGTACGTTAAAAACCTTTTAACACTCAAGTGGAAAAGTATAACCAGTTTCTAAAAGCAAACCGCTCATTTCATCGTTAAAGAGTTGTCTATTTAAACGAAACTCGTCAGTAGCACTGGCGGAAAACTCATTTAACCGCGGCCGCCCACTTAACATCAGTGTACGACTGGTAGTACACCCGTAGGCGTTTCATCGTGGCAAAGAATGGTCAATTAAAAAAGAATAATTTTGAATTATTTAACAAATTTACTGGCAATTTTTGTATTTAATATTATAAAATGTAATTTTAAGAATAATTTAGAAAGAAAATGGTAACATTACACATTTTATATTTATAACTTTGAATGAAGTTTATGTGTAGAAGTTTTTTTTTAGATGATTTTAGCTGAGATATTTCGTAGTAATAAAAAAGTAACTTTGAGATGTAACATCTTTTTTGCATTATGAAATAGTAATTTTTGTCACATCTAAAGTCCTTTCATGAATTTCAACATTATTTCTCTGAAGTACGTTATATAATTTTAAACTAACATTTTTACATTTTTTATTCCCACATTGTTGTTGAATACTGTAATAACTCGGACCGTGTGAGTAATTCGTTCCAAGAATATAACGCACGGTTTAAAATCGCACTACTTGAAGTATGAAATTAATGTATATTAGATACAATCAAGGGTATACGTGCGAGTAATTCGTATTAGACCGGGAGCTCATGACAGTTTTTGGTCTCCGATTTCATACAGCATGCCTTTTGGAGGAGAGAATATTTACCCTGTGACAACAAAAAAGGGATGGTACTAAACCCCTGCACGCTTTCCGGTCATAGGGAAAATTGCATTTCCACTTAAACACAAAATTTTTGTGCTTTTCTCTGATTTAATATTGCTTGCCCTTTTGTCAAAAGAAAGTTATAACAAATTTAAAGTCTTTTAAATATATGCATGCGATTCGGAGGGTCCCAAAGGGCTCAAACGGTCATGTGATCTTGTAATAAAAAAATATGAATTTCCGCGGTTTCATACAGCATGCCTATAATTAAAAGACTTTAAATTTGTTATAACTTTCTTTTGACAAAAGGGCAAGCAATATTAAATCAGAGAAAAGCACAAAAATTTTGTGCAAGTGGAAATGCAATTTTCCCTATGACCGGAAAGCGTGCAGGGGTTTAGTACCATCCCTTTTTTGTTGTCACAGGGTAAATATTCTCTCCTCCAAAAGGCATGCTGTATTAAATCGGAGACCAAAAATGTCATGAGCTCCCGGTCTATATACAGTGATGCACAACCTTTTTCGTTAGGCGGGCCGTTTATAAGAATTATTGTATACCCGCGGGCAGTTTGAGAAAACTTGGAAATCTTTATGCAAAATAAATAAATAAATAAAATAACATTATTTTACAATGTTTGTATTACATTCATTCTCATTAACTAATTTCTTTTTTCTTTTCAGACTTAAAATGGAATCCTGGTTACTAGATGTCAAAAGAGTACGCATCCCTCGTCCAAAATTCGGTGCCGCCAACCGAGGCTATCCGTGTGGATACCCATGCGAACCACCAAAGGACTATTACGATGACACCAGGACTGAAGATCTCAAAGTAAAACCTACAAGAGATCTTGCCAAAGAAACCGAAGAACTACGAAGACAGATTCAAGACAAATTATAACTTAACAATGTTCAAATTACTTTAGAACGAAACGCATCATTAAAAATTAAAAAGACTGGAAACTCATAAAAAAATAAAATAAAATAAAATAAATAAATAAACAGAGATACTTATTAATATTGACAATGATACCGTTAAATTTAGGTATTAACTAGAGGCGTCGTCTTTTAATTTTTACTTCCGGAGCAAAATTTTAATAAGTTACATTCAAAAGTGATTCGTTTTTGAATAGGGCATTGTCCTGTAATAGGGCAGTTGTCCTCGTTGCCTCCTGGGGTCGACGCCTAAGATGTATTATAAGCAATGCTGTAGTTCTTTTTAGTTTTTAATGTTAGCGTGATATTTTACACTAATATTATTTAGTAATATTATTTTTTAATTAATTTTAAGTTATAAAGACAGTGTTTATTATATTTTTCATATTTTTACTTCATTGTAGCAACGAATAATTTAAAGATTATTGGTGTAACTAATACAAGATCTAAGATCTTATCAGACACGTAATTAAAAAATATTACTTGTTTAATAACTTCCATAAACCCATTTTTATAAATTGACTTATTGACTAAGTATTATATATACCTGATATTAAAGAAACTATCATTTGTTTTGCGTTGTAGTTATTTGAATACTTATACTAGGTTTAATCAAAAATTCGAGGACTTACGTCATAAAACTTTTTTAATAACAAATTATTTTATATATAATATCATCTTGGAAATATTGCCCTTCTGTGGCTACATATCGTTGCCAGTATCTTTTCCACTTCTGGAAACACATAAGGCACTTTTCGGAATCGCTTTAGATCTGTTTCAGATTTTTTTCTTCTTCTAGAATTGTTTGAAACGCCGTCTTTGTACTTCGCCAAAAACTCATGAGGGACGTGAGAGATGATGCTCTATAGTAACGCTATAGTGATCCCCGATCTATTTTCTAGGTCTGAGACCGTTTCTTCTTTATTGATTCACATAATTGTTCTAGTACCCCAAGATAAAAATATTTCAAGAATCAAATTATGAGATCAAAACGGCTTTAATATTTGATATAACTTCACAATCGAATTTTCTTCGATATTGGAGGCGTTTTATATTGTACTGACTGTCATTTTGTTTCTACATCATAGCCGTAAATTCAACTTTCATTACCTATGATTATGTTGTCTATGAAGTCAGGGATTTTCTATTATGAGGCGAGGCATAAACTTTACAGAAACATGACTCATGCCCAAAACATTGATCAAAATGTCTTGACAAGACCTGTATGATATCCCTAATTTTTGCAACCTCTGTCTCAATCGTCGATTGGTACGAATTAATACGCAAACCTGGATAACTTATCGTTGAAGAATCTACCTAAACATTTTTTTTATAAATTTCTGACATATTTAAAACGCCGGGACCATTTAAACACGCAGTTCAACTCAAACCATCTTCTCCAAATTCTTTCTGTCGTCGTCTTTCCAAGTTCAAAACAAAATCGTCTGAGTAAACACAGATGCAACATGGAAAGTAGCTATTCTACCCGACTACATAGTAGGTAGAGCACCAATCTTAGAATATTTTCTCTTACTTTTTATTGTATACATGTTGAATTACTCATAATTATACTTCGAGACCCAGTGTCACAGATGATTTCCATTAATATAATGTACACCACTTGACATATCACATTATATTATATACTAATATTCAAGATCCGAAAATGTCCAAGCAGTGTTGAGTTCAGGGGGTACCTGGGAGGGATTTTTCTCCCCGGGTACCACCTACCCCCGAGATTTATTTAGCTATAATACCTGTTTAATCTACTTCAACTGTTTATATAGTTTCCCCTGGCTTATATAATTTTCCGTCAGAGGAAAAGGTTTGGATTCATTTTTGTGTCCAAGTACATTCCAGTTTTTTAAAAAAATCACTTCAATGACAAATAAATGAAGCAACAACCAACTTATTTATATATTTCTGTTTCGCATAAGCCTTGCAAGCATGAGTGAGAAAGAAAATATAAATAAGTTGATTGTTGATTCGTTCATTTGTCATTCAACAGACTTCAAAAAACTGAACTTTACGTTCAGTATATATTCAGAAATAATTTACTCGCTACAAGTCAAAAATCAGCATTTTTAGTCAAATAACAAAACTTACAAACTTAAGTATACTTACCAGTCAATATTGTAAAGATTTTCGCCATGACAATATCAAATATGGCAATGAAACGATTTTTTCCAGTCGTTTCAGAACTATCAAATATGAAATATTTCATAAAAACGCGTAGAAGTTTTATGAAATCAATTATACATACTCATTCACATAACATAGATTTAGTATGGTCTGGTTTGTGTAAATTGATACTGACGTCACAATTACAAATAGCAATGAATTATGGAGTCAACGTCAGTTTACTTAGACCGGCGTAACATATTGTTTTTGTTATTCATTGTAATTTGGGCATGTAATATCCATACAATATAACTTGTTTTAACTGCAATTGCAGTAATTGTATATAGCTGTGATATAAACAAATAAATTTATATATAAACAACAAATTGTTATTATTTTGATTACATATTTTAATTATATATTGTACTTTGTATATGTTCAAACTGCCACATTACTGTACCGTTCGATTATCAGTTTAATGTATGCAAAATTTGGAACTGATAAGTAACATAATGATTAAAAAAGGAATCGTTTATTACGACAACGTTTTTTATTCTACTAATACTTGAAGATCGTTTTCGTTATTCTTTCTCTTATTTGTATCTTCTTTACGGATGACTCTTGTCAAATGATATTTCCTATATTTTATGTATTTGCATTTATTTTTTATAATATTGCAGAGAGTTGTCTAATACCTAGTGGTCACCTAAATCATACCTATTGAATTTATGTCAAATTATTTAATTCAAGTTTCTGGAGGCATATATATTAAATTAAATATATTTTCGGTAGAATTCGTTCAATGTAATAAAAATACAGACGGAAGTTAATGGTTCCCCTGCGCTGAAACCAAATTTCGTCCATTACGTTATCAACAGTTAGTTTAACACATTTCAATGGCGTAACTTACTTTGATTTATTTTTGACTACGCGTATTGTGAAATGTTGTTTATTTATTTCCATTATTATTAATTATTTTTCGTACGTTTCAAAGTATACCGTTAGTACACGGTAATGAGTAAAAATTTACTTTAAATACGTAATTTTGTTGTTTGGTATGCACAACAATTGATTAAAACTTATGTACGTCAATGTGTTCAGCTGTTTTCTTGCCTGTGTCTTTTTTGAAATGAAAGAATTTTAATACAGAACTTTTTACAATAGTGTGTTATGTGTGCACTCTAGGCATATTTTAAATAATCAGGTAAGATTGATGTAATTTTTAAGCAAATTTATTTCGATAACAATCTATTGTTTATTTATGTTAAAAGTATAATAGCGTAATAATATTTCGTGATGCAACGTTGCCACATTTTTTAAAATGAATATATGTGCCCCTTCTTGATTGGTTTCACCCAACACTTATGTGTAACGGGTAGTGTTTCTGATTTCTCGACATTTTTCATTTCTCGAGAAAAATAATTGAATAATTAAATATTAGAATATCTTATATATATATAGTAGAGGGTAACATGTTAAAATTATTGTCAACTTTAAAGTACTAAAGTATTCATTTAAATAACATTAGAACGTTAAATAACATAAGAACATTAACGGGGCTTTAAAATTAATTACGAAAACTGCACGTAATTGCATATTAATTGAAAATACATATGTATAAGGAAATTTTCAAAAAAATAAGAAATTAATAATAATAGTGATAATTATTTTATTTAACTTGTAGGTAATCTTTTACATAACCGTTTTAAACTGAACAAAAAATGAAATGTACTTTTGCAGATATTTACCGGTCTCTACTATTTTTACTATTATAATAGTTTTACTATTTTAAACTTTATTTTGAACGACTAATTCTGTAATAATTTTTAACTATTTTTTAATTATAAAGCGCCCTCTCTGATATTAGCATACTATATGGTATATAGACTGTATTGGGTATATAAGCTGTTCACTTTTGTAAGAACAAACTAGATCTGATTATTTTGGTTACTTTTATAGTATATTACTGACTTCAAATGTCAATTAAAAATATTCCCTACACTGTAAAACTGGCTTTAGGTTTCTAGGTTATGGTCATTATAATTAAGATATCATTTTTCATTATGACATAAGTCAAATGGATCGACATTTTAAAAAAGTGACATTTTTTAATACCAACATGACATACAATTTCAAAGATGGAAACTATTCAAAACAAAATTTCCTCTTAGTTTGTTCTTACGAAAGTGAAACGCTTATACCAGGTTATTTTCTCAAAGCCTATTTGACATAGGAGATTGGTAAAAAAGGGTAGTGCCATTAAGAGTATTCTTATATAAAGAATTATGTCCAAATTTACCCTTACCACCAAATCCTGTTGTGTCACGTTGGGGAACTTGATTGAAGCGGCGTTATTTTATGTTAACAATTTTGAAGTTTCAAAATTTCTTATTTTCAATCTAACTCCGGATGCTCAAAGCATTATAATACCAAAAAATATTATACAAAAACCAAATATTTATGAAGAGTTAAAGTTCATAAAGACTAATTTTGATTGCTTCCTTCAACCATAGTTAATTTAGAAAAACAACACCGGCCGTTGTCAGTATCTTTAAATTTTATTTATTGGACAGTAAACAAACTGAAATCTGTTCCCGGCGAGTTTGGTTTGCACTTCTCTGCAAAAATTGTTAGTATATTTAATAAAAATCATGACCTACAAGTATTACTACAATTTTCTATCAATTTATTATCAAATCAGGATATATTTAATAAATATAAAGAAATATATACTTTTTATAATTATGCATCAATAACAAGTTTTGATGTAGGGAGGTCTTTTTCTTTTTTCAATCGAAAAGAACTAATTTTTCTGATGAAAATTTAGAAAAATACTTAATGATTTCTTTAAATAATTAAAAACTTATTACTTTCATAAATATTATTAATAATTATTATTAATATTATTGAGAAAAGAAAAACAAATCACTACAACACACACCGAAATATTTCTTACTATTATTATTATTGATAATAAAATTGCAATTATATTGCTTGTGTATACTATTTATTATTTTTTTTAACGTTTACACATGAAAATACAAGTGATGACCTAAAAAAAGGTCCTCACTTCTAAAATACATTTTTCTCCAAACAATTCTGGGGGACAATTGGGGGCCAGATTAATTTCGAGGGGGAGGGCCGCCCTCCTGAACCCCTCGCTAGCGAGATTTTACTCCAACAGCAAAGATAACAGTATTTTCGAAACTTGGAACCAGCACCCTCTGTAATTCATGTTGGAATTCAATAGGCATTATAGTCAATGTGAAATTCACTGTTAGACATGACAATTTCCATCAAAATCAGTTAACATATAAAAATATCTCAGACAGAAAGGTCGGTTAGTTTCAGACTTCCTCCTGTAGCGTTTTAAGTATCTATTTTGAAAACATGATCATTTTGGGAACAGATGTTCTATACTGGCTTGGCATAAAGTGTAACGGCAATAATATAATTTATCGACGACTATACAAAGATAGTTCACCTGCTTCAGACAGCAAGTTTATAACCAAACGATAAATGCAAATACATAAAATATAGCAACATAATTGGTCACTACTCTTCTGGAAAAAGAGTTAGTTATTTAAACTTTTTGGCGCAATGCAACGATGGTTATTTATGCCTCTGAAAGAAAGATACAAATAAGAAAAAATAGAATATAATGAGACTTTTTAGATTACACTGCAAATTTATTGTCGCAGTAGGAACATATACAAAAATTAAATACACTATATCAGAGTTTCTCAACCTTTTTGCTTTGCGACCTAACATATTTGTTTGTACCATGATCCAAATATTTATAATTTCCTCCTGTTTCTCACCTTGGCGCAATGTAGCAGTTTTAATTTGGCAAACCATTAAAAAATAAACGCGTATCAATATTAAGTCACGGCCCATAGGTTGAGAAACTCTGCACTACACGACTCATTATATAAAAACAACACTACACTACAATAAAATACAAAGGTAAAGCAGCAGCAAGGTATGTGAAACGCAAAGCATATGCGTTATGTGTGTTGCATGCTGGATTAGTTTGTCCTGTATTCATATCCTCCAAGGTATATTATTTATAATTAAACATATTTAGCTTGTTTAAACTTATCATGCGTGCCGTGCCGTACAGCAAGCTATTAGCGGTGAATTTTTTCAAAAGTTCGTCAAATAAATGCTTTCAAATTAAACTTGTTGATTATTATAAATTGGCATTCCTGTTCGTTTCGGAGTTGTACAATGATTTACAATTTATACAAAAGTAAATATTACCGAAAAAATTCATAAATGGAAACTTTGTGTATTTTCTATTAGAGGTCTATGACCTAATGTCACTTAGGAAGAAAAATCGTACATATGTTCTGAAAATCGCTTCCTGAAAATATGAAATAAATATGATAATCTTTTTATTAAATTATTACTTTTTTATTAACTATTTAACTAGAAATATATTTGAAATTATTGTCAATAGTCCAGTATTAAGGATACCATTATTTTGCCGTTGCTGATAGTACTAAATACTAACTAATACTAATACTAAAATAATACAATATATTGAGTATTAGTTTCAAATCCATATAATACTTCATAAAATATATAATCCGGACGTTTTGGAACCCGGTCAATAGTCTGTTTCTGTCATCAGCGATCATAAAAGCGATAAACGTTTGCAGTTACAATTTAGTTTTTTAATAACGACAAATGAACGAAGAAACAACCAACTTATTTATATAGTTTTGTCTCGCACATGTCTTGAAAGCATAAGTAAGGAAGAAATATATTTATAAGTTGATTATTGATTTGTTCATTCGTCATTGAACAGATTTCTTTAAACAACTGAATTTTACTTAAATTTCTTTTATACCGGGTTTTGTAGGGATGAGATGATATGATAGATGTGTTGGTATTGATATGCACTATATTGATGATCATAGCAACACACCTACCACATCACCTCATCCTTATAATACCCAGTGTTAAAGTCTGAGTAACTGCAAACGTTATCATTCTTGTGATTTCTAAAGATAGAAACAGATTGTTGAGCAGTTTCCGAAGCGTCCGAATTATATATTTTATGAAGTATTATATCTTTTTGATATTAATACTCAATATACAGTGTGTTTGTTTGAAACGGGGCACCCCGAAAATCTCCTTTATTTGTAAAGATACAAAAAATCTTCAGAACAAAAGTTAAACTAGACAAAAAGGCCCATCTAAAGGTTACTATAAGAATTCTGAGGCACTTCCGGTTTCACCGGAAATTATGTTAACTTTTGATCTACCATAGGGAATCGGTAATTTTATATTTTTTTCCTAAAAGTACATTAAATTAGCTTTAAAATGACACCAAAAAGTCATATTTTTATGTTAACCATTTCAAAATGGCGACCATTTATTTACAAAATAATAATCAACATAAGTTTTACAAAGTTAAACGTAGCGAGCTTTGAAAACAATAAAAAAGAAACAAAATATCTCTAAAATAAATTATTTGACTATTTTGAAAAAAAAAAAAAACTATAACTTTTTACAATTATTTTACAAAAATAAAAAAAAATACAAATGTTCGATCAAACCACCATTATTGTCCACACATTTTCTCATTCTTAATAAAAACTCTTCCATCGCCCTTATAAGAGTACACTCTTGGATATCCCGGATTGCACTTCTAACCCTTTCTTCTAAATCTTCTATCGTGGTTGGTGTTGCTCGATACACTTTATCTTTTAAATACCCCCAAACGAAAAAATCCAATGGCGTTTTGTTTCTTTTTTTATTGTTTTCAAAGCCTGCTACGTTTAAGTTTGTAAAACTTATGTAGATTACTATTTTGTAAATAAATGGTCGCCATTTTTAAATGTTTAACATAAAAATATGATTTTTTGGTGTCATTGTAAAGCTAATTTAATGTACTTTTAGGAAAAAAATATAAAATTATCGATTCCCTATGCTAGATCAAAAGTTGACATCATTTCCGGTGAAACCGGAAGTGCCTCAGAATTCTTATAGTAACCTTTAGATGGGCCTTTTTGTCTAGTTTAACTTTTGTTCTGAAGATTTTTTGTATCTTTACAAATAAAGGAGATTTTCGGGGTGCCCCGTTTCAAACAAACACCCTGTATTTTACTATTTTAGCCTAGTACTATAAGCAATGGCAAAAATTAAAAATAATGATGTCCGTATTTGACTAGTGAATTGCACTATCTTTTTTTTCAGTTTGCGATGCACTGTCAACCATATAAAAATTTTCTAGCATACTTCTGTTTTGTGTGCTTTTCAAACCATGCTCTGCTTTTTTTGCGTTATTTACAATTAAGAACTGACCTAGACACTCTAGTACTGCTTGAACTTATTACGTATGTTTTAGTGTTGAATTTTTGTTAGAATGTCGACTGAAGCTGTAAAAACTAAAGTAGCAGAATATATTATATATATATTTCGTATGAGAAGCAATACATCATTTTACAGTAAGATTAGAAAATTAAAATACAATAATTGCAAGATTTACAAATATAAGATAAGATTTAAAAAGTAAGTTAAAGATTAATATCTAGTTGTAGGAGCCACGCCAAGGCTTCTGGAGTTACGTCATTCAATGCGCCTAGACCGCCAGGAAATTTTCTGTTTGGGCACTCGTCAATAATGTGGCTAATGAAGCAGAATATATTGTAGTGTTATTGGCTGTCATTCAAGACAGGACAAAGCATATTTACAGCTGAGTACTAGAGCCAACAGCCATATTGCCTTGGATCACAGCGCCGCCACCGGTAATGTCATATCTCAATAATAACTAATATTTGTTACTCTAAGGATCGGTTTTTGAAAGCCTAGTTAACTATAACCAAATAGTTAGAAAATGGTTTCTATGGTTATTTATGGGACTGTTATATTGTAACCGAGTTTAACCAAAAGATTAAACTCGGATAACCTTTCAGAAACCGACCCTAAAAGTCTGATCGAGCTATTAATTATTCAAAGATGTAATCATCTCTATCCACATGAGTATCTTCTAGCTTTTAAATTAATAGGTTATATCTGATAATAACAGCCCCTTGGTTTACAGGCTGGTAACAAAAAAATCCACTATTCGAAGCAAGGCCTTTTTTCACTTATCGGTTCATGGACTGCGCTGCAATCGTCATATATGGACATAACTTATGAAAACGACGCTCTTGTAACTAATCCTATATAGATATTCATAGAGAGCATATATGAAATTTCGTATACGAGGTCTGTTCAAAAAGTATCGCGAATTTTGAATTTCCACGGGTTACGTATATTCGATTTTCGATTTTTTTGTGGCGTTATGTTGGTACTCATGTCTCTCACTTATGCCGACAAGTTCGGCCATTTTGAATGTTCAGTTAATTTTTGACAGTTGCTTTGCTTGCACGTGTTTTGGGTCGTCTTCGATTTTTGCCTATACCAAAAAATAGATCAAAGAATCTGTATCAAAGTTTGTGTGAAAAACAAAATTAAGTGCGCGAACGCATTCTGAATGTTGACTGTGGCATATGGTGAAGCTACCTTGGACCGAAGCAACGTTTATCGGTGGTACAAAATGTTCTCAGAGGGCCGAGATGATGTGAACGACGAAGAGCGTGCCGGACGCCAGAGCACGTCAACAACAGACGAAAACATTGGTGAAGTGAAGAAAATAGTATTGGCCAATCGTCGAATCACCGTTAGAGAAGTTGCTGAGGACCTAAACGTATCGATTGGCTCGTGCCATTCGATTTTTACCAATGATTTGGGCATGAGACGGGTCGCCGCGAAATTAATCGTTGCTTGTGCGCGAATTTTTGGCCAAAAACAACACACTAATAATACTGCAGCCACCGTATTCCCCAAATCCGGCCCCCTGTGACTTTTTCTTGTTCCCGAAACTGAAGAGGCCCATGAAAGGACGACGCTACGCTACGAGTGAGGAGATAAAGACGGCATCGAAGGAGGAGCTGAACAAGATCACAAAAAATGATTTTTTCAAGAGCTTCGAGGATTGGAAAAAACGTTGGTACAAGTGTATAATATCTGGTGGGGATTACTTTGAAGGGAACAAAATAGATATTCATGAATAAATAATTTTTGGAAAAACACAAAATTCACGATACTTTTTGAACAGACCTCTTCAAAATACGGACCTATAAAAGTTTCTTGAGAGTATCTTAGACAGAACGGCGTGCAAATGCATCTACTATAAAACAATTGAGCATCCCTACTAAACTATTTATGAAGATCAGCCAAACTTAAGATATTTTGTACACTAAGCTAAGTAAACAACTGCTATGGCAAAATGATAGTAGAAGAAATAGTCAATAGTTGGCGTAGAAAGGAAGAACTGATAATAGATAAACTGACCAGATGAAAATTCTAATAGGCCACATATTGAATGGCGAGGAACAATAGAAAATATCATGTCATATTCTACCTGTTCAATTATCCCTGTATAAAGTCGAAGCTGATCTGATTGTACAGTATCGAAAGGTGAAGATTTCCAGACATGTCGTATGAAATATCATCGAATATTGGAGCATTGTATTTTCCAATCCTCCAAGATAAGGAGGTCTTCTCACTGCTATATATCTTTCAAAATGATGTTGAATATAATAATTAGAAGAAACTTTATAAGAGAAGATCACTACATCTTAAAATACAGAAAACAAATACTAGGATATGCTGATGACATCATAATAATTAGCACCTCAGAGCAAACTCTTGTTGATTTCAAAGTCCTAAAAAGAGATCTAGTGGAATAGGTCTAGAAATCAACCTAGATAAAACCAAATTTCTGAAAATGCGTAGATCGACTAAAAGGGACTGTTCATATACCATCTTTGAAATTTCAGTGTCAGACAAGTTCAAATATCTACCTATCATCGTGAATAGTAGCAACGACTTAGTTATTAGAAATCAAAATTAGGATTTTTGCGGGAAACAAAGCATACCATTTACTATCTGCTATCTTCAAATATTGCATTCTGTCTAAGAACACGAAGATAAGGTTGTGCAAAAATATAAAATAGCCAATACTCACTTACAAAAACGAGTGCTGGAGCCTCCAAGAGAAATTAGAAGTACTTCAAGAAGAAGTTCAGAATCTTTGAAAGGAAAATATTGCGCTGACGATGTAATGGGAGAATACGGAGAAAAAAGTTAAGAAAGCTCTGTGAGGATCATGTTGTTTTAGGGTAGGGCACATGATGAGTTTACCAAACAACGACAATGTGGAATAAGTGTTCGACAGCATGCAAAAAACTGAAAAGTTGGCGATTGTGTCAGCCAGAACTATAATTAACTTTTGCAATGCATAAGATAATTGCTGCAAACGTTAAATCGTTTGTACCTGCTATTAATCCGCTAGGCAAGGGCACGGACGTGAGTTCAATTCCTGCTTATGTCAAATAATTTGTGTAAAAATATTTATATAAATTACAGGTTCTGCTTAGCAGTTCGTAACTGGTTATAAACTGTAGGTGCCTTTCTATGTACGCTAAAAAATGGACGTAATACTGACCATATTACTACTGAATGTACATAGATTGAAAATATGGTCGTAAGACCTGGAAACAGGAGGCCTAGGCTCACTTGGGGCTGTCGCGTCAGTGATGATGATTACCTCGAACAATGTGAACGGATAGTGTATAGGGGAGAGTAGCCAAATTTGGACCACTTAATAATTTTTTAATATATAGGGATGTACAAGTATTTTTAATAAAAAGGAAGTAGTGGAAAAAAAATTTATTGTTTATATCTTCAAAATAATATAATTTATTTTAAATAAATAATTATATTGAACAATGAAAAATCAATACACAAAAATCGTGTCATCGGTCCAATTAAAGAAACTGGTTTCTTAGGATGGACCAGAGGTTTTCCAAGATGGACCATCAATATACTTAAACACAATTGAAGCAAAAGTACTTTTGATTTTTGCACTGACTCCAGCACACTGTGTAAGGACCCAAGTGTGACATTTTATACATTGTATCATCTCATCTTCATTTCCTCACATATAATACAAAACCATGTAGTCTTAGTTTTTATTCTTTGTCTTTTTGGTCCAATATTGGGGTAATATTACTTTGTTAGTCTTTTTCTCTTTGACTTTTTCTAATTCTTTTTTAACTTTTTATGAGGACTACTTGTTATTAAAATTGCTTTTTGGGATATTCTTCCAGTTCGAGAAGACGATGGACCTTGCTATGGATTTAGTTTTGGTGGAGGTGATATATCGTAAAGAATATCCTTACACTTTTTAATTTTTTTCTCGCGAGGTACATAATCAACAGCAGAATAACTATTATTACTTTTACTGTCACCTAAAGACATAGATGTTGGTGTATTAGGCCTACTTGTAGTATTTACCGCGATTTCAGCAGGGTTAGCAGAACACTGTAAAATATCGGTAAAATATCGGTATGTTGCAAACTGGTGGTCCTGAAAGTTATGTCTATTTCCAGGCCAAATACCAGAGGCACGGAAAGCACTTTCAGCTATAGCTACAGTGGCTGCTCGGCCGTATGCTTCATGTAGTTGGCTTCATCTGAATTGGACCGGTCCAATTCAGGCGACTGCTTGTGGTCCAACTTGAGCTACTTTTATAAATATTTTAAAATGTTACACCTAACCTTACATTTGACCTAGATTAATAAAACTAATAGAGTAAATTGTAGTCAGACAAGTTTACTTTCTGCAGATATAAAAATATATTTTGTTACTTACTTTGAAACAGTCTAAAGACTATTGGTCTTATTGATAAAATATTTAATGGATGGTATGTAAATACTAATAACAATTCACTAACTGCAACCATGAGGTGCGCTGTTATAAAAATGACTGCATCAGACAAGTTTACGTCCATCCCCTTCTAAATTACTGTTTAGCTGCGTAAATGCCTTATACAGGTCAAGTTACGATGGTGGTCCAACCTAGGCGATGGTCTAAATTCGGCTACTCTCCCCTATGTGGCAGGCAAAGTTATTTTAGGAAAACTGCTTCTTCCTGGGCATATAAAATCTGTGTTGGCAAACAACTTTATAACACGTATTTCTATTTACTATGCAAATATGATCTGACGGATCTGAAAATGTTGGGTAAATAGTGTTTAGTTTAATAGTTTGTTATTTGAAGTTATGCGTACTGTTTACATGATAAACACATTTTGATTTTTATTTGCCCAGATAGTTATTATTTGCCATAGATTAAGCTATTTTTCTAAAATAACTATCTCTCAGAAGACTACGACCTCCAGAAGCAAAAGTTAATAATGACGTAACTGGTACCGAATCGTACAGTTACAAGACTCTAATCGATTACCTCGATTCACGATGAATGCGATATAAGCGATTCACCTTCAGACGGGGAAGAATCGCTGAGGAGGTAAAAATCGTTGATAATGGAGCCCGAAGCTTGAACCAGCGTCTGTATTCCATGGGGAACCATCAAACCACGCAGTCACGAGCAGTTCCGTACGGAAGCAAAGTTAAGTTCTGAACTGAATTCCAGCTTAAAAATCTAAAAATAGCTTATATTGTTGGTAATAAGACATTTATAAAGTTTGTAAATCAAATTTGAAAGTAAAATGGAACAATTAGGTTGTTTACGTTGGCCGTATTTAAGTAGCGTCTCTTTAAAGCTGAGATAATTATCTATACGTTTTATACCGTTTTTACGAGTTGCAGAAGTTCGTAAAACCACCTCATTCGCATAACATTTACATATTACTTTATTCGCTATACTAAATTGGATAATCAGCTGCCGAATTAGAATATTAGCTCACAAATTAACGACTGAATTTATATAAAATAATTTTCCTACTAAAATATTAACTGACACATAAAATAATTACTAAATAATTTAATAAACTATTCATTAAACAAAACAATTAAATTGTTCTTATGAGTTATTAATATGATTTTATCAATCGATTATTATGAAATAAGAGGACCAGTCATTTGACTGGTCCTCTGACGTTTCCATAAGCCGAACGTTTCCAAAACTATTTATTCAGTTAAAATAATTTAATGTTCACAAGTTATTTTTATCGACAGTCACGTATAGAGATTTGTATTCGTTTCGAGGTTTTTACTGATATCCACGAATTAGGATTTTTGTAACACGAATCAACTGTATTTAGCGTGATGTCGGTCTGTCTGACGATCTGTCTGTCGATCTGTGGACACGTGTAGAGTAAATTCGATTGAACGGATTTGTAAGAAATTTTTATTATAATGAATGTTTATGCTTCGGACGTGAATCACAATTTGATTAATTCTTGGTACAGTTCCGTCCACCGGAATGGATAGTTTACTGATGTCACTTGTATGTGTTTCACGAAATAGGTAATTCGCAGAAAAGAAATATTTGGTAAAATTTATTTAGCAAAAGTTGCTATACAAGTAATAGCTAACAACTAGCATGACCAGTAAAGGCGAAATCGCGATTGTTTGTAGGCAAGGATCTTATCAGGGCCGGTTTTACCATTAAGCGAGTCTTAAGGTAGGCATACACGGTGAGGATTTCCTCAAGGAAAAAGCCTCAAGGAATTCCTTGAGGAATTCCTCTACCGAACCCTCGCCCACACACGAAGAGGATCGGCCTCAAGGAAAATGCCTTGAGGACCACAACTTAGGCTTGTGCGTAGAATCAGCAGATGCTCCTGATTTCATCGATTCCTTAAGTTTTTTTTAAATCTCTTTTCGGAGAGCGCTTCTGATATTGTTTATTTTTTTAATTACATCATTTTTTGTAGCTTTCGCGTCCACTTCTTTTATTTTTTCCAATAATTTTGCGTACGCAGCCTCCTTTTTATTTCTATCATGGTATTCTTTAGAACTTGCTTGCCACAAGCAAAGTTCATTTTCATACATTAGTATGAATTCCGATAAAAATTTTCTAGACATGACTAAATAAATTCAACACTCACTTTACTAATCCTCAAGGCCGTCTGTCGACAGCACACACACGGTAGTAAGAGTCTGGCCTCAAGGCCGATATATGATTTTTGTTCGGGATTTTTTGGCTTCAAATACCGGCCGCGGCCTCACCGTGTATGGCTACCTTTAAGCGTTAAGAACTTCGGACACTTCCCACTTTCTTTTATGACACAAATGAAAATGTTGTCAATTTGGTGGCGAAAATGCTTAGATTTTTAGAGAAACTATGTAGAAAAATAATCTGTATGCATATTAGAACTTTATCATTTATTAGAAAATTGGAAATTAGATTTCTTTAGTAAGGCAAACAGAATAACAAAGTGTACGAGTAAATTAAGTAACCCGACTGGCAACATAGCGTTTGATCTGGCAACATTTAGGACACGGGACTTGGAGGGGAGTCAGATGAACATGTGATACGCCTTCAATACGAGTTTGAACTCGCTAGAGTAATTTTGTAGTCCGCAGCGATTTTTTTCGTGAAACAATTTTTTCTAGTACGTTCTAAAAATGAGTGACATTCATTTCGAGCAACGGTGCGCTATCAGGTTTTGCTTCAGACTTGGACACAGTGCAACGGAAACTTTAGCAAAACTTCAGCAGGCCTACGGAGGCAGTGTTTTGTCAAGGACCCAAGTTTTTTTGTGGTTTAAGGAAGGCCTTCATCTTCAAGAACCGATGAAATTGTCGACAGAATCCGGGATCTTGTGCGTTCAGATCGTCGGTTGACAGTCAGAATGATCGGGGAAGAGTTGAATTTGACTCACACTACCGTTTATCAGATTTTGACTAATTAATTGGGGATGAGACAATGCGCCTTGTCACACAGCAATTTCAATAAACGAGTTTTTGGTCACTAAAAACATTCCTGTGGCTCCTCAGCCTCCTTATTCGCCTAACTTGAGTCCTTGTGACTTTTTTCTCTTCCCAGGATTGAAAAATCACCTTAAGGGATGTTATTTTGGGATACTCGAAAACATTCAAACGTCCGTAACCAACCAGCTGAAAGCTATTCCAGTATTCGTGTACCAGCACTGCTATGAGAACTAGAAAAACCGTCTCCAGTACTATGTAGCTTCCCAAGGAAGTTATTTTGAGGAAGACAATATTGAATTGTAATTCTATTCGAATAAAAACAATAATTTTAAATCAGTCCGGTTACTTAATGTACACACCTTGTATGCTCAGTTTTCTAAGATGCTTCCCAACTTATGCCGAAGAGCTCAGACAGGTCATCAAACCGCACCTCTAATAATTTGGTGGGGTGTCAGCTACAATTTGGTCAAATCTATCCATTTCTGTGAAAAAAATATGAAAACATCGACTAGTGTTTCAAAAATCGAGCGTTGTGAAGCCTTTGAATAAAATCCTGCTCAAAAATCAACTTCGAACTTTTCAACAAGATTCTGCGCCGGCCCATAAAGCAAAGTAGTCACAAACCAGACTAAATCCGTCAGACTATAAATTATGGTTCCTTTTAGAGAACATGACTTGTTCCAAAATACACCAAAATACTGAGTCCTTAAAGAAACCTCTTGTCGATGCTGCAATAGGCACGTTACCAGAACTTTTCAAATATTGGAAAAAGATGGATATTTTGAATAATTACTTTGTATTTGCATCAGCTGTGAGATCAAAAGGGAACTAATCCTAACCAACCGGCTATTACGGATTGAACCTCTCTTGAAATCATACATAATTGCAAGATAAAGTTCCTAATTAAGGTACTTATAAGACTGTACTTGTATAGTATTTTGAAATATGGACCATAAAAAAAGCAAGAAGAAAATGCACCTGGCTGTTTTGTGGCATATCTTTGAACGTGATAGATGGCACCGACGATACAATTTTAGTTGTAATAGAGTTATGAAGGACCAGATACAACCTGAGCGATAAAAATCTATAGGTTAAGATGAATATCAAAATGATCCTGCAAAAAGAATCTCCAAATAGCAGACACTCATAAAAAGAGTGACAAAGCAAAAGACGATATATATGAATCATTGGAGATCTAGAAAAAGTTGTCGAGGCAGAATTGATTGATTGAAACTTTAAATAACATAATGCAAACTAGTTTCTTTTCTTATTTTCTTCCAGATGGTTTGAATAGAGCTTTTCTATTTAATTTTCAAACAATTAACCTCAAAGTAATTAAATTACATTAAAAACAAATCTTTAAGTTTTAGTTAAGCTTATTTCTGGGAATGCAGAGCTGGTTATTGATCGTTAAATTTCGCAAAATTTCGTAGAATTTCACATCAAGCACATACCACGAACATTTATTCAAGTTCTCCTTCAAAAAACCTTATTAAATTTATTTCATACTTTTATTTTTATAGTCACATTTTTTTTTTATTTACTGCAGTGTATCAATACTTTCAAAAATACATAAAGTTTCCATTTTCTTTGAAAAATATATCGCGCAAATCAACTAAGCAAACTTACATCAATAGTAAAATATGAAAATGTTAAAAATATAAAACTAGAAGACACGACGACTGAAACTGCTGTGTTCTAGAAGTTTTACTTGTTTCTTAAAATGGATGTTGGGAATGTTAGAATTAGTTTTGTGTAGTAATGTCTTCTGGCAATATAATTCTTATGTTATTATTTGAGGCAATTCTGTTCTTTTTAAACTTTTTATTATATTGCTTGTCGTTTCCTTTGAGGAAGTAATTTTCATGAACAGGACTCGTTAAAGTCAGCTTTATTTAAGTGGAAGTTTTTTAATTTTGTTATATAAATATGGTTTATATAACTGTAATAGAAGTTCCAAATAGTCTTATTAAAAAAATGTTGTGAAGTGTTTATATTAACACACATTTGAGGGCTTCGTAGATATCAACTAAGTGAATAATGCTGGAATGTCCCAAGCATGTACCGCAAAATAGTAATTATTTATATTTATATGGAAATAAGTGTCCAGTTAACGTATATTCGCTTAACGTACAGCAAATTGAGAACTCATTGTACACAATGCGTTCTCTATTTGCCCAAGCAATCAATTAAAGTACACATTAGCTGACCGCTTCCTATATATATGTTACGATCAATGGCGGTAATCGGACAAAGATGACATTGATCGGCCAAAACTATCATATCCCGAAATGAATGGCCAATCTCGACATCGTCCAACTATTGACGTCCAATTTTTGGCAGCCAATGTAATATTTTCCGTACAATGACAGGCATAAATAAAGTACTGTGTACCTAAAAACTAGGTAATTAAGTTAGGTTTAATTAGTAAAAATCTAGGACAGCAGAAACCGAAAGACTCGAAGTAAGCTTAAACGAATTTGTGTAAGATACAGTCAAAGGTAGCTACGAGGTGTGATAAAAAAATACGCTGAATGAATTTTTATAGCAGCAACTGCTGACACTACATCCATTTGAAGTAATAAGTCCAATAGTCTGATCTATTAAGATAGTCAGTGTCAACTTTGAACAAGTTGTGACTTGTCAGTCGGTTTCCAGAGCTGGAAGAGTGAGGTCGTGTTTACCGCGTCTGTCGCGCATCATGGATTTGGAACAACGCGTTAACATTAAGTTTTGTTTCAAGTGCCAAAGAAGCTCATGAAATGTTAAAATCAGTGTATGGTGATAATGTGGTGACTCTGAAGACTGTTTACAAGTGGTATGAGCGATTTAAAATCGGAAATGAGTCGGTTGAAGATGAGCAACGCTCGGGACGTCCTTCGACCTCAAAACAGATGAAAACTTGCAAAAAGTGGCAAAAATGATTCGTTCAAAAAGGCGATTGACTATTCGAGAGCTTAGTGAAGAACTGAACATCTCTTACGGGTCGGTGCAAAGCATTTTAACCGATAATTTGAAAATGAAACAAGTGAGCGCAAAATTTCCCAGACTTCTGACCCGAGAGTTTTTGGCCGAAAAAAAGTTTCTGTCTGTCCACATCCGTCTTACTCACCGGATATAGCACCATGCGACTCCTGGCTCTTTCCAAAAATAAAAACCGTGCTAAAAGGAAAATGTTTTGACACCATTCCCGACATTGAGAGGGCCACAACGGAGCAGGCCCTTTCGAAAGAAGCCTTCCGGAAAAGCTTCCAATCATGGAATCAAAGTTGGAATAAGTGCATCGCGAGACAAGGAGAGTACTTTGAAGGAAATTAATTCAAATTTGATATAAGCTTATTATTTTGTTCGTAATAAAATATTCACCGTATTTTTTTATCACACCTCGTATATCTGTCATGTTACGTTGTAATAGCAACATTTCCCAATAAACCGTGACAATGACCTCATTGGTCGGTTAAAGACATCATGGTTCATTTTACGTGGCCAAACCTGTCATTGGCCGGTCGTTGTTAACACTGCCTGCCATTCGGTCATTGGCCGTAATATATACATATTTTTTCCCAGAGTGCATATGCACTTGTTCATTTTCACACATCAAGTGGTCCGTGATACTAAACAGGCTAAGTACCGCTGTAGTTAATTTAGAAAACTGGGAATATATTTTTGGTTATAATCGCGTCAAAATCAACAACTTTTTGTAAATCTTTTTTGAAGGGATTCATAATATACTGTGTAACACAAAGTGTGGGGCCTATATATAACGCGAATAACAAACTACTACTATTTGTTTTTGGGGAAATTCTCATGGGCAAACATCTCGATAGTGAGCCCTCTGCTTTCCGAGACAGTCTGGGAAAGTATAAAAAGTTTGCTGGTACCGGGAGTTGAACCTAGTACATTATACACAGCTAGCTACATAATAACCAACTGCGCTACAATCATTATCTTCCATTGAAGAGAGTACATGAAATACGTTGATGATGATACTTAAGTACATGAAATAAAAATAAATTAATAGATTAATAAAAATCAAAATATTCGATACCTTCTAGAGATATGTATGGCATCAAAAATTGTTCCAAATGTAAGTTCTTGAAGAGATTAAGAAATGAAAAGTTATTTTCAAAAAATAGTTCATTTTGAGAATTTCATTACCGATTTTAACATTTCGAGTTGATTTTGACATAAGGTTTTGACTATTTTTAGAATGATGTCTGTCTGTCTGTCTGTTTGTCTGTCTGTGTGTCTGTCTGTCTGTCTGTCTGTCCGTCCGTCCGTCCGCCCGTCCGTCCGTCCGTCCATCCGTCCATCTGTCCGTATGTCTATCTGGTTAAAAGGATTTTTATGAAACTTCATATTTAAGCTTTTAACATCAATAGCACAAGTTGATCAACTTTTGGTAAAAATAGGTTGACTAGAAATGGGAGTGTACTTGTGTCGATTTAGAGATTTTTGCGAATATTTCATAACAGAAAAATATTTCGACAAAATTTATTTGACAAATTGCTACAAAAGTAATAACTAATAACTTTTATATGATACATTTTTTGATAAAACAATAAAATTTTGAAAAAAATTGCCAATTTTTTTCTAATTATATATTTTTTCATACTTATATGTAACGTTTCCATGGTCATGATAAATAATATCTCTGTTAGAAAATCGGGCCAAGTTATTACTAGTCTGCTGCTAGAATGTATTTTATACAAGTACTTTGTGATGGCGGTCGGTTCTATGGTGGCCACATCTGATTTTTATATTTAATATAGGGTATCAAATAAAAGGTCTTAATTAACAAGATTAACGCAGACAATTTATTATTCTGACGAGATTATTCCCAAAAATATTTCCAAAAAATATTGTCCTTATCTAATATTCTAGAGTGTTTATTCCGAAAATTAGGAGAAAATTTGGAGTCAGGTATATGGATATGAACCTAAATAGTATAAATGTAATTTGTTCAGATTATTTTCTCGAAAGATATCGAGGCTATTAACTGAAAGTTTGTAATACATAGGTATATTTGGTTGTGGTTACAAAATGTTGTCTCTTACTAGATACGAAACCCTAGAATGTGTGAAAATTCACTTTATTTATTTTATTTTTTTTTATGCCAAGAGTGAAACTAGTAAAACTATAAGAACACAGCATCGCGAGACGTTCTTGAGATGTCATTAATAAGGTAAAATGAGACAATCATGAGATAGTTATCATAGATGATAAGGTATCTCACCGAGTCCGGGTAGTCGTGGTCTCCCTGCTGCGAGTCCCCAGGGCTGGAGTGGCGGCGGCTGCGGATGCCCTCCAGGGGCACCTCGCCCTCCTCACCGCTACCGTACTCCTGCCCAGCACACAGTTCAACACTCAACACATATCAACACCGTATCAATACTCGCTGCGGCGGGAAACGTGTTTACGACATATGTGTTTACGATAGACGTTCGAACTCCTAACGTGTGTTCCTATATGCCCTACATTCTACACCCTACACCTGTTTCCCACATCATGGTTGACAGTTATGGCTACTGAATCTATCATCAGTTACAGAATTGTGATCCAAGGACATGTATTGTAAATAAGTGAAGCTCCATTGTCTTATGCTTCAAATGCTGAATTGGTTCAAAAAGTTCCCAAATATACAAAATAATAACAAAAATGCATTATCGTAGACTTACTTTTAGTGCTCTATTTTTGAAAGGTTATGCTGAAGTCTAATAATATATACAGTAAGACCACGTTAACAATATCCTCATTAAAATCTTTGATTATAAAGAACTTGTTCTAACCACTGGGT
Organism: Liopterus haemorrhoidalis; assembly: GCA_963971575.1. Classification (NCBI taxonomy): domain Eukaryota; kingdom Metazoa; phylum Arthropoda; class Insecta; order Coleoptera; family Dytiscidae; genus Liopterus; species Liopterus haemorrhoidalis. The sequence continues at coordinate 191,275,181 of OZ020611.1, forward strand.
AGCCAAAATTTAACTTTACAACTTAGATAAACCAACTTATTTTTTGTTTTGGTTTAATCTTGACAGGAAAAGTACTTTACAACTTAACAGAGCACAAAATGGTCGTCTCAGGATTTCGAAAAATGAAAAAGTCAAATATTCGGATTTTGAAAAATGAATAGATCGAATATGTAGATTTTGAAATATGTAAAGGTCGAATATTAGGTTTTTGACACATGAAAAGATCGAATATCCGAATTTCGAAAGATGAAAAGGTCGAATATTTGGTTTTGGACACATAAAAAGATCGAATATCCGAATTTCGAAAGATGAAAAGGTCGAATATTCAAATTTTGATTGATGAAAAGATTGAATATCTGAATTTTGAAAGATGAAAATGTCGAATATCAAGATTTTGAAACATGAAAAGGTCGAATATCCGGATTTTGAAAGACGGAAAGTGAAATATTCGGATTTTGAAAACTGAATAGATCGAATATGTGGATTTTGAAATATGAAAAGGTCGAATATTTGGTTTTTGACACATGAAAAGATCGAATATCCGAATTTCGAAAGATGAAAAGGTCGAATATTTGGTTTTGGACACATAAAAAGATCGAATATCCGAATTTCGAAAGATGAAAAGGTCGAATATTCAAATTTTGATTGATGAAAAGATTGAATATCTGAATTTTGAAAGATGAAAATGTCGAATATCAAGATTTTGAAACATGAAAAGGTCGAATATCCGGATTTTGAAAGACGGAAAGTGAAATATTCGGATTTTGAAAACTGAATAGATCGAATATGTGGATTTTGAAATATGAAAAGGTCGAATATTTGGTTTTTGACACATGAAAAGATCGAATATCCGAATTTCGAAAGATGAAAAGGTCGAATATTTGGTTTTGGACACATAAAAAGATCGAATATCCGAATTTCGAAAGATGAAAAGGTCGAATATTCAAATTTTGATTGATGAAAAGATTGAATATCTGAATTTTGAAAGATGAAAATGTCGAATATCAAGATTTTGAAACATGAAAAGGTCGAATATCCGGATTTTGAAAGACGGAAAGTGAAATATTCGGATTTTGAAAACTGAATAGATCGAATATGTGGATTTTGAAATATGAAAAGGTCGAATATTTGGTTTTTGACACATGAAAAGATCGAATATCCGAATTTCGAAAGATGAAAAGGTCGAATATTTGGTTTTCGACACATAACAAGATCGAATATCCGAATTTCGAAAGATGAAAAGGTCGAATATTCAAATTTTGAATGATGAAAAGATCGAATATATGAATTTTAAAAGATGAAAAGGTCGAACATCCGAATTTTGAAAGATGAAAATGTCGAATATCAAGATTTTGAAACATGAAAAAGTCGATTATCCGGATTTTGAAAAATGAAAAGTCAAATATTTGGATTTTGAAAAATGAATAGGTCGAATATGTGGATTTTGGATGATGAAAATGTCAAATAGCCGGATTTTGAAACATGAAAAGATAGAAAATCCGGATTTTGAAACATAAAAAGATCGAATATCCGGATTTTGAAACATGAAAATGTCAAATATACGTATTTTTAAAGATGAATGGTGAATATCCGGATTTTGAAAGACGGAAAGTGAAATATTCGGATTTTGAAAACTGAATAGATCGAATATGTGGATTTTGAAATATGAAAAGGTCGAATATTTGGTTTTTGACACATGAAAAGATCGAATATCCGAATTTCGAAAGATGAAAAGGTCGAATATTTGGTTTTCGACACATAACAAGATCGAATATCCGAATTTCGAAAGATGAAAAGGTCGAATATTCAAATTTTGAATGATGAAAAGATCGAATATATGAATTTTAAAAGATGAAAAGGTCGAACATCCGAATTTTGAAAGATGAAAATGTCGAATATCAAGATTTTGAAACATGAAAAAGTCGATTATCCGGATTTTGAAAAATGAAAAGTCAAATATTTGGATTTTGAAAAATGAATAGGTCGAATATGTGGATTTTGGATGATGAAAATGTCAAATAGCCGGATTTTGAAACATGAAAAGATAGAAAATCCGGATTTTGAAACATAAAAAGATCGAATATCCGGATTTTGAAACATGAAAATGTCAAATATACGTATTTTTAAAGATGAATGGTGAATATCCGGATTTTGAAACATGAAAAGGTCGAATATCCTGTTTTTGAAAGACTCAAATATTCTGATTTTTAAAAAGGGATAGATCGAATATATGGATTTTGAAATATGAAAAGGTTGAATAACCGAATTTTGAAATACGAAAAGGTCGAATATTCGAATTTTGAATAATGAAAAGGTCGAATAGCCGGATTTTGAAACATGAAAAGATCGAAAATCCAGATTTTGAAACATAAAAAGATCGAATATCCGGACTTTGAAACACGAAAATGTCAAATATACTTATTTTTGAAGATGAATGGTCGAATATCGGCATTTTTAAACATGAAAAGGTCGAATATCCGGATTTTGAAAGATGAAAAAGTCAAATATTCGGATTTTGAGAAATGAATAGATCGAATATGTGGATTTTGAAATATGAAAAGGTCGAATATTTGGTTTTTGACACATGAAAAGATCGAATATTCGGATTTTGAAAGATGAAAAAGTCAAATATTCGGATTTAGAAAAATGAATAGATCGAATATCTCGATTTTGAAATATGAGAAGGTCGAATATTTAGATTTTTACAAATGAAAAGATCGAATATCCGAATTTCGAAAGATGAAAATGTCGAATATTGGATTTTTGAAACACGAAAAGGTCGAATATTCGAATTTTTAATCATGAAAAGATCGAATATCTGAATTTTGAAACATGAAAAGGTCGAATATCCGAATTTTTACGGATGAAAATATCGAATATCCAATTCTGAAAGATAAAAATCAGATAACCGAATTTTGAAAGATGAAAAGGTCGAATATCCGGATTATGAAATATGAAAGTTCAAATATCCGGATTTTGATAGATGAAAAGGTAAAATATCCGGATTTTAAACTTGAAAAGGTGGAATATCTGGATTTTGAAAACTGAAAAGTGAATAACCGGATTTTGAAAGATGAAAAGGCTAAATATCCGAATTTTTACGGATGAAAATGTCGAATATTCTGATTTTGAAATATGAAAAGGTTGAATAGTCTAATTTTAAAAGATGAAAATATTGAATATCCAATTCTGACAGATAAAAATCAGATAACCGAATTTTGAAAGATGAAAAGGTCGAATATCCGGATTATGAAATATGAAAGTTCAAATAGTTCATTTTGATAGGTGAAAAGGTAAAATATCAGAATTTTAAACTTGAAAAGGTGGAATATCTGGATTTTGAAAACTGAAAAGTGAATAACCGGATTTTGAAAGATGAAAAGGCTAAATATCCCAATTTTGAAACATGAATAGGTCGAAATCCGAATTTTGTAAGACGCAAAGGTCGATTATCAATAGCTTACAGATGCAAGCTATATACAATTGAGCATATTAGAATTGGTTGAGATAAAAAAGGTTGCAAGGCTGATTATAAAACAAACAGGTGTATGTAACTTAATAATGCGAGTAGAAAACTTGAAGTGGAAATGGGTCATGATCTGCTCATGATAAGTAGGCCGGAAAAATTGCCGAATAGCACCATGAAAGTCTACTAAGGATAAAGGTAAACCATCTAGCAGATGGAAGGACGATGTTACTAAAATACCGGAAACTAGCTATTGTTAGACCAAGATAGAAAAATTTGGCAATGTAATATTGAGTCCTACATTCAGTAGTGGACTAAATCCACTGGGAGATGATGACGTTATGTTAATGACTCCATGTAGACCCCAGTTCTAGAACCGTATATGAGCGTTATTCGGTGGTCTTACTGTTACACAAACTATAATTAAATGAGGCACTCTTCAACAGCTTCAAGATATTAAAAACGCAGCAGGAAGCGAAACTGTATTTTTGCCAATATTTAGCAGAATATTTTTTTGGAAACATCTGGTTTCGAAAATTAGATCAAAGAATATACTTTTAAAATTTTATAAAAGGGATAATTTTATCAAGCATTTAATTATCAAGAATATCATATTTGTTGCATTCTTACCATAACTGTCAATCACGAACACAAGGAATTTTTGTACGCGTCAAACTAAAATAAAAGAACAAAATTCGATTCCGATTTTATTTTTGACATAAGAATTTGGTAGCGAAATTATCATTCTTCTTAGGTTAAAATTTTGATTGCCAATTATTTTTTTAGCTGTAAAATTAGTATTTATTTTTCTAATGGTGTTTGTTTGTGACAATGCCAAGTGTAAGTCTAAATCTATAACATTACTTCTACCAATGACTTTTTCTTAAATAATAAGTAGCGTAGTGATCTTAAGAACAAATGTGGTCAGCGGAAATCTTTTATGTGACCTGCAACCTCTACAGATAATACATTTAATATGTTTAAAATGTCACTCGCCCAATATATGCTGTTTTTAACATTCTGTGTTCCGCTGAACGAAAAAGGTTGCCCATATAACGTAGTGTAATAAGCTATAGACGAATGTGAATCTGATTAAAGTTTGCCTTTTTGATGGAATATTTTTAAGGTAGTCGTTGAATAGCTATAAACGCTGAATCCAAATTAATTTTAACTAAGTATTATTGACGAATAGTTGTTTCGATCATTTATTTTATTCTTGGCATTAATGAGTCAATTCTGTGCAACCCGTAACGCGTTCCGTAAGCTTACTAGAACTTACGGGTACCTATAGGAAATTGGTTAATTCTGCACGCACCCGTGACGTTACATGTAAATATTACGGGAGTGCGCTGAACCAACCAATATACCAGGCACACAGAATTCCTGACGGCACGCGTTACGGGTTGCACATAATTGATCCATAAAGTCTCGTTTATAATCGATCTTCTATGTATCCATAGCATAAAAATTACACCACTCTCTTTGTTCTGTTTATTAGAAACATATGTTCAGAACAATGAAATCTTTTAATCCCATTTATGGACATGCTATGCATCAAGGCAGTGGTTTCCAACCTTTCTGTACCTCCGCCCCCCTTTTTTATGAAAAAATTGTTGGGCCCCCCCTCAATTTTCGTAACAATCTAATTTCACAAATACACACCTGATAATGTAATTGATTTAATGGACTACTAGATAATATACCATATTATGTATACAGGTGGGCCTCGATTTACGCCGGTGTTACGTACCGGCGCAAAATAAAGCGGCGCAAATCAAAGCAAAGAATGTTCATTCCAGAGACGGATTAACATTCTATTCGAATTAATATTTTTGTTTTTTTTTTTAATTATTTTTGTTTTTTCTTTATTTATTACTTATATATATATAGAAAATTATAATATTATTACAGAACATACAATACAATGCAACAATACGATACAAATAAACAAAAATTAAAACAGAAATCAAAATTATAATCAAAAATAAAAACAAAACCTTTGAAAGAATATTAAAAATTTATTTTTCTTTATTTTTTTTTTTTTTCACGCAGAAGGCTTATGTAAGGTTCCATAGATGTTTTGATATTTTTTTATTATAGTTGAACTGCGTTCGCAATCATGATCTGTCTTGCAAATGTCTTAATTTTTTAATTTTATCTGCATTTTTCATTATTGTAGTCACCGTTGATGGAGGTAAGTTTAGGCATCTACAAATCATCGGACGAGTTTCACCATTCTCTATTCTTTTAATAACTTCAATTTTTGTCTCAATCGAAATAGACCTACGTTGTTTTCTATCGTGTTTTGTAGATATATCTTCCATTGGTATTAATGAAAATTATAATTATTACTCAATAATTTTAAATTAAATTTTAAAAGTAAGTTAATAAAAATAATATAGAAAAATTAAAAATTATTAAATTTAGATTATATTAAATATTAGATTTAGATTTATTTAAATTTAAATATGTACATATCATAAAGCAGAAACTTTTAAGCGAGTTAAATTTATTTTACAACTGAATACGTCTCAGTAGTGCGATTACTGCGACTGCGTAAACCACGAGACATCCCCGCTTCGACCACTGAATTGTCGACACCCGACTCCGACGTTCAACTGTTTCAAAGCGGCGTTATTTTAAGGTCGCTGCCAACCGGCGTAAAATAAAGCGGCGTAAAATAAGGCCCACCTGTAAATATGCATCAAATATTTATTATAAGTAATAATAATTTTAAATGGAAGAAAAACAAATTTTACAAAAATACAAAAACTAAAATACCTACATAATTAATAAAACATAATTATATTTTAATTATGTGATGGTTGGGCTTGTTTTTCAGCACATATTTTCTCAAACCGTGATATCATTGTAGATATCCCTGTTTTTAGTTCCTTTTCAATCATTAAACGTGATGGATATTTCGTCTTCAAAACAGCTCGTTACCGAACGCCGAAGGCGTAACTTGAGGCGCGACCTCCTTGCAATAGTCTCGAGCCCCCAAGGGAGGCGCGCGCCCGCTGGTTGGAAACCACTGCATTCAGGTATGGACCGATTATAAACGAGGTTTAACTATCAACCAAAAGGTCATCTCTGACTGCGCTGCAAATACGGACTTTTTCAATCACATTTTTCATGACATTTCCGAACATTTCTGGTGTTAATTAAAAGTTTTCTTCGTAAATATTTTCCTGGATTATTAAGTAGCCCCAAAGAAAAAAAAAGAAAAAAAATCTGGCGCCGTCAAAAATGGTCAACGAAATGACGAATCGATGTCAATAAATTATTTAAGAAGTAATCAAAAAGTAATAGCGAATACTTTTAATATTTAATTACTTTTTATAAATAATAATAATAATAATAATAATAATAATAATAATAGTGGACGCTTGTCAAGACCTGACAAACCCCATAATAATAATAATAATTTATTGATCCAGTAGATTACATACAAGTAATATTGGATAAGTCATTTTACAAATTGTCAATAATTAATATCACTAACACAGTCAAAATTTTAAAAATAAGATAGTAAATAAAATCATATAAAAGTATAAATATATAGATAATAAATTACAATATTTATGTTCATCAATTTACAAATTAAATAAATAAATAATTAACAAATTAAATAAGTCAGTTCAATTCTTAAAAGTGTGTTTACTTATTGTTGCTGCATAAGATACTCATTTAGATTATAAAAACACTTACTGATTAAAAATTTAACTATCCTTTTCTTAAATAGCGGCAAGGTTTTACTATCTTTGATGTGTGAAGGTAGTTTATTATACATTTTTTTCATTAGTATATTTGGATTTTGTGCCGTTTTTGTAAATCTAACTGTTTGAATTTCTAAATTACTATTTTGTCTAGTATTATATGTATGTATATCTGACCGCTTCTCGAAAATAAAAACGTAATCAAATAAATTAATCAGAACAATACGAGGGTTGTCTCAAAAGTAAGTTACACTATTTTTTTAATCCGTGTGGTTGGCGGGAAAAGTCTGGGAGTCTCGGGGAATTTGCGTTTGGGTGTAGTGGAAGCACTGTAAAATTCCTATGCGCGTGCGTCGATCGATCCGGCAGTTAGGCTCCGGCCACTATGGAGACTCCACTTGCTCCTATCGCCGATTGCGAAGTTCGTGGTGTTATTCATTTTTTTATGGCAAAAATAAAAATGCTACTGATGTACATGCTACGGTGTCAATCAGCCTAGGTGCGGGCCGTGGAGGAGCTCGTAGTTCATCGTGTAATGTTGTTCTCCCTTCAATGAATGATTGGCACCAACGGGAAACCATTGGCCTTGACATAACGTCTTCACCATAAACACTGCACAACTCGCGATGAATTTCAGTAGCATTTTTATTTTTTGCCGTCAAAAAACGAATAACACCACGACATACGCAATCTGCGGTAGGAGCAAGTGGAGTCTCCATAGTGGCTGGAGCCTGACTGCCGGATCGATCGACGCACGCGCATAGAAATTTTACAGTGCTGCCACTACACCCAGATGCAAATTCCCTGAGACACCCAGACATTTCCCGCCAATCACACGGATTAAAAAACATAGTGTAACTTAGTATTGAGACGACCCTGGTATATTGTGCAACTAGTGCGGATTGCCATATATTGCGCACGAGAATGAGGTTTGCTGAACGAGCCGCAGGAAAGTGAACTAATTCACACGAAATATGCATTCTGCGTGTGTTGCACACTAAGATTTTCCTACAATCAGCATTTTTCAATAAATTTAACCAAGAAAATACAATGTAAATATTGTTGATAGTTATTATGAATCCGCAAGCGGTATGGGAATTAGTATATTATGGAAATAGCGCGGATTGCCATATATTACGCACGAGAATGAGTGAAGCAATTCTTTCGTGTGTGGAATATCAAATATGCGCGTGCTACACACTATGCTTTTCCTCCGATTATCATTTGACGGCGCCAGATTTTTTTTTCTTTTTTACCGACCGTCAACGTATATAAGGATCATACGATTTTGACATTTCGAGATTTCGATGGATCTCCACGAATTGAGGTCCCTACATAACGTTTTGCCTATTTTTAGCATGATGTCTGTCGGTCTGTCTGTCCGTCCGTCTGTCTGTCTGTCTGTCTGTCTGTCTGTCCGTCCGTCCGTCTGTCTGTCTGTCTGTCTGTGTACACGTCCAGAGCAAATTCGGCTGAAAGGATTTTTATGAAACTTCATATTTAAGTTTCTGCCATCAATGGCACGAGTTGATCAACTTTTGGTAAAAATCGGTTGACTAAAAATGGGAGTTTACTCGTGTCGATTTTAAGATTTTTGTGAATATTTCACAACAGAAAAATATTTCGAAAAAAATTATTGAACAAAAGTTGCTATAAAAGCAATAACTAATAACTTTTATTTGAGACGTTTTTTGATAAAACGAAAAATTTTGAATAATTTCTGTAAAATTTTTCGAGTCTCAATTTTTTCATACTTATATGTAACGATTCCATGGTCATGATAAATAATATCTCTGCTAAAAAATATTAGGCCAAGATATTTCTACTCTGCTGCCAGTACTTATGTATTTTATATAAGTACTTTACGATGGCGGTCGGTCCTGTGGTGGGCACAGCTGATTTTTTTTCTTTGGGGCTACTTAACAAACCAGGACAATATTTACGAAGAAAACTTTTAATTAACACCAGAAAATACAATGTAAATATTGTTGTCAACTATTAATGCGTGACACGGAAATGAAAAATCTCGCATCGCCGCATATGCATATGCGCATATGCGCGCATGCTGTATATGTGAATTTATTCATACTCACTCACTTCACAAGCGTACTAGTGCGAATTTATTCATTTCCGCTCAGCTTGTACGAGCATGAGAGTAGCATACGGAATTAAGTTAATTTCAACTAACAATATCGAAATGAGATAATTCCATAAAGGCGTAGGAAAAGAAAATTCTCGCACAGCTGCACATGCGCATAGGTACGAATTTATTCATTCTCGTATTGCCTGCACGCATATAAATGGCAATGAAAAAAAGTAGAATTAATTACCTTTAACTAACTTGAAATTCCATAGCAATGGTAGGAAATAGTATATTATACAACGAGCATGGAATGATGGTCATTTCACACGAGTATGAAAGTTGCGCCACAAGCTGTAGGCGAGTAGCGCACTTCATACGAGTGAAAAATGACAATTCCATGCAAGTTTCGTACTATGCTTTTTCCACAACTATAACTTTATTACTTATGTATTTCATTTTTACTCACTTCCCTTTTTTTTTAATTTAATTCCCTTTGCTGCTGTGACAATTAGTCAGGACAATTTTATTTGTGAAAAATTCCATGTCTGAACGGGATTCGAACCCGAGACCTTAGCAACGCAGAACACATGTGTTACCGTTACGCTACGCCGGTCGGCTTCAGTTCCCTTTTAAAACTAACAATAATTTGACAGTTGCTTTCAACCTATTTATTATGTTGCTTAACAACGATCATGTACGTGTCATATAGAATCTAAATTCAGTTCTGATTAACTGACTGACCAAGACCGACTCTATTAAAATATGTATTAGCAAAATTCGATTGCAACAATACTTGCGTCATCTGATATTTGACGGACCAAGACCGACTCTATTAAAATATATATTAGAAAAATTCGACAACTTTGACTATATTGTTTTATTTTAATCCGGTTTCCTTCAAAAACTAACAATAATTTGACTTATGTTTTTGCCTAGCAACGGTCGGCCATTATTGCTTGAACCTGTTATGTAATGAGCTCAACCTCTTACACAATGAGCTCATTACGTAACAGGTCAGCGGTGTGTAATAAAAAAGAGTGGGGAACGTGGTACATTTACTAATCACTGACACGCCTGTAATGAACATATATCTATATAGTCGTGGAAAAAATATTTTTTGATTATTTGTAATCGTAATCAAGAACTTTGATTTATGATAATTTAAGTAATTGTAGTCAAAACTTTTGCTCTAGTTCTAAGCAAGTAACCCTGTCAGTTTTGGATTATTGGCAATGACGATCACCTTAAAAGACTTCCATCAAAATAGCTACAAGTTATATTTTTTGTTGAACTTGTTTTCCCATTTGCATTTCCCATTCTGTAAAAAACTAATTTCGTGTTGCTAGTAGTTTCTAAATTAAAACATTGAAATGTAAGCACAGGTCAAATTAATTCAAATACTAGCAACAGGACGTTAAATATTTAAATGTGAAGCTGAAATAAAAAGAGTACAACAAAAATGTTCACGATTAAGTGACAAAACAACACTTTTTAAGTTAAATCTACATAGTTTTAACAGCGAAGCTGCTAAATGAAATCTGTGAATATTGTACATCTCATTACCTTCTTGGCATACGCTACTGATTTATACATTTATAATTTAACGTAATTAAAAAGTCATTGGTAGTAATTGCAATCACATCACTACTACCACTGTTGCAAAGTGTTTAAGTGTGTATACATACGTATATATGAAGTGGTGTTAGTTGTTGTGTGTGTGTGAGTGCTTGTGACAGAAACACAGTAGTGCTCTAGAGCGATCATTTGATACATCACACAAAAACGAAACAATCGATATACTTAACACATTTATATTCAATTACATTACTGTTTACACTTTATAACCAATAATCAAATTTTCAAGATTCTCTGAAATGTTTGTAATTTATTTAAAACTCTGCTTTGAAATCTAAAATTAGAATCTGGTTGTTTTAAATAACGTGAAATGTGTCAATTTTTATTAAATACAGTAATTTTTATTTAATAATAGCACTGGCAAGTTTTACAAATTTGAATTGAAACGAAATAATTCAATTTGTAATAACATGCTATTTTCAGTTTACTGATTTGATTTGTTTAGTTCTAATTTTTTCCTGTCACGTGATTTAATAATAGGGGTGATGCCACAAATCGGGGTCATCTATAAAAATGTATTTTATATAGGCAATTGGTCATAAAATAGACTCTGTGTGGTGTTATTATGTTGAACTAAGCTAATAGACAATCAATCGACATCTTTTAATACACTGAGAATACATATTTTATTATTAGTGAAAATTAATATAAGAAAACACAAATCAAGACATAAAAATGTAATTAAATTCCTTCTAAATGTCAGATTACAATATGTCAGAAACGTGTTGTTGTCTATTAGATAAGTTTCGAATTTGCCATTTTGGCGCTGCGATTTATAAAAGGTTTGCCTATAATTTTTCATTTTAAAGCAATTTTTTTCTACTACAATATTTCAAATAAATATCAATGAGATATTAGAAGAATGACGAAGTAAAAGTAAAGGACATAGACTAGAGATAGATGTAGATTTCCTACATACTCTTCTCTTTAGGGACGATTATGGCTAATTAAAATTGTGACGTAGAATACCTACATGATAATAAAGCTTTCAGCAGTATTCAGTAAAGGGAGTCTTAACATAAACTTCTCAAAACCAAATACAGTTTGATAGACGGGTCTGAACTACGCGGGGCCAATTATACACGTTTTTGTATAACTATTCTTACCATACATATTGTTACAAAGTTTTCAGTGAAACTCCATAAGATTCTTAAAAATATTTGAATTTTCTTTTAGTACATAATAAATAGATGCAGCTAAAATAAAAATCACCAATCAGTTTTCAAAAAGACCAGTTCTGGCCGTTACACTGTGCTTAAGTCGCTGCGGCCACTCGTTAATATTGAGGGGGGCTTTCAACAGCCAGAATGACATTGTGTATGCTGGAAGTTCACGAAAAGACAGCGCCGACAGTCCAAATTGGCTATTACCCTGCTTCAGTTATGGTTTGATGGGGCGGGAGCTATGACGGTACCACTAATATTCATTTTTACAAGAAAGGGGTAAAAACGTTGATTAAAGCCTACTAGAAAGTTGTGTTGAAATAAATAGTTAAAGACCTGAATGACTCCCTCTTCGCTGGTCACAATTGGAGCTTCCAGCAAGATTTAGAGCCAGCCCATCAAGCGAAGAAAACGCAGCAGTGGCTTGAAAGTAATGTACTGGCCGTCATTTCACCTGCTGAATGGCCATCAAGCGGCTCTGACCTCAATCTCATGGACTACACAAATTGTGGTTTATGCTTCAAGACATGGCTTGCAAGAAGAGACACCCTAAATTGCGATTTTTTTTTTGTGAAAACCCTTCTTAATTCTATTGACTTGTAATCGCAGAGACTTAAGAGCTGTGTAACGGTCAGAGGTGGTTATTTTAAAACTAATTAATGTTTCTAGTATAAGATGTATCTATATATTATATGCATCAGAAGAAAAGCGTCGCCGTGGTAGTTCACCTGCTCGATGGACGGATCTTATATATAATCTCACAGGGACGAGTATCATGAGAAGCCGAAGGTACAGTCACTTGGCGATGTGTGGTCCGAAGAGTATTAAACGAAGATAACACATAAGCATGTGATTACTAAACGTCGTTCGCGATGTTAGATTAAGAAAAATATATTATTTACCAAATGAAAATTAAAATATATTTCTGAAATATATATAGCTGAAAACTTTGTAACAATATTTATGGCAAGACTAAAATGTAATAACGTAAAAATTCATTGTCCAGAGGAAAGTGCATTATGCAGAAAATATTCCAAATTTGGAAAATAAAATAGTACACCTTAAAACTTTACTTCAGTGGGAGATAAAGAAAATAAACCTTTTTATGAAGCATTATATTTTCCAGCAAAACAAATAAAGTAAACAAAGTGGAACCATCTTAGAATGAAGCCATATTTTATTTAAGAATATATTGTTTTGTTAAAATTTCACGTTCGTTGCACGAACATCTTATGTCATAATATTCAAAATTACTTTTTGGGATAATATAAATCGTTACAAAATATTTTTATTGTATTATATGACTAAATGTCCAATTTCCAATTAATATTAATAACACTATTAATTATTTTGTATTTCTTAGAGTGAAACGTTTTTTCTTTTTTACTAACCCTTAAAAAATGACTTATATTGTTTAAGAAATGAACGATTCTTGTGTTAATCAATTATTTCTGTTATTGGTAAGAATTCCTGTCAGTAGCAGGCTATTAGTAGTTAAGTTTTTGTGCACAAAACTACGCAAATTTTCGACGGCGAGAGTCGTCAGCCCTAATCCCCGCGTTTATCGAAAGTCACTTTATTTGGTAATTAGAGCAAATATTCAAGATATAGAGAGTTATGAAGTACTGTCAGAAATACAATTATCCTGGGACAATTATAGTCCCAAATTACCAAAGAAGGGAATAGATCAAGTGTTGTCATAGATCAAACAGATAATTTGGGAATACTTAAAAAAATCATTCTGGGTTGTATAGCTAGCAAAGTAGTATTCAGTTAGAAGTTCACCTAGTCTTACCATAAATAATGTTATAATTCCACAAGATACTTAAAGATATTTTAATTTTCTTTTATCACATAATACATAGATGTATTTTAAATAAGAAACGCCAATCAGGTTTCAAAATGACCATCTCTAGCCATTACATAGCTCTTAAGTCTTTACGGCCATTTGAATTACGAAGGTTTTCTTGTAAAGATTATCATGAAAAAGTTTTAATATTCCAGTAACCAGTAGAACAAGTAACAAGTAACAAGTAACCACCAGAACGACAGGGTGAATGCTACAAGTTCACGAGAAGCTCGTGACAAAACGCCAATAATCCAAATGGACCATTATTCTGCTTGGGTTATCGTTTGATGTGACGAGATCTAGACCGGTACCACTAAGCTTAATTTTTACGAAAAAGGGGTAATAACGTTGGTTAGAGCCTACTAGAAAACCGTGTTGAATTCGATATTTAGAAAACTAAACAACTTCCTCAGCAAGATTCAGCATCAGCCCATAAGGCAGAGACTACACAGCAGTGGCATGTAAGCAATGTACCGGTCTTCATTTCTTCTGCTGATTGGTAATCTAGCAACTCTTATCTCAATCCCATGGATTACAAATTGTGGTCCGTGCTTCAGGACATGACCTGCAAAAAAAACCCTAATAGCGCTAGTCTGATGCGCTCCCTAATGAAGGCAGATGATGATTTTTCAGTAGAAACACGTAATTCTATTGATGTGTGGCAACAGAGACTTAGGGCCGCTTTTACAATCGTTGGATAAAGCTCGGATAACGCTATTCCCGGTATAAAGTCAAAAAATCGCTTTTACAATGCTCGGATAAAGCTCAGATAGGATAAACATCGGAATAAACACCAGAATATCTTATCTGGCCAACGACACTTCAGATAAAGGGCAGTATAAGTTATACCCTTGCTCTGATTGGCGAATAAGTATTTTTTACCCAGCAACGGTAAAAAAAAAAAAATTGACATATGATAAATGTCACATTATAACGTTTTATTTGAATTTTTATTACAGTTATATAATTGTGGTTGCAGCAGCGTATTGGTTGGCTCACTTGCTTTGAAAATGTGGAATCATGAGATCGACCTAGTATGGGCACAAATATTTAAAAAAAAAAATTTGGCTGTTGCAACTATAGGCTCAGATTTTTTACAATGAGTGCCTGTATCTCTGAATTAGTTTTCGAAAATATGGGGCAAGCTTCACAGGGCACGGTGGTCTCGGCTACTACATGTCAGAGGACGCTAGTCGCGACCTTAAAATCCCTAAAACCTAAACATTGCCATACGAAATAATAATAGTACGCTATCCCTCGTTATCCTTGTATTTGTTCAGCAGTTTTGATTACACGCAGTTGTGAAATAATAATTTAATTTATTTTTTAAAAGCGTAGCAATGAACAGTAGCAGCCGATTACCGCTGAAATATGCTCGTAGCACTTTGAGCGTTTCGAATCTATCTGGCCACTATCATCCCTTCCACACTATGTTCACATAATGCCAGTTTTTGTATATGTATATATGCAGTATTGGGCTGGAGCCAGTTCGAATGAACCGGTTGTTATTTATTTATAAATTTTTCAAAATGCGAACAGGTTGTTAATGTTGTTATACACTGAAAAAAAAAAATACTCCTGTTATTAATTAGTGAAATTTTCCTCTTGAAAGAACTGGTCGTTACAATTTTGGCCGTCCACAATTGTACATAATATGTATACGCTTAATCTTATTACTCGCGTTATTTTGTCCATAGTATGTTAGTGGAACGTAAGCGCAGCGGTGACAAGGGATTACAGTACATAAATAGTACAGTTTGCGCCGCACACGAGCGGCTCATCAAAGGGATGGTATTTGGTATAGATTCTAATGGAATTCTACTAGTAGAGAGTGATCTTATGAAATTTTACACATGGGCGGTATTTGAGCTCGATTCTATTAAAGGGCGGTTTTATGAATATTTGCACACGAGAGGCTGACACTAACGCGGTAGATATAGCACAATAAAATAATAATCTGTGTCGAATATTTCGACATCTTCCAATATTTCTCCAAACATGTTCAAATGTGTTGTTAATAGTAATGTCAATTTAAAATATGACATTTCTAATATGTCAGTTTATGTGTCAAACAATACCAACTTTATTTTATTAACAATAAAACCATGGATAACTATCCGATAATAAAAAATGCATTGTAAAAGCGAACGTTGGAATAAACATTGGAATAAACTTATACCTTAGATAGTTATACCGCTATAGGGTTGTAAATCGAAGGCAAAACATCGATGTTGAACATCGATGTTAACATCGGCGCTGAAACATCGATGTTGAAAAAACATCGAAGGGATAACATCGATGTATCGGAAACATCGATGTTTTATTAAATATAAAAAAAAAACTATTTTTTTATATTATATAGATTTTATTTAATAATATAAAGATAAAATACGAAAAAAGTAACATATAATACGAAAAAAAGTAACATATAATACACAAAAAGAATTTATTAAATTTTTAAATAGATTGTGTAACAGACACATTCAAATGTCCCGCCGCTGCTTAGAACCGTTTGGAATAGCTTATATAAGCCGTTCACTTTTGTAAGGACAAACTAAATCTGGTTATTTTGGTGATTTTTATAGTGTATTACTGACTTTTATAAACTTGGTTATATTGTAAAAAGGGCTTTACAGTTTGTATTATTTTAGGTTAATATTATATTTACAAAATATTTAAGATGTCACTATTCAAAATGAAATATGACAAACGATATTTTTTTAAATGACATATTTGTAATCTGACTTTTCAAATTATTTTTCTGTAATAAGATTATTTCTATTAAATTTCACTTAATGTACCTCGTTCCAAAAAATGGCTTGACAACAAAACTCAAAGAGCAACAAGTGTTGGTTTCGTTCGTCGTTGTCATTATTTGCAAAAATTAGAAGATTCTTCTTATTTTTTTCTTATTCTGCTAACTGCTAAGAAGAATAAGAACTAATACTATTAGTATTGTTATATTACAATAGATAGCGCTTATATTTTGTGCACTAATTTTAATATAAATAAAAATTTTAAGATTCCAGCGCCTCTAGCGGTAGTTTCTGAATTTCAAAGTTCAAAACATCGACATCGGTAGCAGACATCGATGTTTTATCGATACTATCGCCACCTGAACATCGATGGTAAAAACATCGATGTTTTCAGGAGAGACATCGATGTTATCGATACATCGATGTTTTTTTCCCATCCCTATACCGCTACGTATCCGAGGTTTGTAAAAGCGGCCCTTAATTCGAAGTATGTAAAACGACCAGAAGTGGTCTTTTTGAAAACTAATTGTTATTTCTTGTTTAAGATACATCTATGTATCATGTTCTAAAAGAAAATTAAAATATCTTTAAGCAACGTGGAATTTCACTGAAAAACTTGACAGTATTTATAGTAAGACTAGGTATATTTAATATGGTAATATATATTTAGATGCTAAGCTAAACAAGCTACAGATTAATTATATTAATATGTTTTTCTTGAATTGTTCCGCACATTTACCTATTTTCATCTGCAAACTTGTATATATAATTTTCTGTTAGAATTTAAGTTTAGTTTCTAATAAACTCTTGAAAATAGCGTAACGTAGAAATACTTGTGTAGATCATATAAAACTTTGTTAAACCAACCAAGTATTTGTTTTTATTTTTTTATTACTTAAGAGGATTCCACATTGTACACGCAAGTAAATCACTGTATTTGTAAATAATCCATAAAGGGTTACGAATTTAGAAAAAATAATACAACAGAATCAACAAATAATATATGATCTTTACATTTTTATTGGATTTTTATCGATTGAATAGCATGAGTAAAATCTATTTAATTAATAAATATGTTTATTTTATAGTCAAATTGTTAAATTATTTATAAAAATTGTAATTAAATTGATTCATCATAAAATATCAATATTCAAATATTGTATTGTATTATATTGTAAAATAAAGATTATTATTATTATTATTATAAAATATTTTATTACTTTTGCAGTTTTTGCCCACATTATGTAACTGAACAAAATCAAACAAAAATGTATGTAAAGATCGTATATTAAATGTGGATTCTGTTGTATTATTTTTAGAATTGTGTAACCCATTTTGTAAATGCGTAACCCTTTATATTGGGTTGTTACATAAGTCCGTTCTTTTTTTTCACCTTTTATTCAATAAAATATACATTCTAAAAAAACTTTTATTATCATATGTACTGTCCATTATTTTCTATCACTTTGGACAAACGCTCAGGCAATTTCATAATGCAATCTCTCCAGAAGTCTTTGCTCTCGAAAAATCTGTCCAGGTGATTTTTCTCCGTTAAGGGAATTTTGTAGAAAGCAGAACAAATGGTAGTCGGATGGTACGATGTCTGGACCATATGCTCCGACTACCATTTGTTCCGCTCTCTACAAAATTCCCTTAACGGAAAAAATGTCACATCTTTGGACGATATCAAAATTAACCTCTACAGATTTTTCGAGAGCAAATACAGAACCTTCTGGAGAGATGGCATTATGAAATTGCCTGAACATTTGTCCAAAGTGATAAAAAATAATAGACAGTACATTTTATAATAAAATATTTTTTTTTAGAATGTGAATTTTATTGAATAAAAGGTGAAAAAATAAAACGAACGGACTTATGTAACGACCCAATAAATTATTTACATACAGTGATTTCCTTACAGTGATTCCAGTGTATAGTGCAGGATCCTCTTAATCTGTAACAGACAAATCTTTATCAAATACATACATGTAGATAACTTGAAAATAAAATGTAAACACATTTTATAACAGATCAAGAATTCTGGTTTTTGACATGCATGCGTGGTTTTAAATAAACTATTATTGTATTAAATATCACTTTCATAAAAAATGTTAGGTAAATCGATTGTTTTGTTTCATATGATGAGGGGGTAACATTGCTACTAATTATTGAGAAAGTGGTGATCACCTGCGGAGGAGGTTCTTCGTCATTACTGAGGGCGAGGTCGGAGGTGACTTGCTTGCCAGGGGGCGCCCTGTCCCCCCAACCGCTGTTAGAACCAGCGCTTGCTGGACGCGCCACTATCCTATATTAGACAATATTAACACCCGCTAATATTACACAAACTACATCGAACATATTTTTTAAAAGTCTGACAGTTTTTTTAATTCGAAATTAATTAACCACGTTGAATCATTTGTTCATTCTATTTATAAGGTACGTACAGAGCATAATTTATAAATTTCCATGTGAATAAATAACATAAAATTACAAAAAGTATGCAGTTTGTAGTTTTAAAATATTTCCCAAAATTTCTATACAGGATGTTCATTTTCATACGCCCTATCTCGAGAACTATTGGTCATTTCTTAGCTTTAAGCGCCACTGAATGGGAATTTCGTTCTTTTAAGTGTCACGAAAAGAAGCCTTGATTGGGTAATTTCATGTTACACGTTGGTATGTGAAAATTTAAAATTCCAATAGTGAAACCACGGAAACGAATGACATTTGTTATAAAATAGTACATTTTTACATGTTATAAAGACAAAAAAACAATAAGGAAATTTTTATTAAGAATGAAACAAGAAATAAAAATGTAATGAAAAGGACATTTTATAATGACACTTAATTAAGTATAGAATTTGCAATGTGAGTAAATTTACAAAGCTTAAACAAAACGACCAAAAGTTCGATTTAATAGATAAAAATTACTAGATTTCAAAGTCTAGTTCCACCTAAAGGTTTGGAATAGCCTATAAAGACTACGAGGTTGCTTAAATTAAACAGCATTTACCATTTAATAAGAGAATATCAGTGAGCAAAAAAAATTTTTTTTTTACTAGTGATTCAGGAAATACCTTGAGTAACTTCCTTGTTTTAAATAGAAACACACAATTTTTGTTTGCTTTTTAGAAAGAGGGACACGATTTTATACTGAATTCAACGATAGAAAGTTCGAATCTCATATAAATTAATTGAGAAAAATTTAATTTATATTAATTTTTTTTAAAACTCGTCGTAATAAGTACTATGAATGATGATAATTGAACACTATTATTTCATTTCATTACTTGTTATTTGTACATTACTTATTTCATTTCATTAAGTTGTCATTTGTAAATAATTAATAACAATTGTTAGATTAATATTTAAACAAGGAAATAATTTTAACCATGACAAAGAAATTAATATGTTTAAAGTATATATTTTATGTCGTAATAATACTCTAGCTGCGGTAAATATGTGCAGAGAACGGTGGCCTGCCAGAGATGTTCCCGGTCCGCATTATTTTCGAAAACTGGAATTAAGATTCCGCAACAATACTGCGATATTTAAATATAAACGTGAACCAAATCTGATTAACAACATTGACAAAAAAAATGTTCCGTTATTATCATTCATAGCACAATTGATAAGAGATTTCCATAAAATTTAAATTTAAATTGCATTTTTCCACAATTATTTTGTGATGTAAGGCTATGAGTTGTTTATATCGTAGGATTCATAATAAAATTCTAATTTAAATAAGCGAAAATCTATATATGTTCCCATTTAAAATAAGAAAATTGCTGAACGTATTTTGAGAACCACTGGTCGAAACAAAACATTGCTTTTTGCTGTCTAATTAACCAATCTCATATATATATTGGTTCTCGATACAGTAATAGTAGACAAATCATTATCATCATCATCATTCGACAGTCATAGAAGTCCACTGTTGAAGAAAGCCCTCCCTTTTTTATTTCCATTATTCATCTATGAGCATCTATCCCAATGCCGGCATTACTTTTTAAGTCGTCGAACAGGTACTTATCCAATTTTGTACCGTGTATTTATTATTATTGTTGGGGGGCACTGAAGTTGCCTGAAGGCAAGGCGACCTATAGGACCAATTTTATCAGAACCGTGTCTCTAGGTCTCCATTAGAGTATTTTTCTAGTCCATCTGTCATCGCCAAGTCTAGCTATGTGTCCGGCCCAATGCTATTCAAGTCGAACGATTCTTTCCGCAATTTAAAATACTTTAGTTTGCTCTTTAATTCAAGCGTTCGTTTTTCTATCTGCTCTGGTTAAAACAAGCATCGCTCTTTCCACGGTCAGTTCCAAAGCCGGATGGCCGTGAGGCCTAAATAGGCCAGTCTCAATCTTTCAGCACATTTTCTATAGTTATCGTTTCTGCTCCATATGTGAAAACTGACCCAACGTATTGATCAAAACTTTCCTTTCAGATACGTAGGGATAATTCTTTTACATACATATCTGTGGCTTCCAAACACTGCCCAACCCAGATCAATTTCCCTATGTGTTTAATTGTCACGAATGACAGCTATGTCGTGGCCTAGGTATTCATATATAGTTTATTCAATTGGTTGTTCCTATATTGAAGGGTGTACTCATTACGGGGTTTCACTCACTACGCGATTGAGTTTGGAAGAAAGGAGAAAGATAGTAACGTGAATGGAAAGAAGTCTTAGAGTCACCATTAGTGATGAAGTAGAAATTTATAGATTGCTATAAAAATATCCGTCAAGGCATATAAGTATACGTTGTTATTCATTAAATGGATAAAAGTAGCTCCCATTTGAGTGGTAACATTTTTTTACCCAAACCAATACATTCTCCATCGTTTGCAATGACTTGTTACCTTTTACCAGGAACTTTTTTCGTCACATTTGCGTAGAATTCACCAGGTTTTGAAGTAAAAAAGTACTCGAACCTAGTTTCATTAAATAAATTTGTCCCTATTAAGGAATTTTGCAGAAATTATAAAAGATGGCAATAGAAAAGATCAGGCAACTAGGGTGAGTGAGGTACAAGCGCCAACCAAGCTTTAACATGGCTGAGGACTTGCGTTGCCATTGTTTTGCTTTTCAAGTAAAATTGAAAAAAAAAATGCTTAATTTGTTTGCTAATTCCTCAGTACTTTGGCGTGAATTACATTCTACTAAAGATTCTTAATCAACTTCATCAAAATTAGCTGAGTGATCTGGTTTCGGTTCATTGTTCAATGACGTGTCTTCAGAACTAAATTTCACAAATCAATTATCAACTGCCCGGTCCGTTATGGTGCCCTTACCATACACACTTCAAATTTGTCAGTGATCTATGTAACATTTGTGGACTCCCAAAATATTACGTGACGAATGTCACTGTCACTGTATGATAAAATTAAGAAGAAATAATGAGACAATACAAGTTGCTCCCAACTGTTGAAGTTACTTATGACTCAACCAAATAAATATAAAGATAATAACGTCATTAATAGGATTCGCCACAAGAAAATCAAATACTAGGTTACCCTAAAGTTTAATGTACTAAGAATTAGAAGGGGGCTGCTGAGATAAAGGTGCTACAAAGATAAACTAAAATTGGCCACAAGTTTATTAGTTGTTTAGCACTCACTGAAAACTAAAATCCCTTTGTCGAAGTACATAGCGCGAACACCTTTCACTCGGAAAAATTTCCACCAATTTATGAAGACCGCCATGAGGTTTTCTACTCCATTTTTTTTTTTCAGCTTCAAGTTCCAGAACCGATTTTAGCTGTACAGGCCTAGCTTTACGCCGACATTTCAGTTCATTCTATAAATATTTATTTTGGGTTAGAAAAGGGACTTTGAATAGGCTAGTCTAAAGTTTTACTTTTATTTCCGCAAAGAGTCTGTAACAAACTTAGCGTTAGTTACATACCGTCTCAGCCATCAGACACCATGCCGATCAGCACCCAACATAATCTTATAGTAGACCATGTTTTGCAATGCATCAAGATTAGAATGAGTTTAGAATCTTACTATACATGTTAGAGATAAGTTTAGTTGTAGTTTTTACATTTAACATCAATGTAATAAAATAAAGATTATTTTTTAAAAACTTATCCCCGTGGATCGATCACTTAATTGACGCAGTCGGTAGGATATTGATCGGAAATCTAATCAATCGCGGAAGTGATTTTTTTCGTTTTTACTATTAACGAACAATAAACTGAACAAAAAGCGATACGGACAGACTTGTGAACACGTGGAAACCAAATCGTTCCAGCGTTCCAGAGCTCAACCAGCAGTCCACGGAAGACTAAGGAAGATAATCAAGAAGTTCTGGGAGATATACACATCAGAGGACCCTATAGGCAACGTAGCATAAAAATGAAAATTTGGATTCTAATATTGAAAAATCTACGTCCACTGACCCCGAGATGTCATCACCCAAGAAGGAACTCTCATCAATCCAGGCTTCTCAAGTTACAGCTCGAACTTTGTGGTGAACAGCGATAGTTCTCGACTGCGGCCGAAGGAGTTACATACCGTCTGAGCCATCGGACACCTTGCCGACTCAGCATCCAACATAATCTTATAAAAGATCATGTTTTGCAATGTATCAAGATTAGAATGAGTTTAGAATCTTACTATACATGTTAAAGATGAGTTTAGTTGTAGTTTTTACATTTAACATCAATGTAATAAAATAAAGATTGTTTTTTAAAAACTTATCTCCGTGGATCGATCACTTAATTCGTAATAGCAGGGTGCATGGTTCTGTTTACATAAACATTTGTCATGTTCATAGTACTGTCAAATTGCTGGGAGCATTAAACTATCTAAAATAAAGAGAAGAGTGAAAAATGTTCAGATAATTATCGGCCTTCATTTTAGTAGCAATTACAGCCAATGATTCGAGTCCATACCAACAAAAACCATTCTACTTAAAGGGGTGTTTGCTATATTTAGAAATGTGTCCGGATACCGTAGATTTAAGATATTAATCCTTCATGTTAAATTATATATATTTTTAATGACTTCAAGAAGTTAGCAATTAAAGCTTGCACGCCACTGTTCTATAAAACTAATGAAATAATAACAACTAAGTCCATTATTATCGATGTTTCTGACGCCAACTTTTTCCCAATGTTTTTGATACTTATATTTCTTTTTCAAGATAACAAACGTCCAGTTATATGTTGCTGTCATGAAAGTGGATTCTGAACGTGTTTGATTGCGCGCTCGCAGGAAGGAAACACTAGTCGTTTCTATAAAAACTCAAAATGGACTCATTACAGCACTGTATGAAACTTATATCATACTATGTCAGAAATGACACTTTTTTACTTTATAGCATCGATTTATATAACGTTATGTTACTGTTTTTATGCATCGTGCATTAAGAGGAAGCAAAAGTTTTCAAGTTTGATAACATCAAACATCAACGTAGAAAACGAACCCTGTTTCATACCTCTTATGCCCTTAACGTAATGTTAAGTCCTTCGTTATAACATGAGTGTACGTGGAAATCCTCGTGCTGTGTGGAAAAGCACTTCACGA
Source organism: Liopterus haemorrhoidalis (assembly GCA_963971575.1). NCBI lineage: Eukaryota > Metazoa > Arthropoda > Insecta > Coleoptera > Dytiscidae > Liopterus > Liopterus haemorrhoidalis. Next base: position 191,299,385 of record OZ020611.1, read on the forward strand.
GAGTATACTTCGGGACAAATAATCTTTTCGGCAGGGTTACGAACACCGATTATTACACATTAATTTAGTGTGTCATCTTCTCGAGCGTACCCACACGATATTTTGTGGATGACGTCAATATTCAGCACTAATATCTAGGCTATTCCGTAGAAGATAACTATAATCGGCACTCTACTACAGTCTCACGTCTAGGGATGGGAATTTATTTTTGAATATCGATATATGCGCTATTCGATATATCGTAAGTGTGATATCGATATTCGATACATATCGAAGTAAAAATATCGATATTTTCGATATATCGAAATAACTAACACGTAACATGTAAGGTAGGTATTATCTGTTTAATTTTGTAATACGTAACTAACAGGGAAAGTTCATTTTTTATGTTGTGTATTGACAATGCATTTATAATATTATCATAGTATTGGTTCCCACAGATTAGCCAAAGTCTGAAATCGCAACTTGACCGACAATCACTTTATAGTTGGTACTCACCTAGCTACCAACCAACTTTCTAATATTTTCCTAGTTAACTGCTCTCATAATTAAATATATATATGCAGTTCACTTTTGTAAGGACAAACCAGATCTTTTTTTGGTTACTTTTATAGTGTAATACGGACTTTAAATGTCAATTAAAAATATTCCTTACGCTGTTAAACTGGCTTTAGATTAATTGGTTTTGATCATTATTAAAAAAGGGATATTTTTTATAATTTTTTAATACCGACATGATATACAATTTCAAAGGTGCAAATTATTGAAATCAAAATTTCGTCTTACAGGCTATTCCAAACGATTAGGCGGAACTAAATGAAAATTTTGTTATTTTAGGTTGTCACGAAAAGGGACCTTGCTTGGGTTATTTCATGTGTTAGGTTTGGTATGTGAAAAATTAAAATTCCAACGGTGAAACCATGGAAACGAATGACATGTCAAATATTTAAATACATTTTTCCATATTTTTTTCAAATTTTTTATTAAAAATGAAAAAAAAATTAAAATGCAATGAAAAAAACATTTTATAATGACAATCAATTTAATCTAGAATTTGCAATGTGAGTCTGATTTACAAAGCCTAAACAAAATGACTAAAAATCCGAATTAATAGATAAAAATTACTAGATTTCAAAATCTAGTTCCGCCTAAACGTTTGGAATATCCTATAGTTTGTTTTTACAAAAGTGATCAACATATATTTAAATGTAAAAAATATACAAGAATACCGATATTTTGTGCGAATATCGATATTTTGCGCGATATATCGCATTTCAAATATCGATATAAAAATATCGATATATTTTTCTAAAGTATCGATATTTTCGAAATATCGATATATCGTTCCCATCCCTACTCACGTCATTTCGTGGATGATGACAATATTCAACGATGTTATTTTTAGACTGTCTCACGGATGACAAATTATCTTTTGTTTATTCTTATCTTCTTACCTGAAGAGTCGTGGACCAATGATGTATGCAAGAATTTATATATTTTCGTTTTCGTTTTTCATTGATTTGGGTATTTTGCGAATGATGAATATAATTGACGATAGTATCATGACGATATTTCGTGAATGATTAATAAAATCGGAACAAGTGTCTTCAAGTCGTTTCGCATCGTTTAACATATTATTATGGTCAGCATTAGTAGTGAAAGGCTTAAAGGCGTTTTCACACATTTTTAAATAATACTGGACTGTCTATAAATGAATATATTCAATGCAGTGAATGAAGTCAGCAACAATATGGTCCCCATATTTGAGAGTTAAGTATCTTCAGTCAGACAACTGTACCGAGTATGTCAACGAAACGATTGACGATTTCCTAGAAGGAAAGAAACGAAATCACCAGAAGATTGACCGTACTATGTAATCTCGAGCAGAACGGTGTAGCAGAGAGGAAGAATCGAACGTTGATGGAAATTTAAAAAAATAAATAAATAAAACAAGTACATAGTTGCCGCCAAATCTATATAACCTCCGAAGATTTAATTCTGAATGATAAGCAAATGGCAAAAGTTTCTCAATGCAAATACTTTGGAACGTGGATAAACGATAAGTCTTGGATTTTTTGACGTTTGTTGAGGCTTCATGGCCAGATCGGGTAAAAAATGATGAAACGGTAAAAACATGGCGGTCGATGAGATAATGTCGAGTATCTTGTTGGCTTAATTCACTGGGGGGCTAAGCTGGTAAATTTATTAAGCAAGTATGAGGACGTCGACAGGAAAGATGTTACCGATGTTGCAAACATCAATAATAATGTAAATAAATAATAAGTTCTCAACTCTAAAATGGCGCATAAGGTAGAAAACTACTAGTAGTACGTGCTGTATGTTGCAGAAAATTGATCTCTTTCATAACATTCTTCTTCTTCTAGTGCAATCTCCTAACGTAGGTTGGCGTTTAACACGGCGATTTTTATTTTTTATGCGGCAGTGCGGGACAACGATGTGATGCTTTTGCTATATCATTGCCTCAGATTTTTCAAACAGGAAATTGGTCTACGACCTGGTCCTCTTTTTCCCACAATTTTACTCTGGATTATCATTTGTAATCATTTTTTCGTTTGTAGTTTGTAATTTGTAGTCGTAATTTTTATTACGCATCACGTTTCCTAGAAATTCCAATTAACGTTTCTGAATTGGATACATAATTTCTAGAGATATATTTATCCTGCACAATACTTCATCATTAGTTATATGATTTATTCAAGAGATTCAAATTCTTCGAAAGACACACATTTCAAATGTTTTTATCCTTTTTATTACATCTTCAGTCAATGGCCATGCGTCCATACCATATAATAGGATTCGAATAACGTTTAGCCAGTCGCTTACGTTAATCTAAGCTTAAGTTTTTGTTATTTAGAAGTAGTCTCATTTTTCCGAATGCATCTTTATTTCGTGAAGTTGTTCCTAATTTTCGTTAAAATTAGTACCAAGATATGTGTATGAAAAAACTTTTGTGACATGTATGTTATTTATTTTTATATGGTATGGGTCACAGTTAGATGACCATGTATTTAGGTTTTTTTTTGTTTTAATAGCTAATCCATACTTTTAACTAATATCATATACGGATTGTAGGAGGATCTGAAGATCTTCAGCAGTGCAGCTTTACGGAGGTTATTGATTATTCTTCCATTGATGATTAATTCCTCAGTACGTTCCTCTAATAAAGTATTGAATATTGTTTCAGAGTACAAATTAAATAATATTGGTGATAAAATGCATCTCTGTCTTACACCTCGACGGATGTCTATATCTTTTGAGCAGCTATCTTCTATTTTCACTGATACATTTTTATTCCAGTGCAAACTTTCAATTATACTTATGCTACAATGAGCCAACCCAATATTTTTAAGTATTTCATGTAATTTATCGTGTTTTACGCGCTCAAGCACCTTTTGGTAATCAATAAAACATAGATGCACATCTTGATTAATATCTATGCAGCGCTGGAGTAACGCACTGATGGAAAAAAGAGGCTCCCTTGTTCTCCGATCCTTAATACGATGTTTCTCTTTCATCAATTCTTCGCACTTATTGTAAATTCTTTTATGGATTATTTTTAAGAAAATTTTCAAACTATTAATCATTAAGCTTATAAGCCGGTAATCTTTGCAAAAAGGTGGATATGCTAGTTTTAGAACTATTATTAATGTTGATTTCAGCCAGTTATTAGCGAATTTTCCGAACTTATGTATATATACATATATGTATATATAAAACTAAATAAATGCACTACAACCTATAATTTGTCAGTGGATAGTATTTTAATTATCCTAACATAAAATGACAAGTTACCTAGAAAATCATAGATCGATTTATGCCGAGTATGTTTAAGAAATAAAAACAAATACTTAGATAAAATGCAAGTCCCGCGTCATCGATGTTGCTAAAAAAAATTAAAATGGGCTTGGGCGTTAGCTTGTTATATAATTAGAAAAGATGATGGTCGATGGACAAGAATCATTACTGAATTGAGGTCTAGTTATCTTGGTACCGGGAAATATGTTATGAAAAAAAGAGACGACATTGCAAAATCATAAAGAAATCAGTACATGAAGCTAGCTAACTACCAACAGTAGTGGATGCGCAAGTCCAATATTGTAACAAACAACGCTGGTGATGAATATTATTTCATGATATTCAATTCGAATATTATTTATTAAATAAATTCCGTTAATATTTGAAATGAAAATTAAAACCCTATCACAATATTTCGATATGGAAATATATTTTTGTTGCTTCTATTACATTATTTACAAAATCAATAGCCACATTTTATCCGCAATGAAATTTTAAACCTTTTGCTACAGCTACGGCTGTGGTCCATGTCTGTGTCCACAAAAAAACTCCTAGATAAACACTTTTATATGTTATAAAAAATGCTAACGTTTTCCAATAAAAAAACATCAGATGCCACTAAAACATTCAGGTAAAAAATTGGAGCATATTTGATGTACATTTTAGATAATGCGAATGAACATTTGTAACGTAATTTAAACAGATTTGTAGTGAAATAAACATAATAGTTTTGAATGTATATTATGTTACATATTATTATACAAGGGATGTTCAAAATGTGTTGAAAATTTTTAAATATCGCGCGAATTGCCCAGTATTAGAAGGTGTAATATCGTTTTTATCGGGTGTTCAATTTAATTTGTCCTCTATTGCGATCTTGAGAACTATAAGAGCTATGATGTTGGCCAAATTAGACAATAATTGCCATTTTATATTAGGAATATATTATTTAATATTATTTATTATTATTATTATTATATTAATGATTAAATCAATTTTTTATTTCGGCTAGTGGTCCGGAAAATACGTTGTGCAACTTTCTTATTATAAGTGGGAATGTACAATTTTGTTTTGGTCATTCGAAAAAGTATTTTATTCTGAATTCAACGATATGAATAAGATGTAGACTTACGTCACAAAAAAAAAATTCATTTTATTGAAATCTCGTTGTAATGACAGCGCTTGCAATGAATGAGAATAATTAAACATTCTTAGACTAATCCAACAATAGATTTGGAAAACTTCTTGTCATTTCTTTGAAAGAGGTATTAAGAAATTAATTTATAGGTGAAATAAATGTATAGACTTAAGAGAATCATGCACAGAAAACACTCAGATAATCAATTATATATAAAGTATTTATGACGAAATAATCACTTTTGGAACATCCTCTAGTTAAATTTCAATATTTCGAGAGAAACATGGAACAAGGGAACTTGAAAAATCACTCTGATAATATGAAGGATTTAGTACGAAGTTTACATCACAAATTATTCACGTTATTTCTACAGCGACCTAATAGTTGAAAATATAAAGGAGCTAAATCTGGGTAAATGGCCAGGAGTAATATGGATGGTGTGGAATTAGCTAATACAGGAGGTCCAGTGATTGAGAGTACGATGTGTCGCATTATCGTGCAATAAAATCACAATTTTGCTGAGTAGGTCTGATATCTTTCTTCAAATTGTTTTCCTTAGTTTCTCGTTTTAATGTTGAATAATATGTATCCGCGTTTGTCGTTATTCCACGCCCTAACTTAAAGAACGCCTCCTGTATTCCAAAACGGGTGACATAAATTTTGCTTGAGAAATTTTGCTCTGATCATCGCACGAGAATAAAATACTACTTTATTTCTTCGTTACATCAATAACTCTTATTTTATTTAGATATATATCAGATCGTCAAGGATGTAATTTGTAGTTAATAATATTGACAACTTTAACGGCTTATTATTTGACATTGGCTTAATATTTTACCGTTCTGTTTTTTTTTTTTTTTTGGAAAGTTAAACATCTCGCCTGTTTAAAGAAATCATTGTATGCTCAAAAAAATATGAAAAACTTTTTTAATTTAATTTAATTTTGTTGAAAATGGCACGGTCGGAAATTTGCACTATTATGAAGTATGAGTTCTTACGTGGAACTACGGTATCGCAGATCGCGTGAAACATTAATAGTGTATTTGGTTCTAGTGTTACTACGCAGCAGACAATATCAAATTGGTTCGCCAATTTTCGTACAGGTAACTTAAAAACCAAACAGAAAAAAAAAAACTGGCTCATCGATCACAGCAGAAATATACTGCAACCAACTGGACGAAATAATGCAAAAACTTAAAAAAAAAACAGCATACATTGGTCAGCAGATCGACTCCTATTTTATTGCATAATAACGCTAGACCACACATTGCACAAATGACTGGGGCACAACTACAGGAGTTGGAGTTGGAACTTCTCCATCATCCTCCATACTCACCAGACCTAGCCCCCACTGACTACCACTTCTTCCGCAATTTGGACAACTTTTTAATAGGAAAACAGTTTAATTCCGACAATGCTGTAAAACTAGCCTTCCAGGAATTCATTGACTCTCTTCCGCCAGGGTTTTATACCACCGGCCTGAACAACCTGCCGCTTAAATGGCAAAAGTGTATAGACAATATGGGTGCATACTTTGATGAATAAAATAATTCCTTATATTTGTAAGTTATCAACCAACTTTGCCTTTTTTTTCTACAAATTTCATCCTTGACGACCTAATATAAAAATATATATATATATATATGTATCTATTTAAATACATTAAGAACAAAATTCAATTTATCGCCTCTACTCTAAAATTAAAGAATTAATACGTATATATTCAGGTGCACAAAAAGCATTTATGGTTGTTTGTATTCTCAAAAGAAGTATTATCAAAAAAATACAATCGGACTGGACAGTGTAGGTGGCACATCCACTTCATAGAATACATCGGTGCTGTTTTTGTACAGTAATAACATAATGGTTAGCAAAAATTTCATTCGTTTTTACATAGTCACCACTGGCTCTAAGATAAAAGCGCCGATGTAACGCCACGCGTTGCTGTTTTATAACGCTTTTTTAAGCGCCGTGCTCGCTCGGCGCCGCTTAATGGCCTCATTTTGTCCGGCCTTTTGTCTTCTTTCTTCCATAGTATTCGTTATAACGAATCGTTTGAGCAGTCCAACACGTGTATAGTTTCTCTGGTTGCTGAGTTATGTCTCCCAAAGTGGCGCAGAACAGCGTCATATTGCTTTGCGAGCTTTCACGAGCCGGCGCCATCTTAAACTAAAAATCGCTATGAATTGCAAAAAGTATCACGCGTACATCTATGGTCGGTCACCAGATACTGTTCCCATATGCCTCTGGCTATTGTACGCGTAGCAGTAATCATCTGTAATCTATGTTAATTTCGTTACGGACGATTTCCGGGAATGACCTCAATTCCAGTAAGTATCATGCGTACATCTATGGTTTATCACCTGATACTGTTGCCATGTGTGTCCGACTATTGTACGCGTAGCAGTAATCGTTTGACATCTATCTTTTATTCGTCACGATTAGAGATGGGAATTTCGGCTCAGTTTGCAGAACCGGATCAGTAGAGGTCGTTCAGTTTGCTGAGCCGGCTCATTGATTCGGCTCAGTGATCCGGCTAAGAAAACATGTTCCCGAGACACAGGTCGGTTAGTTGTCGGTCGTTCGTTCAGTACGGTTGTTGGTTTGCAATATGTAGGTAGAACATCGCTCAGACACAGGTCGGTCAGTTGTCGGTCGTTCGTTCAATACGGTTATTGGTTTGCAATATGTAGATAGAACGTCGTTCAGTTAAATAAATATAACTCTATAGAAATGAAATATGTACCATTTTTGCCGGATTAATAGTACACAAACAATTCACATGTAGCTACTGTATTTTAAACCAGATGTGTTAAGTTTATGGCGATGTTTATTGCCCTCATAAATCGGACATCTGGGATTTGGGCAATATTTTTCGCAACATGACATCGATCCAGATCCGGATCACTCCGGTTACTGCTCAAAATCGCCCGATCAATCGTATCCTTGAAACTTGAAACTATTCAGTGAGCCGTGAGCCGGCTCATTTCAATTTGGTGAACCGTGTCATTTCGGTCAGTGTACTGAGCCGGCTCGTTCATGAACGACCCATCTCTAGTCACGATCAATTTCCGGGAATACCCCCCCCCCCATACGATCTACGTACATAGACGTCACAAAACATTATTTTTGTTTGATACCTGAAAAAGATATTAACTAATTTCCTGTTTATAATTTATAGTATAATATATAATAGTTCTAACATATAAAACTAAATAGATAATGGAAAAATCAAATTTTTATTCTACGAATTGCTGAAAAAGAAATTATAATAATAGGTATTTTCGTAGTCATTTCAACGCACTCTTACAGATTTTGTGCTGTGGTTGACAATAATAAACTATTGAAAATGACTCTACGAATAGACTTAATAGACCTTGCTTTCTAATTTACAGTGAGACAATCCTGTTATTATTCACTTATTTTTAATAATTGAGTCAGTTTTTAAACGATGATTTCTTCGGTTTTAAACATAATCTAGTTTTGGTAGCACTCGATTTAAAATAAACTGTCAGACTTTTAAACATATTTAGAGAGACAACATAAGAAAAGGGATGAGTAGGTAATACAGAAGAGGGTTTATATGTAGGCAGAGAGACAGAGGAGATAAAGAGAGATATAGAGAGATAGATAGATAGAGAGAGTGTGTATGAAAGTGTGCTCACCTCTGCGAGCGGTCCGCGCAGCCTAAGCCGAGGCCGGAATCCTCGCTCGGCGAACGATACTCTTCATCCTCACGCATATACCCCACCGTACCTTCACCACACATTTCCTGCAACCACCACATACAACATCAGTTTTACTGCAGTTTCATTTGTTACACGCGATTTCAATTTAACTTTCGCGCCAATAACAACTCAATCTAGTTCCAGTTTGAGAACTACTCAACTCCAATCAAATATTTAATGATCACAGTTAAGGAAATATGAACAAAGGAAAGTATGTATACTGATTGTATACTGATTGTATCTATAAAATAATACATGACTCTCTTATCTAAAAAGATACGACTTTTGGCTTTATTAGACTTTAATCATAAGGTGGAGGCTGATGTATAGACACTAATTAAATTAAATATATTTAACCCTTAGTGAAAGGGTGGGGTTAAGATTATGTTTTCGATAGGCACCATGTATTAAAAATGTTATTTGGTATAATTTTCATAGCAGAAGACGAAATACAATTAAGGCCCGGTCTTTCCACCTTCAGATAAAGTTCCAGGTAACTGAATAAATGTCATCCCTTCTTTCTATACAAATGTATCTATCGGATAGTTATCTAACAGATAATGAGACTGACGTATTGGATTCACTGAATGGTATTGACATTTATTCAGCAGATGAAGTTATAAATAACCTTATTTGTCAGATAGTTACCTGGACCTTTATCTGAAGGTGGAAAGACCGGGCCTAAATGCATTGTATTTATTTATTACGTGCGATGTCTGTTAAAAAAATCTCTCTATAGTATATATATTTCTATGTTTAGCAGTGACAATGAAAATTAGGATTGATGATTAGAATACAAAAAGAATGTGGTAAAAATATTTTAGTTTTAAAATAATTTGAGTGTTTTTTTTTCAACCATATATGCGGTGAAAATAAAAACTCGTTGACCAAAACTAATAAGGCCCGGTCTTTCCACCTTCAGGTAAACCTCTTGGTATATATCTGACAGATAAGAGTATCTGAAACTTCATTTGCTGAATAAGTGTCAATACCAATGAGTGAATTCAGTACGTCAGTCTCATTATCCGTTAGATAACTAACCGATATATAAATTTGTATTGAAGTATCACATAACCTTATCTGTCAGATAGTTACCTAGAGCTTTACCTAAAGGTGGAAAGACCGGGGCTAAGTAAAATAGGTCTGTTCTTTTCGCTACTTTGCGTCTACAGTTTACGGCGGCGTCAATATTTTCTGTTCGTTTGAATTGGCAGTTTGGCTTAAATTCTGACAACAGCAGTAATAAATTTTACGCCGCGTCAATACAACCGCATCTTGCAGTAAGACGCAAGGTAGCGAAAAGAACAGACTGAATGTTATTTACGTTACAATTTGTAACTTTTACAATACATCTACAATTTGTTAAATTTTGTTTAAAAGCGCTCATAATATTATATTATATCAATAATAATAAGACAATTTTCCCCAATCTTAGTGTAATATAATCATTTATTCTTTTACATTTTTTTTTTTTGTTACTGTTTGGAAAAATATATGCTATAGAGATATTTTTTTTAATTGCGATGTTTGAGCAAGTTTGCAAAAATATCTGATTACCAAAGTCTACCCAAAAAATCGAATGGTGGTATTAAAATTTTCCGGAACAACCGGAAGTACAGAATGTCAAGGACAACATGATTTTATAAATGGTGATGTATATCGAGTTGGGTATCTATAGATAAATCTTTTGAAAAAAAAAACTCTTATATCCAAACATTTTTTTAATATCTTTTACGGTTTATGAAAAATGGTATTCTTTATGCTGACTTGAAAGTAAAATATTTTTGTTCATAAATGTTCCAAGTGCTTTCCATTTTGATACAAACACTTTCGAATCACTCTTTGGCTATCTGTAGCTCGGAGCATATTAAAAATATAATAACTAAAAATATTCAAATCATCCTTTCAAGTATGAATTGAAAATGAAATATTTTTAATTATTATTCTTTTTATGATGCTCCGAGCCCAAGAGTAAGGGTGCGAAAGTGTTTAAATCAAAATGGAAGGCACTCTTCCAATGGATTCACCATGGAAGTCGTTATATAGAATACAATTTTTTATAAACCATACAATATATTAAAAAACTGTTTAAGTAAAAGTTGTTTGTTTCCAAAAGCTCTGTCCAAAGATCCCAACTCGACATACGTTACCATTTAAAAAACAAAGTTGTCTTTGATTTCCTATGCTTCCGGTTTATTCCGGAAAATTTTAATATTACTATTCAATTTCTTGAATAGACTTTTATCATCTTTTTTGTTCCCTACCTTTTTTCAACTTGCTCACATATCGCATTTTTTTGAGAAAAAAGGGGCGGACCGATGATTTGATAAACCTGTATATAATTTTTGATAACTTATATGAAAAATATATCGCTGGTGACCTGGCAATACCTCCTATCTACATGGTAATACCTATGCCGATAGGAGGTATTGCCAGGTCACCCGCGATATGCTACCAAATAATAACATTTTGTAGAAATAGTGCCATCTGAAAAAACATACTTACGACCTCCCCGCATTAGGTGTTATAATGTATCTGCTATTTGAAGTTGTAGAGGTTTTTGGATTTCCATCGAATTAAAATAATGATGTCAGTTGAGTATAGTCACTTCATTTTATTCTCTGACAAGGTTTTACTGCGTATTTTGACTCCATTAAGAACTTTTATTTATTTATTATTTATTTTTTATTATTTTTTTCGATTATCAGCTTTAATAATGCTCTAATTGAGCGAAACTAGTCAGCTCTAAGACAATACTCAATTGACAACATTATTTTTATTCGGTGGAAATCAAAAAAAAAAAATCCCTACAACTCCCATTATATAACCACAAATAATCTTATATATATCTAATATTTGATTAGGTCATATACATCAGCCCGTTTAACTTATAATTACAGTCTAAAAAGTTCAATACTGGTATATTTAGAAATAACAGAGTTATTAGTCATTTATTGTTTTGTAGAGTCACCTGTATATTTGTTCCAAATTTAAAATTGACTTCTTTGTAGTTCTAGAATTGTGCCAGATGAGTTGTAACTAGCACGATATGTTAAGAGGATCCTGCACTTTTTACGTAAGGCAATAATTAAAATTGAAAATAATTTATAAAGAGTACCGAATTAAGAAATAATAATACGACTGAAATAACGCATAATTTATAGTACTTAAATATATTTATAAATATATTTTTGTTTGCTTTTGATCAAGTGTATATTTATTAAATATGTTATAAATCTGGCAGCGAAGTTTTTAGTCATGTTATTCAACTGATCAAAATGACACAAAAAAATATATAAAGGCTATAGTATTTAGTAACAGTCGTTTCAGTTGTTTTTTATATTTTAATTCGATAATTTTATGAATTATTTAGAAATGTAATGATTTCCTTACGTCAACAATTCAGGATTATCTTAATTCAAAACATCATTAAATACACTCGTCACTCATTTAACAAATAAAATTACAAACAATAAAATAACATAAGCACGTCAAGTAAACAAAAACAACTTTGTGGACGACGTTTATTACTTTTTCTGCACGCATGTACCAAATTTCATTTAGATACGTTCCCATCGACCTGATTGACTTTAGAAATAATTTTTGGTACTGTTTTATTTAACAGACAATATGGACAAAAATTACATTTAATTGGCAGTGACAAATTATACAAAAGTAAAAAGTAAGTTAAACATTATTTTATAACTAAAGTGACCAGACGTCCCGGATTATTTGTCCCGCGTTGCAAACTGTCTCAGGAAATATCCCGTACTAAATATTCTGGCTTCTTAATTATATTATGAATTAAATTTTTATATTTTAACACTGTAATGATGAAACAAGTTAATTTGTTAAGTTAAGTTAAGTTGTAATTTTTCTAATTCTGATAAAGAATTTTATGAAGAAATTACAAATAATGAAAACTTATTTAAAATCAATCAATCCGTGGTAATAGTATAATATATACCAAGGAGGAGAAGTATATGTTATACGCGCGATGTAAGATTGCACTACGAGGCGCAGCCGAGGGCTACAATACACCAAGGAAAAATGCACTCTCTTACCAGGTATATACAGGGTGTAACAGCGAAATGTTACACCACCATTATTTTCTTTATTATAAGAGATACAAAAAAATACTTAATACAACCTAAGTTATAGGAGACTAAGAGAGACATTGAGAGTAAGGAGACTGCTTATTGAAGAAGATTGTTTTAAACCAGTGATTCTCAATCAAGAGCACAACGTTATATTTTTTAAAATTAGATTATACAAATTTTTAGATCCGTTCGATAGCGAATTTTTTTCTGAATTCAACCATATAATTGTACTATATTTAATTAATAGGAATAAATTATATTATTATTATGGGGTTTGTCAGGTCGTGACAAGCATCCACTAATCTCAAACTTCAGCAACCTTTTGAGCCGCGTCATACTAGAGACTAGTGGAGCTAAATACACACGACTGCATCCCAAACCCTGGCGATATGCAGCCGCGGAAATTACGCTAGATCCAGTGCCCGCACAATGCGGAGTGATCCGAGCAGCACTGCTTTCTGCATCCTGCAGATCAAAGAGGTGGCAGAAGATCTGCAGGCGGGAATGGACTTGATTTCCTTTCGATAGGAGGCTTTCATACCACCCAAAACACCAACTATCAGGACTACAAGCTTAAATTTATACCGTAGCTTTCTAAGCTCGGACAAGGAATCCATATACTTGGACCTCTTTTCCTCCTTCTTGAAAGAGATATTCTTCTCAGCTGGACTTGAGAATTCGATCACAAACATCTGTTTGGTCTCGATATCCAGGAGGTTTATGTCCGGTTTAGTGGCTGTCAGTAACCTCGAGGTGGGGAAAGAGTAATTCCAATAAATTCGGCACTTGGAATTTTCCATCACCTATTCTATGTCAGAAGGGAAGTACGGTATAACCGGTATTTGGTCAATACCATAGGCATGTCCAAGATGGTAGTAGAGCACGCGGAGAGCAGTATTATGTCGAGACACGTAGCTCACCGCTGCTATTATTATTATTATAAAAAAAAATATTTTCGTACATAAAAAGATATGGAGGAAAAATCGATTAAAATTGAAACAATTTTATAATGTTAGGAAACAGTAGTAAAGACTTTAATTAGTCCCTGCAAATAATTTTCTATCTCATTTCCATTATTTTTAAACAATTATGGAGCAATATTTGAAGGAAAGAATTAAAGAAGCTTGCACTGATTTGACTCGAGAAACATTAATTAAAGCTACTCCGTTTTAAATTGAATGGCATTATGTTTAGAAAATAATGGAAATCAGATAGAAAATTATTTATAGGGAGTAATTAAAGTCTTTACTACTGTACACTAATATTAAATATAAAAATTGTTTTATTTTACAATTTTACAATCGATTTTTTTCTCATTAATTTTTAATTGTTTACATGGTTTAATTCAGAAAAAAAAAAAAACGCTATCAAATGGATCTAAAAAATATTTATAATCTAACTTAGAAAAATTTAACCATGTGCTCTATATACTCTAGATTGAGAACCAATATTTTCTTCTATAAGCAGATGTCCCTCTGGGTCTCCTAAGACTTTGTTATTTAGTATTTTTTTATATCTCTAATAACGACCAAAATAATAATACAAAAATAATAATCTTATAAATTGAACAAAAATTATAAATTGGAATAGGTACAATATTAATAATAGTTACCATTGATTTGTTTTATTATTCTTGACAAAATTTAAAGAAAACAATGTAATTGTGTGACAAACTGAGTGTCCAAAGTTGTTTCAAAAATGTGAAAATTATGTTTACATAATAGTTATACAACGCATGCATAAAATGTCACATTTTTGTGGCTCATGATGAGTGGGAAGTTTCTTATTTTGAGCCGCAGGTGATAATCCACGGACCAATATACAGCGTGGAAGATGCTATGACAAATAGCAAATATAAATACAGGGAATTTCTATTATGCTGCAACATTGAAATTATTATTATGCATGGTTTCCCTAGTAACGACAAATTATTTTGATAGCAATGTCTTTTTTTTAATTTAATGGCCTTTGCTGGAATTAGCCAGGACAATTTATATTAGTGAAAAATTTCATGCCTGAACGGGATTCGAACCCGAGACCTTAGCAACGCAGAGCACCACTACGCTACGACGGTCGGCTCACAGCAATGTTAAATCGCCTATGTTGCAAATTAAAACCAAAAGCAATAAATTGCTGTCAGATTTCAATTACCATAGTAACGATAATACCTATATTGCAGGATAAAAGAAATTCACTGTATCATAGCAACTTCCACAGATGCTGTTATTGGGCTTACTGAAATACACGAAGTGAGACAACCGTATAGTCTACGGACTGTGATTGGTAACCCATGAATACAAAAAGGCGTTTTTGCACAATCTTCAAATAATGCTCTACTTTACTCACTTAAAATAGGGAGTATAGTGGCACTTTTATTCCCTAAGGAGCAAAAAGTTTCCATCAATCACATAATTCAATTGGTTTCTATCAATTTTGTCAAAAACAATCAAACAAATCATAGGAAACTATTATTAATACCCATTGTACCTATAATTATTATACCTCTAATTTATAATTTTTATTCTAGTTAGATTATTATTTTTGTTTTAGTATTTTACATTTAATGATAGCCTGCATTTTGACCTTGGTGTATTGCAGACCTCGGCTTCACCTCATGCTACATTCGTACACCGCGTGAATAAACATTCACTTTTCTTCCTTAGTGTATAATATACAATTTACACAAGAGTTGTATACATAATTTTTCCCACGACCACAATTCCTTAAACGTTCAATTCCATGAAAGTAAAAACGTAATGACAATTCTATTTTCATATTTTAAAACTATTTTAAAATACCCTGTTTTGGTTGTGTTTGTAAGAAAAATATTGAATGAATAAAGTTGAATTGGGGGGGGACGATATCTCGTCTTAGAACATTAATAATCTGGTCACTTTATTTATATTTCAACACAAATGCGTAGAAATGAAATATAACTTGAGTAATAACTCGAACAATGTGAGTAAAATTCTTTCAAAATATCACGCACTTTTAAAATAGCACTATTTGAAGTATGACATTAATAGATTAAATTATAATAGGTGCAATAAAGTTAGAAAAATATTTTGGCATGGCATGGCATTTTTGTATTTATTCAGTTTTATTACCATATGATACCTGGCAGCGTCGATATATAAGCTATAAAATATAGTTATTGATTTCAGTAGCATAAAATATAACTGAAGTTCTCAATATGATTTTAAGGTTTAATCAAACGAATAAAATTTTGATTGTTAATTATTTTTACATATGCGTATTAAAATATATGTTGTTTAAACATGCAGAGCGTTTATAATTGAATTTCACCATTGGAATCTCATAAACTATGGGAGATACAAGGTCGGTTATGTTCCAAGCACAATTAAACCTTTCTAAGGGGACAATATAGATGTAATTTTATATTTAAGAAAGTTTCGCTTATGATTTTCAATAAAAAAGTTATGGGGGAAATTTTAAGTAGGTGCATTTTAGTTTTTTGCTTATATCTAGAGTCTGTTTTTTAATTCGGAGGAGCGAATAGAAAATGCCGCGCTAGAAAGTTGTCTGTTATTGGCTGGCAGGAAACTGTTTTTACAAATAGCAAATTTACATGACAGTGGCAGCCATTACTTCAAACTGACAACCACAAAATTCTGTCAAACAACCAGATAAATTAATAACGTGATATCAAAGTATAAATAAGTGGTATTATTAATAATTCTTATTAATATTAATGTATGAATTAAACACCTTCATCATATGATTGGTTATCAAATGCTTATGGTCTATTTCAAAGTAGAAAAATGTGTGTAAGAAGATAGGAGCTGTTTGTCCTTGCTTCGGATTGGTTTAGATCGTCATCCCTATTACACTGTAAAAATATTGTTTTTATTCCAAGTTGACAGATGTTCAGTGTCGTACATTGGAAATATATATTATTTATATTATTTAATTTTGCTCATATATTTTGTTATTATTTACATATTTAGACTTTTATTTATATTCTTGGCGTAGATTTTATGGAGAAAATTCTCCATGTAATTTGTTTTTACGCAGTTATATATTTTTTAGGTAATCTGACATATAAATATTTTTTGACACTTGAAAATTAACAAATCAAGAGACAGGACTAATGTGAGGCCAAAAGACAGTCCAGCTGATTGTGCCCAAAGAAGAACTTATTGATATAATTTTTAGACCTTCATATATACATATATTTTTAATTTGTATTTACAATAATTATTTAAATAAGAAACTTTAGCTCTGAAGATATATTGTTTGTTTTATTGCTTTGTTCAAACTCTTTTAGCCAAATCTCTCTTTTTATGTATAGTACATAATTTATAAATTAATATTTTTTTAACTATCTGCCTTGTTTATTTCAATATCTTATTAACCTTTTTTATATTAAAAAAAATCACTTGCTAACCCAGTTGCTACGCCCATGTCCTAGTTGTAACTTATTTTAAATTTCCCGCTATACTGTATTTGATCAGTGTAAATCGTACTCGGTTCGCAGCGCTATCTACTTTTTTCTACTTTGAAATAGACCATAGGTTACATTTTTTTTTGGCGCGGATTCAAAAGCAATTTATTTTAAAATTTAGTATTATTCATTTCTTAGCTTCTTGTGGAACTTGATTATGAAATCTAGTGACTTTTAATGATTGAATAGGACTTTGAGACTGTTATAACACAGTAAATAGGAATTTATTTAGATTAAAAATATCAGTTTTATTAGGTCTTGAATTTCAAATAATAAATTAAATAAAGTCCATTCAGGATAAATATGAAATGACGACGTAGTTGAGAAATGTACCGTGTTGCCAGTTGTTATTTGTTTACAAATCTCATAAAATTTAGCATATATCCAACCACTTTTAAAAAGAGATTAAAACCCTACATTTCTCAGGAAGTAATGGGGTTAATGTGAATTATGATATAGTTATAAAAAAAGTCAAATATAATATGCTGTTTAAAAAGATGTTGCGACGTTGGAAAGGGCTACCAACCTTTAGGAATCAAATGTAACGAATGAGTAATGCTTGCATTTTAGTTACATTACATTGTAACATTAGCAACCAGATTCACCAAGTATGACGTCATTTCATAGATATTGTGCACGGACTTTATTACCTTGACAACTCTATAACATAACAATATGACATGACAATTAAGATTAAAATTTGACATTTGAAATTTTAACTGACATATTTTGTGCAGATTAACCAACATTAAGAAAATCACTTAATATTTAAGATGACGGTAAGTAATATTATAAAAAAAAAATACTATCTAATTCCGCACACAGCTAAGAAATGAATAATATTTGCGGATACAATTCATAGCCTCGTGCTAAAGTAAATGAAATTTTAATTTTTTTAAATTGTCACGAGCTCACATTTAACGATTGAAGTGGCATTTGCTAAACAAAATGGTTTAAAGCCTCATTCAATCGTTAAAAAGTACTAGATGTCAAAATATAGCTCCGCCCGAAGCTAAGAAATGAATAATATGTGTCATATTTAATTTGTAAAATTTACTACTTCCTAAAATGTTCTAAAATAAATTTACCTTTTGCATTTACTCCTCCGATTTAAAAAACAGACTATAGTGTGCTATGCATTTTATCAAAACAAATGAAACACCAATCAAATTCACTAGTTATAGTGATAATTTACGATTATTTAACCGAAGACGTATCTCTTATAGTTTTTGAGATCGTCATATATTCTGGGTTAAATAGGACACCTGTACCATTATTAAAATCTTTCTAAAATAAAGAAAATTTCTAATGATGATATTCAACGGATCGAGAATTTTGGTAGAAGTGTACAGAAAAATGTTTTAACAACCCACAGTTATAAAAATTAAGCATAATTATAGAACAATAATAATTCACAATATAATAGGATACAATTCGTAACATATATTTGTATTTATACTAGCATAATGTAATTCAAAATGTTTAATATTAAAATCGATACCATAATTTGAAATATTACTAGAAATATATTGAAAATAATCCAATAAAACAAACATATTTTGAATTTTACGCAAACCAATTTTAATTAAAACTCATAAATCAAATCAAATGAATTCAATAGTCTATATTTAACATTATTAATTATAAATGAGCTGGCAAACAAATTAGTATTTTCGTTGATACACATGTTTCAATTTTATAATACAATTTATAGAACTAGTAAAGCTAATATTTCTAAAAAGTGGTGTTCTAGATTGTCTATATTTTGAGATTAATCTGAAAAACTGAAGTTTTGTGTTAAGTGTAAAATAATTTCAATTGTGTAAAATTTGGAGATGTATACCAATTTTTACTATTAAAAATAAATTGATCTTACTAAGATAAAATACAGCTAAAGTCTATTTTCTATTACTAATAATTTTGAATTGTAATTTTTGTTCACAAATTTCGTGGCATGCGAGTGTTGTTGACACACAAATACAAAAAGAATACGCAGTAGTCTAGAGCCTAAGAACCCAAATTTACGTTGATACTGCACTTGACGATAATAAGTTCCACTTGACCTCCGTATTCTTTATAATAAATAAATCATTTTGACCAACAGCACCTATTTGTGAAGAACAGCAGACTCAAGATAGCGCCAAAAATATTCTGCTAAGTACGATAACGATAGCTAATTTTTACTTTAGAACAAAATTGTTAATGCATATTTGTAGAATGAACTTTTAGCTACAGTTTAGAGCATCATAAGCAAATATTCGTCGCTTGGTTTATAATATAATAAAAATAAATAATAGGATTCCAGTACCTAGATAGACGTATAGGGACACAGAAGGTAAGTTCCGCGTTTCTAGACCACCGGCCATAGATATGAAAACCACGTGGTTAGTGTGACACTTCGACTGGTCCTATTATCCCTGTATAAACAGGTACTCATTTTAAGTATTAAATACTTGAGGCTGAGTCGACGCCAGAGCTGACTGCACAATTTCGGAAGATAAAAATCTGAAGGAGGTGGGAATTTAACCCGCATCCCTGTACTTTGACCCCCTGTAGACAACCGTCTTACCACGGAGCCACGGTAACTCTTGGTTTATAATATCAGGTCCATTCATTCAGTGTGTAAAAAAAAGTGATATACGAAATAACTAATGTATTTTGTATGAAATAGGTCGTTTTCTACTAATTCGAGATCGTAGATTACGAATATGTTAACCAAATGACGAAATATTTCTATTTGATGGATATTCCCCTTCACAATCTCTATGGCTGCAAACCTGCGTACATTTTGATTCTATTCTTCCTAGGTTTGTAGGGCATATCCTTGGTTACAATAATATGTGCGGATATTTTTTTCTACGGTACGCCGAATATAAGAAAAAGGCCACAATGTTTTTGGCGTATTATTTCCACAACTTTTATATCAGTTTCGAACTAATGGATCAATGAATTATAAAAATGAAAAAATGAAACAAGAAATGGTGTAGGTATGTCTAGTTAATATTTGGGTTTCGGTAAAAATCCATCTCGCATTTATTGGTTTAGTTTTGTCCGGGGGTAAAGAAAAAAAGACGTGTACAATTCAATCTGGAAAGCAGCAAATTTTTAGATTAATTGCATTTTCGAAATCTACGAAAATGCTTACGACTCAGCAAATTAGATGTAAATAGCAAAATTCTATTTTCGACTCATTATTTTGGAACCGGCTTAATTTGGGACCAGGTGCTGCGGAAACACTAAGCTAACAGATGTATTCAGGATATGAACGGAGATTCTTATTTCTGGTAAAACCCAAATAATAACAAGACATGTCATTTTTTGTTCCACTTTTGTAATTTACAGATCTGATTTGATCAAAAACGATATAAAAGCTGTCAAAATAATAAGAGTTTGCTCATTAGAGAAAAATTCCGTATATATTGTTGTAACCAAGAACTGCAAACCTAGGAATAATCGAATCAAAATGTTAATATACGTAGTTTTGCAGCTAAAGAAAATGTTATTAATTAGGGGAAAAATCTATCAAAATTGAAATATTTCGCCATTTTCAACAAATTTGTTATCTGCGATGTCGAATTAATAGAAAACGATCTATTTCATACAAAGTTCATTAGTCATTTCGGAAAACTCGTTGGGTCACAGAATGAATTATGGATGATACCTTGCAAACCAAGCAACAGATATTCTCGTACGACGCGGAAAATTGAAATGTTCATTCTACAATATGCACTGAGTTGTTCAATTCTATCATAAAAATTAGTTATTGATATAGTATCTATTTTTTCTGTCATCTTGAATCTGCCACGGTTCGCAAATAGATGCTACGGATCAAAATGATTTAAATGGTATATAGGACACGTCTGGGTGGCAGAGAAATAGAAGAGGTGAAGAGTATAAAATACCTAGGTTATATACTAACGAGGAACAATGGGGCTGAACTACACATAAGGGAAAGAGTAAAGAAGGCAAGGATAGTCATGGGGAAGCTGTGGAGTATAGGAGAGAGAAAGTTTAGCGACGATATTAGATGGAGATTGATGTTGTTTGACGCCGTGGTGAAAAACATCCTGCTATATGGGGTGGAAATTTGGGGATGGAAGGAATGGGAGAAGATAGAACGAGTACAGGAGAGGTATTTAAGATGGATCTTAGGGGTAGATAGAACGACACCAGGGTAAATTGTACGAGAGGAACTGAAAAGGGATAAGATGAAAGTGGGTACAGGAAGGAGGGCGGTTAAGTACGAAGAGAAAGTTAGAATAGAAATAGACAAAAAAATAATGAGAGAATGCTGGGAAGAAAGAGCCAGAGAGGAACATCAAGGAAGATGGTACGCATGGGGGGAGATGAGAAAAGAGTATTACTGGAGATGCGGAGTGGATGCGACAGAGGTGGAAAGGAGAAGAAAAGATGGGATAAGCGTGATTGAGGAGTTGTAGAGGAGGGATAAGGAAGTGGGGGAGCAAGAAAGGACAGTCAGAATAGACAATTCAAGGAGCGCAGGGAGATATAAGGAGGTCAGAGCTATAGGGGTACCAAGCTACTTGAGGGTAGAAAGAGGAAGGTCAGGAGGGAGAGTTAGGAGGATTGTGAGACTAAGGTGCGGGAATGAAGAGAGAGGAAATAGATATTGGAGGAGACAGGAGGATAAGATGTGCAGGATGTGCGGGGAGGAGGAGGGAGATATAGAGCACCTCGCGAAGAGGTGTAGAGAGATGACAGTATGGTCGGGGAGCACAATAGACCTGTTGCACGAAGATGGAAGGGGGAGAGGTGGGCGAGAGAATTAGAGGCAAGAAGGATAGAGATTGGCGAAGGATAACAGGAAGGGGAAACGGAAAGAAGAAAGAAAATGAAAAAAAAAGAAGATTGTAAAATGTAAATTGTATTGAATGTTATTGTTATGTATTTTTGGGTTGATTGTTTTATATTTTATTTTATTTTTGTTTTTTTTTTTTGTAAATGTTAGCACCCTGAACGCCGCAAGGCTTAGGGGAATAAAGAATATATATATAGGACACGTCTGATAAATGGCATTCCATTATCATTAAGTACATTATCTTTTGACGAAGGCTCTAGACTAAGGAGTTATATACCTACATAATTTTCAACGACCACAATTCAGCAAACATTCAATTTTGAAAAAGATGAAACGTTATGACAGTTCTATTTTCTTTCTAATTTGACAAGTAAAAACCAGTTCACTTACAAGTTTTTGTAATTAACTATATTAATATCCAGAACCGTTAAGTGTAGAAATGATAAGTAATAGAAATTGTAGGGGAAAAAAAAAATCATTTGCTAGATTATTAGTCTAAATTACGAGAGGTGTTCAAAAAGTAGAGAACTTTTAAATAGCCTGCAAATGGCACAGCATTAGAGGGTGCAACCGAATTAGTAAAATGAAGGGGATTTTTAGTAGTGAAAACCACTAGCCGTTATATGTTCTTATTAATGAACTCTTCAAGAACAGTATTCAGACCATTTCTGGGATTCCTGTTTTTGATCCACAGATGAAGAAACAGTCAAAAGAATGGCGATTAAAACATGAAGCATCTCCAATCAAGCCTCGCGTAGTATCACTTTAGAAAATATAATGATTAAACAGTTATTTTTGAGACACAAAGGGCATCATTTGGATAAATTACTTATCACAGGGTCAAACGTTAGTGCCGCATACTATTCCAATCTCCATAAAGGAAATATGAAACAAGAGCTAGCCCGTAAGCGGCCTGGGAACTACGGATGAAACCACTTCTTCAGCTTGCTAGAGCAAGTATACTATGGATGAAATGAACTGGCAATTACTGCCTTATCTACCGTATCTGGCCAGATCTCGCTCCGAATGATTGTTATTTATTACCAAATTTAAAAGAAACACTTCGAGGGATGCCTTATAATTAGACGAGGTGAAAACGTTCAGTGTCAGTTCTTTGAAGATGATATTAAAATAATAATTTACAGGTGGAATAAGTGTACAAATTTAAGAGGATTATATACAGAAAAATGTCAAAAAAGTGCTGACAAATAAAGATTATATGACAAAATTCTCTTTTAGAACACCCGTCGTACATTTAGAAATGTTTAGGCTAGTATAAATACAACATATTGAATATTATATCCTATTTATTGTTTTATATTCTATTTGTTATATTTTATTTTACGACACATGAGTGCTGTTAGGTTTAGGTAGTTTAAACACGTATTGAAAATATAACCAAATTTAAGTGTACGAACTTACACACTTCGCAGTTATATTCACTTCGAATACTTACACTATATACACAAATTACGATCCTATAAACTATGTAGGTAAGGTCTTTTTATGTGCCTTTAAAGTATCTTAGACGAAGGATAAAATAACTTTAAGAGAGAAAAATTGTTTTAAATTCGAAGAAAGACATTTGAAACTGCACAGTTTAGCACAAATTTAGACATAATCAAGTATTTTATTCTACAAATAAAAAAATTAAATTGGAAAAACAATTGAAAATCAAATAAACAAATTATTTAAAAAAAAATACACTATATATTTTTTCTACCGTATAGAAACTGTATAGAAAACCGTATAGAATTTTCTTTTTTTTTTTTAATCAAATCGTAAGGGCACTATGGGTTCCCATATTAAAAAAATTATTAACACTTGATTAACTTGATGAAACAAGTATACCCCAAGTAAAATAGGAATGATCTCTAGATTTCATAGCCACCTATATTACTAAGATGAATTAAATATTTTTCTTTTTTTGAGGTCTTGGCAGCTTGGGACGTTGAGCAGTACAATTTTCTGAATTTGATGTGATCTCTTGTTATATTCTTCTCTAAATGAGCTCTAGAATTGTTATGTTTTTGGTTGAAATTATACAGTTGACGTTTGTTGGTAGTTTTACTCCTTCCGCTATTAATTGTGTCATAAGCGTTGTGCGATTGTTTTGGTACTTTGAACAACTAAGTATCAGGTGGTCTACATCTTCTGGGTTGACATTGTGGCATGTACAGTATGGTTTTGATGCCATATTGATTTTAGATAGGTGATTTCTAGAGAAAGTGTGATTAATTTTGATCTTAGATATTGTAGTTATAAATCCTCTGGTATAAGTGGAGTTAAACCACACTTTCCTGGGGAGGGTTGGAGTGCTCCGTAATTTTTTCCTTTTCTGGTTATAGTTTCTTGATATTTTTCCTCCCATGTTTTCGTTCAGTTTTTTATAATTTGAACATGAGTCCGATATTATAACTGGCTGGTTTGCATTTTGGCAGAAATTTACTGCTTCTTTTGCAAGAAGATCAGCTCTTTCGTTATATAATATGCCTTCGTGTCCTTTGATCCAGACAACCTTGACTGTTATGCCTCTATTCTGAAACGCGTCTATGTATTGTATTATTTTATAAATTATTATATTGAATTAAATGTTTAAAATCAACTTATGACTTTATTTTATTATATTAATTATTTTAATAATGAATATAGTTATGTAGTAATATCTACATCATTTTATTAAAATAGGTGATTATGAAACATCTGAATTATATATGTTTTACATGGGATATAGTTGTTTAATCAAGTGTTAATAACTTTTTTAATATTGGGTTTAGACCCAAAATATCCTAGTGTTTTATTAAAGAAAAATACATTTTCTATACGAGAGACTAAAATAATACATGCTGCACTCCTTCTCTTTCGTATCTCTTTTTTAATTTCTTATTTCATTAAGTGAAAAGTGAGACTTAATAACTGTCGACAAAAAAATGCAGTCATTTTTAAAGCCTCCAAAAACGTGAAAACTATTTAATAATGCATTTTGTGTATAATGTCGTCGGTGTAGATGAGATATTAGTAGTTTCAATAACCGGAAATATAATAATTAATCGATAATCGATGCGTAAAAAAGATTGGGAACCCCTAGCTTAAACAGTTCCATAAAACACCCTGGATAAATAACGGATTCCCAATCTATTGTACATATTTGCAATTATATTTTCAATACATGTTCGTTTCTTTTATCAAACCTTGTTTTAAAATAATATCTTACTCTAACCAAAAATTATGATAAAATTAATTTGCGCAAAACATACTTGTTTGATAAAAATACTGATGGATAAAATTTGAATCTCATGAGAATAAAGTGGTTGCGTGCACTTACATGCAACAGAAAAACACTTTCATTTCATTAGGGGTTATTTTTAATATTTACTTTTAGAAATAAATAAAATTTAAATAAAACGGAAAACACTGAATGGAAAATAATAATAGACACCATATTAAATAATACACACAATACACCACATAATTTCATACCTTATTAACTAACACGAAATTTATTACTTAATCTACATATTATTAATAATAAAAAATAAAATTGGACCAGTTCTGATTGATAAGTCTGAAATTAGTTTAGATGTAATAAGGTTACTGCTTGGTTTAACTATTATTAACTGCTTGATATTTAACTATTGCCACGAATGGTCACTATAACGACAGTTCAGAAACCAATATTTGTGCATGAAAGGCTACTATTTTAGCTATCCATTGGGGTTCTTTTCTTTGTACTCTTATGCATCATTTTCATGGTCACAGGCATAGCAGGGAAAACAGGAATTATATTCCAAAGTTTGAGTTTAGAGGCGTTGTAAAGGGCGTATCACACTAGAAAGCTATCCAAGTTTTACTTTTGTAGGTTTTTTCAGGATTCACGTCTTTAGGTTTTGACTTATTACACAGTATTTGAATATTATTTAAGACTTGGAAATTTTTTGTTTGCGCATGCGTTCATCGTGTTATTATGACAGTTGACAGTTTTACTTTGAAAAGTTTCTTTGTGAGGTTAAACTAAATGAATTAGTTTTTCCAAAATCTTTTTTTTTATAATTATATTCGAAAATAATAATTTGCTGAATGGTGGTAATTGGAGTACCATCATCTTGTAAAGAGCATTTTGTGCAGTGGCGGCGCTAGCTCTTAAAATCTGGAGGGGCCAAAAAAAATTTGAGTAAAATTTGGGGGGGCCAGGAAATATATTTTTATCGTCTACATATGAAAATACAAGTAATGATCTAAAAAAAAGGTCCTCACTTCTAAAATATATATATTTTTTTTCAAAGCAATTCTAGGGGGGCCAACTGGGGGCTAGAGCAACTTATAGGGGGGCCCGGGCCCCCAGCTAGTGCCGCTACTGAAGTTGTGTCATTACAATTGCTTACATTGCGTAGTATATAAATTCAAGAATATTTATGTAATATATACAAAAATAGAAGCAATTTTGAATGTAACTCAATGATTCATGCGTACAACACCCGATATCGAGAAGATTTTCAAGTTCC
The DNA here is from genome assembly GCA_963971575.1 of Liopterus haemorrhoidalis. Taxonomy (NCBI): domain Eukaryota; kingdom Metazoa; phylum Arthropoda; class Insecta; order Coleoptera; family Dytiscidae; genus Liopterus; species Liopterus haemorrhoidalis. Next base: position 191,325,953 of record OZ020611.1, read on the forward strand.
CTTACATAGAATCGAATTGACCAGAAACACGCACGACTCAGTAGCACTAAATTTTTTTTAGAAATTACCATTGACCTATAAAATGGTTCCTAAACTCGCCAAATTTAAAGCTAAACTAAAAAAATTACTCCTGAGTCATGCTGTTTACTGTTTGGATGAATTTTTATCTATTTTAACGCAACTTTAGCACAATTTAAATTTTGTATACCTTAGACCAGGGTTGGGCAAATCTTTTGGTTGTCGGGCCACATTACGGGTGAACATTTGACCGCGGGCCATTTTGCGGATAAAAATTTGACCGCGGGCTTAAAAAAAATTTTTTTTGCTAATTTTAAATATTGTTTTTGTTAAGAAGGATATTTTATAAATTAAAAAGCAATATTTTTAAACCAAAACGTGTATTTATTATGCAGTTTAAAGAATAAAATTGAAACGAAAATTGGAAAGAATGATAATTTGAAAGAATATTGTACAGACAGTAATATTTTTGCAGGACACAATAATTTATAAAATGCTTCGCGGGCCGGACAGAATTTAAACACGGGCTGGATACGGTCCGCGGGCCGCCATTTGCCCAGGCCTGCCTTAGATTATATCAATTTTCTTAATGTTTTACTCAATGACTTTAATAATAATCTCTTATGTAACTGATTAAATTTTATGTACTTTACATGTCCAATATTATTTGTATAATCTACTGGATAAAATAAATTATTATTATGAACAAACACGAGAGAACACCAGTTGACGAACGCGCTTTTAAAAACCTGGATAGAAAGATAGAGAAATTGAATCATGTTCCATCTGCCTAGTCTTTAAAGCCTAGATTTTTTTCATACTATCACACACAAATGACTTCGATTTGAATGCAAAAACTTAAATTTTCCAAGTCTAGATGATGATATTAACTCTAGTGAGATAAGACCTTAAGTGTACATTCTTAACTTTTTCTCTGACAGTTCTAATCTACAAATTTATGCAAGTATTTGGGGTAATAGTTCTTAAATTACATTAAATATGTCATCTAATCGAAATAGATGTACATCTCTTTTATATACGTATTTAAACTTATTGCAATACAAAGAAATACTTTTAAATAAGGTGTCTAGAGGTTGCTACAATTTTGATATGATATGCAGCGAAATGCGCAAGCGAGATGGCGCGGTTGTGACACCGCAATAACCGCGCCATGGGAATTTTTCAAAATAAAGCGATCCTACTAGTTGAATTCTTTGTACCATGCTTCCAACGCCTGCATGAAAGTGATATATTGTACTGTGAGCATTTACAACAAACTGGTGGACAATTTTCTTGAAAATACTATTTTTTTCAAGTCGGTAAATTTAGACAATTCCAATTCAGATGTGCAGATTTTAAAATGGCACTTGTTTTGTCCTATCACGTCAAGCCTTCTTCATAATAGATTCATGGCACAAGCATAACATAAGAATCATAGGACTATATTTGTTCTGTTTATTATTTATTTGTTTATTTGTTTACATGATAAAGTTACCTAAGTGACACAAAATTAAAAAAAGAAAAATTACAAAAAATATATTCAAAATAAAAATGCTTAATAAACAAGACTAGAAGAGTAACCTATTTATATTATTTTTAAATTATAAACGGATATTCAGAACAAGGCAAGTGTTGTGGCCGCAAATGTGGCGTTAAATCGTTTGTAGTTGCTGTTTGACCGCCAGCAAGAGCATGAGTTCAACTCCTGCTTATGTCAAATAATTTGAATAAAAAATATTTATACAAATTACAGGTTCTGCTTAGCCGTTCCCAACCGGCTATAAACTGTAGATGCCTTTCTGTGTGCGCTTAAAAAATGATCGTAATACTGACTATATTACTCTTGAATGTACTAATTGAAAATATGGCCATAAAACCTGGAAACAGGAAGCCTAGGCTCAACTTGGGCTGTAGCACCAATGACAATAACGTTCGGAACAATTACATTCCTTTGCAATTTCATCTTTATGCCAAGGCTATTATAAACCAGGCTTTATGCATTTCAATATTTTATAGATACTATAAATTTCTATATTGATTGGTTTAATTCATCTGGGGATATTTTTTCCTGTAATAGACTTGTGTTTCATGAGACAGCTTTCCTAAACTGTTTCCAAATTCTTATATTGGTATCACTGTCAGCAGTACCAATATAAGAATTTGGGTTGTGGGGAGGTTGTAATACAAATAATTTTGTGATTTTGGAAAAATACTGACGTGATATGGACAATTTTAATTTGGATTCGACATAATTCACTTAACTTAAATTATCTTTTAAAACTAAAACTATAGAAAAAGCTCTCTTTTGTAGCCACAAACTAATTTAGAGAGATTTTTATTACTATCGCTGTCTTAACAAAAAATAATTGCACATGTCACAGTGATCGTGAACTCTAGCCTTAAATAAAACAGCTGCGTAGTAAGATTTATGAATAAGGTGCGTCATGATTTATATTATTTCAGAAGAAAGCGTTTCAGGAAGCAATTATTAATTACTTAATTTTTATCTACCACCTGGTCGCTTTTATTGATTAAGCTCTTTTATTAAATTTATAAATCTAATTTCTATAAACACTGCCATAAATTATGTAAGTTATTCTTTAATCCGCTGGACACCTAATACATCAAATCGAATAATCAAATATTGCAATAAGCTAATATTGGCCTACGAACCATATTACGTTGATAATGCATTTGAAGATAATGGAATGCCATTTGGCACACGTATTCTGTATAAAAAGTGAATTATTTTGGTTCACAACACTTCTTTGTTAACCGCGGCAAAGCAAGATAACGGCAAAAATAACCTACAGGTACGATAACCAGTGCCGTAACTTACTTTTCATGTCTGCTGTCCAAGGAACATATTTCTTTGGCTTAAGCGGAACTTAATTTTGAAATACAGTTACTTTTATCGATTGAATGAGGTTTTGACCATTTTATTTAACAAAATTCTCATTTCATCGTTAAAACGTGAGCTCGTGACAATTAAAAAAAAAATTAAAATTCCTTACAGTGCCGCTTAAACATTTGGGATATACTACACCTAAGAAATATACGAAATCATTGAGATGTTTATAAATGAAAACCATTTATTCTAACGCCTTTTCTGTCTTCCATTTCAGAAAATTAATTGATTTCACGTTCCCACATAATTAATATCTTTAGCAATATTATATTCAATCGAAATTGAAAAAACTGGATCTAGTCTAACTCAGTAGTTCCTAAACTTTTTCGGTTTCCGGCGCTCTTAATGTATCAGATTTTTTCTGCGGCGCCCCAATTCAAAACATTGGTCTAACTAACGTAGTTGAAGGAATATTGGAACGCGGCTCTAGTGTAGCCCAGCCACGACGCACCAGGGCGCCGCGGCGCACAGTTTGGGAATCGCTGGTCTAACTTAAATAATACTAAATTAATTTTAACTAACTAGAACATCTCTCACATGAAGCAACAAGAAGAGTGAGAAAGAATTAGAGAGCAACATTTGTTGTATCAGAATAGCATTAATTAACTGCATAGACATGGCGGCAAAATTTACAATTTGTAAATATTATTTATTTGACAATTTTTGTTCTGTGCCTGTACACCTGCCGAGTTATGCTATTGACGACAACTATACATAATTTTCACAACAGTTCAAAATAGCTAAGTACATATTGTAGGCTGAACCTTTAGTTACAATTTTTCACCTCGAACGCGAATATACAAAGCTTGGTTTATATAATTCAATGTATGACTCAAAACAGATTTCTGAAATCAAAGACAAACTTGTTAAAACGTTGATCGTTTTCCACTACTAATTTCATATCGTACATATATTATGAACCTGTTATCTAAATGGAACAAGGTTTCAATTCTGATCCAATTATTGTGGAATTTTTGTGATATAATGAAAAAAATTAACTCTGCAATTCGACGTATAAAGTCCATTTACCGTAACTATGAAATGACGTCATAGTTGAAAAACTCACCTTGTTGCCAATTCGTAAACTGTCAAAAAAAGTTAGGTTATATCGAACAACCAGGTTGACAACTAAATGTCAACCTGACAAATAACGATTGAACAATCCAATTTCAAACTGGCAACATTGAAAAAATTTACCAAAATTAAATAAATAAATGTACTAACTGAGTTATGGATTGATGTTGATTAAAACATATCATAACGTTGGTACTTAAAATAACCAAGTGTGACGTCATCTCAGATTTATTGTGAATGGAGTTTAATAATATTTTGATTTTCTATAGGTTATTTTGAAGATTTAGGCCAGTGATGTCCAACCGAAATCGTTTGCTTGGGCTCAAAAAAATCTTATTGGTCGATTGTGGGTCGCACATATAAACAGGATAAATTGATCACACTACTATATTTTATATTCCTTAATAATTTTATTTAATATCATTAATAAAATTAAAAATCAAGCTTCAAATTAAATTTTAATGTGAAATTTGTTTTTTTTAATATTATTTATAAGGACCAAAGAAAAACTTCAATTGGGCCGCATGAGGGCACCGGGCCGCGTGTTGGACATCGCTGATTTAGGCCATATTCTTGACTACAATACTGCGTACGGTACTTTGTTCGTAATATGTCTTGTAATCGTGAAATGAAGCTGATCAAAATATTAATATATGTATGTATGCCGATTTGCAGGGTTAGTTTATTTCACAAAATTGTATAAAAAATAATAATAATATTTTAAACTTTTTGTTATTTTGATAATATATTTCCCATAAATCGAATTACGGTGTTAAAATATCTGGTGAAAAATAAAAATAAATAATAAATAAATAAATAAATAAATAAATAAATAAATAAATAAATAAATAAATAAATAAATAAATAAATAAATAAATAAATAAATAAATAAATAAATAAATAAATAAATAAATAAATAAATAAATAAATAAATAAATAAATAAATAAATAAATAAATAAATAAATAAATAAATAAATAAATGAATAAATAAAAAAAAAACTTGCAGCAGGTCATGAAAAATTAACATATTTTGGTTTCTATGAATAATATGAGGTAAATTAAAACATCATATTTTATTACATCAAAATATGGCCCATACCTTTCTCCGTTTTTTTTTTTAATTATCTGTTAGTTAAAATTTTTCGCACAGCAACAAAGGCTATTTGCGCCTAACGCAGCCCTAAATCTAAATGACTAGACTAAATATTAAAAACAATATTTGATAGTAAATAAATAAATAGAATCATTAAAAATACTCAATAAAACAAATCTTGCACGGACAAATACAAATAAATAATATAAAAAGTTTGTTCGAAAAAATGAACAGACGCAGATGATGGTAAGAGGCTGTAAAGGGGCCAATTACCATCGAATATCATAGTCAATAACTAGGAACACATTAAAATAGGGTGCAAGCCTTAACACATAAAACAATAAGTTCGATAGTCTCAGGAAGAGTATCAGTCTGTCCATGAGTACCTTGTCGTCACCTAAAGCAACTGACAGGTCATAGCACAGGCCTAACCTATCTTTTTTAATTATCAAGAGTTATTTATTTACTTTCTTATTAAAGAACAATTCTCTTAATCCGAGATGACGGTTGGATTATTACTGAAAAAGTAGATCTTATATAAAAATAGTTGAATGCTCAAAGATAGATATTCGCGTTGAAAGCTGTTAATTATAGCTTTCATGTTTAGATTAATTCTACAATTATGTACATAGCTATGTTGCTCTTTCAAGAAAATTACTTACAGTTATCGTACCTGGTGAGCTAAAATTGTAGTCAAGTTGGATTTGTCACGATGCATAAATATGTATCTGCCGCTGACCAAAATTATTCAATTACTGTATACAGGATTTGCGTCCCAAATTCACCAATGTGCAAAAAAAATTGATTCTTTTACAAATCAAATTCCCTGTTGACAGTCAAATTCACACTTTTGTAAAACAAATTCAATCTTTTGTAAATCATATTAAACCTTTTCTAGATCGTGACATTCAACAGAAGATATTTCGATATGTTCAGATTCCAGGAACATGTCGAAATAAGCATAAATTCCAATAGAGGGGGATGGAACTGGTAACGGTCACAATAAAATGTGCTCCATTTCAAGTTAATCGCCGAAATTCTTGAAGAACAATTAAAGCGCGAAAAAATTATGCATGATATTAATTTATTATTATTCATCAGTGAATATTACTTTTTGCTTCCAGGGAATTTCAAGTAAAGTGTAACGCATAAATTTTTCGCGCCTCAATTGTTCTTCGAGAATATCGACGATAAAATTGTAATGAAGCATATTATCCTGATAATCCGTAACCGATTCAATACATTTCTAATGAAATTTATGCTTAATTTAATAGGAGAATCCAGTATCTTCTCATGAATATCACGATTTGCAAAAGATTGAATTTGATTTTCAAAAGGCTGAATATAATATGCGAAAGGGTGAATCTGATTTGCAAAAGGATTCATTTAATTTGCAAAAGGATGAATTTGGAGTACAAAACCTGTAGAACACATATGCTATGTGGCATTCCATTATCATCAAGTGCAGCATCTTTCGACGAAAGCAGTAGACTATTACCGCCCAATGAAAGATTTCTCAGTAACCTTTACATCAATTTCAGATTTATCTGATTTAAATTATTTTAAAAATCACCATCCTAAAATCAAACCTTAAAATTTAGAATTTAGATTAAATTTAGAAGAAAATTGCATGCTTAAATTTAGACTACTCAAACTTTAAACTTGAAGAAAATTCAAACAATTTAGAAACCAAATCTACTAGAAATTTTAACTTTTAACTACTAAATCTAAAAACTACATGGTTTATGAGAATGGTTTCAATTTTTTCTATTATCAAAAGGACGAAACAAGCTTGTAATGTATTATTTTGTCTTGTCTTTGTCCTTTTCTTCTATAACTACCATGGCCCAAAAACTTAAAATATAACTAAATTAATAACTAGCTGTTACGAGACAGATATATTTGAGCAGGCAGGCTGAGAAGAGAGACAGAGGCATGATGTTTACGTGTACAGTGAAGGAGCATTCCAGGATAAAGGATAACATGAGGAATGAACATCGTCACTCATTAGGATATGTAGCTCTCTCTTATGTTGTTAAATTTTTCATTTATTTAATATTATTTTATTAGTTGCAGACTGAATTGAAATCCCTACGAAAATATTAGTTTGGGGATATTGTGCTCCAAACTAATATTTTAGAGAAAAGAACATTTCTGCATTGTAGACTAGCATAAATTCTTATGAGAATTCTGGGAGATTAATGAGATTGAGATAAAACAAACTCTGTTATAAAAACGACAGAAAATCTAGCGAAGAAATACAGTATCCGATATGTTTGTATTCGGTTTAATTTTCCGTTTTTAAATCGTTTATTTTAAGTGTATTACTACTATTTCACAACTGCTGAACAAATTATTCGCAAAAAATATAGATTTTTGTGGATAGTGACCAATATTGCTACTGAATTTTCAGATATTTTCAGATTACATAGTTGTTAGTAGAGGTTATGTACTTATAAATTTAGTTTAGCTTTAGACAGGCCCTCAAAAAGGGGTGGTCCTCTCCTCATAGGAACGAAAAAATCATCAATTTATTTAATAAAAATTAATCAATTGAAAATTAAAATCACCATTTTCATTAATAAAAGCATATAAGCACACTACCTCTCCATAGAAAAACCATAATAAAGATGTATTATTATACCGTTTTCAATATCCCCCCCCCCATTATTATTTTTTTGTATCCACCTGGCTGTAGATATTAAAAATATTAAAAGTTTTATTACTTAACTGGCTAAGGTTTTCTTACTTTGTTCGAAATGACTTAATCTACAAAAAGTGATCACCCATAGTCACCAAATATTCATTTTACTAATAAATGGGTGAAAATACAGTATACGTCCCTACATAGCCATTTTTTTTCACAAACTCTCACAAGCACAATAGGTTTTTTTGGCTCTAATGTTAAGAAGGTTTGCTAATTTATTCTAAACAATTTTTTTGTATAAAGTTGAGGAGATTCTGGATGCCAATCGATCAACAGAGAGCTGATAAACAAATATATATCTATTTCACATAATTCTAAGTTAGCTAACAATAACGTATTTCAAATATTCGTACCAACGTACGTCCGTAGTTTCTGTCTTCGTTTGTTATATTTGAATATATTCAGAAAAACTTATGTGTGTTTTTGTATATGCCGTTGCATACTGTGGCAGTGGCGAGGGCGATTGAAGCATATATCTTTCTTAATATCCGTACGAATAGTATCGCTTAATTTTGATAACTTCTTCGGTTTAACCATATGCTCTTTTTATCCATCACTGACCAACCAACTCCTCAAGTGTTACATGTGTTCTATTACAAACAGGTGTAAAAACTTGTCAAATATAGTTATTTGATTGACTAATGTATTATTTCAATTTCTTTCCGAAAGCGGAAGTTATTTTTATGACAAATACTTGAAATTCAATGAAATTTTAACCTACTGTGTCAATGGGATGCTATGCCACACAAAAATATCACCTAGCTTTGACCTACCACGAAAAACTTATTCAAACCACATCAAATAGGTCATGGCAAATGTGTGGTCTCACACTATTAATGGTATAAAATCTCCTTTCCAACAATTGTATACAGAACGACTGAATGTGCCAAAAGAAAATATAACAGCGACCCATTTACTTGGTATCAACACATCTACTAAGTACATCAATAACCTGTATGTACAACTGTAAATATGTTGTAAATTGATACTGATTGATGTATCTTGGCATGAGAAGTTTGTATAATTTAGCTATAAGATAAATAAATAAATTTCTCAATATAGGACGGTGAAAATTTTGAAACAGTTGTGTCTGCGATTTTAACCCACCTCCCTAAGTCCTTCTTTCCACAGAACTATTGCAACTCTATTATTTTATCACAATGTTGCAAAGTTTACTATATATGTATTGTTTCTTCATCTGTTTTTCATCCATATTTGAATATAAGCATCCCCTGTGTTTTTCCACGATTCTTTACATTACGCCACGCTGTTCCAGTAGCCAGTAGCCAGTAGCTGTCTGTTTCTTAATGTCAACCGACCACGTCATTTGAGGTCTTCCTCTTTATTTTCCTCTATCCGACCCAATGGCCATCTTTGTATTTAATTTTATTCCCACAAATCTCCACTTTATAATCTTTATTCTGAGGATGATATCTACGATTTCGCTTTTCTGGCGAATCCGCAAATTCATTTTCCTGTCTCTCAAGTGCAACATTCTTTTCTCCATATTTCTTCGTGTTATTTTATCTGCAGTTCTTTTCATCAGTCTTTTCACTATACAATATTTTCTAGAATTTGGTATTTGTATCAGAAACTGAGAACAAATAAATTACCGTTCGGTGCCAATATTTAACTTATTGAAATTAAAATAATTTCGTATTCCAAATCACCTGCATGCCAGCAAGATTTTTTTGCATGCAATCACTGACACGCGTTATCATAGGTTCGTCACCCCTGTCCTTGATAAATATACTCTTTTACTTGTTCCAAATCTGTGTTCTTTAACGTAATGTTTATATTTTCGATATTTATCACGACTTTTATCTATTTATATTTTTTCTTGCGCCAATTTTCTCTACTTCTTCTTCTGTCTGTGCAAGCATGGCTTGAAGAACTTAAATTAATACCACAACATCTATATAACATTTCTCTGGATGGGCTTAACCTTTCCTCGTTGATATAAATATCTTTATTTTGTTACGATATTTTTTAAATATAATATCTAGGATCATAATAAATAATTTGAGCGATATTCTATCTCTTGTAGCTTTATTATTATTTTAACATCCTTGTAAATACTTGTAAATAAAGCAACCGACCAGAACATAGCCGTTTCCGGACTTTTTTTTTTTGCCATAAAGTGATATTTTATAGTACTACTGCCGTAAATAACGAATTACTCAGGCTAGCCAAATATCTTAACAAAAAATAGAAAACAATTTTTGAAGTTTTATTCATATATATATAATTATCTTTTTGGGGGAGGTTAAAACCCTACATGGGTTCTACGGCCACGTTAACTAAGTGAGTAAGTAATAATCTTTTAATCATAAATCACAAAAAACAGTTTGCTTAAAAAATACAAAATAAGTTCTTGGTAAAAAAAGATAATATGTTTTCTAAAAGAGATCTTCTGGCCACTCTATATTTATCGGACTAGTGCTGTAGAAAGATAAAAACAGGTGTTTAATGGGATAACTAGTTAATTAACTATACAAGTTTTTTAATAAACAAATACTAAATCCCTTTTTTTTATTATTTACTATTTTGTCGATTGCGAAAGTGACATTTTACTGAACGAGTAGACAATTTCTAGGAAGTCTGTGAGACTTGATACGTAATATATTATTTATTATTGTTGTGTAGTGGGAGTCCATTCTTCTCTCCTGTACGATAGTACAGGCACAACTCGATATCCACCAGAGTTTCGTCCCTCGGAGAATCGACGTAAACCGAACTGGCATAAAATGAACCTAACTTATAGGGTTAGGTTCCAAGTAAATAAACAATAGACAAAAAGGGTATCTATAACGCTATTTTATTTGTATTAGTATTCTATTAGTACTCGTTGACTTGAACTTTACTTTCATAGCGTTTACTTCTATAGTTTGCTGAGCAGATTGTTTGATTTTATCTGTATTTTTCATAATGGTAGTAACAGTTGAAGGTGGTTAATTCATTATCCCGCAGACATCGGGACGATCTTCTTCTCAAGTGAGATAGAAATTCTAGCCCTTTTTGGTGTATCTTAAGTAAACATTCCAGACATTCCCTTTCTCCTCTTCTCGTATGCAAAAAATAAACCTATTTTATAGAAGCAAATAAACTAATTTGGTTACGAATAACTGAACTATATATACGCCAGTTGTCGCGGTATTTTCCCGGTAAGATCGGGGAATCCCAGGCGTACGATAGTTAATTCAGCGCAGGCGCAAAAATTAATCGGCGTACATCGAACCGGTGTATATCGAGTTCTACCTGTACACTACAATCGGTGTGCCACTTTTTTTATTTGTACCGCGGAATTTTGTTAAGAGTTTTGGTGTTCCGGGGGTAAGAAAAAGTTGTGAAGCACTGCTGTAAAGCCTCGTTTATTATATAAGTGCTATGTATCCATATCATAAAAATCACAGTCTCTCTCTGTTTTGTTTATTAGAAACAGATGTTCAGAATAGTGACACCGTTTTGTCTCATTCTTATGGATATGCTTTTACTTATTTATTTATTTCAGGCAATTACCCTAAATAGCTTAGTATTATACAAAATACAAAATTAAATTTTACAAAGCATTAATTAATTGGATGGATACTTTATTTTTGAAAACATTAAACGTTGAATATATCAACATCTTGACAATTAATTTAATTGAATAACTTCGATAAACTATTTGTGGATCCTTAGATGTGTTCATCCGTAATTGGTTGAATAGTGTTGTACTTGCAATAATTATAGGTTCCTCGTAGTCCTACTAGGAGTTCTCAAGTGGAAGCTTCCAAGGATGTCATGCGTATACGTCACTCCATTAAGTAATTTATAGAGTAAACACAGATCGCATATATTACGTCAATATTTCAGTGGCATGATATTCAGAATGGAATATCTCTCTACCCGACTCGTTTGACCATAAGGAATGAACAAGAATGAAAAGAAAGTATTTACTAAAAATTTTAAACGTATTTTTAATGTATTACTTAACAGCCGTACTGCAACATGCCTTCAACGATTACCTACAATGGTGGTCTTGAAATGAAATTCCGTACTGACGTTGGACTGTTAAAGTTATCACGTCTTAACAGCAAAAGAAAAATCTGCAATAGTGTTATTACAGAGCTGCTGTATGCTGACGACTGCACCTTAGTAGACAACAGACCGGTTCGTTTGCAGGAAGCCGTCATCAGATTTCGGCCTTTCAGTAAATCTCGATAAGACGTTTATCCTGTCTAAACAACCTCAACAAATACATAAGTTCTATATCGCTGGAACCGAACTTAAAAAGGTGAATGTTTTCAAATATCTCGGTAGCATAGTTACATCGAAAGGCACGATCGATGACGACATTAATGAAAGGATATCTTTAGCTACCGCAGCGTGTGGAAGATTGAGGAAATTGGTCTGGAATGTCAAAGGTCTACAGTATCACACCAAGATAAAGGTTTACAGGGCGGTGGTCCTCTCAGTACTCCTGTATAGTAACGAATCTTGGTGTCTCTATCGTAGACACATCATACTGTTGGAAAGATTTCATCAAAGATGTTTACGAACTATTCTGAAGATTAAATGGAAGAACTACATGCGCGATATTGACATTCTAAAAAAAAAAAAACAGGTATGTTGAGCACTGAAGCTCAACATACTACCATAATTCAGAAACATCTTAAATGGACAGGATATGTAATTAGAATGCCAGATAACCGTATGCCTAAGCAGGTACTGTATTCGGAACTGTCACATGGCAGTAGAAACCCTGGAGCCCCGTATAGGAGATATAAAGATATGGTCAAGAGTTCACTCAAATCATGTCACCTCCTACTTGGGAGAAGGTATGTACTGATCGCACTAGGTGGAAACACTCGGTGTCTTGTGCAGTTGACCAGTTTGAACAGCAGAGAATAACACTAGCTGAGACTGCTCGTGCTCGACGGAAAGAAAGACTTAATAGTATGCCTGTGTCATCTGGAGAGAATTTGTGCTGTGTGTGCGGAAAAACTTTTGTGTTGCGTATTGGACTCTACAGTCATAAAAAGACACATTCAAGAAGGAATGTGTAGATTTGAAAAGCACCCAACGTCGTTCGACGGGGTTGGATATATATATTTACTAAAGATTACTATGGATTAAGTTATGGAATTATTATAAACGAGGCTTAAGTCACTGAGTCTTGTCCATAACTTTACTGTATCAAAGTCTTGTTATACCTACAAATCTACCATATAGTATGTATTATAGGTCTTTCCAAATTTATGAGGTAAGACGTCCGTAATTTTCGAGAACACCCTATAAAGCAGGAAACATAAAAGGCACTGTAGTAACAGAACACAGTGGGAACGATAATGATTACTTTAAAAGTTTTCTCGTTCCTAAACAAATAAGACATTGTCTTAATGATCAAACTTTTCTATTGAGTTTCTCCGTTCGGACTTCAATATTTTAATTGCAGACGTAACGAGATGTTTTACCTTGACAACTTGGAAAAATTTTAATTTGAAAGAATTGTGAACGCAAGATTTTTTTCTTTAATTAGAAAAGTTTAGAAAATTATGAAAACGACGAGGTGTGGAAAAATGTTTCTTTTTGATATTTGATGTAATTAGTTACAATTTCCGGAGCATTTTTTTTTTAAAGCATAGTAAGATATTTAAATCATACTTTAAAGATTTTAGTACAATTTATGTTTAGAGTAATAATTAACACTAAATAAAAGGTTAGGCTACAAATCAGTGGGAGCGCATGAGAATTTCTAATGGAGGGGCTGAAACTAGAAGCGCAGGGCCGCCGCAACCCAAATTGCAAATTGTGTGCCCGGCACAGAACAATCAGTGTTTGAAATATTCGGTAGTATTTACAGTAAATATGCAGTGAATTTTTCGTACTGTCGATTTTCAAAATATGGAGGAGTCCTTGACTCGCTTCCATTTTAATTCTAAAATTGATTTTTTCTTGCGACTTTTAAACTCGCGTCCATTTTTTAAGGCGCACAATATGATTGTCGCAGCCTGGTGTCAGATGCTAATGGGGGTACGTCAATGGGGGTACGTCAATCATATACGTCGTTTGTTCTCTATTATTGTTGTGAGAGTAATTTCAATGTTCATCAATGCAAGTTTCGCGAAGTCACAACTCATTCTTCAAAAGTCCATCTCCATGGCGCTCTATTGAGATTTATTTCTCATGGTGAACCCGTATGTTTCTCAACAGCAGGTATATATATTTTCGACAATAGGCTTGTTACCATTTTGGTTTTTTTGGTTATATTATAATTCCATAATACTAGGATTAATTGCTTGATAACACCTTTGTCAATTTTATTATTTACGTCATCCTCGCTTTTTTCTTGGTTTGCATATACATTTCTACTATACATTTCGCCCCCGCGTTTATTGCGCCCCCGAGATATATTATAAGTAATTTAGCCGCACGTTCTCTCTGACGAACTGGAGTAGTGGCTACTTGACTGTCTGGAGAAGTGAACTGTGACAGGAAAATTTGTACTTGTACAGGGATCAGCAATATTTACCCAACAAAATCGAATAATTTGAACTTGTTTTTATTGCTTATTTTTAATTTGAACGGGATCGGAAACTTTTTCCTTACAAAATTGAGATTCTTTGACTTATACAGAGGTCGTCAACCTTTTACTTACTAATTCAAGGAATTTGGACTTGTACAGTATTTACCAACATTTAGGCCCGGTCTTTCCACCTTCAGATAAAGTTCCAGGTAACTATCTGACAGATAAGGTTATTTGTAACTTCATCTGCTGAATAAATGTCAATACCAGTCAGTGAATCCAATACGTCAGTCTCATTATCCGTTAGATAACTATCCAATAGATAAATTTGTATAGAAAGAAGGAATGACATTTACTCAGAAGATGGTTACAAATAACCTTATCTGTCAGATAGTTACCTGGAAGTTTATGTGAAGGTGGAAAAACCGGGCCTTAGTCTACATTTTTCATAGTTTTGCTTAGTATTTTATGGATAGTCAACTTAATTTGCTTTAAATACCAGATGTGGAGACCTGGAAGTACCCTAATCGCTTGTAAAAAAGTTTTACAATTTTATTTTGATCACAACTATATGCTTTTACTAAACTTTCCGTCCTGCAATAAACATTTACCAACCAAAGGTTTGGGGTAATAAAAATATTGCCGTTTTCGCTTTTGTTTGGTAAATATTGCTGACCTCTGTACTCCAAAATTCCCTGTCACAGTTCACTTCTCCAGACAGTCAAGTAGCCACTACTCCAGTTGTGGCTACTGCAGCTAAATTACTTATAATATATATCGGGGGCGAAATATCCGGGGGGCGAAATGTGCAGGGGGTTAAATATCCGGCGGCGAAATGTCCGGGGCAAAATGTGGAGGGGCGAAATGTGGGGGGGGGGTAAAATGTGGGAGGCGAAGTTTCCGGATTCCGTTACAAATAGCATTCACATAAGTCTCACTAACACCCCTATTTTTATTTATATACTTTCATTATTTTGTGTTGCATTGTACTGTATTTGAACATCTTTAACACTTGAAAAACCTCCCCTTTACATAATGAAATGTCTATTAATAGCGGTGTAATTGAATAATCCCACGTATTTAACTTTGTACAATCCCCTATTTTTAAGACCTAATTCGTTGATTTTCAGGGGTTAATAATTCGTGGAGATCGCCTTAATTTATTCTGTGCGAATCAATGGAATACATTTACTGGTAAAAATAGCAACAGAACGTTTGAAATAGAACTGATTTGAAAATGATTGAAGGAATTTAATTCTGCATTTGGGAAATCATTTGTGAAAACTGAAGGTTCTTATAAATTTTAAATTATTCTAATTTTTTTATGGAATAAGTTATATCAAGAGTTTTTTACAAATGAAAGAAGCCAAATATGCATTTTGTTTGTTTGTTTTCTTTATATACTTTTTTTTAAATGCTATTTTAGGTAAGAATTGTTACTTATTAGTTACTTAAGCTCGCGAACAGTATTTGCAACACGTGCAAATATTTCATAAAACATAAGAGGGGTCCAACAAGGTGTAGTACGCGACAAAAATTACAATGAAGACCAAGTTGGGCATACTCAACAGCAATGTCAAATCGTCCTACTATACGACTTTGAAACATGGCAAACAACTAATATAGGCATAACAAATCTATTGTTTAGCGATTTTCTCGTGACAGGGTGGTTCTTATGTTGCAAATAGATAGATCACTTGAGAGACAGTGACAGGTACATAGAGCAGTCAAAGAAATAAGTATCAGTTAACATTGTAACACTTGTATATTATATCTAGCAGTTGAGTCGACAAACTTAAATACCACCCATCACAATCGGACATTAAAATTGTAAACATGCAACTGCTTGCTTAAGTAGGTGAGAAATCCACTTGGCGATTATTTTATCTATTTTTTCATTGGGCAGAGTTCCTCCGTCCTGTGCTTTTGCGTCTTTTTCCAAACTTATGCTATTTCAAGTGTTATTATAAACAACGTCGCACATGCTACGTAATAATAGAGAGACGTTCTCCCGCCAAATAGAATAATATAAAATTTCAGTATGTGTTTAAGCACGTGAGTGTAGATATGTGGGTACGAAAGAATGCAATTCGGAAAAGCTTAGAATCTCCAATACTAATTTCCCGCGCAGAAATCACACCCTCTCACGACATTTATGTCCAACTGTACAGGTATTCGACAGTAAATGCCTTCGCAAAATAGATCACGTGCGATGGGAGAATAAGATGACGAACACGGAGCTATGGAACTTTACGAATCAAACTACAATACTGTCAGCTATAACCAAAAGAAAGTGGAGTTGAACCAGGCACGCTTTCGGAAGAGAAAGCGATAACATTAGTAGAATAGTTCTGGACTGAAACCCCCCTAGGAAACCGAAAGCTTGGAAGTCGAAACGCAAGCTGGAGGATATCCACACTCAATGAAGCCATACATGCCGGCAAGACATGGGCATAAATCAAACACCTTCTCCCTAATCGAGTCCGATGGCGACAATTTGTTGAAGCCCTATGCTCTAACTAAGAGTTCAAGGAAGTTATATAGGAGGCATATACCATAAATAACCCAACACAAATTTGATTGGAACACTGTCGAAATGCTCGACAAGGAACTCATCCTCAAAAAACTCTTCCTTAGCGAAATGTTGCATGTACAAAAATAAAATACTCTTAACTCCACAGATACAGAAAATCTCAACAAGATGTATGAAATATTCTGTAAGTATATGTAACATATGCCAATCAAACACCCCACCCACACGGCGATACCCATATTTAACTTATTTTAATTTGTGTGTATTGTAAATTTTAAATTTTATTTTTTGACTATTTATTGTTTATTTATTTTTTAACTTATTTATTATATATATTTTAATCTACTGACTCCTAACTTAATGTTTTAAAGGGAAATGACGAGAAATTTGTAAAGTTGGACAAGTCTAGCGAGTTGACGGCATTCTTTGTAAATCCGGAATATGAAACGGGCTTTAAAGACAGACTTTTACCGAATAGGTATCAAATTTTCTTTAAAATTACATGAAGTAGAAATGGTGCGGAATGTCTTCGGTGAATTTAATATTAATAAACGAGCGATTCACAAATGATGCAAATGTTTTAAGGATCGCAGAGAGTCAGTTTCCGACGACGAATGGAACGGCCAAGTACGTCAAGTACAGAAAGCGAAGAAGTTAGATAAGCAATCTTACCAGGTTCGAATTACTATCAGATATCTTGCTGAGGAATTTGGCATTTCATGTGGTTCGTGCCAGAAACGATTTTCATGAGTATTTTGGGCAAGAGACGACTGACAGTGAAGTTTTTGATTGCTTGTTTGAGAATTTTTGGCAAATAATAATACCGTGATGATCTCTCAGTCTCCCGCACATTGCTCGAAAATAATTTATCGAATAAGATATTTCATCGAAAAACCATTTTTCGATAAAAAAAAAAATACCGAAAAACCATTTATAGAATAGGAAAATTTATCGAAAAACAATATAAAAATTTAATTGTTTTAAGTAGTTTTTGTATTTTATTCAAACTGTTAAGAATATTTTTACTTGTCTAACAAATATATAATCATACCAATAAAATACGTAGGAAACGAGGGGAAGAGGAAATGAAGTCATTAGGGAATGGTTTCTTAATTAGCATGGATAGGAACTAAATGCTTAGTAGGGAATATTCATTTTGATGATAACAATAATGAAATTTTAGATTATATGCGTTCTATTGCCTACATTATTTCTTATTAAGTATTTCATATTTTCAGTATTGATAATATTATAACATTTAGTTATTGTTTATACTTTCTTTAAAATATTAATAATTCTTTGCATTTTTTATACCAAACTTATACAAAAAAAATATGAGTTATGTGAAGCGATGTTTTATTAATTTTTTCCGGTTAATTTTCCTATTCGATAAATAGTATTCGATCAATTTTTTTCGATCAATTTTCTTAATCAAACCAGATTAGGCCTCTTGTGCCTTTTTCCTGTTCTCAGGAGTAAATTGTGATTTGAAAAATGAAACAAAAATCACTAAAAGTACTTAAGGCCAAGTATTAGTAAAGGTTAAGTATCAGAATTATCTTCCAAAACTATTTCGAAGATTGGAAAAAGTGTTCGCATAAATATATTTTATGCAATGAGTAACCCTTTGAAGGGAGGATATTTTATACCGCGTATTGCTGTATGAAAGTTTCCATTTGGATTAAGGAAAATGTAGTATCTTTCATACCCTACACGACACTATCGGTCCCTCCTTTGTTATAGTTGCTATTAAATCAAAAGTTTGAATTTCTGATTCAAATGCTCTTATGCTTTTTATTACTTCTTCTTGTAGCTTTTGTAGTAATGATAAATATGATCAAACTTGTGTATTTTCGTTTTTATCCATAATATTCTTCAACATCGTCATTATATGATGTTTCTAAATTATATTTATTAACGGTTAGATAAATATTGTTATCCACCTTTATCACAACACCGAAAATTCTAGGATTTTATCCCAAGCGGCATCCCAAGATCCCGAATCCCGGAGTGGGTTCGGAAAGCAAACACGGACTGCTCCGAAGCACTCTGTGTAACTCCTGAGCGTTCGAGAAAGGGCCTAAACGCGTTGCCTCGAGCGGTCTGGAGTTAAACAGAGTGACTAAGAACACTCCGGGCTTGCTTCCCGAACCCACTCATTAAAATCTATCTGACAAAATTATTGTCGCAGAAAATCTAAGACTATTAGTGCAAGAACTTAATAGTTTCGCCGAATTCCTATCCTTAAATAAACTATCCTAACTCATTTTGTGTTTAAGTTTCTATATTTTTTAATATTATTTAATTATTTTTCTTTATATACTTTTTATAGAGCATCACATTGTTTCTGTCACAATTTTATGTACAGGATGAACAAATACTTTTGTTTGTACCAAATCATGCATATTGATATATGACTGGGTCCATCAAAAATTGAAACAAAATGTTTTTGTGTTGTTTGTCTCAATTATTTGGACCAGCATATAGAGAAGTAAGCACCAAATATCTACAATATAATATTTGAGCCAGTGATAAGTGAGTAAATATTAAAAGTGATATGATCTGTGTAAATACATTTTTGATAATGAAATATAAACGTGCTAATGAAAATCAAGGTTACTTTAAACTTTTAATTTTTGCCATTTTGTATCAGAATAATTTTTCAAATATCTATTGAAAAAAGGAATTATTGAAAATGTTCTAAATTGAAAAAATTATCCTTCTTTTTGATATACGTAACAGACTGTCCAAAGTTAACTCGGCGCCATTTCTAATTATGTTATTAGCAGAGCTACGATTACGATTATATAAGGAAATTGTAACTGGTAGAAGTTTTTACGCAAATGACGATGGCGAAAACACTGAAACAATAGAGCATCAGATTACCGAGTTATCCACAAATATAATATTTTTAAAAATATTGAATAGAGGATTGTTTGTTCAGAATAAGTTACTATTCAATATTCAAAAACAAACAGTGCGTTTCAGTTAAAAATATACTGTCTTTGTGAATAATTCAGAAATCTGATGCACTATTGTTTCGATGATTTCACCGTCGTTATCTATGAAAAGAGCGTATCACACTAGAACGCTATCCAAGTTTTAATTTTGTAGGTTTTTTTCAGGATCCATGTCTTTAGGTTTTGACTTATCACACAGTATTTGAATATTATTTAAAACTTGGAAATTTTTTGTTTGCGTATGCGTACTTTGAGGTTTCACTAAATTAATTACTAAAATTACCAAAATCATTTTTATAAAAATATTACATTCGAAAATAACAATTATACAACAAACTAACCTCAACGTAAAAAAAGACAAAGACGCAAAACAGCTAAGTGCGAGAGGGTATCAGTTGGCTCACGCGCTTTTTGACAAACCTGGATCAATAGACACAGGAATTGAAACTTGTTCCATTTGCCTAGTCTTTAAAACCTAGGTTTTTTTTTCATACTATCACACGCAAATGACTTCGATTTGAATGTTAAAATTATAATGTTCCAAGTCAAGACGTTAATATTAACTCTAGTGTGATAAGGCCTTTAAGCAATTCACAAAATGCCTGCAAGGAGTTCTTCCAGAAGAAGGCATTGGAAGCGGAGAGTAACGGCTTTTTTAGGGGATTATTATGAGAACCAAAACGCACTTTAGATCTTTGAAATATAAAATATTAATCATTCAACATTCTTTTCTATGAATAAAATTATTATACAAGTAGTTATCGATTTATGAACGTTCTTTTTACAAACACTCGCTATAATGAACAGTTATTGAATAAAATCTAAAATTTAATTTGTCAAACATTTATTATGAATAAAAATATTGACATATCTTTAGAAAGTGTAATACTAATTTGATTTTTGCTACATTAAAATTTGTTAGAGATAACCAAAAAGAACTACCAAAGTGAAAAGAGGTGTCTAGAATTCTTTTGCCTAGTGTATATTTACCATTATGTATTTGATGAGGGAAAAATAAAGATTTTAAAATGGGGCAAGACTTCTCCTTCACAGTGAAACGTTTTTTAATTCCAGGATTTTTGAATTATAGAATAAAAATTTAATTTAATATTTATTCAAATATTACTTACTATTAATAAATTTTATTTTTCCTAAATAAATATCTAAATATTTTTTTATTTATCTTGTTTATATTTTACATGTTACCTACATAGGATATTTAATAAAAAAATTATAATAATAAAAAATAGGCGATATGAGCGCGATGCGTAGCACCTAGCAAGTAGAGAGGGAGAATAACAACTTCATATGATGCAGCTGTTTTGTGAATTAAATGCTGTTGAGTTTATTCCACTAAATTATAACTTAATTATATTATTTTAATACATTTAATGCAAAAAATAAAAACATATAAGAAAACTAAATCCTTGTTCGTAAATCGAAAACTACTTGTAGCATATCTCCTACGTAACGCATAGGGCAAGAAAGATAAATTCACCAATTCAAGACCAATGACACTAATGACAATCGCCGCAGCATTACGATTCTGGTCGTATTATCCCAGTAATAACCGGTACTCAATTTAAATATTAAATACTTGAGAAATTCATAGACCACAGAGCTGCCAGAATTTTTCAACCTAATGGCCGGGAATTGAACCCGGCCATTAGGTACTGTGCTCCGTAGGCAATCAATTTACCACGAAGCCATAGCAGAAGAATAATTTACGTAATTAATTTTAGTGCTAGGGTTCCCAGATCCAGAATGTGCTTCAGTAGGACATAATGATGACCGGGAAGGCAATAAGACATATCTATTTTTTTTTAAATATGCCCAGATAAATTATATATTACACATAAACTCTCAAAAAAATAAATTATGGTTAAAACAAAATCGAAACAAATATGGTATCATTTATCCGCGGAGACGTTGTATTATTCTAGAGATATTCTTTTATTTACACGTCGTCTAAAGTTTTTATTTTAAAAGAAGGACTATCTTACTAAAGTAGGATACCTGGCAGCCCTATTTAGTGCTCGATGGCAAACCAATAAGCATCAAATATTAAAGTGTATTTATATTGAAATATGAGTGATTCGGTACAAACAAATGCGTAATTTGTTCTGATTTTTACAAGGGTGAAGGATCGACAGTCTACTTGGTGGTATCTTAATACAAAGTGTTCATTGCAGTGTGTACGTGTAGATCGCGTGTAAGTGCTTGCTATCAGCTTGACAGAAGTCTTGAAAACAGTGTTTAGAGTTCAGAGTGTCGCCAAATGTTTCATTCAATAGAAGTGGTTCAGTTGAGAGAGATAGAGCTACCGTTAATGCTTTGTTAACACACAGGCTCACTCAAAAATATAATTAAAGAATTCTTTAAAGATTTTTCAGATAACGTTCAAGTAAATTCCAATGTTACATGGGAAAATGTTTTGAAAATAACTTTATTTATCTCGATACAATCAATAAAGAATTTACAGCAATCCCTATATGTAATGTAATATGTTAGTTAGTAGTTATAATTTTTGGTGCACAGCAAGGATGGCTACTTGCGCCTGTAATGTAATATATTGTACTCAGATCTCACAAGCAAATTATTAAGTTAAAGTTTAAGCTTCAGAATTATTAATCAACCAAATTTGGACTTTTCAACAATAATCCACGTCGGCCTATAAAACATAGTCTTCACAAACACGGCTCGATCATTAAAAATCAGCTGTGGCCACCACAAGACCGACCGCCATCGCAAATTACTTGTTTAATTTACGCTGTTTCATCAAAAAATGTCTCAAATAAAAGTTGTTAGTTATTACTTTTATAGCAACTTTTGTTAAATAAATGTATTCGAAATAGTTCTCTGTTATGAAATATTTGCAAAAATCTTAAAACCAACACGAGTAAACTCCCATTTCTAGTTAACCGATTTTTACCAAAAGTTGATCAACTCGATCTCAAAAGCTTAAATATGAAGTTTCATAAAAATCCTTTTAGCCGAATTTGCCCTGCACGTGTACACGGACCGACAGACAGACCGACAGACAGAAAGGCAGACAGAGATACCGACAGACATCAGCTAATTTTACTCGACAAAAAGTTCAAATTTGTTGAGTAGTGATTATTATTTACTTCTTGTATCACCTACCATTTAAATATGTACTTTGTATTACTGGATCTTTGTCCTGTTTATAATGATTGCTAATAAATGTTTATAATAAATAAATTAGTAATCTTCAAAACAGTATATCGCTAATAACTATTCGATTCAATTTTTATTTATAATTTGCATTAAAAATTATCTAGGGTAGGTATTGCATTATTTAAAAGGTAAAATAGTATACCTACATTTAAAAAATATAGAAATATAGTCAGCTATAAAATATCAATTTTGATCATGACTAAATTCGATAATAAACATCTAAATTATTAATTTAAAACGTTTGACCTTAAAATTAAAAAAATACAGTTTTTTGTGGCTTTTTGCCTTGGGTTTCCAAAGAAATATCATTTAAACTGTAGGGTTCCGCAGATGTAAGAAGGTTGAAGACCACTTCTCTAGTAGTACCAAAAGTACCAAAGTACTGCGTACTTTCATCCGCAAAAAAGCAAATGTTAACAGATAGCGACACAAGTAGGTTAACAGACAGATACAGATAAGAATTTTTATAAGTATTGGTTGACATTTGAAGTTTATAGCGCCGTAAAAGTGAGTTTACCATAAAACAAAGTTTACAATAAATAAAAAAATGTCAGAAGGCAACCCGCTACACTCACCGCAAATTCAGATGTCGCTCGATGGACTGAGATCCGATAAACAAATAAATATTTATTTCACATAGTTCTATGTAAACTATCTATAAACGTACTTGAACTGCTTCTACGAACGTACGTCCGTTGTTTTACTTTTGTCTGTTATATTTGAATATATTCACATAAACGTATGTGTGTTTTTGTATATGCACCGCTTCCACCAACAGACAGGGAAGACAGACAGGATAGAATGATATTTCTTTCCACTCTCAGAACTAATGAAAATGTTTGAATTTGATAATATTTTCGGTTGCATCATATGCTTATTTTAACTGTCATTGGCAATAAAATTATCGTTGACTATACTAATAAACAATTTGGCCTAACAGGGTGCAAAATATTTATTTTCCGTCTATAGACTATTGAAGATTATTGTTTTCTTATAACTGTCTTTTACTATGAAAATATTAAACGAACTAATGTGGATAAGGCGTAAAGAATAAGGTTGATAAAAATCAATAAGTACTGATCTACTAGCAAATTATATTATTCCCATATAAATTTTACTTGAACGTTGCTATTTCTACATATTTTTGAGAGAGCCTTAGTGATTTGCTGTGAAGTGTGTGATAGAGAACGATAGAAATATGAAGTAGAAGAGTAAGTGGTGAATTAAGAGAACTGAAGAGTGTAATAAGTGACTTACCGATGCAGAGATCTCATGGAGACTGGACATCAACATCGAGTGATTGTTCTCTGGATTTGCCATGCCTCCTTTTCTCTAAAACACACAAGTAACAATACTTATTCAGTGACGGTTAATCAAACACTGTTGAATCGCCAACATTATTTTTAGAAAATGTTTAAAATTAATTTAAAAATAAAGGTGTTAACAAAAAATAGTTTTTAATATGTATTTTTTGTATTATAAATATTTGATTTATAAATAAATTTTGGCTGAACTACACTGATGTTTGGACTAATATTAGTAACTAATTCTAAACCACAATATAACATATCAATACAATAAAATAGACAAGAATAATAAATACAGGTTTCATTTTAATATGCCCACCATGCTAACCCAAGAATTAGAAAAGCTAAGAGGTTGACAGTGCTGTATTAAGGTTTTTATAGGCTAAAGGAAGTGATTACAAAAAAGAAGAGGAATCGAAGTGATGACAAAAAAAAGAGTGGTAGGTGAAAAATGACATTTCAGGGTTTTATAGGTATTTAATAAGTGTAAGAAGCCAATAGAATATGAAAACTAACAGTTTCTTCCTAATCATTTTTATTCGTTAATTTGTGTATCTACTTAGTTTTTTTAAAAAGCCCAGCGATTCTTTCTGCGATTTGTTTTGTATCTGTCTTCTTTTATTGAAAAAAAAAAAAACAATTAATTAAGTATCGAAAAATATTCATATCAGTGGCGTGGCCTGACTTTCTGATGAAAAGATGCTGTGAAAACAAATGCATGTAGTCAAAAATATTCTCGCGAATGTCAAATATTTAAATAATTCTTTAATATTTAGTGGGGTAGCCCTTTGCTTGAATCACAGAAAAGCATCTTCGCATCGAATCTACTAAATTAGCACATATTTGTTGAGGGATAGTTTCCACTCTTGCTCTATAATTTTATTTATTTATTTATTTATTTATTTATTTATTTATTTATTTATTTATTTATTTATTTATTTATTTATTTATTTATTTATTTATTTATTTATTTATTTATTTATTTATTTATTTATTTATTTATTTATTTATTTATTTATTTATTTATTTATTTATTTATTTATTTATTTATTTACATTGAAGGGATTGTAAAACAGGTCAAGCCCACAAGTTATAACCACAATTTTACATAAAAATTTGTTTTTAACAGTTTCTTAAAAAACAGTATTTAAAATATAAATTTTACAGATTTTAATAAGTAAACAATTTGCAGGTATAAATTTTACATGTGATTAAGCATTTATATAACAGTTTATATGTTTTTTCCTAAATTGATTTTTTATTTTATGGAATGAATCAGTAAGGAAGTCAACATTTTCGCAGGTTAAGGCATTTCCAGAGTTAACTATTCTATTTAACGGAGAGTTTAACATATAAATAGTTCTAGAGTAGGGTATATAAAAGAGGGTGGTATTTTAAAATATTTGTCATTGTTAATAACTGTCTTTTTGCGAATTTTCCTATCTAACTGCTTCCAAAGGTGCTCGATTGGATTAAGATCCGGACTCTGAGATGGCCATTTCATTATCGGTACGTTTTTATGTAAAAACCAATTGTTTACCAAATTTTATGAATGCTTCAGATCATTGTCTTGTTAAAATAACCATCTTAGATGTATTTCTTCTTCTGCATATGGAAGCATCACACTCTCTAGAACAGGGGCGCTCATCGCGATCGACTGGTCGATCGCGAGAGGTTTTTAAGTCGATCGCGTACATATTTGTAAAATGTATTTTAAATATTTTTTTACAGTTATTGTAATTTAATAGTTATTAATTTAGTAACGAATATTAAATGTTAAACTATCTGATAGAATAATAGATGATAATTTAAGATTTAACATTTAATAGATATTATTTGGAATGAGGTAGATCTCATTCCAGTCTTGAAAATTATAGTCAGATATACATCTCAAAGCCAGAGCAACAGATAACAAGTTTTGGGCTTGTTTATCTGAAGAAAAATATCCATGTTTGAAACCAATAGCCCTTCAGTTAACAGCATTATTTGGGTTTAACTTTTTTGTGCGAGTCTGCGTTTTCCGAAATGAAAATAATTAAATCTAAATATCGTAATCGGCTCAGTGACGAACATCTTAATTCATGCTTGCGTCTGGCACTTTGTAATTATGTGCCGCTTTATGAAAAGTATGCAGATGACATGCAATGCCATTCATCAACATCAAAATAACATTAGTTGTTGTATCTTTGCAATTAATAAATATAACCATTTATGAACTTTGTACCAAGTCGATCGCTTGCCGCCTAATTATTTTATGGTCGATCGCCGATGGTTTAAGTCTGAGCGACCCTGCTCTAGAATATGTTTATACAGAGTGGGCCATGGGAATCTGACGATTTTTGAATGAACATTACACAATGATTTCTCAAGACAATTTTTTTTTATTAACATACATTAATAGTAAATTATATGACATTTTAATTTTTTAAAACTATATCAGTCATATGATGACCATTCTGCTCATAACATGTTTCAAGTCTGTTCATAAATTCTTGGTGAACGCGGTCCAGTAGAGCTTCGTCAATCGCCCGGACTTCTGCGCGAATGGCATCCTTTAGTTCATCCAATGTTCTGGGTTTGTTCTCGTAAACACAAACCTTTAGATAAACCCAGAGGAAGAAATCGCATGTTGTCAAATCTGGTGACCTCGGAGGCCAAGGCAGGTCCCCAAAACGTGATATTAGACATCCTGGTAACATTTGACGCAGAGACATCTATGCTCTTGCAGTGTAAGGGGTAGCCCCATCTTTTTGGAACCAAATTCTCTCTTGAGGAATGACAGGCCTTAGTCTGCGTAATTCGGGTATCAAAAAGTTATTGATCATCTGAACGTAACGGTCAGCGTTCACAGTAACTGTGTTGCCATCTTCCTCGAAGAAATATGGACCAATTATACAGTTGCATGAAACTGCACACCATACCGTCACTTTTGGACTTTACAGAGGCCGTTCATGCAGCTGCCGAGGGTTTTCAGAGGCGTAATAACGCGCAGTTTTGTCGATTAACAAATCCATTCAAATAGAAGTGAGCTTCGCCACTCATAAACAACACTGCATTTTCGTTTACTTCAAGCATCGCAAGCATAGCCAAACAAAAATCATTGCGTTGCGGATAGTCGTTTGGTTTCAGCTCCTGGACTAAAGTCAACTTGTATGGATGAAACTTCAGATCTTGTTTAACAATACGATGGACTGTGGAACGACTTACTTTTAAGGCTTGAGCATGTTTTCGTGCAGACGCCTTGAGCATTTTTGGAAAGCCTCCCTCACCCCTCCACATTTTCGGGGGTCCGTACCGTACGAGCGGGTTCAGGCGGTTTTTTATTCATGATGTTCCCGCTTGTGCGAAAGTCATTGACTCATTTGAGAATTGTGTTTCGGCTTGGGATGCTTCCACGACGCCCAACATTAAATTCAATTCGAAACGCTCTTTGCGCAGCTATTACTGATTTTTTACTATCACCGTTTTTGACAAACGCGTCATACACAAACACAGGATGTCTTACCGCCATGCTGTACACTAAACTGCACGAACTGACGGTTGGAATGGCACCTACCGCTTGCTTCTACCCCCCCCCCCTACCTGCAGAGTACTACCCGTTTCAAAAACGTCAGGTTCCCATGGCCCACCCTGTACTTAAATCGATCCATTATCCCATCGATTCTTATTATTGTACCAGTTCCAGATGAATAAAAACATCCCCAAACCATGATGTTGCTGCCACCATGTTTGACAGTGCGAGTCATAGGTCTTATTGTCGTATCTTGAACCCTTCGGACGCCTCACATACTCCTTTTCATCACTCCCGAACAAATTAAATTTGCTTTCATTATTCCAAATGACCGTTTTCTCTAGTAAAATTCAATCGAGCCGTTCTGATTTTCTTAGAAATAAGTGGCACTTTTACCGCTAGTTCCAAATACCCAATAGTCCCGTATTCTTTAGTGTCATTCTAATATGATAGTACGATTTCATAATGAAATATTAAAATTTTCTAAGATTTCTTCAGAAATGTGTCTTGATGTCTTTTTAGGATCACATGTTGAAATTCTATTAATAACATAACTCTACAAAAAAAAGGGTCATACCCAGACATGCGATACATGGTTTCCGAAGTATTTTTGCTCGCTGATCACGAATCTGTGGTCGGTTTGTCTCCATCAGGTCCTCAAACCTTGCTAAAGTCAAATCCGAAAATTTGATTAAAAAAATCTAAAAAAATTCATATGGGGGTTTTTGAGGTCGCTGATTACGAATCCAGTGTCCGTTTGACCTTATCAAGATAAGGTTAAAATCTGTTCAAGGTCAAATGGCAGAAACACCTCCAAAAATTCTAAAAAAAATTACGGACACACCTTAAAAACTATGATAGCTAAAGACCTGCGGTCGGAATTTTATAATCCTGAGGTCCTAAATAGCCTTAGATTTCATTTTTAAGAAAAAGGGATCAAGGTCAAATCCGAAAATTTGATTAAAAAAATCTAAAAAAATTCATATGGGGGTTTTTGAGGTCGCTGATTACGAATCCAGTGTCCGTATTTCAAATATTTAAACCGCAGGTATCTATCTTGTACCGTTTTCATGATAGAATTTTTTAAAATTTTGAAAAAATGAAATAAAAATCAAAATTTTTCAAAAATTTTTTTTTTTCTTAAAAATGAAATCTAAGGCTATTTAGGACCTCAGGATTATAAAATTCCGACCGTAGGTCTTTAGCTATCATAGTTTTTAAGGTGTGTCCGTAATTTCTTTTAGAATTTTTGGAGTTGTTTCGGCCATTTGTCCTTGAACAGATTTTGACCTTATCTTGATAAGGTCAAACGGACACTGGATTCGTAATCAGCGACCTCAAAAACCCCCATATGAATTTTTTTAGATTTTTTTAATCAAATTTTCGGATTTGACCTTAGCAGATTCGTGATCAGCGAGCAAAAATACTTCGGAAACCATGTATCGCATGTCTGGGTATGACCCTTTTTTTTTTTGTAGAGCTGTGTAATTTTATCTACTCTTGACGTGTGTTTTTTTTTTAGAATAATGAATAAGTTTTATAGTAAAATATTCAATTCTACAATCTCTACAATTGCATAGTAGAGCATGTTTGATAAGGTTTCCATCCTTTTTGGCCAGGCGCATTTTTAAGTTTCAATGTCAAATATTGAATATGTAGAAATAATTTATTCTAATTGTTGCAAAATCTTTCTCTTTTCTCGTGAATTATATGCAAATAACAAGAAAAAAAAATATCTATACTAATTTAATTTTTATTAGGAAAATAAAAATTTCCATACTTATGGCCACCACTGTACTTATGTACTTTTTTATTAGTAAATTAATATAATTTAGCAGAAAAAGAACTTGAAGCTGGCCCTTCTAGTGTTATAAAGAATACTCAAGGAAACTATGTCAAAAGTGGGCAGCAACGTATGGCTTAACAATATATTGTTTCCATGAAGTCAAGAAGGGATAAGCAAAACTCAAGCTATTAAATTAACATCAAAAGAGGTTGGTCTATTGGAGAAGTTGTTATGGCAAATAGTTAAAGAAATGAAGGATAAGGGATTCGTCTCTTCTTCACTCAAGAAACGAACATGTAAAGTTACATTTGACATATTGGAACAGCATAAAAATGCTCTACGTAAAAAAAAATCTTTATTAAATATTTATATAAGAAACTTTAGCCATGAAGATATGTTATTTGTGTTATTGTTTTATTTAAACCCTTTTACGCAAAGCTCTATTTTTGTTTATATTACTAATTTTAAAAAAATAATATTTTTTGAACCTAAGTGTATTTATTTATCTTGTTTTATTTCAATACTTTATCAACCAATTCCTTTTTATATTTAAAAAAAAAAATCACTGACTAACCCAGTAACTACGTCCATGCTCTAGTTGTAACTTATTTTTAATTTACCGCTATAATGTAATGTGTAATACGTACTCGATTCGCAGCGCTATCTACTCACTTCTTATTTGAAACAGACTATAGATATTTATAATTTCAATATCGTTGACGTCGAAACAAACATCCAAATACCACCGTACAATGTAGATATTAAAACAGAATACATTATCTTTGTTTCGTACCTTTTCACATGCTCTCACAGCCTCGCTGTAGAACCGTATACATTAAATCATTATAATGTGACTGTTCCGGATACAGTGAAACCCGACTCCGTTATTAATTGCAGTCTTATATTTCTCTATTCTCTCTACTACTATGCTATATAAAAACTATATTTAATGGTATAAGTTAATTAACGGATATAATACAGAATATAACATAAAAGTGAATTATGAATGACAAAATATGACAATAACTACGGAAAATTCCTAGAATTCCTTCATTTTACATTGTATTATAAATGATAGTTCCTTTAAAATTATACCGTTAGTAACATTTTAACATTTTTAACGATTATACCTAGTAGTATTGTGTGATCAAATTAATGTGTAGTTAGAGTAGGCCGTTATTTGTTTTACTAATGTCTTTGATTGAACTATTAAGGCTCGCGCACACTAGTGCTGGATCGGGCATCAGCGCATCGCATCGCAAAAATGTTGTAACTCACATTAGGGTCGTGCCGAGCCGCAACGCGTCTCTATACAACCCAAAGTTTTATAGCTCAGTAAAATTCTGATCGTCAAAGAATAGATAAAGAAATATATATGTAATTCACACAAGTCTATGTGCGCTACCATTAACGTATTTGAACTACTCGTACCAACGTATATCAGTAATTAAAACACAAAGTCATATTTTATACTCAATTTCCACGCGACTCGCATCATTTAATTTTGATAATTTCCTCGGTTGAACCATATGCTGTTTTTACGCATCACTGACCGACTAATTTCTCCTCAAGTATACTTTGTGTTCCCGACCGACACCTCTTGCTAATGTTTGTGTTTAAAATTGATAGTTTGAAGAGGAAATAGCAAACATAATATAAACTGTTTAAAAAGAAAAAGATTTGAAGAATTCCATACTATTTTTAAAGATTTGTTATAAACGAGTTTTTTTTTTCCCAATATTTGCTCCAGGTTCCTTCAAATACGTTCGCACAATTCCACTTGCCATTGTACACTGTGCTGTGGCGGGACGGGCCGCAGCGGGTTACAAACAAAAATTCGCCTGTCAGGTTGTCAGTCAATGCGTCCCGCTGCAGCCCAACGCGCCCTGTTGACTTATATAAAACGTATGTTAGCGATTTATTATAGTGCAATGCGTAGCGTTCCTTCCTAATGTGCGCGAGTCTTTAGTAGTGTTTTTATATATATATATATATATATATATATGGCCTTTGCTATATATCCAACCCAGTCGAACGACGGTGCGTGCTTTTTAAGTCTATACAGTTATTCTTAAGTGCGCCTTTTTATGTCTGTAGAGTTCTTTTGAGCCTCGTCATATTAGAGACTAGTAGAGCGAAATACACACGGCTGCATCTCAAATCCTGGAAATATACTGACACAGAAATTACACCAGGTCCAGTGCCCGTACAATGCGCAGTGATCCGAGTAGCACTGCGTTCTGCATCCGTAGATCAAAGAGGTGGCAGATGATCTGCATGCGGGAATGAACTCAATTTTCCTTTGGTTGGAGACTTTCATACCACCCAAAATACCATCTTTCAGGACTATAATAATGAGGAAAAGAGGTTCAAGTACCCCCTTTTCATCCTCTTTGAGAAAGATATTCGTCTCAACAGGACTTGAGAATTCGATCACAAAATAGCTTAGGTCTCGAAATCCAGGAGGGTTATATGAGGTTTAGTAGCTATTAATATCCTCGAGGTGGGCGAGGAGTAATTCCTATAAATGCAGCAAATGGTATTTTCCACCATCGATTCTATGTCAGCAAGAACGTACGGTTTAATCGGATCATAATAGGTAAATCTAAGATGACAGTAGGCCACGCGGAGAACAACATTATGTCAAGACACGTAACTCGACTTTGCGAGAGATGGACACGTAGACAGAATGAGCATAAAGGTTTTAAGATAGTGGTGGCATAATTTACAGAGCATGGACTCCGTCATTCGGAATAATTGTGCTCTGTACGCTTAAGTATTTATAACACCATCCTGACATGCAAACAAAATTGTTATTATTATTATTCAAGTTTGAGGATGCGAATGTTTAAATCACTTGTAAATAAAAATATTATACTTTCAAGTCGTATAATCAATATAATTTTATAACATTTTACGTAAACCGTAAAACATGTTAAAAATGTTTAAGTAATAGTTGTTTATTTTTAAAGATCTATCCCAAGTACCCAATAGAACATATGTTCTCATTTAAAAAATCAAAGTTTTCCTTGATACCCTGTACTTCCGTTGTTATGGAAAATTTCAATACTACTGTTCGATTCTTTGGGTAAATTCTTTTTTACATGCACAACACGGCATTCAGTGTGGCCCCGGAAGACTATTAAATCCAGCCCTGAGTGTAGATATTATTGCACGAAATCAATTTGCACTTGTTTTACTTGAGAAATAAGAAAGAAAAACTTGCTATATTATGGCAAAATGAGCGCTACCGACGAGATCAAAATCTCCCCCGAGTTATTAAAAATTCAAACAGTAGCCAGCGGATTGAAACTATTAAATAGCAATATCAGGTAATTTTAAAAGGATTCTAAGAATTGGACGATATATTAGAAACTGATGTTGTTTTAATGGAAGTTTCTAAAATTAAGGATTAGGTATA
This sequence comes from Liopterus haemorrhoidalis, assembly GCA_963971575.1. Taxonomy (NCBI): domain Eukaryota; kingdom Metazoa; phylum Arthropoda; class Insecta; order Coleoptera; family Dytiscidae; genus Liopterus; species Liopterus haemorrhoidalis. The sequence continues at coordinate 191,358,978 of OZ020611.1, forward strand.
AAAATATAACAAAAACTAACCAGAACAAATAATAAAATAGCTACAGATCAATCATATTAGCAATGGTTCCAAAGAAATAATAAAAAAAACCTCGTCAAAACATTATACTATACTAATCAGAAAAACTTAATAAGAAGAATAACTTAGATATATAAACTCACTCTGGAATGTCGGTAGTCGTGTTCTCTAGGGTCGCGGCCTCTCAGTGGGTCGCTTTCTCTCCTGTACACCAACTCATCGAATCTCACCCTGTCTTCCATAGCTATGATCTCCCTCAGTTCCGTCAATAACGTGTACTGTAACATAAAAATATTCACTTTGAACTTAAATTTTTTCATTATTGGACATATTTTGGTGCTATGGTTTCGTCAAAATCATGGAAACTGTTTGATGGGTCTCAGTTGGGACCCAGGTGGGATAAATGAATACGTTTTTTGATTTTTATGGATCGAAATACTTATATACATACGTACAAATTAGCCAAAATTATTTTATCAAGAAAATTTATACATTTTATAAATATTCCATTTCTTGCGAAAATTTTATTTACTTATTTATGCATCTCGACCTATCAAGAAACATAACTACAAAAATTAAATATAGCATATAATTTGTACTCTGCCTAACCATTTCAAAAATGAAATCCACAGTTTACCATCTCTACTTGTTTTCGAGAAAATAGAGATTTTCGAAAAAACATTTATTTATTTCTTTAGACGAACATTATATGACTATATTCACAAGGTATTGAGCATGTGGATATTTTACTCAATTATTGTAAAGATTTCATAAAGATGATCAATAAACAATTATAGTTATACCTAAAATACAGAAATTTAGACTCAATTAATTGGGAGAATCAAACCCGCGATCGACCAGGTTGGCGACACACAATAAAAGAGGCATCCAATCATTTTGAAATCAATCGCTTTGCGCAAGAAGAAGAGAAAATACGAAGAAGAAAATCCAAACAATACCAGCACAACCCTTTTCCTCAGGGAACTATATATCCTCATTGCAATAAAGACTTCCATGCCAAGATTGATCTCACCGGTCATTTAAGGGTTCACTAAATATAATATCAGTAAAGCAGAAAATTATCTTCGATACGAAGTTTTGCCATCTTCATCATCATCATTGAGCATATGAATATTTTACACAATTATTGTAAAGAGTTCATAAACATGATCAATAAACAATTATAATTGTGGCACAAATTATAGTGTTTGTATCCTGGGGTTTTTGATTTAGCACTTGCCATCCTCTGTTCGAATCAGTTCCAGTAAGAATTACAAAAAAATACAAAACACAACGTATTCAAAATATGGTTCCTAGCCACTTTGTACTGTCACAGATATTAAGAAAAATATTTGGATCCATCCAGGAAATTCATTTATGGCAGAAGCAGGACAACTTTAAACTGTGTGAAGCTTTAATTAAGTAAACAAGTCACCATATATAAAGATTAACCATCTAGGATGGTTTGAATACATTTAAAAAATGGGCGAGGCCAAAACTATGTAGCACATTCTGGAAGGTCAACCAATTGGGAAGTGCAAAGTTGGAAGAACGAACTTACGCTAGCAAGGCGCAGTGGAATAATCAAAGTCTTCGGAAAAAGGAACTTGCGGACGGTCATACAAAACTGAACAGAAGGACGACGTATTCCAAAGAAGGCCAAGACTCAACCCCGGGCTCTAGTACTAATGTTGATCGTTTTCTGCTGATCGAAATGAAATGACTACAGTTAATTATTCAAATTTAATTTTTATACGAAAAGGGTTGTATTCAAAAATTCGTTTATACTATCACGTGGTTGGTTAGATTGAAAGGCAACTCCTGGATTGAACAATACAAATTTATTAATTATATATCCAATTGACAATGTGATTGTATGAATTTGCTCATGGAATTGGGGAAGCCTTCGTTCCACCCTGTATTGGCCGGAATCGGCTTGGACCTATCTCCGAGGCGGGGGTTGCCCATCAGGGAGTCGAGGAGCCTAGAGACGCCTTCTCCCACTCACATGGTACTGCTTGCTTGGCTCACCAGATGTATGGGTATATGGCGTCGGTATCTCGGTCATCACCGTGTTGACTGGAACTTATAGAGGAGTTGGCTAGGTTCCTCTGCTCGGATTCCATGCGACATCCATGTGCATATACTTAATGATTGACCTAGTTCCAATATTCATGTGTCATGGCAAATATTTCCTTATTACGAAAATGCAGCGTATGCATTACGTAATCAGGTGACATATGTTAGACGCTGACAAATAGTTTTTTAATCAAACAGCTGAACGTCACAATGTCTAGGTGTCGCAATCCTGACCTAGAATTACCTTTGTGGCAATACGATTAAAATCCGATTAATCCATTTCTTCTTCAATAAATTATGTGCAAAACCATTACAGTAGATAACGATTTTAATTTTATCAATTTAAATCAATTTGATATTAATAGGGACGCCACTGAAGTTGGAGTTTTCATGCTGTTCCACATCCAGCAGTCCTTGAAAGTGGGGGTGATGCAGTTCGTATGATTTATGAAATGCAAATTTTCCCCGTCATTTAGCATCGACTGTTCAGATTGCCACAACTCGGGTTCTATACTTCCTACATTCAACTCCACAGTTCAACCAGTTGACTGCACATTCTCACAAAGTTTCTGTGGTGGGTATTGTTTATTTTGTTCACAACTTGGTTCTATGATGTTTTTGTACATGAAACTGTTGCATGTTAAGAGATTGGTGCATTAGATATTGTTGTGTTTCTTACAAGAATAAATTATAAGTACTTCATATGGAAGAAAATAGTGGTACAGAGATTTGGTTAGACTAGATAAAACAATGCAAATAAAATATAAAGTTATTTGAGAGAAAATTAACTTATATATTATATAACTTATATTATCGTGCAGTGTGTACAACACTTGAGGTACAAGTTTATACAGATATCTTCTTTATGAAAATACAAAATTTGTCCAGGGATTATTATATAAAACGCATTTAAATTAATGATTTCTTATATTTAATAATCAATGAATAATCGCTGGAGAGCTGTCGTAGGGGCTCAAGGAGGTTACATTGTACATAGAAATTTACAAATTAATTTAATTTGATTAGTTATTCAAATTATCTCTGTCTGTCTCAACGTCATTATGCTATAAAAGAAATAAAAGTTTTTCTTTAAAAAGAATGTCTTCTCTGCAGGCGAGTTAAGTTTAGCTTTCGTATTTACGGAAATAAATATGAACAATAAATATAAAAAAATATGAACTATTTGTTTTTGTGTTTTTTTTTAAATATCTTTAGACAGATCTTAATATCTGCACATTAGTCTAATGGTTTGATGCACCGTATAACGAATCAATTAGTTATAGTAAAATTAATGTGTGAATTTTTTTAAATTTTAGATAACCGTATTAATTAAATAACTAAAAGAAGCCAACGGAGACGATCCGAATACTCAATATGTTTTGTCCTATTTACATCAAAATCGATCATTTTTTGAAAATCATTTATCTATTAAATTTTTTTAAAAAATCATTAATGTATTTTATCAAAAATAAAGATCTTTCAAAAAACTTTTCGTACAAGAATTTCGAGCTTCAACTCATTATTATTATTATTTCTTCAGAGTTTGATAAGAGAGAAAGAGATAAAAAATTGATGTGAAGTTTGAATTCTGACACATTTCAGGATTTTGTAGGTATTTAGTAAGTGATTAGAAATTGTGGATACATATTAAAAATCATAAATTTCGATAATAGACCGGGAGCTCACACATTTTTGGTCTCCGATTTCATACAGCATGCCTTTTGGAGGAGAGAATATTTACCCTGTGACAACAAAAAAGGGATGGTACTAAACCCCTGCACGCTTTCCGGTCATAGGGAAAATTGCATATCCACTTGCACAAAATATTTGTGTTTTTCTCTGATTTTATATTGCTTGCCCTTTTGTCAAAAGAAAGTTAAAACAAATTTAAATTCTTTTAATTATAGGCATGTGATTCGGAGGGTCCCAAAGGGCTCAAACGGTCACGTGATCTTGTAATAAAAAAATATGATTTTCCGCGTTTTCATACAGCATGCCGATGAAAAGAAATAAAGTTTGGCATCCACATCTTAAGAATAGCTTACTATGCACTAAATTGACCTGTGTTTTACACGTAACTCTTATCATGAAATTCTTCCACGGTTTATTTTATATTTTTCATATATAAGGAACTTTAAGATCTTAAAAGATAAGTAGTAATTCATATTCAGTCTATCTTGTGTTATCACCAATTAAACGTAACCAACAAGGGCCGACCAAACAGTGGTGATGTAAGTACAGTTTAAAATTATATTTTTATATTTGCTCCAGATGTGTCTCACAACTTTAATGGAATTTATACAATTTCAGTAAAACTATTACGATCCGGAATTAACTAATTAATTTAATTATAGTGTTATGCTATTAATTATTCATTTATAATTTGTCGGTATACAGAGAGATAATCTCAGTCTCAATATTTCAATTTCATTGTTGTACTACGACAGATTATCGACTTGTGTATCATCTTACAGTATTTAAGGGATTCACGGTAAGTTCATCGAAAATCAATTCATCGAAAATCAATTTATCGAAAATCAATTCATCGAAAATCAATTCATCGAAAATCAATTCATCGAAAATCAATTCATCGAAAATCAATTCATCGAATGATCAATTCATCGAATCGTCAATTCATCGAAAAAAAAAGATTTTGTAAATATTTGAGAGGAATGCCGAGGGGATCGGAAAGCCAAAAAAGCAGTGGTCAATAAAAGTTGACAGACTACACTTATTAAATAACTATCATACTTGGTCTATTAATAATTTTTAAATTTTCCATTCAGAAAATACGCCAGGTAAAAGATACCTGTTGGATTATTTTGAAATCGAACAGGGCTCCTTAGATCAAAAAAACTAGAAGATGGGTAGCTCGCTTCGCTCGGCTTCTTCTAACCAAACCTTTACTAACCTAAGATAGTGTTTTGTCATTAAACTAGAAGATGGGTAGCTCGCTTCGCTCGGATTCTTCTAACCAAACCCTTACTAACCTAACCTAACCTAAGATAGTGTTTTGACATTAAACTAGAAGATGGGTAGCTCGCTTCGCTCGGCTTCTTCTAACAAAACCCTTACTAACCTAACCTAACCTAAAATAGTGCTTTGTCCTTAAACTAGAAGATGGGTAACTCGCTCCGCTCGGTTTTAGACTTTTACTAACTAAACCTAACCTAATTACCTTGTTTTTAGATGCATAGTACTTTATTCTTCCCCATATTAGCCCAATTAAAATGCGTATCATTTATTTTCGCTTTTTTTAAACCATATAAAAAATTTTATGCAATTATTTCTTAGTCTGTCTACTTTTATTGACCACTGCTTTTTTGACTTTCCGATCCCCTCGGCATTCCTCTCAAATATTTACAAAATATTTTTTTTTTTCGATGAATTGACGATTCGATGAATTGATCATTCAATGAATTGATCATTCGATGAATTGATTTTCGATGAACTCGTCGGTTACTTATTTAAGGTGTTTGCACACTTAACCTGACAATGCCAATACTGTTAGCAATTAGAATTTATATTATTTTATTCCTGTCAATAAATTAGTATTTAGAAATTATATTCTTTTATTCATACAAACCCCCCAAAACCAACCTAGACGCAACAATATCTTTCTTTTGATGCCATATAAGAAACAAAAAAAAAACTTTTTTCAACAAAACAAACAAATCTAAATTTTTCGAAATAATATTTGATCAAAAATTTCCGTTGAACTATTCTCGTTTCAATCATTGTACATTATTGAGAATTTTTTCAGATATTTACCCTTCTTAACAATGCACTTCGGACATATTCAAAGATTATGACTTGCTTAAACGACCGTTAACTTCAACACTTCTTTATTCTTCAAGAAGGTTTTACAGCGAATTTTGACTTAATGGTTAACTTTTATTTATTTTAAATTATTTTATTACACAATAAGGTAATTATTTATGTTTTTTACTACTTATTTACCATTCAAAATTGTATTTTTTACTTTTTTTGTTGCTTTTATAATGCTCGAAAGAGCGAAAGTGGTAAGCTGGAACTTCAGTAATGAGCATATTCTATATCTAACACCAATATTTTAATACTGATGAAATCGGTGGAAATCCAAGAAAAAAACATCTATTTTTATTCAAGTTTAAAAATGTTCATTTTCTGTTCCTATTAAATTTGTGAACTCCAGTATAAAAATAATCTTAGTAAATGTGTTTGTATGTACTAAAATTTAAAAAAATAAAATAAAAATCAAAGATTAAATTCACATTATTTGGAATTCACCTGTGAGAAAATCCTGAAAACGGGGGAATCACGTTCTTACACGTGATGGAAATGGCGAAGGGAGCAAAAAAATTTCAGGACCACTGCTCTAAGATCTTATAAACAGACCAATTCTGTAATACCCTTTTCACACTAGATCTTTAAGACCAGTGAACTTAAAGTTCACCGATGTTTAAGATCGGTATGCTTTCACACTTGATGTTTAAATCTCTGGTGCTGTCATCAGCTACAGTAATTTTGTCCTTAAGTTACCGTCATGAAATTACCAGTTTTGAACTGTCTGCGCAGACGCACATTTTGAATTATTATAAACAATTAAGGATATTTCATTTCATTCTACAATAAAGGCACTACAATAAAGAATATATTACACCGGTATTTACATGTAAGTTGATACATTTTATCTCAATTATTGTAGTTCTGTATTTTATTAAACACATTATTAAAATAAATAATTTTATTATAACAATAAGTATAAACTTCTTATAACGTCGATATAATACAGTATTCTTGTTTATGATAATATAAAATGTTGACAGCACAAATTCAAGGAGTATTTTTTTATAATAGAAATTAAGTTGGCAATGCGGGCGAAGTTTAAGACGCAGATCTCTGTCTTAAGCATCGGTCGTGTTTAGACGAGGCCGTACGGTTTCACATTAGCGTTTAAAGATACATTCACTTTAACATCCGATCTTAAAGATCTAGTGTGAAAAGGGTATTACTCAGTTACTATGAAAATACGAACTAAATTCGTCACTATGAGCGAGGTCAGTTACTACCATGAATGAAAGTCATTGTACTTTTTATAATATTTTATCTCGTAGTTATACGTTCCTACACAGTAATTTTTTACAGAATTGATCTGAAAGTATGTTCTATGGAGTGTTTATCGTAAAATATTTGAAGAGCACAAACTCATCTCACTAAAAAGAAAATAATGCATCAAATAAACAGTATTACGACGTCAACAATTTCATTAAAAAATTCCACAATATTTAGATAATGAGAAAATTTGACCTATTTTCAAAGCTAATTCATTGTCATTTAATTATTAACTTAACCTAATTTCAAAGTTCACACTACAATGAGAAAATGAGAGAACGAATCTCGATGAACAAGCGCTTGCAATTATGACAGGAACAACCAACCGTCACTGTCACAACAATGGATGAATAAATAATATATTCACTCCAACAGTGATCCCCAGTGGCTCGGTATGTAATTTGTGATATGGGCTCTATTCGTTTTACTTTATCATATTTTAACCTCCCTCTTCGTCGTTACCAATCGAAAAGTTAAATGACAAGCTGTAAAATATTGCTGGTTATTGGTGGAAAGCAATTTTCGATCCTAAATCTAATTTACATATTTTCGGGAAGTATCTGTACTATTAGTCTGTATACAATAATAAACAAAGAAAAGTATTTTACAGTATAAAGCATTTAGAAAATATATTGTTATAGTTTATTTACGTTAAACTTATAGTTACACAATAATTAGTAATCAAATCTAGGCAACAGAACAGAATCAGTACCCTGGGCATACTACGGTAAAAATGATCTGATCGTAGGGTCTTTTACAGATTAAAAATTGGCAATCGTATGCAATGTTGCATAATTGTTCTTCAGTTTTCATTAAATATACGAGGGCTATTATTTTAAAGTTCCGTTAGTTTGGCAATGGAAACACAGTTGCCATTGTTAAGCGACGCTTGCGCAGTATTGTTTACCAATATATCTGTCAGTACCTCCCAACCAGTTCGGCCATTACGTGCTGTAGTTTTGATGTGAGCGTTGTTTTATAATAGCTTCTACAGTCGAAGATCCTGCCGCATGCGACATTTGCTCTGTGATCCGTTTTCTGCAAGCAAAAGGCAACAATGCGGAAGAAAATCATCGAGAATTGTGTACTGTGTATGGGGAAAACATTATGAGTGACAGTACAGTACGAAAATGATGTAGGCGTTTTCGGGAGCCAACCGCTAATATATATATTTTTTCATGACTGATTTCTCATTAATGTAACGGCTGTGGCAATATATCTAACTAGCTGAAAACCCGTGCTTCGCTACAGTATATTGATGGTCTCATTAGCACTGGAGATACGAAGGGTTTCTCACGAATTTCATGTCTCTTTTTCATGGGACGCTCTATCTAATAATAAATACCAATTTACTCCGTAATGGATGAAATTTAAAAAAACTCTCAAACGCTTTCTAAATAGAAACCTATGTACCAAAATGAAGTGTTATAACTCAGGAAATACAAAGGTATTTATAATTCACCCCGAATGCATATTCACCCATTGAGGGGTTGATTAGGGCAAAATCATGAATTTCTCTTTTAAACATTTGTATGACTAACCTTTGTAACCAAAAACCAAATCGATATCTCATTGAGCCTAAGAGATATTGAGGCATCCCTAAATCAAATTTCACCCCATTCACCCCTAAAATTCGAATTTAGAAAAATCTCTTCTTATTCGTTTCTTACGTCATGGAGGGAATGTATGCTCCGAATTTCATGTCTTAATATTCATTGGATTTTCTATCGAATAAAAAATATCAATTTACCACTTTAGGAATGAAAATGTCAAAATATTTTTGAAAAGATTTTGAAAAAGTTGTTTTAAAAAAGGCACGTTTATTCCAAAAATGAATGTTGTAACACAACAAACAGGAAAAACTACGGGTACTATAATTCAACCCATTTGGAACGGATTGGTACGAAATAATGATTTTTTTAAAATTATTGTATGTCAAAGGAATATTCTATCGAATAAAAAATATCCATTTACCCCTTTAAGGGTGAATTTTAAAAAACTATCAAAACATTTCGAGACATTTTAAAAAGACACCTATTTGCCAAAAAGAAATGTTATAACTCAACAAACACATAAAATACGACGGGATATATAATTCACCCCGAATATAAATTCACCCCTTTACGGGTTTTTTAGGATATAATCTTGAAATAAGTTTTTCGATATTTGCATAGGTAATCTTTGTAAGCAAAAACCAAGTCGATATGTTATTGATCCTAAGAGATATTAAGGAATCCTTGAAATCACTCCTCCTCTTTTCACCCTTTAGGGGTGAAATTTAAAAAAACTGACAAAACCATTTCGAAATATTTTAAAAAGACACCTATGTGTCAAATCGTAATGTTGTAACTGAACGAACACAGCAAAAACGACAGGATGTATAATTCACCCCGATTGTAAATTTACCCCTTTAGGCATTGATCAGGACAAAATCCTGAAATAAGTTTTTCGGCATTTGCATGGGTAGTCTTTGGAAGCAAAAACCAATTCAGTAACCCAGTTTTAAGAGACATAAAAGAATCCTCAAAACCACAATTCACCCCTTTTCGCCCTTTAGGGGTGAAATTTAAAAAAACTGTCAAAACCATTTTAAAATATATTAAAAAGACACCTATGTGCCAAAAAGAAATGTTGCAACTAAACAAACACAGGAAATACGACGGGATGTATAATTCAACCGAATTGTAGAATCCTCCCATTAGGGGTTGATTAGGATAAAATCCTTAAATTGGTTTTTCAGCATTTGCATGGATAGTCTTTGTAAATAGAAACCAAGTCGATATCTTATTGAACCTAGGAGATATTAAGGAATCCTTGAAAATACAATTCACCCCTTTTCATCCTTTACGGGTAAAATTTAAAAAAACTGTCAAAACCATTTCGAGATATTTTAAAAAGACATCTATGTTCCAAAAAGGAATGTTGCAACTTAACAAACACAGGACATACGACGGGATGTATAATTCACCCCGATTGTAGATCCACCTCTTTAGGGGTTGATTAGGACAAAATCCTGAAATAAGATTTTCGGTATTTGTATGAGTAATCTTTGTAAGTAAAAAGCAAAGCGATAACTTATTGGTCCTAAGAGATGTTAAGGATTCCTTGAAATCACAATTCACCCCTTTTCACCCTTTAGGGTTGAAATTTTAAAAAACTGTCAATACTTTTATGAGATATTTTAAAGACACCTATTTGCCAAAAAATAATGTTGCAACTAAACGAACACAGGAAATACAACGGCATGTATAATCCACCCCGATTGTAGGTTCGCCTCTTTAGGGGTTGATTCGGGCAAAATTCCGAAATTAGATTTTCGACATTTGTATGGGTAGTATTTGTAAGCAAAAACTAAGTCGATATCCCATCGGCCCTAAGAGATATTAAGGAATTCGTGAATTCACATTTCACCTCTTTTCATCCCTTAGGAGTGGAATTTCGAAAAATCTCTTCTTTGTGGGTGCTTCCGTCATGAAGGGAATATACTCTCCGAATTTCAAGTTTCTAGGCCCAGGGGTTCGGGCTGGGCGGTGATGAGTGAGTCAGTCAGTCAGTCAGGACACTGCCTTGGTCTCCACATGGTCTCCGCAGTAGTAGTTTTCAATCTGAAAATGCCATTTAATTACACGTACTTCTTTAATCGTGAAGCCCGATTCTGTGCTTCGTCGCCGTCGTTATAGTTGTCGTAGACTCATATTGTTCTCCAACTACTGGTCGGCAGTAAATAAGAGGCGTAACATACAACATGCAAATGCTTGTTAAATTTTGGCATTCCTCAGTGATTCAGACTATTACCTTCTTAAAAGTAATTAAATTACCTATGTAAAGAAATACATTTTTTCTCAATCCGACCTGAATATTACTTTCAATATTCTTATGTGGCCCGCCTTTCAAAAATGTTGGGGACTATTGGTTTTAAAACACATCTTTTCGCTTTTTCTTGTTCACAGTCTTTTATCCTCCACGGTTCGGATATGTAACTATTGGGAATATAAGGGAGTGGACAAATCTAAATTTTTGTATTATTCGTGATTGTCTTGTCTAACCCAATTTTTACGTTCAGCATTTTGTGATTGCCATTGTTTTTCTTGCAAGATGTATATATATATATATATATATATATATATATATATATATATATATATATATATATATATATATATATATATATATATATATAGTTGGATTGTTGTTCTTGACGAAAAATGTAGGAGGAAATAAAAATTCTTGATTACTCGTCAAAAGTTTATTATAAAATATTAAGAGACGTTTCGACTGGTAAATCCAGTCATCCTCAGTCTATAAATAAAAATTACAATTGTAAAATACAAAAAAATACAAAAAATAGTAAAACAAGAAAAGTATTTTTTAACAAAACAAAAATAAGTAAGATTGAAAATTGATAAATTAGTGTAAATTGAAAATAATTTAAACATATTAATTGAAAATTATCAAAATGGCGTGAGGCGCCATTTTGTGAAACTAAATTTATTACAGAGATTTAAGAAAATACAAACATTAATCAAAATTAAGCAAATAATTATAAAAAGTTATATAAAATAAGTGTTCTTAACTAGACAGCTTCTTACCTAGAGTACGTTGTCAATATTTTAAAATAAGTATATTCTTATAAAAAAATATACGGAAATGAAATTGAAAAATCCATCCCAAACACATACAGAGTAGACAGGCAGTGTAGAACAGGACGGCTCGAGATTGTCTGGTCGTTTGTGATATTACTCATAGACACCTAGACGTCACAATATATTAAGTAGGTGAACGTAATATGACAAGTAGATAAGCGCACAGCTGATTTTAAGGCAAAAGTTTAAAATATGATTTATTTAAACCAATCGTGTCAGTTTTTTTATTAACACATTTATCTTTAGCTGTGTGTATGCACAACATCTCCGATATCATTCTTTTGTGAAAATGGGCTTCTTTATCTAAGATCTTGACATTTTCAAAGTCAAAAATATGACCAGTAGTGTTAGAATGAACCGCTAATGCTGTACAATTAGGTTTGACCCTAACGTCGCTTTTGTGTTGGCATATACGTTTTTTTAATATTTGTTGAGTAGTCTCTATATAAGTTTTACTGCATTCTCCGCATGGTATTTCATATACAACATTAGAATTTTCAAGACTAGGGATGTTAGATTTAAGTTCGGAAAAATTACGATTATTGTTGTTATCAGAGCTGAAGGCTAAATTAACGTCAAATTTCTTGAAAATGTTTTTATAATTAACAAACTCAGTGTTATGATACGGAAAACTAATGTACTGGTTGTTGTTTACATTTATATTATCAGGATTGCTGTTAAAAGCTGACCATGTTCTTTTTCTGATACATCTCACAATGAGATGGGTGGGGTAATTATTGGCAATAAAGGCTTTTTTAATGTTTTTTAGGTATCAGATCTAAAATTAGGATGGGCTAACTTGATGGCTCTATCTATAGTGTTATTCAGGGCGTTAATTTTCAATGATAAGGGGTGGTTTGATAAGTAGTTAAGGTATCTCCAACTATGAGTATTTTTTTGATACCAATTAGTAACTATTAGATTGTCATCCGATCTTCTCAAAGAAACATCCATAAATGCAATACTATTATTCTCTTCTTTCTCACAAGTGAAATTTAGACGTGGATGGAAAGTGTTGAAAACCTCAAGCAACGTGTTGAGTGAGTTTTTATGATAAATTAAAATGATATCGTCTACATATCTGTAATAGATAACTGGGGTTTCTGGTAATTTATTTAAACAATTGGATTCGACTTCTTCCATTACTAAATTTGCAACAACGCTAGAAATGGTAGTTTCTTCCAAGAGTTCGGTTGAGGAATCTGTAGTACCCGGATTCCATTGTTAAGTAGTTGGATTGTTGTTCTTGACGAAAAATGTAGGAGGAAATAAAAATTCTTGATTACTCGTCAAAAGTTTATTATAAAATATTCTAATGTTGTATATGAAATACCATGCGGAGAATGCAGTAAAACTTATATAGGGACTACTCAACAAATATTAAAAAAACGTATATGCCAACACAAAAGCGACGTTAGGGTCAAACCTAATTGTACAGCATTAGCGGTTCATTCTAACACTACTGGTCATATTTTTGACTTTGAAAATGTCAAGATCTTAGATAAAGAAGCCCATTTTCACAAAAGAATGATATCGGAGATGTTGTGCATACACACAGCTAAAGATAAATGTGTTAATAAAAAAACTGACACGATTGGTTTAAATAAATCATATTTTAAACTTTTGCCTTAAAATCAGCTGTGCGCTTATCTACTTGTCATATTACGTTCACCTACTTAATATATTGTGACGTCTAGGTGTCTATGAGTAATATCACAAACGACCAGACAATCTCGAGCCGTCCTGTTCTACACTGCCTGTCTACTCTGTATGTGTTTGGGATGGATTTTTCAATTTCATTTCCGTATATTTTTTTATAAGAATGTACTTATTTTAAATTATTGACAACGTACTCTAGGTAAGAAGCTGTCTAGTTAAGAACACTTATTTTATATAACTTTTTATAATTATTTGCTTAATTTTGATTAATGTTTGTATTTTCTTAAATCTCTGTAATAAATTTAGTTTCACAAAATGGCGCCTCACGCCATTTTGATAATTTTCAATTAATATGTTTAAATTATTTTCAATTTACACTAATTTATCAATTTTCAATCTTACTTATTTTTGTTTTGTTAAAAAATACTTTTCTTGTTTTACTATTTTTTGTATTTTTTTGTATTTTACAATTGTAATTTTTATTTATAGACTGAGGATGACTGGATTTACCAGTCGAAACGTCTCTTAATATTTTATAATAAACTTTTGACGAGTAATCAAGAATTTTTATTTCCTCCTTATATATATATATATATATATATATAAATATACCAGATCTACAAGTATGAAATGCGGATTTAAAAAAAAAATAAAACACATTAAACTCAAAAGAACAGTAAAAGTTTATTTATTCAAAGTATGCTCCATTAGAAGTTATACATTTTCCCCATCTTTCAGGCAATTTGTGAATACCTCGCCAGTAGAACTCTTTCCCTTTCCCCGCAAACCATTCATCTAGCCATTCTTTCACATTTTCATATGAACAAAAGTGCTGCTCGGCAAGTGCGTGACCCATCGATGCGAACAAGTGGTAATCTGAAGGGGCCAAGTCTGGAGAGTAAGCGGCATGGGGTAGCACTTCCCACTTGAGTGCCTCCAATGTGTTGCAAACTGCTTTTGCCTTATGTGATGCAGCGTTATCGTGAAGAAAGATGACCTTGTGCTGTCTTCTTTCGTATTCTGGTCGTTTTATGAGCAGCGAATGGTTCAATTCGATCAGTTGTTGTTGGTAGCGTTGGGTATTAACTGTTTCACCAGGTTTTAACAATTCATAATAGACCACACACTTTTGGTCCCACCAAATACAGAGCATTGTCTTTTTGCCATAACGATTCGGTCTTGCAGTTGTTGTGGATGGTGAACCTGGGTTCACCCATGATTTTTTTCGTTTGGGATTTTCAAAATAAATCCATTTTTCATCGCCAGTAATGATACAATGCAAAAAAGACTTTCTTTTGTATCGTGCAAGCAAAATTTCACAAGTGTTTTTGCGTTTTTCCATCTGCCTCTCATTCAATGCATGGGGAACCCATCTGCCGACTTTCTGGATTTTACCCATCTCTCGTAGGCGATTGGAAACAGCTTGTTGACTAACGCCGAACTGCTCTGCTAGTTGTTTTTGTGATTGACTATCGTCTTTCTGTAGCAATGTTTCCAATTTTGTATCTTCATATTTTTTTGGAGGTTTTCCATGTTCTTTGTCTGTAAGATCAAAGTCACCACTTTTGAAACGCCGAAACCATCGTTCACACGTATCTTGCGATGGAGCATATTCACCATAAGCTTCTCGAAGCAGTCGGTATGATTCAGCAGCAGGTTTTTTCAAATGAAAACAAAACAGTAGTACTGTCCGCGAATGCTCTTTATTTGGCACAAAATTTGACATTTTTAACACAGTAAAACAAAACTATATGATCACTTTTCAAATTATAACCTATACGCATTTGACACTTAATGATAACTTAACAAAACGCCATATGTGTTGAAACTTTGAACTATACACTATGTTTGCGCGGCAAGTTTGAAAAAAATCCGCATTTCATACTTGTAGACCTGGTATATATATATGTTGCACACGTCCGTGTAGCGGGCTTTAGAAAATATTATTATTGATTTTTAAGGTATAAAAAGAATGTACAATAAAATGAGAAGCACGATTTGATTGTGTTGACTATTACGTCAGTGACGCTATTATCATAATGATAATATCTTCAAAATCTGTAATGGAAGTGTAACTGCAGTGAAAATCAATGGCAATGGGGTCTTTAACGTGATGCGACAATTCTATAAATATAGTTACATCAATCATCTTGAAATAGTGGAGGCGTCCTTTATAGATAGAAATATTTCTAAATATATCTTTTGATTGACAGTCAGAATCATATTTAGATTCATCAATTACTGTTGGGTCTAACAATATATGTATAAAAATAATGATGAGGTGGTCAGAGTAAACAATGCAACCTTGGAAAAATTCATTCAGGTATTCAGAAATAAGAAAACAATGTCCTTTATCTATAATTATGTGGAAATATATATTATGTGGAAAATTCTAGATGGATGGAAAGATGGAGTATCAGTCAGTGGTAGAAGATTTAAAAATCTGAGATACGCAGAAGACACTCTTATTATTGCAGCAAATGTTGCAAATTGAAGGTAATAATGATCAACTTCGAAACAAAATATAACCAAAGACATTATTGTCGATCGTTCAATAACCAGCCAAATTCTTACTCTCGCTCGACAGTGGTTCATCAAAGTAACTGCCTAGATGAAATATATATATATGAGTCATTCTTTTTCATCGAGAGACCCCATGCTGTCCAAAAATATATTAGTCTATGAAAGGTCTACCAGGGCTCATTCGATGCTTATTGTAGTCTAGTTTCGAAATCCGAGTGGCTCTTTTACGGAAACATCGTAACTTATCAAATATGGCCACCAATCCCACGTGACCTCTACCTTTTCTTCGATAAATCGATTATAAAGTCAACACAATCGAGTCAATTTGGGTGTCAAACCCCTGAAAATGTTACCTAAAGGTAGTTGAGGCGGCTGTTAATGAATCCAGGGTCAAATTTAGAAAATTCAATATGGTGGATGCAATATGGCGGCCGAAACCACGTGCCAAGTGAAGATTTTTTAAAAAATGATTTGATTTCAATATAATATAATGCCTGGGGGTTTATGGGGTCACTGATGATGAATTCAGGGTGCAATTCAGAAAATTAAATATGGCGGATCCAATAAAGCTGATTCAATATGGCGGCCAAAACCACTTGATGAAAAGAGATTTTGAAAAAATCACTTGATTTTGTCCTTATTTAATACCTGGAGGTTTATGGGGTTTCTAATGATAAATCCAGGGTTCATGTGAGAAAATTCAATATGGCGGCCAAAATCACTTGACAATCGGAGTATTTAAAAAATCACTTGACTTCAAACTAATTTGGTACCTAAGGGTTTATGAGATCGTTCATGATAAGTCCAGGATCGAACCCTGTATTTTCTCAAAGTTTTTTCAGAAATCTTCCCTTACTAAGTTAAATAGAGTCGATACAGAAAAATTAAATTAAACAATCCACCTAAACACAACTAGAATTTCTGTGTCCGTAACGCTGTTTCTAAATCTAACATCAATTTTTTTTATAATTTTTATTTTTTTTAATTTTTTTTCTTTTTTTTTATTTTTTTTAATTTGTTGAACTATAAAAATTTGACTATTAACTATTTTGACTTATATTTACACTATTCAAACTATAATTTCTCAAATTTTTTCCAGAAATCTTTATCCCTTAATAAATTAAAGAGTCGTTAAAGAAAAATTAAATTTCTAAAAATTTATTCGATTTAATTTTCTGAATTGCACCCTGAATTCATCATCAGTGACCCCATAAACCCCCAGCCATTATATTATATTGAAATCAAATCATTTTTTAAAAAATCTTCACTTGGCACGTGGTTTCGGCCGTCATATTGCATCCGCCATATTGAATTTTCTAATTTTGACCCTGGATTCATTAACAGCCGCCTCAACTACCTTTAGGTAACATTTTCAGGGGTTTGACACCCAAATTGACTCGATTGTGTTGACTTTATAATCGATTTATCGAAGAAAAGGTAGAGGTCACGTGGGATTGGTGGCCATATTTGATAAGTTACGATGTTTCCGTAAAAGAGCCACTCGGATTTCGAAACTAGACTACAATAAGCATCAAATGAGCCCTGGTAGACCTTTCATAGACTAATATATTTTTGGACAGCATGGGGTCTCTCGATGAAAAAGAATGACTCATATATATATATATATATATATATATATATATATATATATATATATATATATATATAAATATATATATGTAATATATATATATATATATATATATATATATATATATATATATATATATATATATATATATATATATATATATATATATAGTTGGATTGTTGCTCTTGACGAAAAATGTAGGAGGAAATAAAAATTCTTGAATACTCGTCAAAAGTTTATTATAAAATATTAAGAGACGTTTCGACTGGTAAATCCAGTCATCCTCAGTCTAGAGTATGTTGTCAATATTTAAAAAAAAAGTATATTCTTATAAAAAAATATACGGAAATGAAAATGAAAAAACCATCCCAAACACATACAGAGTAGACATGGCAGTGTAGAACAGGACGGCTCGAGATTGTCTGGTCGTTTTTGTATATATGTATGTATGTATGTATATGTATGTAGCCGTCCTGTTCTGCACTGCCATAGTGCAGAACAGGACGGCTCGAGATTGTCTGGTCGTTTGTGATATTACTCATAGACACCTAGACGTCACAATATATGATTATTATATAAAAAAACTGACACGATTGGTTTAAATAAATCATATTTTAAACTTTTGCCTTAAAATCAGCTGTGCGCTTATTAACTTGTCATATTACGTTCACCTACTTAATATATTGTGACGTCTAGGTGTCTATGAGTAATATCACAAACGACCAGACAATCTCGAGCCGTCCTGTTCTGCACTGCCATGTCTACTCTGAATGTGTTTGGGATGGTTTTGTCATTTTCATTTCCGTATATTTTTTTTTTTTATAAGAATATACTTCTGCAAAATATTGACAACGTACTCTAGGTAAGAAGCTGTCTAGTTAAGAACACTTATTTTATATAACTTTTTATAATTATTTGCTTAATTTTGATTAATGTTTGTATTTTCTTAAAACTCTGTTATAAATTTAGTTTCACAAAATGGCGCCTCACGCCATTTTGATAATTTTCAATTAATTTTCAATTAATATGTTTAAATTATTTTATTTATACTAATTTATCAATTTTCAATTTTAATTATTTTTGTTTTGTTAAAAAATACTTTCCTTTTTTACGATTTTTGTATTTTACAATTGTAATTTTTATTTATAGACTGAGGATGACTGGATTTACCAGTCGAAACGTCTCTTAATATTTTATAAATAAACTTTTGACGAGTATTCAAGAATTTTTATTTCCTTATATATATATATATATATATATATATATATATATATATATATATATATATATATATATATATATATATATATATATATATATATATATATATATACATCTTGCAAGAAAAACAATAGCAATCACAAAATGCTGAACGTAAAAATTGGGTTAGACAAGGCAATCACGAATAATACAAAAATTTAGATTTGTCCACTCCCTTATATTCCCAATAGTTACATATCCGAACCATGGAGAGTAAAAGACTGTGAACAAAAAAAAAAAAAAACGAAAAGATGTGTTTTAAAACCAATAGTCTCCAAGGTTTTTGAAAGGGGGGCCACATAAGAATATTGAAAGTAATATGCAGGTCGGATTGAGAAATCAAAATGTATTTCTTTACATAGGTAATTCAATTACTTTTAAGAAGGTAATAGTCTGAATCACTGAGGAACCCCAAAATTTAATAAGCATTTGCATGTTGTATGTTACGCCTCTTACCTACTGCCGACCAGTTGTTGGAGAACAATATGAGTCTACGACAACTATAACGACGGCGACGAAGCACAGAATCGGGCTTCACGATTACGAAGTACGTGTAATTAAATAGGCATTTTCAGATTGAAAACTACCACTGCGGAGACCATGTGGAGACCAAGAAAAATTGTCACAATGAGTTTAGAGTAATTTATTTCTCATATCGAATCTCGCAATGACATTTTTCTTGTAACCAGTATTTGCATCGTATTATTATCAATTATTAAATCAGTTACTAATCAGTTACTCACAACAGTGACTTCCTTGACATCCACTTTGGTTGCTTCCTCTGGTCTCCTTAAAACTGGTCTTCTAAAGATCTGGTCTCACAAGAAACTTTAACCTAAGTACGAAATGTAACATTTCGGAGTTTTCATTTAGTTGACCTCCTTCTCTTTTTCACGACAACGAATAACAAATAATGAAACACATTTGTAGTTATAATTTGTTATGAATGATATTATATAGACATTTTATATTCGACGTTTAACTTGTGGCATAAAGCGTTGCTAACCATCGTCAGGTAATCACGCAGTCAGTTGACGACATTGTCAAATGTTCACCAATGTCATGACGAAAAACAATTGACTGTGTACTTAGCAATGCTTGCAGCAACACTTGATGACATGAGGCATAGTGTTAACTACATTGTCAGGTTTAACAACGCTTTATGCAACTAGGCTTTAGTGATTTAGTTTTTATTTTATCAAAGCCTACTCGGGCCGGCTGAATTCAATTGGCAGAGCGAAACAGACCACCGAGCCGTGGTTTGTTGCCTCCTCCTGCCTTAGTCAGCTCGTTGGACACACGTTTAAGTTTTGAAAAAACTATCTATAATATAATACGCCAACGTGTGTCCTTGCGTAGGGGCGTGTGCGTGTCTGTCGCCTAAAATCTAAAACAATTGAAGCGAGATTCTGAAATGTAACGAAATATTCCGAAGCTTACCGAAGTATATATTGACATATAACGCGTAATAATAATAGTTCTTAATTAATATGTTCACATAAAAATAATATAAATTAATATTATTAATAGCAAAAAAATAATTATTTTAAAAAATATTTGGTTTTGATGAAAGTAGGTAACAAAAATGTTTTTTCTTTATTATTATTTTTTTATTTCTACGATTAACGTTTTAAATTATCTAACGTCTTAAATTTTCAAAAATGTAAATGTAATGCATTGAGTAAAACTCGCCTTGGCAAAAATTATAATTTTATTTAAAAAAATTGTCATTTCATTTGACATATGTCATAAAGATAAATGATATCATAGTTATAATGATCATAACCGACAAATCTGAAGTAGTTTTTACAGTGTAAAGAATATTTTGAAATGAAAAATTTACATTTAAAAGTCAGTACTACACTATAAAAGTAACCAAAATAACCAGATCTGGTTAGGTTAGATTAGGTTAGGCGTTTTTTCGTGTCCGTATTTTTATATTTAATAAGTAATTGGGAAATTTATTTTAATAAATATATTTTAAATTTAACGTCTCAAATCATTTTTAGTTTTAGCATTATAGAGGTAATGCACTGAGTGAAAATGAATCGTTTTCCCATCTTAAAAAGTTAATGAATAAATAATTCGGAATAATACTCATTATTTGTCCAGTTTTTAATAATGGGCGAAGAGTTGATTCAATTTGAATTGGATGAAGTTAGGCGTATGGCTAGAGAAAGAATCTGAGGTGTCGAGCAAGTTCCACATTAAGGTAATGATTTGTTTGCCAACACAGTTGGACCCGTTGCCAACGTTGCACAGGTACATAATAAATCGACTAACCACAGGAATTCACTAACTCTTCCGTCATACATGTATTCAGAAGGGAAAACGGTATGGGAAGAAGCATGCAAGAGAAAGTAGATAGACTTCAACCAAGTGACAAATATCTCAAACACTGGTTCGACCAAATGAAGCTACAAATTGGTCACACACTACAGAAAATTATACATCTATCTCGAGATCTTGAAGCGTGTACTTCAAAAATAAAAACCTCCATCGATTACATAAATTTCCATGACACCAATAAAATTTTCGTATTGCGGATAAAATTTATCTAATATTTTTAAATAATATTTCCTACCTTTTCGGGCGTATTTAGCATTTCCAGTACTACCTGGACGAAAGCTTCCACGGACATATGTCTAGCCGTGTACTCGTCCATGTAGTAACAGAAAGAGGTGAACTCGCTCCTCGCCAGCACCACACGGGCTTTTTCTTCCACCATCTGGAGCGCTGCGTTCCATTTACTGCACACACAACATACAAAATTACAATAAAATAATTTTATGAAGATATATCAACAAATCAAATGGAAGATTGAAAAAAAGGATAAAATATCGTTTAGACGAAAATTAAGTAACAATATTTATTCTTCTTCTTAGTACCGTACTTAAATGAAGCATTGGGCACTATTAAGAAGTGAAAATACTGGTGGCGGCGCTGTGCTCCAAGGCAATGTGGCTGTCGTCTCTAGTACTCAGTTGTCAATATGCTAATAGCGAACAGGTTAATTTAAGCACAGTACAGTTTATTTTATGAAAATGCGAGTAAATATTTGCGTAATTATTTAATTTTTAAGCGCTACACATGTATCGGGGCGTATAACAGAAGGTGGGCATCAAATTATAGTATTTAAAGTTTAGTTTCAGTAGATTTATTAAAGTGTAATTTGTAATTGAGCAGGTGTTAAATGTCAGGTACGTAATTTTATGTGGCACATCTGAGTGTCGGTCATCTGAATTACCAATATATGGATTCTGTTTGCAAACAAGTGCATTATGTTCAGTGCCACATGAAATAATATTAGTTTTAGTAGGACAGGAACAACTAAAAGTTAAATATGCACCTTACAGGTGCAAGCATATTAGTTCAGTTTTGTTCTTCTGCGACAAATGTAATGAACAAACTCGCATAGTATCAGTTACTTTTTAACTCAAAATATATTCCCATGCCTTCCTCCTGTCTATAACCAAATATTTTCCCAATCTGGACTTAATATTATCTTTCCCTCCATTTTTCTAAGAAAAAAAAAAACTAAGATGCCTATCTTTGTCCTGTCTTGAATGACAGCCAAAAACACTACAATTTGTTCTACTTTATAGTTTTTCACAACTTCTATCGACATTCTAACAAAAATTGAACACTAGAAAATATGTAATAAGTTCAAACATTACTAGAGCCCCTAGTACAATATTTGACCATCAGACTGCGTATTCGAGCGTGTCAGTACTCAATAAGATAATTTGTAAACATAGTTTAGTTCTGGATTGCTAGTCTTGAGGCCTTCTTTCTTCACAATACCTTGCCCCTTTCAATGTGCTGAGTTTCTGTTCACTATTTCTGCAATAATTTCTATCCGCAATTTTCCATTTCTTGGTTTAGATTTTCTTTATCATTCGTCATCATCTTCTCCTTTACTTAGTGGATTAAACTACAGTATTTGTTTTGTCAAGATGTCATGTAGCTTTCTTAAACTATGTTGTATCCATCTGCAATTTCTGTACGTTATTGTTCTTTCGATTTGTTCCTATGTAATTATGCTCCTTAATTCCTCGTTTGATATTCATCTTAGCCAATGTTAAAATATTTTCAATACAATTAATAACAAATGTTTGCAATATACTTCTGTATTTTGTCCTAAATTGCTCCATATCCTCTGTCATCGCTTCCTACGGCCTTTAGTCATCCACCGGGTAGTTCTCAAATTACTGCACGAGAAAAATATGCATTTTATGGCAATGAAACATTCAGTAATTTTTCATATCTCAGGTGCTTCTGGAAAACTTAATTTAGCTAAAAAGAGTTTTAGCACCAAGGCACCAAGTCAGGTGAAATCGCCGAGTGCGGGAGAACTTCCTAGCTCAAGTTAAAAATAGTTTGCATCAGTAGTAAAAGCAGTGGTTTAGCACCGTAGTACCGCTATATGACCTTTCGGCTCCAGTGAATGGTATTTTCTATTCTATTTTATAGATCTCGGAAATAATAGGACGCTCAGTTTTATCATAAATGTTGATGGCTATACGGGGTTTATCCATTACTGTCTGAATTGTTTTATATAATCTATTTTTTGACACCGAAAACAATTTCACACCAATAATTCCTTCTTACATTTTCAGGCATGCAATTAATTGTATATGTCGATCCGGCTGGTAATACTTTTAAGTGATACTCATTTTCCACGCTTCTGAATATTTATATATATATCTCATGCAATCATCACAAAATTGTGGCTTGATCAACTCCCAGCTGTTCTGCGCGTAAGCGAGAGTCACTATAGAAGTTGCGTAAGCTCGATACATTGTACTTAAAATCACCACGCACTAACCGAAAAATTGTTATTAAATCACCACGCAACCGTTCCAGAGTTATCAGTTTAAGCACAGAAAATCTTGTTTCGTATGGCATGTTTCTTAATTTACGACAGAGTTTGGTGCACGGCACTGAACATTTTCCATGAGGTTATCTCTGCACAGACAAGGAGACCACACGGCAATAGCGAACTCCAAGTGCGGCCGAACATAGTCACGTACAGCTTACGAA
Organism: Liopterus haemorrhoidalis; assembly: GCA_963971575.1. Lineage (NCBI taxonomy): Eukaryota > Metazoa > Arthropoda > Insecta > Coleoptera > Dytiscidae > Liopterus > Liopterus haemorrhoidalis. Next base: position 191,382,888 of record OZ020611.1, read on the forward strand.
GTAAATTCGGTGACGGATGGCAGAAGGACTTTTGCGATTTTAAGAAAATTTGGAGAAAATTTGCAGTCTTAACTGCTTTAGCCACTTGACAGGATCACTGCAGTTTGGATGTGACGACTACTACTCCCAAGTCAGTTTGTTCAGCAACTTCCTTTATCGCTGCACCGTTCATAGTATACTGACGTTTCAGGTTATTGTATGCGATGTGCAGTACGGTTGTTTTATAGAAGTTGAGAGGAAGGAGCCAAGTTTTTGTCCATTCAAATACGGCGTTAATATCGCTTTGAATGATAAAATAATTATTTAATGGATTTCGCAAGAATTTGGTGTCATCCGCAAAATACATTTCCAGCATAGGCGCCCGCAAGGGGGGCAAATATGGGTCAGTTGCCCCCCCTGGATTTCGGAACCAATTACCAATTCGTAAATTAGAAAAAAAAATAAAATATATATATTTAAATATAAAATTCATAAAAAAAAACAACTTTATAAAAATTGATGTGAAGTGTGAATATTCACACATTTCAGGGTTTTGCAGGTATATAATAAGTGAAGGCGGTATGCTGAGTGTGTAGGACAAATTTTACTTTGTAGTAATCACGGCAAAATGAACGATATTTTTAAAATAATTTATCGTCTGTTAATCATATAATAAGACTGGTTATTAAATTTACGCTCTTAAAAATTAAATACAACATTTGTCAAAATATAACTAGAATTTTGACAAAATAATTTCAACATAATAAAATTGCAAAAAAAAAAAACAGAAAAAATAAAATTCACTCCGTACTCGAACTCGAAACCCTTCGTTTTCCATCGAATTTTAGCTTGCGGCGCCAGTGTTCTAACCCATTACGCTATCGCACGCCTTACGTGTGAGTGTCTTACATTGGTATAACTTTTGTACTTTGTGAACCAAAAACCACAAAAAATGCGTTATTTTCCGAAAACATAATCTGATCAAAAATTCCTGTTGTACTATTTCGGTTCACACCAATATACATTACCTAGAATTTTTTTAGATTTTATGTTTAAACCATCTGGGCTACAGTGTGTGGGACAAAATTTTTTTTGCACAATTTTGGCAAATATCGCATCAAAATAATTTATTTTGCAAAAATAAAAATTTGATCGTTAATCCACGTACTAAGGGCTTTCATTTGATACCCTACTCAGAATTTAACAAAAATATTTTTGTTTTCGATGAGCAGATATTTGTTTATATTTTTAGGGGGGTATGTTTTTTAGATGTTTTAGTATTTTTCCTATGTGCGGGTCAAAGAGTTGTATAAGCATGCCAAATTTCAACTCTCTAGGTTTAGCCGTTTGGCTACAATTTTTACCGAACAGATAGACAGATATCCAGACAGACAGACAGACAGACAGACAGACAGACAGACAGACAGACAGACAGACAGACAGACAGACAGACAGACAGACAGACAGACAGACAGACAGACGACAAAATGACGGTATAAGGGTTTTTTGGTCATACCTACAAAACCCTAAAAATGGTAGGTACATAGGTATGTATTTATCAAGTAGATTCGGGAGAGCTCGCAGGAGGTTGCAATTCCTTCACTCACATTGATACTTGGACTGTATTGTATTTATATGAATTAAAAAATACACTAATACTATATTTTCTATAAATTGAAACCATATATTTAAGATATGTTAAGTTATAAATTTTGTTCGATTGCAAATAAATGTAAGAAATAAAATGTTTAATCAGTTCCATTTGTTGTTTTATTGTTCGCATAATATGTATATTTGTACTACAATAAAAAAAAAAAACGATAAAACGATATTGAATTATTATATAAAATATAAAATACACAAAAGAAAAAACTATTGTTTATTATTATATTTTTGCTTCAGCAACTTTGGCTATTAGCCAGAATAGTTCTTATTTACTAAATCGATGATTTTTAACTATATAGAGAACACATTTTTAACTAGAAAATAAATGTTTATTCTCAGCGGTGATCGTTCCCAGACCCTTACCTCTCCCTTGCCCCCCTCTAGAATAATTTCTGCGGGCGCCTATGAACTCCAGGACTGAATATGCTGTAAAAGGACCACTACAAATATCAGGAATAATAAAAGTCCCAACACCAAACCCTGTGATACCCTGTGATAAGTTACAGACCAGCTTTAAAACATTGAAACCGATATTTGTAAATATTGTGATACATAATATCTTCACTAAGACAGAACAAAATGGTTGACATCCTTTATCGTCCATTTTGCTTTGGGAGAACTCGTAACGAAGGTAATGTTTAATATATAGCTATACGTCGCTCATCTTGTTCATTATTATCTAACGAGGTTATATTTATCATGCTATCATGATATATAAACTTACATAAGCTTCGATGCAAACACTTCAAAAACGCACAATTTTAAATAATTATAACAGACCGCTGAAAAAAAGGTTAAAAATTTTACACACACCTAAAACATAAAATTAATCTGTTTCGAAAATATTGTTTAAATTTAGAATTCAAAATTCTAGAACAAATGAAGGGGAATGAATGAGATTTAAATAGATCTAATATAAAATCCACTGAATGAATTACAGTAATGAATTCATGAAATGAAAATATGAATAAAGTGAAGTTATGTCCGTGTGGCATTTGGCCAACGTCAGATATTAACCTTATTTCTACAACTTGTGGCTCTTTTCTGGCATGGGTAACCATGAATCAGTCCTGTTTTTATTGTCCTTACAATTTGTTGCTTTCCACAACATAGCTCTGAATGCAACGAAAGATTTCTTTGATTTACAACTCTGCAAGATAATAAATTTTAAGATTCTAACTTTGAAAGATAGATCTTAGTACTTATGTTGATAGAACTAGTTACTTTTTGTAACTATAATATTTCTTTGTAAAAACAACCGAAAGTAGCTGTCCGTTTTAGTTTTCTAACTAATTGTATGTATATATAAGATAAATTATGTTTGTTTACTAAGAACTTCTGCTGGCGACCGGTTTTTGACTGGAAAATTGTTACTGTTTTTAGCCGCTATGAATAGAAGACATTGTCTGTAATGAGTGTTCACCCACGACCGATTGTTATGCAGATGCGGCCAAAGAAGCGCAACGTGTTCTTTATTCCTGGTGGTCAGTGGCGTAACAATAGGGTGGCAAGACTGGCAAAATGCCAGGGGCCCCCGGCCAAAACGGACCCCTACAGTGCAAACGTGTTTTTGAAACCGTTCAACAAGTTTATATTTCTTTTGGACATAACATTAAAAGGTGGAATATCTTATCAAGTTATATTTCTGTTGCACAAGATGAGTCTTCAGTTAAAGAGCCTATGACGTTAAAAAAATGTAATCAAACAAGATGGGCAGGATGCTACGATGCTATTTTTACTTCAAAAGTCCGGTTTGTTGAAGTTGAGGACTTAAAAACGCAACTCCATAACGTAGCAAAAAATGAGCCATAAGCCCCGAGTCTTCTAAAACTCGCCAAAGGAAAGTGAAACGACATTTCGATGAAAGTTGCGAAGATGAACATCTGCAAGACCCCGAAAGTTTGTTCCGAATTTTAGCGTGTATTGGACCTTATCATAAATCAGTTGAGATTTCGCTTCTTTGGAATGAATTAAACAGTTTCCAATTGCAGTGTTTTACATCCTGCATACTTGAAAATTTTAAATGACTCATAGTTATTGGACAGGACTACAGAGTTTGTAGATTTATATAAAAAAATATATCCGTTACATTTGAAAAGAATTTCTCAGCTTTCGGTCAAATGGCAGACACGATATCGAAAAATTGATTTTTATAAAGGAACTCGCAGATTTATTAATTATAAAGAAATATTATTTGTGTCGTCAAGCTTTCCTTAAGTATTTACTGCTTTAATGTTATTTTTGACAATCTCCGTTTCTACCGCTCAGTGGCGTATGCAGGGGGGGATGAGGGGATCACACTAAAAGTATCTATGATAAAAACAACGACAAGCTTAATGCTTTGAAGGCCCCAGTCTAAAAATCATCACATGCTGGTGGTCAAGCTGCCAGCTGTTAAAATAAAACAAATGTAAACAGAGAGAGCGCGCGGCCTGTCTGGTGGAATAGCTCTTTTATATTTGAACTGTGCTCCCTCCTCAGTAGATGATATACAAACATTTTTGGATATTTCCCAGTGGCATAAGATGAGTTTTTTAAAAGCATTAACAAAAATAATCAATAAATAGAATAGAATAGAATAGAATAAATAGAATCATAAAAAAAATCTCAAAACTATCTGCTGGATAATACATTTCTGTAACTCTAATTTTATTCGAAAATAGATAAATAATCATGTAAAAACATGTCCATGGCTCATACGTACCTTTCGTTTCAATGGAAACCGGTCTATAAATTTGAACATATTTCTGATGTATTTGTGTAACATCTCTCAAAGCTGAAATAATATCGAGACCTGAAAGGCTAATAGGAGTAACTACCAAACTAAAAAAAAAAAAATTAAGCAAACTGCATTTTAAAATTTTACACATTTTTTGCACATTCAGTGGCGGTGCTAGCGGGAGTGGCTTGCTCTATCCCAAATATTACTCTGGCCCCCAGCTCCCCCCCCCCCTCCAGACTTGTGCGGAGAAAAATGTGGTGTGTGTTTAATTTGCTGATCACTTGTATTATAGAGGTGAGGACCTTTTTTTTGCTTATCATTTGTATTTTTGAGGTGAGGACCTTTTTTGTTTTAGGTTATTACTTATATTTTCACACTTGTCCATTAAGACATCATAAAGGATGATGTGATCTCAAATGATCCTCAAATATTTCCTGTTCCCCCATATTTTCCTAAAATATTTTCTGGCCCCTCCAGATTTTAAGAGCCAGCGCCACCACTGGGAACATTCCTGCCAAAATTCGCAAGCCACTATTTAATACAAATTCATTTAAATGAAAAATAAAACATTGCAATTTTATCCTTGTTCCTTTTAATGGACAACTTTTTGTTATTTTGCAAGATCTATAAGCAAGAACGAACAAAAAAGAGACAAATCCAAGTGAGGACAAAAAAGACGGATCCAGTGACAAAAAAAGGAAGAAGGATCTAATGTAGTGCACCCTCTGCGTTCCCTATGGATGGCTATAATCCAGTGGTTCCCAAACTTTTTGGTTCTCGGCGCTCTTAATGTATCAGAATTTTTCTGCGGCGCCCCAAGTCAAAACATTGGTCTAACTCAAGATTATTAAAGTAAAGGTTGTCTCGTAACTTGTAGTGAAGGGGGTAATTAGTAAAGCTACGCGTCATCTGTATGCTAACGGGGCGTCAGTATTTGTTTATCGTATATGTCAGGGGTCGGCAACCTTTTTGTCAATAAGGGCGCAATATAAATTCAAATGTTATTGAGGGCGCATAAAAACGTAAAATATGTAAACACTCGTGGTTCGCAAAGTCGTCTAATCTAGCTCTGATCGCTCAAGTCGAATCACCAATAGATGCGATGTGGATATTGGGCTCAATATGTGTGTGTCTCGATAGCGACGGCGCATAGGTAAAAATCTCACTAAGGGCGCCGTTTTGCCGACCTCTGGTATATGTCATACATGTGAAGTTTGATTTTTGTCTATAAATATAAAAATATCGTTTAATTTTTTGATTTTCTACTTGTTTTAATGTCTTTTTTCTTTGAAAGGAATGTTTCTTTGTTCTAAATAAATTTTCTTACATTCATTTTTGACGTGAAGTGAAATATTTCAATATTTTAGTTTTAGGGTGTTCTCCACAACTACCCTGATATTCATCAAATTGAAAAAAATGCATAGAACAAATAAGATTTGTTTTCTTATAAACAATTTTTATTGTATAGTTTTTTCTGTCAAGATAGTTCTGTTTATAAATGAAATATTTTCAGTTTTTTAGTACCAGTTTTAACCCAGAAACACCCCTTAAGAAAGAAAATTTTGAGATATCATGCCTATATTTGATCCTGGTTCTACTCTATTGTACCAAATTTCGTTGAAATGCGTCCAGCCGTGTTTAAAATCAGATATAACCTTATTATAGCAATTTGTTTTTCTATTTTTATTTAAATATTCCTAAAATTATATTTGTATTCGATTTTATTGTTATTTATTAACTATAATACAAATATCAATTTTATATAAATCAATATAAAATTTCCTGAGGTTTTTATTTATAATTTATTCAGTAGAACTGTCTTGAAATAAATTTCTATTATGAAAATTGTCAATAAAAATATTTAAAAACGTACAACATCTATAATAATTCTGTATGCTAGTTTAAACTACGCATACATGAGACGTATTCCCGCTCACGCTCTGATTGGTCAGAAGTTACGAGACAACCTTTACTTTAATAATCTTGGGTCTAACTAACGTAGTTGGAGGAATATTGGAATATATTCGGGGCGGCCCACAGTTTGGGAATCGTTGCTCTAATCATTACTGACAATTTTATTAACAGTCACCTAACCTCTATATTTCAATGATTTATTATGACCATTACATTTTGAATTACGTCGCGTAGAAATAAATATTTTTTCTTTCAAACATTTGGTTCTAAAGTTTTATAATTTTTTGTATATTTGAGTCAAAACACACTAAGTCCATGCAAAGTTTTAAGCTGTAGGTCCAGCTCAAACGGTTAAGAGGAGCTAACTGGAATATTAATTTTTGTAAGTTGTCTTGAGCTCTCCTTTTCAGATTAGAAAAGGGCTTTTGCTGAACAAAATGATCAAAAGCTTCAATCAAACGGTAAAAGATACTAGAATTCAAAATCTAGTTCCGCTCAAATCAAAGAAACAGGTTATATTTGAATTATTTTTCCGTAATGCATAAAATAAATACGATTACATTCAATTTGTACTTCGAGTTTATGTGTACAATATGAACCATGAACGATATTTTCAATTAAAAATCACTGAAAACCATTTATTCCACGCCATAAAATAACTAAAATGACCATCTGTTCCACACCACTAAACATTACATTTCACAGAATGTGAATAATATGACAGAATGACAAACAGTGAGAGAGTGCGCCAGTAGCGAGCTACACAGTACACAAAGCGCGACTATCCGTGATGAGCGTCATTATGGAACATCATCTCACCAAACATTTATGAGGTGCTCATGTTCACTCACTAAAAACATTGTTTAATGTCGCTTTTATTGACTTTTGAGTACCTTGTTGCCATCATAATTAACTGACATTATAAACAGCTTTTTAAATATTGAGATGTTTAAACGTCACATGTAAAGGGCATAATATTTGCTTGGTGAGTATTCTCTTCTTCTAAAAGTTTCCATCAGTTTTGGTTTCAATGAATTATCCTTGCTAACATTACATGCTTGACTGCTGCTCGAAATAATCCTGTGATAGTCAAAGTGTGGTAGTCTTGTGGTAGTAAGTCAGGTTCTGAGATCTTTCAACTACGAGATTCATCTCCTTCGAAAACCTTTTTTCCAGCTACCTATTGTTGTCGTGAAATAAAATGACGTTCCAGCTTTCTTGTACAGTAAGTGATCTTTTCTGTACTATTTCGTCGGCCGAATGATGCCAAATAACAGGACCGTCTTATGAATTGTACGGGCCCTAGGCCATAGGTATTTAACGGGCCTTCCAGGAGAAGTCAAGTCAAATTAAGAAAAAATGTTGCAATTTAAGCGATTACAATGACTTTGAGACCAATTTTTTAACCATGGTTATTCATTACCACTATATTTAATTTTACTAAAATTATTGGTTGATGCTAAATTAACGAAGATTTTTTTTTTTTGAATTTTTATTTTGAGTTGAAAAATGACGCTTGTTTCAGGTAATAATTATAAAATATTCTCCTGTTTTTAGGTGAAAAAAATGCGTGTCGAAAATCATATACCTGTTCGTCATGGATGGAAAGTGGCACAGTTATTTCGCGATCTCAACGAGCTTTTCGGCAAAGGAACAATCCGTCAAAAACAAGTTGAAAGATGATTCCACAAGTTCAAGTCGGGTGACACAAGTCTTAAGGGTGATGAAGGAAGAGGACGGCCATTGAATTTCGACGATCAGGCACTTTTGTCAGCCGTGGAAGAGGACAATAGCATGACAACCGGATACTGGCCGAATACTTCAATGTCGACCAATCCAAGATAGTTCGTCGCCTAAAAAAGCTTGAAAAAGTGTGTAAATTAGTTGAATGGGTGCCTCGAGATATCTCCGACAAAAACAAAGCCAATCGAGTTCGAATTTTCACCGAATTGCTGAAGAGAAACGAGCAATCGTCATTTTTGAAGAATCTTGTCACTGGTGATCGTGGTTGCTCTTCGAAAACGTCAAAATAAAGAAAGTTTGTGTATCTCCGAGTGAAACACCGAAAGGAATAGCAAAAAGTGTCCACAGTAAGAAGGCAATGTGGTGAGTATGGTGGGATAGAAGCGGCATCATCCATTGCGAGATCATTGCAAACGGCATTTGCTTTTGGTGGAATGAAGATGATGAGCGTCAACAGAATCGGATTCCGTACAAAAACGGCAAACGGCAAACGGCAATTCAATATCAGCAGCGACGTCTATTTGGCTCAGCTTTATCGTCTCCATACTACAGCAATAGATCGTTTCTATACAGCAATTTTTTTGTTGAATAAACATACATACAAAAAAAAAAAAAAAAAAAAACATAGTTAATTTTGCATCAACCCAATACATTTTACATACATAAATTCTATAATGCAGAACAGGAATTCGTCTGAAATATGAATTTTTTGGTATATTTATAATGTTAATGTTATTCATTTTGTTATTTTTTTTTTAACTTTACAAAATAAAATTAAGACCGGCGACCGGGCTCCTTGTACAATCGAGCCCTAGGCCCATAGCCTTGTTGGCCTAGGTGAAAAAGCGGCACTGCCAAGTAACGACTATAGAGTTGAACAGTAACTGTTTACATATATCCTAAATTAAAACTGCACATCCTTGATGTCACACCAGATTCATAGGATGGCATTTTGAGCATGTTTGGGTTTAACATTGATGTTGATTGTTAGCCGGGGTCTACTCATAGTTATATATCTTTACTATTGTTGTGCATAATTCATGTTTAGTATCTGCCAGCAATTTTTCACAAAAAATCTTGCCATACCCACTTTCAGAGCATCTGAAGTTTCCCATCTCATGCAATTGTCTCGAAGCTAGTCCCTAATCAACTCCCAGTTATTCAGCAAGATCCTTTTACACTGTGATGGGTTTTTATTTAAAAATGCTTATAAATCATTGCTTTTAATTCTGCAATCCAGAACATGGTCGGTCATTGCCATTAACTAATGGTAAAATTAATTACTTTAAAACATCAAAATCAATATTTGTAAAACTGTGAGACACATCTTCACTCGTACCGAATGCAGTGTAAAATATACGGCTTTTCGTCGCTTATTGTGTACAATATTCATTTATGAGATTGTACTATTAAATCATGACATGTATTGCTTCATAAATCTCAATGATCACCCTTCAAAAACATAAAAAGACGGAAACCCATTTGAATTTGAAATAATTGGACTACGCATAAACACAAGAGTAAACATAGCACATACCTAATACAAGTATTAAATATCTAGTATAAAAAGAATTGAGATCAAAAATATTAAAAAGATATACAAATATTGTACCTGGGGCTGGCTCCTGTGTCCCAGTGATCTCGATCATACGCTGTGCAAGAATGTGGAACTTTTCCCACATCTCTAACTAACAGGGACATTCTCTTGTGATACTTCAATTGGCTGACTGCTTCGTCGTGCGTTACATCCAGAAATGACTGTCCATTCACCTCCAAAATCTGGTCACCCACCTTCATATAACACAAGCAAAAATTACTTACTAGTCAAAAATAAAATAAAGTGTATTTTTTAGAGTAAAGAAAGTTTAATTCATATTCAAATAATTAATTTTAAACTTAAGTGATTCGATACATAAAAATATTTATATGTATCTATAAAATACAACTTTCAATACAAATTAAAATAAAAAGATCAACAAAATATCAAACTGCCAACCACCCTTGTGGCTGCAAGCTATTAAATAATATTTCAAAGATTCAAAGATTTCAAAGATATTTATTCTCGTCGGCTATAGTCGCTGGCAACAATTTTTCTAAGTGTTCGTACCCTAAGCTAATAAGATGTTACATGATTGTCGATAATATTGAAATTTTACTCATAAAGCACACTTCGTCCTCAGTAGTTATGTAACTACTGAGGAAAAAACAGAATTGCCGCTTCTGAACTATTGCCAACATAAAATTGATACAATATCAAATTATTCATTCGCACAGAGTGACTGTTAGGTGAGATTCGATCCCTGAACTGACTACTCAATATTCGGGGACAAAAATGTCAAAGTGGTGTGCGGGATTTGAACCTGCGCCCCTTTACTTCGCCATTTCTATGTGTCTTACCATATAGTCACGGCAAGTTTATTCAATTCCAATTTAAATGTTTAAATTAAAGTATTGAGTGATTAGTTTACTAATTTGGAGTTAAAGACAAAATAATTAAATTTATTTACCATGAGACCAGCTCTGTCGGCAACCGAGTCTTTATCTACACCAGTGATGAAGATGCCGAGGTTATATTCCACACCTCCTCGGATCATGAGCCCCAGGCTTTGACCTGGTTCAATGCATAAGTCCACCTAAACAAAAAACACACACATTTCAAAAAACCTACAAAAGGAGGGCTATAAAGAACATTCAGAAAAGTTGAACTAAATAAGGTTATTGAGAGAGCAGTGCTATATTGGCTTTCTTTATTAGACATTGCCACATTATAGCCAAAGCAGCTTCTAGCCCTTTATTGCCACCCAACTGTTGTATGTCACACTAAACAATATCCATCATTATCATCTTGTACGTAGATCGAATCAGCTTTTTTTACCCAGCGGAGTTCTTAAAATTAGGAAAGAATAGAAAGACTCTGTTATTGTTTCGCGGTAACTTTCAGACAATTACAAAATTTGTTCATAGCAAGTCAATCGTGTTTGTAGATAACAAACAAAACTTCTAGTCAGAACATGCGCGTTGTAATTTTTGTTGAATTTAATTAACAAACTGAATTCTCGCACTTAAATTTACTACACCGTGGTTACATTCCGATCAGTCAGCAAAAATTTAGCATTCACGGTGGCAAGAATATCTAATACATCTCCAGTTGGGCATGCGAATTAAATTTTTTCATGAACTTATTTCCTAACTGTTCGTATCTTATTAGACAATTCTTCCACAAACAAAGCTATTGCTTGTTATACCTACTAGTTGGTATATATTTCAGTTATGTATGTTAATCTGTCCATGCTGAAGATGGACTAGTAAGCTAAAATACGTATTAATACAATACAGATATATATATATATTTGACACTATAACCAATTTTTTTATTATTTCCTTGTTCCAAATGTTTCGACGAGTGCCTACAACTAATTAAATTAATATTTTAAAAATTAGTTTCTTAGTCGTTCTTCTGTTATCTATTATAGTATACTTGACCTATTCATAGTAGTGTTCCTACTGATAATTTTGACTATATTTGGTTCTTAATATATCCTGTATGGGTGATTCGCCACCCATATTCTTCATTAATTGGTCCAAGTATACGATGGAGTATTTTCCTTTCGAAGGTGCCAAGTAGTGTACAGTAAGATAGGTCTTATTAGATATTTAAAATCGAGAAATTTAAGTTTTCTACTTAAGGTTTTGATCTAAAAAGTTTTTAAAGATTAAAGATATTTGTATTACGAAGACTTACACACCTTCTTATTAAGTTTTATAAGAAACCAAAATTGCTATATTCGATACTCAGCGCAATAGTTTTTTTTTTATTTAGGACAAAGTACGAAACTTATAATATAAAAGACTTTCGATGAATATTCTACACTTGGTATCATTAAATGATACATCTAACGTTATAATGCCCAACCGATTGCATTCATAATATCGTTTATATAAGTTTTAAAGCCAGACACCATTTTTTTTTTTTTTTTTTTTCAAGAGATTCTGTGATGTTATTTAGTTTATTTGATGAGGTAATTTGAGAAAGATCAAGCGAGGCCACCTAGATCTTTCTCTTTGCTGTGCATTGTAGTGTAATTTTTGAGTACTGCCAGCTGCCACGGGCCATTCTATATAGTATCCATATTGTATAAAAAATTTATTCGTGTTAAACCATGATTTTCTTTCAAGCAAACCACCCACGTGACAGAATATTTATTTATATTATTATGATTACTTTGCCCATGGTTTTCTTTCTTCATTTATAAGTAGATTCCCTAAAACCACCTAGCCAAGACTTTCATAAGTCTGGCAATTAAAATAATTAAAGCATGAGTAATTTTCTAAAGCCCGAACTATTTTTATAATTGCATAAGACCATTTTCTATTGTCAAATAAGTGAATTTTACCGTTTATTATAAATATATGTGTTTTCTATTCTTTTAGTTTCAGTTGATGTCAAGTAGTTAGTTCAAATATTAAAACACAGAGTTGTTAGCAACTCATTGTCTTCTTTTAAATTATACTACAGTATTAAAAAGGTGGCAAAACTTGAATAACTTCAGAACCTCAATATTTTTGAGATTATCTGTCGAAATTATTGAAATCGTTCTTGTATGTCCAAAATATTAGTAATCCGTAGATACGTAATCGAACAAGGTGAAGTTAGAAAGGTTAGAAGAAAACAGGACTAGTTGTAGGAGGTGCTTAAGTCGGGAAATTGTAAGTAGGATCCAGGCACACATTTGCATATGAACGTCAATATTGCTGCAGTAAAAAATATACGTTTGTTATTATTTCAATTACAGTACGCTAGGGACTTAGAAGACCTTATTGCGCTTAGGTAGCCCAATATTTTAGTAGAGCAGGAATTTAACAAGACCTTAATTTAGAAACTAGACTAGGATTTCGATACTGTAATAAATATGAACATTTTGGACTAAATATCACACCCACAACGAAAGTTTAGGTAAAGAGAAGAAAAGAAAGTAAAGTTTGTGGTATCAAAGTATGTCTAAAGAAAACAAAAAGAGAATCTTCAAAATCACTGCTAAGAATATTGTAACAACAGTGAAGTTCATTCATTGAAAATGAAGTCCGTAAAATGCTCAACGTGACAGAAATAGACTTTTTCTATAGGAGAACAGCGGATATCAACAAGATAAAAAGTGAGGAACGAAAGAATTCCCGAAATTAAGGGTTTTTATACCATTATTCATTGGTGTACAACAGACCACCCACGGGCCGTTTCTAGCCCGAGTAATATTTTAAAACTACCAGCACAAAATTTCTGCCCTGCCACGCCCTGATTTTTTGATTTTTTACTACCAATTCTTAAGTGATATTTGAAATTTCTACTATCTTTATCATTACTAATTTGAGATTTTTTGAACTTCTACTACCAATTTTCAAGTGATTTTCTGAACGTCTACTCTTTTGTCGTCAAGTGACTTTTGAATATGTGGCCCCCTGTCCAAAGTTATCAGGACTGTGGAACATATTTAGCATTAAATATGTAAATAAATAACACATCACTGCTATAGTTGAAGACATGAGAACATATCAATTTAGATGGTATGGTCATATGCAATAAACAGGAAATGTAAGCTTACAAAAACAAATTTTATCATGGACACCAAGATGAGGGAGAACAAAAAAAAATTGATGTGAAGTGTGAATATTCACACATTTCAGGGTTTCGCAGGTATATAATAAGTGAAGGCGGTATGCTGAGTGTGTAGGACAAATTTTACTTTGTAGTAATCACGACAAAAAAACGATATTTTTAAAATAATGTATAGTCTGTTAATCATATAATAAGATAATTATTAAATTTACGCTCTTAAAAATTAAATATAACATTTGTCAAAATATAACTAGAATTTTGACAAAATAATTTCAACATAATAAAAATGTAAAAAAAAAAAAACAGAAAAAATAAACTTCACTCCGTACTCGAACTCGAAACCCTTCGTTTGCCAGCGAGTTTTAGCAGTGCTCTAACCAATAACGCCATCGTACGCCTTGCATGTGAGTGTCTTACATTGGTATAACTTCTGTACTTTGTGAACCAAAAACCACAAAAAATGCGTTATTTTCCGAAAACATAATCTGATCAAAAATTCCTGTTGTACTATTTCGGTTCACACCAATATACATTACTTAGAATTTTTTTAGATTTTTAGTTTAAACCAGCTGGGCTACAGGGTGTGGCACAATTTTGGCAAAAATCGCATCAAAATAATTTATTTCGCAAAAATAAAAATGTGATCGTTAATCCACGTACTAAAACAGTAAGGGCTTTCATTAGATACCCTACTCATAATTTAAAAAAAATATTTTTGTTTTCGATGAGCACATATTTGTTTATATTTTTAGGGTGGTATGTTTTTTAGATGTTTTAGTAATAAGCATGCCAAATTTCAACTCTCTAGGTCTAGCCGTTTGGCTACAATTTTTACCGAACAGACAGACAGACAGACAGACAGGCAGACAGACAGACAGACAGACAGACAGACAGACAGACAGACAGACAGACAGACAGACAGACAGACAGACAGACAGACAGACAGACAGACAGACAGACAGACAGACAGACAGACAGACAGACAGACAGACAGACAGACAGACAGACAGACAGACAGACAGACAGACAGACAGACAGACAGACAGACAGACAGACAGACAGACAGACAGACAGACAGACAGACAGACAGACAGACAGACAGACAGACAGACAGACGACAAAATGACGGTATAAGGGTTTTTTGGTCATACAAAACCCTAAAAACGCTTAATAGCAGCTTGAACTAGAAGAAATTCGAAAAGATATAAACGAAAGAAAATTGAGCGAAAAGCAATGATATAAAACAGTGGGGATGAAAAATCGAAATATGCCATAATGCGTTATAAAATGATAATACTAATTAGGTACCTATCGAAGACTAAGATATTCTCCTGTTTCAAAACTAGTGTAGTATACACCACGTCATTTAAAAGTTAAAAGCATTCTTTCCGTTTAGTGACAGATGCTATGCCACTCAATAACCAATCACCAACCCGTGCGAAATAGTTGTAAAATTTAAACAAAGACAAGTAATTAGTGATTTTGTGCTTCAATGTTTAAACAAACTCTACTTAAGAGTTGGCTCACCATGTACCTGAACATAAAAAGGAACACTGATCCTTCGCATTCTACCACTCGATAAGCATCAGAGGCGCTTCGCATAGTAAGCCGTGACAATTCATCGTCTTATTCTAGTAAACAGAGATAATAAACTCGAAGATGTAAACCTCGCTACATGCCATATCATGCGCTAATGTATACTGATAACTTCATTTCATGATAGAGATATGAATCTCGGAATATCAAATAGAATTTATCACACTATAAAGTCGTATTGATACTGTATGCAATATGCATAAGTCATGCTGGTTGTCTGCGCTTAATAAAGATGCATCGATTCCAGATGTCGTAAACAAACGCTCTAAGCACTAAAATAATTCATAGATAGATTTAGCATCTGACGAGACATATATGATACTCTAATTCAGAAAGACAATACTTAACACGTCAACTGCCACGGCAAGTTTCAGGATTCCGGTCTCAGAAGCCAATTTGATTTAATCATATTATATTATTCAAAACTATAATTATAATAATAATCCTTCGTTGATTTCGACTATAGTCACAATAAATATATTTATTTATTTCCTAGAGTGTTGTGTCTTTCATGGGCTCTAAGCAGTGGCGGATTAAGTTGCTTGGGGGCCCTGGGTGGTAAAACTAAAATGGGTCCTCTATTATTTTAAATGGAATGGAAATATTTGTATATAGGCCTCGGTGGCCCCTCTGGCTTCGTGGGCCCCGGGCGGCCACCCAATCCGCCCACCGCTTAATTCGTCTCTGGCTCTAAGGTGACTAAAGAGATCTATTTTGGCCGTAAAACGTCTGTCACAAATAGGGAATGTTAGCGCGACAGAGCTGTTGTTGTCCGATGATTTCTTTTCCTCGTTATTGCTTTGGCTCGTACGGCTTTCTGACTTTAGTTTTCGTACATGGATAATGCCTCCCGTGTAGTTCTTCTCCACATATTCCGGTTTTTTACCAACTCTTCCCAATTATGGCAGCTTCAGTTTGCACTTTTAAGTGTCTATAGTATCACGTCTTTGTATATTTTCCTCGGGGCTCGTTACGAACGCCCGTTTGCAGTTCAGAGTAAAGTATCTGCTTCGGTAAACGAACGCCAGGAGAACGCCAGGAGAATGCCAGGAACACGCTGTCCTGGCAAACGTATTACGTGTCCAACCCACCTAAGTTGGTTTTGCATGAGCAAACACTCTATACTGGTGCAGTTGGCCCTATTGAGAACAGATATATTGTCGACGTGATCCTGCCATTTTATTTTCAATATTGTTTTTAGGCATCGTTGGTGAAATCGATCCCAACTGAGATATTGTCGGCGGTACGGAGTCCATGTTTCTGACGCATACAGTAGGGTTGATAGCACCACAGCTTTATAGACGGCAAGTTTTGTATCGAGTCTGAGGTCGTGGTTTAGCCATACTCTTTTTCTAAGATTTCAAAATGACTAAGCAGCAGCTGATAGTCGATTATTTATTTCTGCATCGAGATTACCGTCACAGCAAATGATGCTCCCAAGATACTTAAAAGCGTTTGTTTCCTTGAGAGCTTCCTGTTAGCAAAAAAGTTAGAAATTGCATTAGTTGTGTTTGGAGCTCTTACCATAAATTCTGTTTTTGTTTCAGATAGTCTTGATATTGCCTCTTGTAAGTCATTTGGATCACTTGATAACAGTGCACAATCGTCCGCATAGAGCGCATGCTGTATTGTAGAGTATTGCAACTTGGAAGTGGCTTTGATTCTTGATAATATATGTAGCCCTCCGTCAACACTATAACTAATGTGCACACCACCCAAGTAGGCAACCTTCAATACTGCTGCAAGAAATATGTTGAACATGTAGGTGCAAAAATACATCCTTGTCTAGTGCCAATATTAACTGGAAATGAATTCGACTGAGTTTCATTTAACGAGACATTTGCTTCCGTTTGGTCATGCAAATTACGAATGAGCTGTAAGAGTTTTGGAGAACACCCGAATTTTTGCAGTATTATCCAGCGCAATGGACGAGGAACTGTGTCAAATGCTTTGATAAAATCGACACAACAGATATATAAGTCCTTATTTTGCTCGATGCATTTTTCCTGAAGTTTTCGGATGACAAATATCATATCGTTGCACACTCTGTTTCTCCTAAAACCAGATTATAGTTCTGGATTATGAGCTTCCGATATCGAACTGAGTCTGTTATTTAGTATTTTTACGAGCACTTTCCCTGTGGTTGATAGAAGGAAAATACCACGGTAGCTGTTACAACAGTGTCTGTATCCTTTGTGTTTGTGTATTGAAATTATTAATGCATTCTTGAAATCCTGTAGAATATCACCAGTTTCCCCAATTCGAATTATAATATCTGTAACTTTTGAAATAAGTAAATTTCCGCCGTATTTAAGAATTTCTGTGGGTAAGCCGTCAGCCCCTGGCGACTTTCCATTGCTCAAGCGACTTATAGCATCATTAACTTCTTCAAAAGTTGGCTTTTCATCAAGATAGTGCAGTATTGGATACTGGGGAAATACATTAGCTACGGAGAGGTTCTTCTTGTTATCAGCATTAAGTAACTCAGAAAAATGTTCTCGCTATCTTGAAAGTATATTCTGAGTATTGTGGCAGGAATCAGAATTGTCCTTATTATGTAGAGGCAGAATTTAACGTTGTTGTGGAACATAAAGTTGTTTTAAGGCTTGATAAAAGCGTTTCAAGGCATGAGTACCAGCATAACTTTAAATCTCTTCTGTTTTATCTTTCCACCATTTACTTTTAATTTCTCTGATTTTACTTTGTAGCTGTTTCCTCCCTGGTAGTTATAGAGTCTTCTTAGCACTGGTCATATTGTTAATATATGTTATTTCAGCGCTTCTTGTCCGTTCAATGAAATCCTGGATCTCTTTGTCATTTTCATCGAACCAGTCTTGATGTTTTTTTCTTGTAGGTGCCAAGGGATGTTTTGGCAGCATCAAAAATTATAGATGACAAGTCTGACCAGTGATCATTGGTACTGAGTTGATTTGAGGACATACTGGATAAACTTTTTTCAATGGTGGCTTCTAAGTGTGCTCGAGAGTCTGGATCACGAAGTTTGACGATACTCAAGGTTGGTAGGACATTGTTTGATGGTCTTCTCTCTGGCTTTTTACTTGCCCGACGTTAATATATAAAGGGCAAGTATTGTAAGCGAAAATTTTCGATGTCGAGATTTTGACTAATGACCACGTTTCATGGTCCAGGGAATCCAAAAAACCTATTTTCGAAGTCCGTATGTGTGTGTGTCTGTGTGTGTATACACGATAACTCAAGAACGGTTCAACTTAGAGAATTCGTTCTGGTACTAAAAATTGTCCTATTAAATGGGAAGAACCCTATTGTTTTTTATGAAGATCGGTTGATTAGAAATGGGAGTTTACTCGTGTCGATTTTAAGATTTTTGCGAATATTTAGCAACAGAAAAATATTTCGAAAAAATTTATTGAACAAAAGTTACTATAAATGCAATTACTAATAACTTTTATTTGAGACGTTTTTTGATAAAACGAAAAATTTTGAAATTTTTTTGTAAAATTATTTAAAATTTTTTCAAGTCTCAATTTTTACTTGCCCGACCTTAATATATAAGGGGCAAGTATTGTAATCGCGAAAATTTCGATGTCGAGATTTTGACGGATGACCACGTTTCATGGTCCAGGGAATCCAAAAAACCTATTTTCGAAGTGCCGTCCGTATGTGTGTGTGTCTGTGTGTGTGTCTGTGTGTTTGTCTGTGTGTGTGTCTGTGTGTGTGTCTGTGTCTGTGTCTGTGTGTGTGTCTGTGTGTGTGTCTGTGTGTCTGTGTGTCTGTGTGTCTGTGTGTCTGTGTGTCTGTGTGTCTATGTGTAACTCAAAACACGATAACTCAAAAACGGTTTAACTTAAAGAGTTCGTTCTGGTACTAAAAAATTCTCCTAGTGATTGGGAAGAACCTTATTGTTTTTTATTAAAATCCGAAACCGGAAACGGATGTTATTAAACTTTAAAATTTTAAAAAATTCGTAACTAGTAAACCAAGCCTTGGACAAAAAATTGTATAGAACATAATTTGATGTATTTTTGAAGATTTACCTAAATATTTTTTTAAATTAAAAAAAAATATATTTTTTTTTTTAAATATTTTTTTTATGGGAGGGCAAGTCTAGCAGACATATCCCTTCGCCACTGGTTTCATACTTATATGTAACGTTTTCATGGTCATGATAATTAATTCGTAACTAGTAAACCAAGCCTTGGACAAAAATTTGTATAGAACATAATTTGATGTATTTTTGAAGATTTATCTAAATATTAAAAAAAAAAAAAAAAAAATTTTTTTTTTTTTTATGGGAGGGCAAGTCTAGCGGAGGTTTCCCTTCGCCACTGGTTTGATTCTAATTTTATTCTAGCCCATACAAGACGATGGTCGGTGTCACATATTGCTCCTCTCATAATACGTGTGATGAGGACATCTTTCACATCAGTTGTTCTTGTTATTATATAATCTAACAGGTGCCAGTGTTTAGATCTAGGATGCACCCAGGTATTTTTGTATTTGTAGGGTAAATGAAAGATCGTATTTGTTAGGGTCAGATTGAAGTTCTGACGTTCTGACAAAGAGTGAGTAATAGCAGGCCATAACTGTTAAGTTTTCCAGTACCATGTGTATATCGAAAAACGGGAACATATTTTTTTTGCAAATTTTCGGTTCTATTGCAAAATTAAAAAAAAAAAAAAAAAATATTATTATTACTTCAAATCTGCCAATTTTCCTAAATATACGATTATTTTTATTTGCGGAAGGTTAACTAGAGGGCGGAAACAAGATTTAATCCATCTTTGCTTCTTTTTTTTTTCGTCCTCATTCCTGTGGATTTTCCGAGGCTCCATACCAGCTCTGGTTTGATGGTATGTCCGGAGTGAATGCTCACGTAGTTCTGCCTCAGTCAGTGGAAGAGAGGCGATGTTAAATCTGCTTGATTATAATTGTTGCTACCCTTGTAGAAATAAAACAATATTATGTTCCTATATTCCCGAAAGTTTACAAAACAAAAATATGTTAAAAATAATTGAATATTTAGGAAAATTAGCAGGATTGAAGTTATACGAGGGCTGTCTTTTATATTTATATTATACCGGGTGAATTATTTAAGGAGCAACATACATTTTTCGCATATAATGTTAATGAAGTGAGTTATTTCATTTGCAACATAGTAAATTATGAAAGCAAGCTCATATCCATGGTAACAGATATGATGCAATGGTGATTAGATATAATAGTTATTTGACATGATAAAGTTCCTAGACGGCTAAAAAATAGTAAATTAGAAACAATAAATGAATTTTTATTAGTTTGTTTAAATTTACATACATACAAAAATAATAATGTCCTTAGTAGCTAAGTCCAAAAAATATTTAAAAAAATAATACTTTGTCTTTTCTATGGATACGATAAGCATTTGTTTTATGGCTATGTTGCTTTTGAAATAACTCACTTCATTAACATTATATGTGAACCATGTATGTTGCTCCTTAAATAATTCACCCGGTATAAGAAAAATATGAAAAATCGATTATTTAAATTTGGAGAGAGCACGTTTTGCATGAACTAGTGGATCAAGTATGGTTCAAATGGACGAATATAAGCATAAAAATCTAGTTTTTAACAAATATAAGTTAATAGTATATTCTGTAACAAGGTTGGAATGAGAAAATTCGATGCGAGTGGAACATTCTGAGCGCGAGCCGCAGGCAAGCGTTAGGAACCACGAGCATCGAATTTTCTCTTCCAACCGAGTCACAGACCATACTTTCTCCACGACCACCAAAAAGAAAAAAAATTAACAAATAATTATTTTAACAAACATTTTATCTTAACAAATAATTTATATTATATAACAAATTAATCAATTAATTAAACTATTTATTTTTATTTATTATTCGTTTAATTTTAATTTAATTTACCGCACATCGGCCACTATTTTAGGTTAGGAAGTTATGTTGCATTTATTTAATGTAAACGTTGCATATATCTTAATGTAACCCTACTAAAACAAAAGACAACAAGTATGGAATAGTTATTCCATAACAACTGATGGAATGAAATACACGCGAAATGCATATGAAGATAAGTGCTTTAGTCAAAATTGGTTTTAGAATTTGTAAATTCTATAGTGGTCGTGGAGAAAATTATTTTATTTATTCTTTTTTTTTTTTAATATTAGGAGTATTATTTGTTTGTCATTCTTTTAATATGCAAATTACATTTAATTTTCTAAATAATCACATAAACCTCCTACGAGTATTGAGGAATTTTTACACATGGAAGATCAAAGATTAATTCTTTGTACCATTTCATAAGATCATCAAAAAATTTAAAAAATAGAAATGCAGTTTTTAAATTTGTTTAATTTATTATTTATATTTTGTTGTTGTATGTGCGATAGTCAGTTAGTTTTTGAACGCCAAAGTAGTCGAACGAACCTTCCATTGGTTTTCCGTCTTCCTTGATTTAGAAACCCGGTAACGTGGTAGTGGTTAGACTAAAACTAATTTGGGTTTCATTATGAATATTTTATTATTGTGTTAACTCAAGGGTCGGTATTTAGTAATTTTATTTTTGGTGTAATGAATCGGTCAGTCCACCGGAATAATGAACCGAAACTTTCACAAATCACCCCCTGATTGCAGCCGTCCTTAATTGTAAGTTTGTATAACCATGTATCTTAAATTTAACTTCTAAACTATCATTAAACGTAGGTTAAGTAAAAAGAAGACTTTAATTCAAAGCACTCTTATTTTTAAGCCATAAAGATTCATCCAGCAACCGGCTGGCGAACATAAGGAGTTTTCAGGCTAGACCGCTCGCGATTTTTGAAAACAAACCATAATGTACAATGAAATATTTAAAAATTAATTTGCCAACCATCATATTTAAAAGGCCCCGACAACATGTACAACCACTGGTTACCGGCTGATAAATGGTACATATCTACTGGTATATTTTTTGTAAACGAATACTGTGTACGACTCAAAATAACACACTTACCCTTCTAATACTCCTATCCTTGCTGGCACTCCTGTATCCATATCCTGGCCTGCCAGTGGCGGGTACTGCAACAGGAGCGTACGGTCTGGAATACTCCATGGGCGGTGAGACTGGGCGGCCTTGTCTGTCCATCCATGAGCAGGTCTGTCGCATCATCCATGGGCCTGGTCCGCCTCCACCCATGCCACCGGAATACAGTGTACCACCGCCCGGTAACGTCGGAGAACGGACTGTCATGCTTATCTTACGACAGGACTTTAACATCTGAAACAAAGTAAAGTAAATGGAATTTCTTGTTAATTTGGTATTCTCATTCATACATTAATGCTGACAAAATATAACTTAAAATACACAATATGATCGAGAAAAACAGTCGTCTAGAACAGTGTTTCTCAACAGGTGGTCCGCGGACCACTGGTGGTCCTTAGCAAAATTTTAGTGGTCTGCAAAGGATTATAAATTATTATTTTTGAGATTTTTTGCTCATTTTTCTATGATTTTTTGTTCATTTTCTGTTATTTTTTATTATTAAGATATATGTAGCGTTTACATATACAATTTGTTTAATAGTACAATAATTAGGGGTCCGCGGTAGAAAATTAATTATTTTACTGGTCCGCGGTACGTTTTCAGTTGAGAAACACTGGTCTAGAAAATCATGGAATCTTATTTATAGAAAATTATGTTGGCAATATCTCTCCAGCGTGATTATATTATTTATTGAAATGTCAGATTTTGAGGTTATATTTAAAACACATGTACATTTATAATATAATTTAAAACTTTTATTATATTATTCACAAGAAACTAAAATAAATGCTCAAAATGATCGTCACTTTCAATAATGATTTTTTTTTTATTGTAATCTGGTAAGACTACTGAATAAAAACATTAAAGGAAGAAGGCTTTAAGAATTTTTACATCCAAATTTTTGGTGACGGAAATAATGTCACTCCAACGACTACAATGGCTCTCAGTATTTTGTTATTTTCGTATTAAAAAGTGTTTATTAGGTACCTTTATTTTAATAATTTAAAGAATATTCATAGTTTATAAGTCATAAATAAAAGACAGGGCTAAAACAGTTTTTAATTACTGTCTGCGGACGAGCAAAAACGCAAAATACAAAGATTATAGGAATTACTTTTCATTCGTAAGTATTTTCTATTCATAATATGTAATTGAATTAGTGAAATTATGATAAATCTTAACATACACGTTACTTATGGACAAAGGCGTATTGTCATAATTTACTGCTACAATTTCTGTATGTACAGGCTATTCCAAACGTTTAGGCGGAACTAAATGGGAATTTTGTTCTTTTAGGTTGTCACGAGAAGAGGTCTTGCTTGAGTTATTTCATATTTCACGTTTGGTATGTAAAATTCCAACAGTGAAACCATGGAAACGAATGATATTAATTAAAAAATTTAATTCATTTTTACACATTTTGAAGACAAAAAAATGTAAGCTCTTCCCTTTTGTAAGAACAAACTAAGAGGGAATTTTGTTTTCAATAGTTCGCACCTTTGAAGCTGTATGTCATGTTGGTATTAAAAAATGTCACTTTTTTAAAATGTCGATCCATTTGACATGTCATAATAAAAAATGATATCTTAATTATAATGATCATAACCTTATCAACCTAAAGTCGGTTTACAGCATAAGGAATATTTTTAATTGACATTTAAAGTCAGTAACACACCATAAAAGTAACCAAAATAACCAGATCTAGTGTGTTCTTACAAAAGTGAACAGCTTATAGATCTAGTTATTTTGGTTACTTTTATAGTGTATTACTGATTTTAAATGTCAATTAAAAATATTCCTTACGCTGTAAAACCGACTTTAGGTTTCTAGATTATGATCATTATAATTAAGATATCCTTTTTCATTATGACATATGTCAAATGGATCGACATTTTAAAAAAGTGACATTTTTTAATACCAACATGACATACAATTTCAAAGATGCAAACTATTGAAAACAAAATTTCCTCTTAGTTTGTTCTTACAAAAGTGAAAAGCTTATAAATGGGAAATTTTTATTAAGAATGACAAAAAATTAAAATGCAATGAAAATCAATTTAATCTAGAATTTGCAATATGAGTATGATTTACAAGGCTTAAACAAAATGATCAAAAGTCCGAATTAATAGATAAAAATTACTAGATTTCAAAATCTAGTTCCGCCTAAACGTTTAGAATGGCCTGTAGGCTATTCCATTGCATTTTAATATTTTGTCTTTAAAATATGGAACAATCTGTCATATTTTAATAAATGTCATTCGTTTCCATGGTTTCACTGTTGGAATTTAAAATTTGCACATGCCTAACGCGAAACATGAAATAACCCAAGCAATGTCCCTTCTCGTGACAACCTAAAAGAACGAAATGCCCATTTAGTTCCGCCTAAACGTTTGGAATAGCCTATATATTTATATATTTTTGTGTATCATTAATTTTAGAATAATAAATTACAGATGTATAATATTGTTTTATTGATTGTTTGTAACTCCTGTCTTAAGCTTCTTTTGAAAATATCAAGATTGGCATTTTTTCTTTTTTTATCGAACAATTATTGTAACAAATGGCCCTACGCCACTGTACAGCCGGAAACTATCGTCCGCCATTTTGAAAGACCATATTGGTCTTCCCAACTAGTACGTAATACTCCTTCCTTTAGTTATTTTATTCAATGGGTAAAACATTTTGTTTCAAAGTTAGGTGAAACTAAATGTGTCAAACATGAAATATCCATAAAAAATAATGAACAACACGGATATTGTCAACACAACAATTAAAATTAAAATTCATGGCTTGCCAGATGACTATTTTTTTTTTTCGATCATATTGTACTATGCCGTCAATCACAATTCTATTGCACTAATTTTTATATTGAATTTATATGTTACACATTATGCTTTTTAACTAGCCATTTGAAGCAACAGCTAAAAAAAAAATACAGTATGCAACTAGCTCTAAAAATTCGGCACTATAAACTAAATATTATATTTCAAAATAAAAATGCTTATAATATAAAAATAAGAATAGATTATTTTCTTTTATTCCATTTTCTCAAATATAAAATAAAAATATTCAATAAGGCTTCGTCGCTCATACGGAGCCAGACGCCACCCGGGTGACACTGGCATGTAATGACCTTGGCTCGAGTTTTAGTTTTCTGGTACATTGGTAGATGGCGACAGAGTACAAAATAAATTACGAATATACCCGACTTCGAACGATCAGAAGCGTCGTGTTCTAGCTGTAGATCAGCCGCCATTAGCTGTCAAACACATGACAGTTGGTGTTGAAGTAATACGCATTTAAGCTTGTTAACTTTCAAATACGTGGTTCAAATAATAGAGTTTTATTTCCAATTTTGATCATCTTATACTGTATTTAATACATACATTGTACATCTCGGGAAGACGGACAAAAATTGATTTTTTGCGGATATTGTCTTACAGTCTGTTTCAAACGCTTAGGCGGAACTAGATTTTGCAATTTAGTTACTTTCATCGCTTAAATCGTGCTTTTCGGCCGTTTTGTTTAAGCTTTGTAAATCATACTTACAATAAACATTTTTTGGTTAAGATTAATATCATTTTAAAATGTCATTTTCTTTATATTTTGATTTTTTGTGTAATTCTTAATACAAATTTCCCATTTATTTATTTTTTTGTCATTAAAATATATAAAAAAATAATTTAATTTTGACATAGGTCATTCGTTTCCATGGTTTCATTGTTGTAATTTTAAATTTTGACATTCCAACGTGAAAAATGAAATAACCCAAGAAAGGTCCCTTGTCGTGACAACCTAAAAGAACTAAATTCCCATTTAGTTCCGCCTAAGCGTTTGAAACAGACTGTATAATGATCTGAAATATAGCCGGTTCACTTTTGTAAGAACAAACTAAGAGGGAATTTTGTTTTCAATAGTTTGCACCTTTGAAGCTATATGTCATGTTGGTATTAAAAAATGTCACTCTTTTAAAATGTCGATCCATTTGACATATGTCATATTGAAAAATGATATCTTAATTATAATGATCATAACCTTATCAACCTAAAGTCGGTTTTACAGCGTAAGGAATATTTTTAATTGACATTTGAAGTCAGTAACACACCATAAATGTAACCAAAATAACCAGATCTAATGTGTTTTTACAAAAGTGAATAGCTTATATAAGCTTATAACAGCTTATATAAGCTGTTCACTTTTGTAAGAACACACTAGATCTGGTTATTTTGGTTACTTTTATGGTGTGTTACTGACTTTAAATGTCAATTAAAAATATTCCTTACTCTGTAAAACCGACTTTAGGTTGATAAGGTTATGATCATTATAATTAAGATTAAATTCATTATGACATATGTCAAATGGATCGACATTTTAAAAAAAGTGACATTTTTTAATACCAACATGACATACAGCTTCAAAGGTGCAAACTATTGAAAACAAAATTCCCTCTTAGTTTGTTCTTATAAAAATGAACAGCTTATACCAGTTTTTTTATTTTTTCGGCCTCATATTTGGTAAAGTCACTGGATTATACAAAGTAACGTACGCCTTTGAAGAAGCGGACAGACCCCAAGGTTTGATTGGCAACATTGCTTCCCCTATTAACCTAACTAAAGCAGCAATTTTTACGTTCTTAAGGTTACGTCTGCGCTGTCACATCTTCCTCTCTCGCTCTCATTTAATAACTTTCTTTGGCAGCGGTTTGAATATTTAAGGTTAAGTTTAATTTAAATTTATATATTATATCCATTTTATATAATAAAAATTAAAAGAATAATTGAAATTGTACCACAATTTGTTATAGTGCCTCTTTGATTAAAAAAATCGTGATTACAATGTTTAAAATAAAAACTAGTTTCTTATTTTTGTAATGTTGGAATCACTGAACATCATTTGTGTTGGCGACATTTTTAACCCCAGCATGGCCGCCGTTGCGGTACTTTGTATAATCTAGTGACTTTAGTCTACAGTAGTTGGCTATGACAGTGACATTTTCTATCATGTCACTTCAATGACATGCATATTAATGTTTAGTAATATTATTTTATCTTGAAATTTATAATGTATTTACAGTTCAAAATAGTCTTGATTATATTACATGTTTGTCTAACAAATTCTTATGATTTTGTTGTTTCCGTAGAAGAAACAAATCCAGGTCTGGGAGGTTATCCCGCAAATATTAATGAATGGACATTTCTCACATCTCTAAAATTTTCTAATGGTAAATTTTGTTTGGGAAGCATTATAAGTTCAAAATATGTTTTAACATCTGCTTTATGCACAAACGGAAGCACGTATGCAGTAGGAAAATATCAAGTTAATGGTTTGTTGTCATCAATAGGAAAACAATTTTTTTCTAAAACTCTAGTAACGCATAGAAAATTTAAGAACACCTATTATCCATATACACAGAATGGTGCATTTTATGGTTGGGTAGCAGAAAATGATATCGGTCTTATAAGAGTAGACGATGGTCTTATTAATTTAGGAGAAGATGTAAAAACTATAAAAATAGCGGAAGTTCCGTTGAAAGATGGTGATTTATGCACAACTGTTACATGGGGAGTAGAAAGAAAATGGGAAGGTAATATGATTAATTTTGTTTTCAACTTTATGCTGCGTTCAGAACCTCTCAATTAGGAATTAGAATTAGTACTTAGAATTAACGTAAATGTTTGTTAGACGTAACTGTACGTTATCGTTCACAACCTTCAAAATTATACTTATAAATTAAAATTAGAAGTTAGGGGACGCCAAACTCTTACGTTAATTTCTAATTGACGCGTGCGCAGTAAGCAGCTGTCAATCTGTCTAACCAAAAATATTATTATTAAAGTAAACGTCTAAATTGTATTGGAATTAAATTGGAAATAACACAATAATGACGCAGACCTATCACACAGACTTCTAAAATGCTTCTAAACACACAAAACCTTATTACAAATATTAACAGATCGATCGGTAAAGTAGAAATCGATAAAAGTTTGTCGCTAAAATACTAGATGTCAGTGTCTTAATCTTAATTTCTTAATTTATATTGTGAATGCAACTTAATTTCTAATTCTTAATTTTATGTTAAGTACTAATTTTACGTTAATTCTAATTTATAATTGAGAGGTTCTGAACGCAGCATTACAGGACATGCATTTTAATTAGTCCATTATTGCTAAATGCTGTTCACTTTTGTAAGGACAACCCAGATCTAGTTATTTTGATTACTTTTATAGTGTATTACTGACTTTAAACATCATTTTAAAAAATATTATATTGTAAAACTGGCTTTAGATTTATTGGTTATGATCATAGACTTTTGAACAATTGTTATTTGTTATGAACCTTTATGAGCGATAATTAAGATTAAGATAATTTATACCCTATTTAGAATTTTAAAAAAATATTTATTTTTTCGATTAGCACATATTTGTTTATATTTTTAGGGGGATATGTTTCTTAGAAGTTTATTATTTTTCCTATGTGCGGGTCAAAGAGTTGTATAAGCATGCCAAATTTCAACTTTCTAGGTTTAGCCATTTAGCTACAATTTTTACCGAACAGATAGACAGACGACAAAATGACGGTATAAGGGTTTTTTGGTCATACCTACAAAACCCTAAAAAAGGTGAGAAGATACTTTTATTGAGGACGGGGATTACATTCCTAAGAAGTTAGCAGCTTTAATATTTTTACATCTCCGTATAAAGGCGCCTTGTAAGAATGTCTGCCCCAGTCGCCAAAGTATCACCGCACGGGCCTGATTGAGAAACTCGAATCGTCGCGTAAAACTGCTTGGCTGTTTTCCCGAGTAGAAAATTTGACAGATTCACCAAAACCTTTACAACTTCAGTTATTTATTGTTACAGATGAAAGTGGTTTGCGGGAAAAGGATCTCATTTTGATTACTTATTCGCACACAGTAATAAAACATGAAGAATGCTACAAATTCCTGCCAATAGATGAAAAATCAATGTCATGTACTAATTTTGATGAGGGTTTTACAAGACCTTGTATTGGTGGACCTGGTGCCCCACTTGTATGTAATAATATGTTGTACGGAGTGGCTTCCTGGGGATCTGATTGTATTGCGTCTTATTTCCCCACTGTCTGGGCCCAAATATATTATTATCAGAAAAATATTAACAAAGTGCTGAAGAGAAATGTACCACCTAATGATGCTGATATACCTGCAGGCGACCAATTAGATGCCAACAAACCAGTAAGTACAGGTCGCCAAAAATTAACTTACAATAACTACACAATCACTACAATTTTCAGTTCAAATAATTCCTATAATAAATAGGGAAAAATTGCTAAGCGAT
This sequence comes from Liopterus haemorrhoidalis, assembly GCA_963971575.1. NCBI lineage: Eukaryota > Metazoa > Arthropoda > Insecta > Coleoptera > Dytiscidae > Liopterus > Liopterus haemorrhoidalis. The sequence continues at coordinate 191,412,436 of OZ020611.1, forward strand.
ATGACATCTGGTGGGATTGAAGGAACTACAGAAATAGACATTGTGTCGCGCTTTTTTTTATAAAAAATGTTTGCATAAAAATATAATTGCATAAAAACAAGTATTAATATTGTAGCAAAATTACAAAAACCACCAGTAAACATTTTCCATAAGTAAAATTCACGTTGTTTATATGTAACGAATGTCTATTTTGAAGGTTCCAAGTTTGCCGAAATAGCGCTGCGATCTTAAAATACTTCCCCTATACATATTCTTAATTTGTAGAGCTCTGCAAATCCGCGGATATCCGCCATTTTTCTGCTGATTTGGATAAATTATCATTTAAATCGTGCGGATGCGGATTATATGTCATATCCGCTTATCCGCAATATCCGCGTGAAAATAAAATCTTCAGTTGGAACCCCAAAAATGTATCGCTGACATTTGTATTGGGCAAGACTGAAATAATAATTTTTTACTCTTCCCATAAAGACCTACTTTACGCTCACTTAAATAGTTAAATATAGTAGAGTTTATATAACAGTCGTAGATACACAATTTCTTTGGATTTATTGCGTTTATTAGTTTAAAAATAATTATGTATCGTCTTATTTTGCATTTTTGGAAATATTAGTAAAAATTAACGATGGTAATTTGTCACATTTAAAGACAGAAGCTCATATCAAATTTTAAAAAATAAAAATATCTTAAAATTCTTGAAATCGTCACATGACTTTCATATTTCAATAATAGGATTAATTTAAGAATTTAGTTTTGTTATTAATTTTTTTTTTAAAATTTGCTGATCTTATATTACTTTCCTTGTTATTTATTGGTCATAAATGTAATACATTAATCTGTTTAATTATTTCTAAATATCGCTGCTCTAAAATAATAGTGAGAAATTTCTGAGATATTGCTGTTTAAAGCTTTACATTTTATATAAACTTGGTTTAAGAGTCGAATAATTGTAATTTTCTTTTTTATTTTTTAATCTATATAATCTCAGTACGACGTTAGATAGAAAACATATTAACTGGACCAGGCAAAATTAATTTTATAATTAAAAAAAAAAAAATAGTAGTATTAAAACAACGATATGCCAAATAAGGCGAAACATGTTAGATATTTCCAAACAGACAGCAAATTCTGTGCGGATTGTGCGGATATTTTTGCGGATGCGGATCGGATGCGGATTTTATATTTACATAGGCTGCGGATGTGGATCGGATGCGGATACAGAAATACGTATCAGCGCAGGGCTCTATTAATTTGGACATTGCAATTATTTGTGTAATGTAATGGTGACTATATGCCCGCCTCTTGCTGCCACACAAATGCGAGATCTTTCAAAAGCATTTCTTATAATATTTACACAAATTTTAAGCTATATTTCAACTATTGCTGCTCGAATATTGCCTACGAGTCGAAACCAAAATGTATTCGTACCGGTCGAAATCGCCATCTACTAAACAGAAATATATTGTATTACTTAATAAATATCAGTAGTTTTGTATTGAAATAAATAATTTATTTTAGTTAAAGGTACATTTATAAATATGACCAAAATTACTGTAGCATACATTTAAATGAGACTTAACATATACTAAAGTATGAAATAATAAATTGTTGCTGTTATAGATTGGCACAAAATAATTCGTACCATCTTAATCTAGTATTGCGTAGCATCGCCCTTTGCGGCAATCACTGCTTTCGTTCTTGCGTGCATTGTATTATAAAATCCTAAACTTTGCTGAGGTGCAATAGATTGCCAAATTTGCTATAAAGTGCATTATAACCGTTCTTTTGTGAGTGGGCGGTGTTTTCGTAGTTCTTTCTTCATAATTCCCCATAAATTCTCAATTGGACTAAGATCAGGACTACTCGAGGGACAGTCTAATGTCTTCACTTTATTATCTGCAAGCCACTATTTAGTAGTTTTCGCTGTATGACTACTTGCCCCATCTTGTTGGAAAATATATTGGCCATTGCTACACGACTTTTCAACTGATAGTATAAGTTGATGTTCCAATATATTTTGATACTTAGTCGAATTAACTATACCGTATATAAAATAAAGATTTCCTATTCCTTTTTGAGACATGCAACCCCACACCATCTTTTCAAGCAATTCGGGCGAAACGCCTCAGACTTGTTACGAATAATTCTACTTCGATGATCACCTACGAATACATCGAGTTTACTCTCATCACTAAATATAACTTTATTCCACTGATCTTGCGTCCATTTAAGATATTCTTTTGCCCACTGCAAAGGATGACGCTTTTGAACATTGGTATGCAATGATTTTGCTTTTGCCTAATAAATATAATGTTAGTAAGTTGTGAATATTTGGGTAAATATTGTTATAAATTTACCTTATAATAAAAATAGCCTAATTCTTTCATTCTACGTCGGCAAGTCATTAGTGATACACATTTACCAATCGCATTTTCCCAGTCGTGTTTTATAATTACGTTTTAATGACTGAAGAGGGCTTTTGCTAAACAAAATGATCAAAAGCCTCATTTAATTGATAAAAATTACTAATTTTCAAAATTTTAAACCAAAGAAACAGATTATAGCATAAATTAAATTATAACTTTCGCGTCACCCTTATTACGGAAACGAAACGTACGGGAGGAATATTTGATCAGATTGCGATTTTGATATTGCGGTTTTTGTGTTTTTAACAAAATTAATTCATGGCTAGATTATAGTTAATAATGTTATGGATTTTTTATATTTATGGTTAAGATAGTGGTGTCTTTATATAAATTAAAAATATAATAACAAAATTTTAACAGCTGAGGACTGAGTTTTGAACTCCACACTACACTGTACACCGTAGATTGTAGTCTGGTTAAATGGAAGTTCTTAGTAGATACGCAAATAATGAATACAAATGAGTATCAAAAAACTGCTGATTTTGATGCGATTATAGAACAAATATTCCTAGACATCCAGTATTATGTTGGCTTCTTACACTTATTAAATACCTACAAAACCCTGAAATATGTGAAAATTTTCACTTCACACAAATTTATTATTTCTATTTTTTATCAATAATTCTCAGCAGTGACGTCATTTCATAGTTTTCACATTTTTATTTTTTTTAAATCCTTTTTCATGACAACTACTACAGTAAGACTTGGCTTTAGAAAAAAAATCTCTAAAAAAATTTTTACAAAAATAGTCCTCGTAATTGTATGTCTAATTGCAACTATAGCCTCTCCCAAAAAGGCAGAGAGAAATAACAAGGCTTGATTTACACTGCTCAACAAAAGGACACCAGAACGGCACTACCAGTTGGGTTGTATAAAAGAGATCTGGGAACAATCTGGGGTCATTTGCTTGCCTTTTTGCAGGCATTTAAAATCTACCCTATGCCTTAAGTATACAGGGTGCGCGGCCAAAATCCGGACAAATTAATCAATTTTTTCAAACTATATTTTTTATTGTAAAAATGAAAAAGTTAACAAAATGTTTTTTGCCAAATAATGTGCAACGTCATAGAGAAGAAATTTATTCATTGTATCCCCCACTTGCTTGAATAACCACCTCCAATCGTTCGCATGCACGTTGTAATGCGTTACGGTCCATATCATTAAAATCTGCTTTAATAGCGGCTTGAAGTGATGCTACATTTGGATGTCTGGACTTATTCGTGACTCTTTCAATCACGCTCCATACATAAATGTCCAAAGGATTCAAATCAGGGCTGTTGGGAGGCCAGAATTCTTTTGACCAAAACATGTCAACATTGTCCGACAACCAGTTTTGCACTAAGTCACTAGTGTGAGCGGGTGCACCGAGTTCCTGAATGATTTGACGCATTATTGTTTCACTGACTCCGACCATCGATGACAATTATCGAATTGACTGTCCTGGATCTTGCAAAATCAGCTCCTGAGCCCGTTGAATGACCTCAGGCGTACTGACAACGCGCTCCATCGAGTGTATCTTTCTCGCTGGTGTTGCAGCACCTTCCTTCGACTCCTCCGATTTATTGCATTTCGCGACGACATCATAAACCGTCGATCTCAGGTAACCGAAAAATCGAATAATTTCTGTCGCTGAGCGCCCAGCGCGAATACTTTCAATTATCGCAGCTCTTCGGTTATATTCCGCACTTTGTTTCAACATTGCGACTATTTTGACGTTATGACTGCTTAGTACATGCGTACAGCTATCTAAAGAACCAATGGCGACAACTTCAAGTGATATAGAACAGCGGGAAATTCAAATCTAATTTTGTCCGGATTTTGGCCGCGCACCCTGTATGTATTAAATGCAGTTTTTAATACTGAAGAAATAATGTATTTACAATTTGGCCCTAAAATAATTACGGGAACCAACATTTGCAATTAACAATACTGAAAGCCTACGTCTCAAATTTTATTTTTTTCATTTCAGATAAATAATACAAGTAATTCGGATGACGGTTTGAATGTCGAAGAAGAATTTGTCTTTAAAGGACCTGTTGACGAGGAACAACATCCAGGAGATCTTGATTATTATTTCACTCCTTGGGAAAATATTAATAAAGAAACTAAAAAGTCGAAAAAAACGACCGAATTCGATTACGAACATTATACTCCTTGGGAAAGTACTAGTAAGAGAACAGCTAAGAGACCAAAAAGAACAACACAATTCGATTATGCATATTACATGCCTTGGGAAGCCTCTAATAATAATTTTGGAGATAAAAAGAATAAGCAACCGCAAGAAACTGGATCCTATAATTTCAGTAAGGAAGAGCCTGAAGATACTTTTGAGGGTGGCCATCCGATCCAAAGTTACCAATATAAAGACTATTGGGAAATGTATGATCATAATTTTGGTAGAGGTGCAATTAATGAACGAGACAGTATGTTTTTGGGTCGTTCAGCTAGGAGGGAAAAAATGGAGGCCAGAGCTCCCGGAGATATTTTAGCGGGACAGATGAACAGAGGAATGGGTGGCGGCAAAGCTACTGGATCTCCATGTATTATTTTATCCAGATTTTACTTATTACTTTCCATTTTTTTATTATATTGCTCTTTATGAATATTAAAAATAATTTAGCATCTACATATTGATTTCATTTTACTTGGACGTGTATTGTTCAGCACTTCTCGATGAAGTAGATGTACATCAGAAGGTGATATAATGAAATGATAATAATAAAATTTTAGTTATATTTTTAGGGTTTTGTAGGTATGACAACCAAAAAACCCTTATAACGTCACTCATGTGTCTGTCTGTCTTTCTGTCTGTACGGTAGAAATTGTATCCAAACGGCTGAACATAGAAAGTTGAAATTTGGCATACTGGTACAACTTTTTGACCCACATATAGGAAAGCTATAGAAAGTTCAAAAAATACAGCGCGGCATAAATATAAACAAATATAAGCTGTTCACTTTAGTAAGAACAAACTTAGAGGAAATTTTGTTTTCAATAGTTTGCACCTTTGAAACTGAATGTCATGTTGGTATTAAAACATTATAAAAAATGTCACTTTCTTAATAATTAGCAGAATCAATAAATCTAAAGTCGGTTTTACAGCATAAGGAATATTTTTAATTGGCATTTAAAGTCCGTATTACACTATAAAAGTACCCAAAATAACAGATGTAGTTTTTCCTCACAAAAGATAATAAAAAAATATATATATATTTTTTAAATTTTGAATGACATACAAAATGAAACTGGCATACCAAATGAAAAAAATGATTTTTACCAAAAATGTGTCAATAAAGTTTGTCCCTCACCGTATCTCCCAACGGGATTGTTCTAAGAATCTAAAAAAAATAAAAATCTGCGTAATGAACATTGATGGGAAACGAAATAGTTCAATAGGAATTTTTGATCAGATAAATTTTTCGAAAAAAGTTGATTTTTTTGTGTCGTTGATAAAAAAAATGTATTGTGTGGTATCAAAAGAAAGCTCTTAAGACGTAGAGTACGGAACGATAGTTTTTGGCATTCGTTTCTTTTAATACGAATTTAGCCAAAAAAGTTCTTGTCCCGCACCCTTTTACCAAAAAGGGTTAAATTAAAATCCAAAAAAATTATAGGTAATGTATATTGATCTGAGCCGGAAACGTAGAAGAGGAATATTTGAGCAGATTGTGTTTTAGAAAAATATGGCAGTTTTTGTGTTTTTGAAAAAAATAATAATTTTTTTAATTCTTGGATTTTTTATATTTATAGCTTAGATAGTGCGTGTATATTTTTGGAATTAAAAATATTTAAAAAATAATATATTTTTTTGGGAACGGAGTTACTCACACCACACTACTCTCTACACTGTAAAATATTTCTTATTAATCTAATGAAAACTTGATTACGAAGCAAATGCAGAAAAAAACGCTGCGGTATTTGGCAAATTATTTAAATTGTTAAAAAAAATTAAATGGAAGCTCTTAGTTCTCAAATAATGAATAAAAGTGATTATCAAAAAAACTGTTCCAGTATTATGTTGGCTTCTTACACCTATTGAATACCTGCAAAACCCTGAAATGTGTGAAAATTCACACTTCACTTCAATTTTTTTAAATTTTATGTGTTTACAAGTGGTGTTTGATAACTTTATTTGATCCGCGGATACCCGCGGATTTGCAGGGCTCTAGTGGTAACACATCTGCTCTGCTTTGCTATGGTCTCGGGTTCGAATCCCGTTCAGGCATGGAATTTTTCACAAATAAGAATTGTCCTGGCTAATTGACAAAGCAGCAAAGTCCATTAAAAAAATAATAATAAACAATCAAGTACTAGTTTTATTTGTTTAATAACCAATAGTATTTTATATTTATGAAAGTTTGTTTCATAAATTGCTAAATATTTTCAAAAATATGCCGTCATATTTTGCCTCCCCTTGAAAAATATTCGGCAGGAAACCATGTTTGTAAAATGAAGCTTTAGCTACAATTTGCCGCATCGAACGCATTGATTGATTTACAATATGGCTTCTCTAATGCAATTTATTTAGTTATAATTACACAAAAATTACTTTTACAATTAAAAATATCCTGTTAGATAAATAAAAATTCGCTCCAAATGTATAGATTGTTACTAAATTTATTTCAGATTGTTAGTTTTGTATAAGAATTGTATTGAGAACTACACTGTTGTGTCTCCCTTTAAACGGAAAGAGCAAAGTCTAAAATAAAACACGTAAATTTGACATCACAAACTGTTTTATTCCAAAAATCTTCAGTTGCCCATTTTTATAAATCAATAGAAAATTATTAAATACAACACTACTTTTTAAGCATAGTCAAAAGTTTATGTCTTACTAAACAAACACCGAATTCAAAGATATGTGTAGAAAATGAAGGCGGAGCTTAGACCCCCTCTACTATAGTATTAGTTTAAAACCACGCTACCAGATGGATACATCTCTCGATGCTTGTAAATGCCAGTATATATAATTCTTTATTTACCCTAGGCCTTGCGGCATTTAGTGTTTTAACCAGTATATTGAAAAAATAATCATAATAATAATAAAATATTTGTGGTGTTCGTCTCTTTCCTCTGTTCTTGGTGGTGATCCTCTCTTTCTTCCTATTCTCTTTTCGGCTTCCGTCTCCGGTCTCCTTCCTTCTTGACTCCAGTTGTTCTTCCCCTCTTTCTTCGCTTCTCTTCCCTCCTCCTTTACCTCTCTCTTCCTTCATGTTCTCAGTTCTGTCTTACCTCTCCGCATTCCTTCCTTCTTTCCTCGAGTACTCTCACCCACCTTTCTCCCTGTTAACCTTGAGAATTTTAAGATACTTAAAAGGTACAAAAGATATGTCCTTAACATATAGTAAAAATTCTGGGGAAGGAATTATTGGATATGTTGATGCAAACTGGAATACAGCGCAAAATGAAGATGGGAAATCCACAACAGGATTTGTTTATATAATGAGTGGTGGAGCTATATCTTGGAAATCTACAAAGCAAAAAATTATAGCGTCATCAACTTGTGAAGCGGAGTATGTAGCAATGTGCGAAGCAATTAAAGAAGGGATCTGGATAAGTAATTTATTAAAAAAATATAATATGGAAAACGCAAAAACAGTTTCAACTCCTATGGAGACAAAATTAAATTTAGAAATTTCACAAAGTACTAAAGAAAATGTACCATATCAAGAATTAATAGGATCCTTAATGTATCTGACACAAGGCACAAGACCAGATCTAGCATATCCCGTAAATTATCTAAGTAGATTTTGTAATAATCATAATAAAACACATTGGAGCCATTTAAAAAGAATTTTAAGATACTTAAAAGGTACAAAAGATATGTCCTTAACATATAGTAAAAATTCTGGGGAAGGAATTATTGGATATGTTGATGCAAACTGGAATACAGCGCAAAATGAAGATGGGAAATCCACAACAGGATTTGTTTATATAATGAGTGGTGGAGCTATATCTTGGAAATCTACAAAGCAAAAAATTATAGCGTTATCAACTTGTGAAGCGGAGTATGTAGCAATGTGCGAAGCAATTAAAGAAGGGATCTGGATAAGTAATTTATTAAAGGAATTGGAAAATGAAAATGTAAAACAAATTTTATTATTTAGTGACAATCAAGCTGCTATAACAGTTGGAAAAAGCTTAAACACAAAAAGAACTAAACATATAGAGCTAAAATATTTAAAGATACGGGATGAAATTTTAAAGGGAAGATTTAAAATAGAATATATTGAAACTGAAAAAATGGTTGCTGACTACCTGACTAAAAGTATAGGAGGAATGAAAACAAAAGTTTTCAATGAAATTTTAGGTTTAAAATAATCTTTTCTATTTGGTGCATAAGGGGGACTTGTTAGAATTGCATACAAATAGAAAAGATGATTTGAGAACTATAGTAACCAAATATGACAGATGGGTTTTTTTTTGACAGAATGTATAGGAAATAATATAATAATATTAAAATGTGTATGTGCTATAAATAAATAAACTTATTATACACTATATGTTCTATTAATAACCAGAACAAGGTTAACACTCCCTTTCCTTCTTCACTCAACAGCTCCTTTATCTCTCCCTCCCATTTTGTCATCTTTCTACATCTTTTTGTTAGGTGTTCCAAGGATTCTTCCTCCTCCCTACACATAGCCTATCGTCTGGTTTTGCCCAATACCTATTACTCCGTTCTTCATTTCCACATCTTAATCTGGCAATCCTTCTAACTCTGCCCCCTGCATTTTCTCTCCACCCTTTCAAATATTTAGGTATTCCTACCGTCCTTATCTCTCTATACCTTTTCACATTCTTTGAATTGTCTATTCTTACTGTTCTTTCCTGCTCCTGTACCTCCTTGTCTCTCCTCCTTAATTCTTCTACTATGTTTCTTCTTCCATTTCTCTTTCGCTCAGCTTCCCTTATGTCCATCCCACATCTCCAATAGTACTCTTTCCTTGTTTCTCCCCATTCCGACAGTTTACCCTTTTGTTCTTCCTTCATTCTTTCTTCCCAGCATTCTCTTAATATTTTCCTTCTTTCGTCCCAACTGATTTTCTCCTCATATTTCGCCGCCCTCGCCACGGCTCCCACTCTCAGCTTGTAAATGCCAGTATTTCATATAAATAGTGTTTTGGTGTGGGCCAAAGAATTGGTGCTAAATATTAATCAATTTACACAAACAAGGACTCATTTTAAAGATAAAAGTGCAATATATAGGGTTCTAGCTATGGAATTTGCAATTGTTATTATTTTACGGAGTAACAGTGGTGTGTAGTTAGACAAAGTTTAGGACATTGTAAAACTGAAAATTAAAAATTAAACCAAATTTTTACTCTAAAATTCAACGGAACCAATCTTTATCATCAAATAAAAAAAATATATAATTGATCCGACAACATTTGGTTCAAATTCTTTGGCCCTTCTAAATGCACGTTTCCGTTGCGTTTAAAGAGCGTAATGTACCTGATTACGCTCTTAAAGCCGAGTCGACCTTAGAGCTGACTACGAAATATCTCTTCCACAGAATTATAAGAATTAATAACTTTTCGCAATTTTTAATCCAATATGTTACAGACTTGACCTACTTTTTGAATAAAATAAATGTACAACTGGCCAAAAAAATGGCCAACCAATAAATCCTGAGTAAAAAGAAAAGCACAGATGTCTGACAGTAAAGTAATACCTACCACAGCTAGTTCAATTCCAAATGAAGTGAGTATGCAATTTCATACCTCACTTACTCACATATTATTTATTTCAGATGAGAACTTTGATACAGTAAAATTTATAGTCGGTTTCTTTGGTTTAAGCAATTGAATAAAAAGACTAAAGGAGGAAGCAGGTTGTATGAATTTTTACATACAAATTTTTCCAACGACCATAATGGCTGCTAGTATTTTCTTGTTTTCGTAACAAAATAGTGATTATTTTGATAATTTAACGTATATTCATAATTTATTAATCATAAATAAAAGACAAGGCTAGAATAATGTTTAGTTATTTTATAATTTAACATAAAATTACGCATTTAACCTGAAATTTGGTATCTTGTCAAAATCGTTAGCTATACTGTCTGCGGCCGTGTAAAAACGACCATTTCACAAAAGTCCTTTTTCATCATCTAGTACTATTATTATATAATACTTTATTTCCCCTAGGCCTTGCGGCGTATAGGGTTTTAACTATTACATTAAGAAAAATAATCATAATAATAATAAAATAAAATAATATAATATACATTTTATGATTTTCTTTCTTCTTCTTCTTCTTCTACTTTCTGCCTCCGGTGTTCCTCTCTTTCTTCGTAATCTCTTTTCGGCTTCCGTCTCCGGTCTCCTTCCTTCTTGACTCCAGTTCTTCTTCCCCTCTTTCTTCGCTTCTCTTCCCTCTTTTCTTTCCTCCTCCTTTGCCTCCTGTCTTACCTCTCCGCATTTCTTCCTTCTTTCCTCGAGTACTCTCACCCACCTTTCTCCCTTTCCTTCTTCACTCAACAGCTCCTTTATCTCTCCCTCCCATTTTGTCATCTTTCCACATCTTTTTGTAAGATGTTTCAAGGATTCTTCCTCCTCTCTACACATTCTGCATACCCTATCCTCTGGTTTTGCCCAATACCTATTACTCCGTTCTTCATTTCCGCATCTTAATCTGGCAATCCTTCTAACTCTCATCTAGTACTATACTCTATGTCAAATAAGAAAAGAGTAGATAACGCTGCGAACCGAGTGCAATTTACACAGGACAAATACAGTATAGCGAGAAATGTAATAACTGGGTTAGCAAGAGATTTTTTTTAAATCCAGTGATTTGGTTAAAAGAGTTTAAATAAATCAATATCACAAACAATATATCTTCAGAGCTAAAATTCCTTATTTAAATATTTATTATAAATAATAAAAAGTCTAAAAATTATATCAATAACTTCTTCTTTGGGCACAACACAATAAATATGAGATGACGTCACACTTGGTTATTTTGTACCAATGTACCAAGTATCAATGTCATAATGTGATTTAACCAACATGAGACCATTACTCAGTTGGAATTTTTTTACTGAATGTTGGTGACATTTTTACACGTTGTCAAGTTTAGATTGTACTGTTCAGTCGTTTTTAAGTCAGGTTTGACAAACTTTATTTTACATTAAATCAAATATTATTGTAATAAAAATGCCAAAAGCTCTTAGTAGCCGCGCTCAAAGGATAGTTTTGTCTCTTATTAATTATTTTGAAGGAGATCGAGATAATGCTGGACATTTAATGGATTTGAAATGTGTGGAGATGTAAGTAAATATTAAATTTTGTTTATATCTTTTGTCTTTTCACTTGAATATGTTTCTACAAATAATTGTTAATTAACTTTTTAGAGAGTTGCTGTTGCATTATATGTCAGCATTTCTAAAGTGAATAAAATCGCTGCACAACAATCGAGAGGTGAAGCTGTCAGCAGCCCGAAAAAGAAACGAACACGTACTAAATCTTTGTAGAATTAAACTATATTACAACAGTTGGGATACGTAATGTAAAAATGCCAAATTTCAACATTCTATGTTAAGCCGTTTAGCTACAATTTCTATCGTACAGACAGACATGAATGACGTTATAAGGGCTTTTGGTGATCATACCTACAAAACCCTAAAAAAGAACTATCAAGAATTATTTACTGAAAAATCCTTTTGGTAACCGACGAGTTCATCGAAAATCAATTCATCGAATATCAATTCATCGAAAATCAATTCATCGAAAATCAATTCATCGAAAATAAATTCATCGAAAATCAATTCATCGAAAATCAATTCATCGAAAATCAATTCATCGAATGATCAATTCATCGAATGATCAATTCATCGAAAAAAAATATTTTGTAAATATTTGAGAGGAATGCCGAGGGGATCGGAAAGTCAGCAGTGGTCAATAAAACTAGACAGACTAAGAAATAATTGCGTAAATTTTTTTATATGGTTTAATTAAAGGTAAATAAAGTGACATAGTGTTTGAATATAAATAAAGAAATATAATAAGAAAACTTATATAATAAAAGAAATAAATGTTTTGTTTTTAAGGTTTAATAAGACAGGTTATGGGCAATTGCACGCAAATAATTTTTATAAATTCATACACAATGATACGCATTTTAATTGGGCTAATATGGGGGAAAATAAAGTACTATGCGCCTAAAAACAAGGTAATTAGGTTAGGTTTAGTTAGTAAAAGTCTAAAACCGAGCGGAGCGAGTTACCCATCTTCTAGTTTAAGGACAAAGCACTATTTTAGGTTAGGTTAGGTTAGTAAGGGTTTTGTTAGAAGAAGCCGAGCGAAGCGAGCTACCCATCTTCTAGTTTAATGTCAAAACACTATCTTAGGTTAGGTTAGGTTAGTAAGGGTTTGGTTACAAGAAGCCGAGCGAAGCGAGCTACCCATCATCTAGTTTAATGACAAAACAAACTCACACTAACATAACAATGCCACCTGTTTAGAATCACCGTACATTGAACAAATCATGTGTGGTATAGTAAATATGAATAGTAAAACTATGTACATAACACAAAACCCTTAAGACTTAACAGATGGGGAAATACCATTTTTATAATCCTTTAAGAATGGGTGTATTAAGTACATTTATGATCCCATTAACCGGGTTTTTCTGATCTAAGGAGCCCTGTTCGATTTCAAAATAATCCAACAGATATCTTTTACCTGGCGTATTTTCTGAATGGAAAATTTAAAAATTATTAATAGACCAAGTATGATAGTTATTTAATAAGTGTAGTCTGTCAACTTTTATTGACCACTGCTTTTTTGGCTTTCCGATCCCCTCGGCATTCCTCTCAGATATTTACAAAATATTTTTTTTCGATGAATTGATCATTCGATGAATTGATCATTCGATGAATTGATTTTCGATGAATTGATTTTCGATGAATTGATTTTCGATGAATTGATTTTCGATGAATTGATATTCGATGAATTGATTTTCGATGAATTGATTTTCGATGAATTGATTTTCGATGAACTTACCGTGAATCATTCTTTTGATGATTTTACAGAAGTCAAATATATGGACAATATGCTGTAGGTATGTTATGAAGTAAATACGTGCCCTATTGCGATTTTAAATTTTTTATTTTTACTGTATTTGAACTGTTTGTATATTTAAGTATTTTCCATGTTGGGTGATAATTCTATAACGTACTTTATCTTATTCTGTATATTGTGTTTGTATATTTCAAAAGGTTTTGTAATTTATAATGTGTCTGACCAAAAACAATATTTCATTTTGTATCTTGGTCGATAAATAAATATTATATTATTTTAATAAAATATGTTCTATTTACATTTGTTACGTTCATTCTTTTTTCTACTTTTAACCTATAGATCTGTTACGTAGAGCATAACGGATTATGATCATCAAATGCAAGCGAAATGTAATTTTAGCGTAATCGTGAAATCTACACTTGCAGCTAGCAAATAAACTGTTCGAACTGGCAATAAAATATGAATATGCATTATGCGAAGTAAAATTGTATCAAACATCTGAATTAAATTCAAATATTCAAAAATTTCTATGCGAATAATAAAAAATATGACTTTATCATTGCTTTCCGATCTCTTTAGGTAGTTTCGGGGAGCAAGTTCGGAATCACTTTGTTTAAGGCTGCGTATAACCCCTAGAGGTTACCAATTTCTTATACAAAACTAAAAATCTGAAATAAAATTAGTATTAAGTTATACATCAAATTTTGCACCGAATTTTTATCTATCTAATAAGATATTTTTAATTATAGAAATATTTATTGTAAAAATATTATCGCTTAATAACTTAATAATTGACATTGTTCTGTAATTTTTTAAATCTATTTATGGGTTTCAAATAATTTTTATATTTATATAGTTTTGTGTAGAAATGTTCAAATAATACGTCAACATTTTTTTCGACTTGATCACTTATAGTTTATAACCCTCGTCGAAAAATATTAAACTTGATGATAATGGAATTCCACTTGGTACACGTATTCTTCACAAAAATTAAATCATTTTTACCTGTTACACCTATTTTGAGAACCGCGGCAGATTCAAGATAGCGGCAAATATAGATTACCATGTACAATAACTATAAGTAGTTTTCACAATAGAACATAATAGCTAAAACCCTTTTATAGAATGAAGCTTTAGCTACAATTTGCCACATCGTACGCAAATATGCGTCGATTGGTTTACAAGATGGCGTCTATAATGCAATTTGCTTAATTACAATTACATGACAGTTTTTTCTCAAATTTAAAATATCCTATTAGATAGATAAAAATTCGCTGCGAATTTTGATATATAGATTGTTATTAATTTTATTTCCGATTATTGGTTTTGTATAAGAAACTATAGGCAACTATAGGGTTGTTAACTCCTTAACTCTAAGGCCTTAACTCTAGAGCAGAGTTCCCAAACCATGCCGCGGAGCACTTAGTGTTCCGTGAGCAAATTAAACAGAAAAGTAAATAATATAAATGCGATCAGATGTGAAAATAGTGTTTATTTATTATTTTTTTTTTTTCAATAAAAGCGTTTCACTCGGAAGTGATACGCTACTGAAGATAACAAAAGCCAGTACAATAATATTCTTTTGCCCCCAATAAATGTTAGTAAAGACACTCGAATCTCAATAGTTCAACTGGCCATTGAAAAAGTTTTAACCATTATGAAATACAAATATACAGCTGAGTAACTGTTCTATTGCAGAGCTGATATATTACAAGAGCGGCATATAATACAGTACATATTCCTTAAAATTTGTCAAATAATAGATAATGGATGTTGTGACGTTTCATGCAATGGGAATATGAATTACCTATATTATTTATATCTCTTATAATTCAGACAGGAAGGTAGTAAGTCATAGTGGTGCAGTGATATTTATTTGTTTTTGCTGCGATTATTTTTAGATAGATCGCTGGCTAAAGTACGGATTGTTAAAAAAAAAACTGCAAAAGTCTCCGTCTCAGAACGTCCAGTAGACGACAAGTGTGTTCAAATATTATAAAGATAGTATTTCAATAGTTTTTTCTTACGCTTAAGACTTATCTATTAAGTTTTTACCAACCGCTACATACATATACATACATATAAGATAAGTCCACCAATTGAGGTTCTTCCATAATGTTTTTACCATTTAGCATGATGTCGGTCTGTCTGTATGCCTGTCTGTCGGTCCTTGGACACATGTAAAGCGAATTTGGCTAAACGGATTTTTATGAAACTTCATTTTTAAGCTTCTCACACCAATGGCATCGGTTAATCAACTTTTGATAATGAGCGGTCATTTAGAAATGGAAGATTTTTGGCGGTCAGTCCTGTGGGGGCCACAGCTGATTTAAAAAAAAATACTTTATTTTTACTTTATTTTTATTATAGTAATAATACTTATTAAGTATTTATTTTGTCATACGTATATGTAATATTTCCACAGTTATGGTAAATAATTTCTGTGTTAGAGAGTATTTTATTTAAGTACCTATTTTGTGATGGCGTTCGTTCTTGTGGTGGCCACAGCAGATTTTTTATTAATATTTTTGCTTTTAACTAACAAACCATTCTTACATTTTGCTCAGTTTATAGACCGTACCAGATAATTTTTCAAGATCGGCATAAAACAATTATCCTGTATCGATCAACTGAGAAATATATTTCCAGAACATATCACACGTCAAGATTCACTAAAATATATATAAATATACAGATAATGGTGTACGCATAGCGGGAATTAGGGGGATAAATCCCCTGAAAATTCGAAAAGAACTAAAATTATAATTACCCCATTTCAAGATTGCTCGCATTCTCAATACGTATAAATTCCGATGTTGTGAAAAATCCCCCCGTCCGAATATTTTTTTGCGTACGCCACTGTATATAGCAACGATAGTGCTCCGCGACGAATTATTTTTGTGAAAAGTGCTCCGCGGCTCAAATGTTTGGGAAACTCTACTCTAGAGCGTTCGAGAAAAGGTCTCAATGCGTTTCCTCGAGCGGTCTAGAGTTAAACAGAGTGACTCGAAACACTCCGAGTTTGTTTCCCGAACCCACTGTGTCTGTGTGACACCAGGCGAAAAATTAAAGTAAATTGTATAAAACGGATGAAAAGAACACGACACATTTCTAAAAACAATTATTTCTGATGATTCTTCATAACACACTTAATTATATCTAGTCATAACATACATTCGCAGTCATAATTTGGTTCAGAAATATTGGTTTTCAACTTTTTTTAGAAGTAGTTCGATATAACCTAACTTTTTTGACAATTAGCGAAGAGGCAGACAGTCATCTCATTTATATGGCAAATGGACTCTACGGGTACTGCAGCTAGAAATTTAATAATATTTGAAATGATCAATTCAGTAATCCAATTCAGTGATCTATTGATGTTAAAAATAAATGTCGTCCCGTCTTATCTTTTGAAGCAGTGAAATAGTGTATGGAGTAAGCTCTATTCATCGCGTCTGGCAATCTGTACATTTCACCTGTGCCAATATCTCATTTCCTAAACGTCACTTCTCTACATCCTCTTTCCATTCGTTGCACTTTTTTATTCTTATCAATTCACCAAAAATACTTTTCCGAAACAAAATAAAAAATTTATAGATTTCAAAATTTAATTTGTCAAGATATAGTCTAGTGCAGAGATGTCCAATACGCGGCCAATTGAAGTTTTTCTTCGGCCCTTATTAAATGTTTTAAAGCTTAAAGATTTTTCGAAATATACAAACGAAATTACAAAATTTTTAAAAGCATTCCCAGTCTGATTTTCAAATATTCAAAAATATGAAGACATTTTCAAAATATTCGTAAATCCATTTGAGGTTGATGTGCAACTAGGGCCTTCAAATTTACAAATGGAATTAATTGACCTTCAATCGAGTATAGAATTGAAATATACAGGATGTTCAATCTAAGTGTGCCACCATTGCTATTTCGAAAACTATAAGAGTTACAAGGTTGGTTAAATTTGCGAAGAAATACTATTTTTCAAGTCTATCACAAAACTATTAACAAACATTTTTTATTATCAGTGGTTTTCCAAATATGGAACCCAACTTTCTTATTTTAAATGGGAACATATTTTTTTTTATATTTTTGTTCGGAAGGGAATTTTATTCTGAATTCAACGAATACACAGTTTAGTACCCTTACATCACAAATTTTGAGAAAAATGTATATTAAATTGACATTATTTAAATCAAACAGGAATCAGCCTGCTATGAATGAAGCAAATGAGTATCAAAATGTATTGAACACTTAATTCTATGACATAGTACAATTTTAATTATAAATACTGCTCAAAATTGTCTACATTCTTATTAATACACTAGCAGTATACCCGCTGCTTCGCTGCGAGAGACAGACCCATTTCGAAATCGGTTCAAGACTGGTTGCTGCGAATCGTTTTATATTCAAATATATTTATTTGTTTTAATCTACCATTGTATTAATATGTGCACACTTACCATTGTAAGTGTCCCGTTGTGCTAACCCAGGAAAATGCCACATAAAATGCCCATTTGAGAATCACTCATCGCCAAAGCAGCGCCGATCACGTGAAATATTTTATCTTGCACCTTACGAAATTGTTTATTATAATTTTTAATATATTTATTATAATTACTCCGTGATAATTCCTGATTTATAAATCGTACCTATATAGGTCGGAGCACTTTTTTTCGATAGTAAATATTCTTGCCACCCAAGGAAGTTTTTTTCTTCGTATTGCTTTAGGGGGTTACAATAATGTTCAAAGCGAATTTAACGTTATAATTGTTGTCAAAAATGAAGATAAAAAAAATTGTGATATATATTCTCGGGAACATTTTTGTAGCAATATTAAACCCTAAAATTCGTTTATATATATTTTGAATATGTGTATCTTTTATAGTTTTTTATAATCCGGAAAATTTTTCCAATTTTTTTCTAAATATTTATTAATTGATTGGAAGCCTGGCGTCATACAGCGATGATATATAGCTTAAAATCTTTCCAGAAAAATTTGCAATACGCTGTTTCAAATAGCACTAAAATCGGTTAAGCCGTTTTTTAGTTTTAATACATGTATAGATTCTAAACATCCGAGGCGTTTTATAACTAACCTTGAATCTAGATTTGCCGTTTATGGGTTGATCAGAGCAAAATGCGTTTTTGTACATCATGTGCATGGGTAACCTTTGGAAGCAAAAACTAAGTCGATATGTTAATTATAATTATAGGTCTGATATATTGAGGAAAGATTTGTTTATTTATTTATTTATATTATTGATATTATAACAACTTTTGTTATGCACATGTTTAATGTTAAGTCAATAATTAGAGAGAAATTTCAAGTTTAAAAGTAGCGCTCCCTCTGTCCCCCTAAATATTCAAAAGCTACACTAAACAGAAAATAATCGTTCTTCAATCAAAACAAATTGTCTTTATAAATTGTTGATGTAAAGTAAATAATAAGCTAGATATTTCCAGTATTTTAGTTTTAGCACGCACCCCCTCCACCCTTCCCCAGCTTCACAACCAATTGAATAATTTATAGGACAACATATTATATTTGTATTTTTTTTTATTTTGAACAACTTTTCTCATGTGCGTTTTTGCTGGTAAGTTGATAGTAAATAAGATATTTCAAAACTTCAGTTTTAGGTTGTCCCATCGTAACTCCCGTAATATCAATCCAATTAAAAAAAAATCATTAAAAAAAGTTTGTTTTCTTTTTATAAGCAATTTTTCTGGTAAGTCTACGTCTTAAGTGATGCATTTTTTTTTTTTTTTTTTTCGATTTGTTTCCTTATTTTGACTGCATTTCCTACCTATATACCAAATTTCAACTCGGTATACACAGATTTTTTGTTTTATATATATAAAAGATTTTACTATTATATTTAAATATTTATATAAAATAATAGATAAAACATAAATAAATAAAATTAACAAAATTCTTAAAAATGTGCAAAAATAAAAAACCAGAAAACAGCTGCTCGACTTAAATCTCGCTCTGCATATACTAAGCATAAATTTTACTAAATAACTAAATAAAATCACCCATAGCAGAAGAATGATGAATCGTGCCGAACGATATTGGCCGATGTTCCACGAACTTACTATAGTTGTCCAAACAACCATTGAAACGAAATTCCCGCGATCTCACTGAACGCATCATACATACTTCGATGGTCCAATATAATTAAAAACAAAATTATTAATTTCTCGTTTCTGATGGGACTTTTTTGAGATTTTCGATTTTTCTAGTTATGATGAAATCATTTCCTACCTGTATGCAAAATTTCAACTCGGTAGCATATCTGGAAGTGGGTTAGAATTTCCGGACATAGCCACAAATATCCTCTTTTATATATAAAGATAATTCAATCCTTAAAAGTAAACTATATCGGATGTTATTTAATTTTCTCCCATCAATATTAGATATAATATCTTCAATATTGTTTTTCAATTGTTGTACGTTTGGATGCACAGTGCTATAATCTATCTTTTACATAACCCCATAAGAAATAATCTAGGGGATTTAAATCTGGAGACCTTTCGGGCCATGCAATGGGGCCATTGGTGCCTATATTCAGCTACTAAGCCAGAGTTGTGAGCTGGTGCTCCATCTTGTTGAAAGTATACATTTCTAACTACTGCTAAAGGCAAATCATCTAAAATAGTATCTAGAATGTTTCTCAATTTAACAAAATTCTTCACAAAATAGTCGAATTGACGTTTAATAATTAATCAAACAAACAAAAATATTATGATTTGTTCGCCGACCGGCGTAGCGCAGTGGTAACACATCTGCTCTGCGTTGCGAAGGTCTCGGGTTCGAATCCCGTTCAGGCATGGAAATTTTCTCAAATAAAAAATTGTCCTGGCTAATTGCCACAGCAGCAAAGGCCAAAAATAAAAAAAATAAAAAAAAAAATAATGATTTGTTCATTTGTTTCATTCATAGCACGCTGATTCCTGTGCGATTTGATTTAAATTATTATCAATTTAATATGCATTTTTCTCAAAATTTTTGTGATGTAAGGGTAACTGTGTATTCAGAATAAAATTCCCTTCCGAACAAAAATATTAAATAAATATATTCTCATTTAAAATAAGAAAGTTGGGCTCCATATGTGGAGCAACACTGATCATAAAAAATTTTGTTAATAGTTTTGTAATAGACAAAATGGTATTTTTTTGCTAATTTAACCAACCTCGTATCTCTTATAGTTCTCGAGGTAGCAATGGTGGGACACTTAGATTGAACACCTTGTATATTTGGAGTCAAAGATAACTTGGAATTTTACGGAAAATATATTCTGGACGATAAATTTCCCAACCTGAAACAACTAGTAATGTGCATTACAGCTAGTAAAATAGGAATAATTACAGCTACCTATGTCTGTGAATCTTTCTTCTCGAAACTTAAAATAGTTAAAAAGAAGATCTTTAAGTTTTGAAGTACTTTTGAAGAACATAATGATACATAGAGATAATGATTTAGTAGAAAATAAAAATAATGTAATATATTTAATTATCCTCACGTAACGCTAAGTTCCTAGGTGCTAGCGGGGCTTGAGGTGTGTGGTCGGTCGCTCCCCACCAGTCAGAGCTACGTTTTCCGACAGCAGCTCACTTAGGCTAAGCACATAGTGAAGCAGAGAGCAAAGCAGCGATGAAAGCGGAGAGTAAAACTTATAAAAGAGTGTCTACACATAGTGACGCGTTTAAAATCGAGCAGAAAGTTCACAAAATTATAATGGATTTTTTACTAACAGAAAATTCTTCCCTGAAAATTTGGTATTTACTAAAAAATAAAAATTAACACACTAGAAGGTGCAATGTTCACAGAATAAATAAAAGTAGATATACACATGGTGAATTTCATCATTTCCATAGGCCACTCCACTCCAGAAAAGTTTCATTCTTATTTTCGCATGACTATTTCAACGTTTGATTATATTTTGGAAAAAATTCAACATAAATTGGTAAAAAATTGACAAATTTCAATCGGAACCTACTATAAAAACCTCTTATAAACGAGAACTACTTGTAAATGCCTCAATATCCATTTTAAACAACTATTTTAGCAACGATGATAGCAGAGAAATCAAAATTGTTTGAACGCGTCGCTTTGCTCGACTATAACAACGATATAACCTCGCTGCAGTACGCTCCACTATTCGCGTGTTAACAGGAATTCATTTATTTAATTTCGCCGCTTTGCTCTCCGCTTTCATCGCTGCTTTGCTCTCTGCTTCACTATGTGTTTAGCCTTAGCGAGAATATAGCTTTTAGCTCTCCAGTCAGTATATACCTTGGCTTAATTAAAGAATGTTGTGTCAATTAACGTTATGCCCGCGGGCCGTGTCTGGCCCGTACTTATTTTTAAATGACACGCATTGAGCGGCTTTTTAGGATTTCCTAGGTATAATCACAAACAGCTATACCATTGAGGTCCAGCATATGGCCCAAGAGCCGTACCTGGCCCGATATTAATTTTTAAACGACACGCATTAATCAGCTTTTTAGGATTTCCTAGGTATAATCAGAAACAACTATACCATTCATGTTCAGCATATAGCTCGCGGGCCGTATCTGGTCCGATACTAATTTTTAAACGACACGCATTGAGCGGCTTTTAAGGATTTCCTAGGTTTAATCAGAAACAGCTATACCATTGATGTCCAGCATTAGGCCCGCGGGCCGTACCCGGCCCGATATTAATTTTTAAACGACCCGCATTAAGCAGTTTTTTAGGATTTCCTAGGTATAATCAAGAAACGTTTTTGTTGTGTTAATATACGCAGAATCATGCAAATTTTAATAATTGATTCCTGCTTATATTGATTTTTATTCGATATCAGTTTGCCAACGTTGTTGGCAATGGGTCTGCTAGTTATCAAATAAAGTCAGTATTACAAATTGAAACAAGCGATAAGTAGAAGAACAAAAGAATACACAAAGCAAGTTATAAAGAATATGATTCATTTTTTCAAGATGTAGTCAAAAGAAAAATGTATCAATTATATGCGGAAAAAGAACCACCATCAATTGATACATTATATAAGAAATTAGAAGAAGATGGAATTGATTTAAAATATAGTGTATCTATGTTTCGCCGATTTGTGAAAAGTTTAGGTTTTCATTTTAAAACGATTTTTGCCAGAAAAACAATAATGGATTCTCCTAGAATTAAACAATGGAGATACTATTATCTACTGAAAATAAATAAGTTCAGAGAAGACAAAAAATTAATTCAGGAACTAAGTAAGTAAGTGCTAACTATCATAGTGATATGAACGCAGATCTATTTGAAAATTGGTTTAAAATTCAATTGCTGCCAAATTCTGTAATTGTAATGGACAATGCATCGTATCAATCAACACAGTAAAACAAAATTCCTAACTTGTCATCTAAAAAAAATACAATTTTGGAATTTGTGATGTAAAAAAATATATCAATTCCGGAAAAAAATACAAAGAAAATTTTAATAGAAATGATCAAAGAAAAAAAAATCCAGAAGCAGCATTTTATTGACCAATTGGCAACGGAAAATGGACACGAAGTGTTAAGACTCCCTCCCTATCATTGTATATTTAATGCAATTGAACTTATTTGGGCTAGTTTAAAAAAAAAAAAAAACATAAGAAAACATAACACTGCACCTACAGTTAGTGAATCAGTGCTCACTCCATGGGATGAAGTAGCCGCTCTTACACCCGAATTATAGAAAAAATGTGACGAAAGCAGAATCCAACTTCAAAATGCAAGATATAAATCAACAAGTAATTAATTTAGTAAGTAGTAGTGACAGTGAATCTAATTTATGTGACTCAGACTAACAACTGTATTTCTTATAAAATTTATTCAGCAGATGAAGTTACAAATTACCTTATCTGTCAGATAGTTACCTGGAAGTTTATCTGAAGGTGGAAAGACCGGGCCTAAGTAAGTCAACTTTTCTATTACATATTGTTAATATACATTATATTGGTTTATAACAGTTTGTATTATACTGTATTCTCTCTTTCCACTTAGATCAACTGATGAAGATAAATACATTTATCGAAACCGGTTTTGAATTTTCAATAAATTAAATGTTGTTTTAATTCTATGACCTTTAATCCCGAAAAAACAAACCAACTCCAGTAATACTACATATATTTGAGGTCGTCAGTGTATACAATATGATTTTTTTTTATTTTTAATTTTTTTTATTTATTTATTTTACATCGGTCTATTTCTGCAACGAGGCTAATCACCGATGCCAGGGGGCGATCTCTTTCACCTGGATCCTCATCCTGTGAATGGTACCAACATGACATGTAATTTTAAAGGTTCAAATCTTGAAATCAAAATTTCCTCTCAGTTTGTTTTTAGAAAAGTTAATACAGTACAAATATAGATATAAACATAAGTTCATTCTCAGAAACATTTTTATCTTCAGTGGTCAGATAGTGGGAAATTTTATGTATAAAACGATTTCAAATATTCTGAAATAGTTCACTATAAAGAACTTGTCAAAATGGTGCGGTTTTCTTTAATAATCATAAATTTAATTATTATAAAACAAAGTGTTTGTCAAAATTGGTGTGAACCATGCAAATGTCCAACCAGTGACGATAAAATATCACTAAAATGCAACGAAATATCTGTTAATAAAAATCAGATATTTAAAATTTTATTCAGCGAAAATTATTCATCAATTACGATGGTAGATTTAAACGGACAAGACTTAGAAAATCTTATTGCGCATCAATTTTGGAATGGAAGCCAAAATAATATTGAAGAAATTGATTTGACCGAGTGTAGTATTTTAAAAATTCATCATGAAGCTTTTTTTAAAATGGAAAGCCTGAGAAAATTAATTCTAGCACATAACAATCTTGAGGATTTAGAGCCCGGAACTTTGAAATATAATACAAAGCTAGAAATATTGGAACTTCAAGATAACGCACTTCAATTTCTCCATCCAGATATTTTTAAGGATTTACCTAATCTTATAAAAATTGACTTATCTGATAATAGTTTACAAAGCCTCTCAAATGATCTCTTTGTTAACAATTTGGATTTAGAAGAGATTTATCTTCAATATAATGCTCTTACTTCTTTTGATCCTGCTGCATTCAATTTTTTGGACGGGCTGGCTAAATTGAGATTATTTGGAAACGACTGGCAATGTGAAAATTATTTGAAGGTTATTTGTGAAATTCAACCTCAAATATTTATTATACCTATTTCTAAAACTATTACTCTTCGTTCAAAGGTGCAACTTGCTTGTCAGGTAAGTTAGATCAATTGTCCACCAGGGCTCGTAGTGAAAAATTTCACGGATCGGAACGTTACTTAGTGAGCAAATTAAAATAAATCAAAACAGTCACCACAAACTACTTACACAAATATTATGTTGACAAATTCATAATGTGTCTTTATAACTTAACGATGTAGAGATGGTCGTGTCCGTAATGAGAAGAAGTTGGAAAGGTTGTACGAGTATGGGACATAAATAAAAACAACTATCTACAGCTGACCAGTTTCGGAAAGTTTATTCCTTCATCAGAGCTGCTACATAAAGGAAAATCAGAATACAGTATAAGTGTATATGGTATATGAATAAATAAATATAAATATAAGACATATATTCATGACCCGTTTTTATCTATCCCACCATAACACTTAATACTATTATCTCAGGTATGTCCTACAATATTATACTTATATTTATATTTATTTATAATAGTTGTTTTTATTTATGTCCGAAACCCGTACAACCTTTCCAACTTTTATAACTTACCGAAACCATAAAAACGTACTTACATACGAGGACTACGTTTTAAGTTTTTACAAAAACTAAGGAAATTTTATTTTGGAACAAACTGTTTTATTGCATGCATTCAAACAAATTCTCGAAACATTTTTTTCACTCTGAAGTTGGTATCTCAAAACAAGGTTTTCAAATGCTTTAACAGCTTCTTGAGATGATGAAAATCGCTGTCCACGCATTTTTTGTTTGACATTGGGGAACATAGAAAAAATCGTTAGGGGATAAATCAGGTGAATACGAATGAGACATTAATTCGATGTTTTTCTCCTTCAAATAATCAATTGTTTGACGTGCTGTGTGAGAGCTTGCATTGTCATGATGAAGAATGATGCGAAATTTTTGTTTGTTTTTTCTAGTTTTGTCGATGACTTCTGGCAAACAAATTGTTGTATACCATTCAGCATTAACTGTTTTCCAATCCTCTAAAGAAATGATTGCGACATGCCGAAGAAACAAGCGATCATCTTCTTGGAAGTGCTTCGTGAACGAACAACTTTTGTGGGTTTCGGTTCATCTTGGAAGACCCAAAGAGTGGATTGTTGCTTAGTTTCCGGTTCATATGATTATTCATTGGAATGATTATTCATTTATATCCAAGTTTCGTCACTTGTAACGATGTTGTATACGGATTTTGCATTACCTAGGTTGCATTTATTTAGCATTCCCTTAAACCAATCAACACGAGCCTTTTTTTTGAGCTTCAGTCAAATTATGCGGAGGCCATCGGGAACAGATTTTTTTCACAGCTAAATATTCATGCAAAATCGAATGTATTGCAGTCTGCGATATGCCAAAGCATGCATCTCACGGTAAGTCACATGCCAATCTTTTTGCGCAGAGCTTCGATACTTTTTTGAATCACAACCGATTTTAGTTGACTTTCCTGAGATTCATCACTGACGGACGCACGATCACGACGAAATTCTGCAAACCAATTGTAAACAGTCTTTTCTGATGGTGCTTCATTATCAAAAGTTGAACGAAGTGAATCTGTGCACTGTTGTTGAGTTAGGCCTTCACTAAAATCGTAAAAAATCATCCAACGAAAACCTACACGGGTAAAATCAATTTTTTCACAAACTAGTTATTTTAACGCTCACTGTCAACAAACTACTTGGTCAATTTATAAGCTGGCACTGACTTCACAATGACAAATGTCAAATTTTACGAATATAGTAATGACACATTTCAATATAGTAATGACACATTTCAATATAAGATACTTAAAGTTATTTTAATTTTCTTTTAGTACATAGATGCATCTTAAACAGGAAACTCCAATCAGTGTTCAAAATGACCACCTCTGGCCGTTACACAGCTCTTAAATCTCTGCGACCACTCTTTAATAGAACAACGATGGGTTTTTACAGAAAAATCCTTCGCTGTCTTCATCAAAGAGCACTTCAGACTAGCGGTATTAGGGTGCATCTTCTTGCAAGTCATGTCCTGAAGCACAGACCACAATTTATAGCCCAGGAGGTTGAGTTCATAGCTGCTAGATGGCAATCAGTACAAGAAATAAAGGCCGATACATTGCATTCAAGCCACTGCTGTGTAGTCTTCGCCTTATGGGTTAGCGCTGAATATTGCTGAAAGCTCCAATGGTGACCAGCGAAGAGAGAGTTGTTCAGTTCTTTAGCTATCGACTCCAACACGATTTCCTAGTAGACTCTGAACGACGATTTTACCCCTTTCTCGTAAAAATGATGCTTGGTGGTACCGTCATAACTCCCGCCCCATTAAACCATAACTTAAGCAGGGTATTGACCACTCTGGATCGTCGACGCATTCTCACAAGATTATCGTGAACTTGTAGCCTACACTATGTCATACTTAAAAATGTCTCCTTTGTCGTAAAAATGAAGCTTAGTAGTACCATCATAGATCTCCTCCATCAAACCATATCTGTAGCAGACTAATGGCTACTCTGGATCGTCGGTGCTTTCTCACGAGCTTCTTGTGAACTTGTAGCAGACACCCTGCTGGTCTAGCGATTGGAAACCTCCTCAGCATTAAAAATCTTTTTAACAAACCCTTCGTAATAGATACCAATAATTATGTTTTCGTTTGCGTTTAAAATCGTTGTACAAGTAATAAACACACTCTACTTCTTCGATATCCATATTGAGACTAGTCGCGCATGTAGTTGAGTCAGTCTTATGGCGCGTCTGCATCGAGGCAACTTGGTAGCATGCGACCGTTCGACATGTCGCATGCTACCAATGTGCAGCAGTCTGATGGGAGCCGTGCGACATGTTGCTCGTTCCCGTTACTTGGCGGTAAACATCAAAGAGTTTTCGTGCGACACGCTACCAGTTCTGAAAGCCACATGTTCGCCATTTTGATATTTGATAGTTGTTATTATAGAAGTATTTGTTTTTTAAATTAACTAGTGTTGTAAGCGTTGCTGTATCAACAAAAATTATTTAGCAACTTAAATTTATTTAAGATAAGTGAGTAAATATAAGTTTTGATAAAATAGAGTATGAGAAATAATGATAAACATGATTAAGTAAGGTTATGTTTTTGTTATGTAATTAAAATTTGTTATATAATCCGCCGATCCGCGATCCGCCATATTTATTCAGTAAACTGACAGATCTCGCAATAATAAACAGTAGCACGCTCCCAGTGTTGGTGTAGACACTAAATTGCCAATGCGACATGGTCTGACGATCTCGTCAGACTTGTCGTATGCTACCATGTTGCCTCAATGTAGACGCGCCATTAGACGTGAGTAGTTAAGATCACGTTCGTCTAGCCACTAAGTGCAAGATGGCCCCTAATGTCGAAAAATTTAATTTTTAATAATAATGCTGATTCATTTATAATTATTTTGTTAAATAGGTAAAAACGGCTGAATTCAATACGAGTGAAATTTTGACAATGACCTGGGATTTTAAAGACACAAATGGCAGCATTATCAATATAGAAGAAAGAGAAC
The DNA here is from genome assembly GCA_963971575.1 of Liopterus haemorrhoidalis. Classification (NCBI taxonomy): domain Eukaryota; kingdom Metazoa; phylum Arthropoda; class Insecta; order Coleoptera; family Dytiscidae; genus Liopterus; species Liopterus haemorrhoidalis. Next base: position 191,440,636 of record OZ020611.1, read on the forward strand.
TTAAAGCAGAATATGTGGAGGATATGACCTTTCAAAGAATTGGTTGGTTTAACATTACTATTTTGGAAATGACTGAAAAAGACGAAGGAATATATAGGTAAATTTTACATCTGAGCTTTTTTTAAATCAAAATTGTAATATTGTTATGTTTTTGCTGACCGGCGTAGCGTAGTGGTAACACAGCTCTGCGTTGCTAAGGTCTCGGGTTCGAATCCTGTTCAGGAATGGAATATTCATAATGAAAAATAGAACTGTCCTGGCGAATTGCCACAGTAGCAAAAGCCATAAACGTGAAATTATAAAAAAAAATATATGTTTTTTGTTTTATTTCTCACACAAATCTGTCTGCAAATAGCCCCAAATTGTCACGGAAGACACGGATTTTATCAAGATATTTATGGTCATTAACAGCAATTAACAGTTTTTAATTTTGAATTTTTCTTGTACCTATACTTTTTGCTCTAAAATTAATATATAAAATTTAAGAATGTATTTTATATTTTATTTTTTATAATAAATGTCACTTAATAATAAATGACAATATTAAACATGAAATAACTCAGCCAAGCCCTGTTTTCATGACAACTTAAAAATACGAAACTTCCGTTTAGTTCCGCTCATATCGAATGAATGTACTGTAGTTTGTTTCTACAAAAGTTAAACAGTATATATAAAATCTTTATATATAAAACTGAATATTTGTGGGTATGTCCGGAAATTCTAACCCACTTCCAGATATGCTACCGAGTTGAAATTTTGCATACAGGTAGGAAATGCCTTCATCATAACTGGAAAAATCGAAAATCTCAAAAAGTTCCATCAGAAACGAGAAATTAACAATTTGTTATTAATTATACTGGACCATCGAAGTATGTATGATGCATTCAGCGAGAACGCAGGAATTCCGTTTCAATGATCGTTTGGACAAGTATAGTAAGTTCGTGTAACATCGGTCAACGTCGTTCTGCGCGATTCATCATTGCTCTGCTATAGGTGATAAGATTCTTTATTCAGTTATTTAGTAAAATTTATGATTAGTGTATGTAGAGCGAGACTTTAGTCAAGCATCTGTTTTCGAGTTTTTTATTTTTGCGCATTTTTATGAATTTTATTATTTTTGTTTATTTATTTTTTATCTATTATTTTATTTAAATATTTAAATATAATAGTAGTTGAAATTTGGTATATAGGTAGGAAATCAGTCAAAATAAGGAGGAAAATCGAACTTAAAAAAAAAATTACAACTTAAGACGTAGACTTAACAGAAAAATTGCTTATAATAAGAAAACAAATATTTTTTTATTAGTTTTTTCTTCAATTGGATTGATATTATGGTAGTTTCGAAGGGACAACCTAAAATTAAGCTTTTGAAATATCTCATTTACTATTGACTTGACAGCAAAAACGAACATGAGAAAAGCTGTTTAAAATAAAAAACTAATATATGTTGTCCTATAAATTATTCAATTGGTTGAGAAGCTGGGAAAGGGAGGAGGGGGTGGGTGCTAAAACTAAAATACTGGAAATATCTAGCTAATTATTTACTCAACAATTTATAAAGACAATTTGTTTTGATTAAAGAAAGATTATTTTCTGTTAAGGGTAGCTTTTGAATATTTAGGGGGACAGAGAGAGCGCTACTTATAAACTTGAAATATCTCTCTTATTATTGACTTTAAATTAAACATGTGAATAATAAAAGTTGTTATAATATCAATAATATAAATAAATAAGTAAACAAATCTTTCCTGAATATCTCAAACCTATAATGAGATATCGACTTGGTTTTTGCTTACAAATGTTACCCATACACATATATAAAAACGAAGTTCAGTATTTTGCTCTGATCAGCCCATAAACGGCAAATCTAGATTCAAGGTTAGTTATAAAATCCTTCGGATAGCCTGTGTTTCATTTCTTTTTGGCACATAGGCGTCTGTTTAGAATCTGTATATGTATTAAAACCCAAAAACGGCTAAATCGATTTTGGTGCTATTTGCAACAGCGTATTACAAATTTGTTAGGAAAGATGGAAAGATTTTAAGCCATATATCATCGCGGTATGACACCAGGCTTCCGAATAATTAAGAAATATTAAGAAAAAAGTCGAAAAAATCTTCCATATTATTAAAAAACTATAAAAGATACACATATTCAAAATATATATTAACGAATTTTAGGGTTTAATATTATTACAAAAATATTCCCGATGATATATATCACTTTTTTTTTTAATTTTAATTTTTGGCGACAATTATAACGTTAAACTCGCTGTTGAACGTTATTGTAACTCCCTAAACAAATACGAAGAAAAAAAACTTTAGAATATTTACTAACGAAAAAAGTGCTCCGAACTATATAGGTACGATTTATAAATTAGGAATAATCACGGAGTAATTATAATAAATATCATAAAAATTAAAATAAATAATTTCGTAAGGTGCAAGATAAAATGTTTCACGTGACCGGCGCTGCCTTTGGCGATGAGTGATTCTCACATGGTCATTTTTTGTGGCATTTTCCTGGGTGTTACTAAATGTCTGTAATACCAATGTTTACAAAGAAGTTCGTACTTAAATTATTTGTGTAAGAACCACATATTAATACAATGGTAGATTAAAACAAATAAATATATTTGAATGTAAAACGATTCGCTGCAACCAGTCTTGAACCGATTTCGAAGTGGGCCCGATCTAAGCGGGCTACGACTACTTTTCTTCGGTAGCGAAGCAGCGGGTATACTGCTAGTAAATAATACAAATTTGTTTATACCTTTCGGATGTACTTTTTGGAAGTCTCAGTATTTTTTCTATATACGGGTCAAAGAATACGCCAAATTTCAACTCTCTAGGTTTAGCCGTTTTGCCACAATTCTACCGTACAGACAGACACATGAGTAAAGGTACAAAAACCTAAAAAGAAGACATCCCGTACGAATGGTCGACTACTAATTGATCTTATTTTCAGATGTGGAGTTAGCAGTTTATACGGAACAGCCGAGGATGAAATTACAGTTGCCATCGACAAATTGCCGGCTCTCTTGGCAATAGTGCTTCCCATTGTTATTTTATTATTACTCCACATTGGATGTATTACATTTTTCATACGTAGACGACGACAGCGCAAGTATATAAATATCACACAAGACATTAAAGATGACAAAAAAAAATATTATAAAGATAAGAAAAGAAGTGAGTAAAACAAAAGTTGTTTTATTGAGTTTCACTTTACAGAGGTACCGGGTTCGTATCTCGAGTCCTGAATCAATACAAATGCAATGAAAAATATAATCAGCTGTGGCCACCACAGAACCGACCGCCATCACAAAGTACTTGTATAAAATACATTCTAGCAGCAGAGTAGAAATAACTTGGTCCAATATTTTCTAACAGAGATATTATTTACCATGACCATGGCAACGTTACACATAAGTATGAAAAAATAGATACTTAATATATTTCGAAAAATGTTTCAAATTTTTTTCGTCTTATCAAAAAATGTTTCAAATAAAAGTTGTTAGTTGTTGCTTTTATAGCAACTTTTGTTAAATTAATTTTTTCGAAATATTTCTGTTTTTAAACGAGTAACCTCTCATTTCTAGTTAACCGATTTTTACCAAAAGTTGATCAACTCGTGCCATTGATGTCAGAATATGAAGTTTCATAAAAATCCTTTTAGCCTAATTTGCTCTGCACGTGTACACAGACAGCCAGAGGTACAGACAGACAGACGGACAAACAGACAGACAGACAGACAGACAGACAGACAGACAAACAGACAGACAGACAGACAGACAGACAGACAGACAGACAGACAGACAGACAGACAGACAGACAGACAGACAGACAGACAGACAGACAGACAGACAGACAGACAGACAGACAGACAGACAGACAGACAGACAGACAGACAGACAGACAGACAGACAGACAGACAGACAGACAGGCAGGCAGACAGACAGACAGACAGACAGACAGACAGACAGACAGACAGACAGACCTACAGACATCATGCTAAAAATAGTCAAAACGTTATGTAGGGACCTCAATTCGTGGAGATCCATCGAAATCTCGAAATGTCAAAATCGGTATGATCACAATACCTCCCTTATATATGTTGGTAGTTGGTAAAAAATATATATTTTGTTAATCTACGTGGAGTGTTTGATAAGTGAGTGACTTTGATAAGTGATGGTGCTCAGATCGCAAGTTTGATATTATTTTTGACATTTGAAATTTTTTGCAGACACACACTAAGTTTCAAGTAGATCTGTGTAATAGTACATTTTCAACAGCGTTCGGAGGCAGATAAGTTTGTGCTTATTTGCGTCAGTGGAAAAAAGTGAATTCTGGGTGTTGATAAAGCACTACTATTTGCGTGGAAAAACCATTAAGGAAACTGGTGAAAGACTAAAAAAGTATTGTAGGAACTTTGCTTCGTCACATGGAATGGATCACTAGTGGTTCATTGAATTTTGTTGTGGTCGTACGAGCACGAATGATGCTAAGCTCCCTGGGACCTCCGAATGAGGTTACAACTGAAGAGTTGGTCAATAAAATTCATGATGTATTGGACGACTGTCGAGTGAAAATCCAACAGCCAAGATGGTAAACATTTCAGAAAATTCTGTATTTCATATTCTGTACGAACATTTAGGCATGAAAAAACTGTCGGCAAGATAGGTGTCGCTGTTGAACAAACACAATGGACCAAAAACGGAATCGTGCGACCAGTTTGAAGCAACGTTTAAACATGTTTAAGAGCAATCTAAGTGGGTTTTTGTGGCGTTTCATAACCGTTGATCCATCACTACACATCAGAAATGGAAGAAGTCAAACAATGCATTTCTTTTAGCGAACATCTTTCGAAAAATGCAAAAGGGGCTACCTCGACCGAATCGACTACATGCTGTACTCATGCCAAAGTGGCTTCATTTGTCGAATTACTGTTCCACCATGACTGCACATCAGCTAACAGCAATATCAATGGTCAAATTGGCGAATTGCGCTACGCACTGCTCCTTCATCCACTATGTTCTCCAATTTTAGCTCCTTGCGGCTTCTTTTTTTTTCCAGACATGAAGAAATGGCTCGCTGGAAAAATATTCACATCGAATAAGATCATCGCGAACTCACGCATATTTTACAGAGTTTGAGGAATTGTACTTTTTGGAAAGCTTAAAGAAGTTGGAATATCGTTGAGCAAAATGTATCGTGCTAAAAGGAGACTATGTTGAAAAATAAGTTGCATTTCGGTATAAAAAATCTCCATTTCGAAGTCACCTACTTATAAAACACACCTAGAAACTAAGACTTTCATTATAAATATTAAAGCTATACAATTTTCATTATGATAAAAGACGGTGGTAAAGAACGAGTTAAGGCTGCGTATAACCCCTAGAGGTTACCAATTTCTTATACAAAATTAACAAACTAAAATAAAATTAGTATCAATCTATACATCAAATTTTGCACCGAATTTTTATCTATCTAATAGGATATTTTTAATTGTGCAAATATTTATTGTAAAAATATTATCGCTCAATAATTGACATCATCAACATTGTCCTGTAATTTTTTAAATCTATTTATGGGTTTCAAATAACTTTTATATTTATATAGTTTTGTGTAGAAATGTTCAAATAATAGATCAACATTTTTTTCGACTTGATTACTTATAGTTTAGAATCCTCGTCGAAAAATATTATACTTGATGATAATGGAATGCCACATGGCACACGTATTCGTCACAAAAAATAAATCATTTTTACCCGTTATAACTATTTTGAGAACCGCGGCAGAATCAAGATGGCGGCAAATATAGAATACCAAGTACAATAACTATAAGTAGTTTTCACAATAGAACAAAATAGCTAAAATCCTTTTTGTAGAATGAAGCTTTAGCTACAATTTGCCGCATCGTATGCAAATATGCGTCGATTGGTTTACAAGATGGCACATATAATGCAATTTGCTTAATTACAATTACATAACAGTTTTTTCTAAAATTTAAAATATCCTATTAGATAGAGAAAAATTCGCTACAAATTTTGATATATAGATTGTTATTAATTTTATTTCCGATTATTAGTTTTGTATAAGAAACTATAGCAAACTATAGGGTTGTACGCCGCCTTAAGTGTATGAATTCGAGTTATACCTGACTCGAGTTAAAACAATATACAGAAATGTATCATTTTAACTTGAGATAGGGTATAACTCGAGTTTATAAAATAAATCAGTCTTCAGAAACTGGCCATCAGTGTTCATTCAAGATTTATAACTACGTCACAGAGTTTAAGTTTTATTAATTATAAATGTTTTATTTCTTTTTTAGGTCAAAAAAGCGATAACATAGAGTTAAAATCCTTGAAGTAACAGTAAATTAGTTTGGACAAACATATTTTACCGAATGTATACAGCCAGTACATAAAAAAAACAAATAAATATGTTATAAGAGCTTTCTACAGTAAGTAGTTAATAAGGCTGTTTCATGGTGGGGAGGATGTATATACCTTATTGAATAACGTTTAATAAAAATATATATATACTACCTATTCCGTAAATGAGTGTTATTACCTCAGCAACGCGCATGTAAACGTAAGTGAATGTTTGAGGTCTACGGTTACTAAGCGCGTAAGTAACACTTACGCGGCCAGGACAGAAAGTAAGAAAACGTCATTTTGAATGATAAACAGAATAGTAAACAATTATTTATTTATTTATATTAAAAGTAATGGTACAAATTGAACAGTTTGAAATATTAATTTTTTGAATTAATTTCCTTTTTTTATAGTCATAGCATCCCATAGGGATTCATGGTAACCTTATTCGATGGATTGAATCCTACATTTCAAATCGTAGCCAAGCAGTTGCAATCAACAATTGCGTATCTAGCTTTGTTGGTATAACTTCCGATGTGCCACAGGGTTCCCATCTTGGCCCGGTACTATTTATTATCTTTATTAATGACGTAATTTCATGTTTTCAGTATTCTAATTTTGTTTTATATGCCGATGACCTAAAAATTTACCTATAAAAATATTGTCAATATCCAAGACTGCAATGATATTAATTCGGATTTAGATAAATTTCAGTTGTACTGTACGCACAACAAACTTTATTTGAATCTGGATAAATATTATTTTATTAGCTTCACCAGAAAATTTTATGCCATTAAATATAACTACTCCATTGGAGGTGCAAATCTTAATCAGCTGCAAGTTGTTAAAGATCTTGGTGTTTACTTTGATAATAAGTTAAAATTTAACGTTCATGTAGACAAAACGACGAAATATGCCTTCAAAACCCTCGGTTTCATATTCCGAACTTGCAAAGAATATCGCCAACCCGCTAGCCTCATTCAACTCTTCAAAACTCTCGTCCTTCCCCGTTTGGAATATGCGAGTACAATATGGTGTCCTCAATATCGTATTTACATTGACAGACTAGAATCAGTGCAGAGACGATTCACTAAATATTTGGCCTTTAAATATTTTAGAAAAAAATATGTCACTTACATACGATGCTCGTTTTGCCCGCTATGATTTAGTGAGTTTGACAAAACGGCGTGTACAAATCGATATGTAATGTGTCTATAAAATAGTCCAATCAGATTATCTATTGCCCCAATATTCTGCAGTTGATCAACTGCAATATACCCCAAAAGAGTACTAGGCAAAACCATGCATTCAATATCAATAATCGAACAACAAATGTAGGAATGAATTCACCCGTCTACAGAATCATGTCGTTATTTGATCAGTACTTTAACGGCTGTGATATTTTCTTCATTACCTTTGCTCAGTTTAAGTCAAAAGTAAAACTAATTGTATTTTAGCATTTAAGGTTTATTTTAATTTTTTTATTCTGTTGTAAATATGTATACATTATATGAGCCGTAGATTTTGAAAGTGAGATAAATCCATTTTGTGAAAAATATGAGTTAATGTTACGTCTTATTACAAATTGAGATTAATGTTTTTAATCATTTACAATAAATATTGGCTCAATATCAGTATAAATTTGTTACTGTTAGTTTATATGATCAACAGTATTTCAAATGCATTGATTTTGAAAGTGAGACAAGTCCACCCGAATAAATTCTCTCGAACCGAAACCCGATTAATACCCCAGGGTTATTATAAATTGATACAAAAATGTCGCAAAAATAATCCCTTTTTAGTACATGAAATGAAAAGTGAAGACTTTTACTCTACCAAACCTCTCGAGGAGGCAATTTTAAGAAGAAGGAAAAATACTGATGGAGAAGTACTTAAGTGGTTGGATATTTGCTGGATAAGATTTTTGAGAAATGCGCCATATAAAATGTTTTATAAAACGTCAATAGAAAAAGATTCACAATTTAAAACTCTTGATTTATGATAATAATATTAAAAAGGAAAATAATATTACCATCTTTATATGAAAAACTAGGGCTATTACTGATTAAAATATAAAGATATGATGGATTTATTACTTTATATAGGTACCATCCATTCATCATGAATACTTTAAAAATCTTAAAAGTCTAAACTAACAAAATATAATTTATATGTATAAAACTTATAATTGAATATTTTTTCATATTTTTTCAATTTTATCCTATAAAATTAAATTTTTGTTTTGTATTTATTGTTATTTTTCTAACAAAAAATAAAATTATATTGAAATAAAATAAATAATTAAATAAAATTTTCATTTGTTTGCTACTATAATTATCTACAATTATCTACATTCCATTCCATTAGGAGAAATCAACATTTTCAGCAAATCATTGCCTTTGAAAGTGAGACCAGTCCATTGAGATACACCAAAACCACGACTTTTTTCAAATAACGCCGATAACACTTATCGTATAATAAAATTACATGCATTGAGAATACTGAAAATGTAAAATAAGTCTATTACTCCTTACGAATATTTTTAATTCCATTCAAATGCAAAAAATCTAGAAATAACGAAAAGTGGACTTGTCTCACTTTCAAAATCAACGGCTCATATCATTTGTAACCTGTGGAAATTTTTCAGGAGACCCATGTCTCTGTTTATTTCCCATTTAAATAAATGAACAAATAAATCCCTAGTTTTAAGTAGGTTCAGGGCCATGCGGTGGTATGGAGCAATGGTGCACTCGCTCCAGGCGCCTGGGCCACGACGGCACCTTTCAGATATTTCACATTTGTTTGTTTTTATAATATATATTCTTTATTCCCTAGGCCTTGCGGCGTTCAGGGTGTTAACATTTACAAAAAAATAAAAATAAAATAAAAAATAAAACAATTAATCCAAAAATACATAACAATAACACCCAATACAATTTACATTTTACAATATTTTTCTCTTTTCTTTCTTCTTTCCGTTTCCCCTTCCTGTTATCCTTCCCCAATATCCATCCTTCTTGCCTCTAATTCCCTCGCCCACCTCTCCCCCCTTCCATCTTCGTGCAACAGGTCTACTGTGCTCCCCGACCATACTGTCATCTCTCTACACCTCTTCGCGAGGTGCTCTATATCTTCCTCCTCCTCCCCGCACATCCTGCACATCTTATCCTCCTGTCTCCTCCAATATCTATTTCCTCTCTCTTCATTCCCGCACCTTAGCCTCGCAATCCTCCTAACTCTCCCTCCTGACCTTCCTCTTTCTCCCCTCAAGTAGCTTGGTACCCCTATAGTTCTGATTGTTTCTTTTTATAATATTTTCATAATAAAACTTTTATTAACCTTTCATTAACCAGACAGAAGAGGATTCTTACTCCGAGTGCAAGAAATGCAATAAAGGCGTTTGATAATTTCCATAAATGTTTGATATTGATGTCGGCCAACCCCCAGGATGTTAACTACCCTATACAAGACCTACATTCGGCCGAATTTTGAGTATGCGATACCATTGTGATCTCCGTTATTAGTGCGTCACATTCAATTACTGGAATCTGTCCAAAGCCGAGCTACTCGTCTTCCTCTAGGCCAGTGATTCCCAAACTTTTCGGTTCCCGACGCCCTTATATTTATATTGTGTCCTAGATCTCCTCGCTGGAGCATAGGGCCTTTACAAACTCGCGCCATCGAGGTCTGTGAAGAGCAAGCCTCTTCACCTGGCGCCAGGTAGTTCCGTGACCATCAAGTTCTTTGTGTAATGTTCTCCTCCATGTGGATACACGACGACTTCTACGACGGATTCCCTGAGAGTTCCACTCTAATGACATTCTGGAGATGTCGTTTGCTGCCTTTCGGAGGGTATGCCCAATCCAGTTCCACTTTCTTGCCTGCATTTCCAAGTGGATAGTTTTTGTGCTGTCGATTCCCAAAGATCAGTATTGGGAATATGATTAGACCAAGTAATGCGAAAAATTCTGCGCAGACATCTGTTAATAAAAATTTTGGAGCTTATGGGTAATTTCTTTAGTGACTTTCCAAGTTTCGCAGCCATACATCAGAACTGATTTTACATTGGTTTTAAATATGCGTACCTTAGTATTATGAGAGAACTCAGTGGATTTCCAGACTTCTTTCAACAAGCCGAATGCTTGTTGAGCTTTTAGTATTCTGTTGTTCACGTCCCTTATAGTTCCTCCATCTCTTTTTATTGCACTACCGAGGTAGCAGAATTCTTCCACATCTTCTAAGACTGCGCCGTTAATGTATAATCTGTTGACGTTATTGGTGCCAATCCGCATTACTTTGGTTTTCCCTTTATTTATGCATAAGCCAACTAAATTTGCCAAAGTACTTATACTTTCAAGTTTGGCTTGCATATCTTCATAATTATGTGAAAGAAGGCATATATCGTCCGCCTAGCTCAAATCTTCCAAACAGTTTTGGGAAGTCCCACTGTATACCTCTGTGTTCTGTGAGAGCATTACGATGAACCCAGTCCAACACAGTATTAAATAGTAAAGGAGATAGTAGCCAGCCTTGCTCAACTCCGCTTTTGACGGCAATACTTTTACTTCTCGTCCCATTATGCACAACTTGCGAACTTGCTTCATGGTATAGTTCTTTTATGAGGTTAATTATTTTAGTAGGGACCCCAACATAATCCAAGATATTCCAGAGTGCCTCTTGACTGACTCTGTCGAATGCTTGCTTAAAGTCTATGAACACCAGATAGAGTGGGGCCTGCCACTCTACTGATTGTTCAATAATCGGCGCCCTTAATATATTAGAATTCTTTTGCGGCGCCCTAATTCAAAACATTGGTAACTAACGCAACTAGAGGAATATTGGAATATTTCCGTAGCGCACAGTTTGGGAATGCTGATATAGATAAGAAGTAAGTATTAGTTTATAACGATAGTTAAAAAAAAGGAGGCAGGCTAACATTTCATCGGCTCTGAGCCTTATTGTGGACTGTTTTTTTTTTTTAATTTTTATGCTGCAAATTTCCAAATTTTAGATCTTAACTCAAAAGTGACCATATATTTGTGATTGCTAAAAATATATAAACAAATTAACCAACAAAATTTAATTTTTTTTTTCTACAAAAATTTTGAAATTTGATTCAAACATTTTTTAATTCTTGAAATTTTGAGGATTATGAATATAATATTTAAAAAAATTGATGCTTTCCTAGTTTTTGAGTTGGAGCCGATTTGGGTCAGATTTTCGAAAATAATTCCAAAATTTTTGCCCAAACTTCAAAATGGACCAAATTTTGTTGATCTATGACCAAAAATACATATTTGTACCAATTTTCAAAGAGACAAAAATGTGTAACTTAAAATTCACGATTTTTTTAAGGTCTACTCTTTACGATTTTTACGATTTTTGGCCATTTTCAAGGGTTTTGGATTACTGGCCACACAAAACTTAATAAACGGTTTATTAAAGCCCATTTTCTTTTTTTTTTTTAATAATTTTTTTATCGTTAATCTACGTAATTAGGGCTTTTATTTGATACCCTACTCAGAATTTTATTATTTTTTTTTTTTTCGATGAGCACATATTTTTTTTATATTTTTAGGGGGATATGTATTTTAGATGTTTTCTATAAACATGCCAAATTTCAACTCTCTAGGTTTAGCCGTTTGGCTACAATTTTTACCGAACAAACAGACAGACAGACAGATAGACAGATAGACGACATAATGACGGTATAAGGGTTTTTTGGTCATACCTACAAAACCCTAAAAACGTACATACAACTGAATAAAATATTATTTTACTGCTCAATTAAATAACAAATTTATTTGTTTCAATATTTGTTAAGACCAAAAATAAAATCCTCGCGATATAGGTTTTATTCGCGATTTATAGTTTAAGAACCACTGAGCTAGTTGTCGCTACGAAATTTAAAATAAAATTGTTATCTAGTGTGACAAATATTTGAAAATATCAAATCCACAATCAACAGACATGTATGAGTAACTCAACCAATACCACACCGCTGTTTCCTTTCCAGATAATAAATAACAGCCAGTAAATAAGATCATATTCACTGGCATCGTTTCCCGCGACAAAATGTTAATTTATGTATTATTTTTGTGTTGTTTTATAATAAATGTGGAAAGCAACAATGATTGCCAAAATGGCAGCGCATGTAAAAATATTAATAATTGTGATTGTAAAGATATTTTAGATAACGTCTGCCCAATGAAAATTGTACTAAGATGTAAATACGTAAGTATTTTTATATAAATTTCTGAATGTGAAGTGTTAAACACGTTTTAAGGTTTCGTAGGGATCTAATATTTTTACTTCAATTTATTAAAATTAAGGTGACCACATTTTTTAGTTCAAAATTCGGCTTTGTTTTAGGTCTTCACTTAAAATGTAAAGGTGAGGACCTTTCTTGTTTTAGGTTGTTTATCTTCACTTCAAATTTAGAAGGGAAGATCTCTAAAAAAGGTAATTGCGCCCTACTTAGGGGCGCTTAATTAAATCTTGCCTACGGGCGCCGCAGACCCTCGCGCCGGCTCTGCCTACAAGATAACTTTTATAGTGACTTTAATAGTAACTTTAACATTTTTCATATTCTGTAATATCCAACTGTAGTGACGTCGCTATGAAAGTTATATCTTAGTGACAGTTACTGAGAAAAGAATGAAGTTAGCTAAAGACGCGCAACAAGCATGCGCATTGGTGGTACACAGATGACACTTGAGGTTAAAAATGTCACAATATTGTTTTGCTTACATTATTTTGTTGTTATAATATATATTATGGTACAGTCTGTTCCAAACGGTTAAACGGAACTAAATGGGAATTTAGTTCTTTTAGCTTGTCAAGAGAAGGGACCTTGCTTGGGTTATTTCATTTTTCACGTTGGGATGTCAAAATTTAAAATTCCAACAATGAAACCATGGATGACATATGTCAAAATTAAATATTTTTTTTAGATATTTTAATGACAAAAAAATAAATAAATGGGAAATTTGTATTAAGAATGACACAAAAAATCAAAATATAAAGAAAATGACATTTTAAAATGATATTAACCTTAACCAAAAAATGTTTATTGTAAGTATGATTTACAAAGCTTAAACAAAACGGCCGAAAGGCACGATTTAAACGATGAAAGTAACTAGATTGCAAAATCTAGTTCCGCTTAACCGTTTGGAATAGACTGTATGTACATTTATAAAATAGAGATTTTTTATTACTTCGATGCATTTTCCTCTTTTGTCATTAGTTCCATACGTGTCATTTTATAACCCTCCCCTCTCCTGCAACTATTTTTTCGTCACTGAATAGAACTTTGATTATTTTTTTTTAAAACATAAACTAATTTAATAATTTAAAAAAAGATATTAAAAATGAGGAATTGGAAAAGACTTTTTGATCTTTAATATATTTCATCTCCTGCAATATAAACATTTACCTACATTCATACATACATATTTTATATATATTTAATTTATATAATTTTCTTTACTAATCTTCTTCATTTTCTATTATATCTAAAAATTACACTTAAAGTCAAATGTCCGCCATTTTTATCTTCATAAGAACTAAGTTATAACTTAGAAACAGCAGCATTTGGTAATTACTATGATAGGAACTTTTATAGTAACATGTTACTAAATATTGTACTAACTTTTGTCTTACGGAATACGAAATACCTCAAAGCTCCTATGATAGTAATGGCCTTGCTCATAGTGACAAATTTAGATACTATGGTCATAGTAACTGAGTTACAGAATTGGTCTGAATAAATAATTATAATTTATAATAAATAAAAATTTCCATCACAGATAATTAACATATAGACCGGGAGCTCATGACAGTTTTTGGTCTCCGATTTCATACAGCATGCCTTTTGGAGGAGAGAATATTTACCCTGTGACAACAAAAAAGGGATGGTACTAGACCCCTGCACGCTTTCCGGTCATAGGGAAAATTGCATTTCCACTTAAACACAATTTTTTTGTGCTTTTCTCTGATTTAATATTGCTTTCCCTTTTGTCAAAAGAAAGTTATAACAAATTTAAAGTCTTTTAAATATATGCATGCGATTCGGAGGGTCCCAAAGGGCTCAAACGGTCATGTGATCTTGTAATAAAAAAATATATATTTTCCGCGTTTTCATACAGCATGCCTATAATTAAAAGACTTTAAATTTGTTATAACTTTCTTTTGACAAAAGGGCAAGCAATATTAAATCAGAGAAAAACACAAAAATTTTATGCAAGTGGAAATGCAATTTTCCCTATGACCGGAAAGCGTGCAGGGGTTTAGTACCATCCCTTTTTTGTTGTCACAGGGTAAATATTCTCTCCTCCAAAAGGCATGCTGTATGAAATCGGAGACCAAAAATGTCATGAGCTCCCGGTCTATTAATATAATTATATAAATTAGAATAAAATTATGTTATTAAAAGGAACATTATTAAAATCACAGTATTTGTTTAAATGAATTCAAAATTTATTCATTAAAATTACTTAGTAGGAAACTATGATATAAATTTTTCCGAACTATGGATCTTTTTGAGTAGTCTTTTTTGCTTTGAAACATTTTATAAAAATCCGCACAGTTTTCTTCATAATTTACTTGAATCAGTAATATTGTTTTTAATGTGTCTACTTCAAGTTGAGTCTTGTCACTTGTCCAAAAGCTGTTCATCAAGGAAAATACCCTTTCGGTAGAATTTTCTTAGTTCAAGTTTTGTAAAAATAATTTTAGTTGAAATATATTAAAAATAAATATTGAAAATGAGTACCTTTTCGAAAATTCGGGACAAATCGAGACAAAAAAAAACCGAATTCGGGAGAAACATTGTCTTTAAAAAAAAAAATCGGTACGCAAGGCGGAAATTTGGGACTGTCCCGGCCAATTCGGGATGTATGGTCACCTTATTAAAATGCTACTTTTTTATTGGATCACGACGTGTCGCGACTAGAGATGTGCCAGATATCCGTAACCGTGGATATCCGCAAGTAAAAACTTATCCGTATCCGTTAATTTTGTTGCGGATATCATAGGGATGTTTTTATTAATAATTAATGTATTATGAATAAAAATGTTCAGTTAACCTTTATAAATGAAATTTATTTTAAAATCATAGTTTACAAAATAAATACGACTTTTTAGGGTTTTGTAGGTATGGCCACCCAAAAACCCTTATAACGTCACTAGTGATTCTTCTCGTGAATTCTTTCTGGAGAAATTCTCGAGAAAAAGTTATAATTCTCATTTTTCATTTCTCGAGAAATGTAAAAAAAATTTCTCGAGAAATGTAACTTTTTCTCGACGCCACGTTAAGAGCATTGTGCTTTTAAAAAACTATTTTAAAAAAATATAATGTCTAGTGAATCACTGATTATAATTTAATTTTGATAAAATTTGTCTTCTGTTTCCCGCAACGCAACTGTGGCAACAGATAAGAAGCGATTTATAATACAAGGTGTCTCAAAAGAAATTTTATATTTAGTAGATCGATTAAAAAAAAAGTAAGCCGTATATAGAAAAAATGTTTATTAATTATTAAAATACACTTTTTGGGGATTTATTTCTTAAAAATAATATCGTCTAAATGTAGACCCTCGCGTTCTCGGCACTCATTTAATCGAACAGTAAAATTACTTATGACGTCTCGGCAGGTGGACTCAGGGATGGCTGCCATTTCGTGACGGATATTTTATTTCAAATGCGCCAGTGAAGTCGGTTTATTGGCGTAAACTTTAGATTTAAGATAACCCCATAGGAAAAAGTCCATAGGGGTTAAATCTGGACTGCGTGGAGGCCAATTTATGTCACCTCTCCGGGAGATCAATTTGCCTGAGAAAATTTCACGAACACGTGGCAGAGACATATTGGACGTGTGTGAAGTTGCTCCGTCCTGTTGGAACCATGTTCTTTGGTTATAGCCAGGAAAGTTTTGCAGTTCAGGTACCAAGAAGTTGTCTAACATCTCCACATAACGCTCTGAATTCACTGTAACTGCACGCCCCCGTCTTCAAAAAAGTAAGGGCCGATAATTCCTCGCGCCGACATCGCAGCCCATACGGTCACTTTAGGCGAATGTAGGGGTTTCTGATGTTTGCGTTTCGGATTCGTTGCACTCCAGTAGCGGCAATTCTGCTTATTTACGTGGACATTAAGATGAAAATGAGCTTCATCCGAAAACAAAATGTTGGTAAACGTTGAAAATCGCTCAATCACCTGATTTACGAAATTAAGCCTCTGACTGGCATCTTGGGGCTTTAATTCTTGCACCAATTGAATTTTGTAGGGGTGCAGCTTTAGGTCTTTGTGCATAATGCGATGTAATGATGATCTATGCACATTTAAAGCACTTGCGCGCTTCCGAATTGAAAGGTTCGGGTCGTCACGAACAGACTGATTAACATTCTCCACGTTTTCTACCGTTCTTGATGACCTAGGTCGCCCGGATTTTGATTTATCCAGCGTTGTACCAGTCTCTTCAAACTTTTTAACCCAATGTCGAATGACAGGAATGCTTGGCGCATCATTTAAGTGGCGAAAACCTCGAATACTGCAGAATTTTCTACGCGCTACAGTCGCCGAATCACCGTTTTTGTAAAACTATCGCACACATAACGCGCGGTCTGCTCTCGAGAAACGCTCCATAGCGACTGAATTCCCAAGAGCCAGGCTACCGATTGACATAACCCCCGCGCCCCTCGGATACGTTGCGTTCACGCAGTAAGCTAAATAAATATAATATTTCTTTTGAGACACCTTGATTTAGCATTTATTGTTACAATATTTTATTTTAATTTAGTGTAATATTTATTATAATCAATTACAATTAATTTTTTGTTCAGTAAAACTGTTTTGTAAAAGATTACCTACAAATTAAGTAAAATAATTATTACTATTATTATTAATTTCTTAATTTTTTGAAAATTTCTCTATACATATGTATTTTCTATTACTATGCAATTACGTGCCGTTTTCGTAATCATTTTTAAAGCCCCGTTATCCATTTGTTTTAATGTTATTTAAATGAATACTTATAATATGTTACATGAATAATTTTAACATGTTTTTATCCTCAACAATATTTTAAACATTAAAAAAAAGATATATATTCTAATAATTATTTTTCTCGAGATTTCTCGAGAATTCTCGAGAAAATAAGTCTAATTTTTCATTTCTCGAGAAATAATAAATGTAGAGAAATAAGAAACACTAAACGTCACTCATGTGTCGGTCTGTCTGTCTGTCTGTCTGTACGGTAGAAATGTAGCCAAACGGCTTAACATAGAACGTTGAAATTTGGTATGCTTATAAAACTCTTTGCCTCACATACAGGAAAAATACTGAGAGTTCAAAAAACACATCCCGAGATAAATATAAACAATTATGTATTTAATAATAAAATAAATATTTTTTTTTAAATGTTGAGTGGTATACCAAATAAAACCTCTTAATGGATCATGAAGCAAATTTTTATTTTTCAACAATCTTTTTTCTTATGGGATTTTTGCCAAAAATATGTCTAAAAACATTTGTGCCCCTCCCTATCGCTCAGAGGGGTTGATCAAAAAATCTGAAAAAATCTCCATAATGAACATTCATGGGAACTGGATAGTTCAACAGGAATTTTTGATCAGGTTAGTTTTAATCGAAAAATGTCGATTTTTTATGTCTTAAAAATTTTCGTCGATGTCGATGAAATTCTTTTGAAAATTTTTATTGTGAAAGAAAGCTCTTAGGACGTAGATTAAGGAACGAAAAGTAGTTTTTTTAAATTCGTTTTTTATATTTAGTTTTTTGTAATTTTTTAGCTAAAGAAATGCTAAAAAAGTTTTTGTTCCACCCCCTTTTACCCAAAGGACTTAAACAAAAATCTGAAAAAAATATAGGTAATGTACATTGACCTGAGCCGGAAATGTACGAGAGGAATTTTTGATCCGATTGCGTTTTTGAAAAATATTGCAGTTTTTGTGTTTTTGACAAAATTAATTATTTTTTTTTAATTCATGGATAATTAATGGCTAATAATGTTATCGATTTTTTGTATTTATGGCTAAGATAGTGTGTATCTTTTTATGAAATTAAAAACATAATAAAAAAAAAAAAACTAACAGCTGAAGACCGAGTTTTGAACAGTACTCCAACACATTATTAATAGAACAAATATTCGTAGATATCCAGTATTATGTTGGCTTCTTACACTTATTAAATACCTACAAAACACTGAAATGTGTGAAAATTCACACTTCATATCAATTTTTTCATATTAAGGTTCATTAAAATAATTTTAAGCTGTTTTGGGAAAAGTTTTAGGGTTTTAAATAATAAAATTACTAAATTTTGTTACAGAAATATAGATAATGTATAAGCAGTTCACTTTTGAAAGAACAAACTAGATCTGGTTATTTTGGTTACTTTTATAGTAACCAAAGTATAGTTACTGACTTTAAATGTCAATTAAAAATATTCCTTACGCTGTGAAAACGACTTTCGGTTGATAGGTTATGATCATTATAATTAAGACAATGACATACAGTTTCAAAGGTGCAAACTATTGAAAACAAAATTTCCGCTTAGTTTGTTCTTACAAAAGTGAACTACTTATATACAACGTTTTTATTAGAAATTCAATTATCTTTTCATTTTCAAAAATATGCTGGTCGACCAACCAAGTTCAAGAAGACGAAACCTCAAAATTATTATTTAAAAAATGTAATCTCCCCCTATAATTCGTCTCAATTTGTAATACGAAACTAGATCTGGTTACTTTGGTGACTGTTATGGTGTAAACAGACTTTGGCGTATCCGTGTGAACCAATACAATGACAATATTATAAATGTATTGTCAATATACAACATAAAAAATGAACTTTCACTGTAAGTTCCGTATTACAAAATGAGACAGATAATATAAAAATTTAATTATGATTAATTTATTATAATGAATGTTAATGACATATGAGATTTGTTAAGGATATAACCCCTATAATTTATTTTAATTTTAATTCTATAAAATGCGTCAATAATTTGAAAATGAATTTCTAATAAAAATTGCTGTAAACGTTGTTTGTATTTGTGTAATAAAACTGAGCCAGACAAACGTATTTTTACGCCTGAGACAAAGTATTAGTCTTGCGTCGCCATCCTTGGCAATAACCAAATAAAAAATCAGCTGTGGCCACCACAGGACCGATCGCCATCGCAAAGAACTTGTATAAAATACATTCTAGCAGCAGAGTAAAAATAACTTGGCCCAATATTTTCTAACAGAGATATTATTTATCATGACCATGGAAACGTTACATATAAGTATGAAAAACTAGATACGTAGAAAAAATGTCGAAAAATGTTTCAAATTTTTTTCGTTTTATCAAAAAATGTCTCAAATAAAAGAGACTTAGTTGAGACTTAGAGTTGTTAGTTATAGCAACTACTTTTATAGCAACTTATGTTAAATAAATTTTTTCGAAATATTTCTTAAAAATCTTATTTAAAAATCTAAAAATCGATCCGAGTAAACTCCCATTTTTAGTCAACCAATTTTTACCAAAAGTTGATCAACTCGTGCCATTGATGTCGAAAGCTTAAATATGAAGTTTCTGAAAAATCCTTTTAGCCGAATTTGGTCTGCACGTGTACAGACAGGCAGACAGACAGACAGACAAACAGACAGACAGACAGACAGACATCATGCTAAAAATAGTCAAAACGATATGTAGGGACCTCAATTCGTGGAGATCCATCAAAATCTCGAAATGTCAAAATCGGTAAAATCACAATACCTCTCTTATATATATTGGCGGTCGGTAAAAAGCTACACTAGCTCACCTGTCCGAATTTATTATAATGAATGTTAATGACATATGAGATTTGTTAAGGATATAACCCCTATAATTTATTTTAATTTTAATTCTATAAAATGCGTCAATAATTTGAAAATGAATTTCTAATAAAAATTGCTGTAAACGTTGTTTGTATTTGTGTAATAAAACTGAGCCATACAAAGGTATTTTTACGCCTGAGGCAAAGTATTAGTCTTGCGCCGCCATCCTTGGCAATATCCAAATAAAAAATCAGCTGTGGCCACCACAGGACCGATCGCCATCGCAAAGAACTTGTATAAAATACATTCTAGCAGCAGAGTAAAAATAACTTGGCCCAATATTTTCTAACAGAGATATTATATAAACCAAATCAAATTGGTCGAATCACACTATGAATTGCTCCCTCACTCCACGCAGTTTTCTAGATTTAGCCCCTGCGACTTTTTTCTTTTTCCAAACATGAAAATATGGCACGGTGGAAAAATATTGGAGTCCATGTTAAATAAAAGTCACATATTGGTAAAAAAAAATCTTTCATTTCGACAGGGCCGACGCGAGGGTCTGTGGTGCCCGTAGGCAAGATTTAACTGAGCGTCCCTAGACAAGGACATAACTAGCTTTTTTCGAGCCCTGGGGAAGACCTAAAAAAAGGTCCTCACTTCTACATGTCAAATGAAGACCTAAAAAAAAGGTGTTCCCTTCTAAATTTCAAATGAAGACCTAAAAAAAAAATGTCCTAAATTTCAAGTGAAAATCTAAAAAAGGACCTCACTTCTAAAATTACATTTCACTAAGTTACTTTTACATTCATTTGGAATTTGGCGCCCTTTTGAGTCTCACGTCAGCGCCCCCCTCGCAGCGGCGCCCGCATGCCCGCTTCCGCCGGCCCTGCATTTCTACGTCACTGACATTAACCACCCTTCGTATTACATCTATCTTTTCAATTTATTTCTTTAAGTACTCATTGTTTGTTATTTCAATTTTCAGGATACTAACAAGAACAACGAAACAGAAATGTGGAACGAAATTCGAAAAAATGGACAATTTATTGAAAATTTAGAAATAAAATTCAATATCAACTACAATTTCACAGAAAATCCTCTATTTACAAATGAACATAGGAATCTAAAAATTATATATATGGAAAGTACCGGGTTAAAAAATTTATCTGATTTTTTCATTAACTCTACCAACACTTTAAAAAAAATAGTTATAAAAAATAACAGGCTTGAAAGTAAATTAGAAAATATTTTCCAATATAACAAAAATGTAAAACTTCTCACTTTAAGAAACAATAATATTACAGAGTTTGATTCAAAGGTGTTTTACAATATGTCAGCACTTCAGGTAATAGATTTATCATACAACAAACTAGAAAATATTCCAGAAGAAACATTTGTTAACAACAAAAATTTAAAAATCATAAGATTAAATGATAATAAGCTAAGAACTTTAAAAAGTACACAATTTAAAGTGCTACCTTATTTAACTACTTTACAACTTCACAATAATGGATGGAACTGTGATTGTGATTTAGCAGATACAATGAGATTGTTTAACACTTTATTAAATCCTCATTCACCAAATTGTAAAGAAAACTTTTTAGGAGCTTGGGAAGATATTGATCCAAATGACATATGCCCGAAGATTATATATTATATGAGCCAAGTAAATGATAACCAGGTTACTTTATATTGCCAAAGTCTAGTCAAAAAGAACATGCGAAATACTAGAAGTTCCTCATTATGGACAAGTGATAGAAAACAAATAAGTGGAGAAGAGATGTATAAAGAAGATTATATTATATTATCAAAAATCAGTATCCGTCAATTTGATGACAAAACTACGTACAGGTAAGTACACAAACCTATTTACAAGTAGAGACTGATAACGAAAAAGTTCGTTTCTGTTTGGAACGAAAACGAAACGCCTATTATAGTCCAGTCAAATTAGACTCAAAAAAGGGCTCGACCTTGCAAAAGGTCATGTAGTTCTAATTTTTTTATATGTGGTTGGGACCTAAGCCAATAGTAAAAACCCAAGTTTGCAGCTTTGAAAAACCTGTGCGAGCGGCGTAACACCCAAAAAACTGCATTTTTTTTTTTGTTATTCACTTTTTGCTCAATAACTCAAAAAATTTGAGTCTTACAGCAAAACGTGTTTAGTTATTTTTAAAAGTGCGTTAAATTACCTAAAGTACCTAAAATTTGACACCGTATGTTCAATACTTACCGAGATACAGCTCTTCAAAGTTAAGCATTTTCTCGCAAGCAACAAATATCTACCTACAGAAGAGTAGCAAAATTGAATCTGGTTGTTGTCTTTACTCAAACATCTCTTTTGCCCAGGAATAAGCTGTACACTCACCAAAGGTACTGCTTTTTATACATGAAATGGCCGATGTTTTCTTGCAGTCAAATTCCAGTCATGAAGCCATAGTAAAAGCTGGGGAGAAGTCCTTTGTGGCTCTGTACGGAGGTGATTTTAAAAAAGATACCTTAAATAGCCTCCGCAGTTATTCGTTAAATCTGCAGGCAATGCAAAAATTAATCTTGCCGTTCGCTCCCAACTGAAGAGGCAGCAAGCCACCATTCATATAGAACATATCACCAAGTTCAAAAGGTGGTTGGGGACTAACAAAAGTCCTACAGAATGGGGATGGAAGCTCGATGATCAGGGGATCATCCCTGTCGCCGCTACCAGGGATCCTACTCCTGCGTTTCTATTGCGCATGATTTCCTGTAAATGCAAAAAAGGCTGCAGTGGCGGATGCAGCAGGACTAAAATGCTCGGCTCTTTGTAAATTTTGTGCTGGCAAATCATGCCAAAACGTGCCATTTTTACAACTTGAAGTTGTAAAAATTAAGTAGCTATTAACATTTTGATTTGATTCTTCCTATATTTGTTGGGCATATCAATGAAATATATATTCACATTTAATTAATTTTTATTTATAAATTTGACAAAATAATTAATTTTGCATTTAACATGAATATTCTGGTACAAAACAATATTTGAGTGAAACTACTGTATAAACTACTGTACACAAGATTTTATAACTTTACTTATTGTAGATGCCCTGGAAACAAAACAAACCAAATATTTCGCTTGCAAAATAACACGGACTTGAAGCATACATGTAAAATACAAGCCGAAGTACAGGAAATATCTCTGGATCATTATGAAATATTTGAGTGTTCATTTAATAAGGAACGGCAACAAATAATCTGGAATATAACATATCCAAATAATAAAACTATTGAAATATTACCAACACAATATGTAACTGGAAATATGATTACAGTGTTGTTGGAAGGACTTAAAATAAGGGATCTCAATTCTCAAAACGATGATAACTGCAAGTAAGTACAATAAGAAATAGCTAAGGTGACCGATCGTAGTTTATATGCGAAGTAGAATTAATAGATAATATCTGACGAAGACAGTGGCGTGATGTCTTGATATGTGATATCGCACTACATTTATTTTATTTTAATAAAATTTTAATATACTGTATAACAAATCATTCAGTATTTTTTTTTTTATATTTCTTTGTTTATTTACAATCTGTTTCGAGAAACAATCAGTAAATGTGTTAACGTGATTAAATTAACATGATCGGAATACTGCCCAGTGGCAGCTTCCAATTAAACAAAATAACAGGTGTTATGGAGGTAATACATAATGATAAACAACATAATAATCACTACACTAGTTTAACTATCACTAAATCTCTGGGGTAGTTCAAGTGGAGTGTGGGATTTCAATCGTCTAGTTTCCATACTATTGTTTAGTAAATTTCGTGCCTGGTGATTTGGGTGTACGTTCAATTTCATTAAATATTTTTCACTGTATATTGTGATTTCTTCTTGCACTGAGGGAATATTGAGGTCTCTGTGTATGATGTTGTTATTAACATACTTTGGCGCTTCTGTTATAGTTCGTAGGGTTTTAGATTGAAACCTCTGTAGCATGTTAATACTTGATTTACTGGCCGTGCCCCATTGTTGTATTCCGTAAATCCAGATTGGTTTATAGAGCAGAAGTTTGTTTTCAGGGGAAATTTGACTAATATATTTTTATAAATTTATGCTGTTGTTGTTTACGCTTGGTTGCAATATGTTTTTTCCATGTTAGTCTACGGTCTAGATGCATACCCATATATTTGGCTGATTCGGTTTGTGGCAAGTCTATATTGTTGAGCTTCACTGTGGGACACGAATTCCGTTTTGTAGCAAACGTGACATGAAATGACCTAGTTTCATTTGCTTTGATCCTTTATTTTTTTAACCAATCCTGGATGTTGTCAAGTGAAGTCTGCAGCATATTACTAGGCCTCCAGTGGGTCTTCATGAGATGCAAGTACTGCATTATCATCCGTAAAAGTTGAGGTTAGTGTATCATCTGACGTCGGAAGATCCTCCGTAAAGATGAGGTAAAGAAGGAGTCCTAAAACATTTCCTTGTGGAACTCCAGACTCTATTGGTTAAAGTTCACTGTACTCCTGTTCAAATATTACTTGTATGAATCTGTTGCTCAAATAAGATTTAAGGATGTCATAGTATGTGTTTGGAACAATCTTTTTCAGTTTTTATAATAACCCTTGGTGTCATACTTTGTCAAAGGCTTGTGATATATTCAGAAAGGCTGCTGAGCAGTATTGTTTTTCTTCAGTGCTTTTGCTGATTTTATTGACAACTCTATGGACCTGTTCTATTGTAGCATGTTTCATCCTGAAGCTAAATTGGTGATCAGGAATATTTTTTTCCGTCAGGAAGAAGTCTTTGAAGAAGTACCTTTTCAAAGACTTTGGATAAAAGGGGTAGAAGGATTATAGGTCTATAGGATTCTACATTCTCCGGGACTTTCCCTGGTTTTGGGATAAGTACTATTTGTTCCGCCTTCCATTGTTGTGGGTAGTAACATAATCTTGTGATGGCATTAAATATTATTTTAATGAATTTAAAGCCTTCATGTGGTAATTCTCTTAGTACTTTCCCATTAATTAGATCATAACCTGGAGCCTTTTTTGTATTTATGTGTTTAATAATGGCATTTTCTACATTTGTTAGGTGGAATGGTTTAATAAGAGGTGAAAGGTGATTTGCTGAATCTAAAAATTCCATAATTTAGTTTCCTTCAATTTGGACTGCACTATCATGAGGTTTAAAAACATTGAAAAGGTGTTTTTCTTTATCAGTTCTTGCCCAGCTGTTGTCGGCTTTTCGTATGGGCGGAATAGGGAAATTTATTTTTTTGATTTTCTTCGTCGCTTTCCATAAGGAATAGTCTGTAGCTTCCGTTGCTGTTAGATTTTAGAAATAATTTTGAAGTGAGACGTTTTTAATTTCTGTTAGCATGTTTTTAGCCTGTTTAACTCAGAATTTATGAAAAAAAAAACATTGTTAGTTATATTTTTAATTTCGAGGGCCAATCTAATTTAAGGAGCCTTTCTCGGCTGAGCGGTGGGAAAGGCACCAATGTGTGTGGTGGTTAGGGTCGTTAGTTAAGAATGCGTAGAGGGGAAAAAACAGCCCAATCGGTTTATTTAATGTTATGTTTAGTAGCCCTAAAGCTGCATTCACAGTTACCAAATTTTATTTACATTTTAGAAGTATAATCAAGAGTTATATTTATACTTAGGAGAGCATTCATACATATCAAATCATAATTCTAATTAGTATGTGATGCCATCAGTTGTTACAAACAAAATGTATTTTAAAATTAATAAAAAATCTACGTTTTATAACATTTTTTATTTTTAAATGTGCTAAAATGGTCACAGTTGTATCTATTTTGACATTTTAAATTTACTTATAGGTTAGTTTCTGTCTCTTCCTCGCTAAGTATAAATTAATAGTATAAATATAAGTATGAAGTTTGCAAACTTTTCAATTATACTTATAATTAAGAAACTTAAGTACGTTCGTATGAATGGTTACGAAGTAGGCAATATGAAAAACTACTAAGTATAAATGTAAATCATAAATCTATATATATACAAGGTGTCTCAAAAGAAATTTTATATTTATTTAGCTTACTGCGTGAACGCAACGTATCCGAGGGGCGTGGGGGTTATGTCAATCGGTAGCCTGGCTCTTGGGAATTCAGTCGCTATGGAGCGTTTCTCGGGAGCAGACCGCGCGTTATGCGTGCGAGAGTTTTACAAAAACGGTGATTCGGTGACTGTAGCGCGTAGAAAATTCTGCAGTATTCGAGGTTTTCGCCACTTAAATGATGCGCCAAGCATTCCTCTCATTCGACATTGGGTTAAAAAGTTTGAAGAGACTGGTACAACGCTGGATAAATCAAAATCCGGGCGACCTAGGTCATCAAGAACGGTAGAAAACGTGGAGAATGTTAATCAGTCTGTTCGTGACGACCCGAACCTTTCAATTCGGAAGCGCGCAAGTGCTTTAAATGTGCATAGATCATCATTACATCGCATTATGCACAAAGACCTAAAGCTGCACCCCTACAAAATTCAATTGGTGCAAGAATTAAAGCCCCAAGATGCCAGTCAGAGGCTTAATTTCGTAAATCAGGTGATTGAGCGATTTTCAACGTTTACCAACATTTTGTTTTCGGATGAAGTTCATTTTCATCTTAATGGCCACGTAAATAAGCAGAACTGCCGCTACTGGAGTGCAACGAATCCGAAACGCAAACATCAGAAACCCCTACATTCGCCTAAAGTGACCGTATGGGCTGCGATGTCGGCGCGAGGAATTATCGGCCCTTACTTTTTTGAAGACGAAAGGGGGCGTGCAGTTACAGTGAATTCAGAGCGTTATGTGGAGATGTTAGACAACTTCTTGGTACCTGAACTGCAAAACTTTCCTGGCTATAACCAAAGAACATGGTTCCAACAGGACGGAGCAACTTCACACACGTCCAATATGTCTTTGCCACGTGTTCGTGAAATTTTCTCAGGCAAATTGATCTCCCGGAGAGGTGACATAAATTGGCCTCCACGCAGTCCAGATTTAACCCCTATGGACTTTTTCCTATGGGGTTATCTTAAATCTAAAGTTTACGCCAATAAACCGACTTCACTGGCGCATTTGAAAGAAAATATCCGTCACGAAATGGCAGCCATCCCTGAGTCCACCTGCCGAGACGTCATAAGTAATTTTACTGTTCGATTAAATGAGTGCCGAGAACGCGAGGGTCTACATTTAGACGATATTATTTTTAAGAAATAAATCCCCAAAAAGTGTATTTTAATAATTAATAAACATTTTTTCTATATACGGCTCACTTTTTTTTTAATCGATCCTCTAAATATAAAATTTCTTTTAAGACACCTTGTATCTTAAAAGACTATTCTGACTGACTGACTCATTCACTCATCACCGCACAGTCCGAACCCGTAGGCCTATAAACTTGAAATTCGGAGAGTATATTCCCTTCATGATGGAGACAACCACTAAGAAAGGATTTTTCAAAATTCCACTACTAAGGGATGAAAAGGGGTGAAATATAATTTCACGAATTCTTTAATATCTTTTAGGGCCGATGGAATGTCGACTAAGTTTTTGCTTACAAGGATTACCCATACAAATGCTGAAAAACTTATTTCAGGATTTCGTCCTAATCAATTCCTAAAGGGGTGAATCTACAATCGGGGTGAATTATACATCACGTCGTATTTCCTGTGTTCGTTAAGATTGCTTTTTGGCACATATGTGTCTTTTTAAATTATCTCGAAATGGTATTGACAGTTTTTTACAATTTCACCCCTAAAGGGTGAAAAGGGGTGTCATGTGATTTCAAGGATTACTTAATATCTCTTAGGACCAATAAGATATCGACTTGGTTTTTGTTTACAAAGACTACCTATGCAAATGCCGAAAAACGTATTTCAGGATTTTATCCTAATCAACCCGTAATGAGGTGAATCTACAATCGGAGTTAATAATACATCCCGTCGCATTTTCTGTGTTTGTTTAGTTGCAACATTCCTTTTTAGTACATAAATGTCATTTTAAATGGTTTTGACAGTTTTTTAAAATGTCACCCATAAAGGGTGAAAGAGGTTTCATGTGATTTCAAGGATTGCTTAATATATCTAAGGACCAATAAGATATAGACTTGGTTTTTGCTTTCAATGACTGCCGAGGCAAATGCCGATAAACCTGTTTCAGGTGTCTTTTTAAAATATCTCGAAATAGTTTTGACAGTTTTTTTTTAATTTCATCCCTAACGGGGTAAATTGGTATTTTTTATTCGATAGAGCATCCCTTGACAAAGAGACGTGAATCCCTTGACAAAGAGACGTCCGTTGACAAAAAGGGGGAGAAACCTTTGTGTATCTCCTGTGCTTTTTGATTTATAACATTACTTTCTGACACATAGGTGACTTTTTAAAGTCTTGCGATACTGTTTTGACAGTTTTCTTAAATTTCACTCCTAAAGAGTAAATTATTATTTTTTGTTAGAAATAAGAAATTCGGAGAGTACATTCCTCAGTATAACGTAAGAACCCACTAAGAAGATATCGACTAGGTGGACTGTTTCGTTGAGAATAGCAATTCGACAAAAACCGGCGTGACTTAACGTTAATCCTTAATGTGAATTAACGCCATCTTTCGAAATCCCCCAGATTATCTGTCCTTATATGTGTTAATTAATTTGATAACAAATTAGATAAATATTGAAGTGGTGTAATGGCCAACTGCATTATTTTTATATGTGCATATTTATAATTTCATATATCTCCAAACTCATCAGACAAAAACCATTTCACAACAAATTTATTTTTTAGATGTACGAAACGACAACCAGGAAACAAAGAAACTGATAAAACTATCGAAACAACCACAGAAGTATCAAATAAAGAAGCTATAGAAGATTTTAGTATAGATGACACTTCAGATTCTCTACCAATAATAATATCAGTACTAATAATTGCCGCCGAATTGTTAGCCACTGCACTATATTGGGGATGTCGTTACCGAAAATCGAAAAAACAAAAAAAAGCTGAAGAGAATCTGTACAACAATCCTGATTATATACCATATGAACAACAAAACGAAGATACACTAAAAGATGAGGGATATTATGAAGAAGGAATTTATCATGAACCAAATGTTCCGACATAGAGCCCAGTACAATTTGTTAAATTGTTTTACTTGGTGAAACTTGAATATAGATGCAGTCCAGCAAATATCCTGACATGGTGTAAAACCCGTGCGGGAAATTTGTACTGGGGATTGTAAGCATTAACGAATTACATTCTTTCCTAGACATACCACGTCACTTATCAAGTCTACGGTCTAACTAAGAAAAACTATTTTTTTTTAGAAATTCGACTTTATTCATCAACATACTCTCCTTCAAGAGTGATACATTCATTTCAACGCTCCTCTAACTTTTCGATGCCTTTGTAGAACGATGTGTCTTTGTCCTCAAAATAGGCTTCGGTTTCGGCAATCACTTCTTCATTTGAGTCAAATTTCTTTCCCTGGAGCATCTTTTTGAGGTCTGCAAAAAGCCAGTAGTCGCTGGGGGCCAGATCTGGAGAGTATGGTGGGTGGGGAAGCAATTCGAAGCGCAATTCATTCAATTTAACCATCGTTTTCATCGACTTGTAACACAAGACGTTGTCTTGGTGAAAGAGTAATATTCGCTATTGATAGTTTTACCTTTCTCAAGATAGTCGATAAATAAAATACCATGCGCGACCGAAAATACAGATGCCATAACCTTGCCAACTTTTTTTTTGCCAAGTTTTTGGTCACTTTGGACGACTTTCACCGACTGCTGTCCACTTAGCTGACGATCTTTTTGATTCAGGTGTGTAGTAGTGGATCCATGTTTCGTCCATTTTCACATACCGATGCAAGAAATCCTTTTTATCTCGCTTGAACAGCTCCAAACAGCTCTCTGAATCGTCGACGCGTTGTTGTTTTTGATCCGGTGTAAGCGAACGCAGCACCCAATTCGAAAACAATTTACGCATGCTTAAATTTTCGTGTAAAATTGTAAACACACTACCTTCTGATATCATTAAGGTGTCAGCTATATCACGCAACTTCACTTTACGGTCTTTCAAAACTATTTTGTGGACTTTTTTATGTTTTCCGGAAATACTGTCGATTTTGGGAGAGTTCAGCATCATCAGTGTTTAAACGACCACGTTTAAATTCAGCATACCAATCAGTAATAGTTTATTTGCCTGCTGCAGAGTCTCTATAACGCTTATCAAGTCACTGTTTGACTTCAACAGTATGTTTTCCCATAAAAAAAAAAAACAATGTTTAATCAACACACGAAATTCTTTTTTATCTATTCTTTTGAAAATAACTAATTGTCAGAATGTCATGAAATTTTCACACGTATCGTTTGAAGGTTAGTACTATCCATAAATCATATGGGTCTATCAACAGTGTTGCTATATATATATATATATATATATATATGTATCAGACCGGAGACTTATTGTGTGAAGTGTTACATCTACAGTTAGCTGCATAAAGTGATACTGACATTTTATATCGTTATATTTCGGAGAAGAACTTCTGTATTATTACTAATGCTGCGTTCAGAACCTCGAAGTTAGAAATTAGAATTAGTACTTAGAATTAACGTAAATGTTTGTTATACGTAATTGTACGTTATCATTCACAACCTTCAAAATTAATACTTATACTTATAAATTAAAATTAGATGTTTGTAGACTCCAAACCCTTACGTTAATTTATAATTGACGCATGTGCAGTTAAGCACTTGTCAACATAAAAATTTCTATGACCATATTTTTTATTTCTATCCACATCTTTATGTTTTTTATGAGCATAAATATAAATTTTTGCTCTATTTTAATTCTTTTCAGAACTATGAAACACTGAAAAACTCATTAGCAAATGTAAAGGGCTGTCAAATATCAATCGATAAAGTACAAAATTTCTGTCAGTGTCTTAATTTCTTAATTTATATTGTGAACATTACTTAATTTTTACGTACAAATTTTATGTTAAGTACTAATTTCACGTTAATTCTAATTTATAATTTGGAGGTTCTGAACGAAGCATTAGCCTGTGAGTCGTTATTGTTTACATCTATATGAAATAGCATAAGTTTAGAAAAAACGTACGAGCGCGAAACGGTGGAGCTCTGGACAAGAAGTAGCCAAGTGATCGTCCAGTATTTTACTCACATAAACCACGCAGATAATTACTGAGGGTTTTTGTAAACAAAACTGTAAAATACAAGGTGCAAATGTTAGAATGTCAACTAATTCTTGTTTCTTTGATTGTACTCTCTCTCTATGCATGTAGAAATGCAACCGCATGGGTTGCAACCCATACGTTGCATTTCTACATGCTTCCCTGTTTTTAGTCAGTTTTTTCAGTTTCATGAACGTGTTGCAATTCATATCTTCCATTATCTGTTTCATGTACTCTTGGTTCTGTTCTTTCCCTCAACTGCTCCTTCCAGTATTGTTTTCACCAGTCCTTCGTGTCTAAAAATATGTCCAATCCAAATGTCTCTTCTTTTCTGAAACATTCTCCACATACATGGTTCCTCTTCCATTTTCCGCAATACTACTTCATTCATCACTCCATCAACCCATCGAATTTTCAACATTTTTCGTTAGCACCACATTTTGAATTCTTCCATCCTCATTTTTTCTGTTGCTCCTAGTGTTCAAGTTTCACTTCCGGACAATAAGATGCTCCTAGCAAAGGTCTTAAGCAGGGTATTCTTTAGTCTCTTATTTATGTTGTTAGATATTAAAATATTTCTCTTTTTATTAAATGCCACTTTTGCTTGATTTATTCGACTCATCAGGTCTCTTTTAGTTTCTAAGTACTTTCTAAGTAAGTGAACTCTTTAACATTTTCGAATAGTTTACTGTCCAGCAATACTGGAGCATTAGTTCCGCATTTACTTATCACCAATAGTTTTGTTTTAGTTTTGTTTACTTTCATACTGTATTGGGTATTATTATTGTTGTTAATTCTCCTTCAGTTGTTGCAAGCACCACAATGTCGTCCGCAAGACGAAGCGTTACCATCTCCTTGAATTGTGACGTCTCCAGTTACGCTTACCTTCTCTCTCACCTCATTTACAGGTTTATTCTATATCTTAAAAAGTTAAAAATTAACCTCAAGGTCGAAGTTAAAAAAATTTACCCACGCTTTACAATATTTTGTTATTCTGTAACTTATGGCGTTAAAATTTTAACCTCGGTGTGGTTAACTCAGTAGATTATATTTGGAATTTTAACTCTAGCCAAATACATGGCGTTAACATTTTAACCAGCTGTAATTCTAACCTCTAAACGTCAAATAGCTAGAAAAAATCCATTTTTAGAATAAATCATGACTGTTTATTTTAAACCAATTATTACTAGAACAAATTGAACATAACGAAGTTAATAAGTGAAAAATTAATATAAGTGAATAAAAAATATATACAAATGCTTTTCAGGAAATCAGTTCGAACTAAACAAAAGCAACTGCGTGATATGAGTATACTTTTAAATTATGTATAGACCGGGAGCTCATGACAGTTTTTGGTCTCCGATTTCATACAGCATGCCTTTTGGAGGAGAGAATATTTCGCCTGTGACAATAAAAAAGGGATGGTACTAAACCCCTGCACGCTTTCCGGTCATAGGGAAAATTGCATTTCCACTTAAACACAAAATTTTTGTGTTTTTCTCTGATTTAATATTGCTTGCCCTTTTGTCAAAAGAAAGTTATAACAAATTTAAAGCCTTTTAAATATATGCATGTGATTCGGAGGGTCCCAAAGGGCTCAAACGGTCATGTGATCTTGTAATAAAAAAATATGATTTTCCGCGTTTTCATACAACATGCCTATATATAAATAATAAAGAGCATCTTCGTAAATCGCATAATAAAACACAGTTTGAAACTTTGATGGAAGATGAAAATAATCAGGCAGAGAATGAAAATATTCCTAATAGTAATAATGACAACTTGCCAGTTACTCGGACAAGGAAAGTTCCAGCAAAGGTTAAAGACTATGTTTTATATTAGTAAAAACTGTATATTTATATTAATTATTGTATTAATGTAGATTGATTTTTGTTATTTTTTTTTATAAAAATAGGAAGATGTAACATATCATACTAGGTCTTGGAAAAAACAATAATTGTGACGTTGATAGTAATGTCATTGTATGTGAATGTAATAGATACTGATTATTAATAAAGAATACATTATAATTAAATAGTGAAAATTTCTTTATATATAATACACAACACATTCACTTTTGTATTATAAAATGCTATTTTTATTAACTTCTCTTCTATCTATATTGTCCTCTTTTTCTGTGATAAAATTTGTTGAACGCCATTTAATTGTCATTTTAACAGTAACAAAAAAATATACGTAATGTCATTGAATGTAAAGTCAAATTATTTATTGTCAAAATATTTAATGTCAAAATTTTCAGTGTCAAATTTTCATCTCACTTTAGCTCTACATATTTACGTATAGATCTATCCCTCTTGCACCGTGTTACTATCTTCATAAGAAATACCAATACAAAAACAAAATATTATGTTGCTAATAAACTATTAGAAGGATTTTGTAACTTGGAAATCACCAATAAATTTATTAGCTTCATAAATATATTATGTGTCTAATAACTATTACGGAGTTTATTAGGAACTGGAACTCTCGGCCCTTAGGGAAATAGCAATAAACCTGTATGCAGTCAAATAGTTTGTTACCATTAGCCACAAGCGCAGATTTCATAAGTCCGTTAAAATTACTTTGCACTTGTATCTGATGATAATAAATCATTGTGGCTATACGAACAGACTTAAAATTAGGAAAAATAATAAGTGTAACAAATTTAAATAGAACATATATTATTAAAAAACAAAAAATTATTTGTATTGAAATATGTATGTATTTTCTCACATTTCAGGATTTTATAGTGATTTAGTAAGTGATAACAAATTGTGGGTAAATATTTAAATAAGAAGTTGACTTCGGTTAGATAACACTGCCCAACAAAATAATTTTTTTATCTTGGTGCCGGAAAAGTAAGATCTGATTTTGGATATTTTTGATGTGCTGATTCCAAAAATACCCGACTCTTTTTCGTAGTATCTCTAGTTTTTGAGATACAGACTAATTGATTTTAGTTTTTTATCTAAAACGGTAAACTTCCTCCTTGGACAGCAAAGTGGATATACAAAATATCCTTGTTTTTTATGTCTTTAGGACAGCATAGCTAAGGATCAGCACTGGCTTAACAGAAATTGGGCGATTTCCATTAAGAAATGTCATAATTCAAGAAAAACAAAACGTTGTCAACGAACCTTTGGTTGCGAGAGATAATATTATATTTCCACCCTTGCATATCAAGTTTGGGCTTATGTAGCAATTTTTGAAGGCTTTAAATCGAGATAGACTTTGTGTAAGCTACTTGACACGTAAATTTCCTGGGATTAACTCTGAAAAACTGAAAGCCAGAATATTTGATGGTCCTCAGATAAGGCAACCTACTGAAGATCCACAATCGAATCCAACCGTATCAATGAACGAGATTGAATCTAATTCTTGGTGTTCATTTATTCAAGTAGTACAAAATTTTCTTGGAAATCATAAGGCAGAGAGTTAGCGGAAAATATGCTTTCCAACTTTAATATTCTCGGTTGTATTATTATCACTTACCAGAAAACCTAGGTGATTTTAGTAAAGAACCGGGGGAAAGATTCCATCAGGACATAAAACTATAGAGGATAGATATCAAGGAAGATAAGATAGTCACATGATGGCCTACTACTGTTGAACTCTTCAGAATGACTGTTCTGCTAAACTCTATTCTAGAAAGTCGTACAAAAGAACATTTTTAAGTGATAAGTGATGAATGTATATTTATTTACTTTGTGCAATAAATACCTTACTTTGTTTCTTTTGTGTTTGTATCTGGCAGTTGGAGCAAATAGTAACAGGAATAACGTGAAAAATACACAAGTGAAGAAATAAGAAAAATCTCAAAAACTAGATCTGATAGCCCAAATCTTACGATTATTTTGGATTCTGTGCCCAAAAATTACCTAGAGACAGTCAAAAACTCGCAGGCACCAAAATGTCTGTTGGGCTGTGTAATAAATACACTGAATTAAACTAAAGCAAGTATAAAAAATTATAAAATTCAATAACTTTTGCACTAAAGTCGGTTTCTTTGCTTTAAGCGGAACAAGATTTTCAAATATAGTTTTAGACTTATAGTTTTAGTTTAGAACTTTTACCGATTGATTGAAGTTTTTGATCATTTTGTTCAGCAAAAGCGCACTTCAACACATAAAAAGTTAGCTAGTGACAACTTAAGAAAATTATATTACATTTAATTACGGTTAAATGTTATTAAATAGCCTATACGCCTAAACCAAAGGAACATACTTTATTTCTGCGACATTTAAATGTATCCTTATGCAAAACCCGATTAACAACACTGAAGTGAATTTGAAACCATTCCGAAAGCTTTCATAAAAATAGCTTAAACAAAATGACCAAAAGTCCGAATTAATAGATTAAAATTACTAGATTTAAAATCTAGTTCCGCCTAAACGTTTGGAATAGCCTATAAAAATGAAATATAAATTTTTAAAATTAAATAAACAGAGATTTGGTTAAAAAGGTTTAAATAAAACAATAATATAAACATATCTTCTGAGCTAAAGTTTCTTATATAAATATTTATTAAAGCATTTTGTTTGGGCAGAGCACTTTTATGCTTTTCCCCCAATAAGTCAAATGTAACTTCACATGTTCGTTTCATGGGTCGCGAAGAGACAGAACCATTATTGTGCATTTCTTTAACTATTTGCTATAACAACTTCTCCGATAGACCAACCTCTTTTGATGTTAATATAATATCTTGAGTTTTGCTTATTCCTTCTTGACTTCGTCGCAAAAATACATTGTAACCCATAAGTTGCTGCCCACTTTTGACATTCTTCCCTTGTATATTCTTTATAATACGAGTAGGGCCAACTTCAAGTTCTATTTCTGCCAAATTACTGCCAAATTAGCTATTTTTTTATATACTGAAGTTGGTTTTTCCTGAACTAAATGATCAAAATTTTCAATAAATCTGTAAAAATTACTAGATTTGAAAATCTGGTTCCGCCTAATCGTTTGGAATAGACTTTATGGAAAAAGGTATTAAAATTTTTGACATAAAGTCTGTTCCTTTGGTTTAGGCGGAACTAGATTTTCAATTCTAGTAACTTTTACCAATTGATTGAAGCTTTTGGTCATTTTATTCAGGAAAAACCAGACTTCTATATATGAAAAAATAGCTAATGAAAACTTACAAAAATGAAAATTCCGGTTAGTTCCACCTAATCGTTTGGAATAGACTGCATGCCAATCGTTTGGAATAGACTGCATGCCATTCGTTTCCATGGTTTAACTGTTGTAATTTTAAATTTTCATATACCAAACCTGAAACGTAAAATAACCCAAGCAAGGTCCCTTTTCGTGACAACCTAAGTGAACGAAATTACCATTTAGTTCCACCTAATCTTTTGGAATAGCCTGTATTTAGTTTTTGTTATTTTATCATAGGCGCCTGTGGTTACCCACATGGGGAAATTCAAAAAGAATCATATCGTGCAAAGGTTAGGTTTACATTGCCAATAAACCGCACTTTTTTGTAAACAATTATTTTCCTTGTGTTACAAATCGCAAGTTTATTAAATTCATTATTAAATGGAATGATGATGGTGTTGGGAAAACGCTCTAAGGTAGAAGACGGCGTTGGAACAAACGAAAAATAAATGGGCTAGCAACGGAGAATCACAGGGCTATTCAGAGACAACATTTTAAACACTGTCGAAATTAAACACTGTTTAAAATTTAGACAGTGTTTAATTTATTTATGTATTCAGAAACATGGTAACTATATTTTTAAACAATATCTAAACTAAACACTGTTTAAATAAAGACAGCTGAAAATTGTGCAAGTTCGTAATAAAATAAAACCTCATTAACCAGTCTAAATAAGAACCACTTTAAGAGGAAAATTAAAAATTTTCTCTTAAAAGGTGCTTATTATGATACGCAAGAATTCCTAAAGGATATCGGAAATATAGACTGATATATGAATGTATATATTGCTTTGTATTATATTTCCTTGTATTATATATTTTGTATATTGTATTGTATTATTATTTTTTTCTAGACGTAAGTTACTGTATGTGTATATGTACAAAAAAAAAACTTAAATAAATATATTATATTATATTATAATTGAACTTAACTTTGGTCTCTTTCTAATTTTTATGTGTTAACCTTACGATCCAACAACGATATAGCTCTTATGCACTTTCTTTTTCTACGACATTGTAAAGTCGCTATTGTTCTCTTTCTTACGCATTAAACTGCCGTAAGAATGATTTCTGAATAAATAAATGATATACGTCCAATATAATATGACAATGGCTGAACCGATTTTAAAAAAATTGATGTGAAGTGTGAATTTTCACACATTTCTGGGTTTTGCAGGTATTTAGTAACTGAACGATGATTATTTGGGATGCCAAAACAAATTTTATGTCAAAATATTTTTTTATGAATTTTAATTCGAATGCCTAATACCATTATTTGAGTTTCTAAATATATGCAGTATTTTTTTTATATAGCAAAGTTCATTAAGATTTTGAAAATTGCACCTATGGCTTCCATTGGTTGCTTACATCATAAGTCCCGCCCTTTGATTTCGTCAAGCATACAATTAAATTATAATTTCAACACTTTCCACTGGTTATTAAATTTACGCTTTTAAAAATTAAATGCACTATTTACCAAATATAACTAGAATTTTAACAAAATAATTTAAACAAAATAAAAATGCAAAAAAAAAAATAAAAAATAAAATCAACAGGATTCGAACCCTAGTTTGCAAGTTAACTTATATTATTAAGCGCATGAAGAATCCAACCACGCCACGAGAGTTATTGTTGTGATATGTTACACAACGTATTAAATAGTTAACATATTTTAGTTAAAAACACAAAAAATGCGTTATTTTCCGAAAACATAATCTGATCAAAAATTCCTGTTGTACTATTCCGGTTCACACCAATGTACATTACTTAGAATTTTTTCAGATTTTTAGTTTAAACCATCTGGGCTACAGGGTGTGGGACAAAATTTTTTGCACAATTTTGGCAAAAATCGCATCAAAATAATTTATTTTGCAAAAATAAAATTTTGATCGTTAATCCACGTACTAAGGGATTTCATTTGATACCCTACTCAGAATTTAAAAAAAATATTTTTTTTTTCGATGAGCACATATTTGTTTATATTTTTAGAGGGATATGTTTTTTAGATGTTTTAGTATTTTTCCTATGTGCGGGTCAACGAGTTGTATAAGCATGCCAAATTTCAACTCTCTAGGTTTAGCCGTTTGGCTACAATTTTGACCGAACAGACAGACAGACAGACAGACAGACAGACAGACAGACAGACAGACAGACAGACAGACAGACAGACGACAAAATGACGGTATAAGGGTTTTTTGGTCATACCTACAAAACCCTAAAAAGAATATTTGGTGCACATACTTTACCTATTTCGGTATATGTAGGGTTTTAAGAGGTATTGTATAGGTAATTTAAACATTATTTTCTCGAGAACGGCTAGACCGATTTTAAACCGTT
Organism: Liopterus haemorrhoidalis; assembly: GCA_963971575.1. Classification (NCBI taxonomy): domain Eukaryota; kingdom Metazoa; phylum Arthropoda; class Insecta; order Coleoptera; family Dytiscidae; genus Liopterus; species Liopterus haemorrhoidalis. Next base: position 191,479,502 of record OZ020611.1, read on the forward strand.
TTATTGAAATAAATTGAATTTATACCTATTATCTGTCTCATTTTGTAATACGTAATTAACAGTGAAAGTTCATTTTGTATGTTGTATATTGACAATACATTTATAATATTATCATAGTATGGGTTCACACGGATACGCCAAAGTCTGTTTACAACCAGGGATGGGGAGTCGACAGAAAAATTATCGACTCCCGTCTCTCGACTCAGGAGTCGGTATTTTTGAAAATCGACTCCGACTCCGACTCTGACTCCCGACTCCTTTCACTGGTAAATTGTAAAGTCTATTCCAAATGTTTAAGCGGAACTAAATGGAATTTTTATTTTCTCAAATTATCACGAGTTTACTTTTTAACTATCAAAGTGGGCTTTTGTTAAACAAAATGATACAAAGCTTCATTCAATCCTTAAAAGTTAGTAGATTTCGATATCTAATTCCGCTTAAACCAAAGAAACAGACTATACTTACATTAAATATCTTGGGTTGGGGCGAGCTGTTTTTATAAAATGTCATTTTCATTTCATCTTGACTATTGAGTCATTTTTAATACAAATTTTCAAATATATTAGTTTAAAAAAAAATTGTTTTGTATTTTATATAAAGTCTGTTCCTTTGGTTTAGGCGGAACTACATTTTCAATACTAGTTACTTTTACCGTTTGAATGAAGCTTTTGATCATTTTGTTCAGGAAAAGCCAACTTCAATATATAAAAAAATAGCTAATGACAACTTACAAAAATGAAAATTCCAGTTAGTTCCGCTTAATCGTTTGGAACAGACTGTACTTTATTTTTCATAACATGTCACTTTTTTCTTTTGACATATAGATTTTAGCTGCCAACATGAAACATAAAATAATCACAAAGCCCGTAACAACTTGAGAAAATAAAAATCCAGTTTAGTTTCGTTTTAACATAATAAACAAAGTATACAAAAAAAGAAAAATTAGATATTACTAAAAATTAACTAAATTTTTAACTGAAAAGCATGAAGGAAACCGGAATTGAATATTTTTAATTTCATTTTCGTTCATGCACAGAGAAAAAATGTCGTTTCTGTTCCCATTCTTTAACAAATTCTGGTAGTATGATATTTTGCTTTCGCTTTCGGATTGTTCTCATCCTTGATAAATATGTAGTCAAAGAGTCGGGAGTCGATAACTTTTTCCGACTCCCGACTCCGACTCCGACTCCTCCAAAAAGCTTCGACTCCTCGACTCCCGACTCCCGACTCCGACTCCGACTCCCCATCCCTGTTTACAACACAACAGTCACCAAAGTAACTAGATCTAGTTTCGTATTACAAATTGAGACGGATTATATAAATATGCTGTTCACTTTTGTAAGGACAAACCAGATCTAGTTATTTGGTTCCTTTAGTAGTGTATTACTGACTTTAAATGCCATTTAAACTTCAGATTTTTATGGTTATGATCATTATAATAGACCATATTAGTGTGTCGTCCCATACATGTGCTGCCATCTGAGAGCTGAGTTCATTGGAAGTTTTTGACTGGTTTAAAATAAATGTGACATTATTTTTGTTACCTTAATTTTATGAATATCTTCAATTTTGGAGCATAAAATATGTGTTTTTGGTAAATATATACTAATATATACAGTCCAAATTCTTTATTTTATAGAATAATGATTTTATAAATATATAAATAAGAATTCGAAGATATATTTATAGGTTACGTTTTTAAATAATATGGAAATTGAAATATCTTTAGTATTTATTTAATTAACACTAAGTAATCATTAATATTTTGTTTTAGAATGCATAATGGTGTATTGTTTTGCTCCAAATTGTAACCAATACAGCTACATTCTTAATTGCAATTTTTTTCGTTTTTTGACAGATGAAAATGAAATACAATAATGGATAATATAAAAACAACATAGTGTTCTTTCAAACTAAAGTCACTAGATTATACAAAGTAGCGCAACGGCGACCATACTGGGGCTAAAAATATCGCCAACACAAATGATATTCAGTGATTCCAACAGTAAAAAAATATAAACTAGTACTACCAACATTTTTATTTTAAACATTGTTTTCACGATTTTTTTAATCAAAGATGCACTATAACAAAATTGTGGTACAATTTCAATTATTTTTTTAATTTTTATTAAATAAAATGGATATAATATATAAATTTAAATGAAACTTAACCTTAAATATTAAAACCGCTGACAAAGGAGGTTATTAAATTAGAGCGAGAAAGAGAGATGTGACAGCGCAGACGCAAACTTAAGAACGTAAAAATTGCTGCTTTAGTTTACTTAATAGGGGAATCAATGTTGCCAATCAAACCCTGGGGTCTGTCGGCTTCTTCAAAGGCTTGCGCTACTTTGTATAATCTAGTGACTTTAGTTTTTATGATAGTCGACCAGACATATTTTTCGGGGATTGCTCTTTGAAATGAAATTAAATGAGATAGCGATACGCAATTCAGGAGTTAAATTAAATAAACATATCTTAATAATCATTAAATAATTTGGTTTAAGTAATAACACTTTTTCATGTTTTATTAAATATAACTATTAATAAATATTAGATGCTTAACTTTATTATTAGTTTTTTTAATGAAATATCGTTGTAGTTGCTTTATATTTAATTATAGAGGGTTCTGGGGGGGGGGGGGGGGCTGCCGCTCGGCAGCCTCCACGTGGGTACGCCACTGATATCAACACCTATATTACAGTCAATATGCCGCTACATCTCTCCCCCTCTTTAGCTACTTCCTGGGTTTAGTCATTGAGGTTTTTTTACTTACTGATAAGATAGTTTTCAAACAAATTATATCATTGAATAACGTATTTCTTCAAAAAAAAAAAAAAAAAACCATAACAGTGTTAATCAGTGTTATTAAATCATAGTGTTAAAATGGGAACATATAAAATGTGTTTATTTATTCTGGTATTATTTGTTACAAATGTGAAATCATCTCCGTCACATTGCAATTGTTGCTTACAAAGTAACACCACCGTATGTACTTTTACGAAAACCTGTGCATCCAGTAAAGAGTGTTGTGAACAAGAAAAGTTTTTAAAATATGAAAATCGTGAAATAATTAATTTGTCGAAATGCAGCATAACAAACATTATTGGAAATGCATTCAATAATTTAAAAAATCTAAAAAAATTATTATTGTTCGATAATAAAATTAAGGAATTAGATGAAAATTTATTTCAAAAAAATATAAATATGATTGTTTTAAATCTTCGCAGTAATTCTTTAAACTCTTTACCTCCTAAGATTTTTAACTGTTTGAAAAATATTGAACTGATAAATTTGTCATATAATAAGTTAGAAACATTGCCTGACACTTTGTTTTCTAAAAACAATAAATTAACATCGTTATTTTTAAATAATAACAAATTGAAAACTCTTAATAGTAATGTATTACAAAATTTGGATAAACTGATCGATTTAACATTGTTTACTAATGAATGGGAATGTGACTTTTCTTTAATAAATTTGCAAAAAAAAATAGCAAATATACAGATGGAAAAATCTCCCCGTTGTTCACCTCCTCTAGACCAGAACTGGGAAGATATCAAACCAGATATGATTTCCAATTATCTACCTAAAATAGATATTGCTGTATCAGGAAATAATAAAAATGTTATAATTGTTTGTATAAGTAATACACCAACCGTAAACTGGTTAGATGGGAACAAAATAGCTGCAAATAATTATTCCATAGAAAACTCAAATTGGACTGTAATATTTAACGATATTATTAACAAAGACCAAACAAATTACAGGTAAATATGTTTATTAAGACATTTTCTATGGCCGTTAGAAAACATGCCTATTTATGTAACTCATTTCAGTTAGGTAATATATGGTGACGTGGGTTAAGTGCATATCGGTATTTGCAAAGTTCCACTTTAAACTCGTATAATTCTAATTTATTTTACAAATACTAAATGTATTTTGGTACTAACACATTGTGATGTTAATAATAACTAATTTGTATTGACGGAAACCTGAATTTTTATAAAACACTGTATGATTATATATAAAACTAGCTGAGTACCCGTGCTTCGCTACGGTATATTGACGGTCTGCCATCATCGTGCAATTATTATAAGTCATGGTTCTCTATAGATTACATTGCTTACTCTCTCCTCATGTGTAGATTCACCCCGTTAAAGGCTCATTAGTGTAAAATTTTCAGTTCGTTACCAAACATTATACTGAATTTCATATCTCTATGTCAAGGCACGTTCTTTCGAATAAAAAATACCAATTTACCCCTTTAGGGATGAAATTTAAAAAACTTTCAAAACGCTTTCTAAATATTTTAAATAGAAAATTATGTACCATAATGGAATGTTTGTAACTCAGGAAATAAAAAGGTTTCTATAATTCACTCCAAATGTAGATTCACCGCTTTAGGGGTTGAATAGGGAAAAATCCTGAATTACTGTTTCAAAAATTTGTTTAGGTAACCTTTGTAATCAAAAACCAAGTCAATATCTCATTGGTCCTAAGGTATATTGAAAAATCCTTCAAATCACATTTCACCTCTTTAGGGCTCGAATTTCGAAAAATCTCTACTTTGTGAGTGCTTACATCACGGAAGAAATATACTTCTCGAATTTCATGTCTCTATATCCACGGGAAGTTCTATCGAATAAAAATACCCATTTACCCATTTAGAGGTGAAATTTAAAAAAACTGTCTAAACTATTTCGATATATTTGAAAAAGACACCGGTGTGCCAAAAAGGAATGTTATAACTCAATGAACACAGAAAATACGACGGGTTGTATAATTGACCCCGATTATAGATTTACCCCTTTAGGGGTTGATTAGGAAAGAATCCTGAAATTAATTTTTCGGCATTTGTATAGTATTGTTGATATCTTATTGGTCCTAAGAGATATAAGGAATCCTTGATATCACATTTCACCCCTTTAGGGGTTGAATTTAGAAAAATCTAGTCATAGAGGGAACATACTTTACGAATTTCATGTATCTTGCCCAGAGGACGTTCTATCGAGTTGAAAATACCCATTTACCTTTTTAGGGGTGAAATTTTAAAAAACTGTCAGGACCAATTCGAGATATTTAAAAAAACATCGATATGCCAAAAAGGAATGTTATAAGTCAATAAACACAGTAAATACGAAGGGTTGGTTAATTCACCACATAGGGTTTGATTTAGACAAAATCCTGAAATAAGTTTTCGGCATTTATATGGGTAATCTTTTTAAGCAAAATCCGAGACGAAATCTTATTGGTCCTACGAGGTATTGAGGAATTCTTGTAATCACATTTCACCCCTTTTCACTCCTTAGGGGTTGACTTTCGAAAAATCTCGTCAATGGGTGCTTACCTCATGGAGGGAATATACTTTGCGAATATTATGTATCTATGTCCAAGGGATGTTCTATCAAATTAAAAATACCCATTTACCCCTTTAGGGGTGAAAATTTGAAAAACTGTCAAAAGCATTTCGAGATATTTTAAAAAGACTATAGAAGATCTATATGCCAAATAGGAATTTTATAACTCAACCAACACAGAAAATACGGCGGGTTCTATAATTGTCCCTGATTGTAGATTCACCCTTTTAGGGGATGATTAGCACAAAATCTTGAAATAGGTTTTTTAACATTTTAATGGATAATCTTTATAAGCAAAAACCAAGGCGATATATTATTGACCTAAAAGAAATTTAGGAATCCGTGTAAACACATTTCACCCCTTTTCACCCCTGAGAGGACGAATTTCGAAAAATGATTTCTTAGGGAGTTCTTAAGTCATAAAAGGGATATACTCCCCGAATTTTATGTTTCTTTGTCAAGACGAAATTCTATTGAATAAAAAATACCAATTTAGCCCTTTAGGGGTGAAATTTAAAAAAACTGTCAAAACACTTTCTAAATATTTTAAAAAGACACCTATATGCCAAAAAAGAATGTTATAACACAATAAACACAGAAGATGCGAAGGGTTTTATAATTCACCCTGATTGTAGATTCACCCCTTTAGGGGTCGATTAGCACAAAATCCTGAAATGAGTTTTTTTATATTTACATGAGTAATCTTTGTAAGCAAAAACAAGAGATATTAAGGAAACCGTGAGGCCACATTTTACCCATTTTAACCCCCTTTTCACCCACTTAGAGGATGAGTTTCGAAAAATCCGTTCTTAGTGGGTGCTTACGTCATGGAGTGAATATATTCGCCGAATTTCATGATTGTAGGTTTAGTGGTTTGGGCTGGGCGTTGATTATGAGTAGGTAGCTTAGTTACGATTTTATATATATAGATTGTAAAAAATGTCAACTACTCTGCATTTTCCCCGAAAATGGGGTAGAGCGTACAGGCCAGGAAAAACAGTGATATAAAACATTAAAAAACTTGAAAAGATTTAATAAAAATATAATTGTAGAACTTGGAAAGATTTAATACAAATATAATTTTAGAAATTATGTTAATCGTCAACACATGCTTCACATTTGTATTGTTTCTTTTTGGGCCCCTTATTAGGGTTTTGTAGGTATGACCAAAAAACCCTTATACCGTCATTTTGTTGTCTGTCTGTCTGTCTGTCTGTCTGTCTGTCTGTCTGTCTGTCTGTCTGTCTGTCTGTCTGTCTGTCTGTCTGTCTGTCTGTCGGTCTGTCTGTCTGTCTGTCTGTCTGTCTGTCTGTCTGTCTGTCTGTCTGTCTGTCTGTCTGTCTGTCTGTCTGTCTGTCTGTCTGTCTGTCTGTCTGTCTGTCTGTCTGTCTGTCTGTCTGTCTGTCTGTCTGTCTGTCTGTCTGTCTATCTGTCTGTCTGAAAGTTGAAATTTGGCATGCTTATACAACTCTTTGACCCGCACATAGGAAAAATACTAAAACATCTAAAAAACATATCTCCCTAAAAATATAATTCTGAGATCTATAATCTATAATTTTTTTTAGGGTATCAAATGAAAGCCCTTGGTACGTGGATTAACGATCAAATTTTTATTTTTTCAAAATAAGTTATTTTGAAGCGATTTTTGCCAAAATTGTGCAAAAAATTTACTGTCCCAACCCTGTAGCCCAGATGGTTTAAACTAAAAATCTGAAAAAATTCTAAATAATGTACATTGGTGTGAACCGGAATAGTACAACAGGAATTTTTGATCAGATTACGTTTTTGGAAAAAAACGCATTTTTTGTGATTTTTTGCTAATAATATATACAAGTTATAGCTTTGTAATACGCTACACTGGAACGCGTATGCTGGTGTAGTGATTTTGACGCTGGCTTTTCACCCAAGTAACTCGATCCGAAAGGGATCGAACCCTGCGAGAAGAGACAATATTATTTTTTGTTTTTTTTTTTTAAATTTTTATATTGTTTAAATTATTTTTTCAAAATTCTAGTTATATTTTGGCAAATATTGCATTTAATTTTTAAAAGCGTAAATTTAATAACCAGTGGAAATTGTTCTGTTTCAATGTACACGAATTCAGAGGGGCGGAATTTATAACAATCAATGGAAGCCATTGGCGCAATTTTTAAAATTCTTAATGAAGCTTGCTATATAAAAAAAATACTGCACATATTTAGAAACCTAAACAATGGTATCAGGCGTTTGAATTCATCATTCACTTACTAAATACCTGCAAAACCCTGAAATGTGTGAAAATTCACACTTCACATTAATTTTTGCATATACCGCACACCCACTGCATACATTTTTTGCATTTAATCCAGTCATTCGTTTTAGTATAATACTGAAAATAGCATTTACAAATATGTACTACATAAATTGTCATTAGTTTTTTCAGAATTGATTATTTTCTTTGCTTTTTCTTTTTCCTTGTTCTTAGTTTTCTTTTCTTCAACCATTACCTTTTCTCCCGTTATTACTTCTGCTCCATATACAACTTTTCTTTTTTTAGTTGAAACTTTTGGCACATTGGTTTTAATCGAACTCAACAGAAGATCTTTGAAAGTTACCATTTCTAGTTGAATATTAGGTTTAGCATAATCTTCAACAAAAGGTTCTCTGTTTTCTGAAGACTGTGCTACTGTATTTCGGAAAGAATGTCTTGTACAAAGTTAAGTAGAATAGGTCGGTTTGACGCAGCTTCGGAGATAAGTGAAATAACTTGATCTTCAACTGTTTCCGGATCTTTTCTATTTTTTTCTTCTATTGTTTCCTTCTACTGCTTTAGGGAAAATGCATTGAACATTGAATCCGGAATAACATTCCTTGAAAATAGATAAATTCCAGTCTTTCGAAAACCGTTTCTAATTACATCCTTATTCAAGTTATACCAAATTTCTCCAATCATTGTAGAATTTTCTAGAATAATATTTAGAACTTTTGTCGAATAATATTCTACTTGTTGATACTGGGTTCTCCATTTAAAAATCTTAGTTTTAATTTTTAGCTTTATGAATAAGGACCTCCCTAAATGTATAATAATTTTTAAGTCTTAATGGTACAAACAAGTTTGGCTCAACCGTCAAGGATATCAATATAGAGTTTGCAAAAGTTGAAGAAAATTGCCAGATGAAAGCAGAAGGGGAATTATCTAAGTTAACGTGTGAACTAAAAACAAATACAAATCTGAAAAAACTTGAGATTAGTTGGATGCATGAATCTGGTAAAAAAACAATTGAAGTAATCCCTGAAGAAAAATATAATAGCAATAAAATTGAAGCAAAATATCCTAACACCTGCAAGTAAGTTTTCTAGCATTTTAAAATATGAAACCTCACCAAAATGAATGTGTTGTTAACGTAAACTATGAGCAAGCAAATCTAAGTGGATTGCAGTGTTGCCAGATCAAGGAAAAATTCCGTAGATTTAGGGAATTTTATTCTTGTTTAAGGAAAAAGAAAATTGTTATTTTCTACGGAAATTCTGATATTAGAAGAGAAAATTTCTTTATTTTGACTATAATCTACTGAAATTAATATCCGAATATCTTTTTACATATCCTTACACATTGGTATTTTTCAGTATATACAACGTGAAAATTAAACAACGCCTTAATTCGTTTGTTTAAATTTCGTGCGCAAATCATTGCGCGATTTTTTGAATGACCTTCATAATACGGGCACGACGCGTGCGCAGGCTTCGACAAAAACAGTGTTTTCGCATGGTTTCCGCGAATACAGGAAATGGCGGTTTTGTTCTGTTGCGTCAACCGACAAGGCGGCCTATAAGATATTCTAAACGTTTAGGCGGAACTAACTGGAATTTTCATTTTTGTAAGTTGTCATTAGCTCTATTTTTAGGGTTACTTCAAACCCTAAAAATACTCAAAAACCTCACTTAATCTGTTAAAGTTACTGGAATTGAAAATCTAGTTCCGCTTAAAGCAAAAAAACGTTCGGTCTGTCTGTCCGTGTACACGTGTAGAGCAAATTCGGCTGAAAGGATTTTTATGAAATTTCATATTTAAGCTTCTGCTATCAATGGCACGAGTTGATCAACTTTTGGTAAAAGTCGGTTGACTAAAAATGGGAGTTTACTCGTGTCGATTTTAAGATTTTTGTTTTCTATAAATGCAATAACTAATAACTTTTATTTGAGACGTTTTTTGATAAAACGAAACTTTCGAAAAAAATTTGTAAAATTTTTAGAATTTGTTTTGTCTGAATTTTTTCATACTTATATGTAACATTTCCATGGTCATGATAAATAATATCTCTGTTAGAAAATATTAGGTTAAGTTATTTCTACTCTGCTGCTAGTATGTATTTTATACAAGTACTTTATGATGGCGGTCGGTCCTGTGGTGGCCACAGCTGATTTTTTGTATATTAAAGCAGGCTTTGCCTAAACAAAATGCTCAAAAGCTTTAATCAATCGGTAAACCAAAAAAACCAACTATATGTTTTATTTTCTGTTTTCCTGATAACTTAAAAATACGAAACCCCCATTTAGATCCGACATATTCGAAAAATAAAATATACAAAGCTCATTCCTCATTGGTTAGTGTACTACAGTACAAACTCAAATCAGCCCGGTCTTTTCGTGTGCGTGTTGAACGTGAATATAGTAAAAATATGTTGAAAAATACCCTTTATACGACTGAGATTTGTTTTGTTGTGCCATGGATAATAGATACCCATAGCGATAATTACACGAACGTGCTACACACTAGTTAATAATTATAAATATTTAACGGCTCTAATAAGGCAGATGAACAAGTTTATTTGGTTCAATTCAAACAGTTCGAGGAAAAATTATACATTTTTTATCTCTTTCTCCTACATATTATTGAGCAACACAAAAATTTATACTTAATAATTTTCAAATTAATTACACAGCAATTTTTATATACGCTCATTTAAAAAAAAACTATTTGTATGATTTTTTTCTTAAAAATACGATCATTTTGAAGTGTTTGTACGATTTTTTTTTCTTTGACGTCTGGCAACACTGCATGGGTCTTGCAGCATAAAGCCTGGAACAGAATGCACAGCGCGCTACGCCGTCAGCGCGCCGTCATTTGCGACAGCGTTGCGTTAGCGCCGTTGAGAATTTTCGCCTGCACACAATGCAATAATTTTTAACGCCGTCAAGTGTCACTTGACAACCTATATCTGTACTTATACGTGCGCTTTCTTTTATTAAAAGTATAATGGATGATGAAGACTTGTGTGTGATGTTATTTATGTTGTATGCAAGTTATTTATACATACAAATACTTTACCATTCAGTAAAAACTGAGGTTAGGTGTTCTGCGTCAACGTTCAACGGCGTCAAAAGTTGGAAGTTGAGGAACATTCAGTATCAACGGCGTTCGAACGCTGTAGGACGTTGTCCATTCTGTGCACTTGCGTACGATAGCTTGGTTTTATCTTTCTTCTGACAGATAGCGCCGTACGAACGCCGTCAACGCGCCGTAGAACTCGTTGCATTCTGTTTCCCACTTAAGCTGATTCATGAATACGCCGAGCAAAACCTTACAACAGCAGCAGGGTGATAACTTCGAACATCTATTGTAAAAGTGCTTATCGTTTTCTTTTGATCCCATAAAAATAAAAACTTAAAAAATTAATATCTCTTTTATTATAAAACTTTTACTAAGGAGTTTTAAGGTTTTCCGCCTTCTTTTGACCTGTAGTCAACAATATATCATATATATATATATGATATATTGTTGACTACAGGTATTGTTGATTATATATATATATATATATATGGATATTTGGTTCTTAGGTTCTTGACGAGTATTATATGAAATAAAACGCAGGTTCTCTTTTATTCGTCAGTTTATTAAAATAGTTCTTGTCAATTTATAAAATATGAAACGTTTCGTGCATGGGTAGTATGCACATCTTCAGTCAGTCAATCAGATAAAATAAAATCACCACGTAGTCAACTCGAAGTTAAAAACACAGTTTTTAACTGTGTCTAATTTTCGTAAATGAAGTTAAAAACACAGTTTTTAACTTCGAGTTAATCGAGTATCTGATTGACTGACTGAAGATGTGCATACTACCCATGCACGAAACGTTTCATATTTTATAAATTGACAAGAACTATTTTAATAAACTGACGAATAAAAGAGAACCTGCGTTTTATTTTATATATATATATATATATAAACTAAGTCATATATATATATATAAACTAAGTCACCACAAGATACTTTGTATCTTCTGTGACGATGATTTTTTATATTGTTTTTTTTGCGTTATGTATATAAATATATTGTATCGCACTCTGTATTTGTATATATATTTTATAAATAAAATAAAATGTGTTTCAGTTGCTGGATAGATTCTAAACATGAACCTCATGCACAAACCAGTAAATATTTACTGCCAATAATTCTAACCGTACTAATTTCTGTTGCAATAATAACTGGAAATATTATTGCATGTTTTTGTTGCCGTAATCGAGATCCAAAACAAGAATGTGAAAATATAAATAATGAGCAGTACATTGATTGCGACAACGAAAATTATGTACCATTTGAGGAAAACCAAATAAGATTACCAGAAGATCAGTATGGTTATTGTGAGATACAGAATAATGAAACTGTGGCATTTCAAAGGGAAAATAGTATTTATCAAGGACAAAATACAAGTAAGTACAGACATTAACGGTAAGTACAACCCTCACCAGTGGCGTGCTGTGCATATGTGTAGGGTTGTGCACTGCAGTACAATTCAGAATAATATTTAGTAGATAGATAGAGAGTTATTTTATTTATACATTTCGGTTAAAATCTACATATTATTTACATATAGCCTAATTTAATTTATTAAATACTTATTCTTATAATTGTTAAATCTTCGTCTCAAATCTTCTCTTCTCTCTAAGACGTCCTCCATCCATTGCCATCCTTGCCCTGATTCACACAACGCGCCTTATCTTGTTCCTTCTTTAAATTTCATTTCTCCACAAATCTTCATAATATGCTCCAAGGCCTCTCTTTCTTCTCCACACATCCTGCACATTCTTTGTTTATCCGTTCTCCAGTACTCATTTTCTCTTTCCTCATTTCCGCACCTAAATCTTGCTATTACCTTCTTTCTTAATCCATTACTTTGGTTTTTGAAGTACTCGGGTATTTGCGTTGTCTAAGTTTTCTTGTATTTACTGTTATACCTCGAATTTTTTAACCTCTCACTTCTTTCTTGTCCTTGGATATCCCTCATTCTATCTGTTATTTCTAGTGTCACATCTTGTCCTTCCGACCTCTTTTTTGATATTTCCTTAGCTGAGTAACCATTATGCTCAAATCGTTTTCTTCTTTTTGCTTCCCATCTGGATTGCATCTTTCCTTGTATCTCTATCCTCTCTATTTCTGTCCAGCACTGCTAGAGCAAGTTTTTTTCTGGGTGTCTTATTATTCTCTCTTCGAATTTAATAGCTCTTTTGGTAGCTTCTGTTCTAATGTTGTCCAGTTTCAATTCTTCTAATAAAATATATTCTGGTGTGCATTTATCTAGGCCCAACATCCATTTAATGTATTTATTTTACACCACCTCTAATTTTTCCTGGTCTTCCAACCCCCATATTTCAGCGCCATACATCATTATGCTCTTGACTATGGAATTGAACATAAGCATCCTTATTTTGATGTTTCCTTTAAAATTTATCTCAGCTATTCCCCACACTTCTGGCAGGGCTAACATTACTTTAAGGAAAGCTAACTCGGAACAAGGGTTCCGAGTCCGAATAAGTTCTTCTGGGCTCCCGCTGCTTTTAAACATGTATCACAGATATTTCTATACCTTCGTTTGTTCTATCTCTTCTTCTCCCCAATTCCATTAGTTTTGTTTCTGTCTGCCTCCTCCTTTTTTTGAACAACATTATTTTTGACTTAGCTGCGTTTAGCTTTAGTTTTTTCTTTTGTAGCAACTTCTCAAAATATTTAAAGAGCTTTCTCATTTATTCTTCTGTTTTAGCTACAATGGCAATATCGTCCGCATAGGACAGAGAATATTTAGTATTATTCTGAATTGTATAGGGTTTCTAGAAACTCTGAGTCTTGCTTTGCATTAATCTACATATAAAGGCGCGTACTGACTAGTAGCATTCATGCACAGCACAGCATTCATGCGCGCACAAATGCTCAGGTGAGTACGAGGTATAATTTGTGTGCGCGTACACTAATACGCCCAAGAATGCTATCCGTAGCTTCTTGGTCCCACAGACAAGATCAAAGAACTTGTGCGCTCAGTGTGTACAGGTTTATGCAGTCATATAATTGTGCGCGTAAATTTAAGTAAACACCAGTAAATATTCAACATGGAATGAAGAAAAAAGGTATTGCATGCCGGTAAACGAATCCCCAGTTGCAAAATACGTACGGTTATGGCTACTCGTTCTTTCACGAGAACAGCCTTTATAAATCTTGTCTTACTTCCCAATTTTGTGACCAACCTTATTAACGAATAGTTCAAAAACTGCCGCTGGCATCGAACAAAATTTTGAAATTGTCCACTAACCTCTTGCATTTGTAATTCTGCTAGCAAACTTGAACCATTGTATATTTCCCTGCTTCTATATAGTTGTGTCATCCACCACGTTTGTTTTGTTTATCCTTTTTTTTTTACCAAGTATACTATGGCTGCATTCAGCAGACTCACCAGTGAGTTACCGGTAGATACATTTTTTCCTGTATACATACGTTGATCTACCGGTGAGTTACCGTACTTACTCACCGGTCGCCATTTTATTAACCGGATTTCATTTACGGTTAGCTGCTCACTGGGGGATATTTTGACAGTTAAAGTCTGTTCCAAACGGTTAGGCGGAACTAAATTTTGCAATCTAGTTACTTTCATCGTTTAAATCGTGCCTTTCGGCCGTTTTGTTTAAGCTTTGTAAATCATACTTACAATAAACATTTTTTGGTAAAGCTTAATATCATTTGTAAATGTCATTTTCTTTATATTTTGATATTTTGTGCATTCTTAATACCCATTCCCATTTATTTATTTTTTTGTCATTAAAATTAGTAAAAAAAAAAAATAATTTGATTTTGACATGTCATTCGTTTCTATGGTTTCATTGTTGGAATCTTAAATTTTGACATTCCAACGTGAACAATACTCGTGACAACCTAAAAGAACGAAATTCCCATTTAGTTCCGCCTAACCGTTTGGAACAGACTGTAAAATGTGTATTAACAAAGAATCGAGCACAAAGCAAGTAAAAAATTATGGATTTGAGTATTAAGTCAGTTTACTTAGATATTGAGAAGTGTATATAAAGCACATGTACTTTTAAAATTACTATAAAAGCTTACATTCAAAATTTACTGTCATTACAATCTGTCATTGTTTAGATATTGTAGTTTTTATATACTTCGTTCGACAGTGCTGCCAAAAAATGTGCATTCAGTCAAATTTACCGGTAAGTTTGTAACGGTAAGTCACCGATGATTCTGCTGAATGCGGCCTATGTACGCTGCACTAATTTGAATAAATATGTGCGTGGATATAACTGAAATACGTGGAGCGCGATTTTACGCGCACAAATGAAAAAGTTGTGTGTGCAATTTTTTTTACCCGCACTAAAACCCATGCGCGCACATAATCCGTGTGCGTACAACTGCTTAAGTCAGTACGCACCTCAACAAAGCAAGACAGTAACACAGATAACATCCGTGGCCTGTATACGAGACCTAGGCGCAGGAATATTACCTGCACATCTAGCACACGAATTAATACGAATGTAGGCTAATGAAATAAACTTGGGTGCGTTAAGCTGGGTCTAGATTAACGACGGATCCTGTTATATATCGCGTAATCTAAAGGTGCGTACTGACTTGAGCATTTGTGCGCGCACGAATTATGTGCGCATACGGCTTTTCATGCGGGTAAAAAAAAATTACACACACAGCTTTCGTGTTGTGAATGCATAAACCCGTACACACGGAGCGTACAAGTTCTTTGATCTTATCGGTGGGATGGACAAGCTACGGATAGCATTCGTGCGCCTAAAAATGTACGCGCACACAAACTGTACCTCGTACTCACCTGAGCAATATAACGCGCACAGCGTTCGTGCGCGCACAAATGCTCTAGCCAGTATGCGCCTTAACAGCTGTGTAACAGTTTTGTCTAGTTTGGATGGGATTACGCGCACAAGCTGAGTGGTTCGCGAAGCGTTCGACGTGATCCGCTCTGTGTTAATTTTTGTCGCGAACACGGAGTTCGCCAAATTTAGTTGGACGCGTTCGTAGTAGTTTTGACTCTCGCAAGCATGGTCGATTAACACAAAGTTTACATAACCTAGAGTAGATATTAAATATTAGTTAGTAAATTACTCTAATTATTGTTCAACATATTTCGCCAGCAGTTTGGTTTTTCCAAGATGTTTTGTGTGTTGTATATTCGAGAAAAATCGTGTTCCCTCCAACTTGATAAATATTTCAAAACTCATGTACTAATTTTTCATTTTATAATCTCAAAACTCTTTAAACTTTCTTTCATTTCCAACACTATAAACATTGTTCATTTTTAGGTGAGGAAGAGTACTGCTATGCTGAACCAGTTACTAAAAAATAGAGTTTAAGTAAATATACAATTGTATAAAAATGTATAAAAATTATTTACAATGTTATGATATCCATTATGGTATTTATCCAAGGTAAACAAAAAATACACAAAAGAAGCTCACAAAGAAAATGTGTAATTGATATGGCCCATTGTGGCGTTCAACCAGTACCGGATTAAGACCCACAGGGGCCTGTAGGCACTCAATTTTATGAGACACCTCTTTACAAAAAAAAAAAAATGCTTATTAGGAATACAGGATGTCCCAGCCAAGTGGCTCACCATTGCTATCTTTGTTAATAATATAGATAGAGATTCGGTTAACTGGACAAAGTTCGCGTATTTTATGGAATTTTATGACAGACTCAAAAATATTTTTGTTTCGCTGACCAAATATTTTGAAAATAAACATTTTTTTAAATGGAATATCTTGTATATTGTTAGGCCATTGGCACAACGATTTTTTTGTCTTTATAATAGACTAAACATGTTTATAATTAAATTTTTTTATTAACGGAGATATCAACGTTACAAACTTATAAAAACAGTTCGATTAAAAACTTACATATAATAAAAACACAAGTAAAAATTATCAAGTTTTTGGTTACAAATATTGTTCAAATAAATATCCAACACTGTTTAAACACAATCTTATTTTTTATTTTACCCAATGTAATGCGACACATATTTTTAGAAATTTGGCTGCAAGCAAGAGATATTTTATTTTTTAGTTCGTCTAAATTATTAATTTTTTTTTTTTTTTTTTTCCTTTTTTGGTCCTGACTATTTGTGTCATTAACCAGTATTTCTTCTTTTTGGTGTGTATGTATTATGTTTTATTGTTGTTATACTTTGATTTTACTATTTCTTAGGTATTTTTCTATTTCCTGGAGAATTTTTTCTTTGTTGATATAAAGTAGTTGGTGAACAGAGGTTGGAAATTATTAATTGGATCTGTATAGACTGTATTTTTCAGAAATCCCCAATCAAAAAATCTAAAAATATTAAATCAGGAGATCTAGGATGCCAGTTAATAGGGTCATTAGTACCAATCCACTTGTCGTCATATTTATTTTGTAAGTAATTATTTATAAGATAGGTATTATGTGCAGGTGCACCATCATGTTGAAAATACTTCAAATTAATTTTGTTAGCTATGGGCACATCGTCAAATAACTCTTGAAAACTATTTTCCAAAAAATATAAATATTTTACAGTAGTCAAATTTCTTTAATAGAAATACAGCCCTATTTCGTAGAATTCCAAGCATGTGTATTTTCTTGTAAAATATCTCTTGCTTACAGCAAAATTTCTAAAAATATGTTACGCAATGTAATGCGAAACATAAAATAAAAAATAAGATTGTGTTTAAACATTAATGGATATTTATTCGAACAATATTTGTAACCAAAATACTTGGTAATTTTTACTTTTGTTTTTATTATATATAAATTTTTAATCATACAATTTTTATAAGTTTTTTTTTAAATTTAAATATTTAAGGACACTTCAGCTGTATAGGCTACTAGTATCCGGTACAATTTGGTAATGATATACTAATACAATATTTCAAGTGATAATACAATATATATATTTTTTTTTATATGAGTATGCATGTTAGTTTATATGTTTTGTATGATGTCTGAGTCTTGTAGAAATTTCAGTGTGTTGTTCAGCATGGTTGTGTTGCTTGAGAGTGCTTCTTTCAGAGATGCTGCAACGTTGTTGTTCCTTCTCTGCACGGAATACTTTGGACAATGTATAATTATGTGTTGTACAGTGATTTGTTCATTGCATTCTTCACATATGTTGCATTCCATATTGTGTAGCAGATATTGATGGGTTAGCTTTGTGTGCCCTATTCGTAATCTTGTGATGATTATTTCTTCCCTTCTGGAGTAGTGTGTCGGCCATTGTATTGTATTTTCTTTTATTGTTCGTAACTTATTGTTCTGAGTTTCGAGCCATTGAAGGTTCCGGTCTTCTTTTATTTTCTTTTTTATCATAATTTTAAGGTCCTGTATTGGGCATGGCATTGAGAGGGCTGGTTGTATTACAGCTTCTCTTGCTGCGGCATCTGTTTTTTTATTTCCCTGGATACCGATATGAGACGGTACCCACATGACTGATATTTCAGTACCCCGATTGATGGCTTCATGGATGTTTTCCTGGATCTTTACCACAAGTTTGTGGCTCGGAGACATTTTTTGCGTGCTATTGATCGCGCTCAGAGAGTCCGTACAAATTGTGTATTTCTTTCTTATGTTGAGGTCGTGTACTATGGTCTCTGTTGTCTTGAGAAGACTTCGGCTGTGAAAACACTTGTCATACTTGGCAGGTGGTATTTTTGGACTTCTTCTCCTATTACTACTGCTGCTCCAGTCTGGTATCGATCTTGGACCCGTCTGTATACAGACAGGTGTGTTCGTCCATAGATGTGTTTAAAATTTCTTGAAAATGTCCTCTGATGATATGAGGACTTGTGTCTTTCTTACTGTACTGCGTCAGGTCGAGAATATAAGTTGGATGTTCGATAAGCCATGATGGAATGCGGTTGGTGTGATTCCCCTCAATGTGCGGCAGAACTATGTTGTATTGGTTAAGACCAGCGGTTCCCAAACTTTTCTGACCGCGACCCGGTACGAGGTTTTAAAATTTTTCGCGACCCACCTTTATTTACAAAAAAACATTTATTTACAAAACAAATTTTATTTTAAAGCAGTAGCTTTTTAGTAATAAAGAGTAATAAATAGTAAGAAAGAGTATAGTATAGTAATAAAGAGTATAGTATAGTAATAAAGAATATAGTATAGTAATAAAGAGCACAAATACACACTATTCTAGTAATTAACTGACGTAAAAAAAAATAATATTTATAAAAAAAAAATCTTTTTTGTTTTTAAAATTATTTTCGCGACCCGTTAAAATTTTTCTGCGACCCGGTGCCGGGTCGCGACCCACACTTTGGGAAACACTGGTAAAGACAATCAGTTATTCTTTTTTGAATGGGTGTAGAATGTAGATTTTTTTTGTGAGGGTTTTTGAAATATTTCTGGATAGGTTGAGTTTTCAGGGTTAGTTAGAAGATTTGCAGTATAGTTTAGAAGTTGCTCTCTTCGACGGTATTCTTATGGGAGTTGTCCTTTTATAAGTTTGTAGCGTTGATATCTCCGTTATTAAACAAATTTCATTATAAACATGATTAGTCTTTTATAAAGACAAAAAAAAAAAATCGTTGTGCCAATGGCCTAACAATGTACAGGGTATTCCATTTAAAAAAATGTTTTTATTCAAAATATCTGGTCAAGGAAAAATCTAAAAATATTTTTGAGTCTGTCATGATATTTCCTATGTAAAATACTCGAACTTTGTCCATTTAACCGAATCTCTATCCATAATATTAAGAAAGATAGCAATGGTGAGCCACTTGGCTAGGACATCCTGTATTTCGTAAGAATATAAGATAAATATATTTTGATTATAATATATAAATATCACATTAGTCAATAATTTCATTAAACTTAAACATAAAATTATACACTTTATAACTTTAAATTATTTCTTTAATAGACTTTAAATGTTTCTTTTTCGTAATTGTTTAATTACAAAATTATTCAGAATATCTTGGAGGTATATTTTTTTGCAGAACATCGTATTCAATGACCATAAGAGCAAGTGAGTTAAATCGTTTTTGTGTCATGGATGATCGATGACAATTTTTCAAAAATTTTAACTTTTGCTCGCCAGTAGCATTGGTAATCACAAGGCACCTATACATAAGAACGTATACCTAGGTGTCTTATAAGCGCTATCTTATCGCTATTATAACATTTGTCAACTACTACTGTTGGGCTTCGCTATTAAAAAATAAATAAAATATTAATTTCATAACCACGTATAATTGGGTTGTTACATAAGTCCGTAGTGTTTTTTTTTTCTTTTTTTATCTTTTATTCAATAAAATATACATTCTAAAAAAAAAAAAAATTAAAATGTACTGTCCATTATTTTCTATCACTTTGGACAAACGCTCAGGCAATTTCATAATGCCATCTCTCAAGAAGGTTCCGTCTTTGCTCTCGAAAAATCTGTAGAGGTGAATTTTGATATCGTCCAAAGATGCGAAATTTTTTATGTTAAGGGAATTTTGTAGGTAGCGGAACAAATGGTAGTCGGAGTATATGGTCCAAACATCGCACCATCCGACTACTATTATTCTGCTTTCTACAAAATTCCCTTAACGGAAAAAATTTCGTATCTGTGGACGATATCAAAATTCACCTGGATAGATATTTCGAGAGCAAAGACAAAACCTTCTGGTAACAGTAAAATTGATAATATAAGTTTCTTTTTTTTTAGATTATATATTTAATTGAATAAAAGGTGAAAAATACAAGAAAAAAAAATATCTATTATAATTTAATTTTTATTAGGAAAAATAAAGTTTCCATACTTATGACCACCATTATATATATTTTATTTTCGTCCATTTTTAATATGTTTAAAAGTCTACAACGAATAGTCTTCCTACTACGAATATAGTTTAATAGACTTAAGATATTAAATAATTTGGGAAATTTACGTCATTTACAAACAAGGAATGACTCAGGAGGGATATAGCGGGTCAAACACCCAGGCCCCTAGCTGTGTAGTAGCTATGGCCCCCAGTCAATTACAGTCCGAAAAAAGAAGGACGATAATGAACATCGAATAGAGAATAAATCTAGTTGAATTAGACTTATCGTTAAGGTGACCAGATTTGGAAAATCATAAACCGGGACAAATAAAAAAAAATCGTTTTATCAACTTATTTATTCATTAGCCACAGATAAAAAAATTAATAATTACAAACAATATTACAAGAAAGAAATTTTACTTATTCGAATACTTTTTGTATTTGTGAAGTTTTTCCAGCAAAACTTTATTCTTGGATATTTTATCGTAGAAATCCAAAAACTTTCGAATTTATGTTTCGAATTTACTTTTATTGAGATAACTGCTTTTAATGTATTAACATGCATCCTACTTTTTCCTTCTGTCCAAAAAGAATTTACAAGACTGAATACTCTTTTAATTGGACTATTGGTTGCTGGAACACTGAAAGCAAATTCGACGATCAGCTTTGTATTCTGAAAAGGGATAGAATTCTCATCAAAATGACACTTACTTGTTGCGCTGTCAGTTTTAAATTCATCCTCATTTCATTTTTCTTCCAAAAATTTCTTTATCCCGGTTATTTCCGTAAATAGCAATTCTTCATCAATTGCGGAGAATTTATGCGTTGAAATATCCACATATTTATTCACCAAGCCTCTTGATTTTGGAACATCATTCCATGTTGGTATTGCTTTCAGTAAAACCCATTGAAATATGGATCCAAACTGGAAACAGTTTATCTATTCTTTTAAATAATTTAAAGATGTGCCAAAGAATTCATCAGCCGTCTGATAGAATGTGTTTTAATCTAGTAACCCCTCCTCAACAAGATGATCGATCATATCCGATAATTTAGAACCGATAAATTTCACATCTTGATATTTAAATATCTTTCTTTTTATTTGAAAATTCGTTTATCTAACTTGTAAAATATTTGATAGACATATTTGTAAATAAAGTAATATTTTGAGGGCTTGGGGGATATTAGAAAAAATTAGGTAATTAGGTTCGTGAAGTTTAATTTTTTGGAATTCTAAACCGGGACACAAAGGGTACCTTTCGGGACGCCGGGACAAATTATGCAAAACCGGGACTGTTCCGGTCAAACCGGGACGACTGGTCACCTTACTTATCGTCCGAGATCGGTTTTCTAATCCCGCTTGACAACTTTTCGAGTTTGATTTTCTGTCCTTTCCACATCAACTAACCAGTAGCCAGATTACGAGTTACAGAATTATTTTCTATAATTGACAAGAAAACAATACTCACTTGGTAACCGACAAAAAAATCGGAAACCGAAAAAAAAAATTGTTGCTTTTTAGTTGTTAAGAAATTATCTGGGGCCCAAAAAATGACACAGGGGCCACTTTATGGAGATTTCCGACCAAGTGGTGTGATTACGAATATAATTATTTTCTGTAGTTTATTATTTATTATTACAGTCGATTCCGCTTAATTGGGACACATCGGGACTTAGGCATTTTGGCCCAATTAAGCGGCTGCCCCAATTAAGCGAATTTCACATAAAATTAAACAATGCATATTTTTCTTTCAATAATTTTATTTTATAAACTCTTGGACAAAACTATAAATTACATATAACCAAAAAATACAAACTTTTAAGAAAAAATAATAATAAATTCCAAAATAAAATAATAAATAGGTATATACAATTTAATTCAATGCAAAAATGCGTCAAGTGTAGTCTGTCTTTTGATTTGTAACATTTCACTTCTACAAAATCAGCACAGGTATTCAGTGTGGATGTAGGGCTCCCTTCATTTCCTTCCTGCATAAAATAACGCTGTAACTAGGCCATACATTTTTAATGTAATATGTACTGTGATCTTAAATTTACTGTCCCAATTAAGCGGAATGTTGTCCCAATTAAACATGTAAATTTACTGTTGGTTCCTTGGTTTGGTTTCTGTTCTTTGAGATTTGGCCCAAATAAGCGGCTGCCCCAATTAAGCGGTGGCCCAATTAAGCGGAATCGTCTGTATTAAGAACACTACAGACATAGAGGTCCATTCATGTGTCCATACATATACATTATTAGCCTTAATGGAAAATGTCTTACGTGGAAATAATTAAATGGTAACAGAAAGAATAAGAGTCACTCAGAATTTTATTCATCATAATACCACCACAGGTTACAAATATTTGTTTCCTAATTGATATAAATGACACTGTTCTTTGTGCATAAATATTTTTATTATTATCATTATTTATTTAGTATCATTATGCTTATCGAAATTATGCTGATCATCCGGAATCGGTTTAAGAAAAATATTGAATTATTGTTACTTTTTCGTGTGAAAAAATAGGCGTTTTAATTGTTAAGACATTTTTTGGGGCCCAACAAATGCACGTGGGTCCCTTTATGAAAATTACCGTCCCTGTTTACAAATATCTGTATAGTAATTGATATAAAGAACACTTTGTGACTTAATTAAATATGTAGCCATGTTTTTATTATTATTATTTATTTATTATTATTAAATTATGCTTATTTCAAGACTGGACTTTGAGTTGTGCATTATGTTTTAAATATAATAGGATTATATAATTATGTTAATATTTGATTATAAATATGATATATATTTTATATTGTATTGTTCTTGTAATTATTTTTATATAACATAATAAAGTATTATTAAAATTATTCTGTCTATAATTGTTTATTCAAAACCCTCATTCTCGGCCGTGTTGATTTTTGACACTACATATTTACAATAATCGATTAATCGATAATGAAATAAAAAAATCAGCTGTGGCCACCACAGGACCGACCGCCATCATAAAGTACTTGTATAAAATACATTCTAGCAGCAGAGTAGAAATAACTTGGCCTAATATTTTCTAACAGAGATATTATTTATCATGACCATGGAAACGTTACATATAAGTATGAAAAAATTAAGACTACAAAAAAAATTCGAAATTTTTCGTTTTATCAAAAAACGTGTCAAATAAAAGTTATTAGTTATTGCATTTATAGCAACTTTTGTAAAATAAATTTTTTCGAAATATTT
Source organism: Liopterus haemorrhoidalis (assembly GCA_963971575.1). NCBI lineage: Eukaryota > Metazoa > Arthropoda > Insecta > Coleoptera > Dytiscidae > Liopterus > Liopterus haemorrhoidalis. The sequence continues at coordinate 191,503,169 of OZ020611.1, forward strand.
TTCTGTTGCTAAATATTCGCAAAAATCTTAAAATCGACACGAGTAAACTCCCATTTCTAGTCAACCGATTTTTACCAAAAGTTAAACAACTTGTGCCATTGATGTCAAAAGCTTAAATATGAAGTCTCATAAACCTCCTTGTAGCCGAATTTGCTCTGCACGTGTTCACAGACGGACGGACGGACGGACGGACAGACAGACCGACAGACATCATGCTAAAAATAGTCAAAACGTTATGTAGGGACCTCAATTCGTGGAGATCCATCGAAATATCGAAATGTTAAAATCGGTATGATCACAATACCTCCCTTATATATGTTGGTGGTCGGTAAAAAGGCAAAGTTGGTTGATAACTTGCAAATATAAGGAATTATTTTATTCATCAAAGTATGCACCCATATTGTCTATAAACTTTTGCCATTTAAGCGGCAGGTTGTTCAGGCCGGTGGTATAAAACCCTGGAGGACGAGGGTCAATGAATTCCTGAAAGGCTAGTTTTACAGCATTTTCGGACTTAAACTGATAGTCGCACCATACTGTTGGAAGTAGCCTTGCTGGAGCTCATCCTCATGACGCTGATTAATAAATTCACGTACAATATTTCGGTATCTCTGAGCAGTAACAGTTTCGTGGAAAAATATGGGTCTGATAATACGTCTTCGAGACACAACAATTCGAACACCAACTTTTAACGGGTGAAGGGGAGTTTCACGAAAAGTATGAGGATTTTGAGCACTCCATAACCTCATATTTTGTGAATTAATATACCCCGAAAGGGTGACCTAGGCCTCGTCATAAAAAAATATTAAATTTAACAAATCATCATTATTAATTAAATTTTGTTGGAATCAGTGCCAATACACAATTCGTCTATTGTGATCTGCTTGCAGCAACTCATGTAAAGCAAGATTTTTTTATGGGAACAGCTTTAAATCTTTTTTTGACAATAGTATGGCAAATTCCTAATGATAAACCAGTCTCTTGCGACAGTGTACGTAGTGATGTAGTGGGTTGCTCGTTCATACGTTGACGAACATCATCAACTTTATTTTGAGTACGAACTCTTGGCCTTCCAGTTCTGTCTCTATGAGTAATGCTCCCTGTATCTTGGAATAAATCAACACATCTTCTAAGTGCGCTGTAAAAATCTCCTTCAAGGAAAGCAATATCTTGAAATTTTAGCCGAAATTCCTCTAAACATGACACCGCACTCGAAAATATGATTCAATCATAAATTTTTAGTGTTCCATTGTAAAAACCATTATAATTGTAGCTTAATTGAATTTTCAATAGAGACTTATGACAACAACAGTGAAGACAGTTAATTAATTGACAGTTAAAGCTTGCAGTACACATTATTTTATTTTTCCACAGCCAACCCTCATGTAATTTCTTTTTGAACACATGGTAGTATAGCACTGAAAATCTTTGTTTAAATTTAATTATGGATTATAAAACATAAAATATCAGCTGCGTGGTTTAAAAATGGGGAAAATAAAATTAATAATTAATATTGGTTTCCTCTAAGATAACCTTATCAACCTACGGAAATGCTAGATGATTAATATTTGCCAGTAATTTTAAAACAAACAAAGAGTAAACGTTTCACAAAAATGTGTTTAAAATATTTAATTTTATTGTGTTTATTACTTAATTGTGTAGTAGCAATAATTGATTATCAAAAATGCAAGAGTAAATGGATTGAACCAAGAAAACATAATCTGATTTCTCTTGAATGTCAACCCAAGTACACTAATAGTACCAATATAAACATAACTACATCGTCAATAAAAATTTTAAATATAATTGATGAAAAAATAGAATATTTAAATCAAAGTGTATTACCACCTAAAATAGAAAATGTAACTATTCTAAAAATAAAATCATGTAACATAGCACAGGTACATGATAATACTTTCACAAACGCTTTAAAATTAGTGAGGTTAAGTTTAAAAAATAATGCAATTACGGAATTACATCCTGATACTTTTATAAATAATAAGAATATTACAGTTTTAGAACTAACCGGAAATTATTTAACAACATTACATCAAAATATTTTTTCAAATTTAAAATATTTAAAAATAATATATTTAAATCAGAATAATTTGACCACAATACCTAATATTTTTGAAAATAATTTGAAAATAAACATAATATGGCTACAAAATAATAACCTTGAAACTTTAAACGAAAATATTTTTAAAAATTTAACTCATTTGTCTGAATTAAAAATCATGCAAAATAAGTGGCATTGTAATTGTAGCTTAAAGAATCTTTTTAAAATTGAAAAACGTCTTGCTTCGATAAAATATACGGAATGTTCAACTCCATATAAATTTAAAGGATACAGATTTGAAGAGCTGGATATTGATTTGATGTGTGAAATTAATATATACATAAACCCAAGTAAAATAATAGCGAGAGGTGGTAATGTTACTTTAACTTGCAAAAGTAATAATGAAGACGGAGAATGGTATGATATTACGACAGAAAATGCAAATAATTCATCTGTTTTAACGATTACTAATATTAATGAAGAACACGATGGAAAAATGTACAGGTAAATACATGGTGGTACTGCCAAAGTAACTTAGACACGATTTCTTTTCTTTTAAGTTCTTTAACACTAGAACTACCGACCGGTCAAAATGACCGGTTGCGTCAATTGTTCACAAGACTTTCTCATTAAATTTCATTTAATATTTTATGATAATATTATGACTTTTTTCTAAATTTATGTATTTAATAATATTATAAATTTTTTTGTTCCCCCACTTCCATTTTTCTGAAATACGTATGTGGTATACCTAAATATACCAACCGGTCAAAATTACCGGGAAATTAAATTCTCATAATTTTGTGGTGTTTTGTGATTCATGTTTATTTTTTGTTTTATGGCAATTGTTGCATTCAGTTGAAATACATATTAGAGTTTTGTGAACAATTGTGTTGAATATATTTCTTTTCAATTTTACATTATTGTTGCTCACATTGGAAGTGACTTGTGTATATTTAGAATATTTTTTTCCGTTATAAAACTTTACCCAAAAAATGTCGAGACGTCCGAAAATACGTAGACTTTTAGAGGACATAACAAATATAAGAGATGACTTTTCTGATATACGATGAAGATGATTTTGATTCTGAAAATGGACTAGCAGATATTTCAGAGGATCAATTACAAAAAGAAGACGTGTGTGTTGCCTCATTCAGCGATAGTGAAGAAGAGAACATCAATATACGTAGACCAAGGAGAATTTTGAGATTGCCATCATCTTCGGATGAGAGGGACCGTCCGCAAACTGAAATTGCTCCTGATGGATCTATCTGGAATGAAATAGAAGCTCGATCATCTCCAGAAAGGAGATCAATAAATACCGTTTTCAAAGAAGTAATTGGTCCTACAGGGCATGCTAAATGAAACATAATGAAAGGATCAGTAACTAGTGCTTTTTCATTTATAATCAATCGTCGAATTATAAACCATATTATAACGTGCAAACACTAGAATCTTTCCAATTTCTTGGTAAAAAATTGGACCTATCTCAAGAATAGTTTTACGCTTTTCTTGCAATTTTATATGGGCGTGGTGCTTATGAAGCTAAGAACTTGAAATTATCTTATTTATGGTCTAAAAAGTGGGGACCTGGTTTTTTTGGAAAAACTATGAGTAGAAAAGAGTTCAAAGATATTTTACAATTTATTTTTCTTTAAATTTTAATATTTTGTCAACTAAATATCAATCCGGTCAAAATGACCGGTTTTGGTAGAAATAGGTATATAACAACTGTTCGTAGTTCTAGTGTTAATACTATCAAGGCCTTATCACATTAGACTTAATATTAACGTCTTGACTTGGAAAATTAAAGTTTTTGCATTCGACTCGAAGTAATTTGCATGTGATAGTCTGACAAAAAACCTAGGTTTTAAAGACTATGCTCTATGTTACCTTAGAAAAATGTGTGTAAGAAGATAGGAGCTGTTTGTCCTTGCTTCGGATTGGTTTAGAACGTCATCCGTATTACACTGTTAAAATATAGTTTTTAGTCCAAGTTGGCAGATGTTCAGTGTCGTACTTTGGAAATTTTATTTATATAATTTTATTTTTTTCGTATATTTTGTTATTATTTACATATTTAGACTTTTATTTATATTCTTGGCGTAGATTTTATGGAGAAAATTCTCCACGTAATTTGTTTTTACGCAGTTATATATATTTTAGGTTATCTGACATATAAATATTTTTTGACACTTGACAATAAACAGATCAAGATAGATGACTAATGTGGGGCCAAAAGAAAGCCCAGTTGATTCGTGCCCAAAGAAGAAGTTATTGATATAATTTTTAGACCTTCATATGTACATATATTTTTAATTTTTATTTACAATAAATATTTAAATAAGAAACTTTAGCTCTGAAGACATATTATTTGATTTATTGCTTTATTTAAACTCTTTTAGCCAAACCTCTTTTTATATATAGTTCATAATTTTTAAAAATTAATATTTTTTAAACATTTTCAAATTTCCCATTAAACTGAACTTATGTCGTATAAATAACGTAAGTGTATTATCTGCCTTGTTTATTTCAATATCTTATTAACCTTTTTCATAGTAAAAAAAAAATCAATTGCTAACCCAGTTACTACGCCCATGCCCTAGTTGTAACTTATTTTAAATTTCCCGCTATATTGTATTTGTTCAGTGTAAATCGTACTCGGTTCGCAGCGCTATCTACTTTTTTCTAAGCCAACGTGGTGGCCGAGCGCATTAAGACGTGCGGATTGAGACTGTTAGAAACAGCCTGGTCTGAACGGTCGATGGTTCGAGCCTGCTTCGTTGGTGATATTATTCGGGCGAGAATAATATGTTTACATTACTCTCATTTTCACAATCATTCACCCCTCATCCAGGTGTAGGAGCTCGCCCCCTGGCATCGGCGATTAGCCTCGTTGCAGAAATAAAGGCCGATGTAAAATAAATAATATAATAATAATAATAATACTTTTTTCTAATTTGAAATAAACCATAGGTAAATGGAACAAGATTCAATTCCTCTTCACACGTCTCCTTTTCGAGAAAAATCGTGTTCCTTATATATTTTCATCGTCAAAATTCAACGATTATTGTACCTAAAGTGGTCGATAGATCATAACTTGGTCCTGCTAGTGACAACAGTAATCCATTACTATTCTAAAATCTGAGTAATTTAATACAAAAACTAACCATTTTGTTTCAGTTGTTCATCACTAAAAGAAAATGAGGGCATCAGTAAAAATATAACCATTTACAACGGTACTTTTGTAAAATCAAAATGCGAAGAAAAAGAAAATACTGTTGTAGGTGAAAACAAAAATGGTTGCACAAAATATTTGACTACAGAAAATATGGATGTCACAAATTATTTTATTGTTGAAGACGATGAAGAATTTTGCAGGTAAATTTTTGTTATTCAGTGGGATTTTGAAAGTTGGCGTTAAGTTGGATGGGCGGTAAATAACGCTCACTATAGTTACATCCGAATCTTAAATCGGTATTCTGAAATCTTAGAGTGACCTGTGCGCTGTTAATTCACGCCAACATATGTTCTACAGATCTTTGTACATGTTTAGCGAACAAAATAAGAGTATTTCCTGACAATTGAAATACCGTAAAATCTCGAGTATAATACGCACAATTTGTATAAGGCATTTTCAAAATTTTGTTTTTGCAAAATAAATTATTTTGATGCGATTTTTGCCAAAACTGTGCAAAAAAATTTGTCCCACACCCTGTAGCCCAGATGGTTATGATCTAAAAATCTGAAAAAATTCTAAGTAATGTACATTGGTGTGAACCGAAATAGTATAATGCCTCATTTTCATGCGGGTGTTGGAAGTGTGGAACAAAAAATTCAACCAATAGGATCGCTTTATTTTGAAAAAACCCGTACCATGGTATCGTAGGCGCGGTGTTACAAGCGCGGTGTCGCAAGTTCAGAAATTTCAACTCTAGCGCCGGCCGCACCGTCGAAACCATAGAAACAGATATATTTTTTCGGAATGGTGAATTGGTTGGTGTCATTCTCATGTAATTGAAATAACTCTCTGTGTCTGTTAGCCTCATTTCTTGTAACAAGTTAAAATAATCACCCTGTTGCCGTCTGTTTTTATATATGGGGCGTACCCACCATTGCTTTTCTTCATATCGCATTAAGTCTAAATATGCATAAAAAAGAGCTAGACGTCTCCATCGATTTGACGACATATTTAATGAAATTGAATAACCGTTTACTCCAAACATTTATACAAGTGTTTGGAGTAAACTTTTATGTTAAATTTGGGTTATATACAAATGTCAAAACCGAAAACGCGCGCTTATCACGCCTCCAACCCCACCATGAAATTCGAACTTGTAAATATAACACCACGCCTCTCACCCCTGTCACGACTTTGACACTACCATGAAAATGAGGCATAACAGGAATTTTTGATTATGTTTTCAGAAAATAACTCATTTTGGGTGTTTTTGGTTGACGATGCACAAGAGTTATAGTTATGTAACACACTATACTAGAAATCGTATCCTGGTCTAATGGTTAGCTTGTTCGCTTTCTACCCGGCATACTAGGGTTCGCTCCACAGAGGATACAATTTTTTTTCCATTTTTATTTTGTTTAAATTATTTTGGCAAAATTCTAGTTATATTTTGAATTATATTTTCATTCTATATGTCATGTATATGAAACCAGAGGGGCGGAGCATATGACTTAAAACAACCAGATGAAGCCATAGGTGCAATTTTCAAAATCTTAATGAAGCTTACTATATAAAAAAAAATACAGCACATATTTAGAAACCTAAATAATGGTATTAGGTAATCCAAGTAAAAATTTTAAAAAAATATTTTAACATAAAATTTGTTTTTAAAGCTCTTAGTTTAACAGATAAATTATTTTAAAAATATCGTTCATTTTGCCGTGATTACTACAAAGCAAAATTTGTCCTACATACTCAGCATGCCGCCTTCATTTATTATATACCTGCGAAACCCTGCAATGATGGAAAATTCACACTTCTCATCAATTTTTAATTTTATTTATGTAGATATTTAGAATTGTTTTGTTTTAGATGTGAAACACAAGATGGCGAATATACAACTTTAAGTGCACAAGAAAATATTGACAGAGATTCAAACAATCTAAAAATTATAATACCTATTGTAGCAATAGTTTTACTTGTTACCATTATTTTACTATACAGTTTTTACGTTAGACTGACAAGAAATTCATATGTGCTTGCAACATTTAAATCATACATCGGCCAAGTTGAAACAAATGAAAATGAGGACGACAATGAATACGAAAATTTCTACGAAATAGAACTACCTAAACCAAGAAATAATACAAGTGGGCTGGTATCTCAAACTATTAAAAAGGATACAAAAAAACCTGAATTACCAGACCGAAGAACAATTGATAATAATGTTAATTCCACTTTACGTAAAAACAATTTTTACATTCCATTTGAAGAAAAGTATGATGATGAAAATGAGGAATATTGGGAGATTGTAGAAATTACCAAAAATTCGACTGAAAAATCGGGAGATAATACTAGTTTAAAGTCGAATGTTTACGCCGTTCCATCTGTGCCAGTGAGATCTGATGAGAAAAATGGAAATCAAAATGACATATATTGCGAAATTAATGATCCTACGGTAAATTGTTCTAATGTCTACTCTGAACCCTGTGATACCCGACAAGATATTTATGAAAAAATTGGTGAAGATGTTTATTCGGAAGTTGTTTCCAATACTGATGATAAACATAAAGAAGAAGAAGAAGAAGAAGAAGGTAATATTATTACAATGCCTTTTTTAAGTACATTGAGCTCCTAAACTCGAATTTATTTGATTGGAGGTACAAACGATTTTTGTTAACATCTTTTATATTAATCTTGTCTTAACCAGGGATACTGTCTATTTTTAGGGTATTGTAGGTAGGACCAAAAAACCCTTACACCGTCATTTTGTCGTCTGCCTGTCTGTTTGTCTGTCTGTCTGTTTGTCTGTCTGTCTGCCTGACTGCCTGTCTGTCTGTCTGTCTGTCTGGTGTCTGTCTGTCTGTGTGTCTGTCTGTTCGGTAAAAATTGTAGCAAAACGGCTAAACTTAGACAGTTGAAATATGACATGCTATACAACTCTTTGACCCGCATATAGGAAAAATACTAAAACATCCATGGTAATGACATAGTACAGGTTGCATTAAAAAATAAATACACTGTATATATATATATATATTAACATAAAATTTGTTAATATATATATCCTAAAGCATCCCAAACAATCATCATTCACTTACTAAATACTTGCGAAACCCTGAAATGTGTGAAAATTCACATTTCACATAAATTTTTTAAGTACATTTTGCTCCTAAACTCGAAATTATTTGATTTGAGGTATAAACGATATTTGATAACACCTTTTATATTAATCCTGTCTTAACCAGGATACTGTTTCTGTCTATTTTTTAAGTGGTCATCCTTTTGTTCTACTCCCTGTCTGATGTTCTTCTTTCATTTTTGCGATATACAGCGTGATCAAGAAGTCACTCTTCAAAAAGACTCCTGCTTTGACTTAATCCCCCAAAAACGTCAAATTTTTCTTCTTTTTTTTTTCAATGTTGCAATTGGATGGGCCCTCCAATTTTCACTTCCAGTAAGATAGTGATTAAATGTTAATTTTCCACAAAAAGAGATTGGACGATCTTCTAATAGTGACTTGGCAATGTAGATCATGTACGTATAGTATAACATTTATATATTTATGTACATTAATAGCCAAAGGCTAATAATAAAGATTAATAAATAATAAAACACTGGCCACCCGTTCACCCGATCAGACTCCGTTCGTTTACTTCTTATGGGGTTATTTAAAAAATGTATCTAAAAGTGTATGTAAATCGACCACAAAATCAACAAGAATTGATTCAAAGAATAAGGGAAGAGTTGCGATCAAATACCACCATAAATGATTAATTTTTTTTTTTTTTTAATGTTAATTACTATGTTTTGTTTATTCAAAGCGCAACAAAACAAATGCCCGGAGTGGGATGTTCCAATTACAGCGCAACACAGCAAAAATTACAAAAAATAAACAATTTGATTATGCCTTACACACTAACTTAAGTTAAAAAATTTTGCAAGTATTGCTCGACATTTTTTTTTTTTTGCGTGACATTAAACTACAACTAAATACGAGGGCAATCCATGGCTATAACTTTATTAGTAATTGATATATGGTTTACATATAAATGTGAAATAATAGTATAAACTGTCCTCTAAGCACTGATATATTCACTTTTCCACATAATCGCCATTGACAGTAATACATTTACGCCAACGTGGTACGAGTTTTTCAAGTCTGTCACGGAAAAAGTCTGAAGACTTCCCACGGCACCATTTCCGCACCTCTGCTATCACCTCTTCATCCGAAGAGAAACGCTTGCCCTTGAGATGTTCCTTAAGCTTTGGAAAGAGGAAAAGTCACAAGGCGCAAGATCTGGGCTAGAAGGTGAATGAGGTAAAACGTGGCACCCATCGCGCGCATACTCTCCTGTACTGCAGCACATTGCAGATAATGTGATGTACTCTTTCTTGTGAAATACCCACCCTGTTGGCTATGTCAGTTTGTTTACACCGTCGATTCTCACGAACCAGTTCATCCACGAGAGCCACGATCATGGACATCCATTTCAGCAGGACTTGCGTCTTTCACAGGCCTTACCCACCTCATAACAGTACTCACATCAACACACGCCTCACAGTAGACGGCATTTAACCTTCGATGGGTATCAATGGGCGCTACACCCTCCGCAGTAAGAAATTCAATGACAGCTCGTTGTTTCAACCGCACATCCATGCCGTCCGTCATGTTTAGAACTGTCATGCGCAAACGCGATATTGCTGAGAATCTCCGCTAGGAGGACTTATGTACAGATACTTAAGGTAAATGGCAAACCACTTTTGACAAGGTCTGGCCCGTCATTATAAAAGTTATGGCTATGGAGGCATTAGTTTTCAATATGCCCTCGTATGTTTACCTGCTGACTGAATTTATTTGTGAGATTTAAGATTCTATGAATGGGTGAATTAATGGTTGGTTTATATACGGAACAAGAATATGGAATGAGAAATAAGAATAGTACACAAAAATAAAAAATATGAAACCGTTTATATCGGACATAACATTTCGTCGCTACGCCTGCGTACTTGCGTTGGCCTGGGTTTAACGGTTGTCGTTTGACAGGTTGTTGTGTTTAATATAACCTTTTAAAAAAATCGTTTTCAGTAATATGGATTTAGAAGATTTTGTAAATTTATTTGCTTGTGTTTCACACATTATATTGTTTTTTTCCAACCTTCTGATCACAGCAGGAAAACATCTGTTGGACAAATTTTATTACGGCCGATATTTTGACCATTGTGTGCATACTTATCGTCTCTTATTCTTGGAATAAGAATAAAATGTTAAATGTTACCAACTTTTCTTATGTTTAAGTTAAATTTCATTCCTACATAAACCGATAGGAATAGCCATGTTTTAACATAGCCATGTTTTAACATCTTGTGTACTATTTTTATTTTCTATTCCTTATTCTTGTTCTGTATATACCAGGTCTACAACTATGAAATGCGGATTTTTTTCAAACTTGCCGCGCAAACAGAGTGTGTAGTTCAAAGTTTCAACACATATGGCGTTTTGTTAAGTTATCATTAAGTGTCAAATGCGTATAGGTTATAATTTGAAAAGAGATCATATAGTTTTGTTTTACTGTGTTAAAAATGTCAAATTTTGTGACTGCTTCGAGAAGCTTATGTTGAATATGCTCCATCGCAAGATACGTGTGAACGATGGTTTCGGCGTTTCAAAAGTGGTGACTTTGATCTTACAGACAAAGAACATGGAAAACCTCAAAAAAAAATATGAAGATACAAAATTAGAAACATTGTTACAGGAAGACGATAGTCAATCACAAAAACAACTAGCAGAGCAGTTAGGCGTTAGTCAACAAGCTGTTTCCAATCGCCTACGAGAGATGGGTAAGATCCAGAAAGTCGGCAGATGGGTTCCACATGCATTGAATGAGAGGCAGATGGAAAAACGCAAAAACACTTGTGAAATTTTGCTTGCACGATACAAAAGAAAGTCTTTCTTGCATCGTATCATTACTGACGATGAAAAATGGATTAATTTTGAAAATCCCAAACGCAAAAAATCATGGGTGAACCCAGGCTCACCATCCACATCAACTGCAAGACCGAACCGATTTGGCAAAAAGACAATGCTCTGTACTTGGTGGGACCAAAAGGGTGTGGTCTATTATAAATTGTTAAAACCTGGTGAAACAGTTAATAACCAACGCTACCAACAACAACTGATCGAATTGACCCATTCGCTGCTCATAAAACGACCAGAATACGAAAGAAGACAGTACAAGGTAATCTTTCTTCGCGATAACGCTCCATCACATAAGTGAGAAGTGCTACCCCATGCCGCTTACTCACCAGACTTGGCCCCTTCAGATTACCACTTGTTCGCATCGATGGGTCACGCACTTGCCGAGCAGCACTTTTGTTCATATGAAAATGTGAAAGAATGGCTAGATGAATGGTTCGCGGGGAAAGGGGAAGAGTTCTACTGGCGAGGTATTCACAAATTGCCTGAAAGATGGGAAAAATGTATAACTTCTAATGGAGCTTACTTTGAATAAATAAACTTTTACTGTTCTTTTGAGTTTAAAGTGTTATAATTAAAAAAAAAAAATCCGCATTTCATACTTGTAGACCTGGTAAACCAACCATAAGATTAGAGTTTGAGTGACTGGTGGGAACATTAAACAACATCGTATTTCTGGTTGAATATTGATTGAAGTTAAATTTTAGAAAAGTTAGAAAAGGTTGAGTGTCTATTACGCTGTTCAAAAGTTTATGAGTAAATGATAAATCCAATATAATTCGTCTATGTGAAAGTCTTATAATTTTGTGAAATTTAAGGTTAAATTCTTAAGATTTGTAATAATTACAACGATTATATCTATAATTTAGTCTGTTAAAGATTTTTTTGGAACATTTTCTATGTGGTCAATATAAATATTTTATTTAGGGCTCCATATTGTACTGGCATATTCCAGATGATTCCTGACTAAACTGTTTTATAGTAGTATTATAAGTTGAAGGGGAATTGAAATCTATAGAAACTCTAAAAATAAATCCTAAATTCTTTAGAGCTTTTTACATCATATTATAAATATGGTCGCCAAAAATTAATGTAGAATCTAGTAGAATCAGTGGTGTAGCGTAGCGGAAGCGGTGGGGGCGGCACTTTTTTGGGACGGCAAATTCTGTAAATTTTGGAGCCTTTTGGATTTAAATACCTAAATAAGGGGGCGGCGAATTTGGTCTATGCTCCGGGCAGCTGAAACCCACGCTACGCCACTGAGTAGAATACCTACATCTTTTAATTAGTATCATGTAAACGAAAGTCAAATGTAAAAATATTTGAAATACGATTTCTGCTGAAGGTAATAGTTTTACATTTATCTGTGTTTATCAGTGATATTTTGTTGTCAACGCAGTATTCACTTAAACTATCCAGGTCCATCTAAAGCTCTAAGCAATGGTCTCTACTTGTAATTTATAATTTAATAATTTGATAACGTTTTTGGGGGTTTGGGACAAAACAGGACTTTTCTCGTAAAATTGATAATAAAGTTTTCCATTTGTATCCAATTTCTTGGATCACGCTGCATATAATAGTGCTATTCCAAACCTTTAAGTGGAACTAAACGGAATTTTTACTTTTTTAAGTAATCACGATCTCACTTTTTATAGATTGAGGGTTTTATTTAAAAAAATGATCAAAATCCTCATTATATCGATAAAAGTTACTAGAATTCAAAATTTAATTGCACAATAATTCACATATAAAATTGTACATTCAATATTTCAAACTCTCACTGCTTACACATTCACTACTGTATGTAAATGCGAAAGAATGCGTTGCTCTTATACTATAACGTGTTAGTTATATGAGATAAATACAACGAGAAACTCCCTAATACTAGTTAAACTCAACTGAATAGGAATCGTCGAATTTAATTCATCGTATAACTTAACATTGCATGAACACAACTTAACAGGAATCCCCGAATATAATGCACCGAATAACTTCAAAACCGCATAAAAATGATACGCATAAAAAGAGACTTGACTAAATCAGTTAATCTAATATTCGTATGAGCACGGTTTTACGTTCCCTGGTTAAATAACTAGTCGTATTTGTCAGTATCGTGTTAAGTTTGTAAATCGGGAATGTTTGTTACATAACGTGTTCATAAATAGTGAATTGCTTGTATCTTATATGTGTTTTTTTTTTGCAGATACGCCTATTGCAATTCCTGAATCAAATTATGAAGAGATTCGTTTTTGAAACTTCAATAGATCATATATTTTACAACTTATCCTCGAACTTATTTAAAAAGAATTCTGGAAATATGATAATAATATCATAAATGATAATTTATATTATTTATAATATCATAAGATTCAAATAGTATAGTAAGTAGTATTATATAGAGGAGAAGGTCCTAATATGGGACCCACATTTGTTTTTCTCGATAATTTTTTGTTTTTGAAGAAATGGTTTTAGAATTGGCATACATCTAGCCCAACGACTTATATACAATATTCAAAAATGCATTATTTCAAAAAATAGAAAAATAATGTGATTCAAAGCCCAAAACTCATATACTGCACATTAGGCACCGAACCCAAAGCTCGCCCCTTTGTCAGACTTTGTTGCCCTTCTTCATCAACGTCCATGTCGCCGTCACCTGGACAAAATTGTTGAATATGCCCTGGCCCATATTTAGACATAGCGGGGAGCTCATATTTCCAACACTGCACATAGCAATCTAAATTAATGTTTGACTTTTTTAAGATTAAGTGAGGCAGTAGCTCCTAGTTACATAATATACCTCGAACACAATACAACAGCTTCAAGTATAAATCACAAGCAGATCGAATAAAAATCTTAACCATTCTTATAACAACAACTTACCTTAATAAAAGAATTAAAATTAAGCAAACACATTTACTGCAATTCGTTTCTTACGGAACAAGAATTTAACTGATCTAAATTTGTAAAATTGTTGAACGAAAGGTAGGTGTGTTTTAAACTATTGCCGAAAGATGGTGTTAGCTATATTAGTAGATTTTTTTTGGGGCCCATATAACCTTCTCCTCTATTATTATTATTAGTAGTAGGAATAGTATTTATATGTATATATATGGTATATTATATATATTGGTGATATAAAGATAAGTAAACATTTTTAAACAAAAAGAAAAAAAATATATATGAAAATAGAGAAATGCCTAATTAGATATAACAGAGTTTTATGTAAAATAGTAATGATGAAACTGATGAATGTAATATTTAACATATCAAAAGATACAGAAGTTTTCACACGGATGAACGCGTAGATTACTCTTTTTAGAAGGTTGGCCAAATAGTTGATGTGATTATGCCAGCTAAATTGATTGTCGATGTGAATCGAAGAAATTGAATTGGTCATCCAAAATCAATATTCATGTGAATAGTGCGATTGAGAGAAAATAATTTGTTGAGTTTTGTTATTATATAAAGACAGTCGATTTAAAACAAATCAGTCTTCAACTTTCATCTTTGCAAGCTCTGAATTTTGGACCATATCGTTAATAGACGTATGTCTTGTCAGGACGGTAGTGTCATCTGCATATAGTATAACTCTGAATCCTCAGTAAGCTTGCTTAAGAGATCATTGGGCCCAAAGTTCTACCCTGACGAACACCAAAATTTACTTTCCTATGAGTTGAATCTACTTCATTCAATGAGACGAATTGATATCGATCAAAAATATGAATTATCATTTGTATTTAGGTTTTTAGTTAAAATTTGTATTATTATTTATTAAATAAAAAATTTAGATAAAATGATTTAGTACACTTTAGTGGAACATTACTATCAAACATTGGGTTTGAAAATTTAACCAAAATCAGAATACTGATTCTCTACTTCTTATCTGTATTGGAGAATGGTCTAAAAGTATCAAAAATACATTTTCGTCCATTGGAAATTCAGATAAAGTTTTTCAGTGAAACAATATTTGTATGAAAATGCCTCATCGATTTCCCGAAACTTATTTCAGCTGAACACAGAATTTCATTTCCCCACGAGTGACCTTTGTTCTCTGGCCTTCTCTCCTCCCTCCACTGAGTTATCACCCCCCCCCCCTGCATCACTGGCAACAATGTTTATAGTCCCACTCTCTCTCTTTACGTCCTTTCTCAAATGTTCCCCTTGTCCTTACTCGCTGGGTCAATGCTTCCTCCAGTAATTTTAACATTTTATATAGGTAATATTTACTTTACTAATTTTCACCTGTAATTACTTTAATTATAAAGTTTATTTTAGAGTATAATTTTACATACTATATCAGTACCGTGGCAATCCAGCTTGGCGCCTGGTTCGGGAAAAATAACCGACGCGTTTTGATAAATAAAAAGGAAGACGCACAGGAGTGATGAAAAAAAAAAAATGAAGAACAATCGAAGTTATGACAATCTTTGCGCTTTTGTCAACTCTGTTGCCCCTATTGTTGAGGCGACTATTACAGGGGCTCCGCTTGCACACCTCTTGCTACGCGTACTATTGCGAACTAGGTAGACAAAAATTAACTTTACAATTTATATCGAGCGCCCTTTCGGATTGATTCTATTTTAAAAGTTTTTAGCAGGGCAGTATTTACTTACATAGAGGCACTAGGCACAAATGGTTTCTGGGGCCCTCTTCCCTAATTAATAAAGCAATTTAAAAAAATTGATGTGAAGTGTGAATTTTCACACATTTCAGGGTTTTGTAGGTATTTAATAAGTGTAAGAAGTCAACAGAATGCTGGATGTCTAAGACATTTTTTTTTTTCTATTGAGAAGTGACATTACCGTTGGCGGCGCTGTAATACAAGGCAATATGGCTGAATTATCTAGTATTCAGCTGTGAATAAGCTAATAGGGAACAGGTTAATTTAAGCACAGTAATTTAAGCACAGAATATCTATCGACATTCTAACAAAAAATCAATACTAGAAAATATGTAATAATTTCAAATAGTACTACAGTCGCGTACTACAATATTTGACCACCAGACTGCGTATCCGAGCGTGTCAGTTCTCAATAGTCACATCAAAATCAACAGATTTTTGATAATCATTTTTATTCGATATTTGAGTACTAAGAGCTTTCATTTAATTTGTTTCCTAAATTTAAATAATTTGCGAATATTGCGTCATAGGAAAATGTAAATTAAAAAATTCCATCCATTCTCACAATTGGAAAAATGAAAAGATGGAAGCAGGCCGAAGGTTACCCTTTGGCCCTTTTCCGTCTTTAATTACCAGGAAGCTGGTAATTAGCGGGTAGAAGGTCATTAATGGGTAGTAAGTAATTAAAGGCTAGCGGGTATTAACCGAGTAATGGAATCGGGTACCTGGTTCCAAAAGTTTTTAATTTTCGCCATTTCCAATCCATTACGAATTGTTTGAAGTTAGAATAAATGTTTTGATTCATAATTTTTATAGAAATCTATATTTTAATTTTATAGAAATCTGTATTATACTCTGTTCAAAATAAGAAAGTAGTAATCATGCAATGTTCGCGTGATAATTTTGTCAAACTCTCGTCGTTCGTTGGCTGTTGAGTAGGGATGTTCCGGTACGATACCAGTATCGATATTTTTCATTTGATATCGCGATTTTAGTATCGATACTAATCTTCCGATACTTTACTTATATCAGTACATTTGACCCAGTATCGTATCGTCCTTCTCAATTTTGTATACTCTTCACAATTTTGGAATCACCATACTGACATTGCACTTGGGAAGAAGAAACTAAAATCAGGCACAGGCCAACGTGGTTCTAACAAAACTGAACATGAACTATAACTGTATTAGAAAAATCCAGTTTCACCTCTGAAATCCAATCTGCTACTGGTTTGGGACGATATGAAGACAGTCTTCCCTAACTTATATAAAATTGCTCAAATATTCTTGTCTGAAGTAGCGACGTCAGTTCCTTCAGAGCGCTTATTTTCAAAAGCAGAAGCCACTGTATGCAGAGACAGAAATAAGCTTCTGGGCAAAAGGCTTACTAAACTGCTTTTTCTCGGTGCTGGCAATGAAGAACTGTGGAGTGTTTAATTATATTTTAAACAATCACTCAGACCTATATGCGCCATTGCCTTACCATTTTTTATAATTTTTCAATACCAACCTGACACAATTTCAAAGGTGCAAACTACTGAAATCAAAATTTCCTCTTAGTTTGTTTTTACAAAAGTGTACAGCATATATAGGCTATTCCAAACGTTTAGGCGGAACTAGAATTTGAAATCTAGTAATTTTTATCTATTAATTCGGACTTTTGGTCATTCTGTTTAAGCTCTGTAAATCATACTCACATTGCAAATTTTAGATTAAATTGATTGTCATTATAAAATGTTTTTGTCTTTGTAAAATTTCTAAAATGTTTTTGTCTCCTTTTAATTTTTTGTCATTCTATATGTAAAAAAGTATTCAAATTTTTAATAAATGTTCTTCGTTTCCATGGTTTCACTCACATTAGTTCCGCCTAAATGTTTTCGGTATTATAAGAATAAAATGTTTTTTACGTTTTATAGAAAATACAAGGTGTCTCAAAAGAAATTTTATATTTATTTAGCTTACTGCGTGAACGCAACGTATCCGAGGGGCGCGGGGGTTATGTCAATCGGTAGCCTGGCTCTTGGGAATGCAGTAGCTATGGAGCGTTTCTCGGGAGCAGAACGCGCGTTATGCGTGCGAGAGTTTTACAAAAACGGTGATTCGGCGACTGTAGCGCGTAGAAAATTCTGCAGTATTCGAGGTTTTCGCCACTTCAATGATGCGCCAAGCATTCCTCTCATTCGACATTCGGTTAAAAAGTTTGAAGAGACTGGTACAACGCTGGATAAATCAAAATCCGGGCGACCTAGGTCATCAAGAACGGTAGAAAACGTGGAGAATGTTAATCAGTCTGTTCGTGACGACCCGAACCTTTCAATTCGGAAGCGCGCAAGTGCTTTAAATGTGCATAGATCATCATTACATCGCATTATGCACAAAGACCTAAAGCTGCACCCCTACAAAATTCAATTGGTGCAAGAATTAAAGCCCCAAGATGCCAGTCAGAGGCTTAATTTCGTAAATCAGGTGATTGAGCGATTTTCAACGTTTACCAACATTTTGTTTTCGAATGAAGCTCATTTTCATCTTAATGGCCACGTAAATAAGCAGAACTGCCGCTACTGGAGTGCAACGAATCCGAAACGCAAACATCAGAAACCCCTACATTCGCCTAAAGTGACCGTATGGGTTACGATGTCGGCGCGAGGAATTATCGGCCCTTACTTTTTTGAAGACGAAAGGGGGCGTGCAGTTACAGTGAATTCAGAGCGTTATGTGGAGATGTTAGGCAACTTCTTGGTACCTGAACTGCAATGTATATTAATTTTTCCTTTCGATACTTGAAAATATCGATATTTTGTTCATAATATGTTCGTGTCGATACGTACTGGTGTCGATACTTTTTATTTGATATTATCGATACCCAAATATCGATACTTTCTCAGTATCGCATATCCCTACTGTTGAGCTGTTAAATTTATGCGAGAGCCAATAGGGGAGCGACTTCAATCTTGTGATTTTATTACTATTTCTGCATTTCGAACACGGTATACCACAATCTGTATTACGTTGGGCCACATATAGCAACAAAGAAACTAACTGAGAGTTGATTGATGTTCGGTCGAGAAAAATGATACTGTGGTTTGATATAAAATGAAATTCTGGGAGGAACTTCGTCCCTTTTTGACCCGGCTGTGGCCATTGAATGTGTGTTGGGCACAGCTCTGAGTGTCTCAAATGAGTAATTAATTCGGCTAAATTGGGGAATTCATTGAATATTCGAGGCAATATGAAATTCAGCAGCCCGATTCGTTTTTGGCGGTAAAATTAATTTTAAGAAAATTAGATCTTGGAACCAAGTCGACAGGATGCCGGGATTAACTCTTCTGACCAATCAGATCGTGAAAGGGAATACATCACATGTCTGCTTAGTTCAAACCAGCCTACAAAATTAATATAGATGTTGCATGTTTTTAAATATTTTTATTGACTATATTCATAATAGATATTTATTTCAAAACAATTCTACTGAATAAATTATAAATAAATTCCTAAGGAAATTTTATACTGATTTATATAAAATTTAAGGTGATAGGTATTTGTATTATAGTTAATAAATAATAATAAAATCGAATACAAATATAATTTTAGGTATATTTAAATAAAAAGAGAAAAACAAATTACTATAATAATATAGTAATTAATAAAATTGGAGGTTATCTGTTTTTAAGAACGGCTGAACGTATTTTAACGAAATTTGGTACAATATAGTAGAACCAGGATTCACATATAGGCATGGTATCTCAAAATTTTCTTTCTTAGTGGGCGTTTCTGGGTTAAAACTGGTACTAAAAAATTTTAAATATTTCCTTTATAAACAGAACTATCTTAACAGAAAAACTATACAATAAATGTTGTCTATAAGAAAACAAATCTTATTTGTTTTCTGCATTTTTTCAATTTGATGAATATTAAGGTAGTTACGGGGAAACACCCTAAAACTAAAATATTGAAATATTTCACTTATTATTCTCTTCACATAAAAATGAATGTAAGAAAATTTATTTAGAACGAATAAACATACCTTTCGAAGAAAAAAGAAATTAAGACAAAATTCAAACTTCACGTGTATATAACATATACGATAAACAAAGGCTGACGTCCAGTTAGCAGACAGATGACGTGTAGCTTCGCTATTTACCCCCACCACTACAAATTACGAGACAACCTGTACTTTAATAATCTTGATACAAACCAATATATGATTTTTGAAAAAGTTAATTGCGTTCTGTGATATCCCGTATAAACCTACGTATTAGTTTACTTACATACCATTTTCCTGAGCCATTTTTTGTTGTTTCAAATTCTACCTCCGAACATAATCTTCAATTTCTCAATATTTTGCAACACCCTTGTCATCCTGTCATCTTGCATATGAAAACATGTTCTTGTCCCTTCACCCCTCGCAGTACAAGGGCCCGATAGACGACGCCACAGGAAGGATACCTCGTCTGTAGCCTGTGATACAGGAGATCAGTATTCATAACGAACATAGAGTTGTGAGAACCGTGCCTGCTGCTGAAATAAGTTTGCAACCACACCAATGATATATGAAATATAAATGACCTGCTCTGAAAATTTTCTTCATTCTACAGAGTAATTTTCTTATTTCCAGGCAACACCCTTATTTTGCGTCAACGAAATCACCGAACTTTCAAATTCCTCGCTAATGGAATTAGATTAAATTATAATATTTTGCTTGTTTTATTCACATATTAGTTTAAACCTGTTATTTGGGGTTTGTCAGGTCTTGACAAGGGTTCACTAATCGCAAACTTCATACCTTTCAGCAACCTTTTGAGCCGCATCATACTAAAGACTAGTGGAGCTAAATACACACGGCTGCATCCCAAACCCTGGCGATATATGCAGACGCGAAAATTACGCCAGATCCAGTGCCCGCACAATGCGGAGTGATCCAAGCAGCACTACTTTCTGCATGCTACAGATCAAAGAGGTGGCAGAAGATCTGCAGGCAGTAATAGACTCGATTTCCTGTCGATAGGAGGCTTTCATACCACCCATAACACCAACTATGAGAACTACAAGCTAATTTTATACCCTGGATACAGCTTTCTAAGCTCGGACATGAGATCCATTTCTTTGGACCTCTTTTCCTTCCTCCTTGAGAGAGATATTCTTCTCAGCCTGACTTGAGAATTCGAGTACAAACATCTGGTTGGTCTCGATATCCAGGAGGGTTATATCCGGCTTAGTGGCTGTCAGTAACCTCGAGGTGGGGAAGGAGTAATTTCAATAAATGCGGCACTTGAAATTTTCCACCACCGATTCTATGTCAGAAGGAACGTACGGTATAATCAGGGTTTGGTCAATACCATAGGCATGGATAAGATGGTAGTAAAGCAGGCGGAGAGCACCATTATATCAAGACACGTAGCTCGACGCTGCAAGATATGGACAAGCAGACAGAATGTGCATAATAAACCTGTTATTATTTACAACACATTTATACTCACATCCGTAACGTGGCTAACTTAGTCTGATGGCTCATAATGAGCAAAGTACGAGTAAGCAATTACATTAATTATAAAGTAGAAATTAAATATCAAAATATTGTCTCGGGAATCGAACCAGCAAAATGAAATTTTGAAAAGAAAAGTCCTGAGCACCAACTGATATGTTTGTAATTCTTATCTCGGAAAATTATTAGATTTATTACAATTTTTTCCTTAAGTGCGCGGCTTTACCCCGCTTTCCCCATTATGCTGAACATACCTAATACAGTGGAACCTCTATATTCGTCAACCTCCATATTCGTAACATTCGATATTCGTCACATTTTGATGACAATTTTTGTCTCCTATATTCGTTAGTATTTTCCGTATTTGTCGTCACTCCCACCACCGCATGGAAGGGAACTCACCACAGAAGAACTGCTACAGTTATATAAAGGAGAGGAAGAATCGAATAAAGCATCCATACCTAACGCTGACATCAATGAAATGCTATCTAATTGGGCCAAAGTGCAGAATATGGTCAAAAAATGGCACCCAAATTTTGCTACAGTCAACCAAAACATAAATGCATTTAACGATAATGTGATTGACTACTTCAGAAAGGTTTTACAGAGCAGAAAAAAACAGACAATATTGGACAAATTCCTTGTTAAAATGAATTTGTTGCTAAATCAACGACAAAACAGACCCCATGATCAGAATTGGCTGTTTTGTTTTAATTGATAGCAACTCTTGTTTGCAACATAAGCTTTCCTCCTTTACCACTTCCTCCACTATGTTTATCTATATAGTACAATAAAATTAGAGTTTAAACAACATTTTTAAAATTTTTGTACCACTTTTAGGAGTTGGAAACAGATTAATTGAATTTCAGTTATTTCTTATGGGAAAAATTGTTTCTATATTTATTATAATCTATATTCGTTACACCCCCAGGAACAGATTAATGACGAATATAGAAGTTCCACTGTACTCCTATTTTTTAAAAACCTAAATGAATTAACCTTGTTTAACATTTTTAAAAAAGATATTTTAATATTTTTGCTAGGATTCTCAACCTGTACCACTATTTAATGATATGGTACATTTAGGTCAGAACTTAAGACTGTATCACTATGAAAATAATAAAAAGTATCGAGTTTCAAAAGTTTAAAATGTCGTATATGGTTTTCTTCTAAGTTTTCTAATATCGCGTTACGCTCCACATACAAACTTCGGTAATATCAATATTATCCCGTAGATGAAAATAAATCTGTTTCAAAATAAAATTTAATCATAGTTGTAATTCAGTTGTACCCTGGGGCGTTGCAAGTAGGTGTTCGCAAATAGTTACGCAAGTTGTACGGTTTATTATTTCGTAGAGCATAATGCCTAGATGTCCGGTCACAACTAGCGCTCTCAGACATAACTTAACGACTACTTTCTACGGTAGCCGAGACCGGCTTGACGTGCTTTCTAAAGCACGTCCCGTGTTCACAAATATTATTTCAGAGATATAGATACTCATTTAAGGGAAGGTTGACTGAAACTATGGTTGCAACGGTCAAGAATGTTTTTTATTTTTTTATTGCCTATACTGGGGATCGATATCATGATCTTACACTTACAAAACAAGTTAGTTGACAACTACGCTACTGCAAGCGCAAAAGATAGCACCCTTCATTTCGTGCTAAATGTCTTGGGCTTGAATTCAGGTTAGGGCATGTAAATACACCAAAAATGTCATTGCGTGTACGCAAGGGGTGTCAAAATCATTTCAGCTCCTGGCCATTTTAGTAAATTTCACGCGGGCCGCACGATATTAATTTATATTATTACTCATTCTTTTTTTCATTTTCTTTTAGGTAGATTATCCCAACGTTTCTGCCATTTCTTTAACCCCTCCAAAAAATACGATTTGTCAATCTCTTCAAAATACAGTTCTGTCTCGGCGATAATCTTCTCGTTTAAACTAATTTTTTTCCCCCGCGCCATGTTTTCATGTTGGGGAACAGAAAGAAGTCACAGGGAGTCATATTGGGCGAGTATGGTGGGTGCAGCAGCAATTCGTAGCGCAGTTCATGCAATTTGGCTGCGACAATTCCGGATGAATGTGCTGGTGCGTTATCATGGTGGAGCAGCACCTTTTTTTTAGTTAAATAGGGCCATGTCTCCTTCAATTTCATATGGATACGGTCCAAAAATTCACTGTAGTACTGCCCCGTGATCGTTCTACTTTTCTGCAAAAAGTCCATGAGGATTATTCCCTTCGAATCCCAAAAAATCGTAGCCATGACCTTTCCGGCCGATGGGACCATCTTTGCCTTCTTCGGAGCAGATTCACCCGGAAAAATCCATTGTTTTGACTATCACTTGGCCTCTGGCGTATAATAAAGTATCCAGGTTTCATCAACGATGATGACTCGACGCAAGAACTCCTGCGAATTTCGATTAAAGGCGTCCAAACACTGCTTCGACATTGCCAGCCGTATCCGCTTGTCCACTGTGAGGAATCGCGGCACCCATCGGGCTGACATCTTTTTCATAATTAATTTATCATGTAAAATATTGATTGCCGTTCCGTACGACACACCTACGGCCTCTGCTAATTCGTGCACTTTAGTTCAGCAATCAGCAAGAATCATGTCGTGGACCTTTTTAACGATTTTCTCGATAACCACGTCTACCGGGAGGCCTGGCCGCTCCACATCAAAAACCTATGTACGACCACGTTAAAATTAGTTGAACCAATATGTCACGGTTGCCATAAATGGTGAAGAGTCCCCATAGACAGCATCCAGTTTCGCTTTTATTTCTTCGCATATTTTGCCATCCAAAAATAAAAAGCGAATTACGGATCAATATTGCTCCTTTTCTATTTTATCGAGAAACACGAAACACGTTTGATACAACTAACTGCCAAATAAAAACTAACCTATGAATCAATCTGAAATTTAGTATGGTGTCGTTTGCCAAATGGCAGAACACGACGGTAATGCCAACTTCCTTCAGCAACGCCACCTGTCTTCAAATACGGGTACTTATTGATCCACCCTTGTATTTTCGTTCAAAATTTTTTATACTACCTATATAAGAGATATAGTATAAAAATTTACTATAGTATAAGAAATCGTTGCGGGCCGCATGTGTTGCCAGTTTGGTACCCCTGATCTATGCATATGATACAACATTTGTGAACAGTGGGGTACACCACACTGACATTCATGAGAGGGTCAACATTACCACAGTTGAAGCGACACATTGGTTCACATATAACAAACTGAAGCTCAACTAAATAGGACCGTAGATAATAATAAACTTTATAAAAAGGACACAGTGAATTTTTTAGGTTTCTTGTTAGATTCAAACTTAAATTGGAAACAACACACTGATGCAACTTCAACCAAAATTAACAAATACAATTCCATGCTCTTTAAATCGTAATTCATATGTCGAATTATCAATAATCAAACTAGTTGCTTCTATTAGAAATATGTAAAGTCATAGAGAAACATCTAGGCCAAAGTTTAGTAATGAGCAACTTCAAAACTATACTGCAAATCTTCTAACTAACCCCGAAAACTCAAGCTATCAAGAAATATTTCAAAGACCCTCACAGAAAATCCTACATTCTACCTCCATTCAAAAAAGAATAACTGATTGTCTTAACCAATACAACATAATTCTGCCGCACATTGAGGGAAATCATATCAACTACATTCTACCATAGCTCATCGAACATCCAACTTAAATTCTCTACCTGACGCAGTACAAGAAGAAAGTCACAAGTCCTCATCTCATCATAGGTAAAGTCATTTTCAAGGACTTTAAGACATCTATGGACGAACACACCTATGTGTATACAGACGGGTCCAAGACCGAAACTCAGACTGGAGCAGCAGTAGTAACCGGAGAAGAAGACCACAAAATACCACCTTCCAAGTATGACAAGTGTTTTCACAGCCATAGTCTTAAGCATTCTCAAGACAACAGAGATAATAGTACACGACCTCAACATAAAAAATCAGCTGTGACCACCACAGGACCGACCGCCATCGCAAAGTACTTGTATAAAATACATTCTAGCAGCAGAGTAGAAATGTAATGACCCAATATTTTCTAACAGAGATATTATTTATCATGACCATGGAAACGTTACATATAAGTATGAAAAATTGAGAAAAATATTTCAAAATTTTATCGTTTTATCAAAAAACGTCTCAAATAAAAGTTGTTAGTTATTGCTTTTATAGCAACTTTTGTTAAATAAATTTTTTCTAAATATTTTTCTGTTGCTAAATATTCGTAAAAATGTTAAAATCGACACGACTAAACTCCCATTTCTAGTCAACCGATTTTTACCAAAAACTGCTCAATTTGTTCCATTGATGTCAAAAGCTTAAATATGCAGTTTCGTTAAAATCCTTTTAGCCGAATTTGCTCTGCACGTGTACAATGTACACAGACAGACGGACGGACGGACGGACGGACAGACAGACAGACAAAATCTTAAAATCTACACGACTAAACTCCCATTTCTAGTCAACCGATTTGATCAACTTACCAAAAGTTGATCAACTTGTGCCATTGATGTCAAAAGCTTAAATATGCAGTTTCATAAAAATCCTTTTACCCGAATTGCTCTGCACGTGTACACAGACAGACAGACGCACGGACGGACAGACGGACAGACAGACGGACGGACGGACAGACGGACCGACAGACATCATGCTAAAAATAGTTAAAACGTTATGTAGGGACCTCAGTTCGTGGAGATCCATCGAAATCTCGAAATGTCAAAATCGGTATGATCACAATACCTCCCTTATATATGTTGGCGGTCGGCAAAAAGAAATACATTATTTGTAAGATTCCCTGAACGCGATAAACAGCATGTATTAAAACAATAAGTGTGCTAAATTGCCGCTAAATTGTGCTAAAGATCGAGGAAAATATTTATGAGTGCATCAATCGGGGTACTAAAATATCAGTCATGTGGGTACCGTCCCATATCGTCCATGGAAATGAAAAAGCAGACACCACAGCAAGAGAAGCTGTAATACAAGCAGCCCTCTCAATGCCATGTCCAATACAGGACCTTAAAATCCTGATAAAAAAGAAAATAAAAGAACACTGGAACCTTCAATGGCTCGAAACCCAAAACAATAAGTTACGAACAGTAAAAGAAAATAAAATACAGTGGCCAACACATTAGTCCAGAAGGGAAAAAGTAATTATCACAAGATTACGGATAGGGCACACAAAGTTAACCTATCAATATTTGCTACACAATATGAAATGCAACATATGCGAAAAATGCAATGAACAAATCCAACATATAATTATTAATTGCCTAAAGTATTCCATACAGAGAAGAAACAACAACGTTGCAGCATCTCTGAAAGAAGCACTCTCGAACAATATAAACATGCTGAACAATACACTGAAATTTCGACAAGACTCAAACATTATACGGGACATTAAAAGTAATTAAAACATTATAAAGTAACATGTATTATTATATAAAATACTATATTAATAATATATATAATACTAACTATATTTTATTATCACTGAAAATATTGTATTAGTATAACATTACCAAATTGTACTGGAAACTAATACCCTATGCAGCTGAAGTGTCTTAAAGATTTAAATTTCAAAAAAATGTTTACAATGGCAATTTTTTAAATATTCGTGTAAATAAATTATTATTGTTGTTTACGTTTATGTGTTTTCCTCTGTTTTTTTGTGTGTTTCTTTTCTACATGGTTCAGTTTATCGAAAAGACCTTGTTTATTATACAATTGTAATGTGCGCTTGCCCCGAAAATTCGGGCGTGTAAAATGATTTATGTCGTCCACTTCAGCGCCCTCCGTAGCCAGCAAGTGTACAAATAATTGTAAACTAGTTACTACATATTTCACAATGTTTTTCATGGTTAGCTAGTAGCTAGTATTATGTTAACCGGATTAAATGGTGAGGTGCCTGCAGTAATGTGGATCGAAGCTTGAAGCGATTTCTCTAACTCATTCTTACCAGCGAGCGCGAACTGCTAAATCAATTAGCAACTAAGTGTTGAACAACGGCAACTTTTGATCGATCTGTCATTTATTCGTTCACAAGGCGTTTTACGTTTTATTTTATATTACAGACAAATGGGGCATTTTTATATATCACTGGGTTATATGAGTATTTAATAAAGACAAATGAAATTTTTAGTCTGGTATGAAATGTCTGTAATGTTAACGTGGATAATATAGACTTGTAAGGTTTGAAGTCTTTTTTATTAGGGTTTCGTTGATATAACCAAGAAACCATTAAAATGTCACAGATGTCACCCTGTTGCCAAACGGCTGAACCCAAGGTGTGAAAAATTCGCAAGCATATAAAGATCTTTGACCCATATATAGATAACATATTCAAACGGAAAATATGTCTAGAGAAATATATAGAGCTCGTAGCGAAGTACATCTTTTTCGGCGATGACCTTCTCGTTCGACGTGAATATTTTTCCTGCAAGCCATTTATTTATGTTTGGAAACAGAAATAAGTCGCTGGGGGCCAAATCTGGTGATACGGTGGATGCGGCAACAATTCGAAGCGTAATTCATAAATTTTAGCCATCAACCACACAATTACGTTTATTCTCCACTGTTATCAAACGCGGAACTCATCTTGCTCATATCTTTTTCATACACAATTTTTCGTGCAAAACTGAAACCACTGAGCCATGTGATATGCATGTGGCCTCAGCTGGATTGCGCACATTAGCTCGTTAATCACTCAAGACCATATCGTGGATTTTGTCAATCGTTTCTGTCGTAGTCACCTCAAGTGGAAGTCGCGAACGATATTCATTACTTGTGGATGTACGACCACGTTTAAACTCATTCACCCAATTGTAACAGTTTTAAACGCCGGTGCAGATGTGCCATGAACTTCATCCAACTTGACTTTGATTTCTTTCGGTGTTTTGTCTTTCAAATGCAAGTGTTTAATCACTGCACGAAACTAATTTTTTCCTATTGTTCCAAAATAACAAAAGGTGTTTCAATCGATTGTAAAAATTAAAGCACGCAATGGATATGGTTGAAAATTTGACAGCAGTCTATTGGCAGATGGTACTTTTCAGAAACAAATTTGTTTCGATACTACTAGAGCGTTCTCTTAGATTTTGTAAGGACTTATTAACCTTCCCTCTATAATGCAGCTGTGATTCTTAAAATGGACTTGATCGTAATATATGTTGAATTTTGTTTCAAATTTGGAAATACAACAACAGAAACGAAGTTTTGAAAACTGCTCTTGGTACAGATGCTCTGAATTGAACTACATGTTTTAAGTGGTTTGGGTATTTTAAAGTTGATAGAAATTGAATGAAAGATGGTGAGAGATCGGTAGGTATCAATTTATAAAATCGAAGAAAAGGTTTACCTGGATCACGAAGTAATCCGTACTAATCAACCAAGGTCTCCCCTTGTAAGCATTGGCCCCGAAGCAAGAAAGACTGCGGGGCCTATCAAAAAAAAAAAAGTTAGAAAAAAATCAAGCTTTATTTATATATTACTAGTTGAGGAACCAGTACTTCGTATGGTTTTTGAAAAATGAATCGTTTCTTAATTCTAAACAATATTGCATATATATACTTTTTTATTTATTTATTTTTTTTATCAGTAAATAATAAGTGAGATATTTCAAGTTTATATGTCTATTTATTATATGGGCTAAAGGAAAAAATAAACCAAACGATAAAAAAGGAATATCAAAAAGATCTTATAAGTGTAGTGTTGTCCAAAAAAACGGCCTCACGGTTTTCAGATTTCCTTTTTTTTATGCTCATTACTTATGAACTTCGATTCGTCTTCTTTTTTTTTTCTAATCATCACTTTGATCCGTCTTTTGGATCACTTTATTTGGATTCCCTTTTTTTACCTGTTTAAGCCCAGCCCTGCAAAATTATACTGCCGTACCTAATTATAAATTTTAGTATTAAATGATTAGGTGAGGCGTTATATTAATGACAAACACTCCCCTTTTCCATTTGTTTCCAGAAACTATCTATTACATAATTTATTTTACGACTGTATTAATTATTTAATCTCTTTACGACGTTCAAATTTAGCTCTTCCGGTGGGCGTATATGTACACTGCTACAGGAATCAATATTAAAAGACACTCTGAACATTATTAAATTTTAAAGATCACAGAAAGTAACGAAAGAATAAGTCCTCTTCAAATATCAACCTAAACTTTTATTCAGTTTAAGTTGTTTGGAAAAGGGAATTATTTCACTGAAATACATGCTTTTTTTACTGACTATTCGTACGGTAGAAATTTTGATCAACAGCCAGACTTAGAGATTTGAAATTTGTAGGCAAATACAATTCTTTGCCGTACATATAGAAAAAAAAACTGAGATTTAGAAAATGTACATTGATCAAAAAATGTATATGTACACTGCAAATCTTAGTGAGTAATAGTACTTCTTTTAAATGAGTACTTTTTATATTACTCATTTAAAGTGCGTACTTGTACTCACTTTGAAGAAGGAGATAAGTGTACGCACTTGAAGTGAGTACTAGTACTCGTTATAAATGAGTACTTCAAAATACTCACGTAAAACGAGTACAAGTACTCACTTTTAAAGCGGAACTGAAACTACGCGTTATATGTGAGTACTAATACTCATTTTAAATGCGTACTTTAAATACGCGTTATATGTGAGTAACCTAACCTAACATATTAAATTTCCTGTCATATAAGCTCTTTAAAACTAAACAACCAAATAATAGTACAATATTAACGTTTATTAGACAGTTAAAAATTAAAAAAAAAAGTGCCAAAATAACTGCTGATTAATAAGTGAATTTAAAGTTAAGTAAAAGTGAAAAATAATAATAATAAAGTGAAATGTAGCATTGAGAGGCTGCTGAAGCCAGAATTTATTTTTGCATAGTTTTTGTTTAAGAAGGTTCGGAAGCCTCAAAGTTAGTTATACAAATATGCAGTTTTAATTTAAATGCGATATAATAATAGCACATGTGATGATTGCATTATTTTAGGTATAAATGCGCTCAGATTAATTCAGGTACCTTCTAGATATGTTTAAAGATTTAACATTGATTCTATTATACGACATAATTACCGAGACAATTACATTATATTTTAGATACTAAAATAATACGTCTCAAAATGTAACTAAGGAGAAAATCATAATTTTTATCTTCTATTATTCGTAGAAATTGTTTAGAATAGTTTATTGAATTTTAGATGATAACTAAGTTCATACTTATACTTAATCATTATGATTATTTTAGTTGTAATATCTGAAAGGTTTGAAAATTTTTTAAATAAATATATTCAAGAAATAATAATCGCATTTTATTATTTACAGAAAAATATGAAGCTTCATAAATTCTGGAAAAGGATTGCATTGAAAATTGGCAAAAAAGTGTATAAATTATTGATTATAATAATTTAAAAACTATTTTTCTGATGTTCAATGAACATTTTTACTTTTCCTGAATTTTAAAGCTTTATTGTGACGTCACTCAAGAAAAGAGTTTTATACCTATGTACGCACTATAAGTGCGTATTACTACCCTCTCTTCCTTTCCACTACCCATTTAAAACGCCTACTAGTACTCACTTTAAGTGAGTACTAGTACTCATTTAAAGTGCGTACAAAAGTACTCACTTGTACGTGAGTAAAAACGAGGACAAGCAATGTACGCACTTTAAATGAGTACTAGTACTCACTTGAGATTTGCAGTGTATGTACATATAATATCTTGATTTTTGACTTAAGGGGAGCTCAGATCGTGAGCCCCCTTAGTTTTGATATTTAACTACTTTAAATCAACTACCCCATATTTGGCAACACTCAGCAATTATTATTAAAAGTCATGGTTCCATCGAATGACACAAACAATACAGCATTCATATTTTGAATTTGGTTTTGTGACATATATATAACATTTAATGAAGAAATAAAAATAAAATAAAATAAATAAATACCGAAAAAAAACGACAACCTTTTGTCTCTACTTAAGGACCTCTATGTAGACCACATTTGTGTTTCTTCCCTCAGGTGCTATCACCAGGCTGCTGCATGAGCTCACTCTCGAGCAGACCACTTAGAAACGCCCACATGAAAAGAAATCTTCCCTCAAGTCAATCCCTACCACCTTCAACGAGTGCCCCTGTAACTAATTGATGGTCATAGCAAGTCCGACTTTGAGTCGCTCTCAGCCTCTTGAACTCGAAGCACAACCAGTGAATACTGTGACCTCGAAGGGTCTTCATTTGCAGCCTGGTCCCATTACAGAGTTCAGGCGAATTGAGGTTCCGCAGCAACATTACTGGAGTCCCCAATTTGAGCAGAAGCTTATAGGCTGGTAAACCAGGAGTGTTGATAAACTCCATGGGGTAGTGGAACACATTATCCATTTGCATAACCGAGTCCACAAACCTGTACACCATTTCTGCCCCTTCAAACAATCTCGACATCGTCCGATCATCAATTACCAGTTTCTGCGCCCAATGTAAAATTTTTCGTACAATGAGAGTCATAAATAAAGTACTGTGTACCTAAAAACTAAGTAAACATGTTAGGCTTAGTTAGTAAAAATCTAGGACCGCAGAAGCCGAAAGGCTCGAAGTAAGTTTAAAAGAGTTTGTGTAAAAAGAAAAACAAACAAAAAATAGTATTTTTTTACACAAACTTCTTTAAGCTTACTTCGAGCCTTATAGCTTTTGCTGTCCTAGATTTTTACTAACTAAACCTAACCTAATTACCTAAAATGATCATATTTTTTTTAATAGCAACACTTCCCATATACCGTTCCAATGACATCATTGATCTTTTAAAGTCATGGTCCATTTTACGTTGCCAAACCTAAAATTAGCTGGTCGTTGTTAACACTGCCCGCCATTCGGTCACTGACCGTAACATGCATATTACAGAAAAAATTACGAACAATTTCTATAATTTAAAAATATATACACCCAGTTTTTTACCTATTATCGGGCCTATAATTCTCGTTTTGGGGAATTATTATTTTCTCGGGACCGTAGTCTGGAATTATTGTTTTACCAGGGCCCGGGCTCGTACTCGACGCCCTTGCCTACGAGACAGACTCTTCCCCTTGAAATTGTACGATCATTTGATAGGTTGGATTCTCAAAAAAGCAACAATTCACGCAAAAAAAAAAACTCAAAATCTTTCTCATACCGTTTTGTAAACTTTTTTTGACGTTTAGATTTTTTTAAAAATGAAATTGCTCAGTGACACTAATGAGCCCCTATCAGTGTGGACAGGCCATGCTTGCCATGCCGTAGACAGGCCTCTAAGTAACCGTCTATAAAAGCACAGTTCAAACTCTACGGTTATATATAATTCAGAAGAAAATGGACATCAATAAATTTCTATACAATTTTCAATTAAAACCAATCTGAATTTTAATTTTCATATAATCACACAAATATCTCGCAAAAAATATGTCGGGCGTGGGTGTCACAGTGTGACTGATATAAAATAAAATCGCCATGACAGTTTGACAAATCGATCAGACTAGCCATTGAAGCATTCTGAACTTGAATTGTTTCACCCGTGACTGAACAGGCATACAGCGTGAAAAGGACGAGGGATCCAGTGAGAATATCAGAGATTTGACATATCGATCAAGGGTACAAGAGATGCTTGTCTTTAATTGAATGTCCGAGATGTGATTAGGTGGTATTTGTATTTTTCTGCAGCTCAGCACATTTATGAATGGGAGCAGATGAGATTAGATTCACTTTGAGGTTCTTTGTTTCTTTGTTTTGCTGATTTACTTTTTTAGATTTGATGTTTCTTTTAGCAAAGACGCAGCTAGAAGCTTTTCTTAAATATGTGGTAGATTTTTTTTTGCAACAATATATAAAATGCAATATTTTTTCAAAAAATGATCTGAGCTGAAATTCCGGTGGTACTATTTCGGTTCACATAATGCACTAGCGTAACGAGGGATAGAAGACATGGGCTTCCGGCTTAAGTGCCAAAAACGGGATAAATTAAAAAGTCTTTCTCTACAAACATCAAATAAAATATGCATTATGTATCCAACTGTAAATAGATAAAGCAGTGTTCTCACCAATGAAAAATTCATGCTTTTTTAAACTGCAAATTTTATTTATACTAGCGTCGGCGAATCAACGCAGTTACGTCACACGACGTAACAAACGATTGCATTGTTTCAGACAATACAGTCGTTTGTTGATTCGCTGACGCTAGTATAGTAACTTAATTAATTAGTTAAAATCTTAGGCGCTCAGCAATGATGGCTATTTGCGCCTTATCTTTATAATTTGAATAGTATTTTAAACATTGCATAATACTATTAACTGATGGTTTGGTAACCGTCTTGATAATGTAGGCTCGGAAACAGTTAAACAATTGACACTCAAAATTTTATAAAATTTAATTTTGTATATTGTATGATACAGGCTATTTAGGCTCATTGCCTATAAGCTTGAAATAAACAAATAAATAAAATAAATACTAACTAAAAATTTCACACAGCAGCTTGCTCATATATCAGATTCATCTGGTCTAGAGTCTATGTCGAAAGATACTGTGATACACTATGTGATACACTATGATAATGGAACGCCATTTGGAAGACATGTTCTTTATAAAAATTAAATCATTTTTACCCACAGCACTTATTTGTAAACCGCGTAAGATTCAAGATGGCGACGGAAATAGCACGCCAAGTACGAGAACAATAAATAATTAACTCTTTTTTTACAATAATGCCTCATTTTCATGGTAGTGTCAAAGGCGTGACAGGGGTGAGAGGCGTGGTGTTATATTTACAAGTTCTAATTTCATGGTGGGCTTGGAGGCGTGATAAGGGCGCGGTTTCGGTTTTGACATTTGTATATAACCCAAATTTAACCTAAAAGTTTATACAAGTGTTTGGAGTAAACGGTTATTCAATTTCATTAAATATGTCGTCAAATCGAAGGAGACGTCTAGCTCTTTTCTATGCATATTTAGATTTAATGCTATATGAAGAAAAGCAATGGTGGGTACGCCCCATATATAAAAAGAAACGGCAACAGGGTAATTATTTTAACTTGTTGCAAGAAATGAGGCTAACAGACACAGAGAGTTATTTCAATTACATGAGAATGACACCAACCAATTCACCATTCCGAAAAAATATATCTGTTTCTATGATTTCGACGGTGTGGCCGGCGCTAGATTTGAAATTTCTGAACTTACGACACCGCGACGCAGCCTATGATACCATGGAACAGGTTTTTTCAAAATAAAGCGATCCTATTGGTTGAAATTTTTGTTCCACACTTCCAACACCCGCATGAAAATGAGGCATAAGATCTAATTTTTACAACAGAGCAATATAGCTAGTTACATATTTGTAGAATGGTCCTTTAGCTGCAAATTTCCGCATAGTACGTAAATATCCATCACTTGGTTTACAAGATATCGTTCATAATTCATTCTGTGACCCAAAAAAGGTATTACCGAAATATCTAGATAATTTCGTATGAATTAAGTTGTTTTTATTTTCAAAATGGCGAAAAATTACGATTGATGACAAATTATACTTAATGATAAAAATTACGATACGACATGATGATATACTCTATGATTGCAAATCTGCATATAGAAACATTTTGTTTCGATTCTTCCTAAATTTTAGGGCATATCCTTGTCTACAAGATTATGTGCAGAAATTTTCGTAGAAATTAGAATAGTGGCCGAAATGTGTAAAGTAAAATTATTTCGACATCTTTTATATCGCATATTTTATATAAAAAATTGCAATCATGTCTCGAAATTGGGAAACAAATCTATCAAAATCGAAATTTTCGCCATTTTGTTAACAAATTAGTAATCTACGATACCAAATTAATAGAAAACAACCCATTTCCTACGAAATTCTCTAGACATTTCGGAAATCACTTTTTGGGGTCACAGAACAAATTATGGACGATAACTTGTAAACCAAGCGAGGGATATTCGCGTACTTACGGCAAATTTTAGCTAAAAGTAAAATCTACAACTATACCACGTCGCTCAATAAGTCTCCGGTCTAACTAAGAAAAACAATATTTTTTTTATAAATTCGACTTTATTCAACAACATACTCTCCTTCAAGAGTGATACATTCATTCCAACGCTCCTCTAACTTCTCGATGCCTTCTTTGTAAAACGATTTGTCTTTGCCCTCAAAATAGACCTCGGTTTCGGCAATCACTTCTTCATTTGAGTCAAATTTCTTTTCCTGGACCATCTATTTGAGATCTGCAAAAAGCCAGTAGTCGCTGGGGGCCAGATCTAGAGAGTACGGTGGGTGAGGAAACAATTCGAAGCGTAATTCATTCAATTTAACCATGGTTTTCATCGACTGGTGACACGGGGCATTGTCTTGGTGAAAAAGCACTGTTTTCTTTAGCATGTGAAGCCGTTTTTTCTTGATTACTACAGTGAATCGATCCAATAATGCCATGTAGTATTCTATAGTAGCTGACTTTTGAGTTTTTGGTTGCTTTGGACGAATTTCACCGACTGCTGTCCACTCAGCTGACGATCTTTTTGATTCAGGTGTGTAGTAGGGAATCCGTATTTCATCCATTGTCACATACCGACGCAAGGAATCCTTTTTATCTAGCTTGAACAGCTCCAAACAGCGCTCTGAATCGTGGACGCGTTGTTGTTTTTGGTCCGGTGTAAGCAATCGCGGCACCCACTTCGAAGCAATTTACGCATGGTCAAATTTTCGTGTTAAATTGTAAACACGCTACCTTCTGATATCTTTAAGGTATCAGCTATCTCACGCAACTTCACTTTACGGTCTTTCAAAACTATTTTGTGGACTTTTTTTATCTTTTCCGGAACAACTGCCGATTTTGGGCGACCAGAGCGTTCAGCATCATCGGTGTTTGTACGACCGCGTTTGTATTCAGCATACCACTCAGTAATAGTTGATTTGCCTGGTACATAGTCTCTATAACGCTTATCAAGCCACTGTTTGGCTTCACCAGTATTTTTCCCATCAAAAAACAATGTTAAATCAGCACACGAAATTCTTTTTATCCATTCTTTGGAAAATTACAAAACTGGAGTCACTAAAACCACTGTAACCTCTAAACTAATTGTCAGAATGTCATGCAATTTTCACACGTATCGTTTGAAGGTTGATAATTTCTAGAAATCATATGGGTCTGTCAAAATTGTTGCCATATATATGTCAGACCGGAGACTTATTGAGTGAAGTTCTATTTAGTTTTTTTGGTCTATTGTAAAAATTAGTTATCGTTATTATACTTGGCGGGCTGTTTTCGCCACTATCTCTCATGGTTTACAAATAGGTGCTGCGGGTCAAAATGATTTAATTTTTATAAAGAACATGTGTGCCAAATGGCATTCCATTATCATCAAGTGTAATAAACGTAAAATATGGTGCGTAGGTACTAGCCTAATCTTAAAAACCGTAGATAAAAAAAAAAAAAAATCGTATTACAAAAATGGCTATAAAAAATTGAACGAAATAACTTTACGCAACAAACTCAACGACAGTCAACTCACAAATGACAGTAGATCAAGTTGTTATTCCCTCTCGCCACTTGCTAGGTACTGAGAACCCGTGCGGGCCATGTATTTGATGGATCAAAATTGGATGTTAAAGCTCTTCAATTATTTTTATAAAATTTATATTATTAATATGATCCTTAGATTTTCAATCAAAAAGAATAAAAAAAAGTGTCCGGTATAATATTGAATTCCTCTTACAAGTTTTTCGAGTAAGCAAAATCTAATTTAGTGATAATCCTGATATTATCCAGTTATTGAGTGCGGCGAAATCTGACGTAATGTAGACGACATTAGCCGCAGATGCTCCTTGGGGACGAGGCCTCTTTATCCGCGTTAAATGTATGATGAAACGAACAGAATTATGTGGAATCATGACGACGTTATATTTAAGATAGAAGGAAAGAACTATTAAGCTCAGGAACTTTGCGATAAGATGTTTGAATAAATCATATTTAGGATTCATGTTAAACTATATTTAATATAAGAACCAGCTATGTACTTATAAATAAGCATAAAATAACTTTGAACATTGGTAAAATAATTTAACGATAGATTTCACCACATATTACAAGTTTCTCATACAAAACTATCAATATAAAACGAAATTAGTAATAAAATGTAAATCAAAATTTGTAGCGAATTTCTATTTATCTAATAGGATATTTTTAATTGTAAAAAACAAATTGTTATGGAAGACCAAATTAAATAATTGAATTATAGACTCCATCTTGTAAACCAATCGACGAATATTTGCGTTTAATTCGGTAAATTGTAGCTAAAAATGTATTCTGCAAATATGTTTCTAGCTATTTTATTCTATTGTGGCAATTACTTAGAGTTATTGTACTTTGTGGTCTATTGTTGTTGCCATTTTGGAAACATTTAGGTTTACAAATACGTGATGTACCTCAAAATATTTTAATTTTCTCAAAATAATTGATAATCACATCAAAGAGAAAAACATTCAATAACTTAATAATATGAACCAGACAACAATTTTCCCTATTTATTTAAAGTATTTTTTTGGACTTTAGAAAACTTTTATTATTAGCCTAGCTTATACCCTCTTCAATTTTTTTTTTTTTTTTTATATAAAACCATTTATTTAACAAAAGCTTACAACTAGTTAACAATATTTGTCAATAGTTTATTCATTTTATATATTGTTACATTATAGTGAGAAACATAGGAAAAATACAGTGTAAAACCTATATAACAGAAGCAAAACCTAAATGATATAGTATGTGTTTAGTTAATTTGTGTTTGTATTTCTTGAATGGCAGTTTGTCCTTTTCATAATTTCCTATTTTTTGAATTAAAGGGTTGTGATTAGCGAGACACTTAGTAAAGAAATTTTCTGTCCTCTTGAATACGTAGTCTTTGATATATTCAATACTAAGTTCTTCATGTATTTCAATTACTTTCTTGTACCTGGGGTAATTTCCGATAATTCGAAGACATTTGTTTTGAATTATCTGTATTTTATGATAATTTGTGTCACAGGTGTTACTCCAGACTGGACATGCGTATATTAAAGAAGGTCTAATTACTGTTTTGAAGAGTAACATCTTGTTTTCTGAGGGTTCAATTTTTAATATCCTATTATACAGATATAAATTCACTTATGGCCGGTTGCTAAAGTAAGAGTTATCCCTAACTCGAGTTAAAATCATTTGTTTTTGTATGCTACAACATACAAAAACAAATGATTTTAACTCGAGTTAGGGATAACTCTTACGTTAGCAACCCGACATTAAACTTTGATGTATCGAATTATGTAAACCGATACATCAAAAAATTGCATCCAATTCTTGTTGCGACTTAAGCGGTTACGTTTACGAATAATATAGCCGCTATTGGGGACTGAAAATTCACAAGTAGTGTAGAATTTAGTAAGGAGGTATATCAAGAACTTCAATCAATTAGCTGTACTGAGTTTGGAAATCATGTAGTTTCAGCAAAATGTCACAAATCACATTCGAACATTTTTTCTGTGGGGTTACCGCCAAGTGTGTCTATACCTACAATTCAAAGTTGATTGAACAACAATACAATAATATTCGAGTAGCAGTAGTTGAAATATCGCCTAAAATTTGTATAAATGTTGTGAAAAATGTTCTTGAAAGAGCTCTCATTTGTATGGCAAAAACAGGCGGGCATTTGGCCGACATTATATTCTACAAATATTTGAATACAAAGTTGATGATACCGACCAGCATAGCGTAGTGGTAACACACGTGCTCTGCGTTGATAAGGTCTCGGATTCGAATCTCGTTCAGGCATGGAATTTTCAAAAATAGTAAATGTCCTGGTTAATTGTTGAATCAGCAAATGCCATTAAAATAAAAAAGAAAAACAAGTTGATGATCTTGACGAGTCAGTTTAATAAAAATATTTCTTCTTAGGTCGCCATGTAGGTAAAATAAATGAATTAATTCAGGGGACGTTTCGCATTTATATTTAAGTAAATGCATCGTCAGCTGATATGCAGTTATCATAGACGATGACTGATGTTATGGAAGGTCATGGTTGTACCAAATCTTTGTAAATACTAGATCTGATAGTTTAAAAACAGATAATTATATTTTAAAAAATCTGCGTGTCAGTATTGAAAATAAAATGTCAAGAAAATATGTATATTAGCCTAATATGAATTTTATATTAAAGATTCAAATAAAGCAACTATATTAAAAAAATATATATTAAAAAAAATTGTATTTATCACAGAAATGAATGAAATTAAATTACCGTATTAGCCCGAATATAACGCGATCTCGAATCTAACGCGATACCGAATTTTTTCATGAAGATATTTAGAAAAAAATTAATCCGAAAATCGCATTTAAACATTTAAACAAAATTTACGGGTGTCGTCAGTATGCTCGTTCACGCTTTCAGTCTCCCACAAAATGTCATCTTCAGACCCATTTAAGTTATTGGATTTACAGTATTTCTTAAAACCTTCACTATCGATTCCGGTTAGATCTTCTGCCATTCGCCTGAAAGTAAGACTGAAAATTTCTTTATTTTTCCTGAAGGTCTCAATGGGGGATTTCCCGCTAATGCCCAATTGTTGTATTCTTTTCGTAAGTTGTCTTTAAATGGTTTATTGACCACCACATCCAAGACTTGCAATTGAGATGTCATATCACCTGGTATTATTACAAGATCAGAGTTCTGTGCCTGAATTTTTGCTTAATACCTGACGTAAGGTGGTCTCGAAATGCATCAAGGAGCGAAGTTTTCTCAGAGAACCTGGTCGTTTTCCCCATTTCATATAAAACCAGTCTAATGCCAATACCTCTGTCATCCAACTTTTTTCTTGGGCCCGAAAAATTATTCCTGGATGCAGCTTTTCATTAGACCTTCTGTCCATCAGAAGTAACGGCAAGCATAACAGTAATTCTGGACTTATCGTAACCAGATGACTTCACTAAGACCGTTTCTTTTTAGCTTTCTTATGGAGGTGCGGAGGCATAGTGGTACTAATAAGAAGGGTTGTTTATATTACGTTCCATTACCTAGACCTCGAATTTAGCGCGAGCCATTTTTTCACAGAAAATAATTAGTCAAAAAATATCGCGTTATATTCGGGCTTATACGGTAGGGCTGCCATAATTTTCGGACTACCAACCGGGACACCCCCCCCCCCAAAACAACTTAAAAAAACTTTTATCGACAATAATACCTTTATTATAAAAAATTGCACAATATACTATTAAAAAAATTAAAAAATTTAAAGACAAAAAAAAATAATTAAAGTAGAGATTGATAATAGGTATTCCAAGAGCAAAACGTTGGGATCAATGGTGAATCATTTTGGAACACTCAGTTCGACTGGAGAAATTTGATGTTTTTTTTTTTGTAGATGCGTCTTTATCAAATCTAAAATAATATAATATAAATTAATGGGCGATTCAATTTAATAAAACCAAATAGAACCTCACATTCCATTCTTCTCTTGCCTTTACTCTCCCCCTTCCCCGACTTCGGTGGCTTCTTTATCATCGCTCTTCTTTGCCTAATCATACTTCTCCGATGTTTTCGTTTTTTGGAGCAGTTCTTTTACCCCTTTTATATAATTATGGAATTCAATGCATTACATTTTATAATTTAAAACACATTGAATTATGCATTTCACGGTGTCAATAGAAAGCGAATTGCGCTCATCCTCTGATATAATGTACAATATTATCGAAAAATAATTTTTTAATATGCATAAATTTTAAATCGACCGGGACAAATGACTCTTGGACCGGGACAATGGGACACAAACCTCAAAACCGGGACATGTCCCGGTGTACCGGGACGTATGGCAGCCCTATTATACGGTAATAAGTAAATTTTTAGCCATCTTGTATATCGTGTATTTATCAAAACCACTGAAACTTCACTAATAATAATTATTTGTGCACAAAATATCAATCTCACTAAAAACTGAGAATATAAAAACACGCGACCAATATTTCAAACCAACAAGATTCAATTAGCCATAAATCAGAACCATTATTTTCTATATCTCACAAAAACTAAACGATCATCAAGTTCAAGCTCACAAAACCAAGTCTTGGCGTCTGCTCCCGCATTTCTCCCCTCCTGTCTAACCCAATTAGTCTCTAATAACGCCGCAAGGTTGGTTAATAATCGCACAAAAACCTCAGAGAAGACCGTGTATGTCCCGTATCACTATCAGACGTAGCTGATAATGAATGCATGCCTTGTTCGCTACCAGACACTGCTTGTCAATTAGCTTTATTGCAAGCAGCAAGTTTGGTTAATAATAAGCTCATACATATTATGCTTTACGAATAGATATCGAAATAGGGTCTTGTATAACAGGCCTTGCACGGGCGTACCGAGGCTTACAGGTTTATCCTTTGGATTATAGAGAAGACTCAAGTTTTCTAAAATCCGCACGAACAGATATACGAGAAGGAATATTGCAACTTAGGTAGAAGTAAGCGAAAGTGGATGAACAGATGCTGACATAAATGTCAGGATCGCAAAGCAATGCAGGCTTTCAGCTCCTTCAATAACTCCTGGCGTTCGACTATAATAGGAATATAAAACTATTTATTACTATAATAACGACAATTAGTCGTATAACATATATATCAAAAAGGTTTCAAAAAATTGCTGTGAAGTGTAAGTTCTCATACATTTCAGGGCAGGGACGTAGCCAGGAGTTCAGCTGGGGGGGGGGGGCAAAAATAACAAAATATTCTAAATTGGTACGACCTTAATTACATGGCTTGGGTAGAAAATAACAGCGTTCTAGGTCCTGGGTCTGGGCCTGGGTTAAACTAAAAATCTGAAAAAATTATAGACAATGTACATTGATCTGAGCCGGAAACGTACGAGATAATTTTCTGATCAGATTATGTTTTTGAAAAATATTGCAGTTTTTTTGAAGTTATGAGTGACGTATCAAATGAAACCTCTTAACGTACATGTACTATGATGTACTATCATGTTGTATTAAAAAATAAATTCACTGCACTAATTCACACGCACAGGTACGGTCGTACCCGTTGTTAAAATTACTAAAGCTTTCCGTACTTGTTGTTAAAACAAACCACATAAAAGGTTCGTAGGAAGAAAACATCAATTGTATCTTCTAGAGAAAAATTATTTGATTGTTTAGCAAAACACATAAAAACGCGTTTGGTCTTCGACGATAAAAATGATAAATATAATAATTTTTTGAAATGTTTCAATATATTAAATCCGGAAACTTTGTCAGATGATGTTTGTGAAGCACCATGGATTGATGGTGAAAGTAAACTTAAACAATAAAATAAAATAATAAAATTCACAGTTTCTGTTAATGAATTTCGAGATTTTGTTGATAGCACAGATATAAGATAGGAAAATGTTCCAAGCAGTATTTTGACAGCTAAAAGAATTTTAAATGTAATTGCTGTAAATTCATCAGAAGCTGAAAGAGGGTTCAGTGTGATAAATGAAATCATTTAATGACAATAAATTTGATGGGTAAATCTTTAGAAGATTTAGACGCCATTCCGCATGTTAAATCCTGGCTGAGAGAAGGACATCATCTGGCTACTGATAACCGCGTGAAACCAAAAGTTACCAAAATGCCATCAGTAAATCAAAGTATGGTATGAAAGTTATTAGATTGAGTATGATTATTGCCTATCACCCAGTAAAACTTAAAATAATATTAAAATAATTTTATTATTATTATTTACCTCCACATTCTTCTCTATGTTTTTTTTATATACCTCCACTCTCTCTCTCTCTCTCTCTCTCTCTCTCTCTCTCTCTGTCTCTCTCTCTCTCTTTCTCTCTCTCTCCTCCCTTCCTTCCTCTCTCCCTCCTACCATCTCGCTCTTTAGCGTACCTGTTGTTAAACATTTTGAATATCACCCCTGGTTATACAACAATATGAAAGTGTACGTATGTGTTATTTAACAAATAAAATCAATTCATTAAATTAATACCACCTAACAATATACTTGTCACTTCTAGTGATAAGGTTTTATGAGCAGGCAGTATCCTGAAACAGATAATGAATGTGTGGCCCATTTCACAAGCAGACGTGGTTTGTGGGTGACAGGCAAAGAGGAAGAGGTCCCCCAGGAACATCTGCCGGTGATGCTAGATCAGATTTCTGCTCAATAACTGAATGTTGTAATATAGATACGAGCAAGCAAGACTGGATGTTTTTTATTGCTTACGACAGCGTTCTGTAAACTTTGATGACGAATTGATTTATCTTGAAATACAAATCTTTGCGATATATTGGTTTCAGATTAACCTACAGATATATATTACTCGTATATATAACAACTTTATTGAAATGTAATGCAGCGTTGGTTGGGAAAAAAAAAATGGTTTTGTGCAAAATTCTGAAAGTAATCCTAACAACTATCTTTTAAATGCAATATATTAAGCTTAAGAAAGCTAGAATCTTTAATTCATTATAAATATATATACTCGTTCCATAATTTTTATAACCCCCTATTTTTCACGCTTTTCCTTCATTGCAGAGCTAGGCCAACTCAGTAAAAGTATTTCAAATGTCAAATACAAAGTACTGATCAAGTATTTGAAATAATAAATATACTGTGAATTAATTTTATTGTGAACCATATGGTTAATTGCCACAGCAGCAAAGGCCAGGGCATGTTTCTTAATTCAGCGCTAGATCTAGCGCATAAAACACAAATCTAGCAAACCGTTTCTTAATTCAGCATAAAATTCTAGCAGGCTGTTTCTTATTACAGCACTAAATGTCCGCTAGGTACTAGCGCTAGACAACGAATCTAGCGGTTAATAAGGCTGCTAGCTGCTAGAGCTAGACAGGTAAACATCACAATTTGACATTTGACGTAATAGTTTTCTGCTAACAACTACATAACATCCTTGAAACCTAGCAACAATCTGACAAGTCGTTTCTTTATTTTTGAAATTTTATATTTAGCGCATTATTCTAGCATCACAGCGAACATCTAGCGCTAGAAGTTAGCACTAAATTATTAGCTGAATTTAGAAACATACCCCCATTGAATTAAAAAAAAAAAAGTGAACCATAGCGTATTCATGATTATCGTAGTTATAGTTAGCGGATCCATGGTTACGTTATGATTGACAGCAATGTATTAAAACGTTTATTGTGAAACATAGGAAATAAGAATTAATACAGTCTGTATAATGAGACATACATTCTTATGACTCATGATGAGGCAT
Organism: Liopterus haemorrhoidalis; assembly: GCA_963971575.1. Lineage (NCBI taxonomy): Eukaryota > Metazoa > Arthropoda > Insecta > Coleoptera > Dytiscidae > Liopterus > Liopterus haemorrhoidalis. The sequence goes on from OZ020611.1 coordinate 191,547,788, forward strand.
GTGCAAAAATAAAAAAAAGGTTCAAACGTGACAAGAACATCAAGACCTAATACGCCCGATAATAAAAATTGTTTAGTTAGTGTTTTGTATTTCAGTAGTGCGGTTGTGTAATAATGAGTGCTATTTATGCTAAACGTTTTGAAACGGTATTTTTATTTATTCTCCCAAAAGGGCCAAAAATGCCCTTTTCAACAGCAGCAAAATGTATGAACAACTCAGTAGACTTTGTGAAGTATTGGGTGAAACGTTATAAAATTAATAAAAATGTTGACGATTTACCTAATCATGGATTAAAAAAGAGTCCACTAAAAACAAGATAAAGTGATGTTTAACATTTTTAAAAATAAACCTATGTTATCTTTAAGCCTGGAACAGAATGCACAGCGCGCTACGCCGTCAGCGCGCCGTCATTTGCGACAGCGTTGCGTTAGCGCCGTTGAGAACGCCGTTGAATTTTCGCCTGCACACAATGTAATCATTTTTAACGCCGTCAAAGTGTCACGTGACAACATATATCTGTGTTTACACGTGCGCTTTCTTTTATTAAAATTATAATGGATGATGAAGACTTGTGTGTGATGTAATTGATGTTGTATGCAAGTTATTTATACATACAAACACTTTACCATTCAGTAAAAACTGAGGTTAGGTGTTCTGCGTCAACGTTCAACGGCGTCAAAAGTTGGAAGTTGACGAACATTCAGTATCAACGGCGTTTGAACGCCGCTAGGACGTTACAAATTCTGTTCACTTGCTTACGACAGCTTGGTTGTAACTTTTCTCTGACAGATAGCGCCGTCCAAACGCCGTCAACGCGCCGTAGAACTCGTTGCATTCTATTCCCCACTTTAGGTAAATCTCGGGCAATTTTGTTAAAAAAGAACATTAAGTTAAGTCTAATGATCCTGAGAAGTCGTTTGATTAAAAGTGGTGTTCAATTCAGGAGCAGCAAACAAAAACCATTGTTATCGGTGAAACATGTCGAAAAACGACTCGCTTAGACCAAGGAAAATTTAGACCGCGATTGGAATGCTGTGGTTTTCTCTGATAAATCTAGTTTTTATGGCTGGATAAGCTTATGGTGTACATGGAACAAAAGCTTCGAACAAAAAACGTTCAAAATTTGGATCAGCTAACTTGTCAAGTACGGCAGATATGGAAATCACTGCCAAAGTCGCATGCCGAAAAGCTGATAGAAAGTTACCGAAAAGATGCCAAGTAATAATTGATAATAATGGAGATTGGACCAATTATTGAGCAGTAGCGTAATAATATTTACAGTAATTTTTTAAATTATTTTTAGTTTTTCCTTTTCTATCTTATAGTTAGCCAAAAATCAACAAGGATGTCTTATTATACAGACTGTAAATATAATAACACAATAATTATTGAAAATGTAAAAAAAAATACAACGAATTTTCAAAAATTCCTCCATTTCCTACCAACAATGCCCCAAGCGTTTATAAAAACTATTCAAAACATTATTTAGTTGTAAAGGTGTTATTTCACTTGAAACATGTCTAATTCAAGCTTTTAATTGTATCAAATTTAAATTATCGCCTTTTAAAACTTTGCATTTTAAATAATCACAATAAAAAAGTCGTTTGGAGCCAGATTGGGTGATCTAGCGGGCTACTCTATTTCACCACCACGTCCAATCCAACGATGCAGGAACGTACGATCGAGAAAGCTTCTAAAATTTTGGGCATAATGTCGCGGGGCGCGTTAATCGCGTCATCCTGTTGAAACAAAATCTCTCCCGCAACATTAAGAGCGTTTAGTGCTGGTATTATATTCGTTTGAAGTAACTGCAAGTACTCTTCTGCAGTTAACTTACCATCTATTAAAAATGGTCCAATAACACGGGTACCTATTAAACCTGCCCAAATATTAATCTTTTCGGAACGTTGATTTCTGGTAGCATTGCAAATATGTAAATTTTCCATGCTTCAAAATCTGAGAATTTACTTTTCCATGTATATAAAATGTTGCTTCGTCTGTAAAAAGAATACGTTGAAGAATGCTTGCCTCAAATTTTGTCAAACATTGTTTCACAAAGCGTTGTTCTCCTTTCATCATCTTCTCCAACTACCTCTTGGTGGTTTTAAAAAAGAATAGTATTTAAAACCGGCTCCGGAGTCATATACGTATATACACACTCAATTTGCATTATTTGCATGAATTTTTTGTAGAGACATCTTTCTAAGATGTTCTACGATCAGGTCCATCACAAAAATCGCCGAGGAAAAGAAAATAAAAAAAAATAAAAACTCTGGGACATCATGGACGAATCTGTAAACTAGTAAACTTATCAAGATGACTATGGTGTGTGTGTCGGGATATATAAGCAGAGTGAAAGTAGGAAACCTTTTGCTACAGCCTTTTGAAATTCATACTGGAGTCAAACAAGGAGACGTCACCTCACCTTTGCTGTTTAATCTCGTGCTGAAGATGGCGTTACGAAAAGCCCAAGATACCAACCAACGTGGTCTAGAGCTCAATGGATACCACAAGATTTTAGGGTATGCAGATGACCTGGATATTATTCCAAATAAGGTTGAAGACGTAATATACCTTACTAACCTTATTGATGTCGAATTTCGTAAAGTAGGACTCATCATAAGTAATGAAAATTCTTGGAGGAAAATGAAGAGTAATTCAGTAAAAGTTTTCTAAAACCAAGGTTGAGTGTAGGTTTATTAATCCGGATTAGTTCGCATCTATTCCCATATTTTTCTGTTGTGTGCTCATCTATATATACTCTGAAATTTTTAATATACTTATTTTAAACTAAAATTCTGGATATTAAAACAATTTGTTCGTATCCAGGTGTAGCCAATATACTTTTTAATAAACAAAAAAAAAAAAACTTTGAATTAATAATCTAAATTGAATTTCGTAATCCTTTCAAAACAATTTAGATTTCGAAAGGCACATAAATTATCCTTGATTAAAATATGTTTATCGATTACTTCTAAAATACAAAACAAAACCCAGTTCTTTTTTTGTGGTAAGAAACTGATAGGATGTTCGTAAATAAAAACAGTTAAAACATCGTAGTTGGGCGTGTCTCTGGAAATGATATCGGAATGCATAGCGTCAGTTCCAATTCGCTAACTTCCACCCACAACTAGCGTGTCCGGAATTCATAAATGGATCCGGATATACCCGGAGTTCTACCACCCAACCCCCAACAGTTATTTTTCATTGGTAAAGACGCACTCACTATAATTACAAGATGCGTTTGTTTGAGAGTTTCAGAAGTTTTGTAACGGTGTATTTGTTCCAGATGGTAATAGGGGAATTGTTCGAGAATTTATGTACTTGTTGTAATTAGATTTTGAAACAGATTTTCCACGGAATAGAGACTGTTATTCAAATTTTCGGTGTTTACATAAATTCAAAAACAACGCTTCTGTCCATTCATTTATGAACATTATACTTCTAAAATTCAGAACTTTTATTTGTGTTACTTAAATTCGACAAGTATATATAAACTAGTTAACCCATCGCAGAATATCTCCGAAATTAGTTTATTAATTTTCTTGATCAGTTAAATTAGCAGAGCCTATCTAGTACCATATATAGAACCGTAATAAAAAGTTTAGTCCTGGAAGTGAGGAAGAGTTAGGCAAAGAAAGCATCGATTAAATATTTCCAGACCGTTAAGCACAAATTATTTGCCACTTACATTTCAGTATTAACTTTCGCCTGTCGGAGAGTGAGCGTCGAACGTCGCATGGAATGATTCATTGAATTTTATTGTGATCGTACGATCACGAACGATGCTAAGGGCCCAAGATGTCCAGTTGTGACCGAATAAGGTCACAACTGAAGAGATGTTCAATAAAATTCATAATATTAACGACCAACAAGTGAAGATATGCGAGTTAGCCAAGATGGTAAACATCTCAGACGAACGTGTATATCATATTCTGTACGAATTTGAACAAGAATAAAATATCGGTAAGATGGGCGCTGCTTACAGTGGATCAATAACGGACTCGCATGATCATTTAGAAGCAATGTTTGGAAAAGTCCAGTGCAATTCTAATAGTTTTTTTGGAGTTTTATAATCGTTGATGAAAGATGGATCCATCACTTCACACCAGAAATGAAAAAAAGTCAAGTGGATATCTCCTAGCAAACGTACTCCGAAGAAGGCAAAAAGGGTTCCTTCGTTTGTAAACGTTATGGCAACGAATTTCTGATATTTGCAAGGCATAATCTACATCGACTATCTGGAAAAGGGAAAATCGATTACAGGATAATATTATGCCGCTTTATTGGATAGATTACACGTCGAATTGATGAAAAAGGGGCCCGCTTTATCACCAAATGGGCACCATTTGGTTCGATAGTCGAAGAAAAAATTTCTGTTCCGCCCTGAAAATACATAAGCTCAATCGTCTGCAATTGCAAGGGCCAAATTGTTGGAATTGTGCTACGAACTGCTCCCACAATCATCATCCTACTCTACGGATTGAGCCTCCAGCACCTTATTTCTCTTTTCAAACATAAATAATCGGCTTGTTGGAAAAGATTCGCACTGAACGAGAAGATCATCGCTGTAACACAGACCTATTTTGAAAAGTCCGAGGAATAGTACATTTTGGAAAACTTAAAGAAGTTGGAATATCGCTGACAAAATGTATCGAGCTAAAAGAAGGCTATGTGAAAAAATAAGTAGCATTTTGGTAAAAAACTATTATTTCGAAGTCACTGATGTATTAAACAACACTCTTATGTTCATTAACCTTACTTTAAATATGACGTAATGAAAAGACAATACAAATAGTTCTGAGACTTTGAAAATTCATGGCTTCCTATCATCATAAATTTGTTTGACATGCAGATAAAAGAAATACAAGAAATTCTGCGCAATATCAAAGAAGAGATTGGAAAAAGAATAAAATTTGTCTAGATACCGTCTCATTCAGGAATACAAGGAAATGAAGAAGCCGACAGAGCAGCCAAACAAGCCACAGAAGAGTTGAATCTAACAAACATGAAAATTTCCCCGGAAGACCTAGAAAACCACTTACAAAGAATAATAGAACAAGCGTTACAAGAGGAATGGAGAAACACTACCCTAAATCACCTGCGAAACATACAAGAAGAAACAAGAAGATGGACAGCACAAGAAATTAGAAGACAACAAATAGCACTTACTAGGCTTAGAATAGAACACACAAATCTAACTTATACTAGAAAAACCCGAACCTGCAAATTGTAATACATGTAACACCCAGTTAGACGTACAAAATATCATAATCGATTGTCAAAAATACATCATACACCGCAGAACGCACAACATTCCAAATAATTTAAAAGACGCATTGTCAGACAATCATACACAGCGTACAAATCTCATCCATTGCCTAACCGACAGAGCTATACTCTTTCTCTGAAAGCCTGATAGTAATAAATCATTTTTTCAGGCAGTTACCAGTGGCGTGCACATTTTAAACACGTTTAAATTGGTTTTGTGTATTTCTATATTACTATTTATCATTTTATTAAACACACGCCTGTGACCATATTTATCATATCATTAAACACACCCCTGTGATCATATTTTTCCTCAAAATTTTATGGTCAAATTTTTATTGCCTATGGTGTTTACCCTAGTTCGTATTTTCCTATACTATGTGCGGCACACTGGGTTGTTTTTAACAATATTTCGTTTCGGACTATTCATATTTTGTCGCTTTTGTTTTTCCGCTTCTGTGTGATAATACAATAACTTTTTACAAATAATAAAGTATATTACTATCAGTCTTTCGGAGATAGAGTATAATAGTCAAAATATAAAATCTCAATTAATTTTACATATATATTATATACAACTATAGATATAAGATTATAGATATAGAATACATTATAGAATTCAAAATATGTACATATAAACTATGTAACTGCACAAATGACCTAACGGTCAAAGTGCCTTGACTTAAAAAAAGAAAATTGTTTGATTAATCGATATATCTGCCAACGAAGCAATAAACAAGATAGCCAGTCAAACCAGAAAACCAAAGACTTCAAGAAACAAAAGAGTAACAAAACCTAAGACATCTTAAAAAATGAAAAATGTCCCAAAAGACAAAAAAAAAAGAAACTTAGACAAATAAAACGAAACACGAAGACCTGGGAAACAAGTGACCAAATAATTATCCCTAGACTTATAATCGGATATTTGCGACTCACACTCGGACATATCTTTAAAAAAGAAGACAGACCACAATGTGAAATCTATGAGACACAACTGTAAAACACCTTATCGCAGACTGCATTATTCGTGATAGTTTTCTGTTATTATGATTTCACCGTTACGCAAGAAGGAATAATCAACTACACGATGTATAATCAATACACCAAACTGTTGTCAGTAACTTCTCTGCTAATGTCTTACAATTATTTTACTACGAGTATATCAAATTTTTCATCACCCGTCACGACTCGATACGGAAATGGTTCGCGGTTATTCCTAGTATTTATATGAATTTAATCGGTTCACTTTGTTTCTATATGATAGTTCACAGGCACATATTTATCCATTATTACTGTTTTTTACTTTGCGTATAGCGTAGAGGTATTGTAATACAGTATGTTCAAAGTTTATCTTATAGTAGCAAGCGATGAGAACGACGTTCCAGGAAGCACAATCAACCTTGATTCGATTTCATTTACGATACCCATTTAATATTCTTCATTAGGGCGTACTTTCAATTTGTCTTTCAATTGGAGAAGGTAGAGCAAAACATCCTTCTTGGCTACGTCATTGAGGAGATCGTCCACCACAGTGATACTGCTAATATAGTTCACAAGACTTTTCAAACCGATTGATGGATAGAGCAACATAGGTGAAAAACAGTGACAAAGGAGGCACAGGCTCAGGGCGCCACGCGTATGGGCGCTCAAACGAGCATTATAAGTCATTGATGAGATCGTTCACCACTACTAATATAGTTCACAAGACTTTTCAAACCGATAGATGGATAGATCAGCAGAGATGAAAAACAGGGGCAGAAGGGGCACAAGCCCAAGTCGCCAAGCTATTAAGGGCGCCCAAAAGAGCATTCTAATATACACATCTTCAGTAGCGCACCCAGAAATTTATGAAGGGGGGTTTCAAAATATATGATTTCACTTATTTTTGTTATGAACAAAAATATAAATTTTTATTGCTATCAATATATGTGCTTATTAGTAGTCGCGCCCGGCTTTCCCGGGGGCAGTTCGTTATTATTGACCTACATTTTTTTGGAACTTACAACATAACTACTCGTAATTAGGTGGCAGGGCAGAAGACAATACTATAAACATGAGAAAGGCCAGGATTAAACTGAATAGGATTATAAGATTAATAAATAAAACACTCGGTAGGTTTCACAAATATAAGTATAATATTACTCTATACGTATTTTGGCAGTGACGCCATCTACAGGAGTTCAAATTACAAAACAGATTTGTAATTTGAACTCCTGTAGATGGCGTCACTGCCGAAATACGTATAGAGTAATATTATACTTATATTTGTGAAACCTACCGAGTGTTTTATTTATTAATCTTATATTAAATATGTTTCACCGAGAATACACGGACTCCTCTGTCAATTATGAACAGGATTACTTATCTGACTTCTGAGCTACTTTATAAACAATGTTTTTAGTTCTATTACTAGGCGCTAGTAGGTAAAAGTTGTTGCTAGAACTGGCACGCGAACACGCTACATTAAATTGCCCATCCAAAAAACATGGAATCTGTAAAACAACTCCAGTTATCTGATTAGTTCATGAATCATCGGGTACGCCGGATTTAAATTTACCTCCTTTTTTTGTATTTAAGTTGGCAACTCTAATGTTTGACATTTGTCATCTGCCGGGGTACGTTCCAAAACCTATGGAGTTTACTCTAAACTTAACTCTAAGTTTAGTAAGATCGTTCCAAAACATTAGAGTTTCCGGTTTGAGTTAACACTAGAGTTTACTCTTTTAACTCTGCTTGCAAGGTGGGTAATATTTACTCCCATGCGCAGAATGCGTACGCATGTAATGTAAGTTTTGACATATCGAAATTAACATATTAATTATGGAAAACATGAATTATGGAAAGAAAATTAACAAAAATTCATGATTCTGAAAAAAAAGGAAATATTTTACTTAATTATAGATAGGTATTTATTATACTATAGTTTGTAAATATTTATTAAAATAACCGTTAATAGATATACGTTGTTGACTCAAATCAGCAGCAATATAACATACTTCCCTCATCACTATTTAAAGATATTAATAATTATTTAAAATAATATGTCGTGTTGACAATATTTTAGCGGGAATTTTCATATAAGCACTCCTAACCTTAAAATCGCCGTTCCAAAACCTGATCACATGACCACATTATCTTTGAGTAAACTCGAACTCCAAGACTAAAGTATCATTCACAGCTCATGTTTTAATAGATAGTACGTAATTCATAGTGTATAATGTTAATGGATAATGTTAGTGGCTAGTCACAAAACTTTGGTACCATTCATAGCTCATGTTTTAATAGATAAATCGATCTTGCTGCCATCTACTCGCAATAGAAATTACTAAACAATTTATAATAAAAATATCTTGTTATTAAATATATATATTGTTTTTTTATTAAATATACTTCTAAAAAGAACCAAAATAATATTTATTAAGTGAATTATTAAATAAAATAACTATAATGTTTCTGAAGCTACTCACTCTAACCTAACTTTTTGATTTCACTAAAAAAAGATAACTTTGTTTCCCAGAAGTGTTGGTCTAAAATTCTGAAAAAAATCTCAATAATGTACATTGATGGAAACTAAAATAGTTCAAAAGGAATTTTTGTCAGATTAATTTTTTTATTGTTGAAAAAATACATATTTTATTTTAAAAGTTCATGTAGTATTTTAAGGAAAAACTCTTTGTACATATAAGCGGTTCACTTTTGTAAGAACAAACTAAGAGGGAATTTTGTTTTCAATAGTTTGCACATTTGAAGCTGTATGTCATGTTGGTATTAAAAAATGTCACTTTTTTAAAATGTCGATGCATTTGACAGATGTCATAATGAAAAATGATATCTTATTTATAATGATCATAACCTTATCAACCTAAAGTCGGTTTTACAGCGTAAGGAATATTTTTAATTGACATTTAAAGTCAGTAACACACCATAAAAGTAACCAAAATAACCAGATCTAGTGTGTTCTTACAAAAGTGAACAGCTTATAGAATAACAAACGGTACATTATTTTCAAAATATTGTTCAATTGGGCTTGATTACCCCAAAAAAAAAAAATGTTCCACACATATAGCTGCTTTAACTTGGGTACTAGATACCTGAAAAACACTAAAATATGTGAAAATTCACACTTCACATTAATTTTTTATTAGATTCAACACATTTATTAATTAGTACATCATAAACTGCAGCCACAAGTCTTTTTATAATTTCCTGTATAATATATTCGTCTATTTTGAAATGTATCACTGTATACCTGCGAAACCCTGAAATATGTAAAAATTCTCACTTCACATCTATTTTTCAATATTAGTTTCAACATTTTTACTAATAATTATGTCACAAGCTGCATCCACAAGTCTTATTCGAATTTCAAGTATAATATATTCCTTCATTTTGACAGTTGTCAGTGTTTTAATGTTAATGTTAATGTCAGAAGTTTGAGATATACAAACTTTTAACATTATGCGTTAAATATTTTCTTACGCTTATCCACTAAATTGGAGCTATGAATGCTTATACGGATTTGTGTAGAACTAACATTCTTATGCGTTAACATTAACATTATGAATTACGTACTATCTATTAAAACATGAGCTGTGAATGATACTTTAAGTTTTGGAACGTACCCCTGTTATTGAGATTATTATAAATGGATCGCTATACAAAAGAACAACGTATTGTTATTCTTAAAACATTTTACAAATTTGCCTAGCCAAGCTGTAACTGTAAATGGAATACGATATCGTGCCATGATATCTAACTTTTTGGATCAGTTGGACAACATGGGCCTCGACAAAAGGTGGTTTCAACAGGATGATGCCACATGCCATACAGCAAGCGAAACCGTCGATTTGTTAAGACAACATTTTCCTAGTCGTGCGATTTCCAGAAATGCTGACGTTAATTGGCCGGCCAGATCATTCGAATTGACGCCATGCGATTTTTTCCTCTGGGGTTTTGTAAAGTCCAATATCTATGCTAACAAATCACAAACAATTCCTGAACTGAAAACAGAGATCCAACGCGTTATTTCTGAAATTGAGCCAACTGCCTTGCAAAAAGTCTTCGAAAATTTTATCAAAAGGGTCAGGGTATGCCAGCACAGCCGAGGCGGCCATTTGGCCAATATCGTATTCCATAATTAATGTCAACATGTCTACTTTATAAATCAATAAAATTTCCCAATTAAATTATAATTTACTGTGTTTCATTTCAAAATTAAATCCGGCGTACCCAATGGTCCACTCTTTATATGAAAAAACGGTTTGGCCCCGGCACCAAAGAAGCTAGCGCCGGCTCTGAGACAGAGAGCCGATAGGGAAAATATTTTAAGATCGCAGCGCTGTTGCGGCATACTTGGAACTTCCAAAATAGACATTCATTACGTATAATCATATGGGCAATAACGTGAATTTTAGTGTTAACTTGTGGTAATTGTAATTTTGCTCAATATTAATACGTGTTTTTATACAGGGTAATCAGTGAAATATTATAACATTAAATATTAATAAATAAGAATAATTCTAGGCATGTCTTTATTAATTTTTTAGGTTGAAATGGACCTTTTAGGTTATTTAGGTTAGGTTTTTTTAGGTTGAATGGATTTCTTTTAATCCACGATTTACACTCAGGTACACAGCAATATTAGTTCAACTTCGACATGATTTTTGTGTTGTCTTCCACTTTAGTTTAAGGTTATTTTCACTTATTATCACTTGATCACAGTAAAAACAATTTAAAACTGATTTTAAAATAATATAAAATAACATAAAACGTAACAATATAACAATATAATTCTAACAAAACTGTAGTAAAATGCAAAAATATATTCTGATCCCATATAACTCGATGTAAAAAGCGCGATAGAATGTCTATTTCTGTAGTTTCTTAAAATCCCGCCAGATGTCATATCGCTTAGCAATTTTTCCCTATAAACAAATAATTTCGTCAACACATTTACTTGTTAGTTTAAGAATGTAAGCTACTTGTAAATTTACGTACAATAAAAAAAAAAAAAAAAAACTAATATATGTGTAATTCACACAGTACTATGTATAATTCAATGACGTCTGTGAACTTCTCATACCTAAGGTATGTCCATTGTTTTTATCTTCGTTTGTCATATTTGAATATATTCAGATAAACGTATGTGTTTGTTTTTGTACATGAAGCGCTTCTATTGTAACCGTGATTAGAGCTAGTGAAAATAGTTCTTCGCACCATCCGAACCAATATCATTGCTTAATTTTTATGGCCTTTTAGATTGAACTATACCCTTTCTCTGGCGAGCATCGGTCAAGTAAATCCTCCCCGAATATCTGCCCAATGAACACTTAGACTTTAACAGTTTACCGCCTTCCACGTTGATGGATACATTGATCGATGATTATATTTCTTAAATATTTGATTCCCGATGTTGAGTCATGAGAATTAAAACTCGCATGCTGAGTTTGGTGGTTTCTTGGCAAAGCAATCAATACAAAGTTTGTTATCTCACAGCTTGAGAATCGGTAATTTGTGTGGGAGGGCATTAGTTGTAATGTAATTTGGCACAATTCCCTTGATCCTGAGTTTAAAGTGCGCAGAGAGATGCAACTTGTGCATGCTAACAACAGGGGATGCAACAGATCTCTCCAGTTATATCGACCTTCTCTCACCAACACTTCTACGCAGTTCAAAACTTTGCTTACATAATCTTTGAACATGTTTGTACATGCAAAAAAGAATTATTGTGAAGTATGAATTTTCATTTCAGGATTTAGTAGGTATCCAGAAAATGAAGACAGTTAAAAGAGGACATGAATGCTGGAATCTGGGAAAACATTTTTTGCCTCTAATCGCTTCAAAGTGAACAATATTTTGTGAATTATTTGTCGTCTGTTAATCCATTTCCAAGAGCTTTCATTTAATACCCTTCCTATATTTTAACAAATACAAAAATCTTTTTAAAAATATAACTGATAATTTCATTTTTACCATTTCGGCGTTAATATGCAATACGCCAGTTTTCGAGAGACAACATTTTTGGAAATAGCTTTGACCTAAACCGCGTGAAAATGATTTTTTTTTTTTAAATCACTCTTCATCCTTTATTTAAGTTTAAAAAACTTTCATTTGATAGCCCACTAAATATTTAAAAAAATTAATACAATTTTTCAACGACCTAAAAATGTTAAGCGGTTTTTTTCTTATCTACCCATAGAACAATAATTCTTTTATTTTTCTGGGGTATTTGTTATTCAAGAATTTCAAGAAATCTCTTTAGGTCCGTAAATTGTTTAATTTTTGTTTATTAAATACAGCCTTGGACAAATGTATGGAGCACCCATGCAGTTATAATATAACATCTAAATTTATGTACATTGTAACTTGTATATATTTGACAAAATGTTATTAAAATATCATTGACACATTCTAAAAGACGTACGTGTAATCAGATAACCAAAAATGTAAACAGAGTTATGATAAATCTTGAAATAGAAATAAATATAGGCTCAGATCTTTTACATTTTGTTTACATAAAAATAAACAACTAGGGCTTGGATCAATATTACACATGCGTTTAAAGTGAACACCGTCATTTTCATGTTTTATTGAGTTCAAGTGAATATTTTTAATTATATTATGGCTAAAAAAACGTGAACTTACTGTGGCAGAAAGGAGTTAAATTGTATTGCTCCATTAACAAGGACAGTCGCAGGTGAAAATTTCATAAAATATGGAGTGATCAAGAAAAACCGTGCAAATTACCATCAAAAGGTTTCAAGAGACTAATACTTATGAAAACAGACTAAAAGCTGGAAAAAAATGTTCAACCGCTTCTAGAGATGATCGTTTTATAAAGAGAAGTGCTCTTCGTAAACGCTCAATATCGTCAAAAGAGCTGGCTGGTGATCTGTGGGAGCATATAGAAGTTAAAGTTTCTTCTAGAACAATTAGAAGACGTCTATTGGAATCTAATTTGCATGAAAGAAGAGCTCACCGAAAGCAATTTTTGACCGAGCAACACAAAAAACTTCGCCTTGAGTGGGCCAAAAGACATTTAAATTGGACACCTGATGAATGAGCGAAAAACTTTTCATTTGACGGATCCAATGTAAAAATAAGCATTTTAATGGTTTAATGTACTTACGAATATAACAGAAAAATAAATTTCTAAGCAATTATTGCACTAACAATATAAAATTTGATTTATTATAAATTTACGAAATTAAGGTTTGTTTTTTCTTTTGTGCATTTGTCCAAGGCTGTAATACGACAATTTTTGCACTAAACTGATTGTTTTTAGCAAAAAAACATGTAAGTTTGCTTACTCTACGTTTGTAGGTGTTTCATTGTGCAGCCGTCTGTAGGTGACCATAAGAATTTCGATGAAATATCGTTTTTTATTTTGACGATTTATATATGATCCGTTTCGAGGCGGAGTTGGCCACTAATATATGTTTCAAGAGTTTTCATTTGATACTCAATAATATTCCAGGAAATTGGTGTTCAAAATAGTGGTTTTGGAAAAAGTTCTCTGGGAGCTTTGGATATTGCTGAGATGAACAAGTCTTGAGGTATTATAGAATCATATTTTGCGACTAAAAACTTTTGCCGAAACTTCACAAGAAACCTCGAAAAACGTGCATAGAAATGTTTTTTTTGCAAATATTTCCATTCCATTGCAAAATTCGAAAGTAATATGTTTATACTAAATTATAGAGGGATAAATTCGCGAAAAATTAACACTAACTTCTAAAACATTTTTTATGAATTCGAAAAACTAACCAACTATGTGGCGTTCTAGCGCCGAAAACCTTTCAACCCACAAAAAATATGTATGTTATATTATAGAGAATTTATCTCTATTTAATTCAGTAGATATTATTTTTTGTATTTTGCAATGGAACGGAGATATCTGAAAAAAAAGACATTTTTTAATATATTTTTTACATGGACGTTATTTGCAATAACTAAAAAAGTCAGCAAATACAGAGTAATATAAATACCGGATATATACCCACCATATTCATATTTATAATATCCGAGGTCAAATAATCAATATTTTGATCAAATACATCACCGGAACTTATAAAAAAACAAAAACAGTAATTATAGATATCGCAAAGTTTAGCAACTACACAATTATTTTAAATAAATAAACCAAACTTTTTTTTGCGTTTTAATCCAAATTTGATATACAACGCATGAATAAATCATTACTCCTCACGATGATTATTGAAGTTGGGGGCCAGAACAATTTTTAGGAGGGCCAGAAAAATGTTTAGAGCAGCCGGGGCCCCCGGAACCCACTGGCACCACCCTAAGGCCACGTTTGTATCTAAAAAATTGATGTGAAGTGTGAATATTCACACATTTCAGTGTTTCGCAGGTATATAATAAGTGAAGGCGGTATGCTGAGTGTGTAGGACAAATTTTACTTTGTAGTAATCACGGCAAAATGAACGATATTTTTAAAATAATTTATCGTTTGTTAATCATATAAGACTGGTTATTAAATTTACGCTCTTAAAAATTAAATACAACGTTTGTCAAAATATAACTAGAATTTTGACAAAATAATTTCAACATAATAAAAATACAAAAAAAAAAAAAACGGAAAAAATAAAATTCACTCCGTACTCGAACTCGAAACCCTTCGTTTACCAACAGTGCTCTAACCCATTACTCTATCGAACGCCTTCCGTATGAGTGTCTTACATTGGTATAACTTTTGCACTTTATGAACCAAAAACCACAAAAAATGCGTTATTTTCCGAAAACATAATCTAATCAAAAATTCCTGTTGTACTATTTCGGTTCACACTAATATACATTACTTAGAATTTTTTTAGATTTTTAGTTTAAACCATCTGGGCTACAGGGTGTGGGACAAAATTTTTTTTGCACAATTTTGGCAAAAATCGCATCAAAATAATTTATTTTGCAAAAATAAAAATTTGATCGTTAATCCACGTACTAAGGGCTTTCATTTGATACCCTACTCAGAATTTAAAAAAAATAGTTTTGTTTTCGATGAGCACATATTTGTTTATATTTTTAGGGGGGTATGTTTTTTTAGATGTTTTAGTATTTTTCCTATGTGCGGGTCAAAGAGTTGTATAAGCATGCCAAATTTCAACTCTCTAGGTTTAGCCGTTTGGCTACAATTTTTACCGAACAGACAGACAGACAGACAGACAGACGACAAAATGACGGTATAAGGGTTTTTTGTTCATACCTACAAAATCCTAAAAAAGAGTGGAGGGCGGCATATAATGTTGCCCACGACTGATCTAACGTATTTGGAAAGACCTAATATGTCACAAAACAAAATAGAAGACTTGTTATGTGAAACTAAATATAATCCGACTGACACTGTCCAAGAAGATATTCAGTGCTCGTGTTTATTTACTAAATTAACATAAACAATCTTCAAATTTCATTATAGAGTATCTTGTTTATTCACATCACTCCATTTTTAATGAGATTATTGTGCAGTAAACAGCCTTGATCAGGGATTTAATGTTCATTCAGTGTGAAAACCAGTTCAGTAGGTCCTGTACAGCGGACGTAGAGTGATTATGTGGACAGCCAAAGGCACTTCCGCTCAATACACTCAACAGCAATAAATGCATGAAGCTTCAGCCGCAGCTTTAAACTGATAAACAAAACCGAGCTTTACAAGGTTAGATGGGTATAAGTAGATCAGAAGAATTCAGACCCGTATTTACCACAGAACATAGCACAGATTTAGCAAATACAAGAGCTTAACGAATATGAAGGGTTTGGAAAGGACACACACTACGATCTTTTTTTGTACTACAAAAAGGTTTAAATGTGGTCTTTTTATTGCGATAGCGTTCTAAAATATTTGTACAGAGCTTTAAGTAAACTAATATATTTTAAGAAATACGACAGCAATTAGAAAAGAACGGCAACATAGAGCAGTGCTTCCCAACTGAAGCTACGCTTTTTTTTTCTTCTAGGGTTACGCGAAAAAAAATAATAATGGCGGTAAAAGATACATATACATATTAACAATAATAGACAATCAATCTAGATAGATTCTAGATAATCGTTTATTCATGCCTTTCGGATTGGAATTTGTACATTAATTTTCCCAAAATACCATTTGTGTGATACTACATAAAAAATAATATAAATTTCTAACAAATTAACAACAATTACGTCAAAATTAAACAATAATTCAAATATTCAAAACAAAAAACGTATTCTGGCTCATTGGACTGTGCTTCCTAGTATTATCTTGTTTCTCTCTATTAACACGTCTCTTCTTTGGTTGACCTCCTTCATTCACAGATAGCCACTACCTGCCTCGTCTAACACTCTGTGTATATCCCTTCGTTTCTCTCCCACTCCACTGCAGGCAAGTAGGTGTTCTATTGTCTCGGTGGTTTCCCCGCATGTTCTGCATGTCCTTTCACCTTCAGTTCTCCAGAAGAAGTTGGCCCGTCCTCAGTGGCGCAGCCAGGATTTTGTCTTGAGGAAGGCCGCATCAAATGTCAAAGGCACGCGGGCCGCATACGGCCCTCAACCTCATTTTTTGTGGCCCCTGAAGCGGCAATCAAAATCTCTTGAGCTTATTTAGGGGAAAAATATATTTAAAAATGTAAAATATACTCTCTTCCCCTTTTCTTTTTATTAAAAAATGTCAAGAAACCCTTCGGGATATTTAAAGTTCTGTCACTGCTTATCATTTTGTATGTAAAATAGACTGCTACCCAAATCAGTTCGACACCCCTGCTGTTGAATATTGATGATTATATCAAATAATAATTCCATTATTTGTTGATAAAAAAATGTAATTTTTAATCCATGTATCAAAAACTTTCACTTGATTTTTTCTTCGATAAATACATATTTAGTTATATTTTTCGCGGGATATATTTTTGAAGTCTCAATATTTCTCTTACTTATGTTCAGTTCTCTAAATCAGCCGCATGGCCACAATTTGTACCGAACGAACAGACTCACGTGACGGAATAAGAATTTCTTGATTATACCTACGAAAACCTAAAAACAACATGTAAATATGCATTTTCTGTTAATTTCTATACTAATCATAATAAAATATAGCTTATTATTATTGTAAAATACATAAGTTATTTTGCTGTACGATTATGATAAATTTGTTAAATTTTCATTTCATTGGACCTTCAGAGGGGGCTTGTGCCCCCCCTCTTTCTCTGAATACGCCACTGTTGTTCAGTATATTTTATATCAGTCCTGTTTGAGTATAAAACATCATAATTTCAAAAATACCTAAGAAGATATTGATATTCACATTTATCTACAAAATAAAACCAAATACCGATTTTAAGAGCGCGATTGTCTCCAAAACTACTCTTTATTATATTTCTACTATTTCTACTCTATTTCACGTTTGAGGTGTCATTTTAAAATTAAATTCTGAAGGTTATACCGAAGTCCGATTTCCACTTTATCTTATCTGAATCGAGTAATTAGTTGTTTAAAACAGTTTTATCTTTGACTGGGCGAATATTTTAGTCGATGTGTCAGGGGGAAAAAGGATCTACCCTCCCCTTCATATAATTCGTTGGAGCATATTTGGAAAGTGATATATTTTCACTTGAACAATACTTATGTCACTTTATCAAGAGTAGGCAATCTTAAAAAAATGTTTATTTACACGAAAAAAAAATGCCAATATTGTTTACAATGAAGTAATTTAAAAATTAACTACTGCTGTAGTTAACAAATTTTATCTTCAACTCCCCGAGCACCGCCGTGTAATCTGCTGGTCCTGGGAGGGGCACAGGCCCGTCGCCCCCCTCCCCCTTCGCTGCGCCACTGCCCGTTCTTCATTACCACACCGGAATCTAGCGATGGTCTTCTGATTTTTTCTTTTTGTATTAGCGAGGTATAGGGGCACTGAGGGAACTTGTATTTAACTTTATCAAATTTATTTTTAAGTTGTGAATATATAAATACAGGGTAGGGCAACACATATGTTCATCTTGATTATTTTCTTAATAAAAAGTGTTATAAAAATATTGTTTAAATAAAACATATTCGGGGTAATGGGGGTCAGACTTTAGTGGTATTAAACATTTTTCATTTGTTTTGCAAGAAGTAACCAAAATAACTAGATCTAGTTTGCCCTTACAAAAGTGAACAGCATATAACTATTTTTCAAATTATACTACACATAGTATTTGACACAATATTATAGAACTTTTTTTCTCTTTTCAACGGTGCAAAACTTGTATATCCTTACATAACAAAAATTTTAAAAAAGCGACTACTGGTGGTCTTAAAAATAATAAGTGATTAGTGACTCATAACAGTAATCTACCTATTAGAAACAATTGTTTGCATTTTTTTCCATTATTTACCAACAAATAAGTCGTCACTTTAAAGGCCATAAAATGAGATATTCTCAAAAATGGAATACGGATATACAAGTTTTACACTGTTAAATAGAGAAAAAAATGTTCTATAATAATATGTGTAGTGTAATTTGAAGAAAAGTTATTTAGCGTCGTACCTTTTGCAAAACAAATGCAAAAAAAATCCCCCTGTATATTAAACTTTTTGTTTGTCGAAATATGAGGCAAAATAAATAAAATTAAAAAAACACATATAGTCTCCAATTTTATGAATATAGATGCAAGCACGAAGTTCTCTAAATTCTGTAGTAACTTTAAACATAAATGCTAAATTTCTGAGAGATCTTTGTCAGTGACGGATAGTACATAAGAGCTGCAGAGCTGCAGCACCCTCAAAATTAAATGAATTTAAATATTACAGACATCTGTAATATTCTTCAATCTCTATTTCTAAATTTATTTAATTTTTGGATAAATCCCCTCACTACTGTTGTGCATCATGCGTACAACAAGTAGTTCGTCTACAAGTTATGATGTACAACATGCTGTAGACATTGGCAGTTCTGATTGTTATGTTAACGCGACGATTGGCATTGAGTGGTGGTAACCTTTGCTTATATATTCTCGGAGCTGCAGACGTTCACAGTTAAAACTTGCGAAGTGGACGTTTGATTACAGATACTTCTGCATTTTTAAAGAATGAATAAGAATGCAGGATATCGCATGTTCTGTTTAGCACATAAAACTATAATATTTTTCTACATACTTGACTAATTCATATTAAATTATAAAATGTAATATACTGCGCGACATTATAAAAACAACACCCTGTATTTATGAATATATCGCAGTAATTTTCTGGATACATGTTTGTTTAGGTTAAGACAAGAAACGATCAGTTTTTCAACCATATCGATACACTGGTTTTTGTCAAACAAGTTTTTGTTTTTAAAACATAATAGGCGACAATGGACTTTTGTAGCTACAATGAGTGGGTGAATAGTGGGTCTGCGAAAGGCCAGTTTATCCTTCAGAGAAATTGCCACTAGGATGAATAGGAGTCTCAATACTGTGGTGGGTTGTTGTTGGGCATGGTTCCAGGAAGGCCGAATACGAACAGCAGGAGGTACAGGACGTCGCCAAAAAACAACAGATCGTGAAGGTCGCCGAATTAGTATTTTGGCTCTAAGAGACCGCTCACTTCCACAAGGGTGATAGCGGACAAAACATGGAACGCCAATTGAGATGCGACGTTTATCGCCACATAAGAAGTTTTGGACTGTTTTCATACCGTCCTAATCTTGTGTTACCCCTCAGCCCTGAGCATCGACATAACTGACTGAAATGGTGCCGAGAACGACTACAGTGTAACCAGGGATGGAACACCGTATAATACCGATGTAATACGTCTTTAGCGCCGAATCCAGATTCTGTTTGGGTATGCTTGATGGCCGGGCAAGGGTGAGAAAAGGACGTCGTGAAAGACGTGATCCTCAATTTTAGGTGGAAAGGCCAGTGCATCGCATCGTCGGAGTTATGATGAGGGGGGGCTATTGCTTATGGCAGTAGGTCATCTTTGGTCTTCATCAGAGGCAACATGATCACCTAGCGTTACATGCAGGAAGTAGTGGAAACACATATTCTACACTACTTCAGTAATCCAATCTAATGTTTCAACAAGACAATGTGCGACCACATGTAGCCAAAGTTGCGTTGGACTACTTTGAGCAAAATGAAATCAATTTTTTGTCTTGGTCAACAAGATCTCTCGATCTTTCATCCATTGTATATGTCTGGGACATAAGTTTACCCCACCCCCCACAGAGTCCAGTGCACTATGTCATGAGGTAGAGGTAGCCTGGGATGAGATACCTCAGGAGGAAAGCGGTCACATAATTAGGTGTATGCTCAGACGTGTTAATGAGTGCATAGTGCACCAGGGCGGCTCAACCAATTATTCATTTTTCTCGGGTTCCAACTGTCCGATTCTCTTCAAATTTTGATCGTTTAGTTACCTTACCTTAACAAACATATATACCAAAAATTATTGAAATAAACTAATTATTTCTGGGTGTTCTTTTTTTTAATGTCGCGTAGTATATTTATATATTTTATATGATTTAATTTGTAAACGTGTATGTAGTAATATAGGTTCATCTTAATAATGATTTACTTTCCTGAAAGAAAGTCTCAATTGTATTGGCTGCAGCCCCCATAGAAGTTTCCGTAAGCCACCACTGTTCTTTCTACAATATAATTAACATACTTGTTAAAGATAAGTTTCGAGTCCAGAATCACCCCCAAGATCTTTTATATCAAAAACCTGTTTCAAGAAATTCAAGAAATAGTTTCAAGTACTGAAAAGTGAAATTGCATTAAATTTATTGGCTGATAACGACCAAAAATAATGTAGTTACATTTTTTGACAATCAATATTATGTTGTTTTGATATATCCTGTATAATTCATGGTATTCCCATAGATCACAAAAATGGAAGCAATAACTTTTCTATCAAACAAAATAAACTGCCTTTTTTTGGTGGTAGAGAAGCACGTTCATAACATTGACTTCATAAGTACAATTCCTTCCTAAAAAGCATATAATAAATCAAGTAAAGTAAAGCTTCAAAATACAAAATAATGGTATTTCATTGTTCTATATCGTGATGTCATGATCTATTATCAAGTCAAAACCACAATGATGTCATATCCATTGATTATCATTTCCATTCCTCAAACATAATTTCAAACGTCAATTTCATTATGCTACCGCCATCCGCATTAATTAAAAACAAATTTATTTCAAAACTGCGTAAACCAAGTAAATTAACAAAGTCATTATCGATTTCTACCACATTTACAATTATTTATCAAGATCAGAGTTCATGGCAATGGAAAATATATACATTATTTTCATCATATACTATACACGATTCACGGTAAGTTCATCGAAAATCAAGTCATCGAAAATCAATTCATCGAAAATCAATTCATTGAATATCAATTCATCGAAAATCAATTCATCGAAAATCAAATCATCGAAAATCAATTCATCGAATGATCAATTCATCGAATGATCAATTCATCGAAAAAAAATATTTTGTAAATATTTGAGAGGAATGCCGAGGGGATCGGAAAGCCAAAAAAGCAGTGGTCAATAAAAGTTGACAGACTACACTTATTAAATAACTATCATACGTCTATTAATAATTTTTGTGCAATTGCCCATAACCTGTCTTATTAAACCTTAAAAACAAAACTTTTATTTCTTTTATTATATAAGTTTTCCTATTATATTTCTTTATTTATATTCAAACACTATGTCACTTTATTTACCTTTTTTAAAACTATATAAAAAAAATTACGCAATTATTTCTTAGTCTCTCTACTTTTATTGACCACTGCTCTTTTGACTTTCCGATCCCCTCGGCATTCCTCTCAAATATTTACAAAATATTTTTTTCGATGAATTGATCATTCGATGAATTGATTTTCGATTAATTGATTTTCGATGAATTGATTTTCGATGAATTGATTTTCGATGAATTGATTTTCGATTAATTAATTTTCGATGAATTGATTTTCGATGAATTGATATTCGATGAATTGATTTTCGATGAACTCGTCGGTTACTATACACGCCTTCAAAAACACTCGTTCCCGCCCATCTGGAGAATTTAAACCGCGACTCATTTGTGGACCATATACTGTTCTAATCTGCATCCAGTCAGTTCAGGGGCTCACGAGCTGACCGCCATTTTTCATCTCGAGCAAAGCCGAGCAAGTTACAGGTCTTCTGGATACAAGACCTCAAACTTCTTTAATAAGTTCGTGGTGAAATTGCTAAATTTCAATCTTCTGGAAGACAACGTGCGAGAAACATTGAGTTTCAAACATGATCGCACAGGACAATTAGGGTAAAAAATCAAGCTTTTTTTGTATAAGGACCAGTTCGCTGATGACGCTTTATAGCGTAATTAATAGTATTTTTAGCTAGCAAATAAAACGCCAGCAATATTCTAATACTGCGGCCATCTTCTTATAATGACGCAGCTCGTACGTCTTCGGGTCACATTTTAATTAATTTAACAAAAAAACACTTACAGAAATACCTAAGATGGTAACTTATGCCTAAATTTTATTCTAACAAAGTTTTTTGCGGTAGCAGAATGGCAAAATTTTTAAGCCCTTGAAAACTGGAGTAAATCGGTACCACAAGGTCGGCCACATTGCTCCAAGAATCCGCCTTGGTTATTTGTGTTAAAATAAGTTTACTTAATATACGATATTATAAAGTCTTCGTTCAAGCGGGCATTATTTAGTTAGTTAGCAACAAAAAATTTTTGTTTATGCAAACTTTTTAAACATTTAAACATTTTATTACCTCTGAATACTTATAGTTTCCTATTAAAACGGTTAAATATTTTTTTATCAGCCGTTAAAGTACAATAGTAAGACTGTTTCTTTTTGTCGTCGAATGTAGTTTCTTTTTTTTAACATTTCACTCAGATTTTTGCAATTTTACATCAATATATGCAGAATATGATAATTATCATTTTTGGAGGGCTGGACATTATATACGGGAAACGGGAATGCTGTTTTTGGGAAGTTTCAGTACGAAATACGGCCTATGTTTTCAAGTATACTTACCGTACTTTCAAATACAAAGACAGAAAATTCCCATCTATTTGCAGTATGTTGTTGTTCGAATTCACAACGTGTTACCTAGTAAACGATTTTTCTGCTTGACAAAGCTACATCGTCAATCTACTTTTGATGCAAGTTACAACTCACAAGTTTAAATATGTGTACACAATTCTACGATTATCCGTAAAAGCTAGTTTTATCACGAAAAAAAAAAAAGAAATATCTAACCATGATCGGTTTCACCAATGGTAGGTCTATCATCTACATTTTTGGTCGGCTACAATTGCTAAATGTGGTCATTAAGTAGTAATTTTGAACCGCTAACTAGCTACTTTGTAGTGTACAACTGTTGAAAGTGTTTAGTTTCAACTACAACCTCTTTTTATTATCGACTATAATAGCATAAAGTGATTGAAGAGTGGTCATTATGAACTACTCAAACCAACCAGTTTTTTGACTAACGAATGTGTTTTGTCATCTACGCCTGTTAAAAGTAACAACATTTTAAAATAGTATAAATAAATTGTAATTTAGTCCGAGGACAATTTAATGTATAAAGCCGCACATTTCGATTAATAAACTGATTTTAAAGTAACAATATATAATTTATTTTTAATTGAAAAAACTGAACGATCTTATTGATTTCGTCATGTTTTCTGATAACGTCATCGAAGTATCACTGCAAAGCAGAAAACGCGGATCCACCATGATGAACAACAACATAATATCATTTATTGAAGATATTTTAGAACTGAAACAAATGCTTGGAGTAACTTTACAATATTCCATTTCTAAAAGTTTTATCTACGTTATTGAAACAATTGATACTGTTGAATATAATAGTGCCGAAAGGGAATTGTGAGCGCTTGCATATCAAAAGCACCAGACACATAGAAATAAAATATAATAGAAATACACTATAGCTAAGCCAGTAGGAATTGAGCGCTGGAAATCACAAGCACACTAGAATAGATGTAAGCACATAGCATAGAAATTTAGAGTTAACTGTACAGTATTTTTTAGAGGTACAGCGAAAAATTGCAGTCTCTGAAATAAGGGAAAAGACACAGGCTAACACTTTACGTAACAGTATATACAAATTTGACAAATGACACATACATTTAGTCAATTTGATAAAATAAATGTGTATTAAACTAAATTTACGTCGAATTTAAATTTTTTTTATGAAGTTTGTTGTTTTACAAATTTTCGTAGGTATTTTGTAAGTAAAAGGTGACAACAGTAGTCCCAAATACTAGATGACTGGGACAAATCAAAATACAATTAAATTTAAAATTTTTTGTTCGATAATTTACGAAGACCTTTCATTTGATGTCCCACATTAAATTAAAAACAAAAATAACTTTTTGAACAATACCAAACTTTCGATCGATAAAAATTTCGAGCGTATAATTCTAATACAGATTAATCTTCATTTCTCCATTTTTTTTAAAGAATTTTAAATCGTCCGCTCTGGAAAATAAGGTGGATGAAAAAAGTTTTTGGTAAATTTTTTATAAGAATCACTTTAAAATAAAAAAAAAATAATAATTTTGTTCGATAAATTAGAAGAAGTTTCAATTTATATTCTACAATAAATTTAAATAATAATAATAATAATACATTTTTTGAACCATTCAAAACATTCGATAATTTAAAGAAATATATCTAATCAAAAATTTCAAATATACCAATCCAGTTTACTTTTCAATTCATTTCTTTGAATTTTTTTATAATTTTAAACCAACCCCTATACGAAATAGAGCGAGATGCAAAAGTTTTGTCACCTTTTTGGCACAAATCGAGTCGAAAATATATATTTTTACACACATATTTTGCGTTATTCCACAAAAATAGTTAATACGTTTTCGTTTATCAAAAATCATTTCATTCCCCATGTCTCATTCAAAAATTAAAAAAAAACTATATATTTTTGATAAATACATATTTTTTTATACTTTTCTTGCCATGTTTTTTGTGTCAGGATTTTTTCTGTATTTGAGAAAATCGTTATTGTCAAATTTCAATTTTGTAGGTCCGATCGTTTGATTACTTAAATTTTGTGCCGTACAGACAGAAAGATATACCGTACAGACGTCGGTTATACCCACGACACCCTAAATATATCATAATCAATAATAATTCGAATTATCTTTATCTGCGTCTTTAAGTTGCATCTTATCACTGAACATCATTGTAGCTTTAAAAATGATTTGCGTCAAATCTGCAGTCAGCATGACGTATATAAATATTTGTGAAACTTTATCAAGTCATTTAAGAACCTTTTACGAGAACTCTTAAGTACAGGGATAATATCACTGATTACAAATTTCTCATACAAAACTAACAATCTGAAATAAAATTATTGATAATCTCTATATAAAATTTTGCAGCTAATAGAATATTTTTAATTTTAAAGGCATCAGAAAACATATTTTTGGGTTTCAATAACTTTTATCTAGTTTGTTTGTTTGGTTTAATTTTTTTGTTCCCAGTGGTTACACCAAGAAACCACTTTTCAAAAAATATATTACATGATATCCAATTTTATGATATTTTAACTTTATAAAATAACTGATACATTGTTTTTGTTGAAAAAAATTATTTTTCGTATTGAAGGGTAAGTGGCACTAAATTTTGAAATTTAATAACTTTTATCTATTTAATTTGACAATTTTGTTTAAGAAAAGCTCCATGAAATCGTTAATAAATGACCTCGTGACTACTTAATAAAATAAAAATCCCTTTTAGTTCCAGTTGAACATTTAGAATCATATTTAGATAGTTTTGCCTAGAAATCAATAAAAATGAAAAAAATCGATATTCCACGACAATGCTAATTGGCAAACGTGGTCTTTACGAAAATAAAATCATTTTGAATCAGATCACCTATTTCTGAAGCGCGGCAGATTTAATATGGCACCAAGATGGACCATCAAGTACAATAGCTATAAGTAATTCCCACAATAGAATTAATAGTTACAAACATATTTGTAGGATAAAGTTTTAGCTACAATTTGCTGCATCGTACGCAAACAGGCATCGTTGGTTCACAAGATTAACTTATTAATAACAAATTTTTTACAATTAAAAATATCCTATTAGATATATAACAATTCGTTGCAAAATTTGATGTATAGATTGTTACTAATTTTATTTTTGACAAGCAGAATACCTATTCTCGCGCGAGATAAGTTACATTAAGTTGCTATAAAGTAAATATATTTATTTAATATATATTTAAATATATTTTTAATATATATTTTTCAAAATAAAACCAAGTGAATATATATATATAAAAAATGTACAAAAAAAAATCAGAGGTCAGTAACATTAAATAAAAATTGATGTGAAGTGTGAATTTTCACACATTGCAGGGTTTTGCAGGTATATAATAAGTGAAGGCGGCATGCTGAGTGTGTACGACAAATTTTGCTTTGTAGTAACCACGGCAAAATGAACGATCTTTTTAAAATAATTTATCGTCTGTTAATCTCAGAGCTTTAAAAACAAATTTTATGTTAAAATATTTTTTTGTTAATTTTAATTCGAATACCTAATATCATTATTTAGGTTTCTAAATAAGTGCAGTTTTTTTTTTTTATATAACAAGGTTCATTAAGATTATGAAAATTGCGCCTATGGCTTTCATTGGTTGTCTTAAATCATACGCTCCGCCCCTCTGGTTCGTATAAATGACGCATAGAATGAAAATATAATTCCAATTGGTTATTAAATTTACGCTCTTGAAAATTAAATTCAAAATTTGCTAAAATATAACTAGAATTTTAACAAATTAAATTAAAAAAAATAAAAATTTAAAAAAAAAAACAAAAAAAAAATTGACTTCACAAGCCAGGAACGAACCTGCGTGGTGTATAACAAATCTGTGTAGTTGGCGCGCAACAGAGCCTCTAGACCACAGACCACCACACGCTTAACAACTCAGCGTGTTATATGAGTATAAGCTATATGCATCGTCAACCAAAAAACACAAAAAATGCGTTATTTTCCGAAAACATAATCTGATCAAAAATTCCTGTTGTACTATTCCGGTTCACACCAATGTACATTACTTAGAATTTTTTCAGATTTTTAGTTTAAACCATCTGGGCTACAGGGTGTGGGACAAAAAATTTTTTGCACAATTTTGGCAAAAATAGCGTCAAAATAATTTATTTTGCAAAAATAAAATTTTGAGTAATCCACGTACTAAGGGCTTTAATTTGATACACTACTCAGAATTTAAAAAAATTTTTTTTTTTCGATGAGCATATATTTGTTTATATTTTTAGGGGGATATGTTTTTTAAATGTTTTAGAATTTTTCCTATGTGCGGGTCAAAGAGTTGTATAAGCATGCCAAATTTGAACTCTCTAGGTTTAGCCGTTTGGCTACAATTTTTACCGAACAGACAGACAGACAGACAGACGACAAAATGACGGTATAAGGGTTTTTTGGTCATACCTACAAAACCCTAAAAATTGGAGTATATACTTTGTAGCACGTCTTAACAGAAGCTTTATATGAGTAAAACTCACACATAATCCACTGTTCCCTACTCCCACAGTCCTTCCACAATCCAAGACTTGAAATGCTAATTTCATAGAATAATGCACAAATTATAATAAATTAAAACTGTCGTAATTTAGGTTCAGGCCCACTGATTTAGTATATATTTTTGTTTTATTCAATAATGTTTAAAAAAGACTTTTATGTAATTTTCATAAACAATTACTGCGGAAAAGATTTCTAGAAACTTTTTAATATTGACAAATATATTTTTTCAAAAACCAAAATAGAGGCAGGGCCATCATGCAAGGGGATGCAAGGGGTGCACTACACCCGGGCGGCAATTTTTCTTTTTAGAAACATCCGTTTATTGTTTCCACAGAAATATCAGAGCTTGAAATGTTCGGTGGTGTTTCCAATGAATGTGCCTTGCATTATCATAATATAATTTTCCAAATGAAAGAGAAATGAAGGCGGGCCACAGAGGCACTCTAGCCCGCTGCCATGTTTTAAAATTATTCGATGGAGGCAGTATCGATAGTAATATTAATTTTACCCCTTTAAACTTGCGCCCATTTTTTAAGGGTGGCAATATGATGGCCGCACCCGAGCGGTGTGACCCGAGCTGGTTAGAGGTATTCTATAAGTGTAGCTTTTCTTCGGATTTTTTAAATCTTTGTAACTAAAAATGATTATGATAAATAATTTTAGAATTATACCTATAAAATTATATTATTTTCATTCTCAGCCCCCAAAACTACCCTTTTAAATTAAAATACTGCAGTTAAATATTGCCTATAACCTGCCGCGGATTTATCTTGAGGTGTGTCGAAAATTTCGTGAAAATCTGTTGAGCCATTTTGGCGTGATGGCCGTACAAACAGACAGACTTTCACATTTATTTATATAGTTGTTAGTTTTGTATAAAAGAGGCAGAAAGGTGAGAAATATGGTTTTTACCCTACCCTTAATTTACACAAATGTACCATTGAAGAAAAATATTCGAATAACGTTAGTCACAAGTTAATTCTGATTTGGCGACTTTTCTTGGTCTCAACAATGAACTTTGCTGCAAAGTATAAAAAACTTTGGACTAGCATGTACGTTGGATCCTCTTATATCCACCCAGTTTACTAGTTTTTTTCTAATAGAATATATATAAATTTACATTTTGCAGTTATGCAGATTTGATTAAACGCCAATGTTTTAAATCTACATAATAAATATTAAGTACAAAATAATGAACAAGGTTGCTATTCATAAACTTCGTGGAGTGTTACGTATAATGTTGCCTCTGACTTTTCAGTAGCAAAATGCGAAAGTGTAAAGTGGATAAGTCATTTTTCATAGTTTCACAGATCATTTCACAGATTGTAATTTCTAAAATATAAAAACCTGACATTTCAAATAAGCTGAAAAATATTGAAAGCTTTAAATGACAAAGGATACAGATTTATTTTCCTTATTTTTCTTTTTCCGTCATCAAAAGACGCTTATGTAAATAAAATTTAAACAGTAATTTTTATACATGTTTTTCTAAACTATCCTTCGTGCATAGTTACTAAACTTGTTTGTACAAAATTTATTAGAACTTATAACTTAACTTCTTGAAAAGCTATTAAAGTAGCTATAACCTTTATGGCATTAAGTTAAAAATAGTGTCCACGTAAATGCCATAAAAATAAAACCAATACTTTTCTATATTCAATATTTAATATCCTAGAAAGTATGGCTTTATAGAAATAGCTGCACGACTGGAATGTTCTAAGAGTAATCTAAATTCGAGGTTTTTACCAATATTTAAGAAATGATGATACTCTAGTCCAGCTTATCTATAGTTATACTTAGTACCGTCAAGAGGATGTAGCATAATCGCAGTCTGCCCCAAAACGGCGCATAACAAGGGCGGAGTTGGACATGTAAAGTTGCGTTCAGAGCTCTTTAAATTAGTTGACTGTTCACTTTGCATTGTGGATATGTTTAGATGATAGTTTTAACGTTCAATGCAGCGTTTACAACTAAGGAAATTAGTGCGTTACGAATAGTGCAACATCAGTGCGTCTTTCCAATTACGGTGGTTTCGTAAAATGTTTATTATTTATTATCGTTTTCCTAATTCTGATATCCTAGATTTTTACTGTTCGTCTTAATTCTGATATCCTAGAATTTTACTAACTAAATCTAACCTAATAACCTAAATTGATCATATTTACTGTTCGTCTTTGTGATTTTGGGCGAGATTTGTTGTAATGCGGGCGCGATGACATTTTGTTAGGTTATTTAACATATGTTGACGAATTGCTAAACTATTTAAACCCCTTAACATACAACTAGCATTCTACAATCTTAAAACGGTTAAAGAATTATATTCCCAATTAAAAGACCCGACACCTAAATTTAATACTTCTTCAGTTGTCTACCACATCCCTTGCGCAGGATGTGATTTGGGATATATTGGACAAACCAAACAATATCTACATAAAAGAATTTACCAACATAAAAATAGTTGCCAAGAAAAATATAGAAACAAAAAAGAAAATACTGCTCTTAGCACGCATTTCTTTGAAACCAATCACAAATTTAATTTTGACGAAACCAAAATCCTAGATAGAGTTAAAAATTTAAATAAAAGATTAATAAGCGAAAGCATAAACATCCAACGAGATAATAAAACGATAAACTTTAAAACCGATTGTAATACGATGAACGCCATCTATTGTAATATCTTTAATAACTTTTAACTAAATATTTGCCGTATAGATTTCACTAGTTGCAATTTTTTACCTGTAGATTATTTCGAATTCAGACTTGAATTTTCAGTATCATTCTTATCACCAAGTTCAACGACCTTATAAACCATGGACATATATACCGATATATTTTATTATTTAACGTTTTATTTTAAAATTATGTGACTTTAACTAGGTATAGTAAAATTTATTTATGATTTATTTATTTTTATTTATTTATTTATTTATTTTAAATCAATTTTACGTAACTCATATTTTATTATTTAATGTTATAATTTTAAATTATGTGACTAACTAGGTATAACAAATTTTATTTATGTACTTATTTATTTTAATTATTTATTTATTTATTTTAAATCAAAATTATGCGTAACTCATATATTTTTTATTATTTGACTTTTTTTTTTTATATTTAACTGTATTATCATCTATCTATAACTAATAATTATTCATGTAAACTTAATACCGACACCATTCAGCTGTAATTTGATAATGTATTCATATAACAATATTAATTATGTAATTTCTAACTGATTCTAAATCTTTTTAGCTCTGAGGAAGATTTGATTAAGCTCGAAACGTAAGCTTAGTTAAATAAACTTTTTTATTTATTTCTACACCTGTCCGACTCCCATAAACTTAACTATTATGTTATTTAACATTTAACATTTATTAACATTTATTATTTAATGCATTTTGTATATACCATTTTATATAAAATAAAAATTAAACTAAATTTTTTATACACAAAAAGAAAAAGCCTGTAAAACTGCTTTGTACAATCTCAAAATTATACACTGATAAATTAAGCTCAAAATTCAGCTTGTACTATATCAGTTTTATAAATATAGATATCAGTAGTATTTTTTTCTTGATGTGGGCGTTTATTTCAGCTTGGTTTAAAAATTGTAAAGACATACAATGTAAACGTTCTCTTCGATGTAGACTGAGATAGCCAATTTGTTTATATGTCTGTCTCATTAAAACAATTCACTAACTATGAGTTTGGAAAACTATCGACAATCGACAACATATAACGTGTTAAATTTAGAGCTCTGAACGATTTCTCGCGTTACCATATGACAAACTTGTAGTGACGATCAACAGTGCACAAGTCATAGCATATAGTCGACTAATTTAAGATCTCTGAACGTAGAACTCTGTCTCTATCTCTCTCTCTATCTATCTATCTATCTATTTATCATCTATCTCTATTCAGGATATTTACTTACATAGGAGGCGCAAACGGATTCTGGGGTCTTCTTCCCTAACTGATAAAGCAATTTGAAAAATTGTTTGGATAAAAAGAGATATTTGTTCTTTACGTTTTTTAAGAAAAAATGCTCTGAACAAAAAAGATTTGTTTTCTTATTATAAACAATCTTTGTTACTGTTATTGCCGACCGCCAACAAATATAAGGGAGGTATTGTGATCATACCGATTTTGACATTTCGAGATTTCGATGGATCTCCACGAATTGAGGTCCCTACATAACGTTTTGACTATTTTTAGCATGATGTCTGTCGGTCTGTCTGTCCGTCCGTCTGTCTGTCTGTCTGTTCGTCCGTCTGTCTCTCTGTCCGTCTGTCCGTTTGTCTGTGTACACGTGCAGAGCAAATTTGGCTGAAAGGATTTTTCTGAAAGTTCATATTTAAGCTTCTGCCATCAGTAGCACGAGTTGATCCACTTTTGGTAAAAATCAGTTGACTAAAAATGGGAGTTTACTCGTGTCAATTTTAAGATTTTTGTGAATAGTTCAAACAGAAAAATATTTCGAAAAAATTTATTGAACAAAAGTTGCTATAAAAGCAATAATTAATAACTTTTATTTGAGACGTTTTTTGATAAAACGAAAAATTTCGAATAATTTTTGTAATTTTTCATACTCATATGTAACGTTTCCATGGTCATGATAAATAATATCTCTGTTAGAAAATATTAGGCCCAGTTATTTCTACTCTGCTGCTAGAATGTATTTTATATATGTACTTTATGACGGCGGTCGGTCCTGTGGTGGCCACAGCTGATTTTTTTTTCTGTTTAAATCAATAATAATGCAGATGTTTTAATTTTTTTATTAAACAGTTTAACTCTGAAATACCCTCATTGAAATTTTTTTTTAAGATGACCAGTCCAACCGCCGGTCTGCGAGATTTTTTTTTTGCCTGTCCGCGAGATTTGTTGCCGTTCCGCAGAATTATTTTTATGTGCAAGTTTGTAAAACAAATATTATGTTGATTTATAAAATACTTTGAATACTGTGATCTTTTGAGAATAAGACGTAATCACTTCAGTGACATAATTTATTTTTATTCAGGGCCAAAATATCCACCTCGCAATAAATTTATTCACAAAAAAAAAATCATTTTACTATGCAACTATTCGCCTAATAAGATATAACCCATTTAATTTTGAGATGAAAATAATAATTTGTTTCTTTTTTCACTAATTATATTTGAATTTTAACTTGTTGTTTTTTGTGTGTTTGTTATCAGTGCAATAAAAAATATAAAACTTTTGCGATATACATTACTTTCTAAGCCGGTCCGCCATGAAAAAAAGGTTGGGAAACGCTGATATAAACTATATTCGAATCCTGGTTTTACTCTTCCATCATACCAAATTACGTGAAAATATGTCCAGCCGTTTTGCGTGAATCTCGGACAAACAGCCAGATTGACAAACAGAAATTGATTTTTTGCGGATATAGTCTTATCATCTGAAACGTTTAGAAACCAAATATGAGGCCTCCTGAAACAAATGTAGCCTCCAATTTTATTAATAAAATTTAGAAGCTCGATTTTATACTTAATAATTAAACGATATTTTCGATATCTTTATTATCGAATAGGAAGTAATCTAGCTTCTAAACTTCGACAAGCTGGCAAATGTCATCATTTCTAATAATTGGTTCCATTCTTCAAATTTTTATTGTCAAAGTCTTCCATTTTATTTTAAACCAATTTCAATAATATATAACAACATTATGAAAGTTTTTAATAGCAAATAGTATAGCTATTAATCAGAGTATTATTTCTAAATATCTGACTATTAATAAATTTTTCACTTACTACAATGATATTGTTAATATCGTTATTTAAAAATCTAATTTAATCAAATAATATTAAATTTTGTGCGGTTTATTTAAATTCTCCACAAAAACTTTACCTCTAAAATGTAATGAGTAAGAGGACAATACCCGTTTTGAACTCGCAATAAATTCACTCAAAGTGAAATTAAATTCATTAGGTACGGTTAAAGAATGCCTCCAGAACTGTTACACTGAATAAAACTATTTTATTTCGTTAAAATAACATTCCTCGGCGAGAAATTACAAACCGTTCTTAGACGTTAACTGTTCTTTTATTGTCAATGCTAAGTTAGCAATGAATTAAATTGACGTAATGTCTTGTCATGCGTCAAACTTTGTTTAAAATAGTCTCTGATTTATTGAAGAATAAAATTAATTAAAATGTAATTGGTGATTAATTTAATTTAATTTTGATTTGAGTGTATAGGAAATTTCAATCGAAGAAAGTATGCTTTTATAAATCATGTCTTTAGCTTTTTAATGATATTTTTCATTTATAAAAATAAAAATATAAACTTGTGTAATTATATGTCTCGGGCTAATTATTAGTCAATATGGATGGGTGCTCAATATGGTCCAACAAATAATGCTCTAGGGCCATAGCCAGTTATGTGCCAATATAGTCCAGCTTTAAAATTGGGACTTATTTTTTTTTAATTACATATTTATTATCTGTAATTTTATATAATTTTTATGTTTAAATATGTTTTCAACACCTGAGAGTATAAAACAGACAAGATAAATTATCTGTTGTAGCTTAAATATATAAGAAACCCACGTAGTCGGTTGGATTTTCGATCGATACTGTTATCTCTACATAAATAGATACTAATTTTTAAATACTCGCAGATCAGTTGACCCATGAATTTGAAATCAAATTGGATAAAAAATTATACACAGTAATAGTTCTAACAGTGCGAGTACTTCGGTCTACAGATATACTTTGATTTTATTGAATTGGTCCTTTAAGGTCAACAAAGACTCATTTGAAGTAAGAAGACAAATTGTCTTTTACTTCAAATAAGTCTTTACTGACAACATACAACATAGGCGGCGCAACAAGTTTTTAATGTGGGATAATTTTGTATTGTAAAACACGTTGCATGGATTCACATTATGAATTTTTATGGTTTTTGTATGCAATTGGTTTAGTAATAATTAATAAATAATTGACAACGAGAAGCTTTAAAAAACTAGTATAAACATATCGTTTTCAATTGCAATCAATGACAATTAACATATTTATTAAAACTAGCTAACCAACGAAAAAAAAATTAATATAAACGTACGCCAATGTTAAAATATTTCAAAATCATTGATAATTCACTTAAGAAAGTAAGGTTAATGTTCCGTAGGATCCCACCAGCACCAACTGATTATTGAAAAAGCGCAAACTAGTTTAAATGAGATGTGGCCTTGGCTCCCGTTTCTGTCAAAACATAACATTAATTCAATCTTATATTTTCCAAAATATTTATTCTAAATTGAAATAAACATTTATTTGATGTGTTTGTTAACATTTAGCTCGTTTTAACGTATTTAAAAAAAAAAAAAACATTAATAATGAAATTTCAGTATTTATACGGTTGAATTTACATTTAAATTATTAAAAAGCTCAAATTTCACACACATACCTATAAGAGCTCATAGTGAATGTACGTTATAAACGCATGCACAATTTTAACTGTGCAAATGTGGGAGGAATAAAGTAATGTGCACCTACATATAAACTAGATAATTAAGTTAGGTTTAGTTTAATTTAGGACAGAAAAAGCCGAAACTTGATAGACGTATATAAACAGGTAACCATAAGGAATTTGTACCTGTTTTCAATGAGATTTATGGCTGGTTTATACAACTTAGCCATGATTTTGCTTAGCCGTAACTGAGAAGTACCTTATCCATAAGTTTTAACGATCCCCAGAACTAAAGTATTTGGTTTATACAACCTTTTCTTTAACTTTTCCTTAATCTCGATGGTCAGCCGCAGCCAATGAAATACGCTGTTTAGAGTTTGCGCAGTTCCGAGTAAACATCGTAAACATAACCTTTATTGTAAACGTCAATTGCGAATTTTGGAAGCTATTTTATTAAAATGAATAATGAGCAAATTATTGTAATATTCCTTTATACTGCCTTGGCAGCATCT
Organism: Liopterus haemorrhoidalis; assembly: GCA_963971575.1. NCBI lineage: Eukaryota > Metazoa > Arthropoda > Insecta > Coleoptera > Dytiscidae > Liopterus > Liopterus haemorrhoidalis. The sequence continues at coordinate 191,583,560 of OZ020611.1, forward strand.
GTCGCGGTCGTGTCATCTTTATTATTTCACAAAAATAAAGTTCGTTGCCTATTTCATAACAGTCATATTTTCGCGCATGCGCTGCTCAGTGATTTAGCCGTAATTTAACTACGAAAGTTGAAATGTTGGGAACTTTCAAGGTTACGGAATTCTTATTGCTAAGGTCTGCTTATGGATAAATTACGGCTAAGGTTGTATAAACGTACATAGGCGATTTGTATAGTTTATCTTTTACGGGTTAGGGATAAGGTAAGGAAAAGTTACTGTTAAGGTTGTATAAACGAGCCATTATACTATACATATTTTGAAAAACATTAACTTCTTAAAGAGTCCCTAAAATTACAGTTATATTCCGACGTATCAATGTCATATTAAAATGCGTGATTGTCCGTCAACTACAGATGCATGAATGATTGCTATTGGTTCCCTTCTCTTACGGCCACGTCTCCTCGTTTCAAACGTTACAATATACTCTATTCTAAACATAAAACCAAGTTCTAATTTAAGCTGGTAGGAGCGTACGGAAGATTTACCGAAAGTAAAATACAACTAAACTAAAACGTCGTAGATAATTTTCGATCGCTATGTTAATTTAATGTCATTAACTATGTTGTGACAAGTGAGACAAAATATACGTTGCATGCTTTTTATTTATTCGTACAGTCAGCTGTCATGGTCTAAGTGAAAAAATCTAACTTTATCACGTATGTTTTTTATTTTCTTTTTAACATTTTTATTCCTTATTTCCATAGTTATTAATACCTAGGAACTAAAATGCACTCAAAAATACATAATTTACATTTTTCTATTTTTTCATATTTTACCAAATCGTCACTAGATTAATAGCTATCGTAAAAAATACTAAGCGACCGCTCACCAAGCTACCTCAATTAATCTGAAACGCACATACTATTAGTAAAATACTTACTGCTAAAATGTCCGATTTCTGGTTGACATTTGTAATAGAAAGTGTAACGATATCATAGGTATCGATGGCGACTCCATAAACTTCCTATTTTCTTGACTAGAGACTAAAACTAAACGTTATGTAAACGTTGAACTTGGCATTGTAGGGCTAAATATCGTACTATTTGTAGTATAAAAATAATGGTTTTTTTTTTAGACCGTTGCGACAACCGATTGATTATAGTACTGTATTAATGTTCTTCATGAGTTATGCACTGGCTGCACTGTCATATTTTTAGTACACACAGTGCCCGTATAACGAACAATACCGTTCGTTTGTCTTTAAATAGAATTTGTACGGTAAAGTCGGAACATTTAAGTGCGGTTCATATTTAAAGCAAGGATAATGAGCATATTAAGTTAATTTTGAATCCCTAACCTAATTATCAGTAGCTTTTCAATTTCAATAATTAAACCTCTGCGTTAGTTAGTGACGATTGTAAATTATTTGGCGATGAGGGTTACGTATTAACAGATTCATTGCCGCTGTTGTCGATCGGGAACATTCGATTTTAGTTGGCGATACTGCTGTTCCTGATCGAGAACATTCGATTTTAGTCAGCGATACAGCTGTTCCTTATCGAGAATATTCGGTTTTAGTCGGTGATGTCGCTGTTCTCGATCAAGGACATTCAGCTTTATTCGGTCATATTCGCTGACATTGCGACTGAGCAGTGTTGTAGAGAAGAGCATTGTGCAATATTTTAAACCATATTATTGGCTATGTCTGTCTTAAACATGCAAGTTATTAAAAGCATTTTTTCTGTTATCCATACGGAAATCATATTCACGGTACACTGGCAGAGAACCTGTTAAGAACGGTAATTGCAGTTTGACAGGCAAGGGTGCAATTGGCGGCCTAAAGCGAAGTTGAGCAATCATCACAATCATCCAGACGCTGTCGATTCACTTCGCCCGTGATCCGTATAACATATTTTCGCATGAATGAAATATAATAAAGTGGCAACCAATAAATACAATGTAAATATTCACTTACTGACCAACAAACAAGGAATGTAAAGTGTCACTTACAGATCATGTAGACGGAAAATATCTTTTACCTTCTCTTTACAAAATTTTCCCGATCATTGACCGATTGTAACGTAACGCTTTTCTAATGTTCTTTGCCGTTTCACCTTTTCCAAGATTTGTATATACAGCCACAATTTCTACTGTACAGACAGACAAACGAGTGGAAGTGTATGGATTTATTGTTTATACAAAACAAAAACCCACGAAATCCTTAAATTAGGGAAACTTTAGATTCTGTATAACTTGTTCAGTGTACGGAAATATAAAATTTACACAATATTTTACGCACGACTGGACCGAAACTCATTACATCTTCAAAAATTCAACCTTACGCCCGGCGGATTATAAAGAATACAAAACGCCAGTCGGGTTGTAAAGAAGAAAAAACGCCCGTTCATGATTACTAACGAAGAAAGTTCAGATATATGTTTTGTAACCTTTATTGTAAATATCAAAAAATACAATTGGATACCGAAAAATAGAATAATAATTTCTTCGTCACTATCCATTACAAAGTTAATTAGAGTAATTGACAAATTTATAGGTTATATATCAAATTTGACAAGTTCATAGGTTACTTGTCAAAATTATTGATTACATAACAGATAACCACATAAAAAATTTATGGCAACAGAAACTACGTTATAAACTATTAAAAATAAATACAAAATTAATTGCCTGTTGTGCGTAAAATATTGTAAATACCTCAAGCCAAAAGAAAATGTACATCCTTAGACGCATAAAAGTCATCCACAAAGCGTCGGGCCTTTGCCTTGTCTGCGGGCTCTACTTTCTCTTTATAGCCCTCTATACGTACATAACTATTACAATTTTTGGCATCTTGGCACGGTTTTAAATTTTTGGTATAATCAAAAGTCAAATTCGAGCTGACTAATCATAATTAAATCATACTGTAGGCATTAACTTAAAAATGATTTTAAAATATCAAACCAAGCATAGTATATGGAGTGTTCATTTTAAATTGCTCGATAACTATAAGAGCTACGAGGTTGCTTAAATTAGTTGCGGAAATTATCAATGAGTGAAGCAATTTTTTATTTCGACTAGTGGTTCTCAAAGTACGTTGTGCAACTTTCTTATTTTAAATAAGAACACACATTTTCTTTTTACTTATTCGATGGAGTATTCTATTCTTATTTCAACGATATAGATCACATAGCCCTAAATCACAAAATAATCGATAAAACGCAAATTAAATTTATTTGAATTTTATTGAAATGAATTATTATGAGCTTACAAATATTGTTCCAAATAAATTATTTCTAACTTTTTTTAATATTCTCCTTGTGATATTAGCAATTATGTCTTGGATACTATTTTTTAAATGTTGTACATTTGGATGCACAATGTTGTACATTTGGATGCACAATGTTGTACATCTGGATGCACAGTGTTGTACATGTGGATACACAATGTTGTACACTTTGTGTTTGACAAAACCCCATAAGAAAAAATCCAAAGGACTTAAATCCATTGGTACCAATTCATTAGTCTGGAAATTTTTCGTTAAGGTACTCTGCTACTTGACGAAAAGTGTGAGATGGAGCTCCAACCAGGCCGCAGTATTAGCGCGGAGTTTTAATTTCAGTCTTCGAAAATACCACGGACTAGGAACTTCTCTAGCAGGGTACCGGTCTCTGTACATATTTACCACGAGAACTTTTGTGATACAAAATGTATATTTCAAATATATTTTTTTCCCGTATGAGTAAAATTATTCATTTTCTTTTACGTACTAACACAAACAAACAGTATTGATAAATTACAACAAATAATGAAACAAAACAAGAATGTTCAACTGTTATCATTCAATAAAATTCAAATAAATTTAATTTGCGTTTTTCTCTATTATTTTGTGATGCAAGGCTATGACTTGTCTATATCTTTGAAATCAGAAATATTGTCTCTATCGAATGAGTAAAAATAAAATGTGTGTTTCAATTTAAAATAAGAAAGTTGCACAGTACTTTGAGAACCAATGGTCGATATAAAAAATTGCTTCACTCATTGATATTTTCCTGTAAAATAGTATTTATTGTCTAATTTAAGCAATCTCGTAGCTCTTATATTTCTGGAGATAGCAATGGTGAGCAATTTAAAATGAACGTTGATAAATATGAAACAAAGCATCGAACCTAATCAGAACCGACACTGAACATCTCTTAAATTTCTAGACCAAACCTAGTGGAATGTTTATTTTTGAACTTGAACCAGAACCAAACCGATTGGCTTACTGGGTTAATAAAGGTTTAGTAATAATTCTGGACTCTAAAATCACATTTATTAGTATATGAAATTTTGAATGCACTCTGAACTGAAAAAGAGGTTGTAGCGACGCACACTTACTGCATAAATAATTAAAAACAATATTATTATTAGGCCATGTAACAAATGCTGGTTGCTATAAATAAAACAGCAGAGTATCATTGTTTTATTACCTTCGAACAGACGTGTTTAATGTATCAGAGAGACATTTTAATAAAGGATATTATAATCAAAGATATATTTATTAATTTCAACCTTCAAAAGTGAATCTTTGTTATCTCGGTAAAAGGTTCTAAGGAGAAAAACGTGGTAAAGTTTCATAAAATTATTTATTCGTCACGTTGACTTCAGTTTCGGCGTTAACCAGTTTCAAAGCTGCAATAATCGTGCCTTTCGTCATGGATGTCAAACCGTGCCATCGATTTTTTTAAATGAAATATATATAGAAAAGATCACTTTCTACTCAGGTTTTCCAGGTTTATAACGTATGATTTAAAAAAAAATCGTCAGAATAGGCTGCGAAAAAATCCCATATGTCTTTGATTAAATTTGGAAGATTAAAACTACTCACGATACTACTGATCTATTGAGAAAATTTAAATTTTGCTTTAAACAGTCAGTTTTGCTTAAAAATAAATTTTGCATAATTATTATTTTTTTTTATAAAATAGAAAGAAAAAATGGACATAAACTCTTAAATAAATAGTCTCAAATAAATAAAATAGTAAAGTTATAAACTAAATATCATGAGATTTATAACCTGATTCTCTGATAATTCATCTAAATGATTAAATCCAAATTCTTGAACTTGACAAAAAAAAAAAAATGACAGTAATAAACAGTTTTTGTTGCTTGATTATCTCCAACATGTCCTATATTGCTGTCTTTTTCTTCCACGGCATACTCTGACACCTTTTTTTTAATCACACGTTATTAGGATCTCCTGCTACACTAGTTTCCGTACAAAGATTCTTTTCCAGATAATAATTTATTATGACATCATTGCTAGCTAGTTTCAAATCCATCACGTAATTTTATACGTTTTATTTTTGTACAAAATATATTTTTCTGTGATTTTTATTTTTGAAAATATACATTTATTACAAATAATCAACAAAGTTATTAATCCAAGCGGGAACTAACCAATTCAATAACTGGTTACTGGAATGATCTGAATTATAAAACATTTAGAGTGGACCGAACCGAATCGAAACAAAAAAATAGATGAACTGTAAACCCGAACCAAACCGGGGTTTTCACAGGGTTTGAAGCTTTGATACTAATATGTATAAAATATCTATATTAAATGTTTAAATTATTTATAAAAATTATACTTATATTTACGTAAAATTACAAATTGGGTTCCGTATTTGTTTTAAAGATACAAGGTATTATAAACAATAAAAGGATTAAGTGGACTAATTAAAATTTCTAAAAGAAGTGTAGTATTTTTTACTTTTATAATTCAAGTTGTGAAACATTCTTTTAAGAGTAGTTAACAGCACTTCTGATTTTGAAAAAGTTCTGTTCGCCCGTAAATGCAATTTAAAAGTAGTTAAAAAGATTTGCGTGTACCAAGAACTATTCTGAATGGTTCAGAATTGTTGTAATGAGCCCATTGAAAAAAATGTAAGATAAAGAAGAGTTTACAATGTTTGTTTTAACATTTAAACAACCATCCATATTGACTAATATACGAGATGAATATATGTTGAAAAGTAAAAACTGATATCCAAAAAGTTATTTCTGTCGGCAATGATATTCAAGCACTCATTTCCCACGACAATATGTACCTGTTTTATCATCTTAGAGAAGGCGTCAGTGGGTCACGGACAAACAAACAAATATTATATCAATATTACCCACAGCACTGCAGCTTAAAAAAGACCCAACCGTAGACCTACTGGCAACTCAATTCAACAACAGAACATAATAACTCTGTCCTAATTTCTAAAGCTACTAAACTACATTATCCTATTCTATTCCTAGCTTGTAACTCATGTTCTGCAGTTGTGCTAATATTTACAAGCATTATTTTGTCAGTAAGTCTATTGTTGAATCTGGTTTTGCATCGAGGAAAGCTAAAATACAAAACACATACCTTGAGCGCTTCTTCATGGCTGATACCAGTGAAAGGTGTTCCGTTGACTTCCAAAATTGAATCACCCGGCCTTAAGCCAGCTCGTTCCGCAACAGAACCCTCTTCCACCCGAGAAATATATACACCTACACCTGCAACAAAATAATCACATCAAAAAAGACCTAGCACGATAAACTATTATTCTACTTCTACTTGGTTGCTTTTAACAGAAAGTCATAGTCATCATCTGCTGTCAAGTCATTTGACTATATAAAAATTCGTGCAATTTGAGCAATTTGTTTTGAGAGTGGGGCCCAGTTTTGAAAAAAAAATGGAGTTAATGATAATAGTAGATATAACTTAGTATGATTTTTTTATCAGTAAACAATTTATAGTCAAAATAATCCAAAATCCCTAAAACTTGTGAAATTCCATGGTTTTGTAGGTATTTAATGAGTGTAAGAAGCCAACATAATACTGAATGTCTAGGAATATTTGTTCTATAATCGCATCAAAATAAACAGATTTTTGATAACCATTTTTATATTTGAGTACTAAGAGCTTCCATTTAATTTTCTTAAACAAGATTTAAAAAATGTGCTTAATTTCCAGCATTTCTTTCTGCATTTACTTCGTATTCAAGTCTTCATTAGGTTAATAAGAAATATATTGAAAAAAGGCTTCTTTTTTTTAATTTCAGAAACGTATTTCAAACTTTTAACAATGTGTTATTTGATTTATAAGTATTCAAAACTTGGTCCTCAGCTGTCAAATATTTTTTATTATATTTTTTATTTCAATAAAAGACACACACTATCTTAGCCATAAATACAAAAAATCCATTAAATAATTAGTCAAAATTTAGCCATAAATTAAAAAAATTATTAATTTTGCCGAAAACACAAAAACTGCAATATTTTTTCAACACAATCAGATCATTACTTCCTCTCGTACGTTTCTGGTTCAGATCAACATATATTACCTATATTTTTTTCAGATATTTAGTTTAACCTTTTTGTGTAAAAGGGGGCGGGACCAGAACTTTTATAGTACATTTTTTATTAAAATCGTGTTAAAAAAAAGAATTTCAAAAAACTACTTATCATTCCTAAATCTACGAGAAGATATTTCTTTCGATACCACACAATAATTTTTAAAAATATATTTTTTTATCGCCGACATAAAAAATCGATATTTGTCAATAAACTAATCTCATCAAAAATTCATTATCGAGATTTTTTTCAGATTTTTAGATCAACCCCTCTTAGAGATAGGGAGGGAGACAAAAGGTTTTTGACATATTTTTGGCAAAAATCCGATAGAAAAATGATTTTTCAAAAATATTATTTTGGTTCTTCGCTCAGGCATTAACTGGTTTCATTTGGTAGGCAACTCAAAATTTAAAAAAATATATTTATTTTTTTATTAAATACATAATTGTTTATATTTATCTCGCGATGTGTTTTTTGAACTCTCAGTATTCTTCCTATATGTGGGTCAAAGATTTGTATAAGCACACCAAATTTCAATTTTCTATCTTAAGCCGTTTGGCTAAAATTTCTACCGTACCCTAAAAATGTACTTTCAAAATAAATGACTAACATATACATTCTTTTTTTTTGTTGTTAATGTGTATTTATTAATCGATTTTCATATTGTAGCATGTAAAGTAATCCCCATCAAATATAATACATTTATGCCAACGCTTTATCCAATCTTTGAAACAGTTCTGGAAGACAATTTCTGGTGTGGAGTAATTTTTATTTTCTGTCTATAGTGGTCGCAAGTTGCTACTCGTAACACGTTTTCTTTTCATGCCTTTTTATATTCGTGGGAAGAGAAAAAAGTCGCACGAGACCAAAGCCTCATTCCCAATGTAGCGTCGTAATACGCGGTGTTGGGAGTTTAATGCGGTGTTGTGTAGCACAAAATGTTTGGCAGTGTTCTCATGGTTACGTCGTGTGGTGTCGGATTCGCAGAAAATAGAGTTTTTGCAAACGGTATAAATATCTAACTAACTATTATTGATAGAAGTATAGAAGTAAATAAAGAATTATATGTGACTTTCTTAGACTTCAGCAAAGCATTTGACATTGTAAACCATACCAAGATGATGAAAATACTTAAACATTTAAATGTTGATAACAATGATATTCGAATAATCAACAACTTGTATGAAACGCAGTCAGCAGCAATCCGAATTCAACACAGCCTAACAGAATACAGAAAAATAAAAAAGGGAGTAGGACAAGGTTGTGTATTGTGACCGGTATTATTTAACTTTTATAGCGAACATCTATTTAAATCTATACTGAATATCGGAGGAGTAAAATTTGGAGGAAAAAGATATAATAACATCAGGTATGCAGATGACACGTTACTCCTGGCGGAAAGTGAAATAGATTTAGTACAACTGATGGAAATTGTACAGAGAAAGAGTGAAGAGTGGGGTCTCCAACTGAATACCGAGAAAACAGTGTACATGGTAATATCAAAAAAAGAGATCAATACCTACCAAAACTTAAAAATAAATAACACAGAAATAAAACATGTGAAACAATATAAATATTTGGGAAGTATTATATCAGAAAATGGCAAATCAGATGCAGACATTAATACCAGAATAGGCATGACTAAAGCTGCATTTCATAAACTTAGTTCATTATTAACAAACAGAAATATTAATTCAAGTACTAAAAATCGTGTAATCAACTGCTATCTTTGGAGTGTTTTGACTTATGGAAGTGAATGCTGGATGTTAAATAAATACAATATTAATAAAATAAATATAGTATAGGAAATGTTTAAAAGTATCGTGGACTGACAGAGTGAATAACCTAGAGATATTAAATAAAATGAAAGTAAACAGACAGTTATTAAGTAAAATTAAAAGACAGCAGTTAACATTTTTTGGTCACATAGCGAGGGAAAGAAATATTGAGTGGAACTTATGTAGTGGACCATGTGACAAAAAACGTGAAAGAGGACGTAGAAGAATAACTGTTGTTTCTAGTATTATAAATGAGACAGGGACTCAAAATTTTCAAAAACTAATTAGTGTAGTGGACGATAGAACCAAGTGGCGTTCCATGGTAGCCGATGTCTGTAGCAGATATGGCACTTGATTGGATTGGATAAATAACTAACGTAACGCATTTTGAAGAACTGGATAGAGAAACGAAGGAATTGAATCATGTTCCATTTGCCTAGTCTTTAAATACTAAGTTTTTTTCACACTATCACTTACAAATGACTTAGATTCAATGGCAAAAATTTTAATTTTCCAAGTCTAGACGTTAATATTGGCTCTAGTGTAATAGTGTCTTAAGAGACATATACCAGTTAAAACTTTCAGTTGGTCAAACTAAGGTCGAGATCGTCGGCCCTTTCTATGGACTACCAATCTTTCAACAATGTTTTCTTCTCGTCTCAAAATATAACCAACGTAACGCAAAACATAGATTTGCATTTCTGCTGATAGTCGCTGTTCAATATGCAATGCCTTAATGATCGACTTGTTTGGATACCGAGTTGTCCAAGGTATCTTAAGCAATTCTCACTACACCTCGCCACATTTTCGCATAACCATTTTCAAACAACAAACATCCAATCAGACTCGTAATCATACAATCAATACCATTGTAAAATCATTATTTGTCAGATAAATGATAAACTTTCCATATGATCGGCTAGTCGATATTTTAGTTAAATTTTATGGATATTGCCCAATTAAATTATTAAATTTAAAATTGAGAAATGTCCGTACTATATATTAAGTCTCATAAATAGTGGTAGACTTAGTGATTATTTACCTGAATCTTTTCCTCCTTTGACACAAATCCCGAAGCCATGTGTTCCCTCTGGAGGATCCCTCGTCATCGTCACTGTCCTCGTAGACAACTCGTGCACGCTCGGCACATACTGACTTCGCGAACTTGGGTAATTTACCTGTTCAGAAAATATATGAATAAGATTCATAATTAAGGTGGAGTAGGGGTACGAAATGTCGATGTAGATATAAGGTCAAAAATTCTATATTTAGAAATAACTTTTCAAACTGTGAAATAACTTTTTTTTTTTAAACTAAGAATAATTTTTATATTTTGATGTTAAAACATTACAATGAGAAAATAAAGGTATCAATATAGATAATGAATACTTGTTCAACTTACATTTTGTCGATGAAATAGAATTCTAACACAAAATTTCACCGGTTTAATCGACAAATCGGTCAAAATCAAGTCGAAAATTATGTACTTTCGAATAAATCTTTAAAATTTCCGTGTTAACCAGCAAAATTTAGAAGTGGTCAATGTGAATGGCAATTTAGATCAAATTCTAACACAGTAAACACATCTTCCCACTGCGGTAATTCTTCATAGAATAAAGCTACCATGGAGGGTTTAAATCAAACAATAAAATTGAAGTGTAAATTTTTACACAACATTTATCGGCTTTTTGTAGGCAATTAATAAGTGAAAAATGCCAACCGGCACAATATATTTTGTCCAAAATTTTGCTTTAACCGCATCAAAATCAACAATTTTAACTTGGCCATAAAATACCATATTTTCATTTGGCATTTTAGCTGTTACCCGAAATTGTCAATTTCGGTCCCAGCTGCCAATGTTAGATTTTTATTATATTTTATTCAATTATGTATGCAATAATATAGAACAATACAAAAAACAGCACCCTGTGCATCAAAAACCTAGAAGAGTCAATGGAATCGAACAAGTTCGAACCTGCCGTACGCAATAACGGTCGTTGGGCAGAAAGGTTACGTAATGGAATACGGAATTTCTTACCTGATGCGTTGTGGAAGCAGGACTAGAGGCTGGCGACCTCCTGGGTCGATCACCGGTAGCAGCCGGCGCTTTACCACCGGCCCCGCTGTTGTGCTGATTATTACCAAACATTCGCAACACTTGCTCGGGGGAGATCGGCCTCTTCTTGTTGTTACTCGGTGTTGTTCTCCCACCAACACCACCACCGCCACCACCAAAACTTGAATTTGAACCTAAGTACGTCCCTAGAAAAAATAATAATTCACCGTTGCTTAAAATTGGTCTAATACATTTTATTAAAATTAGATGTTTGTTTTAAATTGTCCACTATTGTTTTCTCATGAACTATAAAAAATAATATATGTAGGTACAATAATAAAACATAAAAATTACAAAAAAAAAATACATATTAGGTATCTATATATTTGAAAATGATGGAATGCAGCCCTGGCCGGAACATATGATCATATTCAGAGCAGGGAATGAAGAAGAATCAAACAGATACTGGAAAGAGCTGGAAGAGAGAATATGCCGATTCTGCCGAAGAAGGAGAGGACTCAGTAAAGCTCTGGCTAACGAACTACCCTGAATTCAAGCCAGACATGTGAAATGCAGCAGATATCTTAAATGAGAAACAAGAGGATTTGGACTGAGAAAAATGCAATTTAAATTTCTATTAATTTTACTTTCTCTTGTTTTAACAAGAGTGCTATAAATAATAAGAACTGAAAATTCTTTACTTGTTGTTACATTACTTGTTGTTCGTCTTTTGTAATTTGCCAATACTATTTGTTGGATTAGTATTTCGACAAGAAAATTAATAATTTTACCTATGATGAAAAATTTTGGCATGTTTGTAGTGTAAATTGTGCTGTCAGAGGAATTCTTGACTGCGGTATTTTCTAGGACTGGAATAAAGACTTTAGGTTAAAGCTCAGAGACTAAGGTAGACAGGACATCAGAAGCCACAACACCAGCCTTGTCAATTTAGAGTGGGAATGAAAACTCAATTGGTTGAAGACCCCGTGAACGCCCTGGCTTGTACTGGAGGTATAACATCAAGAAAGATCTTGAAGCCTTAGAAGTGAACGATTCGGAAACATGCATGGTAGACCTATTCGAATGAAAGCAAATTGTGTTGGCAGCCAAAACCCACAGAGGGTTGTAGCGCTAGGGGCTTAGTTAGTCAATAATTTTCAGATAATATAATGAAAGATCTCGAAACCTCGTTATCAAATGTACATATACAAAAAATATATGGTTATGTCCTTTACCTCTGGGCGGTCCCTTGGCGGAATTATATTGTTGGTAATCCGCTCTGGACGTATGGTGGCCAGGAGGCATACCAGAACTGGGCCTCTCTACAATGGTGTAGCTAGTACCGGGTGGCGAGTAGTAGAGGCCAGAGCGCTGTCTGCCCGACCCTGGGACCGTCGTGATATCCTCCGCTTCATAGGCGGTGGTCGGCGGGTACCTGGCGGGCGGAGGTGTCCGCCCATACCCTGCCGCGTACCTGCCACCGTACTCCGCCATTTCACCGAACTCTTCGCCAGCGCGCATCCTCTAACCTCGCTCCCTCCCTGTCACGACAACACCAACAACACCTGCAACAACAAACAAAATAAAACATTAGTAATCTACAAGATAATCCAAAGATTGAATTAAAGAAAAAAATTGTTTTACCAAATTATTAACTCTAAATCTAGAGATGTTGGTTAAATTAAATAATTTCCATTTTACAAGAGGATATCAATGAGTGAGTGAAACAATTTTTTGTTTCCAACAGATCTTCCGCAACTTTTTTATTTTCTATAAATGAGGAGCGTTCGTGCAAAAAGGGACATGTCCATATGGAACTAAAGTTGTTTTATCGGATTTGATCTCTTTAGTATTGTTTCAATCCTATGGCTGCTTCAGAAGCTGAAATTCTTGAAAAATCCTGTCATATGTGCCATTTAAAGACGACGGGTTAGAATTATATGTCAGTTAAACAGAAACTGAATAAACTAAGACATATGCCAGTGCAATTTATAGGACAACGTAAGATTTTCTTTCTAAGTAAATGCTCGATTACATCGAGTGATTTCACTAGCTACTAGCTGGCGAGTAGTACCGCGTGGCAATTGAGATATTGTTGATTACACACAGCTAGTATATTCGTTTACTCGCTCAGTAGTTCCGCGTAGAATTGCGCTGTTTTCTAGTTACTGTTTTGTTTTTATTATTTTGTTTTAAAATCAAGTGGAACAATTTTGTTATTTATGTTTAATTTTCATATTTTCCAGTTTTACTACCCAGTTTTTGTAATTTCTTTCCCCCCTTCCCCCTTTTCCAACTGCGAACGTAATAAAATGGTAACAACAATTCTGGCAAGAACTACTTCTCTAGACATTTCGGCGACTAATAATGAATGTACTAGCAAGTAAACTAGCCCGTTCTTCAAATTGACTCGCTGGGGTAAAGCGAGTTTACTAGTCAGCGTTTTCATATTGAGCGTGTAGTTACTAAATTTATTCAATTTAATCGAGCATTAAGACATATCAAATGCATTTTTCTGCTTTGAAGCAGCCTGTTTTGTTGAGATCACGTTTTTAGACTTGTATTTTTCAAACCAGAGCTGTTCTTTTCTTGTGTTGGGTTATATTAGAAAGTTTAGAAGTAGCTATAAACCAAAAGGGAGACAGAACTAGTTGGTGCATGTCCAACGAGTTCGAGCAAAAACAGATATATCCAAATTTTATTGTCAAAATTTGTCTCATCAACTCATTCCATGATTTTTTTATTAAATATATATATTTTTTGTCTAATGAATCCATGTTTGCAAAATCTAATTTTTAAATAGAAAGGTTTGCAGGAAACAATGTTTTTGCATTCTTTAAAAAACTTTTACGTTTTATATTGACGTGCCCTGTTTTGCATGAATGCTCCTCAAATGGGAACATGCAATTTCTGCTTATCGACAGAGTATTTTATTCTTGAACAAGCTGAATGAAAGACATTAACAAGTCATATACCACAAAATAATTCAGAAAAATGTAATTTAAATTTATATTAATTTTATTGAAAACTCGTTTTCATACTTGTTAGCTGTTATTTTAAATTTATCAATACAATATGTTGGGTTAGTGGCTTTCGTTAGTTGGTTACATTTAGCTGTGAGCATCCAAAATCGAGGAAACAGCACCGAAAATAGTGAACATAAATATAATTTAGAACCGCCAAATTATCTAAATATTGAAAAGTAAAATGCCAAACAGTGTCGCATCATCGCAAACATTATTATACTTATTAACCTTAATAAAATAGGAATACTGGGCCACGCGGGTGACGTGAACGCTGACCGGTAAACAGTTTAAGAAACTATGTAGTAGAGGCAACCATTATGACTGGTTGCGGTACAGGCAGTTGGCAATCCCTAGAATACCGATGATTCCTACAATTTTACTATTTCAGTTCAAGCGCCTCCAATTCCCTGACAGAGTTTGTTTTGCGATGCCCATCGCATGGCCAAACCTTGAAGACAGCTGGCATTGATTTGCAGAGTTCATGCTTCTCGCATTGGCAATTATATGTAGCGTATTTGCGTGTCAATACTAGCAATAACGTTTATAGTATTTACAATACGAAATGGCCGGTCTTGTTAAGAATGCCATAATGTGTTTATGGCAGTAATCCTAGGACTTATTGCAGTAAAACAAATATAAGGGGTATTAAGGAAATTTTAAATTTAAATCGAATAGATGTAATAGTAGTTCAATTGAAGTTTCTTAAAAACCATTAAGGATATTTTCCAAATTTATAATCCTATTGTTTCTGAATTTTAGGGGTTGTTATACTTGTTTGTTAGTTAATTTGCAACATTCAAATCAGTCAGAAGATTGCAAAGTTCTGATACTGAACGTGTATAAAAAGTTAGTTTCGGAAGTTAATGACAAACCTATACTTAAAACTGCGGAACTAATTAGTGTTCCATACAGAAAAATTAACGTATCATTGTTCGTGGCAAAAATTAGTAGCGAAAACGATCCAATTTAAAAGTTTTCAAGAGAATAGATAGTTTTATGTCTAAAACAATAATAAATAAAATATAAGACTATTATTCGAAAAATATAGTGCCGACTGTGCATCTCTTAATAAAAAAGTTTTGAAGAAGACGGAACAGAATTTCCATACTAAGTTAGCCATATGTAACTAATATGGAACCATTTAAAAGGTAATGTGCGCCAGAAAAATACAACACCGACAGAAAGTGACATTGTACTACAATTAATTAAAGATGAAACAAGTGCAATACGTAGTGATTTGTGGAAAAAATGTGTAGAATATGTAAAGACAATTGAAATATTTGTTTTTATGAATCCACCAAATAAATCTTCTATAATTATTAATTTAAATGACAGTGGTAGTGTCACAAACTCTGATAGGGATATAAACAATGATAATAGTGATAATGATTAATATTTTAAAAATTTTAAATTACCATAAATTGACAAGTTCAAAAAAAGTATAATTTTTGTTTGTGCAAATTTGAAGTATTTAATATAGACTATAAAGACTTCAAAACGATTTTTAAACAAGCCTATATTTATAATTCAAATATAGCCAGTCCTAATCCTGTTAAAATTGTGAAGGGATATCATGTGAGTATATACAGTTCATTCTAAATAGAATATAAGAAAATACGTCTATTTAAAAAATATATTACAGTCCTTTCAACAACTATTAACAGAACCATAAACTCAGCAGGTATAATGGTTATACTGTCAGCCAATATTGGAATCAATAAGTTAGGGTGGCCATTTCATATTGTAAATACTATACCTGCTATCGCCTAATGATAAAACTAAAAACATTGTTTAGAAAAGGTTCTCAGAACAGTAATCCTGTTCAGTTTAATCCTGGCATTTCACATGCTATAGTATTGTCTTAATATCGTATTGTCTTAGTATAGCATTGTCGTAGTAATAGTTAGTTAAAATGTTTGCTGCCTAGCAATAATGACTATTTGCGTCTCGCGTAGCCCGTCTTTATAACTAGAATATAAGTTACTAGAATAAATAAAACAATAAATAATAATATTTTAAACATCCTATAATATAATACGCCTGTTTGTATGTTCGTATGTTCGTCTATGGTATGTTTGACCGGTCGTTTCTTCATTCCCCGATAGAGGCGCGCATATGTTAATTATTTATGTCAAAATTGTTTAAAATATATTGTTGATGCAATTATAGTGAATTTTCTACGAACACTTTTTATAATTATTATAAGATGCAATAATAGTGAATATTCTACGAACACTTTTTATAATAATTGATAGAATTGTAAGAAATTATTGTTTATGTATTGGACAGTAGTGTGCTGTGAATTTTTGTTTTGAGTGTTGATAAATTAGTAAAAATGACAGTTGTGTTTTTCATTAAAAAATCACTTCACAATTATTAATTTAGTTGTGAAATACACGGATCGGTTTTTTTACGAAACAAAACACAGAAAAACGTTTTCCTTCCGTGATATTCGACATTTTTGATTAAAATTATTATTAGCAGAAAAATAATTATTTTAAAAAATATTTGGTTTTGATGAAAGTAAGAAAAATGTGACTTTTTTTTCTTTATTATTATTTTTTCAATACTTTATTATTTTTTTATTTCTACGATTTATTGGACAAGATTTACAATATCCCACTGCAAACTGTATACAGATGGCAGCACATAACGACTACACTAAATAATTCAAGAATTATCAGTGGCTCTAAAACAATAGTTTCTGTTTATTTATCACATTAAAATATCATTTACCTTTTAGTTTAGGTTAGATTCACCTTAAAAGCACTATCTTAGGTTATGGTTGATAACTGTTTATTTTTTTTTTTATAAATCACCTAAAAATAAATTGTATTTTAACTGTTCTGTACAGGGCCAGGGACAGTGATTCACCTTAAAAGCACTATCATAGGTTATGGTTTATAACTGTTTTTTTTTTTTACAAACCACCTAAAAATAAATTGTGTTTTAAAAGTTCTGCACAGTCCCACCTGTTTAGAATCTCTGTATATTGAACAAATGACGTGTGTGTGACGCATGCGCAGTGTTCAGTGGGATATTGTAAATCTACCCCCTGATTTGAGATATAGTGTAAGAACGCTTTTTTCAGTGTGCCCTTTTTGCCGTGTGTGTATTTTTTCATGTGTGCTTTTTTCCGTGTGCGTATTAATCCGTGTGCGTTTTTTCCGTGTGCGTATTTTTATATTATATAAGAAAATGGAAAATTAATTTTAAAAAATATATTTTAAATTTAACGTCTCAAATCATTTTTAGTTTTAACATTATAAATATAATGCACTGACTGAAAATGAATCGTTTTCCCATCTTAAAAAGTTAATGAATTAATAATTCAGAATAATGCTCATTATTTGTCCAGTTTTTAATAATGGGCGAAGAGTTGATTCAATTTGAATTGGATGAAGTTAGGCGTATGGCTAGAGAAACAAGTCTGAGGTGTCGAGCAAGTTCCACATTAAGGTAATGATTTGTTTGCCAACACAGTTGGCAACGGGTGCACTAGTTTTTGTATAATACAATTAGCTGATCTGCAACCGTCTTGATGACGTGGGTTCTGAAGTTCAACAACTGACGCTTAGAATTGATGTGTTTTTAAATTAAATTTACTAACATTTTAATGATAAATATATAGTTGTACATAAAATATTGTATTTGCCTCGCATCTAATGGCTATATTTTACTCGGATGATTACAACCCTCGCTTACGGTGAAATATAGCCATTATATACTTGTTAAATAAAACACCATTTTTGAATATTTTTTCTCCCATATTCACTATAACGAAATATATTTATGGTCTCATAAATTTCGTTATAATGAGATTTAATTTGAATTAGCACAATGTCGACAAGTGAAGATCTGAGAAGAGGGAACCTATTGTATTTCCAATATTTCCAATCATTTATTTAATGCAGGAAGGTTTGTTTTTAGTTTACAGCTCCAACAAGATTTAGACGGCACTAATGAAAAACGGGTGATTTACCAAGCAGATAACTAAACACGTCAGGATCGTTCTTGCAAATCGTTTGCACCGTATTTAACGCCAACGATTAAAGGTAGAAATCAAACGAAACGTTTAGTAAAAAAAAAAAAAAGATTAAAGATATAATTGCAACAAATCCTTTAGTGTGTAATGAAACATTCTTTCTTTCCCTCACTTTTATTTTAGTTTTAAAACGGCTGAAAATTGCCATTTTTGTAAGTTGCGAGATTGTGTTGAGCGACTGGTGTGCTTATAACGCTCTAGTCTGGGCGCGACGGAAAACGTTTTGCGATCAAAGAGATTATGTTGAGAAGACGTGCACACAAGATCCAAGCAAAGACAAAATCAATATCTACCATCCTACTGACCTTTAGATAGAAATCGCCTGAACCCTACAGTATATACCAGCCGACACCACCCTTCACAGGCTTTTAGCTTGTATTAAAGTGATGTAAGAACTTACGTAATGATAGAATGAATCAAGTATTGACTTTTTGTTCTATTTTAATCTTTTTGTTTAGGAATTAAATACTTTTCAACCTTTACTATAAGCGTTTTCAATGACAACTGAAATTGAAATTAACGATGAAATTTCTCTTTTCCATTTAGGATTTCTTAGATATAACCAAGAAACATTTTTACCGTCACTTACGTGTGTGAATCAGTGGCAAAGTTTTGTGTCATTAACCCCTCACCGGAACGGAACATAATAATATTAATTTACATGTAAATTATCAACGACAAAAGCTGCAATAAAATGAATAGAAGAAATTTGTGAGAAGCTGGAACTTGGGCAACATATAGCGGCAATATTTTGTGATCTTACAAAAGCCTTTGACTGTGTTTCCCGTGAAATACTCCTTCTCAAACTCCAATTTTATGGCGTCCGCGATACAGTTTTAAATTTAATAAAAAGTTTCATTGATGGTCGCATTCAGCATGTATTCCATGAATATAATATGTCTTCTGCGGAAGGAGTGGAATTTGGTGTACCGTAAGGTTCCATTTTTGGTCTAACCCTGTTTATTATTTACATAAATGACTTTTATGAAAAATCGTTTTATTCTGTAACTGAGTTTTTAGAACAAGACTTCATGTTGTAAAATTATCTTCATTGTTTATTTTGTGTTACTGTAATTCTAATTGTATTATGTACTACTGACTTGTCTTATATCCTTGTATGTGATGATTTGGACCGTCTTTGCTTTCTTCTTCCTCGTTTCTTTGTCTTTTTTTTGCACATTTCTCCTCTTTTTCTAGGTCTTTTAGTGAATACACTTTTTCGTTTATAATTAGCTTGTATTTTATGTATTAACATTTTATTCCATTCTTCTGTATTTTTTCCCCTAAAAATTGGATAATTCTTTAATAATTTCTCTAATTCTCTATGGGAGGCCATCTTTTATTGATATTTTTTCGGTCTATATTTAATGGTAGATTTAATTTTCAAAATTTCGAGAATGTTTCCTCCATAACATAACCCTTTTTCTCAGATATTTTTCACACAATTTATTTCATGAAGTAGGATGTCAATATTTAGCTTTTTTCTTACTGATACCATATTAGATTAAGATTCGTTTTTATTATGTTTGTTGGCTTTTAAATAAAATACTATTAAATTGTTATTTTTTGGATTTTGCTCTGTGTTTTCCTTTAGTTTCCATTTCCTTGTATTTTTTCAATTCTCTTGTTCATGTGTTCTATCAAATTTTCTTCTCCTTAATTAATTTTGTCATCCACCTTATCAGTCTTTTTATCACTTTTATTTTTTTATCTTTTATTCTGCGGAAGGAGTGGAATTTGGTGTACCGCAAGGTTCCATTTTTGGTCTACCCCTGTTTCTTATTTACATAAATGACTTCAGAAAAATCGTTTTATTCTGTAACTGAGTTTTTAGAACAATACTTTATGTTGTAAAATTATCTTCATAGTTTATTTTGTGTTACTGTAATTGTATTATGTACTACTGACTTGTCTTATATCTTTGTATGTGATGATTTGGAAAATAATATAAATCTTCTAATAATAATATTTTATAGCACTCTTTTAAATTCTGTTGATTTTCTATTGGCTATAACTAAAATTAAAGTTGTGTAATGTAGGACTACCCTAGCAATTTATTCGATTTTATTTAATATTGACAGTGTTTGGTATGAAATTGTTGAATGTTGGAGTCCTTTAATTTTTTGTCTGATTCAGTTTTAAAACCTTCTTATTATTGATTGGGCTTGAAGTAAGTGTTGGTCTATTTGGCCTCGCACTGACCGAGTGTAGTGAGGCTGTGTCTGTTGATACTTGCTATGGCACTATGTCGACATTTTTTGGAGTAGTGGTGTTGCCCACATCGAAGATAGATATCTATAATTATTATTCTTTTATTATTATTATTATTTATTTATTTATTTATTTAAGTTTTTTGATACATGGAGAGATTAGTTATTAGATTAGTTCTACAACCTTCTTACATCTGCGGAACCCTACAGTTTAAATGCTATTTCTTTAGGACCCCAAGGCAAAAAGCCGCAAGTCTTTTTTTAATTTTAAAGTCAAAAGTTTTATAATAATAATTTAGATCTTTATTGTTGAATTTAGTCTTGATTAAAATTGAATCTAATAATTTAGTGATATGCTGTTTTGAGTCTTACTTATTTATTTATTATAAACATTTATTAGCAATTATTTTAAACATAAAATCAAAGTAATATAGTAATTAATAAACATAAGTATATATTTAAATGGTAGGTGATATAAGAAGTAAATAATAATCACTACTCAATAAATTTGACCTTTTTGTCGAGTAAAATTAGCTGTTTTGGAATAAATATGATCTACTGATGACAAAAATGGTGATATAGAAATTTGTAACACCCTCAGATTTAAAATTATTCAATTTTCAAAATTGACCAAAATCATTGTATCCAAGCATTAAAAAAAAAAAAACAATAAAACCATTTAATAAAAGTTGCGGCCCTGAAAATGCCAGGGCCCTGAAAGGCCCTGTTCTACGGAACCCCAGGGTTCCGCGGAACACAGGTTGAATACCACTGATATTCAGGAAACATGGTAAAACTTGACAACGAACAGATCAAGATCTCCATCTTAATCTGACTTATTACAGTGGGTCCAAAAGGCAACCCGCAAGTCATATACTATTATGGTACTTCTCTTTCCTCTAAAATCATGCTCGTCTTTGCTTTCTTCTTACTCGTTTCTTTGTCTTTTTTTTGACATTTCTCCTCTTTTTCTAGATCTTTTAGTGAATATACTTTTCCGTTTTTAATTAGCTTGTATTTTATGTATTAACATTTTATTCCATTCTTCTGTATTTTTTTCCCTAAAAATTGGATAATTCTTTAATAATTTCTCTAATTCTTTATGGGAGTCTATCTTTTATTGATATTTTTTCGGTCTATATTTAATGGCAGCTTTAATTTTCAGAATTTCGCGATTTTTCCTCCATAACATAACCCTTTTTCTCCGATATTTTTCACACAATTTATTTCATGAAGTAGGATGTCAATCTTTAGCTTTTTTCTTACTGATACCATATTAGATTAAAATTCGTTTTTATTATGTTTGTTTGCTTTTAAACCAAATACTATTAAATTGTTATTTTTTGGATTTTGCTCTGTGTTTTCTTCTAGTTTTAATATTATTGGTTTTTGCTTTTCAATTGTTTCCATTGTTTCCATTTCCTTGTATTTTTTCAATTCTCTTGTTCATGTGTTCTATCAAATTTTCTTCTACTTAATTAATTTTGTCATCCACCTTATCAGTCTTTTCGTCACTTTTATCTTTTTATCTTTTCTATATCAGAATTAGTTGATATCAGTTATATTGGAATCAATTCCATCATTCCACTTTAATTCTCAGCAGCCATTCTTACAGATATGTTGTGCAAGTTGCATATCCAAAATATATCCAGGTTATATGCTCAAGTATTGCTTAAAGTGAGTTTGCACGGTTCAATTTACTGACCAATAAATTGAAAATTTGTCCTTGAATTTATTGATGTGTGTAAAGTGTCAAAAAATTGATCAATTTATTTTTAAAATGGAGCAAGTTCTATATATATTTTTAAATGTAGAGTATGTAACGTCCAATGAATATACGATGACATAAAACTCGTACAGCTTGTTGAACATTATATTTATTATAGGAGTAAAATAAATAATATAATATAATAATATTTATTATAGGAACACAACATTTTGCTAATATTTAGCTTCTCCAGGTGCTGAAATAGTTAATGGCCTTTGCTACTAAGGCAATTAGCCAGGGCAGTTCAAATTTTCATGATGAAAATTCTATACCTGAACAGGATTCGAACCTGAGATCATAGCAGCGAAGGGAACGTGTGTTACCTCTACGCTGGTTGACCTATTCTATTATAATACAGAATTAATAGACAACTTTGGTAATTAACAGACGTTTCGTTTGAGGTTTGCAACAAAAAAATGTTGACCCAAACAATAAGCATACTGACCCTTGTGAGCCTCCATCACATAGCAGACACCTGCGAAATCCTGAAATGTGTGAAAAATCACATTTCACAACTTTTCATTGTATTTTTTTTTTTTTTTTTCGTTTTCACTAAAAAATGATAAGAACTTATTGAGAAAAATTCGTACAATCAGTGTGAAATGTAGTGTGTTGATATGAATATGTGACAAATTATGAAAAAGTTGCAAAGCACTCTGCAAATCAGAACTTTTTTGTGTAGATCGTTTGAATCATAAAGGATACTTGTAAAAGAAATAATTCAGCTTCTCATTTCCGCGATATTACACCGCCAACGCCGAACGCCGCCTTCCTCGCCTTGAAGTTTTTATGACTTTGAAGTGTCTGCAGCCTTTTATTGACGCACTTTGTTATTATATGGCGGTGTATGTATTAATAAAATACGCCTACAGTTCCATAGATTTACCAGAGATGGCACAACGTGGCAGCATATAGAATATTATAATTCTAATATACCAAAATTATGAAACACTGTGTAAACTAAAATATATTTTAAGAGTACATTTTAAATAAAAAATTGATGTGATCTGTGAAAATTTTCATACATTACAGGGTTTTGTAGGTATTTAATAAGTGTAAGAAGCCAACAGAATGCTGGATGTCTAAAAATATAATTTTTATTCGTTATTTGATTACTTGACAAAATTTAACAAACTTTTCTACATGACTGCAGCTTTTTTTCTCGCAATATATGTCTCGTAATTTTTAATTTGTTATTTTAATATGTCTTATTTTATTGTTAAATGTACTAATATTTTTTATTTTGTAATATGTCCTTTTTTATTGTAAATTGTAATAATATTTTTTATATTTTAATATGTTTCATTTTATTTTAAATTGTACTAATATTTTATATTATGACGAATGTAAAAAACTCAAATTTTATTAACATGAATAAATATTATTATTATTAAAATATTATTATTATTAAGAGCTTCCATTTAAATTTTCAAACTAAGTTTAAATAATTAGCCATAATTTAGCAATTAATTAAAAAAATAATTAATTTTGTCAAAAACACAAAAACTACAATATTTTCCAAAAGCGCAATCTGATCAAAAATTCCTCAGGTACGTTACCGGATCAGATCAATGTACATTACCTATAATTTTTTCAAATTTTTCGTTAAAACGGATTTTTCGTTTACCCTTCGGGTAAAAGGGGTCCGGACAAGAACTTTTTTAACACATATCAAACAATGAATTGTAAAAAAATAATAAATTTTTTTCAACGACACAAAAAATCGATATTTTTCGGAAAACTAATCTGGTCAAAAATTCCTGTTGAACTATTACGGTTCCATTCAATGCTCATTACTGAGGTTTTTTTCAGATATTTAGATCAACCTTTCAGGGAGATAGGCTAAGAGACAATAGTTTTTTGACATATTTTTGACAAAAATCCCATATACAAATTGGTGTTTAAAAATAAAAATTTGGTTATTGAAACAAGATACCAACAGGCGACAACTACAGACAATGAATGAAAAACTACTGAACCACAAAAACAGTCGCAAAAAAAAAACAGTTTAATGGAAGATTATTTTTATATTAATCATGCAAAACCAAAAATAATGGTATTGATAAGCTTATATTATAGATTTGTTAAGGTCGAGACAAGCATCCACAGATCCCTCACTTCTGGATCCTTAAGAGCACGTCATACAAGGATGAAAGAAGCCGAATACACACGACTGCATCCCAAACCCTGAGCTATGCAATCATGAAGATTATGTCAGGTCTAAAGCCCGAAAAATGCGGAGCATCCTATTATTACTGTATTTTGATTCCGGCAGATCGAAGAATTGGCAAAAGAGTTACAACGGTTTAGACGTGCATCATACTTTCAAAATGAATAGAACTATTTAAGAGAATCTTACGATCAGAGAATAGTACTAGTGGGACAAATTAATTCCACAATTATTTATTTTCATTAAGGTTGATAATTGAATTAAACCTGCATTACCATTATTAATGGCTCAGTTACACGATGCAAGTAACTTGCACCAGCCACTGGCATCGTGTAAACGTACAAGCAGTACTGGTGCCAGTACTGGCACAAGTATTTCATGCAAGTCAAGTGAATAGAAGCCGTTCCTATTTACTGGCACAAGTAGCCGTGTCAGTGACTTAAAAATGGCCGCCGTGAACAGCTGATGTATTTTCGCAGTTACAAAAACAAACTTTTTCACACCTTTTTTTAATAAATGTAGTTCTTGGCGCCGATTCATTTTTGTTTAGAAAGACGTACGCATAAAATACATAAAATTTGGTTAAACATCGAAAATTAGCGCGTTAAAAATACCGTTTTACGCATAAAAAATAATTGGAAGCATCTACATTTTGCAGTGTGTTTCGGGTTCTTTGCAAGGTTATTTAAATAAGATACTGGAATACGTGTAAACGACAAAACGACTTGTGCAAGTACTGGCACAAGTACTTGTGCCAGTACTTGCACAAGTTACTGGCATCGTGTAACCGGGCCATAATATTCAATGTTGGATCATTATCGGAAACTGAACTGTTGTAATACAATATCCTATTATTATAATATTGATATTTATTTAATGGAATTGGGTGTTTCTTACAATAACTAGTGGACCCATTGCCAACTGTGTTGGCAAACAAATCATTACCTTAATGTGGGACTTGCTCGACACCTCAGACTTCTTTCTCTATCCATACGCCTAACTTCATCCAATTCAAATTGAATCAACTCTTCGCGTATTATTAAAAACTGGACAAATAATGAGTATTATTCCGAATTATTTATTCATTAACTTTTTAAGATGGGAAAACGATTCATTTTCACTCAGTCCATTATATTTATAATGTTAAAACTAAAAATGATTTGAGACGTTAAATTTAAAATATATTTATTAAAATTAATTTTCCATTTTCTTATATAATATAATAATACGCACACGGAAAAAAACACACGGATTAATACGCACACGGAAAAAAGCACACATGAAAAAATACACACACGGAATAAAGCGTACTTACACTATATCTCAAATCAGTTTGAAATAAATCGTGAGAAACTATTGCACAGTAAAATTTAATTGTTTGCCCGCTTTAATATATTGCGTTCACATTTCGGGGTAGATTTACAATATACCACTGAACACTGCGCATGCGTCACACACACGTCATTTGTTCAATATACAGAGATTCTAAACAGGTGGGACTGTGCAGAACTTTTAAAACACAATTTATTTTTAGGTGGTTTATAAAAAAATAAAAATAAACAGTTATCAACCATAACCTAAGATAGTGCTTTTAAGGTGAATCTAACCTAAACTAAAAGGTAAATGATATTGTAATGTGATAAATAAACAGAAACCATTGTTTTAGAGCCACTGATACCTCTTTAGTGTAGTCGTTATGTGCTGCCATCTGTATAGAGTTTGCAGTGGGATATTGTAAATCTTGTCCTAGAAATCGTAGAAACAGGGCTGGCTCAGAGGTCGGGACTTCGGAGATTTTTTCCGAGGCCCCGCGCTTAGAGGGGGATATTTTTAACAAGTATTAGTAGCTAGGGCAAGTTTTTGACACCAAATGCATTATTTTCCCGAGGCCCCGCAAAACCCACAGCCGGCACTGCGTAGAAATAAAAAAATAATAAAGCATTGAAAAAATAATAATAAAGAAAAAAAAGTCACATTTTTCTTACTTACTTTCATCAAAACCAAATATTTTTTTAAATAATTATTTTTCTGCTAATAATAATTTTAATCCAAAATGTCAATATCACGGAAGGATAACGTTTTTATGTGTTTTTTTTTTTTTTTCGTAAAAAAACCGATCCTTGTATTTCACAACTAAATTAATAATTGTGAAGTGATTTTTTAATGAACAACACAACTGTCATTTTTACTAATTTATTGTCAACACTGAAAACTAAAATTCACAGCACACTACTGTCCAATACATAAATTAATACTACTATATAATAAGAACCTCGCTTCAATTGTTTTAGATTTCCACGCACCCAGACAGCCAGGGACACAGGTTGGGATATTATATTATAGATATTAATCCTAACAAAAATAATTTTATTTCAAAACCTGTTAATTTTGTAGAAGGCAAAACTTTGTATTTTTCTCGCAAACTTTCGCTTCATTTTCAAAACATATAAAATACAATTACATTGGCGAGCAAAATTGGATATTTTATATTGTATTAATTCTTCGAAAATTATTTATATGAAAATTACTGTAGAGCGTATTACAATAAAATCCTGATAACCGTAAAGTTTAATATTTATTTTAACTATTGTAGCAAAAATATCGAAAACTGTTAATATCAAAATATAAAACGAAAACATCTCCTTATCTCAACGTATCCACTTTTGCACATTTTCTTTATCAGTTCAATGTTATCGTTATTTGTCGCTGCTACTTGTGTTCTTTTAATTGATTCAGCTTGCTGGTCCTTTGTCTAGTTTAACAAATATGCTCAGATGAAAAATTTAACGAATAATTGTATACAAAATATAACATAAAAATTCAAATCAAATGATGCGGATAATAACAATAATATATGCGGAGAACAGTACTTTTAGTAAGCAAAGAAAAGATTTGAAAAAGTTCACAATTCTGGAGCCCGGCCAAAACTTTTATCTTCAGGAGATGTACATTTAAAGAGAGATAAGAAGACTAGGACACTGAAATCGGCTATAAAAGCAATAAATAAAGAGATAAATGAATGGATTACAGAGATCTGGCCTTGATAACCATAGTTAAACAAACACTACATTAGAGAAGAATTACGGTTATGAAGATTATGAATTATGATTATGAAGCATAAAGGTCCATTAAAATTTTGCAAAGAACAAAAGAATTAGACTGCCGAAGGCTTGGACTGGAAAGGAGATATTTGGTCAGATGAGACAAAAATCAGTCTATTGGAAAACAGTATTATTGACATCGATAACATGGGAGCATCGAAATCCATTGATGAATATGGATGAGATAATGAAGAAAGAAGATTATGTCAATATCCTGCAAACTAATTTAACTGAATTTATTGAATAATGTGCCTATCCAATCGGTGAAATAATTTTTTAACTCTATGATGACCTCTAGCATACCGCAAACCTAGGAAACATTTTGAAAAAGTAGCTTCAAAGCATTTATTTCAATCTTTACAATGGCCTACATAAATCCCAGATTTAAATCTAACTGAAATTTTATAAGCCATAGCAGAAAGAAAGCCATCTTATGCTCGGTTGCAAAAAATTCTTAAAACAAGATGTAAGATAAAACTCAATGTAAAATACAAAATTGCGTAGCAACGCAATGCGTTTTAATGGGTTTTTAATAAGTTCTAAGTCACATCTAGTTTCAAGACTTATGCAACCGGGCATTAGTAGAAAAATGTAGCAAGGAATCTGAACAAATAGTAGATAATGGAATGGGAAAATGTTTTGCTTTAAATACTTGGAAAGTACCTCATAGCGGCTATAGAGTCTAATTAAAAATAAAAGACTTTGAGCAAAATATTAATATTTATAAAAATAATATAAAATTGGCTATAAACAAAAACGTGCAAACGTGGACACATAGCTATTGTACCTTTGTACAATACCTTTGATAAAACTGTACCTTTGATAACTCCATTATTGAAGACATCAACCATATTATTTTCGTATGCCCCAAATATTCAAGAAGCCTTTTGTACTCAGAACTAACATCCCTGCATTTCCTGCTAGCTTACAACATTCATTGTACTTAAACTGTATAGATTCATAGACCTAAATACAATTAAGATTTAAGATTTGTAATAAGTATTGTACTGGTTAATAGCATTTGTAGCTAAGATCATCATTTTTTTTTTAATTACGAGGGTTACCTTTTATGTTTTTACAAACGACCACTAGATGACAATATTGAAATGTGTCATTACTATATTCGTAAAATTTGACAATTTGTTATTGTGAAATCAGTGGCAGCTTATAAATTGACCGAGTAGTTTATTACCAGTGCGCGTTTCAAAAAACAAGTTTGTGTAAAAATTGATATTACTCATGAAGGTTTTCGTTGGATGATTTTTTACAATTTTAGTAAAGACCTAACTCAACAACAATGCCTTGATTCGCTTCGTTCAACTTTTGGTAATGAAGCACTATCAGAAAAGGCTGTTTACAATTAGTTTTCAGAATTTCGTCGTGGTCGTGCGTTCGTCAGTGATGAATCTCGTGTAGGTCGACCAAAATCAGTTGTGATTAAAAAAAACATCGATGCTATGCGAAAAATGATTGAAGAAGATCGGCATGTGACTTACCGTGAGATAGAGGCATTCTTTGGCATATCACAAACTGCAATACATTCGATTTTGCATGAACATTTAGTTGTGAAAAAGATCTGTTCCCGATGGATTCCGTATAATTTGACTGAAGCTCGAAAAAAGGTTCTTGTTGATTGGTGTAAGAGAATGCTAAAAAAATTCAATCTAGGTACTGCAAAATCCGTATACAACATCATTATAGGTGACGAAACTTGGATTTATTCATATGAACCGAAAACTAATCAACAATCTACTGTTTGGGTTTTCCAAGATGAACCAAAACCCACAAAAGATCGGTCACGAAGCACTTCCAAGAAAATGATCGCTTGTTTCTTCGGTTGTACTGAACAAGTCGTAACCATTCCTTTAGAGGATCGGAGAACAGTTAATGCTGAATGGTATACAACAATTTGATTGCCAGAAGTCATCGACAAAATCAGGAAAAACAACCAAAAACGTCGCATCATTCTTCATCATGACAATGCAAGTTCCTGCACAGCACGTCAAACAATTGATTATATGAAGGAGAAAAACATCGAATTAATATCTCATTGCCCGTATTCACCTGATTTATCCCCTAATGACTTTTTTTTTGTTCCCCAATGTCAAATAAAAAATGCGTGGACAGCGATTTTCATCACCTCAAGAATCTGTTGAAGCCTTCGAAAACCATGTTTTTGAAATACCAACTTCAGAGTGGAAACAATGTTTCGAGAATTGGTTTGAACGCATGCAAAAGTGTATAAATCTTAAAGGCGAATATTTTGAAAAGCAATAAAACAGTTTGTTCCAAAAATTTTTTTTCTTTCTTAGTTTTTGTAAAAACTTAAAAGGTAGCCCTCGTATTCATCCAGTTTTGCTCGCCACTGTAAATAATAAAATGAACTCGCTATTCATGACCTTCTACCACTTCTCGTGTAATTTTTGAATTTCCTGGTGAAATAATCGATACATTTATACAACTTAGCCACATCTCGAAAGTGTAATGTTCTATTAAATAATCGTGGCGCAAGGCTGGTTGCCATTTTATACTCCATTTCATTCTCTTTACTTGTGTTTTATGATTTCCATTATAATACCCAATCCACTTTTTACCTAATGATGAATTGCATCAGACCTAAATGACCCTATTATAAAAGAGATATTTCAACACAATACATTAAATAAATAATGAATTCAGTCCATATCACATAATCAGCACGGTAAACACATTTTAATCTACAGCGCACGGGCCACGGGCTACGCAATACGGCTTATTAAATATGATAATGTGAACGTGCACACACAAGAGTTGGTCTAGCATGGCGTAGCGTGCACAAAGTTATGTCTCCAGTGCATGGTCGTATATATACCTATACACTAACACAGCGTTTCTCAACCTTTTCTGGCATGGGACCCCCCAAAATTATTTAAATATTGTCTGCGGCCCCCCTATATATATATTTATATATATATATATATATATATATATGCAGGGTGAACCGTGGGGTCAGCGTTTTTATTGTGTCTGTGCCGTATTTTAAACGTTTATAACCCGATTATATATTTGTAGAAATACTCAAAAAAAAAACTTAAAATAAAAGCAAGCTCGACACAAAAACACTTGTAAACAACGCAATGAAAAATGATGTTTTTAAAAGTTCAGTTCTTTTCATTGACAGACGGCATAAATAAATATTTACATCAGTAAGTTTTATAAAATGATTGCAAGGCGGCACAGTAAAAAAGGCGATGTGTGAGCTAATTGGGAAAAATGTTTGATGACCAAAGCTTATCCAAAGAATTGAATGGTAGTACCTATTGAAATTCTCCGAAATTAACCTGAAGTACAGGATATCAAGGACAATCTTTTAAATGG
Organism: Liopterus haemorrhoidalis; assembly: GCA_963971575.1. Classification (NCBI taxonomy): domain Eukaryota; kingdom Metazoa; phylum Arthropoda; class Insecta; order Coleoptera; family Dytiscidae; genus Liopterus; species Liopterus haemorrhoidalis. The sequence goes on from OZ020611.1 coordinate 191,614,427, forward strand.
GAACGATCAACTTTCGATAGAACTTTTTAAAAGAAACAATTTTTTAAATATCTTTTATGGTTGACGAAAAATTGTATTCCCTATAATGACTTGAAAGTAAAGTATTTTTATTTACAGGTGTTCAAAGTGCTTTCCATTTTGATTTAAACGCTTTCGCTTCTTTACTCTTGAGTTATCTGTAGCTCGGCACATAATAATGCACTTTCAAGTCGTGCCCATTTGAAACTACAACTTACAAGTACTCGAAGTACCTCCAACGCGAACCGTTATCACAGAAACGCATCAGTCGACACATACACTTAATTTGACATTGATATTATTTAAATTAGTTATCAAAATAAGTATAATTTATTTTATTTATGTTGTGGAAGGTATATATTTATGAATACATATAAGAATATATAATATATTTATGAATTGAGCACATTTGAGCAAAATTGAATGCATTATATTATATTTTCATGCTTCGATCTTATATGACTTTATGGCCCCCCGACGAAGCTTTCACGACCCCCCAGGGGGCCACGGCCCCCCGGTTTAGAAACGCTGCACTAACACACATACAAGCTTTTTAAACTGAAACTTCAATATTTTGCACCTGGGTTTTTTATGGTGAAAATTTCTTTATCAACATGCGACTCTCATATATCAACTACTATGTTAGGTTTGTTAGATTATGATTTGTTAAGCCTCATTCATATCTCATGTTTTAATAGATAGTACGTAATTCATAGTGTTAATGTTAACGCATAACAATGTTAGTTCTACACAAATCCGTATAAGCATTCATAGCTCCAATTTAGTGGATAAGCGTAAGAAAATATTTAACGCATAATGTTAGAAGTTTGTATACCTCAAACTTCTGACATTAACATTAACATTAAAACACTGACAACTGTCAAAATGAAGGAATATATTATACTTGAAATTCGAATAAGACTTATGGATGCAGCTTGTGACATAATTATTAGTAAAAATGTTGAAACTAATATTGAAAAATAGATGTGAAGTGAGAATTTTTACATATTTCAGTTTCGCAGGTATACAGTGATACATTTCAAAATAGACGAATATATTATACAGCAAATTCTAAAAAGACTTGTGGCTGCAGTTTATGATGTACTAATTAATAAATGTGTTGAATCTAATAAAAAAATTATGTGAAGTGTGAATTTTCACATATTTTAGTGTTTTTCAGGTATCTAGTACCCAAGTTAAAGCAGCTATATGTGTGGAACATTATTATTATTATTTGTTTTTTTTTTTTGCGGTAATCAAGTCATAATGAACAATATTTTGAAAATAATGTACCGTTTGTTATTTATGTACTAAGAGCTTTTCCTTAAAATGCTACATGAACTTTTAAAATATAATATGTATTTTTTCAACAATAAAAAAATTAATCTGACAAAAATTCCTTTTGAACTATTTTGGTTTCCATCAATGTACATTATTGAGATTTTTTTCAGATTTTTAGATCAACACTTCTGGGAAACAGGGTGGAAACAAAAGTTAACTTTTTTTTGTGAAATCAAAAAGTTAGGTTAGGGTGAGTAGTTTTAGAAACATTATATATAGTTATTTTATTTAATAATTAACTTAATAAATATTATTTTGGTTCTTTTTAGAAGTACATTAATAAAAAAAAAACAATACATATATTTAATAACAAGATATTTTTATTGAAATTGTTTAGTAATTTCTATTGCGTGTAGATGGCAGCTAGATCGATTTATCTATTAAAACATGAGCTATGAATGGTACTAAAGTGCTGTGATTAGCCACTAACATTATCCATTAACATTATGCACTATGAATTACGTACTATCTATTAAAACATGAGCTGTGAATGATACTTAAGGCTTCTTACGTAAGAATAATATGGTACCAGTGACTGAGATATTAATTCTCAACAGCTGAAGAAAATAAAATTGTGGTAGCGAGAATCTATAATATAATACGCCAACGTGTTTCCATTCATGCGTGGGTGCGTGGAAGTTGTCTGAAATCTAAAACAATTGAAGCCAGGTTCCGAAATGTAAACTCGCCGAGTTTATATTGACATATAACGCCTAATAATAATAGTTGTTAATTGATTTGTTTACACAAAAATAATATAAATTAAAATTATTAGTAGCAAAAAATTATTGGTATTGATGAAAGTAAGTAAGAAAAATGTGACTTTCTTTTCTTTATTATTATTTTTTCAATGATTTATTATTTTTTTATTTCTACGATTAACGTTTTAAATTATCTAACGTCTTAATTTTTCAAAAATGTAAATGTAATGTATTGAGTAAAACTCACCTTAAAAATATAATTTTTACCAAGAATTACCGGCCGAGTTTGGTCATTCATAACTAAATTATTTGTGTGAATTTAAAATTGGTTGGAAATATTTGAAATATTTTGGTAAAAATTGCAAATTGATACATTCAATAGTTTGCACCTTTGAAATTGTATGTCATGTTGGTAATAAAACATGGTAAATAATTTCACTTTCTTAAAATGTCATATCATTTGACATATGTCATAAAGATAAATAATATCATAGTTATAAGCAGTTCATTTTTGTAAGAACAAACTAGATCTGGTTATTTTGGTGATTTTTATAGTGTATTACTGACTTTTAGAAACTTGGTTATATTGTAAAAAAGGCTTTACAGTTTTGGGTTATGTTTGTATTATTTTAGGTTAGTATTATATTTACAAAATATTTAAGATGTCACTATTCAAAATGAAATATGACGAATGATATTTTTTTAAATGACACATTTATAATCTGACTTTTCAAATTATTTTTCTGTAATATCAACATGGCAGAGTTTCAAAGGGGAAAACTGTTGAAAACAAAATTTCCTTTTAGTTTGTTCTTACAAAAGTGAATTGCTTATATAATGATCATAACCAACAAATCTGAAGTGGGTTTTACAGCCTAAGGAATATTTTGAAATGACAAATTTACATTTAAAAGTCCGTACTACATTATAAAAGTAACCAAAATAACCAGATCTTGTTTGACTTTACAAAAGTGAACGCAATATATTAAAGCGGGCAAACAATTAAATTTTACTGTGTAATAGTTTCTCACGATATATTTGAAACTGATTTGAGATATAGTGTAAGTACGCTTTTTTCCGTGTGTGTATTTTTTCATGTGCGCTTTTTTTCGTGTGCGTATTTTTATATTATATAAGTAATTGGAAAATTTATTTTAAATTTAACGTCTCAAATATTTTCAGTTTTATTATTATAAAGGTAATGCACGAGTGAAAATGAATCGTTTTCCCATCTTAAAAAGTTAATGAATAAATAATTCGGAATAATACTCATTATTTGTCCAGTTTTTAATAATGTGAGAAGAGTTGATTCAATTTGAATTGGATGAAGTTAGGCGTATGGCTAGAGAAAGAAATCTGAGGTATCGAGCAAGTTTCACATTAAGGTAATGATTTGTTTGCCAACACAGTTGGCAACAGGTCCACTAGTTTTATATAGAGTTATCTAGGAGATCCCGTAAATCGAGTGTAGCGAAATTAGGACAAATTTCAATTAGGACTGCTAGGCGTACAATAGATGGAGGCACATAGCAATAGTATTACGTGATAGACAGGGCCCGATCTAGAGGGACACAAGCAGAACAACTATGCAGAGCGGCAAATTTGGAAAGCGGCAAAATTAGTAAAAACAGAAAATAAAAACCAATAAAAAGTAAAACATTTGAAAAAAAAAGGGTAATAAAGTAGATAATACATGTTAGAATTTAGTATATTTAGTATATTTATAAACTGTGTATAAATCACCTATATAATTTGTTATTATACTAGGGAAAATTGCGTACATATGTTGAAGATCTTGGTTTTTCCCCTATTCATTTTTCCCCAAAATATGTCATTATATTTTATAGTTTGTCTTCTTTTTAATAAATAGTTTGAAACCCATGTTTAAAACGGTTCCACCAAGCAAAATAATAATAACAACGATTTCGAACGCTTTTTTGAAATCAAGAAAAATACTAACAATAATTTAATAGGTCTCTCTATGACAGATACGAGGACTACCTTTTAAGTTTTTACAAAAACTAAGAAAGATTTTTTTTTTTTTTGTACAAACTGTTTTATTGCTTTTCAAAATATTTGACTTCAAGATTTATACACTTTTGCATGCGTTCAAACCAATTCTCGAAACATTTTTTCCACTCTGAAGTTGGTATCTCAAAAACATGGTTTTCGAAAGCTTCAACAGTTCTTGAGGTGATGAAAATCGCTGTCCATGCAATTTTTGTTTCACATTGGAGAACAAAAAAAACCGTTAAGAGATAAATCAGGTGAATACGGGCAATGAGACATTAATTCGATGTTTTTCTCCTTGAAATAATCAATTGTTTGACGTGCTGTATGGGAGCTTGCATTGTCATGAGACATGATGAAGAATGATGCGACGTTTTTGGTTGTTTTTCCTGATTTTGTCGATGACTTTTAGCAAACAATATGTTGTATACCATTCAGCAATAACTGTTCTCCGATCTTCTAAAGGAATGGTTCTACATGTTCAGTACAACAGCTAAATGTTCATGCAAAATCGAATGTATTGCAATCTGCGATATGCCAAAGGATGCCTCTATCTCACGGTAAGTCACATGCCGATCTTCTTCAATCATTTTGAGCATCGATATTTTTTTGAATCACAGCTGATTTTGGTCAACTTTCGCGAGATTCATCACTGACGAACACACGACCACGACGAAATTCTGCAAACCAACTGTTAACAGTCTTTTCTGATGGTGCTTCATTACCAAAAGTTGAACGAAGTGAAGCAATGCATTGTTGTTGAGTTAGGCCTTTACTAAAATCGTAAAAAATCATCCAACGAAAACCTTTACGAGTAAAATCCATTTTGTCATAAACTTGTTTTTCATGGCTCACTGTCAACAAACGACTTGGTCAATTTATAAGCTGCCACTGATTTCATAATAACAAATGCCAAATTTTACGAATATAGTAATGACAAATTTCAATACTGCCAACTAGAGGCCGTTTGTAAAAACGAAACAAAAATTCGATTGTCGCAAACATTTGCAAAGAAAATATGTAAAACGATATACGATTTGGGTGTTGGAAGAAAGAAGACAAAATGCCGGACAAAATAAGGGGCAATTGAACGTCGTTGAACGAGCATGACGCTGGAGAACGTTGTAAAATAGCGGCGCGTGGCGTTTACATCGGCGGTAACACTTTCACCGTAGAGTCGGTGGTGCATATGTAAGGTGACCATTCGTACTGGTTTTACCAGTAATGTACTGATTTTTGGGTCATTGGTCCTGGTTAGTCGTGAAATATAACCAGTACAGTTTAGGGACACAAAATCAAAAATTATTAATTTTTCAAAAGATCGAGTAATCGTTCCATCTTTCAGTACGAGTATAAATTTAAACACAAAATACGGCTCAGCACTGTAGCGGCCTTTTCAAAATTACTTTCTTAAGGCCTTATCACACTAGAGTTATTATTCAATTCTAAACTTTGAAAAATAAAGTCTTTGTATTCGAATCAAAGTCTTGTGTGTGTGTGATAACATGACAAAAAACCTAGGTCTTTAAGTCTGAGCAAATACATCGAGATATATTTCTCCTGTCTCTAGAAGACAGACGAAGTCCAAGTCTTGATAAGCGCGTGCGCGGCCTCTCCCTCTCAGTCAGCTCAAGTGAGATGGGTGTATTGTTAACGTTATGTACGCAGACGCAAGTTACTTTTCCCTGTTTCGCGTGTGATAGCTGAAGACTTGAAAACTTGAATCCTGGAAAAAGACTTAAAAAATAAAACTTGGATAGTGTTCTAGTGTGATACGCCCTTTAATCTACAATATAAATAAAAGAAGTACATTTTATTTTTTCACTTAAAGGCAAAAAAACTTAAGTTTACTCTGCAATATTTTTTTAATATATATTGTACGATAGCCACTTTTCTTCATGCTTACTGAGCAGGCGCGCTCCTAGAAAAATTAACTGAGAGGGGGGACCTATTTCTAAAAAATATCCGATAAATAATATAAAATTTATTATTGCCTCTTTACGGGGAGACGTGGTCTTATATGTTAATTACATTTTGACTATGATTTGTTTTTTATCAACAAAAGAGATGATTTTATTTTCAGTAGCTTAGTTTTTATTAAGTATATGATTTTTTAGTTCCTGGGGGGGGGTCAGACCCAGGGGGGTCCAAGACCTCTCTCCTATTGCACGCGCCTGTACTTGGGCTATTTTAAATGTCCTGGTTTTATATTTGACAAAAAAAATTTCACCTTATGCATATGTAAAAAAGAATGAAATTTTACGAAATAAATTAAATTCATTTGACTAACAATTGTTTAATTACTATACACGAACTACAGAAATACGTATGTCCTCGATATTGCCCTGCCTATTTTAATTTCAAATAATCTAGCAGTATTTTTAGTGAAAATTACTTCAGGAATAAAACAGTCTATCGGGTACCATATATAATACAAATACATGCAAATATAATGCAAATTTAACACCTAAACATAAATACACACACATTCACGAACACAGACAATATACAGAACACGCACACAAGTATGTAACCACTAAATAAGTATATAATATTGATTTTACATTGTAGTAAAGTGGCTATTACACATAACAGTGTACAAAGTCTTTCACAATTGTTCTAAACATTTATGACTCTCCTTGATCGTCTCTGTGTGTACGTCGTTATTGTAAGATATGGATATGAGAATAATAAAATTGGCTTTAGAAAATATTTATTGAATTTAATACTTTCTTTATTTGTTATTTCTTTACTGCACTGTTTACGAGCATCAAAAGTCGTCAGGTAAACTACATTTAAAACTAATTATAATAGTGTAAGGAATTTAATTTGATTTGTATAGCAGAGAAATAAGTTTTATTTAGATCGTAGAGCATTATTTATTTATTTATTAAGGGACACGATAGACAATTTGTCCTTGTTTGTGCCCATAAACATTCACATACATACGTCATTTCTACAATTAACATACATTTAGGTATTTACATTTATGATATTGCACTCAGATATACAAACAAAAAAATAATAAAAACAAATTGGTACATTTAACCTAAACTAACATTTAAGAACATAAAATAAACATACGAATAACACCCGTTATATTCATATTTATCAATACTTTCACTGCACATATATTGTTATTTCATAACCCAGGAAGAAACAAGAATTTTCTTACCAGTTACCGTCCAATAAGTCTTTTGAATACTTTGAAAAAATTATTAGAGACTATCATTCTTAGCAGACTTCAAAAACAACTCGAAATCTTTAACATTCTTCCACCATTTCAGTTTGGCTTTAGAAAACACCACAGCTGTATTTTTTTTTAGATATAGCACAAGCCTTCGACAAAGTCTGGTTAAACGTCTTGAAATACAAACTCTTGCGATCCAATTACCATCATATATTACTGCTATATTATTCTCATTCCTGGAAGACCGAAACTTTGCAGTTCGCATTAACAACTAAATCTTGGAATTAAAGCTTATTAAAGCAGGTGTCCCACAAGGCAGTATATTAGGCTCAATTTTATTCAACATCTATGCCAGCGACATCCCAACAGCTCAAGCAGAAATTGCTATGTACGCAAATGATACCGCAAATATCACGGAAAACTTTGAACTACAGCAAGCAATACATGAACTGCAGGCCAATGCTGATATTATTTGTCGTTGGCTCAAAAGCTGGAATATAACTTTAAATACGGAAAAGTGCGAAGGTAAAATATTTGCCCTAAAGAGAATCCGAAATCCAATCAATATTATCATCAATAATAAAACTTTAGAATGGAATGCAAAAGATAAAACTGTCAGGTATTTAGGACTACATTTAGATACCCGTCTAACTTGGAGCCACCACATACACCAGACTTCGTCAACTATACCCCCTGTTAAATCGAAAATCCGCCCTTAAAACAAAGTGTGCACTCCTATTATATAAATCTCTAATAAAACCTTTAGTACTTTACGGCTGTGAAGTGTGGTGATACACCTCCAAAACTAATCTAAACAAAGTACAAGTGCTCCATAATAAAATCCTAACAATTAGTGTAAATGCCCCTTGGTTTATTAGAAACGAACAATTGCATAATGAACTCCTAATATCGTCAATATCCACCCAAGTCAAAAAACAAACTCAACGTTTTCTAGAAAGCTTAAACAACTGTTATAGTGCTGTACACTACAACATTGGTAACAAAGGACTACATAAAAGACTGAAGCGACGCTTACCCCCAAGATCCCTGCTCAGATATTTCTGACATAGAAGACTAGCTCTAAATCTAATTAATATTATATTTTTAATAATTATATTTTATAACATATATTTAAATTAGGGAAGTTATGTAATCCCCACCTAAGGAATAAGAACTATTGTTTACACGTATAACCCTGCTGAGAATAACAAATTTACTTGTTAAACAATCAATAAATGATTACAATACATCAATAAACAGATAGTTTAAGAAAATAACGTCTCTAACGATTGTTAGAGACGTAAAGAAACATATTGTAGAAACAAGGCAGTCGGTACAGTGGACTCATTTTATAGTGTTCAGTGTTCCTTCTTTTACAATCAAAAAGTTTGTCCCTCATTCTATATTACCGGGATGGCACATTGATATAAATACAAGACAGAACAATCGACAAGATTGTTAAGTAATTTATACAGGAAGATCATCGAAGCCATATCTCTCCTCCCGGCCAGCGTTTTCCGGTCATATGAACTTAAGATTTCAGCCGATGGTTTGAATCTGGGATATATCCCTGTTAATCTTAAGTCAACAACACGGAAATACCTGGTTTGGACAATCTCAATGCGCTTTATATAAAGTACGTGAAAAGGCGACCAAACTATACACGCGTATTCTAAAATAAGACGTACATGAGAGTTAAATAGCGCTACATATGGTTCTACCTGACGATAGTTCTTTGTTACGCGCAAAATAAAATCCATACTTTTAAATGCTTTATTTGTTACATATGTGACATGTTGTTGAAAATTCAGCCCCACATCATATAATACCCCAAGGTCCCGCTTTGTATCCGTCCGTTCAGCGATATTCCCGTCCATTTTGTAATTATGTTGAATGAAATCCCTTTTTCTGGAATAGGACATTACCTTAAACTTTGCTACATTGAAGGGCAATCCATTTGACTTACTCCTATGATTGTTATGATTGCGCTCGATCTGGTGTAGCCGACATAATTAAGGTGGAAACACACTTAGAAAACCCGACGCAACCAAAGAAACGCGACACGTGTTAACTCAAATTAAATGTGATTATTTTCCATTTTGGCTTATAGATCAGAAACGTACTAATAACACCCGACGCGATGTGATACACTCTCACAATATCGCACATCGGTGTTGAGGAAAGCACTCCTCCCAAAGTAACGTGACCAATGTGTTTTTAGTCAACACGTACTTATACGAGCCCTGTCCACTATCAGTTGGCCCCGCTACGAAATTTTTACTTATTGGTGTTCAATTAACAGAATGCGAATAGCTTATGAAATCTAGGTAATATTTTATTTTCAATTAAACATTTTAGAGATTTACGATTAATATTTACAACTATTAAAATAAATTAATAAGAATTAATAACCTATTTCAGAAGTTACCACTGGGTAACGTCACCTTTCATTTTTATAACGGCATTAATTCTTCTAGGCATAGTATCTACAAGGTCTTGGCATTGTCGAGGAGTAAAATTATCCCATATTTCTTGAAGCTTTAGTCTTAATTCTGGAATTGTTCTAGCCGGTGTTATACGCAATCGTTTTTCCATTTCGTGCCAAAGTGTCTCGATGGGGGATAAGTCTGGGCTACTTGAAACCCACTCTAAAAGTGGAATAGAATGATCACGGAACCATTTCAAAGATTTTTTGACGTATGGCAAGCGGCTCCATCTTGTTGAAAAATAAAATCCTCCCCAGAGATTAATGCATGGTCCATAGTTGGCAACAGAGACTCCTCTAAAATACTTAAGTATTTGGCTGTGTTAACAATGCCATCGATAAAGTGAACTTTTCTTACACCTCTTGCAGACATTGAACCCCACACCATGACAGATGCTGGAAATTTCACCTTCCTTTTCAAGCAATCGGGATGATATACTTCATGTTTCTGACGAACAACTCTGCTCCGGTTGTCCCCTACACAGACTTCAAACCTAGACTCATCGCTCCACTGGACGCTGTTCCACTTTTCACAATTCCATATTTTATGTTCTCTTGTTCATTTCTACCTGTTTTTCTTTTGCTGAGACGTCAACAATGGTTTTTCCTTGGCTTAAGAAAGTTTTATAAATTTCTGTAAATATACATTTAAGAGTCCGATTAAAAAAATTTTACCTTATAGGTTCCAAATCCTAATTTTTAGCTTCCTTATGACATGTAGACCTTGAAACACGTCTTCCAACAACATCGCTCCACATTACACTCAATTGACTGTAGCTAGCACGTCTGTTATCCTTAATAATTCTTTTCAATGCACGTTTTTCATTGTCCGTCAGTGTGTTTTTCTTCACGCCCCAGTACTTTGGGGCAACTGAACCACTTGTTTTGTACAATTTTACAATATTTCTAATAGTTTATCTTGACAAACCTAATAATTTTCCGATTTCGGAATTGGTTTTTCCTGTTTTTGCTAAGTTCACAATGATTAACCGAATTTTTTCATCAATAGCTTTACCTCTGCTCATGTTTTAAAATTATTTAGACTTAACACTTTTAATACATCACAGTCAATAAACAAACTTTGTTTTCCAACGCCTACTACGCATAGCTACCGCAAAACCCAGTTATTTTATATACAGTACAAGAATACATGAACTCAAAAAATACGTTTGTTTTACGAATATTATTTTTATAATCACAAATTAAATATTACGGAATAAATTTTGACCCCTTTGCTTCTAATATGATTATATTGTCAAAAAATGTACAAAGCAGCATTTACTTTTACTTATTATTTAATAATTTCTAAAGAAACTGAAAATTTCATAGCTTGGCCAACTGAAAGTGGACAGGGCTCGTATGCATTATTTTATGAAAGTCATCTTTAATATATTCATATAATTCCCCAAATTGCAATTTATCTACTCGGAAATACATTAGATATCGTTTTTCATCTTCCAGCAAGTCTTTAAAAAAAACATAAAATTTACCTAACGTATTTTTTGCTCATTTATTTCATGAATCCTTTTTTTTCTCGATCCTTGTTTTACAAGATAAATACCAAATATTTTCATTAGATCTTTTCACGCTACTTCATGTGTAGTTTCACTGCTTTTGATGAACTGACGAAAACTACCTGCTGATGTTATGTCGTGTCGCGTGTTATATATCTGCACGGTTCGTATCGTGTGTGGACAGGTCGGGTGCGTGGTGTTTCAGTACTATGTTTCCACCTTTATAGATCGTCACAGATTGTGATGCAGTCGCCTGTATTTACCTCCACTAGTCTAGTGATGAGTCGACTCGCATATTTTAGGAATCGAATAGATTCGTAGTCTTTAAGTCTAGAACTCAAGTTGGGATTTGAGTCCAAAATTTGAGTCAAAATTCAATTCCTGACTAGAATTTCAAATCGGAGTCCTAGTCGATATTAACAAAGTCACTTTTGTAACGTAATAAAAATCCAAGAATATTTTTTTGTACCTTTTTATGTGCTTTCACGAGATAGTGGCACGGCACACGAATATCAGACCACAAAATGTATTTTAATAGGAATATTGGAGTTTGTGAGGCTAGTGGCAGGCACGCATATTCAGGGTCCCAGTGAGAATCCAGCTGAAGCGGAGAATGTCACTCACTAGATAAGCAAGTCTATAACACTATAACGGCCAGTCCATCCACGTGTGCCACAACCTGAACCTGCAGAGATTATCCCCTGATCAGAAGGAGTTTCAGGATCGATTATTTCCACCACCAGCTCCTTATCGGCTTCGAGAAGGTGCAGCACCAACCAAATTTAGTAGACTGCGGAGTGTTTACTATTGCATTTGCTACTTCTATCGTGAATCATCGAAATCTCACACATGATACATACTACCATTCCCAGATGCGACATTTGCTCAGTATCAATGATGCATTCACATTATCTATTACCAACAGAGCCCTTAACCACGGCCTGTGCAAGAGTTCTCTGAGGAGGTCCTGGATAGAGATCGAATAAAGAAGGTCCTATTGTATTTAATTAACTCTTGTGAAACAGATTCCTTTAATAAAAGAGAGAGACAAAAATTAAATGCATCGTACTCATGAGAAACCTCGAGGTTAAGTGGTTGGTCCAAAGAGACCAAGCAAATAAGATTTCATAATAATACAATAACTATGTTTTTATTTCACTTTTATTTAAAATAATGTTATAACTTACCAACACGACTAGTTTCAAGGAATTTTCAAGTGGTAGTTTGAAGTAGTTTGACTTGAAAATGTCCTAATAAGACAAAATTAGTCGTGGTGCAAAGTATTTTAAATAAAAGTTAAATAAAAATATAGTTATTGTATTATTATTAATAGAAGTGGAAAGGTTGTACGGGTATCGGACAAGTGATATAGTGAGATTGATAAAAACGGGTCATGGTATAAAAACAGTGTGTTAAAATTATAAATAAATCAATATATAATGTAAAACGAAGTCAGAAATTAAAATAAACAATACAACAAATTAATTTTAAAAAAAAAAAAAAAGGTAACAATAAATAGATAACATATATGTTAGAGTCAAAACTAGTTCTTGGACCTCCTTTGTAATATGTTGCGTTCGTAACCATAACATAATGAGATATATGTGACAGATTGTAAATAGACGTAGTAATAAACGCTTATATGTGCTTGGATTTGTGTGTTTTAATTGATATTAAAATTAATTGTAGGTGTAGGCATCCCACTTCTGATGATAGAACTCTTTATAGCGTTCATGCTAATATCAATTAAAACACACAAATCCAAGCACATATAAGCGTTTATTACTACGTCTATTTACAATCTGTCACATATATCTCATTATGTTATGGTTACTAACGCAACATATTACAAAGGAGGTCCAAGAACTAGTTTTGACCCTAACATATATATGAACACAGGTGTGTCGTGATACGATTAGATGGATAATGATTGCATGTTGAAAAAATCATGACCTACACCATCAATTATATTAAATAAGATTTCAAAATACACCTAAAAAGGTCCAGCAACAGGCAGATAACAGAGAAAAGGTAAGAGTGAAGAAAGCAAATGAAAAAAAAAAAAACTTTTAACTGGTAAATAAGAAAGAGAAGCAGAAAAGTAAACGAACGTTTTCAAAATGAGTAATAATAGAACAACTCAATTTCAGTTGAAGAAATTAGAGCCTGCCTTATTACTAGTGCCGTTCCTCCAAATACCCTCCCCCCCTACACCGTCGAATGACGAACTTATCTCCTAGTAAAGTATAAAACACATTAACTAACCTAGGCTAATGTAGGTAATATTGGTGAAGGACATTTTTTTACTTTATTGCATTATTGTTTACATCGATAATAGTATCAATTTAAAATCTCTAGAGCACTTTCAGAATCTAAAGCACTTTTTGATGGCTTTATAATTGTTTATATTTTTAGTATAAATTTTATATTCGTTGATAATATTTACAAAAAAATATTACTTCAATAAGAGAAAATGTATCGTAGTGAAATAATATTAGTTGCTTTCTTATCAACATTTCTCTTAATTCATGCAGGAATTTTTGTAAGTATATTCAGCAAAGATAACAAAAAGCTAATTTCGTATATTAAATTAATAATTAAATAAAACCCTCGGTAAATTTTACGAAATATATGTTTATTAATAGTTTATATGTATTTCGGCAGCGATGCCTAATTCATATTACAAACTAAACCCTAAATTAACAAAATAAATTGTGCAATAACTAAATGCAATAACTAAGTGCAATAACTAAATGTAAATGGTAGGGAACACACATATATAAACAAAATTAACTGATAAAGGGAACACTTTACCTGTTTATCAAAGGAGACTTATAAAGATTCAGTTGGTTATTCACTGAGGTAATTCCTGAGTTATTACTTTTGTAAATTTCCCTATACTCTAATAACCAAAGTTTTAAGCATTTATTCTGTATATTAGTCCAGGAAATTGGTATTAAAAACAGTGGTTTTGGAGAGTTTTGTAAATTGGTGAGATGAATAGATCTGAGGTGCCGTTTTCACATTATGACTCAAATTTTTTGCCAGAACTTCGAAAAACGTGCAAAAAATTGTTTTTTTGCAAATATCTCCGTATTATTGAAAAAAAAAAAAATCTTTTACATACTAACTGCATAAATACCTATTGTAGGCTCGTGGAAAAGCTCGTATAGAACTGGAAAAGACCGTAGATTGTGAAGAAAAATCTTTAATGCCATTCTTTATCACGTATAACAGATGTAACAAAACTCACAGGTGTCTAAATTGGAATTTTACAGTCTATGAGCCCATCGGACCAAAAAGTGTAGTAAGTAAATTTAAAAAAAAAAAAAAAATTATACGCCAATTTAAATCATTTAATTTGGAGTAAAACGTTTTTGAAAAGAAAATGTTGCTTGTTAATCCACATATAATTTGAAACGCCACTGAAAATCTAAATTTTAATTATTTATAATTATTATTATGCCTTTTTTTCACTGACGTTCAAGGCATAATATAATAACATATACCATGTGTTGAAAAAGAAATTGCATAAGGGTTGGCTGTGGAAAAATAAAATAATGCGTACTGCAAGCTTTAACTGTCAATTAATTAACTGTCATCACTATTGTTGTCATAAGTTTCTATTGATAATTCAATTAAGCAATTCAATTATTTTTAATTTTATTATATAAAACTTGCAATAGACATAATTTTATTTTTGCACAGCCAACCCTTATGTAATTTCTTTTTGAACTCATGGTATATAATTATAATATTTTGTTATTTATTTATAATTATTATAAAGGTGGGTTTGTAGTCCCGCCAGTACCGTCCAGAGTTGTGCAATGTATTCAGCACAGACGAGACGCTCAACCTCTAACCTCCACAAAGAAAGTGAGAGGAGCTTTATCCCAGCAATCGGTCATATCCCAAACCCTGGCGATATGTGACCGATAAGCTCACACCAAATCCAGAGTTCGCATAATGCGAAGCAATCCGGGTAGAATTTTACATTCTGCAGACCAGAGTGGTAGCAGATGGTCTGCAAACGAGAATGATCTCGATTTATCTCTTGAAAACAGCTTGAAGACCACCCAAAAATCAATATTATTATTAATAATAATTATGCGACCCATGTTAATACTTATAATATTATATTATTTGCTATAAATACGTACATATTTGATAATTATTTTCGCGTGATGATTTTTTTCAGTTTTAATTTTCTGCCGGTTGGCCATAATTTCTATCGAACAAACAGACAGACACATACGAGCCCTGTCCACTTTCAGTTGGCCCAGCTATGAAATTTTCAGTTTCTTTAGAAATTATTAAATAATAAGTAAAAGTAAATGCTACTTTGTACATTTTTTGACAATATAATCATATTAGAAGCAAAGGGGTCAAAATTTATTCCGTAATATTTAATTTGTGATTATAAAAATAATATTCGTAAAACAAACGTATTTTTTGAGTTCATGTATTCTTGTACTGTATATAAAATAACTGGGTTTTTGCGGTAGCTATGCGTAGTAGGCGTTGGAAAACAAAGTTAGTTTATTGACTGTGATGTATTAAAAGTGTTAAGTCTAAATAATTTTAAAACATGGGCAGAGGCAAAGCTATTGATGAAAAAATTCGGTTAATCATTGTGAACTTAGCAAAAACAGGAAAAACCAGTTCCGAAATCGGTAAATTATTAGGTTTGTCAGGATACAGTATTAGAAATATTGTAAAATTGTACAAAACAAGTGGTTCCGTTGCCCCAAAGCCCCAGTACGTGAAGAAAACTACAGTGACGGACAATGACAAACGTGCATTGAAAAGAATTATTAAGGATAACAGACGTGATAACTACAGCCAATTGAGTGTACTGTGGAGCGATTTTGTTGGAAGACGTGTTTCAAGGTCTACATGTCATAAGGAAGCTAAAAAATTAGGATTTGGAACCTATAAGGTAATATTTTTTTAATCGGACTCTTAAATGTATATTTACAGAAATTTATAAAACTTTCTTAGGCCAAAGAAAAACCATTGTTGACGTCTAAGCAAAAGAAAAACAGGTTGAAATGGGCAAGAGAACATAAAATATGGAATTGTGAGAAGTGGAACAGCGTGCAATGGAGCGATGAGTCTAGGTTTGAAGTCTGTGTAGGTGACAACCGGAGCAGAGTTGTTCGTCAGAAACATAAAGCATATCATCCCGATTGCTTGAAAAAGAAGGTGAAATTTCCAGCATCTGTCATGGTGTGGGGTTCAATGTATGCAAGAGGTGTAGGAAAACTTCACTTTATCGATGGCATTGATAACACAGCCAAATATTTAAGTATTTTAGAGGAGTCTCTGTTGCCAACTATGGAACATGCATTAATCTCCGGGGAGGATTTTGTTTTTCAACAAGATGGAGCCATACGTCAAAAAAAAATCTTTGAAATGGTTCCGTGATAATTCTATTCCACTTTTAGAGTGGATTTCAAGTAGCCCAGACTTATCTTCCATCGAGACACTTTGGCACGAAATGAAAAAACAATTGCGTATAACACCGGCTATAACAATTCCAGAATTCAGACTAAAGCTTCAAGAAATATGAGATAATTTTACTCCTCGACAGTGCCAAGACCTTGTAGATACTATGCCTGGAAGAATTAATGCCGTTATAAAAATGAAAGGTGACGTTACCAAGTGGTAACTTCTGAAATAGGTTTCCAAGTTAATGGTTTTCCAATGGAAATATTATTTTTTCTTATTAATTTACTTTAATAGTTGTAAATATTAATCGTAAATCTCTAAAATGTTTAATTGAAAATAAAATATTACCTAGATTTCACAAGCTATTCACATTCTGTTAATTGAACACCATTAAGTAAAAATTTCGTAGCTGGGCCAACTGAAAGTGGACAGGGCTCGTATGTTACGGTATAAATTTTATAAATGTTTTTTTACAATCTACGAAGCCCTAAAAATGGCTCTTATATAGCATTTAATAATTTTAAACACCATTGTATTTAATAATATATATTGCTTCCTGTGCCAATTGTGAAACGTATTGTTAAGTAAATTTATAAAATTATGCCATTCTAAACTTCAACGCCAAGATTTAAATAATTAATTCAGCTCGTTTTATCTCATTATCTAAGAATAATGTCCTTTTAAGATAGAATTAACCGGTGCCAAATGGGGAAATGGTGGCTGGAAACCAAATGCATTTCATATTAAAGTGAATGATATGTGCGTCAACTTAAGGAGAATATTGGGGAAGAACTGGGAGACCATGTCTACAGAAATGAACCTCAAAGAATGTCCGATACAGCCGGTAAATATTAGTAATTAAGTAACAAGTAACAGTCTTCTAAGTCTTTGTTTAAAGTAGAATAAAGCCTATCTAGCAGTTTAACATGTCAATCCCCGTTTTTAGCTCACCCCGCCAGTCGATTTGCTTGCTATTGTAGAAAAATGACTGGCAAGCATTTTGAAAAAAAAACAAAACAGATTTTTTTGTTTATTTTTAGGGGGAATATGTACTAAATAATTACTACATCGACTTTGGAGACCTTCCTGTAGCGTTCATGTATGGCAAATACGATATTAATTACACTCTTACACAGAATAATAAACTGTTAGTGTGTAAACACTTCTTTCTAGATATTGAAGCATAATTATGTAAAATAAGAGTGTACAACATAAGAATAACAGTCCCCAAAAGGTACATAGAAATACCTTTCTTAGATCTTAATTTTGCTGTAGCGTATTAATAAATGGTATTTAACGATTTTTTTTATTTATTTATTGGACTGCACAAACTAATGGTCCCTTATTGTGCACATATACTCATGTAATATAGATATACAGTTTTCATCCAGACATATTTTAAATAAGTACTGTACATAAGTGCTTCAAATTACGATACATAAAGCTCTATAATTAATATACTATACGCTTTGAGTTGTTGATTGTCACTAACAAGTTTGTCATATGGTAACCTAACGCAGCCCATCTAAATGACTACACTACATATTAAAAACAATAAATTAGACAATAAATAAAATAATTAAAAATACGCATACTAAATAAAAGAAATCTTGGACGGACTCAAGGCCGAAAGGCAGGAATAATATAATTACTACTACTACACTACACACCAGAGATGAAAGACCAGTTAAAACAATGGATTTCTCCTGTTGAACGAGTTTCGATCAAGGCAAAAATGGCTCCCTCGGCCAGGAAGGCCATGGCCCCGATTTTGTGGGACTCGCAAGACATAATCTTCATCGACTATCTGGAAATGGAAAAAAGGCTCACAGAACAATATTGTACCGCTTTATTGGATCGATTACACGCTGAATCTATGAAAAAGCGGCCCTATTTGGAGAAGAAAAATGTTCTGTGCCACGAAGGCAATACATCAGCTGACTCGTCCGCAATTGCAACGGCCAAATTGGTAAAATTGCGCTATATACTGGTCATCCATCCATTCAATTCACTAGATTTCCACCGTGCAAATTCTTTCTCTTTGCAAACATGAAGAATTGGTTCGCTAGAAAAAGATTCGCATCGAACGAGGAAATAATTGCTGAAACACACGCCAATTTGCAGGCTTCGAGAAATCGTACTTTTTAGAAGACTGGAAAAAGTTGGAATAATGATGGACAAAATGTATCGAGCTGAAAGGAGATTATGTTGAAAAACAAGTCATTTGGAAGTCACTGACTTATCAAACACCCCTCGTATAGACTGATTGGTAGGTATTATATAGGAATTAAACAACGCAATGACGTTCGACTCTGACGAAAATCTCTGATCAAACGGAAAACATAATCCACCGGCCTTCAGGCACTATTCACTGTGAATTTCTCCGTTAATTAACATCCTGTAATCCAAACAGAACAATAAATAAATCCATCTGAAGCTGACGGCATATTTGGGGCTCGACTGTTCGCCTATCGTGTCATTTGGCCAGTTCGTGTCGTTATTTCCGTGTGGTGGTGGCAAGCGATAAGATCTGGCGGCGGCTCCGGCGGCCGGTTATCGCTCCCCGAACCACCACCCTGCCCGCCGCCGCACGGAAACACTGGACACAACATCCTAATGGCACAAACTGCGTGACTACAATACTAACATTTGTATAGACTCATTGCTCCCAAATTCAAATACGGAATTGGGGCCACTGTTATTAATATTGTTTGTTCAAAGGCAGTTATGGTTTGTTATATTGAAATTGTTAGAATTAATTTTGCGATCTATACCTTGCAGAATAATTAATTAATTTATTATTTGCACATAAATGTCCAACAAAAGTATCACCGAGCTATTGTAGAGTTCATTATTATTTCATTTAGGCCAGGGGTGTTCAACTCATTTCAGCCCCGGGCCATTTTGATATGTATTTATATTATTACTCATTTTGCTTTTCATTTTCTACCATTTTTCTGAATATTTATTTGAAAGACGTAAGGAAATAGCATTTAAATAATAACAATTACACAGCAGTTGCACCTATATAAAAGTGCTATTTAAAAGCTCTGCTTACGAGTATATTATTTGGAATCACGATGAATCACCGATCTACCGAATATCACACGGCCTTGGCTAACTGCAACAGTTACTGCCTGACTATTGGTTTATTTTATTTATTTTATTTATTAGGCCAATCCAACAGGACAAGATGTCCCAATTACAGGTTTGGCACTACATGCCACACAAAATTACAAAAACATAAAAATCATCTGTAGTATAAACTTAAGGCTAGAATCTTATTAAAATTACAAGATGTAAAATTAAATTAAATTTGAAATTTTCTTTTTAAAACTTACAAGAGACGTGTTTAATGTGTCTGAAAAACCAGGAAGATCAGAGTAAAAGTTATCCAAAGTAGATACTCTATTCATACTAGAGTTTAAATAATAGTTAGTCCGAGTCGGTGCCACAGAAAAAAGTTCATAATTTCTAATTGAGTAGATAGGCACCCTTAACGAGATTTTGTGAACTAGTTCCGAACAATCTACCAAACCATTCATAATCTTGTACAAGAATACTAGATTTTACGTCGTTTTTCAAGTTGCTGTAAATTAACATTGAAAGTAGGAAATTTTTTATTCATGAAATAAGTAAATTTATTTTGTATAGCTTGAATTCTGTTAAGATAGACAAAATACTGGGGGGGCAAAGAAATGGTTGCAAATTCAAGCTGACTTCTAACCAACGTTTTATAGAGTGTCATAACAGACAGAGGATTCTGAAAACAGCAGCATGAATGTATAAGAAAACCTAACATTTTGTATGCTTTTTTGACTACAGTATTAATATGTATTCAAGTATTAACTTGCTGTCCAGAATGACATCAAGGTCTCTAATATTGTCAACAGTGCTAATAGCTGTACCCCCAATATGGTAATTGACATCAAAAAATCTTCGATTCCTTCCAAATGTTATTTTATGACATTTTTTAGGTTTAAAGTTAAATTATTATCTAGACAATATTGATAGAGTCTATCGTGATCAGATGGAAGTTTATGACAATCATCGGTATGTCTAATCGGATAACAAAATTTCATGTCGTCCGCATAAAATAAATATTTGCAGAATTTGAATAATTTTATTATATCATTAATAAACAAATTGAATAACAATGGAGCCAAGTGTGATCCTTGTGGAACACAGGAAGTGCAATGTAGCCACTCGGAACTGAAGCCATTGACGACAACAAATTGCAGCCTGTTAAATATGATGAAAACCATCTTAAAAGGTTGCCGTGGGTACCACAATTTTGAAGTTTTCGCATAAATATAAGATGATCTATCTTATCAAAAGCTTTACTGTAGTCTGTATATATTGCAACAACTTAGAGTAATTTTCCATTGACTCTAAAATAAAATCAGTAAACAGGGTAAGATTTGTATCCACAGACCTGCCAGGGAAGAAGCCATGTTGCTCCGGTATTAAAAATTGTTTTACATTTGAGAAAAGTGTCTTGTATATGATTTTTTCTATTTTTTTTTTTTTAAACATTGAGTTTAGATACTGGCCGATAATTCTCAACTACATCTTTACTACCACTTTTAAATATCGGGTCAACAAATGTTTTCGCCCTTTGCCGAAGTCATGACACCGCGGCCCGAATAGATTCTGCCACGAGGTATTTTCGTTCAATAATTTTTTTATAGTATATAAGACATGTAGTTTAAAAATATATAAGTCGTTGCGGGCCGCAAAAATGCAAAACTCGAAACAGTTGCGGCCCGCGGATGCTAGTTTGCCCCCCCTCCTCGAATTAGGAAGTGGCGGCGTCAACGGAGGCCGAGAGAACTACTCCTAAAAACTGTTGTGGCTCCCAGGTGCCCCCTCATATATACTGGAGAAAACTTCATTTTGAATTTTAGACGATGTCAGCGAAACAAAGGGTCATTTGTGGGCATTTTTTGATTCGATGTGAATTCAAAATAAATGTGTATCCCCTATTAAAATTGTCTGGTACTCACTGGCCCCCAAATTTTAAAAGCTAGCGATGCCACTAATTTTAGGCCTCGTACACACCGGCGCAACAAAACGATGAACAGAACAGCTACCGAATCAGCGAACTCATCACCGAATAGTTCGACGAAGAATACAGCGAGCAACAGGAAATGATGTTGGGAGAATAACCATCAATTTTCCATTTGTTGCAGATATAGATGCTGTGTTATTTGTAAATAATGGCTCTTCAAGCAGTGACAGTAGCATACATGTACTTGACGTATATTCGAGATTTTTCATAGTATTAAACAATGTTCTAAAGGGAAGAATTCTGGGTTTGTAGGGTTTTGTAAGTATGATCAAAAACTCTTTTTCCTACGACCACTATGGAACTGTCTCATTTCGATACTGTTAGTTGACAGGAAATTAGCTTAATTTCGCATGTTACTCTCATCTCATGCGCGCTCATGCGATGCGGAAATAATAAATACGCCCCAATGCGTATGTGTAGTGTGCGGGCATGAATAAATTCGCAGCGATGCGCATGTGTAATTTCCGAGAATAATCATTTCCGTACTGGCTCCGCGTGCATTAATGGCTGTTAACCATATTTATATTGTATATTCTTGATTAATTATTTATTGAAAATGGTAATCGAAGGAAAAGCATAGTGAGCAACACGCGCAGAATGCATATTTCGCGCTAGTTGCACAATATACTATTGTCTGTCTGTCTGTCTGACCTAATTGTGAAGGAACGGCTAGATCTAGAGAGTTGAAATTTAACATGCATATTAAGTTCTTTGGCCCGCATACAGGAAACATACTGATAATTCAAAAAAAAAAACACCGCCCGAAAAATCTAAACAAATTTGTATTTAACAAATAAATAAATATTTTTACAAAAAACGAGTAAGGAATTAAATAAAACCTTTCTATGCGTAGACAAACAAGTAAAATTTGATTTTACAAAAAACAAATATTTTACACGATTTTCGCCAAAAAGTCAAAATATTTTGTCGCATACCTTATTTCCCATAGGGGTTACTCTAAAAATTTGAAAAAAATCTCTGCAATATACATTTATGCGAACCAAAATAGCTCAAGAGGATTTTTTATCAGATTACTCTGAAAATTATCGAATATTTTGTTTCCATAAAATAATTTAAAATTTATTTTGTAGCACCAAAAGAAAGCTTAAGTCGTAGAGTATGAAACTAAGATTTTTTTTTTAATATGTTTATTTTAACACAACTTTGGCCAAAAATATGCTAAAAAATTTGTCCCACAAACTATAACTATAAATCTAAAAAAAAACTGAGTAATGCACATTAATGTGAACCAAAAGAACCCATTACATATGTGGACCAAAGAACTGTAAAATTCATGCTAAATTTCTACTCTTTGGTTCAGCCGTTTGTTCATAAATTACAGGGGTGTAGTCCTAAAAAAAAAGTGGCAGAGTGCTTACGTCCGCTAACCTAATCTAACATAACCTAACCTAACATAATTCGTTACCACGTATTACGTGCGAAGGCGTTTCGCGAGGCTTCAACAATGAGAACCAAGACAACTGTCACATTCACTGTTGGCATAAATGTACATTGTTGGCCAATCGAGTTGTACGCAAACTAAAAAGATACTATTTATGATTTAAGTAAAATAAATGTATTGGTTATTGAACTAAGAAAACTGACAGGGCGGCGCCCTGCCACTCAAAATAGGTACTGGGGTGGCGCCCTGGTGCGCCCTAGCACCACTACACCCCTGATAATTTGTACTGTACAAACAGATGGACACATGAGTAGGGATGGGAACGATATATCGATATTTCGAAAATATCGATACTTTAGAAAAATATATCGTAAAAATATAAACGTTTGGAATAGCATATATCTACGTTTATGATCAAATGTTTTATGTGTCGCTAGGGTTAAAACATGATGACATGAGGTGCTTTCCAGATAGGTGTGAAATACTCTGAACTACTCCGAACTGTTCTACTCCAAACTACTCTGAAAATTTTAGCATGTGGAACACTTTAGTTGAGTATTTAGTGGAAAGAGGCGCTGCTATGTTACGAATTAACAAATTTTAAAGGAAAACGATCCTAAATGTACAAATTATTTTAAATTTTACATATTTATAATAAGAAATACTGGTGTAGTTGAGAGTGTGAAGTTCTTCTACTTGGAACAACTAGCGAACTGTTCGGAGCAACTCCGAGCTACTCTTTACAGCAACCTGGAAAGCGCCTATTGAAATTACTAACACGGCAACGCGCCAAATTCAAACAGGTACCATTGATTAATGGACGCTCTATATTTTGACCATGTGTTTATTTTGAGTTGAATAATTAAACAAGTATAATAAATAAAATAAACAGATTAATTAAATTTACCTATTTTCCACTGTAATTATACATTTTAATATAAAAACATAATATGCGATATATCGGAAATATCGATATATATCGAATATCGATATCACACTTCCGATAAATCGAATCGCGCTAATATCGATATTCAAAAATAAATTCCCATCCCTACACATGAGGTAGATAACTGTAGAAGAGTTTCTTGGTTTGCCTACGAAAACCTAAAAACTGCAAAAAAACTTTTTAATTACATGTGAAAATTTCAAGATTAATATTTTCATAAATATTATTTTGTTTGGGTTTTAATGAATTTTTATGGTTTCTAATTACGTAAAGGGTCATCAATTTTATCACTGCCCTCGTTTAAATCCAAATTCATAAGCCCAACGACCCTTGGAGTTCATCATTTGTTGACCGTGATCGTTAAGGAAAACAGATCTTTCCCTAAGAAATTCCCGTGTCAAAACTACATCGTAACTCACTTTTTATTGTGGAACAAATGGCTATATTTGTAGATTTGTGTAGTAGAAGCCTATGAAATTCTGAACAAATAACATGTGACTTTCTATATAACAACATATATTTTTACCTCGCCCTACAAAAAATTATTCAAAAGTGATTTATTTTCGGATTTTGAAGGTAAACAATGTCAGCTTATATTTTTGGAAAAAATTGAATTATGTTTTTCTTCTATATTAGAATACTAAATTTGCTCAAAAAAAAATATTTAATCTTCAGGAATCGGGAGAGGAAAATCGTGTTTCACGAAAAATCTCGGGAATTCTTAAAACCATCTTTTTTATTATTCGTAGATAAGCAGTACTAATGAGTATAATACGAGGGCTACCTTTTAAGTTTTTACAAAAAGTAAGAGAGAATTTTTTTTTTGGAACAAACTGTTTTATTGCTTTTCAAATATTCGCCTTTAAGATTTATACACTTTTGCATGCGTTCAAACCAATTCTCGAAACATTTTTTCCACTCTGAAGTTGATATCTCAAAAACATGGTTTTCGAAGGCTTCAAGGTGATGAAAATCGACCGCTCTCCACGCATTTTTCGTATGACATTGGGGAACAAAAAAAAGTCGTTCGGGGATAAATCAGGTAAATACCGGGCATTGAGATATTAATTCTATGTTTTTCTCCTTCAAATAATCAATTGTTTGACGTGCTGTGTGGGAGCTTGCATTTTCATGATGAAGAATGATGCGACGTTTTCGGTTGTTTTTCCGAATTTTGTCGATAACTTTTAGCAAACCAATTGTTGTACACCATTCAGCATTAACTGTTCTCCGATACTCTAAAGGTATGGTTGCGACATGTCCAGTACAACCGAAGAAACAAGCGATCATTTTCTTGAAAGTGCTCCGTGAACGAACTACTTTTGTGGGTCTCGTTACATCTTGGAAGACCCAAACAGTGGATTGTTGCTTAGCTTCTGCTTCAAATGAATAAATCCAAGTTTCGTTACCTGTAACGATGTTGTATACGGATTTTGCAGTCACTGTGTTGAATTTTTTTAGCATTCCCTTACACCAATCAATACAATCCTTTTTTCGAGCTTCGGTCAAATTATGCGGAATCCATTGGGAACAGATCTTTTTTACAGCTAAATGTTCATACAAAATCGAATGTATTGCAGTCTGCGATATGCCAAAAGATGCTTCTATCTCACGGTAAGTCACACGCCGATCTTCTTCAATCATTTTGAGCACAGCATCGATGTTTTTCTGAATCACAACCGATTTTGGTCGACCTTCACGAGATTTAACACTGACGGACGCACGACCATGAAGAAATTTTGCAAACCAATTAAAAACAGTATTTTCTGATAGTGCTTCATTACCAAAAGTTGAAGAAGCGAATCTATGCTTTATTGTTGAGTTAGGCCTTTACTAACATCGTAAAATCGGAAAACTGTCACGAGTAATATCAATTTTTTCACAAAATTGTTTCTTTTAAACGCTCAGTGTCAACAAATACTCGGTAAATTTATAAGCTGCCAGTGATTTCACAATAACAAATGTCAAATTTTACGAATATAGTAATGACACATTTCAATATTGCCATCTAGTGGTGGTTTGTAAAAACATAAAAGGTTACCTTTTTTACCTCGGAGTAACTATTAATAAACAGAGCAAAATTTTGAATACATTTCTGTTATAATTAAGAGTTTCTCAAAATATAAACAACGATAAAATAAAAGTCATTCGGCTTTGGGGACAGACTATTTATTTTAGAAGCACAACGTTTAGCTAGAAATTATTTGGCTTCATCAGGTGGTGGAAAATAAATTAAATTAGATACAATTCTGTTTATTTTAGCATATATTAAAATTTTACCTATTCTATCCTAATCTATACTAATATATAAAAGTGAAATATATGTCACGAAGCTGTCAATATCCGGCCATAAGTGCGGAATTATTAGACCAGCGTCATTCTTAAACTGCTGTTGGGCTAGAACTATATTCTATTACATAGAAAATTTACACCATTTCGCTGAAATTTTTTTATTTTCAATCCAATATTAAATTTTTTAAAATTAGATACAGTTGTATCAAATATTGACATTTTTATTTGTAAAAATAAGAGATGTGACGTTCTGTGTCAGAGCTAACCTCGTTATTATAAATAGATAACTCAATAACAAGTCAGGGAGGACGAAAACCTAAATTAGATTCCAAACTGACTGAGTTCTGAGGGATACTGTTTTACACAGCGCTGGCTTTACACAATAAGCAGACGATGCGACGCATCGGGGCGTCTCCTTCAAGAGATACTGAAATTGATGTTTGAGAAGCGCCTTATTTTTGTCATCATATGAATCCGTCTTATTTTTTTTTATCCTTATTTGTTTCGTCTTCCTTCTTTTTTTATTGCCACTTGATCTCAGAATAGTCCCTTTTCTGAATTTTTTAAGGTGCTCAACTTAAAATTACTTTGGGGCGCCAAAACCCCTAAAGCTGGCAGGGGTTTAAATTTACCTCTGCAGCATAAGAACACAGACAAGATAGGAGAAGTCTAAATACATGTTAGCGACACTTTATTAAGAAAAATAAAAAAAAGTTTCAATAGTTACGTCTACCACTGCAGTTCGGTCAAATTATGCGGAATCCATTGGGAACAGATCTTTTTCACAGCTAAATGTTCATACAAAATCGAATCTATTGCAGTCTGCGATATGCCAAAAGATGCTTTTATGTCACGTAAGTCACACGCCGATCTTCTTCAATCATTTTGCGCACAGCATCGATATTTTTCTGAATCATAATCGATTTTGGTCGACCTTCACAAGATTCATCACTGACGGACGCACGACCACGACGAAATTCTGCAAACCAATTGTAAACAATATTTTCTGATGGTGCTTCATTACCAAAAGTTGAACAAAGCGAATCTATGCTTTGTTGTTGAGTTAGGCCTTTACTAATATCAACTTTAAAATACAGCTCCCATAAGGCCTTAATGTAAAAATATTACTATTGTCCCCAGTCTACCATATACACACCTGATAACGAAATCGAGAGCACAGTTTTATTATAATTGTTGATAAATAGAAATGCAGAAAACTAAATATTTGTATTAAACTACACAGGTGTTAAACAATAGGTTATAAAAGAAATGGGCGGTACGCCGTTCATGGAAAACACATATTACTTGCACATGCGCAGAAGTGCCATTTCGCACAAAATTCACTTCTTGGTATAAAATTATCTATTACATAAACATTTCACGGAAATTTTATGAATTATATTATTGTTATCAAGATACTTTTGGTGCTGCAACTGTTAAAACTTGCAATGTATTGTGGAATTATAATATTAAGCAGGGGTTAATACCTTTTTCAAGTCGTGAGCCGCATTCAGTAATATTTTGTATTATATTTAGGACGCGGGCCGCAATAAAAAAAAAAAAATTATAAATTTGTAGGGTTCTGCTTGGTTTTGTAATTTCTATTGTTTACGATTTTAAGTTCTAAAACAAGAGTTTATGCCGGTTTACACGTAATTTTGGTGGCATAAATACGCCTAATGTGTAACAAACCTAAAGCAGCACGGCAGTAATGTGTTGGCTACAATGGATAATAAAAAAACATTATATTTTCTTATTGGTAGGCCGTATAAAATCGTTCGGCGAGCCACATTCGTTCCACCGGCCGGTTGCCGACCCTAGTAGTTAAGTATAAATATTATTTTTAGAAAAGTGAATTCTGGAACATTACGATCATCAATTTCTTTAAGCCTTTGATATTTTGATAATCCATAGAGTCTGCAAAATACAATTTAGTAATTATTAGTTTTATTCTTCTTTTTATATTTTTATCCAAACAAATATTTGCTAAAGCTTGTTAAAAGTTTTTTTCCATTGGACAAAGTTTATAATGTCACTAAATCTATGTTGTTTATCGGAATATGCGAGAGAGGGCACGGACAAGGGCGAGGGCTACCGATGACAGTTGATGGCGAAAATTAATCCGGTGAACAAACAGCGTCTTGATGGCGCCACGGCCTAGACATGTCGTAGGCAGAGCCACAGCCACTATCATAACAGTGTCATAATTCAGCTAGTAGAAGAAAACAAATGGCTTGTCTTATAAAAAAATACACCGAAAGGTTTTTCTACAAGTTTTTCAACATACTGGGTGACCTAAAATTAGCTTTACAATTTATATCAGCCGGCATTTTGCTTTTGTTTAATTTTGACAGTTCATATTTGATGATTAGGCAGTGTAGACGTGAAAAATTTGGCATGGGGCGTTTTAAGCTTCAAGAACTTGTTATTAGCAAAAAGTACTACGAAATTTTTTAGGAGGAAATCGCAATGAGTGCGGAAGCCCATTTCGACTTCCCTAGTTATGCTTTCGTCCTTATTGGGGCTTTAAAAATGCACAAGAGGTTCATCAATAACCATTGCACCCTCGCAAAGCGACAGTGAGATGTGCAATTTGGTCAGGAGGTGTTCTACATAAGCACTTGTTTGCTAAACGCTGTAGTCGAAAAGTCATTTGGTTCGTTACTTTTCATGTTTCGCATCTGTAAAAAAGTGCGGAGAGAACGTTTGAGTCGGAGATAGACGGTTTTGTAGGACTCTAAGACCACTGGGATTTCCAAAATTATGTGAGTGTCATGACCAGCTTCCGAATACGATTTTCAACATCTAAAAGAGCTTTTTCTTGATTGCTGATTATACTTACAAAGTAGGTTTACTAGCTCGTCTCTTTAATTTGGCAGTTTATTATTTCCTATGGCATAATACTTAGGTGTCAGAGATTTGCAGGTCTCGTCTAGCGCGCCTGGCATAACCTAACGACTTTTTACCGTAGCTGAGACTACCGGCTTTACGTGCTTTTTAAAACATGCCCCATATTCTCGAATATTATTTCAGAGACATAGGTATATACACACATCGGAAAAATCTAGGGATATTGGAAAAAATATGAAAATATATTGCTTATTGTACATATAATGTTGTATTTCAATTAAAGTAGGAAATTCTGAGTAGTTGGCTATGGAAAACAAGTAAAAACAATAACCAACAAGACAATACAAATGTGCGGTGGGACTTCTCCAAGCTGGCTTCAGGCAAGTTGAGGTAGGCGAGCGTATAGGAGTCTTAAAGTGTCATCAGTTGGTTATGGAGGTGTTACAGGGAAACTGGGAGTCCGACAGAACAACATCCAGGACGTGGTCGCTGTACAACAGCAGGTCAAGACAGATTCTTGGAATTAAATGCTAGAAGACAACCTACTATTACAGCACCTGAATTGGTAAGGGAATTACAGCAAGAGCATAACTTTTAGTCGCGATACTGTAAGAAATCGTCCCCACGAAGCTAATATTCTATCTCGACGACCAGTCAGATGTCAACCCCTCTCTAGAGGCAATCGCAGAGCAAGATTAGACCATTGTCACAATTTTCAATATTGGTGTGATAACGATTGGGCTACAGTTTTGTTTACTAATGAGTCCAGATTTGGAATTCATCCAGATTCTCGTCGAACAAGGGTATGGAAAAGATCCGGTAATTTAGAACGTTTGAGGCACGTCCAGGAAGTCCACAGTTATAGAGGTGGTATTGTTATGGCATGGAGTGGTATAATCATTGGCGATAGAACTGATATTGTTTTTCCCAATGGATTTTTAACAGCACGACAATATTTGGATAATATTTTTCAACCTATTGAGCGTCCATTTCGTGGTGCTGTTGGTGATCAGTTTCATCTTGACCAGACTAATGCTCGACCACATCTTGCGCGAATTGTTACGAACTGGCTGGATAACGAAGGTATTGATGCGATACCATGGCCAGCACAGTCACCGGATCTAAATCCGATTGAACATGTATGGGACATGCTTAAGAGAAGAATTACTCCACATGTGGATAACATCCACAACAATTTTAGATTCAGAGAGCTACTAAGAGCAGAATGGGCACAGTTACCTCAAGAAGACATCGATAATGTTATTTTGTACATGAATCGCAGATGTAGGGCTGTGATCAACAAAGTCTCTATTAGCATTTATTTTATATTTTTCATTTTTTACAATTCGGTACATAAATCTGCACAATATATATATTTTTTCAAATATTGATTATTTTTCTAAATAACATTTAGCTGATTTTGTTGTAAACTATTATTTATTGAGTATTTTAAATGACAGAATACAATAAACGTAGAAAAGAAACAATATGCTACTTATTTCCATATATTTTTTTATATCCTTAGACTTTTCCGATGTGTGTATTTAAGGGAAGGCTGAATGGAACTACGGTTGCAACGGCCAGGAATATTTTAGATTTTTTTTTGGGGGATTCCTGGGGATGGATATCACGATCCCACACTTACAAAGCGAATGAGTTGACCACTACGCTATTGCAACCACTTCTTTTGTAGCCATCTGAGAAAGTTCTGATTTCTGTCGTTAATTCTTAATGATTCAGTCTTGTCGTGCATTTATTTAGATATTGATAACAACCCTGAACTATCATGAAAAAATGTTGGTGAGACCGCAAGATTTCCTTTAGCTCCGTACTTTAATATCGGAAGCCATTAATAACTAGCCAATAGGATATCTTCACTATGTATGTTACATGTCAATTTCAGTAATTCCAGATAATAAGTTAGGCATCAGAGGTACCGTTTGACAATAGCAATAAATTGTAGCGTTGTGTCAGTCAGGGAGAGTTAAGCTTTGATGTCAAAGCACTTATATCTTCGTATGTAAATGTTTGAATGGAATATCGATTTTAACAATATATGTTTGCCAGATTTAGCCTCATATTGTATTGATATTATACATGGTTTAATATTACAACAACGATTTTATTCAAACGCACGATCATATTGCATTTCAAGTTTGTGAGCATAAAGGTGAATAATTTAAGTATTTATTGAGAGTACAAACAAGGATCAAAATAGATCAACCGAACAAAGAAAGAAAATACGCTAAATGCGCTAAGACACTAGTCAACTACGCTAACACACTAGTAAAGTGCCGATATTGTTTTAGTGAATAGTCCAGTTAAGATGTCTACAAATTTCTATGGTTGGCATTTCATACCTTATCTGAATAATCAAGTATTACAAAGTGCATATTTAGGACTTCTTAGGGATGACCAAGATATCCTTATACCGTCACTCATGCGTCTGCACGGTAGGAATTATAACCAGATGGCTGGATCCAGAGATGTGAAATTCGGCATGCATATAAGGTTCTTTGCCTCACATTAAGGAAAAAACACGTATCTTTATCACACTATATTTATCGAAAAATATTGGGTTGTTAGGAGTTAGTTAGTTAGTTAGTTAGGAAGGTCGTGCCGATATTCGGTAGATGGTATTGAGGCATGTTTAGATTCAAAACAAATGACTTGTGTACATATTTTGAAAGGTGATAATTCAATCATCTTTAGGAAAAAGTTTGGTAGCAAACAAAGTGCATTTTACATATATGATGCTTTTACTATTATCCGAAAGACAAAAATGCCACACAAGTAGTAAAAAAGATATGTGCTGTTTACGGGGAAGGTGCTGTAGTTGAAAGAACTGTGCGCAATTGGTTCGCTAAGTTTAGAGCTGGTGATTTCAGCCTTAAAGACCAAGAACGCTTAGGCAGAACCTCCACCAGTGATGATGACCAAATAAGACAATGATTGATAATGAAATATTCTCGCGCTACACGACACGTGAATTAGCAGAGGTATTAAAAATATTAAAAACCGCCACCCACGAGCATTTTGTGAAGCTTGGTTACATAAATCGTTACGATGTATGGTTTCCGCACAATTTAACGGGGAGAAAAAAATTATAGACCGCATTTCCATCTGCGATTCGCTGCACAAACGCAAAGAAAACATACCGTTATTGAATCAAATAGTGACATATAGTGAAAAATTGATCATTTACAATACAATACTAGTAAATGCTCAACATAGTAAATGTTGAGCGAAAAAGATCCTGGGGTAAGATAAATCAACCACCCCAAAAAACCGGTGTTCATCCGAAAAAAGTCATCCTCTGTATCTGGCGGGACTGGAAAGGATTCCTGTATTATGAGCTCCTACAGAACAACCAGACGATAAATTCAGGCAAGTATTGCTCGCAACTGGACGAGTTAAAGAAAGCGATTCTGGTAAAACGTCCAGAATTAGTTAATCATGCTTCATTATAACAATGCTAGGCCTCATGTTTCCTTGACTACCCGACAAAAATTGTTGGATTTAGGCTGGGATGTTCTACCCACCCGCTGTATTCACCAGACATTTCATCTTCTGAATTCCACTTATTCAGGTCTTTTCAAAACTCCCTTAATGGCAAGAACTATTACTATTTAGTCGACGTTAATATCTACTTTGAAAAGTTTTTTGCCAAAAAACCTGAGAAATTCTTTCTTCAATTTTATTCTTCAGACTCGCATAACACTTTATTAAATGCTCTAACGTTTCGCTTTCCATGCCACATTTGGCACATCTGTTCTTAATTTTTTAACCAAAACTTATAAAGTTTAATATAATTTAATTTTAGGCTAGAATGAATCTTATACATAGATCACCGGATAATTGAACAAGAGTATCCCTCAAGAATTCAGAGTTACAGCATGCTAGTCGCGAACCGAACTGCAGCTATCTATCTATCTAACTATCTCTGAACCGATCCCTTATTCTAAGTTGAAAGAGGTTTATATACCAAGTATAACAATATTCCAGGAAATGACAGTGTTTAAAAATTTAAATATATTAAATTTTTCTATTATCTGTCAAATTTTGAATAAAACAAAGAAACATTCAACAATGCACAATTCTAATAATTTTGAAACCCTAAAATATTTCCCGCATAACAAATTAAATTAAATGCATAATGGATTGACCTCACGATTGGTGTATAAATTTTTAAATGTTTTGTCAAGGTGATCTAAGAGATTCATTACAGGAAGAATAAGAAATGAAGTATTTAGACAAAAACTAGGCACAAAACCAGTAGAGACTATAATAGAAGAAGGACAGCTAAGATGGCTGGGACATACACACAGAATGAGTGAAGAGTGAAGACAAAATAGTAAAAAGAGTTTTTGAAGCAAAAACAGTGAAGAAAGTTAAACCAGGAAAACCGAAAAAAATCTGGCACCAAGAAACAAAAGAAGCTGCAACGAAGAGAGGCGTAAAATTGGGAGGAGATAAAAAAATACAAAGGACAGAACACGATGGAAAGAAGTGGAGAACAACACCAGAAAATAAGTAACTCGACTATAGCCTTACATCGCAAGGTAGAAAGGCTTCAGGATTAAGTAAGTAAAGTTATTCAAGTTAATCCAAATATTCGCTCCCCTATACTCTAAGTTTGTTCCATTCTTAGCTTTGTCTTGTTGTTACTTTTCAAATACATTTCATGAACTTGAAAGAAAGTAAGTGATCTGAAAATGTTACTAAAAATGATAAAGTTGTTGACATAACGTATCGTTCAAATCGAGAATAATAACCACAAATTAATTGAAAAATTGCTAATACCTCCTTTAGATTTACTCATGTAAAATATTCCTTAGCAAACATATTCAGAAATCCTTTCTCCATGTAATGAAGGGAGTGTAGAGACGACAGCCGGTATACGCAGCTCATCATACATTTATCACGTTGGCCGCGTCTGGTGGCAGATGTGTTTGAATGTTTGCTAGTTGGCGCGCGCGTTCGCAACAAACAACCTACTTTGACGAATTGGATCATCTCGAGCTGCGAGCTGCTAGCTACGAGTTCCAACTTACTCTCAGTTCAGTTAATGTTGGAACGTTTGGATAATTAATCTACTCAAGATGGAGGTTTTTGTTTGTTTTACATATTTAAGGATAATTTGAATTGTTATTAATGTTTGCAAATGAAGTCAGGAAATAAATTAACCAAGTAAATTACTTCAATAGAAATAATTTTGGTATTTTAACTGAAAGGGTAAATTAACATGTAAGATATATGAACCCTTGAAATCGAAAGTGACATTTATAGTAGTGTCAGATAAAATTATTGCGGAGCAAGCAAGTACTAGCATGTGTTAGAAATGGACGCTGTATTAAAAATTGCTGGTATTTAATTGATCAGAATTTAATTAGAATATAGTTTTTGATCAGAAAATTTTGTAATATTGATAAAAATATTGACTTGATCAGAAAAAATATTGATTAGATCTGAAAAAAATATTGAAAATATCGAAAAATATAGTCAGTAAAATATTTCAGTGTTTCAATATAAATATTTCTTTTTTTTTCAGTATTTCGTAGGTATGCTCAAGAGGATTCACAATTTGTGCAGTTCAGTGTTGTAATAGATACATTTAAAAAAATATCTATATACAGATACAGACACCTAAGAAAAATTGTATTTAGATGCAGTTACAGATACAGAATTACAAAAAATATCTAGATACAGCTAAATACTTTTGAAAAAACACTGAAAAATTAAAATACCATATTTTTTACCAAACCAACAGTGCATGTTAATCAGTATTATACAGGCTGTTCAAAAATGTCCATGACGTCACAAAAAGGCCACTAAATTCCAGGTAAAACACTATTCTATGGAATAAATGTGCTAACGTGTGAGCTGCGTATCTATAAGACTAATATTAGTCTTATAAATACGCAGCTATATTCTTGTTAGGAGGATGTTCCTTTCAATCAAATTTTAGCCCTAACTGAAGTGGAATTTCATTTGGCCTTCTCACGCTTACAAAGTAAATTTATATGAACGTTTAATAATTTATTCAATTTTAAGTCCTTTAAGAAACACACCTACTTATCTTACTGATTTCAATTAAGAAATGAACTTAATATCCACACTAGCATGGTCGGCCCTTGGGTAAGGCGTACTAGAGCCAGGCCTCAAGCTATGAAATTCCTCAAAAAAGTGTATTTTCAATCACTGTATACTTTTGAAGGGCCTTAATTTGTCTTGCCCAAGGCTTCACAAAACCACGGTTCACTTCCAAACCACTAGTGTGGATATCATTTTTCATATATTTTTAGTAAATTGCTCATCAAAATAGCAACAATAGTTATTCAAAAACTTAGTTTTCATTAATAATGACCCGTTTTCATTAAGTGTTGTAACTACTATTGTGGTACCTAAATACCTACTAATTTTAAGGCCGTTCAAAAGCTACGAAAAACGAGTGAGATTTTTTTTGACATTCCATTTAAATTTAATTTGTTAACGTCAGAATTTCAATTGTTTTCTGAATTTTGTTTATAGTAAAAATAAAATATTTAAAATTACAATTTATAATTAAATTATTATATCAGCTCGGTATCATGGTATGAAAATAAAGTAATTATCAGAGTATCTGAAATACAGATACAAGATACTTAAATTTAAATATCTAGATATAGATACAAATATATACGGAGTGATTATTTAATGGCGAGACGACGTCACTGGAAGTTTTAATAATTTGCCGTTTCATACACATCGTAGCAGGCGATTATGCGCGCATTCGTATAATCTTTTTTTCTTCATTATAAAATTTTCTTCAAGGTTATTATAGTCATAGTATTCTGCTAAGAGGCACGTAAAATTCGGTGACGTCGTCTCGCCATTAAATAATCACTCTGTATTTCAAAAAGTATCCAATTTGTATCTAGATACTTGTAACTAGATACATTACAACACTGGTGCAGTTATAAACTAGAATTTAATTCTCTTGTGCATATATTTTTCCGGTATCACATATATTATCTTTTGAGCGAGTTCAACGGCCTTGAATATTTATTAGACCTGTAAGAAATGCTGTTGCTACACACTCAACTTTAACATATTCTGTTTTCTGTATTCTCTACCCTAAATTATGTAAAGGAGAGCCCGTACTTTAAACCATGTGACGTCACTAAGTGGTATTGTGATGTATGCGATGATATCATGAGTTGGGGTGCGTTCACTGCAAGGGTACACTTTCCCTGATGACGTCAGTGTTTGGGCAAGGTCGCGAGCGAAGGCCCGGGCACTGGCGGCTCCGGCAGCTTGACCCGGATTCACTGGTGCCAAACCGCTACCATTCTACATCTCACGACAGTTACAATACCATATGAGACGTACAATGTTTATATACCCGATAACTAGAGTGGAAGATATTAGATATATGTCACAGTATATTAAAGACTACAGGTGGAAATGCAGGGTGACTACAGGCTGGCATTCCTTTGAAACATTCAAGATTATTCGTTGAAAATGATATTATATAGTAACAGTGGCGGAACTACCATACCGCTAGACCCCGCAACGCGGGGGGGGAAGCTTTGGGGGGCCCGAAAATATTGAGAAAATTAGTCGCGTTTTATTCTGAAAAATAAAGAATTTACTTTTCACTATAAAACACATACATAAAAAAAAAAAAACAAAAAAATTAACATTTTTTTTTTATCTTACGTTTAGTAAGACCTCAGCAAAACAATAGTGAGATTGTTTATCCATATTCAAAATAGTAATTCAATTCAAAAATGAAAAAAAAGAAGAAAGAGACAGTTCTTCAAATCTTATAAAAAGTATGAATAATTTTGATTTTGTATTTTTATGTGTAATTTTATCAAAAATATTAGGAGAAATAAATTTATTTTCAAAATTATTACAAACTAAAAATATAGATTTGAGAATTGCAACAACTTCCTTAGACACAACCAGTCAAAATCTGAAAAACTACCGAAATATGTATTTTTCTGCGAAAGATGACTCAATTCAAATGGCAGCCAAGTGAAAGTTCAGCTCCACTTTTGTTTGGAAAAGACAAAAAATTGTAAAAAAGCACTTGGACGATTTTTTTAGAGTAACTGTATTTAATGCAGTTCTCGATATTGTTATCAATCAAATTGATAATAGATTCAGAGGGATGAACGACGTGGTAAATTTGCTTTTATTCATGTCACCTCGAAATTTAATCAACTTGGATGAAACAGAAATTTGGAGTACTGCCGAAATCTTACAAAAAAAAAAAAATAAATAAATAAAAAACAAAGGTGATATGTCGTCCAATTTTCCGTTACAAATGGTAATGTTAGCTTCGATGCTTAATGAGGAAATCTCGAAAATAGCAACAATGAAAGAATTTGCCGAACTTTTAATAATTAAATATACCTCCCTGTCGGTCAGTTTTCCAGACGTAGTTACTGCAATTTTATTATTTTTAACAGTTTCTGCACTGTGGCAACGGCAGAGCATTCTTTTTCCAAATTAAAGATAATAAAAAACTATCTACAAAATTCTACTGGAGAAGAATGCTTACATAATTTATCGTTGTTGAGCATTGAGGCTGAAATTGCTCAAGAAATCGGCATTAAAGACTTAATTAGAGATTTGCTAATTTAAAATCCAGAAAGAAAGATTTAACATTTTAAATTGATTTATTTATTTATATCTAGTTTTGTTTTGTCTTGTATATGTTTCATTTGTTTGATATTATTGTTTTTCTTTTATATTCATAATAAAATATGTATTATAAAGTAAAATGATTCTTTGTGTAAAAAGAATCCAAGGTTAAATTTCTTCAAAATTTTGGGATGCTAGATACGAAAATAAAAAAATCACATAAGGTTGGGGGGGACAGTCAAATTTTTTTGCGGAGGGGCCCAAAATTTTTAGTTCCGCCACTGTATAGTAAAGAAAATAAAACAATATGGAAAGGAACAGTATCATTCTTAAGTTCTCACCACACCTCATCGATAAAAGAGGGATGTGAAAGATAATTTTCAACGATTTGTTTCTAAATTTCACGGGTTGATTAAGTTTTTGAATATAATTTCAAATAAAGTCGATTATCTTGGACAGAAAATTTTAAGGCACACTTATAGAGACGCATATCACTGGGTTGAGCTGTATTTAACAAAAGGGAATATATAATGGTACGTCAGAATGTGTACTTAGCACGACAAATGCTACACGGTATAACTAATTATTCGTATTCAGCAACACAAATGCGACCGAATGTCATTATGCGACAAAAGAATTTCACGACAAATTAGCTTCTTTGAACGATAGAAGATGATATTTGAACTACAAATGTTATACTCATTCATGTTATAGCATTAAATTGAATCTCAACAGTGGTTCGAGGGTTGCCTCTTATATTTTAGGATTGCGCTAAACTAGTGCTGTCATCTGGCAACTGACGCTTCTATCGTAAAGTTTGACATTTTTGTCGGTATACGTACTCTGAAAGTTTTAACTTGAAAAAAATCATCTCGGCTAAAAATGGAATTAAATCGTGCGAAACATTTTCGAGCGATTATTTTTTACAAATTTCGAAGTGTATTAGCCCAACAACAGTGCATCGATGAACTTAATTCGACTTTTGGTGATGAAGCACCATCAAGGACTACTGTTAATCGATGGTTTTCCGACTTCAATCGTGGCCGTAGTTCGCTTAAGGACGAATTTCGTGAAGGTCGTCCAAAATTGGTTGTTGTTCCGGAAAACATTGATGCTGTGCGTGAAGTGATACTGCAAGATCGTCATGTGACTTATCGATAAATTGAGGTATCCTTGGGCACTAGTGGGACCAGCATACATTCACTATTGCATGAACATTTGACCGTCAAAAAGATTTGTTTGCATTGGATCCCACATAATTTGCAATATATCGGAAGGTGCCTCAATCGGACTGGATAAAGTGCTTCGAAAATTTGTTCAAACGCATGAAAAAGTGTATTGATCTTTATGGAGAATATTTTGAAAAACAATAAAGCCACTTTTCTTGTTAAATAATTGTTTTTGATCTCAAATTGCAAGGCAAGCGTGCACTCTTGGAGAGATCATCGTATCAAATATTCAGAAAATTATTCGAGGACAGAATAAGAGAAATTGCAAAAATAACATAAGAGCAGTGGGGTTAAATATTCAGAAAATTCATCATTATCATTGACGCAACAATCCGAGATGAGCCTTGGCCTCCTTGGCATCTCTGTACATTCAGAAGTAATATGGTCAGTAGTGGGTCATTTTTAGCGCCCACACGGGTGTATTCTGTAAGAAATGCGTTAAAATAAGAGTCAGGTTAATATTTTTATTTTTATTCCATGTCTAACGTCATTATCCAAAAATGCTATTCTGTAAGAGCATTTGTTAAGGTAAGCGTTAATACAATATTTGTTAACGCGAGGCGCTAACTCACCCTGTAGAGAGGCTAATATTAACTGCACGCGCATGCGCTGTTACGTTGAATTTTAACAGGAGTATTTATTTAGTCAAATGCCAAGAGAATCTTAACCTAATATTTCGGTGTTGAATTAAATATTCAGTGGCGAAATTTATTTTCAAAATGGAACAGAAATGTTTGGTCCTGTGATACTCATTATAACTTGTTTCCACAGTGTATTAAATAAAAATATAACTTTATTCAACTTTTGTTTAGTCAATCTATATACTACATTGTATTATAACAGTTTATCTAATTTTTTAATAATATGTGAATTATATGTTCATTCTATTTTTAAAAAGGTGTTCGGTGATATTAATTTGATTTATTACGCTATTTCTACCCTGGAATAACACTGTTGTGATCGTCCTTATCAATCTCATCAATTGTTTCTTCAAATAATACACCATTAAAATGTACTGCGATATTTTGAAAAACTACGGCGGAGGCATAAGTGGAGTTTTGTAGCTTTCAAAGGATTATAATTTTAAGTTCTGTGTCTCAACAAAAACCAAAACTTCTCTCCAATACTCCATTTACTTCCTTTCTATACAATTACTTAAACTTGCGTCTGGGTTACTTATATAACAAAAATTATGAAGCGTCATTCTTATCTCTACTGTAAAGAATTCACTTTAAAAAGTAATAGAAAGTTGATTAATATTCCTACCGTCTTGTTTTTTATTCATTTTTTGTTTAATAACATGACATTTACTTAAATCGGATCAGCCATTTTTGCAAACTAAACACTAGCGTTAATTTTTAAAGCCACCGTTTCGGTAGGCTCTTATTGTAAAACGTTAACTGGCTATTTTAGCGCCGCCGCGCTATAATTTTACCACATATATGTTTAGCGAATAGCATTTAGGTTAAAAATGGTGTTAAAAAAATTAACGTCAGTTTCTGACGCTAAGATTTTAACACCATGCTTAGAGAATAGACCTGGCTAACAGCTAAGCAGAGTTCATAATTTGTATACATATTTTTACACAAATTTCTTGACATAGTCTGGATTAGAACCCATGTTTATTTCCTTGCTACAGATCAATGGCAAGAACAAATGCTTTAGTGCTTGTGGCCACAGGCTTGATTCAGAAAATTAATTGAGGCAATTTTGCACCCTAGAAGCACATAGAACCACAGCGAGAGCTATCTTAGTCACTCCCTTGTTACAAGCCCGCATAAATACCCAATCTTTTGATCAATGAATACTGCCAGTACTCATACACTGGGGTGAAACATGGCCAATAAATAAAAGAATTGTGAGGAAAAATTGTGTCAAAATCAGCTTGATAGTAACAACCTCCGTACGAAGGTGGTACGATAAGAAAAAGAATAAGAATTTAATGAAATGTATTGTCAATTAATTTTATCAAATAGGATCTTAAACTATTTATGTTTCAGTGCAGTATTGTATAAAAATAAATTTAAAACAAATCTTGAGGGAAGTATTATCCCCCCCCCCCCGGCTCTTGGTGTCTCAGAATCTCTTTTCACGCTCTGATAATTGTGATACACTATATTATTTTTTCCTGTTGCTAATATAATTTTTATTTTTTTATTAATAAATAATTAATGCTATATTTTTGAATTCATGCATTTTCATTAACACGGCTAAACCATTATGCTATCTGTGATTGTCAGAGTGTAAAAAATAGATGCAGATTTCAGTTAAATAATCAGAAATTTTTGCTACCTCCTAATAATTGTAGGACAGGTAAGCAAGGTCGTATAGAAAGTCGGCATTGGTAGCGTAGAGGTAGCGATCCTGCTTCACGAGCCAAAGGTCCCGGATTCGAATCCCGTACCCGAGTCAGGGCATGGATCTTTGTGAGCCACAGAGTAATTGGGACATTTAGTCCTGTTCGGCTGTTTAAAAAAAAAGTTAAAGTATTTAGAAGGAAAGGACCTCAAAATTAGGTTGCTCTTGAGGCACTCCAAGTGCCTCACCGCCACTGATCGGTCACCAAATTTACCAAACGCCACAAGTTACAGCAGAAAATAAAATAATCGCCTCCTATAAAATTTCATAAACTGATTTATATTCTTTTGTCCGCCAAACTGAGATATATACTGTAATATAAAAATCTGTAAAAATGCTAAACTACGAGTTATTGGTGTATTGTGGTAGCGCTAAATAAATTATATCTAATCTAGTATCTGATAGAGATTTAACTTTCATGTGAAGACATTTTTCGTGCCATTTTTGAGAAAATATAAATATTTAAATATATCATCAAACAAAAATTAGAATTTAATTCAAAAAATTCCTAAAATTTTTAACCCTCCGTTTGTTTTATCATTCATATTTTAAACATTCCAGTTATAATCTGCAGCACGAAATATTTCAAATGTAAAACTGAATAGAATACCGCAAGTGTTTCTCTGGAGAAATTGCTTATACACACACATACAGATGTACACACAGACAGACAAACAGGGGTAATACAACCAGTGGCGCACCCAAGGGGGGCTGCCGGGCATCAGCCCTCCCCCCAAACCCTCTATAATTAAATGTTGCTATTTAATTATACAATGATATCTCATTAAAAATAATAATAATAATAAAGTTAAGCACCTAATATTTATTAATAGTTATATTTAATAAAATATGAAAATGTGTTATTACTTAAACCAAATTATTGAATGATTATTGAGATTTGATTATTTAATTTAACTCCTGAATTGAGTATCGCTATCTCATTCCATTTCATTTCAAAGAGGAATCCCTGAAAAATATGTCTGGTCGACTATCATAAAAACATACTGGGTGGTATAAAACTCTGTTTACTACATACACAAATTTAATTTTCTATCGATTCATTGCTACAATAGTTACAATTGTTCTATTTGTTCATTATATCGAGTGATGGTGAAAACTTGTCCCTGATTTTAGTCAGTTGCTCTTTTTGTGGGTCAGATATTTCTGTACTTTTTTCAGTTTTGTGAACTATGAAATATGTAAAAGAGTAAATTTAATTTTTTACTTTATTATTAATAATTGCAGTGTTAAAAATGTAACTAACAACATAAAAAAGAAATAAATTTAGTAGGTATTTGTTAGAAGTGAATTGATTAATTTAGTTTTCGTGCTAGTTGGATATAAAATTACTTTGCGTAAATTTTGGAAACATGGCAGGAAAAAAAGCAGGTAAATACTTTATGGAATTTTGTAATAAAAAAACCAAAACAAACTGAAGACGAACATAATGATCATCCTCGTAGTTCTAAAGAAACATGTCAAGTTAGTACAGACACGAAAACACAAAATGTTAACCTAACGACCAGCATTGATAACTCCAATAAAAATACAAACGATATTGCATGTGTAGCGGAAAAGATGAGAAAACCAAGTTGATCAATTTCGATAGACGAAAAACTTGATTTTATAGAAAAAAATTTGGAAACCTAATCAAAATTTTAATTTTCGTACAATATTTAAATAATATGTTAACATGTGTTTGAACAAGAGATTTTTAGTGCAATGTACGAAATTTTTAAATGAATAATAACAAATAAAGATAATACTATAAATATATTTGTTACAATATATATATATATATATATATATAACCCCCCGTGCAATTAACCCCCCGTGCCAACAACCCCCGGACCGTTAACCCCCTGGCAATTGATTAATATTTCAAATGTTATATATATATTTTTTTGTGTACACACACTCTCACGCACGCATATATACACTCACGACTAGCTTGTCCTACCTCAATTCGTGTATCTTGTCGTGAGATATTATTTATCATGACCATGGAAACGTTACATATAAGTACGGAGTGATTATTTAATGGCGAGACGACGTCACTGGAAGTTTTAATAATTTGCCGTTTCATACACATCGTAGCAGGCGATTATGCACGCATTCGCATTATGATTTTTTCTTCATAATCAAATTTTCTTCAAGATTATTATAGGCATAGTATTCTGCTAGGAGGCAAGTAAAATTCGGTGACGTCGTCTCGCCATTAAATAATCACTCTGTATGAAAAAATTGATTAATTTCAAAAAAATTTACAAAAATTTGTCGAAATTTTACGTTTTATCAAAAAACGTCTCAAATAAAAGTTATTAGTTATTGCATTTATAGCAACTATTGTTCAATACATTTTTTCTAAATATTTTTCTGTTGCTAAATATTCGCAAAAATCTTAAAATCGACACGAGTAAACTCCCATTTCTAGTCAACCGATTTTTACCAAAAGTTGATCAACTTGTGTCATTGATGGCAGAAGCTTAAATATGAAGTTTCATAAAAATCCTTTCAGCCG
Organism: Liopterus haemorrhoidalis; assembly: GCA_963971575.1. Taxonomy (NCBI): domain Eukaryota; kingdom Metazoa; phylum Arthropoda; class Insecta; order Coleoptera; family Dytiscidae; genus Liopterus; species Liopterus haemorrhoidalis. The sequence goes on from OZ020611.1 coordinate 191,658,440, forward strand.
AATTTGCTCTGCACGTGTACACAGACAGACAGACAGACGGACAGACCTACAGACATCATGCTAAAAATAGTCAAAACGTTATGTAGGGACCTCAATTTGTGGAGATCCATCGAAATCTCGAAACGTCAAAATTGGTATGATCACAATACTTCCCTTATATATGTTGGCGATCGGTAAAAATTTATGAGGCTTTAATTTTTTTCTCGTCATATTACCCGATTTTACTATTCTGTTCCCCGTCTCCACTCACTAGGTATTGGGTAAAGCACGCATTTTACGTATTTGCAGTCTATCAAACCATAAATGTCAATATTTTTAAACGATTAGAACAATATCAAAGAATTTTCTATAGTTGGTAGCTATTTAATGATGATTTGAAGGACTGTAAATGCGGAATAATTAGATCCTAGAACTCAAATTCTAGAAGGAGTCCCCAAACATTTTGTACAAACCGTATGCATTCAAATTACACAAATACAGCTAACATATATTCAGAAGTACACAGTTGGTAAAACCTATACATATCCAAGTTTATATCTACTCACTAGTACATATAGGCAAATTAGGGTAACATGCACACATATACATTCACATGTAGTACAAATCCTATACAAGTGGTTGAACTTGTACAAATACATACAAACTACCAACCACTACACATACACATTCAAGTATGCAGTGACGTAAGCACATATACAATAACTGAAATTCCATAGATGTTCGAGGAAGTGGTGGAAGTTCTACAAGATGGCACCAGTTCCGATAGTTTTCAGGTCAAGCTCGCAGACAGAAAACCAGGCCACATAACTTACAACTCTCAAGCAAAAAACTTAATTATTCATAGTTCAATATCGTCTCCTTCTGTTTTCCATCCGCTATTCACCCTTTGTGATCCTTCCACAGACATTAGTGCTTGTACGTGAGATAATTTGGTAAGAAAAAGAAGATATTCAACAGACAGAATCTCGTTGGAATTTCAGTTAAAATGCAAATTAAGTTTTTAATAACAAATATTTAATTCTCACATAAAAATCTTGTAATATGTTTAAATATCTTTTAACCAGACACAAATCTTAACAAGCTTATTTGATTTTTTTTTCTTTCTTATATTTTTACATATGAGATGAAGAAATTTAAAATGAATTTATCAAATACTAGCAGTATACCCGCTGCTTCACTGCCGAAAAAAATAGTCGAAGCCCACTTATATCGGGCCCATTTCAAAATCGGTTCAAGACTGGTTGCTGCGAATCGTTTTATATTAAAATATATTTATTTATTTTAATCTACCATTGTATTAATATGTGCTTCTTATACAAATAATTTAAGTACGAACTTCTTTGTAAACATTGATAGTACAGACATTTAGTAACAACACATATAAGTGTCCCGTTGTGCTAACCCAGGAAAATGCCACATAAAATGCCCATGTGAGAATCACTCATTCAACAGCGAATTTAACAATATAATTGTCGTCAAAAATGAAAATAAAAAAATTTGTGATATATATTCTCGGGAACATTTTTGTAGCAATATTAAACCCTAAAATTCGTTAATATATATTTTGAATATGTGTATCTTTTATAGTTTTTTATAATAATGAAATTTTTTTCGACTTTTTTCTAAATACTTCTTAATTGATCGGAAGCCTGGTGTCATACAGCGATGATATATAGCTTAAAATCTTTCCAGATAAATTTGCAATACGCTGTTGCAAATAGCACTAAAATCGGTTTAGCCGTTTTTGAGTTTTAATACATGTACAGATTCTAAACAGACGCCTATTTGCCAAAAAGAAATAAAACACAGGCCATCCAAAGCGTTTTATAACTAACCTTGAATCTAGATTTGCCGTTTATGGGTTGATCAGAGCAAAATACGTTTTTGTACTTGTGTATGGGTAACCTTTGGAAGCAAAAACCAAGTCGATATCTCATTATAGATCTGATATATTGAGGAAAGATTTGTTTATTTATTTATTTATATTATTGATATTATTACAACTTTTGTTATGCACATGTTTAATGTTAAGTCAATAATAAGAGAGATATTTCAAGTTTATAAGTAGCGCTCCCTCTGTACCCCTAAATATTCAAAAGCTACACTAAACAGAAAATAATCGTTCTTCAATCAAAATAAATTGTCTTTATAAATTGTTGATGTAAAGTAAATAATAAGCTAGATATTTCCAGTATTTTAGTTTTAGCACCCACCCCCCTCCACCCTTCCCAAGCTTCTCAACCAATTGAATAATTTATAGGAAAATTATATTTGTTTTTTTAAATTATTTTAAACAACTTTTCTCATGTTCGTTTTTGCTGGTAAGTCAATAGTAAATGAGATACATATTTTAAAAGTTTAGTTTTAGGTTGCCCCTTTGTAACTCCCGTAATATCAATCCAATTGAAAAAAAAAAATATTAAAAAAAAATAGTTTTCTTTTTATAAGCAATTTTTCTGTTAAGTCTACGTCTTAAGTGATACTATTTTTTTTTTCTTCTAATTTTCGAATTGCCCCCTTATTTTGACTGCATTTCCTACCTATATACCAAATTTCAACTCGGTACACACAGATTTTCTGTTTTATATATGTAAAAGATTTTACTATTATATTTAAATATTTATATAAAATAATAGTTAAAAATGCGCAAAAATAAAAAACCAGAAAACAGATGCTCTACTCAAGTCTCGCTCTGCATACACTAAGCATAAATTTTACTAAATAACTGAATAAAATCACCTATAACAGAACAATGATGAATCGTGCCGAGTGCCGAACGATATTGGCCGATGTTCCACGAACTTACTATAGTTGTCCAAACAACCATTGAAACGAAATTCCCGCGATCTCACTGAACGCATCATACATACTTCGATGGTCCAATATAATTAAAAACAAAATTATTAATTTCTCGTTTCTGATGGAACTTTTTTGAGATTTTCGATTTTTCTAGTTATGATGAAGCCATTTGCTACCTGTATGCAAAATTTCAACTCGGTAGCATATCTGGAAGTGGGTTAGAATTTCCGGACATAGCCACAAATATTCTCTTTTATATATAAAGAAGATTTTGCAGTAACGTGCAGTGACGGACGGGGCCGGCGGGATTCCGGGGTACTTTCAAGTAAGCCGGCTTAAATATCTTATACCGAAATCAAAATAAACATATAAATTAATCAAATTGTTAACATTGTTTCAATATCTGGTAGCACTGATCAGTGTGCCTTTTTAAACTGAAATATATGGTTATATGATCTATTAGTAGAGTAAATTGATCATACATATTGATTCTTCTCGAGATTTTCTCGAGAAAAAGTTTTAATTCTCATTTTTCATTTCTCGACAAATGTAAAATTTGCTTGACGCCTTTACTTTAGTACTTTAAAGGTGATTATAATTTTAACATGTTTTTATCCTCTACAATATTTTCAACATTAAAAAAAGATGTATATTCTAATAATTATATAATTATTTTTCTCGAGATTTCTCGAGAAAATAAGTCTAATGTCGAGAAATCAGAAACACTAATCATACAGTGTGTATTTCGAAAAACATATAGTTTTATATAATTGACAGAAGAGTCCATTTATTCTCGGTGAAACATAGTTAATATAAGATCAATAAATAAATTAAGCACTCGGTAAGTTTCACAAATATAGTTTAATGTTACTCTATACGTATTTCGGCAGTGACGCCATCTACAGGAGTTTGAAATTTGAACTCCTGTAGACGACGTTACTGCCGAAGATTGTTTGATTGATTGATTCTAATGTGGTTTTGAGTGTTTCATAGCTTTAAAAATAATTAAAATAGAGGGAAATTTTATATCTATGCTCATAGAAATTAGAAATATATGGATAAAAACGGAAAAATATGGTCATAGATATTTTCAGGTTAAGACAGATGTTTACTCACTTATAAATTAACGTAAGGGTTTGTAGCTAGCAAACTCTTAATTTTAATTTATAAGTATAAGTATTAATTTAGAAGGTTGTGAACGATAATATACAGTTACGTATAACAAACATTTACGTTAATTCTAAATACTAATTCTAATTTCTAATTTCGAGGTTTTGAATGCAGCATAACTCTTTCAACTATTTTGCTAAGGCTGGATAACAAACTAATTAGCCTGTAAATTTTGGAATTGGTTGATTTTTTACCCGGTTTTGTTAAGGCTATGATTTTTGCTAATTTCCATTTATAAGGAAAATAGGTGTTAACTATTTTTATAATGTAAACTATTACTCTTTTTGGTAAGTATATTAAATTATTATTTGTAACTTCATCGTTCCCGAGTGCTTTTTTGTTTTTAAGTATTTTATTATTGTTGATATTTCTTTAAAACTCTACTGTTTCTGTTTGTTTATTTCTTTTTATATAATTTCTGTTATTTAAATTGAATTGTTGACCTTTACTTTTGTTGTTGTTTTGTAAATTAAGAAATTTTTCAAGACATGTTTGTTTTTTTTTTTAATCTTAATTAGGACGGTCGAGAAAAGTGTCCTAGACTGGCTTAATTTACCAATCCGCCACAGATAGAGGTGAACTATATTTTTCTTTATACAATCTAAATTAAATAACTATTACATTATTTTTTTCTTTCTTTATTTTACATTAGGCTTTGAGGCGTTTAGGATATTACTAGAAAGAATTAAAATAAAATAACTATTAAAAAAATAACATTTTCATTCGAACTATACAGGGTGTGAAAAAAAGGGTCACACATTTTACAGACATATAATAAAAAGTTAAGATAAAAAAAATAAATTATTTAAAAATTAATCACTCTATAACATGCTGTTTAAACATACGTCTAATCAAAAGCTACTTTTATATAAGGGAAAGAGGAATGGAACCTGAACTTTTGAAGATAGCTTTTGGAGAAGATGCTTTGAGTCGAACTGCGTGTTTTAATTTGTCAAGCGTTTTAAAAATGGTAGGAATTCATTCAAAGATAAGAGATCGGACTACCAATTGATGATTGTTTGTTAGAAAGGATGCATAAACATATCATACGAGTCTTGTCAAGACATTTTAAACAATGTTTTGAACAGGAGTCGTGTTTCTGCAAAGTAGGTACCTCAAATTCCAAAAAGAAAACAAAATGTCAAGCTCAAAAAAACTTGAAATGGCAGAAACAGTGCCTGACTTCATAGATAACATCATCACAGGCGATGAAAGTTGGACTTATGCCAGTGGCGGATTAAGTTGCTTGGGGGACCAGGGCGGTAAAACTAAAATGGGCCCTCTATTATATTAAATAGAATGAAAATATTTGTATATAGGCCTCGGTGGGCCCCCGGGCGGCCGCCCAGTCCACCCACCACTTAATTCGCCTCTCACTTTATGCTATATGCTATATCGTGAAACAAAACGTCAGTCATCGCAATAGAAAACTAGTAATCCGAGGACGAAGAAAAGTTAGTGTGAAAGTCATGTTGATCATATTCATTGATTCTCAAGGATGGATGCCTACAGATGAAATAGCGAATAAACCTTGGATTCTCTTAAGGTCATGAAGAAATTACGTCAAGAAGAAAGAAACGATCTGATAGCTGGTAAAATAGTTGTTAAATTATAACGTCGCACCAGCTCACACTTGCTTTATGGTTTGGTAGTTTTAGGCGAAGAACAAAGTCACTCTTCTTCTCCATCCACCATACTCACCTGACTTGGTCCAGTGGGATTCTTTTTTCCCAAAACTGCGTTAATTAAAAGAACATTGTTTTTAAAGGATTAAAAAAAATTAAATTTGAAAATATTTGGAAGTAGAAATATAAGCAGAAGCGTACCCTTTTTTTCAGATGTCAATCATTTTTCTTAGTGGGCTCAGAAGCAAACACTTTTTCTTTGAGCGGGTTCATGTTCAATTACAAGACAAATATATTCCTTAAAAACGTTTTTTTTAAGAGCTTCAATGCCGTAAGTCATCTCCTGGTACGCTTCTGGCTTGCAAAGATGTATTATCGTAGAAGTCAGTATATCGAAGGTAATAATTTAAATGAAAAATTATTTCATATTATTATTTCAGTAACCTACTCTTTTTTTATTTATTTTTATTTTTTAAACCTTGTGCACTTGTTTGTATGAAAGAGCACGTAACTGGTTGCAGCAACTAGTTTATCGGCGTGCTAGTAAGATCGATTGATTAGTTCACACAGGATCTTAAAGATTTCAATTTGTTAAATCCTCGGAAATTATTAAATTTAGGTTATTGAAAAATTGAAATAAATTTTATATGAATTCGTGTAAGCACATTTCGAAAAGAAAATTTAAAAGTTTGGATATGCCGATAAAGCTTAATATTGGTTAAAACTTTTCACTTTACGACTATACAACATAATTCATGAAGTAATGAACATAATTTATACTGAGGCAACGTGGTCTAAGAGCCAAACCAGGTCACAATATCCAGACATGCACAACTCGAGTCGCGTCGAACTTTTCACAAATTTTCTTAAAACTAATTTAACCTTCAAGAAAACTCATATTTTAGCTTAAATAAAAATCTACAGTCGTCTCTTTGTCGAAATTACACTTTGGAATTTCATTCAACATATACCATAAATAATGTTTGTTCTTGAATGTTGCAAGAAGGTTGCATTTGTCTTTAGCCATTGAAGTACTAAAAACTAAAGGAAGAAGGCTTTAAGAATTTTTACATACAAATTTTTATGATGGAAATGCCGTCATTTCAACGACCACAATGGCTGCCAGTATTTTGTTGTTTTCCAAAGATTGCCAAATTTAAATTTTCTAGGACCAACCGTATGCCCCCAATTTCTACCAAACAGACAGACGCATGGTAATACCTATAAAAACCCTAAAAAGAAAGATATAGAAAAAACTAAGCGAAAAAAAAAACTGCAAATATCAAAAGATTCTTATTTAGACACCCAAAGAGTCAGATTTAGCTCAAAAGCCATCCCGCAATGTGTTTTTGGAACTCTCAATAATTTTTCTATTTGTGACTCAAAGATTTGTATAAGCATGCAAATTTCAACTTTCTAGGTCCAGCAGTTTGGCCCCAATTTCTACCGTACTCACAGATAGACATATCGTCACCCCAGAATTGGTTTGTCCTATTTCCATTTTCTAGTCGGGATTTTCAAAACTGTTTTGTTTTCTATCCATTCAAATATTTTACATTTTACAGCCACATTCGATATTTTTAACTATATACTTTGTTATATATCCCAAAAACGATTACTATTCTAATATTGATTTGTTCTATGTCTTAAAACTCTCATAATTTTATTTTATATCCAACTTTTCATTCAAGCGCATGTGCTGTATCCTAAAACACTTTTGACGTTTCAGCATGTTTACACTATCCTAAAGTAAAATTATTCAATTGAAAGAGGAACACTTTTTTGATTATCAAATCATTTCAAAATCTTTTGATTTTTATAATTTACCGTATAAAAATAAAGTATTTAATTTATGAAAAAAGTCCTTTTTTCTATTAATTTTAGTACTTCATTTTACAAATAAAATATCAAATAACAGGCTGATATTTTCTTTTTCTGTTATTAACAGCAGGGCCGGATTATCCCCTTAGACAAAAAAGACATTTGTCTAGGGCCCGTAATTTTCAAGGGCCCAAATTTGGGAGTTGAAGTCCTTTTTTTTTTGCTCTTCACTTGGATTTGGTAGGTGAAATCCTTTTTTATTTGCTCTTCACTTGGATTTGGTAAGTGAAATCCTTTTTAGGGTTTTGTAGGTATGACCAAAAAACCCTTATACCGTCATTTTGTCGTCTGTCTGTCTGTCTGTCTGTTCGGTAAAAATTGTAGCCAAACGGCTAAACCTAGAGAGTTGAAATTTGGCATGCTTATACAACTCTTTGACCCGCACATAGGAAAAATACTAAAACATCTAAAAAACATACCCCCCTAAAAATATAAACAAATATGTGCTCATCGAAAACAAAAATATTTTTTTTAAATTATGAGTAGGGTATCAAATGAAAGCCCTTAGTACGTGGATTAACGATCAAATTTTTATTTTTGAAAAAAAAATTTTTTGATGCGATTTTTGCCAAAATTGTGCAAAAAAAATTTTGTCCCACACCCTGTAGCCCAGATTGTTTAAACTAAACATCTAAAAAAATTTTAAATAATGTATATTGGTGTGAACCGAAATAGTACAACAGGAATTTTTGATCAGATTATGTTTTCGGAAAATAACGCATTTTTTGTGGTTTTTGGTTCACAAAGTACAAAAGTTATACCAATGTAAGACACTCACATGCAAGGCGTACGATGGCGTTATTGGTTAGAGCATTGATGTCGTAAGCTAAAACTCGCTGGTAAACGAAGGGTTTCGATTTCGAGTACAACTGAGTGAATTTTATTTTTTCTGTTTGCATTTTTATTATGTTGAAATTATTTTGTCAAAATTCTAGTTATATTTTGACAAATGTTGTATTTAATTTTTAAGAGCGTAAATTTAATAACCAGTCTTATTATATGATTAAAAGACGATAAATTATTTTAAAAATATCGTTCATTTTGCCGTGATTACTACAAAGTAAAATTTGTCCTACACACTCAGTATACCGCCTTCACTTATTATATACCTGCGAAACCCTGAAATGTGTGAATATTCACACTTCACATCATTTTTTTTTTTTTGCTCTTCACTTGGATTTGGGAGGTGAAGTCTTTTTTTTGCTCTTCACTTGGTTTTGGAAGGTAAGGACCTTCCAAAAAAACATAGGTTGACCCGTAAATCAAAAATGTCTTGGGCGCGGCGAAGGCTTAGTCCGCCACTGATTAACAGCATATCAATTAATTAGAAAAAGAACTAAAAACGATATGCTCAAAACGAGGAACCTTAGATGTTCCCAAACTAAACACAAACTAAACAAAAATGTTACCCTATATGTCATCAGTAGATCAAGAATATTATATTAAAATAGTTTTGTCATTTTCTTGAATATATTTTTTGTTCTAGTTTCATTCTTTTAATTAAATTAATAAAAGTACTATGAATATTTGGTTTTCTTAATTTCAAAAATATTATTTCTTGTATAGTTAAATTATAATTTACATTCCAATACACAATAATTATATTTAATATATAAATTAATAAAACATGTTTTTATTTTGATATTGACTTTTTTTGCTTTATCAATTGTTCTATCTCCCAAAAAATATTTAAAACTCTCAGAAAATTTAACATTTTGTTCTATATTCAAATTATATTTTCTTAATTAAGTCCCTTATAATAAAATTATTAAAAAAATTAATCATACTCTTAAGTTAACATGGTTTTGCCATTTTATGTTAAAAAAATTGATGTGAAGTGTGAATTTTCACACATTTCAGGGTTTCGCAGATATATAATAAATGAAGGCAGGCTGAGTGTGTAGGAAAAATGTTGCTTTGTAGTAATCACGGCAATATGAATGATATTTTTTAAATAATTTATTGTCTGTTAATCTAAGAGTTTTAAAAACTTTTATGTTAAAACATTTTTTTGTTAATTTAAATTCGAATAACTTATACCATTTTTTAGGTTTCTAAATATGTGCAGTATTTTTTTTTTTTATATATAGCAAGATTCATTAAGATTTTGAAAATTGCGCCTATGGCTTCCATTGGTTGTATTAAGTCATATGCTCCACCCCTCTGGTTTCGTATACATGACACATAGACTGAAAATATAATTGCAACAATTCAAACTGGTAATTAAATTTACGCTCTTAAAAATTAAATGCAACATTTGCCAATAATAACTATAATTTTGACAAAATAATTAAAATTAAAATAAAAATGGAAAAAAACAAAAAATAAAATTGTCTCCTCTGCCCGGATGCGAACTATAGTTTGCTGCGTAGCAAGAGAACAAGCTAACCAGAAGACCAGGATACGCTTTCTAGTATAGTGTGTTACATAACTTTTGTATATCGTCAACCAAAAAACACAAAAAAATGCGTTATTATCCGAAAACATAATGTGATCAAAAATTCCTGTTGCACTATTTCGGTTCACACCAATGTACATTACTTAGAATTTGTTCAGATTTTTAGTTTAAATCATCTGGGCTACAGGGTGTGGGACAATTTTTTTTTGCAAAATTTTGGCAAAAATCGCATCTAAATAATTTATTTTGCAAAAAATCATGATTGTTAATCCACGTACTAAGGGCTTTCATTTGATACACTACTCAGAATTTTAAAAAATATTATTTTTTTCGATTAGCACATATTTGTTTATATTTTTAGGGGGCTATGTTTTTTAGATGTTTTAGTATTTTTCCGTTTGGCTACAATTTTTACCAAACAGACAGACAAACAGACGACAAAATGACGGTATAATGATTTTTTGGTTATACCAACAAAACATTAAAAAATGGTCTGAATGTGATGTGGTATACAAACAATATCACTCCTAACATTAAAATTTCATTTTCTCTTACTACTGAAAAGTGGACTGATTGGTTTGTTTTACAAACCAATACAGGGGTAATGCAGTACCAATGCAGGAAGGGCTATATTTCAGGAAATGTTAGTTTCTTGATGCAATAAACGTGCCAAATAGTGAAAAAAGTTTGAAAATGTAATGATAAAATATTTTAGAATTGTATGTAAATAGGAAATAACCATCAGGTTGGTTAAAATGTCGGTCTAAAACTAGTTGTGAAACTCGTTTAATAGAGTTTCTGTAACTGGACCAATGCTATAATGAAATGAATTGCCATTAACTGTAACAACTTCTACTAATTTCCATTATTCTCGTTAACATTTGTAATTAAAATTTGTTTTCCCAACATTTGATCTGATTCAATTACGGTAAAATATGTTAATAATAAAAACCATATACATACATTGACTTTTTGAAACAATAATAAAAGAAATTCATCATTTGCATGACTTCCAACGACTGTCGCCACTAATTATAAATAACACAAAATCGTGCAAATTCCATCGATATCATAAACTTAATAACAAAAGCTTGTTACAACCGGAATTTTTTACTTTCGTTTGGGAGTCATAGACGTAGCAGAATAATATAGTAAAAGTTTACATATCAATTAAAATTTACATATCATTGAAATATCAATTAAATAAAATCAAGGTATCAAGTCCCAGGGCCAATTTATTTTTGAGGAAATATTTTATAAAATTAGTTATATTATAGTTATATTAGATATATATATATATACAGTATTGGCCATAAAGATAGCAACTTTTGATAATCCTCTTTTATTTTTATTCAATTCAATATTTTTAAAATTAAAAAAATGTAATTCTTACCTTTAACTTTTTTATTTAATATTTTTACCTGGACATAAAGATAGCAACTACTCTTAAAAAGTCTTTTTTTATTTTAAATAAAGAAAATGAATTATTATTAAGAGATCATTTTTAATATTTTGTATAGTAACCACCAGTATTTATAACTTCCCGACATCTTTTCGGCATTGATTCTAATAATTTCGTGATCATTTCATTATCAATATTAGGCCATGCACCCTGCAAAGCTTTAAACAAATCTTCAATATTTGAATGCGTTTTGTTTCTAATCTTTCTGTCGACAATCTCCCAAAGGTTTTCTATTGGATTTAAATCGAGTGACTGTGACGGCCAAGTCATTACGTTGATTTTTGAATCCTCGAACCATTTTTTGACCAACTTCGAAGAATGTTTTGGGTCATTATCATGCTGAAAAATATGTTTTAAAGGCATGAACTTATCAGAATAAGGTTTCATAACATTCTGAAGGATGTCTTTATATTTAAATCGATCCATTATTCCTTCAATGTGGTATAGAGGACCCATACCATATCCCGAGAAACAGCCCCATACCAACACACAACCTCCGCCATGTTTAACTGTTGGAAAGGTGTATTTTAGAACTAATCTTTTATTAGCAGGCCTCCTAACGTAACTTACACCATCACTTTTAAACAAATTGAACTTAGATTTATCAATAAAAATAACTTTTTTCCATTGATCAACAGTCCAGTCAATATGATTTTTAGCAAATTCTAATCGGGCCTTCACATTCTTTTTGGATAAAAGTGGTTTTTTAGCAGGACGGTGACTAAAAAGACCCTCACTAATCAATCTTCTGCGAATAGTTCTTGTTGAGATGTTTTCTTGATCCATTTGTGGCAAAAGGCCCAAAATTTTCTCCGATGACAGAATTATCAGTTCGTTTTGTAGTATTTCGTGGCCGTCCTGGGATTTTTTAAACTTCAAACGTACCTTCTTCTCGAAATCGTTTTATAATTCGCGACACAGTAGATTTATGAACATTTAAATTTTGTGAAATCACATTTTGCAGCAGCCCGTCTTTAAAACCAAAAATTATTAAATTTCTAATTTTACTTGAAACAGTTTTACTACGACCCATGATTGGCAAATGTAAACTGAAATAATACTTGTGCACTACATATTATTTATGGATAAAACCTGCATATAACAAGAAAATTCAAGTAATTGCAATATTTTTGTCCAAGCAAAAATGAAGAAATAATTTATTATTAATTTGTAAGTCAGATTATTTGACTATTGATTGATGTAACAGACAAAATATGAATAAATTATAGAACTAAGAGTATTTATTTTCCAATATTATTATTAAAATTTGAAAAATTGAAAAATGTTAAAAGTTGCAATCTTTATGGCCAATACTGTATATATATATATATATATATATATATATATATATATATATATATATATATATATATATATATATATATCGGCGGCATCTTCACTAAGGATGGCGAAGCTGCAGCAGATGTGTTAAAAATGATTCATAAAGCTAAACAAGCTTTTGGAGCACCATCTAACATATGGAAGTAGAAACAAGGTGTGTTCGGCATAACTGTGCAGTGTTAACTCTGTAGCGTTAAGTTATAAGTTTTTGTCACGTGTCCACTGTGCACGTTGTGCAAGAAAGTCAAAGACGAACGCTTTATTAAGTTTGTACAGTTATTTTCTAACTAACTATTATTGACTAACTATTATTTTTTGTAAAAAATTAATTATATGTGTTATTTATTTTAAGTAATATAAAACAAATTTCATTTGATGAGGAAAACAATTCAGATGAAGAACAAGAAAATATTTTGGCAAAAGTGTTTGAATATTCAGAGAGTACTGTTTCAAACATGATTACAAATCAAGTACATTTCCAGTTGTACCCAGAAAATTTTGAGAGCCTTTTGCAAAAAAGCACGCTTGTAAAGTAAAACATTATTATAAAGGACATTATTAAAAGCCAGTTCCTTTAGAAATGGAATTAATGATCATTATGTCTGTATTATTTATTTGGCAAATAGTGCAGGCAAAAACAATGGTATATTAATTGTTTTGTTTTGTAGAAAAAAATAATAAGATATTTTACCGCGAAAAACATTTTTGAACAGATTGTTGCACGCTCTAAACTTGGGATGAGTGTGCAGCACAAACTGCACTGTACGATATTTGCTGAACGATCATCATGCGGTACGGAGCAGACAGAAACTTTATGCCGCACGTTTCTTGTGTAACTTATGCCGAACGCACCGAAATTTGGCCATTTTCACGAAATTTCGTATATTTAATACCAATGTTTAAGAAGATCACTACGGTAATAGAGAACAAATTATAGGGGGTGGTTAATAAATGTATCGGGAAAATACTAAGTATATTTTACCTAAAACACCAAAGAATATTACGCCAAATAACATACATCGACTGATAATAAAAACCGTAAGTGGAATTGGATTGACCATACACTCAGAGGTTCCAGCAAAATAACTAAAGAGGCTCTAAATTGGAATACTCAGGGAAGCCGACCAAGAGGAAAGCCACGCATTACTTGGAAAAGAACCGTTCTAAAAGAGGTGGAGAGAGCGGGGAACTCCTAGAATGAAGTAGAAGTTTCACTCCTTGTAGGAGTAAAAGGATTAATATATAGGTAAGTATTTTTCAGCCATTTTAGTTCTACGTACGTGTTACAATTCATATCTTACATTATCTGGTTCATATACTCTAACCTTGGTCTACCTCTTCTGTTCTTTCCCGCAACTGTTCCTTCGAGTATCATTTTCAACAGTCTTTCGTGTCTTATAAAATATCCAATCAAAACAGCTCCTTTCTTCTGCAACATTCTCCGCAGACATAGTTTCTCTTCTATTTGTCGCAATACTTCTTCGTTCCTCACTCATCTAAAATCGAATTTTTAACATTCTACGATAACACCACATTTCGAATGCTTCCATCCTCTTTTGTTCTGTCACTCCAAATGTTCAAGTTTCACTTCCATACAGTAAGAAGCAAACAAAGGTTTTAAGCAGGCTTTTTCTTAGTCTTTTGTTATGTTGTTGGATGCGAAAATATTTATTTTTTGTTAAAAGCCACTTTTGCTTGATTTATAGCTCAACAATACTCTTTTGCATCTTGCATCATAAGTAAGTGAACTCTTTAACACTTTTGAGCAGTTTACTATCCACCAATACTTTAATTTTGTTTATATTCATACCGTATTGGGCATTAATGGTGTTCTCCATCTCCGCCAATATTTCTATCATTTCTTCTTCACTTGTTGCTAGCACAGCAATGGCGTCCGCAAAACGAAGCCTTACAACTCTCTCTCCCTATATCATTACGCCTCCAGTTATGTATACCTGTTATCTCATCTCCTCTAGTCCTCTTTGAATATAAGCGTTAAATAAAATGGGAGCATTCTGAGAGCATCTCTGTCTGACTCCCTGAGTGACCTTAGCTGCCTGCTCATACAGCATCTCATAGCATCTTACCACAGCTTTTTCCTCCTAGTATTAGGCTCCATATCACTCTTTGATCCCTATATTTCACACTTGCTTCTCTTAATATCCTGAACAATACTTCCCACACAAATATAATTTAAAAAATACGGAAAATTGTTGTCCGTTACATGTTATTTAGTTCTACTTCTTCTTCTTCTTCAGCTTTTCCCTGTAGTATTTAGGGGTCGCTGTTCTTAATTCTGCTCTTCCATTCTGTCCTATTCTGTGTAACTCTCTCGTTCAGTCCCTTCTCACTCAAGTCCTGTACGATACAGGCCTTCCACCTTTTCTTATGTCTTCCTCTACCTCTTTTCCCTTCCACCTGCAAGCTGTTCATCCTCTTTCCTACATAATCCTCATCTCTCCTCATAATATATCCATATCAGCGTAGTCTTCTTTCTTGCACTTTCTTTGAAACCTCTACTACTTTATCCATTTCTCTTATTCTTTCATTCTGTATCCTATCTGTTCTTGTCTGGCACATCATCCACCTCAATATTCTCATCTCCATCACATTCTGCTTTTTTTCCTGGGCTTTCTTCATTGGCCTTGTCTTGCTACCACAGATCATAGCTAGGCATTGGTCAATAGACGTTACTTTTTTTTAAATATAAGTAACTACTACTATCTTAATTTTATAACAAATACAAATATCCATGCCATCACCAGAATTCGAACGTTCTATTTCAGATTATTAGGGAAACTTGTATTCTGTTGTCTTTGTCTTACCCTTAATGAATCAAAGACCCGCCACTGTGTTGTTAAAGATTCTATTTTGCATGAAGCAAACTAAAAACCAACTAGCGTGTTGACTGTAGCTAGTAGCAAGCTTACCTTCAAATTAAAATGAGTTTTTTTCTTATTTGAGTTATAATATTTCCTTCTCTGAGTTAATATATCACAGTAGCGTGCGTCGCGGCGCTCGACATCTCCTCCGCCCTCTCCGCCGCCCTCGTCTGATCACGTCATTTATATCAGTCAATTATTGAATGCTAATGTTCATAAGGTCATTGTTTTACTTCATAAACAACTTGATTGTTATGTTCAAATCGCATGTATCGGGGATGTTAAAAATTTAATAGAGGGGTACCTTACAACGTTGTCTGCTTTAAATCTAAGGTTTATTAAAGTTAAATTCGTTTAAAATTGTATTTTACTATACGTTTCTGGAAATAGAAATTTATAACTGCGGTAGGTTATTTTTCGTTATAGCAAGAGCATTGCTACCAGTAACCAAAGTTTCAAAATGTTTTAATAATTTATTAGATGAAACAATGAAATCATGCAGACAACTGAAAGGCTATAAAGTAAATATGTAAAATTGTAAAAATTATTATCAAAATTCAAACCTTTGTGGAACAGATCAAATTTTCTCATTAAGACAAATTCTTGAAAAATGTTGGGAACATAACACCGACGTTCATAATGTTTTTATTGATTTCAGGAAAGCCGATGAGAGCATTGTACGTGACAAACTCTGGGACATCATGAATGAATTCGGCATCCTTAGTAAACTTATCAAGATCACTATGGTGTGTGTGTCGGGATCCAAAACCAGAGTGAAAGTTGGAAACCTTCTGTCACAGCCTTTTGAAGTTCATACTGGAGTCAAACAAGGAGACGCCAACTCACCTTTGCTGTTTAACCTCGTGATGGAAATGGTTATACGAAAAGCCCAAGATATCAACAACCGTGGTCTACAGCTCAATGGCTACCACTAGATTTTAGGGTATGCAGATGACCTGGATATTATTTCAAATAAAGTTGAAGACGTAATATTTCTTACTAACCTTATTGATTTCGAAGCTCCTAAAGTAGGACTCATCATCAGTAATGAAACCAGTGGCGAAGGGAAACCTCCGCTAGACTTGCCCTCCCAAAAAAAAAATAAATAAATAAAAAAAAATAAATTTAATTTAATAAAAAAATGTTTTTAAATATTTACCAGGTCTACAAGTATGAAATGCGTTTTTTTTTTTTTTTTTAATAAAACACATTAAACTCAAAAGAACAGTAAAAGTTTATTTATTCAAAGTATACTCCATTAGAAGTTATACATTTTTCCCATCTTTCAGGCAATTTGTGAATACCTCGCCAGTAGAACTCTTCCCCTTTCCTCGCAAACCATTCATCTAGCCATTCTTTCACATTTTCATATGAACAAAAGTGCTGCTCGGCAAGTGCGTGACCCATCGATGCGAACAAGTAGTAATCTGAAGAGGCCAAGTCTGGTGAGTAAGCGGCATGGGGTAGAACTTCCCAGTTGAGTGCCTCCAATGTGTTGCAAACTACTTTTGCTTTATGTGATGGACCGTTATCGTGAAGAAAGATTACCTTGTGCTGTCTTCTTTCGTATTCTGGTCGTTTTATGAGCAGCGAATGGTTCAATTCGATCAGTTGTTGTTGGTTGCGTTGGGTATTAACTGTTTCACTAGGTTTTAACAATTCATAATAGACCACACCCTTTTGGTTCCACCAAGTACAGAGCCTTGTCTTTTTGACAAAGCGATTTGGTCTTGCAGTTGATGTGGATGGTAAGCCTGGGTTCACCCATGATTTTTTGCTTTTGGAATTTTCAAAATAAATCCATTTTTCATCGCCAGTAATGATACGATGCAAAAAAGACTTTCTTTTGTATCGTGCAAGCAAAATTTCACAAGTATTTTTGCGTTTTTCCATCTGCCTCTCATTCAATGCATGTGGAACCCATCTGCCGACTTTCTGGATCTTACCCATCTCTCGTAGGCGATTGGAAACAGCTTGTTGACTAACGCCTAACTGCTCTGCTAGTTGTTTTTGTGATTGACTATCGTCTTCTTGTAGCAATGTTTCCAATTTTGTATCTTCATATTTTTTGGAGGTTTTCCATGTTCTTTGTCTGTAAGATCAAAGTCATCACTTTTGAAACGCCGAAACCATCGTTCACACGTATCTTGCGATGGAGCATATTCACCATAAGCTTCTCGAAGCAGTCGGTATCATACCGACCTATACGAAATTATGATTCAGCAGCAGTTTTTTTCAAATGAAAACAAAACAGTAGTACTGTCCGCGAATGCTCTTTATTTGGCACAAAATTTTACATTTTTAACACAGTAAAACAAAACTATATGATCACTTTTCAAATTATAACCTATACGCATTTGACACTTAATGATAACTTAACAAAACGCCATATGTGTTGAAACTTTGAACTATACACTCTGTTTGCGCGGCAAGTTTGAAAAAAATCCGCATTTCATACTTGTAGACCTGGTAGATAAATCTTCAAAAATACATCAAATTATGTTCTATACAAATTTTTGTCCAAGTCTTGGTTTACTTGTCACGAATTAATTATCATGACCATGGAAACGTTACATATAAATATGAAAAAATTGAGACTTCGAAAAATTTTAAATACTTTACAAAAAAAATTTCAAAATTTTTCATTTTATCAAAAAGCGTCTCAATTAAAAGTTATTAGTTATTGCATTTATAGTAACTTTTGTTCAATAAATTTTTTCGAAATATTTTTCTGTTGTTAAATATTCGCAAAAATCTTAAAATCGACACGAGTAAACTCCCATTTCTATTCAAACGATCTTTATAAAAAACAATAGGGTTCTTCCGATTTAATAGGAGAATTTTTTAGTACCAAAACGAATTCTCTAAGTTGAACCGTTCTTGAGTTATCGTGTATACATACAGACACACACACAGACACACACACACACACACACAGACACACACACATACGGACGGCACTTCGAAAATAGGTTTTTTGGATTCCCTGGACCATGAAACGTGGTCATCAGTCAAAATCTCGACATCGAAAATTTTCGCGATTACAATACTTGCCCCAGGGCCGCCCCTAGCATTTGCGGGGCTAAACTGGAATTGCGGGGCCCCAAAACTGGATTTGCGGGGCCCCATTTATATATATATTGAACAACGAAATTTTCTTTAATAATATTAACTATTAACAAAGTACACATACTTATATTCAATGAAAATATAAATTTTTTCCAACTATTTATAAAACTTGGAATAATATTTTTAATGTATTTTATTACTTGACGGTCAAAGCGCGGGGCCCTAAAAGCGCGGGGCCTGGGGCAGGCGTCCCACTTGCCCCTGCCTAGGGGCGGCCCTGACTTGCCCCTTATATATTAAGGTCGGGCAAGTAAAAACCAAGTATCTTATTGTTAGTAGACGCAATCATGATGGTTAAAAATTAATGACAACACTTTTGAGCGAGTTTCTACTTTCAAATATCTGGGTACTTAAAATAATCTTAAAAAAACCCTTTAGATATCCAACATCCAGGTTATTTGTGCTTGCTAATGTACGCGATCTCTCTGAGTTGTTCTTATTATTTTTGGCCCAATTTATCTTTAAAGAGAGGTTGCTCATGAAAGACTTATTGCTTCCATCGAATCATGTTTACAACACAAGAGGCAGAACTAATAAATTTTGTAAAATATTGAAATAAAAAAAAAACAATTGCTTCTAGAACTTTACCAGTAATGGGACAAAAACTGTATAATGCGTTTCCACTACAACTAAAAGACGTTTTATATCACCATAGTCAATCTTATAATACTGGACATGTCAAACGGTGGATCTTCACTGACTAGCGATTCTAGGTTAAAAATGTTTAATACCTTGTAATTTTATTAATATTTATTATTTTATTTGTATCTTTGATTTGTATATATATATGTATTTATTTTCTACGACTAATTAACTATTTTGCTATGATGAATTAACGCTATGCATATTAAAGTCACCACAAGATACTTTGTATCTTCTGTGACAATGGGCGCGTTCAACTCCTAAACCGTAGAGTCTAAACGTAAACGTACGTTGATTAAACAATTTGGTGAATGTCTGAACGGTTATCTGTTAGTTTCAACTCGAGTGTTTGACAGTTTGAGTATATAACCTTAAAAAATATTTAGAGACACATTTTTAATAGATAAAAACCATTTTAGACTTTCAAGTGGCAGAATTAATCAATTTGTTAGCTCTAGTGCTATTTAACTTGTATCTTGTATACATTTTCCGCTAAAAATTTAGGTTAGGTATATAAGTCAACATAACTAAACGTAAAATTTTGACGTTGAGATGTTTAGTAAACTGGACTGTCAACGGTAACGTTCAGAAGGTAAACGTAGTGAACGTACTAAACTGTTTAAGGTACTGAACGCGCCCAATGTTTTGTTTATATTAGGTGTGTTCGATTTGCACATTTGCAGTTACTGTTTACTGCCGCGTTAAAAAAATCTGTTCGTTTGGTCGCAGTAACTGCAAATCTGTTTAATTTGTCGTAATTTACTGCCAGTTTATGACGCTACTGCGAAAAAGTTACAGCTGTTTCTCTTGCGGATTATTTGTTACGGCTGTTAACGCTTTAACGCGGCAGTAAACAGTAACTGCAAATGTGCATATCGAACACACCTATTGTTTTTCTGCATTATGTATATAAATATATCGTACCCGGCTTTGTATTTGTATATATATTTTTATTAAAAAATATTATTTTTATATATAATTCTGAAAAGAATCAGTGCTCAGAATGAGCATAAAAGGAAATTTGTATTTCCGCAGGATAATATGCAAATACTTATATCAAAGATAACCATGAAAATTTTCGTGCCAATGATAAATTCTGGATTTAAATCCAACTGAAAATTTATGATCAATATTAGAAAATAAAGCGCCTACCACCGAAAGGTCGGGTAATAGTATTTTATTTAACAATCATATAATGGGGGCTACATTTGACGAAGATGAAGTTTACCACCCGAGCCGTAGGGCAGGGTTTTAATTATGCACTTTCACTATTATCTTCATATCAAAAGTTAAAGTCAAATGTGTTACTATGACACACTGCGACTAATCCGCGACGAAAACATTTTGCGACCGACGGAGGTTTAAAAGTAATGATTTTCCGTGCCAATATCTTTATTTTTAAAAATTTTCGCAAATTTTGTTTAGCTTTCTGTAGCTTATTATCACTTTAGCGAAACGAAAATAACTTTTAACCTTTAGAGATCATACCAGTGACCCATCATACAACGTTGATACGCGGTTGCCAGCAAGTCGGGCGTTAAGATTTTATTACTGTTATATCTTGGAGTATTGCTGGTTGTTGTCACTAGCAGGAACGTTTCAAAGCATTTACGGCCTCATTTCATATCGCAAATAACATTTAACGAGTCTAATGTCTTATTGTGCGCCAGACCGCGTCAGATTACGACAAATATTGTTCAATAAAACATTATCACTAAATATTATTATAGGCCGTAACAAAATTCAAAGCTACACAATATAGAATTTACTTTCAGATATTTCGAAGATTAATAGTTTATGAATGGTTAGGACCCAGTACCTTTCGATTCAATTTGTTTTATACTTTGTTTATCCGATTGTAGATTGTAGAAATTTTTTGTAGAATTACTTCGGTTCTTCGATCTACAGAAGATGTCTCATTTTGAATGATATTATCTAGTCTTATCAAATATTAAACCGTGTTCTTTCTGCACTGTTGGTGGATGTATAGATACCTCCTGCGTGTTGAATAAACTCCTATTTGTGAAATGTGTGTCATAGATTTGTCTGTTTTAAGCCGGTTAATGCAGTGGCATGCAGTTGGTTATGCGGAGCATGCGCTGCATACCCATTCACTACATTTATTTTATTTCATTAAAATTTTAATATTCTGTGTAACAAATTCAATAATTATGTTTTAAAAAAATTGCAAGGTAAACGCTCCCTGGGCCGCTAGCTTTGTTTGCCTACATTGTTAAGCCATGTTTCCGTCGCTAGCCTTGTCCTGTATTCATGGTATGTTAGGTCGCTTATGGTTCAAAGTATCAGCATTCACTGGCACACAGTAATGCTTGCAAGGTAAGCGCTCGCTGGGTCACTAGCCAACAGAAGTGCAGATAAATCAGAGCTTCAATTCGTTTGCCTACATAGATAAGTCATGTATAGCGGCGTTTTCGTCGCTAGCCTTGTCCTGTTATCATTTTATGTTATGTCGTTGTGTCCAATTGTTTGTCAGACACATACGTTGACCATGGGTGACAGGTGAAAAATTTGAAAAACATTGGATTCAATATGTTATAAATCGAAAAAAAAACTTTTAAATTGTAGTTTTTACACAATTACTACTAAATCGTACTATCACACTAAAAAGTGAAAAAAAAATCGATTATCACTTTCTTGATAATGTGTTGAAAAATAAAATCGTGGGCCGCCCAGAAATGAAATCTTTTAAATAGAACCATAATCCTCCAAAATATTTTCTATATGTATATCCATCTAATCGTACAAGACACAAATGTCTGTCATAATAAAAAATCATTCCTTGATTAAAGAACTTCACTTTTTGGTTTGGTTCAAGTTTATTGCAATTTACAAATACCACTGAACTATTTTTTTGTTAACTCGTAAATGTTCTTGGACCCCATGATTGTATTTTTAGTCACATATGATCGAGATTTATAAACACGAAAGTTTTAAACATATTTGGGTCGCATCGCCACTTCAGGTATAAGCAATACATCATACAATCGTACAATTTGTACAATCAGAGGTACTATTCATGTATCGCTAGCCGGCAGATTCCATATACTTTATAAATAATCGGCAGCCAATTAGTCGATAATCGGCCAATATGCTTATCGATTTAACCCTAAATGGAATCAGAGCGCTTAAAAGAAAAACGATTAAAACTTTTGCACACACTTAAGTAATAACCATAGTCTGTAGAGTTGCCATAGCCTACATGAATGAAAATACCACCAAAAGTTCATTACTACCAACAGCCTGTTCCACCTCCACAGCTGAAAAGGAGAGCATACACCAGGCTATAGAAGATATATTCTCACCCAAGAGAACCAACACCCAGTATGTTCTTTGTATAGACACAGTAGGGGCAATTAAGGAGCTAGTGAATATTAAAAGCAGACAATCAAATGCGCAAATCATTCAAAAAAGTATTCACTCCTTTCAAAAAGAAATACCAAATTCCGTCATTATAGTCTGGATTCCAAGCCATACAGAAATTCCTAGCAATGAAGCTGCAGACCTTGCTGCCAAAGAAACCACAGACGCACCACAAAGACCAATGTCAATCTAGGCAAAATGTCTGCTCAACTCGATATTCGAAAAACTACACGAACGCAGAGAGGAAAAAAGGAAGACCACTGTAAATAATAAACTGAGGACAATCAAATCAGATATAATAATATAGGACCAAAACCTGGGTAGAAAAGGGCAGACAATTCTAATAAAGCTATCGGTCATACCAAAACGACACACGAACATCTACTCACAAAAACGGACCCAAATATATGCCCAACATGTGAAACCCGAACTACAGTTGAATACATGATAACTACATGCTCCAATTACAACAACCTAAGAGGAAAATATAATATCCCAAATAGCCTACAGGAAGCACTTAAAAATAATCCAAAATCCAAAAGAAACATTAAATTTTATAGCAGAAGCAAAACTATTAAACAACATAATATAGCAAACTATAATTTAAAATAACTTACTAGTATGTATAACTACAATGTATTAGCTTAAAGATGCTGAAAAACTAGCAGTTAGAGCGTCTCTAAAAAATTCGACTTATTCATAGTACTTCGCACTAGGCCCACATTTAAAAGCATAATTTCTCTCTATAAACACCAAGACCAGGTTTTACTAAACTATTACTAAATTAACTTTACTAAATTATGACTAATGCCCGTACCATAAACGTTCATTACTGTATAACGCTTTGTTATATCAAACTTCCATAGAAATGGTCTGTTTCCATGGAAATTTTCTATAAAAATTTTAATTGTAACGGTCCTTTTTTGATATAACGAAGCGTTATACAGTAATGAACGTTCGTGGTCCTAAACATGGTCCTTAACACAGTACGATCAACACATCTTAACAATCCTTGAAAATAAAGTACTACACCGAATCTTTGGACTCTAAAAGTAAATATAAAATCCACCAAACTTTTTTTACTCAATCTTCAATCCATTTTTCATTAAACGTTTTACTGTAATCCACTAAAGTGCGTACTTTAGTGAGTTAAAAAGACCGCTGATACGCTATTTTAACATTATAGAGTACAGATTTTTCTTTTGTTAGGAAATAGGTCAAATAAATATCTTTTACTGCAAAATCTTTAAAAGCAATAAATCCACAATCTAATAGTCTCAATCAATAGAGTTATATTATTGCTTTAACTATTTATATTCCGACATAAAATACGTCAGTGGGGAGCAATGTGACGCAAAAACAATGGTTTTAGTGGCGCTGCCGTCATAAAACAGTACTAACATTATAGTTGCCTCCCTTACAAAATATGACGGGTGAAAGTTAAGACTGTACAGGGGCGTATTTACAACTTGGCATGCTCTTAGCTTGGTATGTTCTAAAACTAATTAATCTGCTCTCAAAAAACTGGTACAAACTAACAAACTTTTTCTGTTTGGGTGCTGGGACTACAAAGGATACGAAGAAGCTGATCTCCTTGCTAAAAAGGACAGGCTGACATGTCATCGGCCCTGAACGTTTCTGTGAATTGTCACGCAACTAAACTAGAAGGGCAATCAGAACTTGAGAAAGGAAATAAAGCTCTTCAATCTGGTATCGTCTTCCGTTCTGAAAATATACTAAGTAATCTATTTTAGCTTCTAGCTTCTAAGCAAAGACACTACTCCAGTTTAGCAAATAGTACAGATAGACAGACAGACACATGAGTGACGATATAAGCAAGTTCAGAATTTTTAGAAATATATTTTATTTTTGCTTTAACCCTTTTGTTTCTAAAAGTTTCACCGAGAAACAATTTTTCAAAAAATGAATTACGTGATGTCGTGGGGCGCTGCCCTAAAACCATCACCGATACGCTATGTTTATTTAAGTTTGTACCGTCAGTCTTGAATTGCCTCTATGAATTCTTTGTGACATTAACACTGAAGTGCATTAACCCTTTGGGTACTAAGGGGAAATATATGTCTCGCAGAATTGTGATAAATTCAATAGGGTCAAATTAATAATTTATTTAAATTAACGTTTATACAACAGTATCTCCTCGTATATTTTCCACTAGTTTTTATACCTTTCGAATATTGTACTTGTACACTAAACAAAAAAAAAAAAAACAAAAAAAAAAGTAGTTCAGTCGTACGGTTATATTTGAAAGACCGATAGGAAGTACTAGTAAAGAAGTATTAATAACTAGGAAGTACTAAGTAACTATTTTTTTCCTAGTGGTGTCACCAAGAAACGTTTTCAAAAAATGTATTACATCATATCCTGTAGCGACGCAATAAAACCATTAACGCTATGGTTAGATATGTCTTGTACCCTTTTCACACTTGATGTTTAAGTTCGGATATTTAAGTGAAGGTGAGTTAAAGTGTTGGTGTGAAAGCAGATCTGCGTGTTAAACATCGTCCGCATTGTCAACATAATTTCTGTTATAAAAAAAATACTGTTTGAATTTGTGCTGTCAACATTTTATATTATCATAAACAAGAATACTGTATTATAAGAAGTTTATACTTATTGTTACAATAAAATTATTTATTTTTATAATGTATTTAATACAATACAGAGCTACAATCCCAGCAAACATTTTTATCCGGACCAGTACTGGTAAAGCACATACTCGCCGGCATTGAAAGTAATGGGCCAGTGCTGGCATTTCGTACTGGGCCAGTACCCCGGTGTCCCGTGGCCCTTAGCTGGTCCATTGATGTATCAGTTGCTGGCCCAGCAACGGTAAAGTGCATTGAAAGTAATGGGCCAGTGCTGGCATTTCGCACTGGGCCAGTGCTGGCAATTCGCATTGGTCCAGTGCTGGCATTTTGCACTGGGCCAGTACCCCGGTGTCCCCGTGGCCGTTAGCTGGCCCATTGATGTATCAGTTGCTGGCCCAGCAACGGTAAAGTGCAAAATAATCGCATTAGTTGCAAGATTTATTTCTGACAGACTAGTGCTTATATTATACCCACTCTCTAGTGTTTCAAATGTAATATATGTGTACTTACCCAGTATTAAAATAAATTAATGGTTAGGTGCAAAATAAATACTCATTTGGCCATTTTCACCATCGTTGAATAAATTTATTTAACAAGTAAAGTTGACAATATCGCATCGGTTTTAAACTATTAATGAAGAAATTAACATTGCTGTCAATAGAATGATGCGATATTGTTAACTTAAGTTGTTAAATAAATTTATTCAACGATGGTAAAACTAGCCGATTGTAAATTGAATTAACAGTTATAATTTACTGATTTATTTATAAATATTAAATAAATATAATTTCAGGAATAACAGGAATTAGTTTATTTAATTTATTAATTTAATGAAGAATTTTAAGAAAATGGTTTTCTGCCATTTCGGTCAAACCAATTTCATCCTAAAGATAGGGGGTGACTAATAATTTTCGCCAATATTCGTCTTGTATTATCTACCACATCTTTTCCCCCTGACTTGAAGAGTGCCAACCTAAAGAAATCATACTTGTTAAAATAAATTCAATAAACAAATTTTATAAGCATTAATGCTATAAGCTGTTCACTTTTGTAAGAACAAACTAGATCTGGTTATTTTGGTGATTTTTATAGTGTATTACTGACTTTTAGAAACTTGGTTATATTGTAAAAAAAGCTTTACAGTTTTGGATTAAGTTTGTATTATTTTAGGTTAGTATTATATTTACAAAATATTTAAGATGTC
This sequence comes from Liopterus haemorrhoidalis, assembly GCA_963971575.1. Taxonomy (NCBI): domain Eukaryota; kingdom Metazoa; phylum Arthropoda; class Insecta; order Coleoptera; family Dytiscidae; genus Liopterus; species Liopterus haemorrhoidalis. The sequence continues at coordinate 191,684,963 of OZ020611.1, forward strand.
ACTATTCAAAATGAAATATGACAAATTATATTTTTTAAATGACATATTTATAATCTTGTATCAGATTTATTAATAATTGAAAATTTTATTACATGAAAAAAACTATGATTGAACTAAACTAAAAATTAAACAATTTAATATGAAATAGTTTGTGTAAACTACGTCCTTAAATCTAACAAAACACACACAAATCACAATAAAAAACTGTATAATGCTCACAATCAATAACTATTCAAATACACATCTTTAAAAACTGTTCACCAACACGTCCCAACTTGTACTCAGAGAATATCACTTGTACCGACCCTCGAAGGCCACGCCATTAGGGTGTTTTATGACTAAGAACGGTCAGACTTTTCAAATTATTACATTCAAAAAAAGTTATAAACATAAGCACTGGCCCGCTAGAAATAATCTTGGATTAATACAAATAAGGAATGCTTATAAAATGCTGGTAAAGTACTTCGTATAGGCGGAGTGCGAAATACAAATGTGAAGTACATTATTAATACTGGCGTTGCACTCACTTTTGGTGCCAGCAATGTACCAGCGTAAAAGCAGTTTGCCGGCGTTCGGCCGTTAGTTCAATGTTTGCTGGGAATAATTGAGATAAAATTTATCGACTTATATGTTAATACAGGTGTAATATATTTTTTATTGTAGTGTCTTTATTGTAGAACGAAATAAAATATCCATATTTGTTTATAATTATTCAAAATGTGCGTCTGCGCAGACAGTTGAAAACTAGTCATTTTCTGACGGTAACTTAAGAACAAAATTACTGTAGCAGATGACAGCACCGGAGATTTAAACATCAAGTGTGAAAGCAAACCGATGTTAAACATCGATGAACTTTAAGTTCACTCGTCTTAAAGTTCTAGTATGAAAAGGGTATCAGAGCACCATCTCTAAACGATAAGCATTATTTCACGCTGAAATATGTTGATATGTTAAAATTTCATTTTAATATTTTGCGCTAGGTTAGTTGATATATCAAACAGTTCAAAATTTCAATAAACTATTAAATTTTACACAATTAGTGATAAGTAAATTTATGATTAGATAATAATCTTGATAAATTGTTTATGGAGTTGTTTTTATAATATCTCATTTTTCGTACTTTGTTACGTGGTTTCGCAGCATAACCACAGGGATTTATGATGTTGCGCTAATTTCGGGAAAAGTAAATGGAGCTTATCGAACGAGAGTGGCTCCTAAAAGTTATTTGTAGATATTCCTTCTCACCAGGAATCTTATATAGGACACCTAATCTTATAAAATACAAACGTCAGGTAGCAAGTGAAGTTAGGTACCTCGCTTAGGTGCGGATTCTGCAGTAACGAGTGAGCCTCATCGTACAAAGTGGAGATAGATAGGTGTAGGCCAGGATTTTGTCTAAATGACAAAAAACTGTTTTATTAAATACCACGAAAATTTAGTCTTTTTCTTGTTTCCCAGTGGTTATTTGGTTGAACAATCATTTTTTTTTTATCTATTTTACTCAAATTTAATAAAAAATTCATTGACGCTAATTTTATGATATTTTAACTTAATAAAAGAATGATACTTGTTTTTGTTGAAAACATTTATTTTACGTCTCAAAGGGTTAAGCGCTTTATCCAAATTAACGCTAAAGCCGATTTCAGACTTAACGCGCTGCACTGCTATTACAACATACAATAGGGAAAATTGTTTTTAATTGTTAGCGCAGAATGATCAGTGCGCAAAGTGTTCGGTTGTGTGCCATTAAGTACGGGATAACGATGGATGATCATGGGTACTTATATGTCGTCCTGCGCATACAGTAAATGGGTCGGGGGGTTCATTTCGAATAAATATCCGTAAACAATACAAATTTATTATTGTTTTTTTATGGAGAGGGATGGGCTTATATATTAATTTAACTTTTATTATAATTTGATGTTTATTAATAAAAAAGGTGATTCTTATTTTCAGTTTCTCAGTTTTTATTTAGTAAGTATATGATTTCTTGGTTCTTGAGGGGGGTTCCAGACCCGAGAACCACTGACTTAATGTCTTCCTAATTAAAATAAGGAATTTCCTTTGATGTACCGATAGTAAAATTAGTTTTCTGCAAGAGACGTTTAAACTCTTTTAACTCTTTGAAGTATTCTGGGACAAAATTTGAACCACTAAAAAATAGACCTTTAGGGTACGTTGGGACAAAATTTACACCACTCAGATATGATTGTATAGTTCTAAAGTACATCGGTTTAAATTAAGTCCCACCGATCGCTGGGCTTATAAAACATGCGCATTAGTTTACAAACATGTTTTCAATCTTATCATAGCAAAAATAAAAAATTGATGTGAAGTGTGAATTCTCACACATTTCTTGGTTTTGTAGGTATTTAGTAACTGAATGATGATTATTTGGGATGCAAAAACAAATTTTATGTCAAAATATTTTTTATGTCAAAATATGTGCAGTATTTTTTTTTTATATAGCAAGGTTCATTATGATTTTAAAATTGCGCCTGTGGCTTCCATTGGTTGCTTAAATCATAAGCCCCGCCCTCTGATTTCGTCTACATTCAAACATAGAATTAAACTATAATTTCAACACTTCCCACTGGTCATTAAATTTACGCTTTTAAAAATTAAATGCAAAATTTACCAAAATATAACTAGAATTTTGACAAAATAAAAATGCAAAAAAAACAAAACAGAAATGATAAAATTAACAGGTTTCGAACTCTAGTTTGAAAATTACAAAGCGCACGACAAAACCAACTACGCTACTAGATCTTACTTATGTAGTGTGTTACATAGCGAATTAAATATTTAACATATTTTAGTTAAAAACACAAAAAATGCGTTATTTTCCGAAAACATAATCTGATCAAAAATTCATGTTGTAATATTTCGGTTCACAGCAATGTACATTACTTAGAATTTTTTCAGATTTTTAGTTTAAACTATCTGGGCTACAGGGTGTGGGTCAAAATTTTTTTGCACAATTTTGGCAAAAATCGCTTCAAACTAATTTATTTTGCAAAAATAAAATTTAGATCGTTAATCCACGTACCAAGGGCTTTCATTTGATACCCTACACAGAATTGTAAAAAATTATTATTTTTTTCAATGAGCATATATTTGTTTATATTTTTAGGGGGATATGTTTTTTAGATGTTTTAGTATTTTTCCTATGTGCGGGTCAAAGAGTTGTATAAGCATGCCAAATTTCAACTCTCTAGGTTTAGCCGTTTGGCTACAATTTTTACCGAACAGACAGACAGACAGACAGACAGACAGACAACAAAATGACGGTATAAGGGTTTTTTGGTCATACCTACAAAACCCTAAAAAGGTGATTCTTATTTTCAGTTTCTTAGTTTTTATTTAGTAAGTATGTGATTTCTTGGTTCTTGAGGGGGGGGGGTCCAGACCCGAGAACCACTCATTTGTGTGCGCGCTTAATGTCTTCCAAATTAAACGCGCTAAAATAAGCAATTTTCTTTGATGTACCGATAGTAAAATTAGTTTTCTGCAAGAGACGTTTAAACTCTTTTAACTCTTTGAAGTGCTCTGGGACAAAATTTGAACCACTAAAAAATAGACCTTTGTGGTACGTTGGGACAAAATTTACACCACTCAGATATGATTGTATAGTTCTAAAGTACATCGGTTTAAATTAAATCCCACCGATCGCTGGGCTTATAAAACATGCGCATTCAGTTTACAAACATGTTTTCAATCTTATCATAACAAAAATAAAAAATAAATTGAAGGTACAGTGGGATGAAAAGTGACCCACCCATTTTATGGCAATGGCATATATTATATTTTTTAATTTTTATTAAGATTATTTAAGATTAGTAATTTAACGTCCAATTTTGAATATAGGTAGAAATAGGAAATAATTTCACTCAGCTTTTTGGACAAGAAGCGTTTATTTTAACAAAACACAACGTTTCGCCAAGAACATTGTTGGCTTCTTCAGGTGCTATGTTAGTTAAACGTAGCTATAACAGGCTGTACATCAATCATCTCCAAGGATGGTGAATTGCAGAATTTCATTGACAATAAAGTGTATTTTAAGAAAACAGATCATAGGAAAACAGGACTTACATTACAATTAAATATAGTAATATAATGATCAAAAATAGAAACATTCTTTAAATTTTAAATTTAACAATTCAAGACGAGACTAAATAAACTATACAACTGTCCAATAATAACTTATTCATAAATACAATGATATCAAGTTTTATCAGCGCATCAATATGACAGGCTGCGACACTATCCTCCCTGGCAACTTGGTACGCACAAATCAACAGAGTTGACAGTGTCCCACCCTGTACAACATAATGCACCGATAACCCTCGAAATCATGAAATTTTCCCAACCAACAAAGTGAAAAGAACCAAAAAGAAGTAATGAGCTTCGGAGCAATCATACAATTCATCGTACCAATCCCTCAAAACAATGGTACGCACAAAGTAATGAGAGAAAGGTACCTCAGATGGTATATCAAGTCCGAAACCCAAAACCCTTAAGGATCCATACATCCAATCTTAAATACAATAAAAATAAAAATTGCAAGAAAAACTAAAAAACAAAATTTAAACCGGTACAGACACCGGAAAAACCAGAACAGTCACAGTTGGAAACCTAGAAAGATATAGAGTATTAAATCTTCATACAGCCCGACGTACTCACTCCCCAAAATCGATGGTATGCACAAAGATCCTGCGGAAAGAGTACCCAAAACTGTATATCGGACTCAAAAACTCTATTACCCTAGAGAATCCAAAACGAACTGTTTAACACATGTTTTAATGATATTAATACGTTAAATTAAGTAAAATTTTGATTTTGTGGAGATGGGAGGAAGGAACCACAAGGTAAAAGGATATTGTTCAAGTTAACTCGCCAAACTCTTCAAAATTCAAATAGGTACCCCGTGTAGAAACAAAACAATTAAAGAATTGTGCAAATAAACTCAAAAATATCACAGATGTAATAAGATATAAATGAGAGCAATGTGGCTCAGTCACTCCCAAAACCACAAAGTTGTTGGCAAAACGTTGTGTTTTGTTAAAATAAACGCTTCTTGTCCAAAAAGCTGAGTGAAATTATTTCCTATAACTAATAAAATAATAATTAGTAAATAATATGTTTTTATAATTTTTTTTCTTGCACCTCAAAGGTCTTTTCTTTATAGAAATTCCCGTACTGCAGAGTTAAAAATTGATGGTCGTACCGGAGCAGCGGTACGCGCACGATGCCCCTGGATATGAGAGTTTCCTGATTATACTTACGAAACCCTATACTACACTCATACCTTATATCAACTTTAAGAATAATTAACAACTTTAATTTGAGTAGCTCGGTCGACATACAAATCTTCTATTTTTAAATACGGTTAAGATTATCTTTATTAAAAATATATCCCGCAATTTACAGCAAGTTTATTTTTCATCATTCCTTTCATAACTTTACATTGCTTTTGCAAACATTATTAGCGCAAGAAAGTACATAAAAGTTACTTCACTTTCTTGAAGACTTCTTAACTAATTTTGAAACTTTAAATTTTGATTTCAACTTGAATTTCCTCAATTAAAACTTAATTACCTTATTTTTGTAACAAACTATAGCAATAGATACAGTTCATAAGGCCAAACAAAAAATAACAAAATGGCAGAAATATAATTAATTGTACTGGGTGCTCATTTAACAATTATTATTTTACAAGAGTATATCAATGAGCAAAACGATTTTTGGTTTCCCTGACTAATTCTCAAAATCCGTTGTGCAACTGTGTTGATAAAGTTGGAGACTATTTTGAATAATAAAAATATGTTTTTTTTTTAATATTTCAATTTTATTTTCTCTTTATAAACATTTCATCGCACCAACCTAAATGTTTATGAAAAAATAGTTCGTTTATAAATAATATTGATAGTTTTATGCTTGTTTCATGTTTTTGTCCTCATACTTCTTTTCTATTTACGAAGAACACGCTAGAATTATCGACACATGGTTCATATTTTTAGGATTTTATTTTAAATATGTTTAGATTAGTTCTTGGATATTATTTCCTTCCACTTCTTAAAAGCAAAAAGCATGTAGGGGAAGCCGGGGCAAACAGACACCTTAAGGATTACCTTTAATAAAATTTAAGGGAATATCGTAAAAAATTTCTAAATATTTTTATTCGTAAGATGATTTATTGTTTAATTATTACAGACAGTAAAAAAATACGAAAATAAAAGTTATGACAATATAAAAACAAAAGCTTCCTTATGCGGGGTATAATGGGCAATCAGCTAAAATCTGGCGCCGAATGCACACACGTGAGTGCATTCCTCATCGTTATCATCTTCTCCAGCGCAAGAACAAAGTGGCCCCTTGCCCCATGCACTGGAGCAGTCAACGTCTGGATATGTGTGAAAAATATATCAACACACCAAAAAACACGTTTCACCAATTCTCAAAATGTAAACGCCAGCTCTCAGTCATACAAACACTCTCGGAAGACACTAGCGAAGTATTGAACGATATTGGAATGCACCCAAACATGGCGGCAAGCTTTAACAGCCAAAAAGAGGGGAGCCCGTTATGCCCCGGCTTCCTCTGTTGTAGCAACAAACTCTTCCTCAGACAAAATTTGTGTAAATTTATATATGTACTATCTATGGAATGTATAATTAGCAACTGCTAAATAAATGCACTATTATTATTATTGTACCTTTGCCCACTTTTCAATTTATTTTAAAAACTTTTTCCCCTGCCCCTGTTAATGTTCTGATTTTTTACCTCCCTAATTTTATTATAAGCCCCCCCCCCCCACCGCCCGTTTTATTTTCTAAATGTTACCTCTCTCGTTCCCAAATCATTTTTAAGTTTTTGTTCAACGTAATATTATTAGTCAATAAAATAATTTTTCTATAAGTATTTTTATAGCTTACTACTTTTTTTATGTAATCTGTAGTAGAATATGCAGTCAGACGCGTTATTTGTTAAAGATTGATGTAATTTTAATTATATTATAACTACGAATTTAGATTTTTAGAGATTAGATTATGTTAATGTCAACTTTCAGCGTTATTGTGCACGGAAACTTTCTTTAAGAATTGCAATTCGACAAAAACCGGCGTTATTTAACGTCAACCCGTATAGTGACTTAACACCATCTTTCGGCATCGGACAGTATGTTGAAAATTAAGTAGCGTTTTGGTAAAATAAATTCTTTCTTTTCGAAACAACTCACTTCTATTAGAGCAAACAATATAAAATAATTTCTTCCATGTTTTTTTTTTTTCACTTCTTTCTTTGGCGCGTATTTTCCATCTCAAGATAGTATTATTTTCCATGATTATATTACATTTTAATAGTTCTGTTACAATTACAAAAACGCTCCACAGAACAATGTGTTGATAGTACAAATATTTTTACAATAAATTCATAATTTTGAATAATGGTACTTAAAACGATCGAAAGCTTTTTCAGTGATTACCATTTCACGTATAGTTTACATTTAATCAAGTGACCAGAAGCAAGATTCATTGATTTTCAATAGCAATAAATTAGCGTAGGACAGGCTACTGCTTCTGTTTGGACTATTAATCTATTTTCAGTAAAGCTCGGCAGGTATTTCTTAAATTGAAAATCAATTATGATAATGAATATTTGCAAAATTTATGTCCCACCATTTGATTTATAACTCAGAAAATGATTAAATGAAGTCATTTAGTAAGTAGGAAACAATTGCGTGCAATGGCTGCAAGGTGTGCAACAATATATTGTGAAAAAAAATACATCTAGGATTAATCAGAAAATTAGCGGACTAGGGCAGTGGCGAAACAACAAAATCACTGAGCAAAAAAAAATTGTGGCCTCCTTATTTTTAGAATTTGTAGGTATGGTCAAAAAACAACTTATAACAACTTAACTTATAATATCATTCATGTGTCTGTCTGTGTGTCTGTTTGGCGTAACTACAAATATTAGGGCCTCTGAGTAAAAAGGATATGAATAAAAACTCTTATAATGTCATTAGAGTGTCTGTCTGTTCGGTAGAAATTGTAGCCAAACGACTGAACATAGACATTTGGCAAACTTCTAGAACTCTTTGACCCACATATAGGAAAGGTTTAGGGCTGGTTTCTAAAAGCTTAGCAGAGTTTAATCTTTTGGTTTAACTCGGTTAAAATATAACAAACCCATAAGTATCCATAGCAACAATTTTCTAACTATTTGGTTATAGTTAACGAAACTTTCAGAGACCGGTCCATAGAGAGTTCAAAAAAGCACAATATGTTATTATAGGAAAAATCTAAACAAATATGTTATTATTTTACTGTCAAAATAATGTCAAAAAACTTTTGAGTCCCATTCTTACAAATTTGAAAAAAAAAAAACTCAATAATGTAAGTTGATGGGAACTAGAATAGCTCAACAGGAATTTTTGATCAGATTAGTTTTTCAAAAAATATCGATTTTTTATGTTGTTGAAAAAAGTGGTTTAAATTTATTGTGTGGCATCAAAAGAAAGCTATTAAGAAGTAGATTAAGTAATAAGTAGTTTTCTTAAATTTCTGTATTTTAACACGTTCTTTTTTTCCATAAATGTAATAAAAGATTATACTAAAAAACTTCAAAAGGGTTAAATCTGAAAAAATTCTAAGTAATGTACATTAATCTGAACCGGAAATATAAGAAAGGAATTTTTGATCAGATTGTGTTTTTGGAAAAATATTTGTATTTTTAACAAAAAAAAAAATAATAATAATAATAATTAAGGTTAACTATGTTATGGATTTTTTGTATTTATAGCTAATTTAGTCTTTTTTTTAATTAAAAATATAATAATAAAATTAACAGCTTAGAATCGAGTTCAAGTGCGTAAGCTTCGCCTGCTATATACGTCATGATTCAACCTATTGTTTGAATTATATTAGTTTATTATTTTAAATATATCAAAGAGAAATAAATTATTTATAATTGCAAAATACTCAGAAATCACATTGTTAATAGTGATAAATGAAAATTGAAAAAATTTAATTTCTTTTTTGTATATATTTTTGTTAAGTAATAATAAGTGAGATATTACGTTTAAAAGTAGCTCTCTTCATAGCTCCCCAAAATATATGTTATATTAAACAGAAAGGAAAGTAATGAGTAGGCTCGCATTTCATCGACTCTGAGCCTTTTTATGGTGTTTTTTACTTTTTTTGTCGCAAATGTCAAAATTTTAGACCATAACTCAAAAATGATCATACATTTGTTATTTAAGGCTAAAGCTGTAAAGATAAACCAATTTTCCAACAAAATTCAAAATTATTATTTTTCTAAAATTTTGAAATTTTGCACAAACATTTTTTTACTCCGTTTTTAGCCAAAATATATATTTAAGCTAATTTTGGGGTGAGGATAATGAAAACAATATTCTTAAAAAAATCATGCTTTATTAGTTTTTGAGTTAGAGCCGATTTGGTTATGTTTCTTGCCTATAATTCCAAATTTTTTGGCCAAACTTCAAAATGGACCAGATTTTGTTGATCTATGACCAAAAATACATACTTTTGCCAATTTTCAATCAAATCAGAAACAATTTTTTTTGCTTCAAAATCACGATTTTCTTAAGGTCTACCCCTTACGTTTTTTCGATATTTTGCCATTTTCAAGGGTTTTGGATTACTGCCCATATAAAAATTAATAATTGGTTTATTAAAGCCCACATTTTTTTAAACTAAACTATATAGTAGTATTTTAAAAATTCAAATCGCAGATTTTTCTCCATAACCATTTTCTAATCGATTTACCAAAATTTTGAAAAATTTTAAAAAACCAATTAAAATTTTCAAAAAAAAAAAAAAATCAAGTCTATTAAGACATCAAGATTTCGAAATTTTCAGCCGCAAGTCTTTATCGCATCTCGTTTTTGAGATACGTCCATAATAAGATGAAAAATTCTATTAATCAAGCCAATTAAAATTTGTCATAATTTTAAAATACCCAAAACGAATAAGGTTCCAAATTTTTTATAGACTAAGTAAACTACGAGAAATCCAAAGATTCTAATCTCAGGTCGTTTTCTCGAAGCGTTTTAGAACTGTGCTTTTTTTAATTTACAATTTTCACAAATAATGTAAATTTTGCAATTAAAAAATTGTCATAATCTCAAAACCCATTAAACGATTCAAGTCCCAAAGCTGTTTTCAAGAGTTCGATTGTTATTGACGCTGTCTTTTCAAGTTTTAAACAAAATTTCACACAAACACGCTAATCTTCAAAAAGATCATTTCAATAAATCACTCGATTGTTTTGTTATATGGCGGTGGTAATAGAAAATAGCCAATTCTAATTGAATATGCATACCTTAAGACTAGGTGATCAGCATTTATACAAATTCAAAATATACCTAAAACTCAATTTCCATCATAATAAACTAAAACACAATATTCAAATCCTAATAGCTTGTAGAACAATCTCTAAATCCATCTCTGGCACAAGGACAACAGTTAACGGAGTGCGTAACTACGCAGTTATCTCGTACAGGGGCTCTGCTTAGTCTAACATCCCCCAACACCCACTATAAATGAGAGCGGGGCGCCTCGAGAGATAGAACCATATCTCAGTTATAGGACCGCTGTAAGACAGCTACCCATTCCACAGTACCGTCAGCACGCCCGCTCTTCAATGTTTCATCCTTGGGTTCGATTCCCCCAGCCAGATCCGAGAGGATTTGAATATTTATGATCTAGTGGGCGTTGAACTTGTTTGTTTATTTTGAACATTGGAGTATAGGAATTTAAGAATGAATGTTTGAGTTTACAATTATTTAGGAATCTATGAATTAAATTACATTTCATTTCTTATCTGGGATGTTCTTAAATTTGGAATATAATGACAAATATTAATTAAAAAATTGTCGTGAAGTGTAAATTTTCACACATTTCAGGATTTTGTAGGTATTTAGGCAGAGAATGATGATTAGAATGCCAAACGATGAACCTCTGTCACTACATAACACATATTTTGTGTTATGTAGTGACATAACGCATTTTATTTATTTTTTTAAATTTTGTATATTTGCAAAAATATCATTCAAATTCAGACCTGGCAATACTGCGGGGTATCTTTTGTCACACAACAGCATAACGCCTACAGAGACATTGTTTATATTGCGACTATATGAAAAACTAACAGATTCTCTACTAGAAATGGAATCCCAGCAACCGGTCAGTTATTTATTTATTTTCCTAGTCGATATTTGCAAAATAAATTTACGTACCTCTTCTCTACCCATAACAAAATATATTTTTTAATTTTTAGCTAAGATATTAAACGAAAATCTTCATACTTGGCAAAATTTAGTCAAAATGAAATGTATTTCAAAAATCAATTACCGTTCCTTAATCTGCACTTAAAGAGCTTCCATTTAATATTCCCACAATAAAATTTAATTTAATTTTTTTTTTTTCAATAACACAATAACTGTAATATTTTCCAAAAACGAACCCGGATAAAAAATTCCTCACGTACGTTTCCGGTTCATAGCAATATACATTGCTTAGAATTTTTTCAGATTATTAATTTAACCCTAGTACTTTTTTGGAAACTTTTTAGTACTTTTTTGGAAAAAATCGTAAAAAAAATAAATAATAAACTACTTTCCGTTCTTTTATCTATGTCTTAAGAGCTTTCTTTTTAAATAAATAATAAATTTAAAAACAATTTTTTTTTTCGACGACAAAAAATCTTTATTTTGCGAAAAACCGATTTGATCAAAATTTCCTGTTGAACTATTCCGGTTCCCATCAATATACATTATTGAGATTTTTTTTTTTCAGATTTTTAGTTCAACCCCTCTGGGAGATAGGGACAAAAGTTTTTTGCCATATTGACAAAAACCCCATAAAAAAAAAAGATAAAAATCAAAATTTTTAAAAAATATGTATTTTTCCAATAAATATATATTTACAAGTATGCCAAATTTCAACTTTATATGTTCATTCGTTTGACTATAATTTCTACCGACAGACTGACAGACAGATAGACAGACACATAAGTGACGTTATAAGGTTTTAATTTGGTTGTCATACCTACAAAACCTTAAAACGGTGAATTTTCACACATATTTATAACTAAAGTCTGTTTCTTTGGTTTAGGCGGAACTAGATTTTCAATTTTAATTACTTTTACAGATTAAGAGAAGCTTTTGATCATTTTTTTAAACAAAATCCTACTTCATACCATAACAGGAGAGCTCATGACAACTTACAAAAATATAAATTCCAGTTAGTCCAGTTTTTTTTTAGTTGTAATCAATCTTTTTTTTTAAATTTTAACATTATTTCAACAAAAATCACTTAAATAATAAGTGGCATGTTTCCATATATTCTACTGTGATTTTTTTAGTGTATAATAATATTCACGAAATTCATTTGGAGACTGGAACTATACAAAAATTCGACGACATGATGACGGTTTGGTTCGTACATGCTCGCCTACTGGGGCAAAAAAACAATTTAATTCATTAATTAATCCAAAACCTACTTCCAACGACAGAACTGAATTATCGTTGAACAGAGTTAGGTCCTATAGTGCGTTCAAAGGTGAGTTTGCAGTATAGCTCTTATGGCAAATGGGAGCGGTGTTACCAAATGTTGTAAAAGTGTCAAATGTGTTAATTATAATAATATGAAAAACTCGTACGATTTACAAAAATCAACTCTTATAAAACTCAAAATAACACTCAATAAAAACAAATGGCCATTTGTAGAATACTGCGTCTTCACAGATCAGCGCGTTTTAGAGCTGGCAACGTCAACAAGGAAGAAAAGGATAGCGTCATTGTGTAAACCCATTAGAGAGTATGAAAAAGAACTACTCCATATGTCCTGTACTGCAAACTCACCCTTGAACGCACTATAGCAGAAGGGATCCCGGAAGAAGGAAAACGCGAGCCACGCACCTGGGTGGCTGTTTTAGGGATGGCGGCCAGCTCTCGCGGTTTTAATGCACCGTAAAGTGGAGTGACTTGATAAGAATTTACACGAATTTAAGGTTGCACTGCACAGACAAGATACATTTTGCATAAACCAAAAATATTTTGGATTACTTTGGCCTATGGGAAACACCTCTCACTTTAGCAAAAAAATGTGCGTCCTCAAAATTAAGGGGAAAAATATAATAGGGTTGGTTTCATCTCGCCCCACGATGGGGTTACTTGAAAACACTATGAATTTGTACACAATTTTCAATTACAGTCTCAATGGAGGCGACTTGAAACCGAGATAATCTAAAATATTTATTTTGCAGCTGAAACGGGCACAGTTGGCTAATTTAATTTAATGAAACATTAGTATATGAAGATACAAAATTTATTTAAAATGAAATTTACAAATATTTGAAACTATTTATAAAAAAATATTGAAATCTTAAAAAATTAAGTAAACTAAATTAGGACTCAAAATAGGAACAAATCTACCATAAAATCAAGACTTAATTAATTAACTAATCTTTATGTGACCCCGTCTTAACAATTCCACTTTTGAAAGCTTTCTACAAATTTCTTCTTTTTGTATGATTCCTATTACCTCTACTTGTGGATACATATAAACTCCGGATAGTAGCAGATCTTCTGCATCACAGGTAAATCCCCAGTCAGCAGCAGTAGAAATTGCTCTCTCTCGAGAACTTTTCTTCTTCTTGGTCTGTTAAGGCTGACCCCCAGGTGTTTTCTTATGCAAGCCTTTTATTTTCCTATACAAGATCACATATGGAATACCATATTCCATATTCCTCACCCAGAGTTCGTAAATTACCTCTTTTTCGTTTCACGATTTCCGAAATTTGTTGAAATTTGTGCGGCAGTATTTTTTAGGTTATATAAAGTGAGATAGCTAGTGTGTGTTTATGTGTTTGTCTCATTAACACAACGTACTACCTAACTGTAATTTTCGAAAACAGTCGACAGTCTCTTTCTGCAACGAGGCTAATCGCCGATGCCAAGGGGCGAACTCCTACACCTGGATGAGGGGCGAATGATTGTGAAAAAGGGAGTAATGTAAACATATTATTCTCGCCCGAATAATATCACCAACGGAGAATCGAACCAGCAACCTCACAATTCAGACTGTTTTCACAAGTGAGAACTGTATGATTTAACGAGCTCGGCACTCATTGGCTCTTAAAAATTTTAAACTAACCTAAATTAAAATTAATAACGTCAGAAACAAGCAGAAATAATGACATTAATGGAAATCATCCATCTCATTAAAATGTATCTTTCCCTGTATCCAACCAATTAGTGAAGCTTTTGATTTATAAACATCGTGTAAATGTAATATGGTCAGAGAGAATTTACTTGGCCGTTCGATGGATTGATAAACAAATATATAGTTGTTTTATTATTCTGTGTAAATTATTAACAACTTATTTAAAGTACTTGTACCAACGTACCTCCGTAGTTTTTTCTTCGTTTGTTATATTTGATATACGGTTGAGCTATACGTTTTTTAACCCTTGCCGGACCATTTATGGGTCAAATTTGACCCGAAAGTTGATTTTTTTTAAATAACTCTTTTATTTTTTAGAATTATTTAATGTCGTACTAGGACTTTTCCTTATATATTATAACTAATTATTTTATGATGATATATATTTTTTTTTTATCTAGCCGATTTCTTACTTTATAGTACGGGTCTAGCCTGACCCGATTTTGGGATTTGTTAGTAATGTCTTATATCAATACGTAATGCGTAATTACACACCTGCAATAATGCAAGTTTTGACAAGTTTATTAGTTTCACAGTTGCTTTTTCATCATATCTCAATCGACCGAGCTAAGATACTGTTCTTTTTGTATTATAATATTATTATTATTAATATTAAAAAAGATCCGAGCAGTTCAGGAAATAAACGAGGCCGTTGTTTTAGTTGCCATGGAAATGATAACAAATATTCAAAGAAATATGACGAATGCAATAAATTCGTTTGTCCAAAACATTCAACTGTAATAGCAATAAAACAAATTACTTGCAATTACTGCCCAAAAGATGAAGATGGAGAATAATTAAAATTCTTCTGATATGTTATATGTAATTATATTTTTGTGTCTATGTAATTATTATATTTTGTTATATATTACATTTATGAATTCTGTTTGATTTTCATGTAAGTTGGCAATGTCATAAATAATTTTTTTTATAATGCTTTACTCACTTTTATTATTCAAATTTAAATTATTTAGACCCTATTCTGTGATTTTTGACATGGTGTGAAATTGACAGGTTACTATGAAAACATTCTACGTACAAGTAAAATTAACATCTTAAGATCTTGTTAAAAGTTACAGAATAGGCCCCTTAAGTGGACATAAATATAAAACTTGAAATATGGGTCTTAAACACATTTTGAAAAGTGGGTCACGTATGACCCATTTTTGGTCACAAAAAAATCAAAATTATTTTGGTCCGGTTAGGGTTAACCATCATCGGCCATCTAAATTCTTGCCGAGTCTATTTCTTTGGACGATTGCACCTCAATATACATCACAATTTTCAGGAAGCGAATTACGCAAAATATTTAATTAAATACTATATAATATATTATGAATAGCCGCTTGATATGAATGTTTTTCACATAATTCTTCAAAATAATAATTGTGTCTATTAGGTAATTAGAAAGTACACTGAGAGACAATGATATGAAATGACCAATTAAAAATCCAATTATTCCGTATCTATGAGAGTACTTTTTATACATAAAAGAGGCATCTATTTGATTATCAAACAGCATATATTTTATTTTTTAAAGTGCGCTCATGGATTCTGAATAATTAGAGTTTTAATCGGTCATTGCATATATTTATGCGGCCTCTTCCGGACAATTCAAAACAAACTTAGTAAATTTAATCAGCTGTTAGATCTGTACGGTATACACTTTCCTGTTTTGTAAATATTGAGATCGAGCGATTGAGGAGCTTTCTATGAATGGATCAGATGTTATGTAAATACTCAAGCATTTTTAACTCATTGTTTGTTTGCATTATGTAACTCTAGTGATTGATGTATTCAGACATCTGTATTTACGATAAATCTTTACGAATCGTAGTAAAAAGTGAATATTTTAAATTCATTCATTTCTACCAAAAAAACTTGATGTATATATAAAAATTCCAATTTAATGGGGATATAAGTATTTATTTTAATTTCGTGCTATTATTTTTTTTCAGCTTTGAACTTTTGTACCCTGTTGAAAAACTCCTCTCTTTTATTCCATACCTCTTTGTCCTTAGCCAATTAGTACTAATTACTACCTGCTACTTTTTAATATCGTCCAACCACGCGCAAAAGACCAACGTTGCTGTGCGTCAAAAAATTTAACTTACTTCGTCTAACTATCGTCCAACCACCATTTTTAGGATTTTGTGGGTGTGACCACCAAAAAACCCTTATGTCACTCATATGTCTGTCTGTACAGTAGAAATTGTAGCCAAACGTCTAATCATAGAAACACGCTTTGATCCACAATTAGGAAAAATACTGAGAGTTCAAAAAAACACATTACGAGATGAATATAAACAAATATGTGTTTAATCAAAAAAAATATATATATATATATATATATTTTTTTAAATTTTGAATGCGGTATTAAATGAAACCTCTTAAGCGTGGATAAACAAATATATTTTTATTTTTGAAAAATCTATTATTTTTATGGAATTGTCGCCAAAAATATGTCAAAAATCTTTAGGCTTCAACTCTATTTCCTAGAGGATTGATCTTAAAATTTGAAAAAAATCTCAATAATGAACAGTGAGCCAGAACAATTAAACAGGAATTTTTTTCAGGTTAATTTTTCGAAAAATAAAGATTGTTTTTTTATTGAAAAAATAATTATTTTTTTTAAATTTATTGTGATATCAAAAGAAAGCTCTTAAGGCGTAGATAAAAAAACGGCAAGTAGTTTTTTATTTATTTATTTTTATTTTAATACGATTTTTTTGCAGAAAAGTACTAAAAAGTGTCCCGCACCTTTTAACCCTAAATTAAAAATCTGAAAAAAATTCTTGCAATGTATTAAATATGAACCGTAAACATACGAGAGGAATTTTTTATCCGATTTCGTTTTTGGAAAATATTACAGTTTTTGTGTTATTGAAAAAAAAAAATGTATATCTTATTGTGGTGATATTAAATGGAAGCTCTTTAAGTGCAGATTAAGGAACGGTAATTGATTTTTGAAATACATTACATTTTGTCTAAATTTTGCCAACTATTAACATTTTCGTTTAATATCTTAGCTAAAATTAAAAAAATATATTTGTATATTCATGGATACATTTTGTTTTGGGTAGAGAAAAGGTACGTAGATTTATTTTACAAATATCAACTAGGAAAATAAATAAATAACTGACCGGTTGCTGAGATTCCATTTCTAGTAGATAATCTGTTAGTTTTTCATATAGTCGCAATATAAACAATGTCCCTGTAGGCAGTGATGGCATCCTACCGGTTCGGACCGGTTCGCGCGAACCGTTTCTTAAAATTATTGAAACCTTAGGGAACCGGTTGTTAGAATTATTAAAGATAAATGAATTACTTTGACTTCAGTTTAGAATCGTGCGCCGTGCCCTGCAGTGTTGCAAATGTAATATTTATTTTATAGGTTATTAATAATACGCTTTTAAAATGTTTTCCTTATATTTAATAAATGGAAGTAAGTGATTTGTTTTCACTCTTAAAAATATAGAATAGGTTCCTAGATATCACATGACTTTATAGAACCGCTTCCTGAAAATTTAGGATGCCATCACTGCCTGTAGGCGTTATGCTCTTGCGTGCCAAAAGATCGCCCGCAGTGTTGCCAGGTCTGAAATTGAATGATATTTTTGCAATTGTACAAAAAAAATGTGTTATAATATACAGGATGTTATATTTTAGTGGACCCAGCAAATATCTCGCTTATTTATTAAGTTAGTAATTTATTTCATATAACATGATTTATACAGCAACATGTAAGCTACTTGATGACGGATGTACATTCATGATACCACTTCCGGTTTATTAGTAATTAATATCAACTTTGAAATTACAAGCCGAATATACTACATTTTTTTACAAATTTGAAAAGTACATCAAATTTGCTTTACAATCATGTAAAATAATACATATGTTACATTATTAAAAAGTAAAATGGCGGGCACATTTTTATACACCTTGTCGAAAAAAAATAGTGAGCCATGACTAAAAATTAACTAAACCTGTAAATACAGGTTTACAATTGTTACTGAGTATTTACTCAGTAATAATTGTTCTAACCTTTATTATTAGCAAGTTTCATTGTAGTACCTTATTAATTTATTATAAAATAAATTTTTCTAACTCAGAAAATGTTGATATGCTAGATGTGTATTTTCGAAGTTTAAAAAATAAACGCATAGCTGCAGAACTTTATCGACAAGAATATCTACATCGCCGTCATCCAAGTGAATCGTTTTTTGTGAAACTAGTAAATAAACTACGAACAACAGGGTCGTTTGAAAGAAGAAAAAGAAATATCCCAAATGAAGATGATGAAAGGAAATTAATGTATTTGCGCTTTTTGAGGCCAATCCCAGAATTTCCGTTCGCGACGCAGGTGTTGAGACAGGAATAAACATTTTTAAAATTCAGAAAATCTTAAGAAAACACAGTACAGACCATATAAAATACAAACAGGACAAGGACTATTGCCAGGCGATTATCAACGTAGACTTGATTTTAGTGAATGGTTTTTGGAAAAAAGACGTAGAGATCCAATCTTCTACGCAAAATTTTTTTGGACTGACAAAGCTATTTGTTCTAGAAATGGACTTTTTAATAATAAAAACTGCCACTATTGGAGCATGGAACATCCTCATGAAATTCGGGAAACAAGACACCAGATTAGTTTTAAAATAAATGTTTGGTGCGGGATTTAAAAAAAAATATTTTTTTTGGGCCTTACTTTTATGAAGAAAATTTGACGGCTACAATGTATGCTGAATTTTTAAATAATGTTTTATACGATTTTTTCGAAGAGATTCCAGTTGGAAATAGGCTTGGTATGTGGTTTCAACAAGACGGAGCGCCTGCGCATAACGCGAGAAGATGCGTTGATATTTTAAATAATACATTTGAGCGAAGTGTTATTGGAACAAATTGTTTAATTCGGTGGCCTGCTCGTTCTCCCGATATGACCCCACTTGATTTTTTTTTTTTTTTTATGGGGTTACGTGAAAGATTTTGTTTATAAAGAACCAGTAAACACATAAAACGAACTGAAGAATAAAATTGAACCGGCAATTGAATCTTTATCTGCAGACCAAATAGAAAGGGCTACTTATTCTTTTTTAAAACGTTGTGAAAAATGTATTGAAGAGGCTGGGAGTCATTTTGAATATTTGTTGTAAAATCACAATAAAAATTATCGTTTAATAATATTAGTTACAATTGTTTTAGTTAATTTTTAGTCATGGCTCACTATTCTTTTTTCGACTAGGTGTATAAAAAAGTTCCCGCCATTTTACTTTTTAATAATGTATCATATGGATTATTTTACATGATTGTAAAGCAAATTTGTAAAAAAATGTAGTATGTTCCATTTGAAATTTCAAAGTTGATATTAATTACTAATAAACCGTATCGTGAATGTAGATCCGTCATCAAGTAGCTTACATGTTGCTGTATAAATCATGTTATATGAAATAAATTACTAACTTAATAAATAAACGAGATATTTGCTGGGTCCACTAAAATATAACACCCTGTATATTATGGTATTATTAGAGATATATGATGAACGGTAGTAAAAATCTAACTGCAACCTTCTTGTCGTGCCTATTGATTTAAAGAATTTAAAACCAACACTTGCAATTGTGTTATGTAGTGACAGGCAGTCATCGTTTGGCCTTCTATACTATATCTCCGAAAGACTGATAGTAATAAAATTTATTATTTGTAAAAAGTTATTGTATTATCACACAGAAGCGGCAAAATAAAAGCAACAAAATATGAATAGTTCGAAACGAAATATTGTTAAAAACAACCGAGTGTGCCGCACATATTATATGGGAATACGAACTATACTCTATCTCTGAAAGCCTGATAGTAATAAATCATTTTTTCAGGCAGTTACCAGTGGCGTGCACATTTTAAACACGTTTAAATTGGTTTTGTGTATTTCTATATTACTATTTATCATTTTATTAAACGCACGCATGTGACCATATTTATCATATCATTAAAGACACCCCTGTGACCATATTTTTCCTCAAAATTTTATGGTCAAATTTTTATGGCCTATTGTGTTTAACCCTAGTTCGTATTCCCATATACTATGTGCGGCACACTCGGTTGTTTTTAACAATATTTCGTTTCGAACTATTCATATTTTGTCGCTTTTGTTTTACCGCTTCTGTGTGATAGTACAATAACTTTTTACAAATAATAAATTATATTACTATCAGTCTTTCGGAGATAGAGTATAGGGTTAAACACAATAGACCATAAAATTTGACCCTAAAATTTTGAGGAAAAATATGGTCACATGGGTGTGTTTAATGATATGATAAATATGGTCACAGGCGTGCGTTTAATAAAATGATAAATAGTAATATAGAAATACACACAACCAATTAAAACGTGTTTAAAATGTGCACGCCACTGGTAACTGCCTGACAAAAAGATTTATTACTATCAGTCTTTCAGAGATAGAGTATAATAATCATCATTCACTGACTAAATACCTACAAAACCCGGAAATGTGTGAAAATTCACACTTCACGTCATTTTTTTTAAATTAAAAATATAATAAAAAGAATCTAACAGCTGAGAATCGAGTCCATGTGTGCAGAGTGTAGTATGTAGTGTTCAGTAGGCTCCGCCTACTATTATACGTCATGATTCAACCTATTGTTTGAGTTACTTTATTTTTTTTGTATCATGGTATCAAGGAGGATTAAATCATTTATAGTATAAAGTGTATAGTAAAAAATATTCTTCTGGAATACCTACAAAATCCTGAAATGTGTGAAAATCCACACATTTTTTATTATTGAAAAGATTGAAAAAGATTAAATCAAATTATTTTCACCTGTTAGTTTCTCTTAATGAAATATTTAAAAACATTGAACTTTTATAAATAACTTTTTCACGCATATGTAAAACTTTTAATCTGAACTCAAAAACCCTTTTATTTCGGAAGCCCAAATTTATATGAAGGGACCCTAGGGTTCGCAAGTCCTAGGATTTGCAATGCTGTTGTAGATATTAGACAATTTAATTTAGAGGTGTTATTTTTTACATTCATTTAATTCAAGTTTATGTTTAAACGCCTAGTATATACATATATAATATTTCGAATTTAAAATTTAATAACCACTGTTTTCGAAACAAGCAGAAAATTTTATAAAGAGTAGGTACGTTTTTTTGTACCTTCTCATTTTGGTCCTTATATCCATTCTAAACTCAATTCGGGGACATGCTGTATATGGACGAGAACGTAATATAGTAGGAATAAGACCACCTTATTTCGAAGCGAACTCAATAAAAAATAATATAAACAAAAATCTCCCAAGACATTCTAAATCCATCCTTTCAACTCTTTCTTTAAAACACATTTCTTTATATATCCTGGAAAACTTGATTTAAAACATTGTGAAATCCTTATTTCCCCCAGTATTCCCGTATGTACCTGTAAGTCTGAACACAGAATCAATCGTGTATACGGTGATCGAATTCACAAACATGGCGTATCAGACATGGTCTCGGAGTTGGCAGCGAAATAGAACGTTACCTGGCTGACGTCTCAATACCACCAGATTTACACGTATCAGATAAAAACGAAGATCAAAACCGTGAAGCTGAAGTGAACGCACAATCACGAGGTATTGATTATTACTTCAAATGAATTTTTCCGCATTTTCCGCTAAGGGTTATTGTATTTTTATCTGTAGTCTCTATTATACATTCATTGATTTTTTAAAATTGCAACATGATATAAAAATGTCTTGATAACTTTCTGATAATACCACCAGGGGCGCCAACAGCGGGCCCTGGACTCGGTAAAACGATAATAGAAGGCCCGGGCCTTAGTTAAACAATAATACCGGGTTCATAGGAAACAGTTCGCGGTATTAATACAATAATTCTGCCCCACCCCCCCGAAAACGACAATCCCCCAAGAAAAAGATTTTTTTTTTAAATAAATATTTTTAAATTTGATTTAAATATGTAAGGTTTCTACCTTCATTTTTAATTTAAATCATTTAAATATTTAAATTCTAATAGTCCGGATTTTGTTGAAAATGGAACGGTCAGAAATTAGCACTATTATGAAGTATGAGTTCTTACATGGAACTAAGGCATCGCAGACCGCGCGAAACATTAATAGTGTATTTGGCTCTAGTATTACTACGCAGCAGACAATATCAAATAGCCAAAATTCGTACAGGTAACATAAAAACCAACAAATAAAAAAAAAACTGGCTCATCGATCACAGCAGATATATACTGCAACCAACTAGACAAAATGATGCAAAAACTTAAAGAAAAGCAGCCTTGATTGGTCAACAGATCAACTCCTATCTTATTGCATGATAATGCTAGACCACACACGGCATAAATGACTGGCAAAACTACAGGAATTGGAGTTGGAACTTCTTCATCATCCTCCATACTCACCAGACCTAGCCCCCACTGACCTCCACTTTTTCCGTAATTTGGAAAAAAATTTAATAGGAAAACAGTTTAACTCCGACAATGCTGTAAAACTGGCCTTCCAGGAATTCATTGACTCTCGTCCGCTAAGGTTTTATACCACCGGCCTGAACAACCTGCCGCTTAAATGGCAAAAGTGTATAGACAATATGGGTGCATACTTTGATGAATAAAATAATTCCTTATATTTGTAAGTTATCAACCAACTTTGCCTTTTTTCTACAAATTTCATCATTAACGGCCTAATAAAATCAACAATCAGCTGTTTGCACAATGGGGGTAAGACCGTCAGCTGAGGGATTATAATTGCTGATCGGGCATTTAGCCTACGCGTTTTATAATGTAATCCAGTGTTTCCCAAAGGGTGTGCCGCGGCATATTAGTGTGCCACAAAATTTTCCAAATGTGCCCCGAATTCTTAAATTAAAACTAGCGCCATGATTATTTTAACATCATTGTCCGAATATACGTACAATAGCATTAATAAGAATAAAGTACACGAAGGATCTTTTTCTAACGAATTGAAATTGACATATTCTGAATACATGGGAGCCTGCATTCAAAATGTCTTCTTCTGTAACTACGTAGGCGTGCCACGAAATTTTTCTTCTCTGGAAAATGTGCCACGAGAGTAAAAAGATTGAAATACACTGATGTAATCAATGATGTAACTGACAATCTTTACCCCGTTATGTCGGCAGCTGACGATCATTTTTATTTAATATAATATGTAAACCATTCATTATAAAAATTTCAAATGGCTTAAAATCAATTTAGCTATAATTTCATTGTTTTAATCGATTTTTCATATTAAAACATCCGTAACAAAAAGCCAATTTCGTGGTCATCTGTAAAAATCTTCAAAAGTCAAAACTGGTATGATTACAATACTCCCTCTCTATAGGTAGGTGAAACGGACTCCAAAAAAATAAATAAAATAAAACAATAATAATAAAAAACCACCACTTCCAACCCAGATAAATTCACCATGGGAGTTGTAGATCTGGAACTTCACGATTCCGAGTGAAAGACCCGTGCCCAAAATATAGTAGTAGTACGGTAATAATACCTACGGCTCTGGAAGACTACTATGGGAACTATATCGGCTGAAGAATAATTAACAATATACACCGTTTTCAATTAAATGTATTGGTATTCATCTTGTTAATAACCAAACGTTCTATAATTTCTGGATGATCGTCGTATACCTGTTTGCATTATTCATTCTTACATAACAGCCCATAAATAACCCAGCCGCTTTCAAAATCTCCCTCCATTCTTTATCTCGTCAATTTGTTATGCCGATTTGTTTTAAATCGGCAGCAACATTATCCAGCTATTTCATCCTGCGACGTTC
The DNA here is from genome assembly GCA_963971575.1 of Liopterus haemorrhoidalis. NCBI lineage: Eukaryota > Metazoa > Arthropoda > Insecta > Coleoptera > Dytiscidae > Liopterus > Liopterus haemorrhoidalis. The sequence goes on from OZ020611.1 coordinate 191,709,038, forward strand.
TCTTTTCGTCGTCCCTTCTTATGATCCCATCCATTCTTTTCACATGTCCAAGCCATTTACCCTACGTTTGAAATTATTAAGCAAACGTAATAATTTACAATGTCTTCCAATCGGGGACCAGAAAAAAGCACACATGAAAAAAACCTACACGAAAGTAATTTGGAACATGTAAGACTCGGAGAAACAATATAAAGTATTATACCCCTAAAGTAAAATACCCTTGGTAAAGTTCGATTATCCAGAGAAGTCCAGTCAAGGTCATATGACTGAAATAATAATTAACGTATTGATGTGTTTCTCGCTGACTCACATTGGCAAAATAGTAAGAAAAATACAAATGAAGCATGTCAAAATTTGTTGTTTATCTGCAAGGTATAACTACGACAAACGTACTAACATAATTCGAATATGACCTTGACAGGACTACTTTAGATAATCGAACTGTAATTAGGTTAGGTTAGGTTAGTAAAATTATAGAACAGAAAAAGCCGAAAAGATCGAAGTAAGCCTACATTTATGGTTTATGCCGTGATACTATTGCCATGGCCATCCGACTATTTTATACGCATAGCAGTAAACGATTGAAATCTATTCCAATTTCGTTACGCTCAAATTTTGGGATGACCTCAATGGCATTCTACTTGACTCAGTCGGCAAGTTCATGAAGTCAGGTAATGGAAGATGTCTCGTTGGTTGCATTTTCCACTTCAAATTGAATTCCAGTGGCGGCTGGTGCAGCGAGGCAATGCCCTTCCAATTATTTACTTTTGAAAAAGAAGAAAATCTTTAATAAAAAATAATAATAGTAACATGTATTATTTTCACTTTACCCATTTTAAATTAATAGTAGAATTTAATTATATTGAAATAGTTATAAATTAAATTCGAGCTGCGTTTCGCTTCCTAAAACAAATGTTTTTAGAATGGACATACGCCAGGCAGGGAAAAAGAGCGAATGTCTCAAATCTTTGTACGAGTGTCGGTGCGGAGTACAAGCGGAGGTGAAGGACGAGCAATAGTATGTAACCTGTAGCAGCCATTGCAGTGGGTCAAATATATTTTGTCCGTAGTTTTAATTATTAGTCGGAGTGCTTTATTTTGACATTTGTTTTTAGTTCTGTGTTATTAGAAGGTTATGTATGTTCAATGTTTTAATAATTATATTATTAAAATAGGGTTTTATTAGTATATTTGATAATAATTTACTCGCTACATTTTCTTAAATTTATTTGATTGTGTTTTACGTCAGTGGCGAATATTGAAAAAAATAATAATAATAAATAAATAAATAAATTTTAAAAATGAATAAGAATGAAAACAGCGTGATTTCAATTTTAGAACTGATTTACAAAAATAATTAAACCTATGATATAAAAATTAGACTTAAAACTTTAGGACCACCAAGACCGGAATTCATTTTAACGAGTTACGAAGAAAATTAAAAAAATAAACAATAAAGTTATTTCAAGGAAATTTCATTCAAAAACCTTTTTGATAAGCTTTTGCCCTAAAAAAGCTTTTTGCCCCACCAGAAAATAATGTCACGAGCCGCCAATGTTGAATTCATTCTTATTGCTCCATGCACCTTTTTCGCCATATGTAAGAATGTCATTCCCCTATTTTCAGAATTATCTGACTCAAAAGGTGCATTCCAAATAATATACAAGGTGTCTCAAAAGAAATTTTATATTTATTTAGCTTACTGCGTGAACACAACGTATCCGAGGGGCGCGGGGGTTATGTGAATCGGTAGCCTGGCTCTTGGGAATTCAATCGCTATGGAGCGTTTCTCGGGAGCAGACCGCGCGTTATGCGTGCGAGAGTTTTACAAAAACGGTGATTCGGCGACTGTAGCGCGTAGAAAATTCTACAGTATTCGAGGTTTTGACCACTTAAATGATGCGCCAAGCATTCCTCTCATTCGACATTGGGTTAAAAAGTTTGAAGAGACTGGTACAACGCTGGATAAATTAAAATCCGGGCGACCTAGGTCATCAAGAACGGTAGAAAACGTGGAGAATGTTAATCAGTCTGTTCGTGACGACCCGAACCTTTCAATTCGGAAGCGCGCAAGTGCTTTAAATGTGCATAGATCATCATTACATCGCATTATGCACAAAGACCTAAAGCTGCACCCCTACAAAATTCAATTGGTGCAAGAATTAAAGCCCCAAGATGCCAGTCAGAGGCTTAATTTCGTAAATCAGGTGATTGAGCGATTTTCAACGTTTACCAACATTTTGTTTTCGGATGAAGCTCATTTTCATCTTAATGGCCACGTAAATAAGCAGAACTGCCGCTACTGGAGTGCAACGAATCCGAAACGCTAACATCAAAAACCCCTACATTCGCCTAAAGTGACAGTATGGACTGCGATGTCGGCGCGAGGAATTATCGGCCCTTACTTTTTTGAAGACGAAAGGGGGCGTGCAGTTACAGTGAATTCAGAGCGTTATGTGGAGATGTTAGACAACTTCTTGGTACCTGAACTGCAAAACTTTCCTGGCTATAACCAAAGAACATGGTTCCAACAAGACGGAGCAACTTCACACACGTCCAATATGTCTCTGCCACGTGTTCGTGAAATTTTCTCAGGCAAATTGATCTCCCGGAGAGGTGACATAAATTGGCCTCCACGCAGTCCAGATTTAACCCCTATGGACTTTTTCCTATGGGGTTATCTTAAATCTAAAGTTTACGCCAATAAACCGACTTCACTGGCGCATTTGAAAGAAAATATCCGTCACGAAATGGCAGTCATCCCTGAGTCCACCTTCCGAGACGTCATAAGTAATTTTACTGTTCGATTAAATGAGTGCCGAGAACGCAAGGGTCTACATTTAGACGGTATTATTTTTAATAAATAAATTTAATAAATAAATCACTAAATATAAAATTTCTTTTGAGACATCTTGTATAATTAATATTGAAAACACAGCGTAATTCCCCCAAACCTTAAAATTGCCTTTGGTTGAGAACCCCTGTCCTATTCAGTACACTTTTTCTGTGTAGCTTTTCATAGAACAAATTTTGTTCTTTAGTCTTGAACTTCCACATAACGTTATTTCAATAAAACAATATCGAAGGCTAAAAATAAGTGTCAAAAATTCATGTGTTGCAATAATCAATATCGGAGCGTTTGTACGTTTTCTCTCGTTCTTTCCGTCTGATCTCCTTTCACACAGGGCTTTATCAGATATCTCTAAATCTCCCTGTATTAAGTCGCTAGCTACCGTTCTGCTTTCAACCAACTAAGGATTTATTTCCAAAATAAATTGCTGTACGATCTCGGGGATTAGAAATTATATCCATTCACGAAACTATTTTAAAATATTTAAAAGGAATTAAAAACCATGATTGAGAAATATCATAATGTCAAATACACATTTCTAGATTACGGAGCGGAAGAAGAATAGTGACTTGATAGGATGCAGCTGTTAGTTGTACATTGACCTCCTTTGAGTTTGTATCGCTATGTTAATTCTTTCGAATTTTTATAACGATTTTTATAATTTGACTTTCTTTATACCAACAAATGTAAGTCCTAGTAAATAAAAATTGAGAATTGTGACGCACAAAGATTTTTTTAGTCAATAGTGGATAAATATAAACAAATATGTCTTCAACGAAAAATAGATATTTTTTTTTTTTAAATTTCGAGAAAGATATCGAATTAAATATTTTAATGTATTCATAAACCGGCACATTTTATTTTTGAAAATTATTTTTTTATGGTAATTTTACTAAAAATGTGGTAAAAAAACTTTTTTCCCTCGCCCTAATTACCATAAATGTTGATCTAAAACTAAAAAAAAAAAATCAATAATGCACATTGATGGGGACCGAAATAGTTCAACAGGATTTTTGCAGATTCGAAAAAAAAAAAAATAGCGTCGTTAAAATTGTTTTTTATTTTTTTAAAAAGTATCAAAATAAAACTCTTATGACGTAAATTAAGCAACGGAAAGGAATCTTTTTAATTTCTTTATTCTAACATGATTTTTGCCAAAAAGATTTGTCCCACATTTAGTTTAATTAAAATTCTGAGCAATGTACGTTAATGTGAACCGCTATTTTTGATCAGACTATATTTTCAGGAAGATATTGCATTTTTGTGCAAAATTTATTATTTTTTTAATTCATGGCTAAATTATGATGTGTTTTTTTTTGTATTTATAGCTAAGGTAGTATACGCTTTCTTTTGAAATTAAAAATATAATAAATGTTTTTTAACAGCTGAGAATCGAGCACTTTTTCCGCAACCTACGATATGTAATGCAAGTTGCGTAGCGTTCATGTGTGAAAACATTTTAGTTTTGGTTTTTTAAGGTGTCATAAAAGAATAAATCATTAATAGAAGTGAAATACTTATACTATCAATTAAATAACACATTGTTAATAGTGAGAAATTTCTTATTGAAATTGAAATAAATGAATCAATTTAGATTGACTTCGCTGGGATTTTATTGTGGATGTTTTAAAAAAATAAAGTAAAGCTCTTAGTACTTAAATTAACGTATAAATGGATTATCAAAAGACTATTGATTCTGATATGATGAAAAATATTGTACTAGTCATACAACATTTTACTGGCTTCTTACACTCATTAAATACCTACAAAACCCTGAAATGTGTGTTTTCAATTCACACTGCACATTATATATATATATATATATATATATATATACATATATATATATATTTTTTTTTTTTTTTCTTGATTGTCTAGAATAAGTGTTTATCTTTTTATCTGTACAAGCAATTAAACAAGATTTTTTAAAACTGTTCATAATTTTAAATGCAACAAACAAAATGTAATTTCTCTCTCCCCGTCTTGATTACTCTGAATATCTCATTTTTATAGGATGACTTTTTCAGCAGCTTTTTATGTAATTACCTTTTGCGTTAAATCATACTGTCACGTCAGATTGCAAGATAACTTTTAATAACCCCAACATTTAATTATTTTTACGTCATGGCCATTTTCGTGACAAGAATATTCGCATTTTTCAAATTACGAGTACATACAAAACTTTCAGAAATTAACTTAATAAAATTAATCGTAATAAAATATTATTAAGAATTTGATTAAGGGTCACTTTTACAATCGTTGGATAAAGCTCGGATAACGCTATTCCGGTAGAAAGTAAAAAAATCGCTTTTACAATGTTCGGATAAGGCTCGGATAGGATAAACATCGGAATAAACACCAGAATATCTTATCTGGCCAACGGAACTTCAGAGGCAGTATAAGTTATTCCCTTGCTCTGATTGGTGAATAAGTATTTGTTACCCAGCAACGGTAAAAAAAATTAAAATGACAAATAATAAATGTCACATTATAACGTTTTATTTGAATTTGTATTACAGTTATATAATTGTGGTTGTAGCAACGTAGAGGTTAGCTCAATTGCTTTGAAAATGTGGAATCATTAGATCGACCTACTATGGGCAAAAAGATTAATAAAAAAGAATAATTGGCTATTGCAACCATAGGCTCAGATTCTTTACAATGAGTGCCTGTATCTCTGAATTAATTTTCGCAAATATGGAGCATGCTTCACAGGGCACGGTGGTCTCGGCTACTGTAAAAAGTAATCGTTAGGTCATGTCAGAGGACGCTAGTCGCGACCTAAAAGTATCTAAAACCTAGACATTTCCATACGAAATAATAATAGTACAGTAATCCCTCGTTATTCATGTATTTGTTCAGCAATTTTGATTACATGCAATTGTAAAATAATTATTTTATTTATTTTTTAATAGGTTAGCAATGAACAGTAGCAGCCGATTACCTCTAGATTATGCTCCTAGCACTTTGAGCGCTTCGAATCTAATTGGCCACTATCACCCCTTCCACACTATATACACATAATTCCTGTTTTTGTATATGTATATTTATATATGCAGTATTTGACTGGAGCCGGTTCGAATGAATCGGTTGTTATTTATTTATATATTTTTCAAAATGCGAACTTGTTGTTAATGTTGTTATACAGTGAAAAAAGACTACTGTTTTTAACCAGTGAAAATTTCCCCCTGAGAGAACTGGTTTTTCAAATTTTGGCAATCCACCACTGTACATAATATGTATACGCTTAATCTTATTACTCGCGTTTTTTTGTCCACAGTATGTTAGTGGAACGTAAGCTTCGCGCTGACAAGGGATTATTGTCAATGCAATTCTACTAGTGGAGGGTGATCTTATGAAAATTTACACATGGGCGGTATTTGGGCTCGATTCTATTAGATAGCGGTATTATGAATATTTACACATGAGAGGCTGAACAGTAACGCGGCAGATATACCACAATAAAAGAATTATCTGAGTCGAATATTTCGACATCTCCCAATATTTTCCTAAACATGCTCAAATATGTTGTTAATAGTAATGTCTATTTAAAATTAGATTTTTCTAATATGTCAGTTTATGTGTCGAACAATACCAACTTTATTTTATTTACAATAAAACCATGGATAACTATCCGAGAGTAAAAAATGCATTGTAAAAGCGAACGTTGGAATAAGCATCGGAATAAACTTATACCTGACCCAAAATAGACTATGGATGCGTAGTTTATTGTCTCGCCAAAAAACACCTAATTAAAACGATCGATGCAGTCCACCATACTGCCATCAGATACGCAACTGGAGCCTTCAGGACTAGCCCCATTACAAGTATGAATTCACAACATTTTAACAAATATAAACCTAGCAATTCCCACGATACAAAAAATATCCCCTCGTAATACTCCTCCTTGACTTAGAAAACAAGCAAAACTTATCCTAACCCTAACAAAATATCCAAAAAGCTCCACATCTCCAACCGTATATAAACAAATGTCTATCAACAAATAAAGGAAGATTTCAGCGAAATGGATCATGTCAAGATATACACCGATGGCTCAAAAATTGACAGCAAAGTAGAAGCAGGACTAGTTATTGAAGAAAAAGTACAAAAATTCCACCTGCCAGATGTTATATCTACTTACACGGCTGAAGAATTTGCGCTTATAAAGGCTGTCGAGTATATTTACAGTAAGAATACAAAGAGAAACTTTATAGTCCACACCGATTCGTTAAGTGTTATACAAAACCTACAGAAAATGTATTCGACAAGCCCAATGAAAGAAGAAATTCTACAAAAAAATAAATAACTGCATAGCTGATAGAAAATTCATCTCTATAGTATGGGTACCATCCCACGTTATAACAGGCAATGAAAAAGCTAATACTGTAGGCAAAGAAGCCACCAAGTCTACGGAACAGATAGATATGCCTATTCCAACAAGAGATTTTAAAACCAGTATAAAGAAAAATATAAGAAATAGTTGGAATAGTCAATGATCGGAAATAGATGAAGATAGAAACCACCTCTGGCAAATAAAAACCGACACTACCCCATGGCCCGGAAGAAACAATAGAAAGGAAGAAGTAGTAATTACGAGACAGGATTGGACACACCTTACTCACCCACAATCATTTGTTCGAACATTGCGAACCAACAAAATGCGACACATGTGACACGACATTTACAGCCAGACAAATCCTAATAGAATGCCCAAAATACACCACACAACGAAGAGACAACAAAATTACAGACCACTCAATAAAATACATTTTAGGCAACAACTCAGACTCGATAAATAATGTCATCTCATATCTAAAAAGCATAGATGTATATAATAAAATATAATGTTACACTTTGTATTATAACTCTTATAAATGTATAGTATATAAATGTAGATATATATATACACACATTGTAATATATAAGATTTGTGGGTGCTAATAGCCGTAGCAGCTGAAGCACCCCTAACTTATCAGAGGTTTATAAAAGCGGCTCTTAGTTGTTAACAAACATCAATCATACTTTGTTGTCTGATTATGTCAAATATCATTTAAGTAAACTAATGTAGCGATTCTAAACAAGATATGTTAAGTCTTATAGCGGTGTTAGACCCTAAGACTCTTATACGAGGTTGGCCGTTTATATTTCGGGATTTTTATTATTATTATTATTATTATTATATACTGATGGGAACTGAAGCATAGCTTCTGTGTTCCACGATTTGAGATCAAAAACAATTATTTATCAACCAAAGTAGCTTTATTCTTTTTCAAAATATTTTCCATGAAAATTCCATGAAAAAGATCAATATACTTTTGCATGCGTTTGAACCAATTTTCGAAGCACTTTTTCTACACCGATTCAGGCACCTCCAAAAGATTATGTCAAAAAACGTTGCCCCTGCAATTTATTCTTGATATGCGGGAATAAAAAGAAGTCATTGGGTGCCAAATAAAGACTATACGGCGGATGACCCATCAAATCGACGTTTTGAGTGCTCAAAAAGCCACTTGTTTGAGCCGATTTGTGAAAGCTCGCATTGTCGTGGTGGAGAATGATTTGTGAGAATTTTATTTCTTCGAAGACTTCTGGCAAACAAATGGTTGTGTACCAATCAGAATTAATTGCTCTACGTTTCTCTAAAGGACCGGTTGCGACATGTCCAGTTTTTCTGAAAAAACAAGGCGACCATTTGCTTCGAAGTGCTTCGTGTACGAGTAACTTTTGTTGGATCTTGAAAGACCCATACAGTCAACTGCTGTTTACATTCGGGTTCCTTTACCATTTTTTAAAATTCTGAAAATAAATCGAGAATTTTAGTTGTCGAATACACATACCATATAGTAAATTTAGTAAATAAAATATTATAAAAAAAAACCTGGTCAAAAAAATTAAATAAAAGTTTTTACTCTCTTGTACAGCAACTTCCTTCAGATTTTCTTTTTTATTCTTTATATTTCTCTATTACGAAATATTTGCAAAAAACATAAAAATGACGCGGGTAAATTTCCTCTTCCGATTGACAGTATTTTACTAAAAGTTTATCAAATAGTAAGTTTTATGTCAAATTTATTTATATCAAAAGTTTAATAAAAATCCGTTTAGGCAGATTCGCTCTATACGTGTCCACTGACCGACACACAGACAGACATCAAGTTAAAAATAAGCAAAACGTTATGTAAAGACCTCAATTCGTGGACATCCATCAAAATCTCGAAATGTCAAGATCGGTATTATCCCAATATATTCCCAGTTTTTCCCATTACAATATATATGTTGGTAAAAAAAAGAAACTAACATCTTTGTCTTTTTATTTATGTTTTAATAATATTTTGATAGAAAACAAAATTGTTTTAATGATTTTTATTGCCATGTGCACAGATGCTTTATTTGGGTTAATTTGTCTCATTTATATTAGGAATTTATACTGCGCCGTATTTGAGATCTTTCTTGAATTTGCTGTGACTTACGAAGCATCTCAAATAACAGAATCATTTTACAGAATTCGTTTTAGCTACCTGCATTTTCATCGTGAGGCACTCAAGTTTCCAATTATTTTTCTTGTAAAATTAATGATTCAATATTGAAGAATATCTAAAGGAATAAAAAAGTTAATGACTCCTAAGTAAAACATTAACTTTATTTTCTTGTTTTCATAAAATCAAAGAGCCACTTTATGACTTAATTTACTCTGGAGTATTCTTTAAAAACTTTAGCTTTGATCTCGGAGTTTTCTTCAATGAAAATTAAACTCGAAAGATAATATTATTTTTGAAATCAGATTAAGTGTAAAAAAATATAAACATGTAATAGTAAGAAGATTCACGTACTTCAGAATTTCAGTACATATGTACGTAGATTTATGCAAAGAAAATTTGCCTTCTCCAAACTTAACAAATCGGAACTAACAAGTTTGTAAAGTTATGCGATGTATCCGTATACATTGGAATATTCAATTTTTACATCTAATCTAGGAGAGTTGTTCAAAAAGTATCGAAAATTCTGTCATAAAATCTGTATTTGCCATATATAATCTGTCTCAATTTGTAATACGAAACTAGATCTGGTTACTTTGGTGACTGTTGTGGTGTAAACATACTTCGGCGTATCCGTGTGAACCAATACTATGATAATATTATAAATGTATTGTCAATATACAACATAAAAAATGAACTTTCTCTGTTAGTTACGTATTATAAAATGAGACAGATAATACTGACTTTAAAAGTCACCAAAATCACCAGATCTAGTTTCACAAAACGAAACATAATAAATGTATTTTATGTTTCATTTTGTGAAACGTTACTATGGTCTATTTCAAAGTAGAAAAATGTGTGTAATAAGATAGGAGCTGTTTTTCCTTGCTTCGGATTGATTTAGATCAAGCATGTCAAACTCAAAGGTTAACATGGGACAAATTAAAAAGGTTTAAGTTTAGGTGGGCCGCAAAAAAATAATTCAATGTTCATAGAAACGCAGGTTTCTTTCGAATAGTACAGTATAAAAAAAAAATAACAAGAAAAACTTAATGTTTACTTCCTGACATTTGGCTTCTCTTCTCAGCTACTATCTTTTCTATCTTGGGACAAATCCTGTTCGCAGTTATTACTTTCAAAACTGACCCAAGATGAGCATCGTTAATTCTGGATCTGAGAGGAGACCTATTTCCTTTCATAAGTGTAAATAACTGCTCGCACCGTTAAGTACTTCCAAACATGGATATAATTTCATATGCGAATTTTCGAGTATTTTCAAGCCTGGCTGGTAAACACCAGTTTCAATGAATTTTGCCTTCAAATTTGAATCGCACTGAATCCCGATCACCTCCATTTGCATATGACTAGGTACTGAATCTATATTTATTGAGAAAATCGAAGAAAATAAAGAAAAATTGCTTTCCAAAGAATTAAAATCTGCAAATCTTGTTTCAAATTCAGTTCTAAGACTTAAAACCTTTTCTGAATATCTCTAATACGATACATTTGTATCGAAACTTGATTTGTTCATGTTGCACGTCGGAAAGTGTGCTAGATCTCCATCTTTCAGTTGCTTTTCCCAAAGAACTAGGTTACATTTTAATGCTTTAAGTTTTTCACACATGTTCGTAATGATCTGATCTTTTCCTTGCAGCGCTAAATATAAATCGGTTAAGTGTTGGGTTATATCAACCATGAAAGATAAAACCTGCAACCATATTGGATCAGAAAACAAACTTACGTCTTTATTTTTATTTACTAAAAACTGACATATTTCTTCTTTCAAATCCCAGAATTGTTTGAGAATCTTGGACCAGGATAACCAACGTACCTCGGTATAGTAGGACAAACCCGAATATTCGCATTGTAATTCACTTAAGCAGAAAATTGTCGCTGATTTAAGCCTCGAGATCTTATAAAATTAATAACTTTTTTTATATATAGTGTACGTGCATAGTACTTCTTGGTGTACAATAGTACAATGCGTATGATGAATGTTGGAACCATCAAGAATTTCACTTAGTTGTTTTCGTAGTAATGCCACGAAGCCGTTGTTTTTCCGGTCATCGATGGAGCGCCATCAGTAGCTACAGAAGTTAAGTTGGGGAAGGAGTAATTCCAATAAATGCGGCAATTGAAATTTTCCACCACCGATTCTATATCAGGATGGACGTATTATTATTATTATTATATTTCGATACACAATGACTATTTAAATATATTAATTTATTCAAATACATATTACTGAATATATATCAACGTGGACTAAAAACATGTTTGTTTACATTGTAAAATTGGTGATGTTCTAAAGCAATCAGAAACAAGGACAAATATTTTCTATCTTCTTACACACAGTATTCTTGCGTGATACAGAGTATAGGTATAATTCCGTACGAAGCTAAGAAATTAATATTATACTCTGTGACAACAGTGCCGTGGTACACCTATTAAGAACCACTGATAAAATACAATAAAAAATTAATTTGAAAAATGTCACATTAACTACCATGTTTTTGGTGATAATATCCTAGCCACAAATATAACATTCCTTTTATTAAGCCTCACATCGCCATAAATTAATTTTAACCTAAAAAATTGTAATTAAAAACTATTTTTAAAATAAGTCAGCAATGATTAATGATCGTGGAAGAGTGTTATCAGAAGCGAGCACGACTCACACATGAAGCTCGCAATAATCTAACTAGGATACGAGCGACGAGCGGCGAGCGGCGACCGACGACCAACGAACCAACTCGCGCTTCTAAATCACAAACCAAATTACAAATCGTTATTCGGGACAAATGACCAAACCATTCAGAACAGCCTGTCACGTCATACGGAAATTTACCTAACATATTCAAAACCTACACAAATAAATGGAGATTTTAAAAAACGCAGTAGGTCGTGAATTTCGTTTGGTATATTTAGTTCCACTTGCGTTGTCACGAAGGTGACAGTGGGTGCGTTTTGTTGGTGGCTGGTTAGAAGTACTAGAATTGACGCGCAAGAAAACGAATATTTTGATCGTGAAGTAAACATGGAATGACATTTGCATGGAGGTTAAGTCATATGGTATAGTCGGATTGCTGATAGGTGACTGTTACATGTATGTATCAAGTAATGCAATCATATAATAATCTAGTTACCATTTTTCAGCGATTTTAAAAATGTTTTTTATTATTTGTCTTAACTGTCAGTGTCTGGTAATAAATATTAATTAAAATATGGCTTGCGGCCAATTATTAAATTAACAAACTTTAATTTGAAATCTGCTGGAATAAAAAACAAATTATAATCTAAAATTTACGTATGAGTATAAATTTTTCCTTATTTATAATTATAACCTTAAAATTGATAATTTTGTTTGTTTGAGTACTGCTGTGAATTTATTTTCGCACTCTAATTAGTAAAGATATCTTCGAATCATTCTGTTTCTTTCTAATGCTTTGTTTTTTTCTTCAAATAATTTTGAAGGTTAGTTGTCAACTTGAGTCACTATACGTTACTATGGGTATGCAAATAATTATAATGATATAGACAGAGACAGCATATAGTATTGAGTATCGATACTTGTAGCAACGAACAGTCACTTATCAGCAATCCGACTATAGTAGAACAATCTAAATAATAAATGTAGAATAAGAATACTTTATATTTGAAGCAAATATTCTAGAACGTAATGTTTTAAAACAAGTAATTGAATTGTACGTACATTTTAAGTTTAGATTTAATAATACTATATTAAAATCATATAGGTATATATTTATTTTAGGACACAAAATGAGAAAATACGTAAAAGTAAAAATTATTTTGAAGCAGTAATACCAAAATTTAATTCTAATACATTTAAAAACCAAATGAAGACAACTGCATTCAAATATTACTTATCATCCCCACCACACTTATTCATTCCAGTCGTCCGGCCTCGAGTCATCGCTTGAGTGGAATGAATAGAATGAGAATACAGTCGCAACAAAACGTATATTCTGATTAAACCGAAACCAGAATTGGCACAACAAAACGCACCGAGTGACTACCAGAGCCGGCAAAATGCGCGCTTTATTAGAACATGCAGTGGAGTTCCGAAAAGGGACGTTGGGTGCTCGAAACCTTACTTCAAAAATATTCTTTTGATTTAGATGACTTTTACAATTTAACCCTTGCCGGACCATTTATGGGTCAAATTTGACCCGAAAGTTGAATTTTTTTAAATAACTCTTTTATTTTTTAGAGTTATTTATTGGCGTACTAGGACTTTTCCTTATATATTATAACTATTTATTTTATGATGATAAACTTTTTTATCAAGCCGATTTCTCGTTTTACAGTACGGGTCTAGCCTGACCCGATTTTGGGATTTGTTAGTAATGTCTTATATCAATACGTAATGCGTAATTACACACCTGCAATAATGCAAGTTTTGACAAGTTTATTAGTTTCACAGTTGCTTTTTCATCATATCTCATCGACCGAGCTAAGATACTGTTCTGTTTGTATTATAATATTATTATTATTAATATTACAAAAGATCCGAGCAGTTCAGGAAATAAACGAGGCCGTTGTTTTAGTTGCCATGGAAATGATAACAAATATGCAAAAAAATGTGACAAATGCAATAAATTCGTTTGTCGAAAACATTCAACTGTAATAGCAATAAAACAAATTACTTGCAATTACTGCCAAAAAGATGAAGATGGAGAATAATTAAAATGCTTCTGATATATTATATGTAATTATATTTTTGTGTCTATGTAATTATTATATTTTGTTATATATTACATTTTTGAATTCTGTTTGATTTTCATGTAAGTTGGCAATGTCATAAATATATTTTTTTATAATGCTTTACTCACTTTTATTATTCAAAATTAAATTATTTTGACCCTATTCTGTGACATGGTGTTAAATTGACAGGTTACTATGAAAACATACTATGCACAAGTAAAATTAACATCTTAAGATCTTGTTAAAAGTTACAAAATAGGCCCCTTAAGTGGATATAAATATAAAACTTGAAATATGGGTCTTAAACACATTTTGAAAAGTGGGTCACGTATGACCCATTTTTGGTCACAAAAAAAACTAAATTATTTTGGTCCGGCTAGGGTTAATGAAAGATGATTTTCATGCTAACCATGGAAAACAAAAAATTTCATAAATAAAAATTGATATAATTGTAATTGTAGGTATACGAAATGTTTTGGTTTTTTGGATTTTGTTATTTTTTTTATTTTTTGAATCTGGGGACAGATTAATTGTTTTCCCATAAGATATAATGGAAAATGGGGTTTCGAGATAAATACTTTTCAAGATACGAGCCGTGATCTGGAACAAATTAAGTTCGTAAGTCGAGGTACCACTGTATATCTAAATGTGCCACCAAAATCAATAATAGAATCTTTGCAGATGTGTAAGAAAACTAATCAAATATATTTACTATTAAAGCTGTTAAATATATTAGTCACAGCAGAAGTGTACAGCATCCTAGAAGCGACCAGGCTCAAGAAAGTCAATAGAAATAAATTCATAATAATAACAGATTCTCTAAGTTCTGTTCAAAGTATTCAAGAAACTTACTCGAAACATCCCATGATACAAGAAACACAAGACAATATACACATCGCATTAGCCCAAGACAAAGAAGTAACTATCTTATGGATCCCATTCCATGTAGATATAGAAAGCATCAATATAGCACACGAAGCCGCAAGAAAGGCAACAACAGCAGCTAAAACAGAAATACCGATGCCAATCTATGACTTCAAGAACTAGATTAAACACAAAATTAAAGAAGACTGGGACTTAGAATGGAGACTGACGAACAACCATAAATAACTACATATATAACAGGACACGAAGAAAAAGACCCTAACTAGAAACCGACGAGACCAAATTATATTGACGAGACTACGAATTGGACATACGGCGATTACACACCAATACGTATTCCACAGGCTATAACCCCCCTTTGTGCGAAGAATGTGCTACAGAACTGACAGTTGAACATATCCTGATGACCTGCAAGAAATATAATAACAAAAGGAAAACACTTATTTATTAATTTTATTATTAATAGTTATTGGCTAGTTTACCACAAAAACAAAAATAATTAAAATTAATTGTTTAGGCAAAAAAGAAAAAATATATAAGCTGTTCACTTTTGTAAGAACACACTAGATCTGGTTATTTTGGATACTTTTATGGTGTGTTACTGACTTTAAATGTCAATTAAAAATATTCCTTACGCTGTAAAACCGACTTTAGGTTGATAAGGTTATGATCATTATAATTAAGATATAATTTTTCATTATGACATTTGTCAAATGGATCGACATTTTAAAAAAGTTACATTTTTTTATACCAACATGACATACAGCTTCAAAGGTGCAAACTATTGAAAACAAAATTCCCTCTTAGTTTGTTCTTACAAAAGTGAACAGCTTATATAACAATTAGGTATAATTTGGCTGTGCAAAACATTTGCTACTCGTCATTATTCGTTTGTTTACGTGAATTGTCGTGCATTTTCGTACGAATTCGAAAAATTTAGGAATTTACGTTTAGGGATTTTAGGGATTTACCAAAACATACGGCCAAGATCGTCAAAGATTGGATCGAAGAGTAAAATATTGATGTTATTAAGTGGCCGGCAAAGTTCCCAGACTTCAACCCCATCGAGAATCTTTGGGAGATTGTCAAACGCCGAATAGGCAATCAGAGATTCAAAAACCCAGACGATTAGTTCAAGGAAGAAAAACTGCAATGGGAGGCCATTCCAGTTACCATAATTAATAATTTAATTCAATCAATGCCGCGTCGATGTGCCTTAGTCAATAAACAGAAAGGTTTCCCTATAAAATATTAATTATTTAATATGTATGCAGGTTGCAAACGTTTTGCTCATGCTAATTATTAATAATTTTGTATTTTTCTATTGTTAACATCAATATTTTACTCTTCGATCCAATCTTTGACGATATATATATATATATATATTAGTAACGTTACTAGTAAGAACATGTACCTAGATGTACTCCTGAACATTCATTTTCTACGTTATATTATTTAAACAACTATCTTCGAAACGCTGTTTTCAAATATGTCAGAAGATCGTTTAAATGGACATTATTTGTTATTTAGAAGTCCAAAAGAATACTAAATATGATTAAGTATGTAATCAATAAATATGTAGGTACGTAAATTTTACATTTAATTTTGTATTT
The DNA here is from genome assembly GCA_963971575.1 of Liopterus haemorrhoidalis. Classification (NCBI taxonomy): domain Eukaryota; kingdom Metazoa; phylum Arthropoda; class Insecta; order Coleoptera; family Dytiscidae; genus Liopterus; species Liopterus haemorrhoidalis. The sequence continues at coordinate 191,725,588 of OZ020611.1, forward strand.
AATATGGACGAGTAATGAAGTATATTTTGTTCTAGATAAAAATCCTAATAAAAATTTAGAATATATATATTTAAGCGTTTGTTTTGGCGCCCCTAAGAGCGCTGGGCTTGTGCCCCTGTCGCCCCTGCCTTTCACCGTGGCTGCTGAGTATAGTAACGCTAGCTACATTGTGATAACTAAATATGTTACTGTCAAAAGACAGTTATTAAGATTTAACTGGCTTGAGGGTAAATGGCAAAACATTTCAGAAAGTTTGTATCTTCAAATATCTGCGTACTATGATAATTCATGTAAATCTGATTCAACATGAAAGAAAAGACAGATTTCCAGCAACAATCTCTTATCGCAGTCTTGGAAAAACAAGGATACTCTATGACAGCTTAACAAACAGCTACTTCCAAACTATAAACACAAGATTTGTCTAAGGATAATAAAAAAAAGTGTGAATAGTGAATTTTCACACATTTCAGAGTTTCTAGATATTTAGTAAGTGATAACAAATTGTAAGTACATATTAGAAATCATAAATTTCGATAACTTTTGAAAGAATGGGGCACGTGCTTCTATCTAGAGACTTACAAGCGTACTGGAGATGCACTAGCATCAAAACCCAGCGATAGCTATCCAGTTCTAGTCAATCAGATAAATATTTTTATACTTTCTAAATAATCCTATCAAAAATTTCTGTAGTCATATTCCGGTTCACATTAATATGCATTACTCTAGAATTATTTCAGATTATTATATAGACCCCCACAGTTAAAAAGTGCGGGACAAAGGATTATTTAGCACATTTTTGGCAAAAATCTTATTTAAATAGAGACATTGCCAAAACTACTTTCCATTCATGACCTATTTTTCAGCTATTGTGCCATTTATTCATTACTGACGACTGTAATTATTTCAGACTTCCAAGATAAAAATATATATTTATTGTTTCATCTATTGGAGCCTATTCACGGTGATTTTAGAAATGAAAGGCCTGCCCGATCACTCACCATTTTCGATTTAATTTGTAACTTTTAAACTTGCACGATTTAAACACGCAGTTCGACCGATCTTTTCCAAAAGCTGTTTTTAAAAGTTCAAGTATTTATATCACGTACTTTTAAAAAAATAATTATTTTTTACGACACCAAAAATCGTTTTTTTTTCCGAAAACCTGATGAATAATTCCTGTTGAACTATTCCGGATCCCATCATTGTACACCATTATTAAGATTTTTTTCAGGTTTTTAAATAATAATAATAATAATAATAATAATTTTATTGAGCCTATTAGAGTACATAAATACAGGAGGCATAGTCATAGTTCATTATCTTACATTACATAATTAGCTTACAATACATAACACCATATAATGTAAGATGCACATAAGATGTCAATATTACATGTAGCATGATATTGTCATGTTACAAAACCTGTTTACAGAAAGGATGTTAGACAGTTCAGAACAACAGTTTAATTAAGAATATGTTCTAAAATTAAGATATTCACCGATAGAATAAAAGTTATAGTCCGAGAGCTAGCAACGTTTTCGAGAAAGAATTTTAGGTCGGCTGGTTTTTCGATATTTCCCTTTCTTATTGAAGTTAGGTAGGGATGCGGTACGTCTGGCACCTGGGAGCGGTTGCGTTTACTTGTGCGCATCTTGCCGGTACAGGTAACAGGATATTTTGAAATCCTTTTAAGACATTTTTTTTTTCATATATAATTTTCTATGTCTTTTTAGCATTATAAATTTATAGTTGCCAGACAGTTTCGTTGTTGCTAACATTGCGCCAGATCTAATTTAAGTAATTAAAAAATAATAATTTTCAAACCATTTTAGTATAACTGTATTTTAAAATGATATAGGTCTGTAATCGAAGAATACAATATTAATTTGCCAGACGAAAATTCCGTTGTTTAACTAGTAACCAGACCAATTTAAGTCCTGGGGAGAATAGGTGAGTTAGAAGATTGTGGCAGCTTATTCGTTGGTTGCGTGAGAGAGATAGCTGCAACAGAGGGCGTTAGAGAGAGACAGGTTATATAGGTTAGAATTTCATAAAAAAATAGAGCAGAATAATAATTAAAGTAAAATGAGATGAGAACAACTGATAAAAAATATTATTAGCAAAATAAAACAAATAATTTATTTTAAATATGTAGGAAATGAAACATAAAATGTAATTCAGTATTTTTATTGAATAATACTGTCACAATAAAATGTCAGTATTATCGTCACTGCTATCATCGTTATCACTCCTTATATCATTATTATTATTGTATTCAGATGTATCGTCATTTTCTAGGACCTGAGTATCTGTAAAAAAATTTAAAAAAATAAATTATTATTATTTTACCATTTTTGTCTGAACAAAAAACACATTTTTCTTTTTCCTCACTCATCACGATAAAATTCTGCTTTATTTTATTTTATAAAAACAAGCAAACATAAACGCACATGTGGTCGACGCCAACTTAAAAAATAGCAGCTGTGATTGTTTTACTGTTACCTCTTCTAATTCACCTATTCTCCCCGGGACTTCAATGGGTCTGGTTCCAAGTTTAACAACGGAATTTCCGTCTGGCAAATTAATATTGTATTCTTTGATTACAGAACTATATCCTATTAAAATTACAGCTATACTAAAAAGGTTTGAAAAATATTATTTTTTAAATACTTAAATTAGATCTGGCGCAATGTTAACAACAACGAAACTGTCTGGCAACTATAAATTTATAATGCTAAAAAGACATAGAAAATTATATATAAAAAAAATTTCTTAAAATGATTTCAAAATATCCACTTTTTACCTGTACAGGCGAGATGCGCACAGATAAACACAACCGCTCCCAGGTGCCAGACGTACCGCATCCCTACCTAACTTCAATAAGAAAGAGAAATATCGAAAAAACAGCCGACCTAAAATAAACTTTTTTGTGACGTTGCTAGCTCTTAGACTATTATGTTCCAGCAAAAAAATTTAAATTTTCTTTTAAAAATATGGATATCATGAATATTTTTCAAGTTATTGGGAACCTGATTATCTAGCTTAGCGGCCATTAAGCGAGGGCTGTGTGCATATAGCGTGGTTTTATGCATTTCAGTGATTAAAGCAGATTTATTCCTTGTTTCATAATTATGTTGAAAGTTATTGACATTAAAATAGTTCAGATGTGTTTTGGCAAATACTACACATTCAAAAATATAGACTGATGGTAATGTTAAAAATTTTAATGAGCTAAATAGGTCTCTGCAAGATGTTCTAGAATTTTTAAACATCATGATGCGCAATGCTCTTTTTTGTTGCAAGAAAATTTTTTTGCTATCACTTGAGGCACCCCAAAAGAGAATACCATAAGAAAGAATAGAATGGAATTTAGCAAAATATACTGACCTAAGTGATGCCAAAGAGACGAAGTCACGTAATCTCCTGAGTGCATAGCACGCAGATGCTAATTTTGGGTTAATGTAGTCAGTATGTGGAGACCACGATAGATTTTAATGTAAAATGATTCCCAGAAATTTAGCACAGTTAGCCTGTTGAACAGAAGTAGACCGAGGCGTTCGAATTAGCGGGCTTAAAATTGGTTGGTTCTGAAAATGATGAAAATTTACGAATGATGTTTTCTCTTTATTAAGAAAAAGCTTATTGGTTAGACACTACTGGTTGAAGACTCCAAAACATTCGTTGGCCGTAATACACAATGCATTAATATTAGGGTTATTTAGCAGCAAATTGGTGTCATCAGCATATTGACACAAGGTGCCTGTATGAAGATGATCCTTAAGATCGTTAATAAATAGAAGAAATAATATTGGACCCAACACAGAGCCTTGGGGAACCCCAGTGTGGGATTCAGGAATGTCCGATCTAGAAGTTTTGCCATTAGAGGTGACAGATACCAGTTGTGACCTATGTGACATGTAAGACATGATCCAATTATTTCAATTATTTAAATCAATTCCTCTGCAAAATATGGCGGGTGACAAAAGTTTTTAGACACAGTTTTAGCTAAATTCCGACAAAAAAACAAAAATGATTTTACAAAAATAAAAAGTTTATCCACGCACTAAGAGGTTTTACTTGTAATCATCTAAACGCCAGTCAACAAAAAAAATATTTTTTTCCGTTGAATACATATTTGTTCATATTTTCCCGCGTTGTGTCTTTCAACTCTCAATAGTTTTCCTATATGTGGGTCAAAGTATTGTTCTAGAGTTGTTCAAACATGCCTTTTTTAACTTTCTATGTTCAGCCGTTTAGCTATAATAGGGGATACGCATAAAATTTATATTTCTTTAAAACTACATTCTTTTGATATGTTAATATTAGTTATGTCACCTAACAAAACAAAAATCACATTTTAATTAATATTATAGCCAAATTTTTTAATTAAAATATTGTAAATTTGAAATAAGCCGATACCGGCGCGAAGGTTGCCGAGTAAAAACGACTGAGTATGGCGTCAAACGATAGGGGTTTCACGTCACAGATACAGCTACAACATAATCTTTACACGTGTGTATATTGTATTGTTCGAGAGTTTTGTATTTGTTTTTAAACAATTTTTCACGCATTTATTATTAAAATGGCAGATAAAGATTTTGTTAGGGCTCAGAGTGATAATTTACCCAACATTGATGCATTTATGCTCACAAACATAAAATTTACTTTTTTCTGAAATATCGTTTTTTTTTTTCGCCCCATAGCTTCCAGCCACAAATTTCTCCTTTTCTGTTGTTTTTCGCCATCAGGTAATGATATAAATAGTTTTTTTTTGGATTTCTAGTTGAACTAATTGTGCACATCCGGTACTGAACAATATTTTCGATTATGTTTCGAAGTACTGGGGCCTGGATCTTCCATATTTTATATATTTTAATATAAAATTTAATTCGGTAAACATGTATAAATTGTTTTTATAGAATTAAACTTTATTTTAATTAAAATCACTCTAACTTTAAATAACCTATAAAAGTTATACAAACAAATAAGTTCTCAACAGACTATGTACGCTGGATAGGCTAATAGTGACATGCGTCAGTTAGAAGGGGTATGACGTCACACGTCGTTTTCGCGCGCTACATACATTTATTATTTTTTTAACCCTCAAATTAAAAAAAAAAAAAATTAAAAACTGTTTTTTATGTTTATATGCAACAAGAGGAATATAATAAAAAAAATTAAAAAATCATGCCTATCCCCTATTTCTACCCAACAGTCAGACAGAGAGACACATGAGTAACGTTATAACGTTACAACGTTTGTCATCAGGGTGACGAGATTTCTGTTAATGCAAACCATGAGATTGAAAAAATATAATCGGAAATACAGTATATTTTATTCAATTTTGCTTTTATATCTTAAAATATTAACAACGTCCATCGACCGTCAGCCATCACCCGCAACTGTCTGACTCGCACTACCGGCGGACAGTTGACAGTCCGAGTGCAGTAGTTGGCGACACACAACATTCAAGCAGTCGGCGACTGCATCAGGCTCTATATATCCGGCTAACCGGCTTTAACCGTTGGGTCATCGGAAATAAAAAGAGTTAAATATACACAGGCAATGCGAGCGATATCTGCGATGATTATATGAAACGTAACTATGTTATTTAACTATTGTCATTGCTATAAACCATTTACATTAACTTTAGATAAAATTAGCGTAACCCGGAGATTTTACAACAAAATCCGGAGCCTGAAGAAACGATGCTGAAACCCTAAGACTCCGGATGAAACCCTGAGACCTGGTCACCCTATTTGTCATACCTACAAAACCTTAAAAAGTAAAAAAAGGTTAATTTAAAACAGTGATTTTTTTAATATTATCAGTGTTATTAAATATAAGTACTCTTGTACATACGGAGTGATTATTTAATGGCGAGACGACGTCACTGGAAGTTTTAATAATTTGCCGTTTCATACACATCGTAACAGGCGATTATGCGCGCATGCGCATAATCTTTTTTTCTTCATAATCCAATTTTTTCAAGGTTATTATAGTCATAGTATTCTGCTAGGAGGCACGTAAAATTCGGTGAGGTCTTCTCGCCATTAAATAATCACTCTGTATATTTAATAACAATATGGATTTGTGCACGATAAAATAAAAATATGATAGAGACTGGCCATACGTTGCTAGGGTTTCCAATTATCCGACATTAATGAATATCCGGATATCGAATACAGAAAATTCAAAATATTCGGATATATCCAGATATCGGGATAACAAATAAGAAATTAAAGATAATAGATTGAATCCAATATTCATAGTGTTTTATAACTCATTTATTTAATTTAATTTAAGTATTTTAATTATATATATATATATATAAGGAAATAAAAATTCTTGAATACTCGTCAAAAGTTTATTTATAAAATATTAATACTAATAAAATATTGACAACGTACTCTAGACTGAGGATGACTGGATTTACCAGTCGAAACGTCTCTTAATATTTTATAAATAAACTTTTGACGAGTATTCAAGAATATTTATTTCCTCCTACATTTTTCGTCAAGAACAACAATCCAACTATATATATATATATAGTTGGATTGTTGTTTCTATATATATATATATATATATATATATATATATTAATAATTCACAAAATAATATATATATAAATAAATTTATTTCATTTTTAAAAATGCGTATTTTAATAAATAATTGCATTGAAAGTTTAAAAATTCAGCGAGTTCTAATTTGTCAGCGCTCTGTTGCAGTAGATGTTGTTTTTTTGATTTTCCTGATTAATTTGAAATGAAAGCTTTAATTCTAAAAATAGATTGATTAACGAAATGAAAGCTTTAATTCATTTACATATTTCGTCACGTGATTTAAAGGAACTCTTGTAAAGGCGGAAAGGTATAAAAAAAGTACAAGGTAAACTGAAAAAATTGTTGAAAAATATTTTGTTTATTCAAAAAATATCTGGATCATCGGATATTCAATGAAAATTATCTGGATTATCGAATAGTCCAAATTGGTCGGATAATCCGGATATTCCGATATCCGGATTGGAAACCTTCTACGTTGCCCGTTTACGACGTTATCAGGTTGTATTGTTCATAGATCGAAGACGACTGAAAATTAACGAAACGTAAAATATTGGGGTAATTTTAAAGCTGTTCCCTGAAAAAAAATAATTTGATATATACTTCCAGCCTAGCGAGCTTGGAAAAAAGATATTGTTATTGCAAGTCGTTTCTAGGTTCAAAATTTAAAATTAAAAACATAAAATCAGAAAATTATAATAGTTTTATTTTTTCCTTCCTAGTTTGTATAGTGCAGGGTGGGCACTTGCTCATATGCCCCTGAGGACCAACCGCCACTCTCTGTATGCTTACTTATCTGCACTAGGGATGGGAAAAAAACATCGATGTATCGAAAACATCGATGTTTGTTTTAAAAACATCGATGTTTTTACCATCGATGGTCAGCTAGCGATAGTATCGATAAAACATCGATGTCTACTACCGATGTCGATGTTTAAACTTTGAAATTCAGAAACTACCGCGAGAGGCGCTGGAATCTTAAAACTTTAATTTTTATTAAAATTAGAACACAAAATATAAGCGCCATCTATTGTGATATAACAATACTACTAGTGTTAGTTCTTATTCTTCTTAGCAGTTAGCAGAATACGAAAAAATATGAAGAAACTTCTAATTTTTGCAAACAATGCGAACGACCAACGACGCCAACACACTTTTTCTTTTTGAGTCTTGTTGACACTTTCCCAGTTGTTATTCCTCCAATCCCTGGATTTTTGTAAGTTGTCATTAGCTATTTTTTTTGTATATTGAAGTTGGCTTTTCCTGAACAAAATGATCAAAAGCTTCAATTAATAGGTAAAAGTAACTAGAATTGAAAATCTAGTTCTGCCTAAACCAAAGGAACATACTTTATTTCAACTTAAAAAAGTATAAAAGTAATTGTGTATGACAGCGTTATTTTTATGTTAAATAATATAAAATTAACATTAAGATTACTATATTAGTATTGTAATAAAATCCAATATTTTATTTTAGAAATGTAAAAATAGTAAGGTCTGTTCCTTTGGTTTAGGCGGAACTAGATTTTCAATTCTAGTTACTTTTACCGATTGATTGAAGCTTTTGATCATTTTGTTCAGGAAAAGTCAACTTCAATATATAAAAAAATATCTAATGACAAATTAGAAAAATGAAAATTGCTGTTAGTTCCGCCTAATCGTTTGGAATAGACTGTAGGTACAAATTAAGATTATTATATTGGGTATAATAATATTAATGTGAAATTAATTACTATTAAAAAGGAATATTTCTATTTCAAAATCTAATAAATGCCTTTTGTGTATTATGTGTTACTTTTTTTGTATTTTATCTTTACATTATTAAATAAAACCTATATAATATAAATAAATAGCTTTTTTTAATATTAATAAAACATCGATGTTTCCAATACATCGATGTTTTTTCAACATCGATAGTAAGCGCCGATGTTAACATCGATGTTAAACATCGATGTTTTGCCTTCGATGTACAAACCTAATCTGCACTGTTTTTTGAAGACCTATAATATAACTGGGAAATTTTGAAGTGTATTTAAATAAAAAGACAGTTATATCGATTTTATTTCTAGCTTTTACGGTATGTTTATTATTTCCGTAGACTTTAAAAGTATTACTTATTTTTTTACAAAATTTACGGTTTTAGTTTTATTTACATAGCTATATTTAAAAGCTTTCGTGAAAACAAAATGCCGTGTTTTATGTTTCAGAGATTTTTTCAGAATTTTATGAGCTTTTACTTTTATATAGCTTATTATATTTATGGTGTTAAAAAAATAAAAAGCATGGTAAACATCTTTTTATAATATCGAAATATTAAAAATTATGGTTATCAAAATACTATATTACTATTTTGACAGTAACATCATAACCAAATATTATACGAGATTTGATCAAAAAATCAGGCAGCGTAATATCGGGAACACATCCGCTACGTGGAATACATTAGTGTCAGTGTCATTTATGTTTAGTAATGAAACAATGGTTAGCAATTATTTAATTTATTTCGATAAATTTCATTATTTCTATTAGGTTGTTGCAAAACTCCATGAGATTTTTTGCAATTTTTCTTTATTTATATAAAATAAATGGTACATTGTATTTAATCAAAATATTGGCTTCTGGTGCCCAAGCTTGGTCTCTAACCGATAAACAAACAAGAAAGATTAGAACTTGCCAAAACAGAATGGAAAGAAGCATGCTCGGAGTTACGTGGAAGGATAAAATATCAATAAAAACTAAGAAAGATAAAACTAAAATCTCAGATATCATATCGACCATACGATGTTTGAAATGGACCTGGACTGGACACACCATCAAGAAAGAAAATAGCTGGAGCGAGGATCTTATTGAATGGATTCCACTAGAGAATAAAAGAAGCAGAGGAAGGCAGCCTAGAAGATGGAAGGACAAAATAAGACAACTGGCAGGACCAACATGGACTACAATAGCTCATAATCGAAAAGAATGGAAACTATGAATCTAAAACGAAAAGTCTGGGGGAGGCCTTCGTCCTTAAGGGCACAAATCCTAATTAATATTAGAAAATAAGTTAAATTTCTTATAGGTTAAGTCAGAATATAATTATATATAGTTTAAATAAAGGCTAATAATAATAATAATTGGCATCTGAATCTATGACCATTTTCCATCGGTCAGACAGCAAACGGATCCCACGTTGGAAAAACCGTGAAAATTGTTGTAATAAATACATTTTTCATCGCTCGTAACAATGCGGCACAAGAAATTCCTTTTTTTCTGCTTGAGCAACAGTGAAAGGCAACGTTGTACCGATTCTGAATCGCAAATTCGAACAATTTGTGTAGAATCCCTCACATTTATTGCTTGCTCCGTATTATTTTAAGTTCAAAATAGCCAACTTACAATTCCTAGATTCTTTTTGGCTCAGTCATTCTAAAGAAAATATCTATATGCCAACCACATGAACTTTTTAACAACCTAATACACAGGCACCGATGGCTCCCTGGTGTAAGTGCTAGCGCCGATGTTAACGTCGCGTGCCCTAATTTCACAATGCTCTATTTAGCGCCGTGTTCACCCGGTGCCGGTCAATGGCCGCTCATTTTGTTCGCCATTTTGCCATCGTTCTTCCAACAACCGAATCTTATATTGTTTTACATATTTTCTTTGCAAATGCTTCGACATTTCGAAGCTGTCGGGATTTTTGTCACTTTTTCCACCTTCACGCTACATTACGGATAATAGTTCGCTAATTTGATACTCTAGTATTGTAGAAGTCATTATTACGCATAGTTTGACTGGTCAAAAATGCGTATTGCTTCTCCGATTGTTGAGTCGTTATTACCGAAGCGGCGTGGAAAAACTTCATTTTTAACATCACGTGCTTACACGTGCTAGTTTCGTCTCAAGCACAAGGTCGCGATATGTCGCATTAACTAGCACGCGTGTATTTGTTGATATGTGCCTCCGACTGTTGTATGCGTCAGTCAGCAGTCAGCGTTTGAAATCTATCCTAAATTCTTTACATTCGATATCGAGGAATGAACTGTCATACAAGCTGCAGACAAAGATATATTCTACGTCAAAAATACGAACTGAACGAAAAACTAACGATGCTGGGTTGAAATTTCTATAATAAAAATTTTCATCCAAGTATTCATCAAACAAGATCAGAATCTATTTTTACTCTTCCTACTGGATAATTACTAATTTTTGCTGAACATTTCAGATTTAGCAGCGACGATTAATCAGCTGGATTATATGGTGTTGTGTGCACGTCTTACCTACCTGAAACCTGTAGAAACCAAATATAAGGCCGGAAAAAAAAATTATGTGAAGTGTGAATTTTCACACGTTTCAAGGTTTCGCAGGTATTTATTTATATTAGTAGGTGAATGATGATTATTTGGGATGCCAAAACAAATTTTATGTTAAAATATTTTTTTTGTTAATTTTAATTGCCTAATACTAGTATTTAAGTTTCTAAATATGTGCAGTATTTTTTTTTTTTTTTTTAAATCAATATTCCTTAAGATTTTGATAATTGCGCCTAGGGCTTCCATTGATTGTTTTAAGTCATAGGCGGGGTGCCCCTCTGATTTCGTGTATTCAATTTCAACAATTTCCACTAGTTATTAAATTTACTCTTTTAAAAATTAAATGCAACATTTGCCCAAATATAACTATAATTTTGAAAAAATAATTTAAACAAAATAAAAATGCAAAAAAAAAACAGAAAAAATAAAATTGCCTTGAGAGTGGAGCTAACCTTAGTTTGCAAATTAGAACGCGAGCATGCTAGCCATTACACTATCGAAGCATGCTGGTTCACTCTTTTAGATAAGTTATTAAATATTTTACGTGGTCAAGCAAAAAACACAAAAAATTCGTTATTTTCCGAAAACATAATCTGATCAAAAATTCCTGTTGTACTATTCCGGTTCACACACATGTACATAACTTAGATTTTTTACAGATTTTTAGATTAAACAATTTGGGCTATAGGGTGTAGGACAAAATTTTTTTTGCACAATTTTGGCTAAAATCGCCTCTAAATAATTTATTTTCCAAAAATAAAATCGTTAATACACGTACTAAGGGCTTTCATTTGTAACCCTACTCAGAATTTATTATTATTTTTTTTTTTTTCGATGTGCAGATATTTGTTTATATTTTTATGGGATATGTTTATTAGATGTTTTAGTATTTTTCCTATGTGCGGGTCAAAGAGTTGTATAAGCATGCCAAATTTCTAGGTTTAGCCGTTTGGCTACAATTTTTACCGAACAGACAGACAGACAGATAGACGACAAATGACGGTATAAGGGTTTTTTGGTCATACCTACAAAACCCTAAAAAGGAAATGTAATCTCCAGTTTTATTAATATAGATGTGTTTTTATAATATATATATTTCTTATATTCTTTTTATATTCTTTTATATTTTTCAAATTATGTATTGCATTTTTTGAGGGTTGTGGGAATAGGGGCCTTCAAACCAGGCTACGCCTAGGGCCCTTCATTTAGCTAATCCGCAACTGATAAAAATGGAGTGAAATTCTTTGTTAACTAAAAATAATACTGCCACAATTTATTTTATTTCAACATACAAATCAACCACCGTTTGAATAACTTGAGTTATACATTATATTAAAAATAATACATACAAAATACATCCATAACTTCAAAATAAATCATAACATAATCATTAAATGCGGCAAAATACAAATGCTTCTTTGTTCATCACAATTAATTTTCCATTGCTGTACACTTTATCATTTATAATCATAATGCACTTCGTATTCGTAGTGCAATGTTAGTGTCCGCCTTTAGAGTATGCAGGCAGCAATGCAGATATATGATACTGGTCACGGTACGTCAAGAGTAAGTTATGTAACAGATTACGTATATTTGCAGGCAGTTGCTCTTTATGTGTGTGTTTGTGTGTGTTACTGTACATTGATGTAAATGTTTATACAGCTTATCGGGATTTATCTCCTCCATTCAAATAAATTACAGATTATGACCCGCTATTTATTTGCATATTTAGTAATATTTTATTAAATATTTTTGTGTTTATGTTGTTTTCTGTTTGCATATTAATTACAATAATATAAATCAAAGGAAAAGAGGGAGTTATGTTTACATATTTACCTTTTATATTGTTTTTAGACCAGCACTTCTCAAACTTTGGGTCCAAACCCAAACATGGGGCACGTATGATGTAAAAAGCCTCGCCATGTGTTTATTTAATTTTAATGGGTTGCATTTAAGAAACACAGTTTAGACAGTAGCGGCTGGTGAGTAAAATATTTGGGGGGACACGAAAGTAAATAAATAAAAAATACCTGAAAATATGTTCTGCAACTAGAAAAACTGACAAATCTGGCACCTTTATTAAGATTTATGGTCAATATTATTATTATTATTTTTGTAGTTATTACTTCTATTATTATTATTATTATTATTATTATTATTATTATTATTAAAATTGCAATATTATTAAGACAATGCTTTGTAGTCAGAAACATAACATATTTGGTTATTAATTAAGCAGATACCTACACATATTCACATGTATTTAAATATTAGATTTAACCTTTTCGTTATGTTCTTTAATTGAACGTTTATACGCAGTATCAAGTTGAAATCGTATATTTACCGATCCCAGCATGGCAAATTTGACCGAATAATGCATATGTTTATGAGACACATTCGGCCCGATTCTGTAAAAAGTTACTAGGTTAGTTGCTACTGAGTAACGTTGCTACGAAATAACTTTTATAGTAACTTTCTTATCAATCGCCAAACAATTGGTATTCTCCAAGCATAAACACAAGCAACGTTCTTATAATAAGTTATATTTAGTAACGTTGCTACAAAGAACCGTGAAGCTAGAAGCAGATTACGTTCTGCGCAGGCGAGGTATTCGTTTTTAATTGAGTTTGACAGCTATGTTGTGAGTTTCTGAGGTTAAACGAAAAATGTTTTATAAACAAAATCAGAAAAAGAATTGCAAACAGATGGAAATTCTGTTGAATTTCCTGGAAAATAACCCGGTCATGGTCGGTGATACGAGTGTTTAAAAAATAATTGACAGGAACGAGTGGTGGTGCTGTGGTGATGTGCTATGTGGCTACTGTTTTCTATGTGGTGGTGCAAGTTATAGTCCAAATTTAAATGAATTGGGTGAAATACAGTTAAAGAAGTTCGGATAGCAATTGAACAGGCGCGCACATAAAATATTGATCTGGGAAGGGTCCATTTCAAAAAAATATCTGTAATATAATACAAATGTATTGTTGTGTTTTTATGGAGAGGACTGGGTTTATATATTTATTTAATTTTGATTATAATTTAATTTTTAGTAATAAAAAAAGTGATTCTTATTTGCAATCGCTTAGTTTTTATTTAATAAGTATTTGATTTTTCAAATCCTTGGGGGAGGGGGTCTGAACTCGTCGACCACCCCCTTGTGTGCGCGGCTTCTATTGACAGTCGTAGTTAATACATTTAAAAAATATTGTACAGTTATACTATTATAAAACAAATGTAAATAAACAAAAAAAAAAAATAGAAATTGAAATAAAGAACTCGAAGAATTTTGTGCTATACAGAAAATAAAATAAAAATCCTTCTATAACTATTGTCTCTATGTTGCCATTCATTGTAAAATGCTTGAAATAATTCATTATTAAACAGAGAAATTGCGATTTTACATGATTTTAACAAGTTATTTTGAAGTTACTAAGTGTAGCAACTGCTTTCTGTTAGTTGTTATCCATAATAACTTTCTTAGCAACTAGTTACTAATTTCATAGCAACTTTTCTCTTACAGAATACGAATTTCGTGAAAGTTACTAAAATAGTTACTGACCTTGTATTTAGCAACTTTTATTGTAACTTTTTCGGAGTAACTTTCTTACAGAATTGGGCCGATTATGTTTAAGAACTTTATCTTTGAAATGTTTAATATCTTTAACACTATTTACTGTCTTTATTTCATATGCGTCTGATGAGCAAATCAAACACAGGAAACAAAAAAAAAACATTTTATTTATCACATCAACACAACCAACTTGTATTTAAATACTGTTTTTCACTAAACTTTCTATTAAATGTTCTATTTCCATGTTTATCCTGTTGGGAAATATTCAATTTTGGCCGATGAGGACCCATATTTTTACCGACCGCCAACATATATAAGGGAGTTATTTTGATCATACCGATTTCGAGATTTCGATGGATCTCCACGAATTGAGGTCCCTACATAACGTTTTGACTATTTTTAGCATGATGTCTGTCGGCCTGTCTGTCTGTCCGTCAGTCCATCTGTCCGTCCGTTTGTCCATCCGTCCGCCTGTCTGTCTGTGTACACGTGTAGAGCGAATTCGGCTAAACGGATTTTTATGAAACTTCATATTTAAACTTCTGCCATCAATGGCACGAGTTGATCAACTTTTGGTAAAAATCGGTTGACTAAAAATGGGAGTTTACTCGTATCGATTTTAAGATTTTTGCGAATATTTAGCAACAGAAAAATATTTCGAAAAAATTTATTTAACAAAAGTTGCTATAAATGCAATAACTAATAACTTTTATTTGAGATGTTTTTTGATGAAACGAAAAATTTCGAAAAATTTGTCGTAAATTTTTGTAAAATTTCTCTCTTTTGTAAAAGTCTCAAATTTTCATACTTATATGTAACGTTTCCATGGTCATGATAAATAATATCTCTGTTAGAAAATATTAGGCCAAGTTATTTCTACTCTGCTGCTAGAATATATTTTATACAATTACTTTATAATGGCGGTCGGTCCTGTGGTGACCACAGCTGATTTTTTATTAATAATTTTGTTTCATAGTTAAGCACGTTAGTTGTATTAAAATATACAGTATATTTTAATAAAACTAACGTGCTTCATTCGATTCATTTTCACGTTTAAGTACTTGTCACAAATCACAACGACCGAACTAAGCTACGGGACACCGGCCGTAATTCACTAATACATACAACACTAACCTTCGCCGCTGTTGCCGTTACTAGTAAATTTTTGCTACACATGTAGATAAGAACATTAGATATTGCATGTGGCAACGCTGTATCTTGGGACACTCCGTGGAGTGTCCAACAACGCTCGGAAGAGCGTTGTTGTCTTGATTTAAATTTTTTAAATCTAACATTTATATGAAAAATCTTTGAATAAGAAATAATAAAATAAAAATATGCAGATATATCTAGCTACTTTAATGCAATTTTAAAGAAGTATAAATAAAGTATTAAATTAAGCTTTTTTACTAAAAATTTTTAGGAGGTCACTGTCCCAGCACCTCCCTGTCTCAGCCGCCACTGAGTTTAGACAATGCCAAGTACAATGCGATTTTACATTAGTAGAGGAGAAGGTGCTAATAATGGCCCCCAAAGAAAATCTACTAATATAGCTAACACCATCTTTCGGCAATAGCTTAAAACACACCTACCTTTCGTTCAACAATTTTACAAATTTAGTGCAGTTCTTGTTCCGTTAGAAACGAATTACAGTAAATGTGTTTGCTTAATTTTGCTTCTTTTATTAAGGGAAGTTGTTGTTATAAGAATTGGCAAGATTTTTATTCGATCTGCTTGTGATTTATACTTGAAGCTGTTGTATTGTGATCGAGATATATTGTGTTGCTAGGAGCTACTCTCTCACTTAATATCAAAAAAGTCACACATTAATTTTGATTGTCGTGTGCAATGTTGGAAATATGGGCTTCCCGCAAGGTCTAAATATGGGCCAGGCCACATATTCAACAATTTTGTCCAGCTGACGACGACATGAACGTTGATAAAGTAGGGCAACAAAGTCCGAATGATGAAGATGCTGCTTGCATGTTTTGTGGCGGTCGTTTTTTTACAGGATTAAAGGGGGCGACCTTTGGGTTCGGTGCCTAATGTGCAATATGTGGGCACATGAACAATGAATGCTCCAGGACAGAAAAAGATTTAGATGAATGTGATTTTTGGCAGTAATCAATTGTTTAACTGTTTCTTTGAGTTTGTATCTTAAACAAAAATAAAATTTATTTTGAACTACCCAATTTTTAATGGGGGCCCATATTTCAAACATTCTTTCCTGATTTGAACATTTTACAAATATTCATAGTTGGCCTTGAGAAAAAAAGGGGTGTTTGCTAAATCCATGACTTATCAAAAAAAAAATCAACAAAATGCGAGTAATTTTTCAACAGTTCAGTTCAGTTTCATTTTTTTGAGCTAAAGAATTCAAACCAAATATTGTTGAATCAGTTAGATTATTATTTTTTTTTTATTTGAATATAAAGATTCACCCCGGTCTGCCATAATATTGAAATTTTATATTATTTTTGATCTTCAGTTTTACAATTTTTTAAACTTATCTAATTTAACATCACCGTCACTCAGTAAATAAATAAATTTACTAAATCAGTGATGGCGAAACTATGACCCGCGGGTGGGTAACTGTGTGATCCGTACGACGATTTCAAATGACCCGTACAAAAGCAGATCTTTGTAGTACAGAATATTTTAAAGAGAGATTATGAAATAACTAAGGTTTGGCCTAAGCGAGCACATTCACAAAATATAATATGAAAATCAACAAATATGATAATAAGGGAGATGGAATTCAACTATTACCTGTTATATACTTGTATTATTGTGCCAAACACAATTCCGGTAGCTCAGATAGAGTTTAAGAGATTTGTAGGAGGTTCCACACAAATTCTTACACCCTAAAGCGACAGACTTTTATTTACGCATTATATTTGACCCACGATTTGAATCTACAAAATTTCAAATTCCATTTTGACCCGTCTAAGAAAAAAGGTTTACCATCACTAGACTAGATTTACTTTTATCTTTAAAATAAGCTCTTGTTTATATGATAATAAAATTAAACAACTTCAATGTATATTGTTTATAACGACGTTGAAAGTACCAATGAAATTCGGTCGTTATAACCGTAGGTCGCTATATCCAAACACTAAAAATACAATGTTGAAAAATATGTACATTTTATTTATGTTAGAAAAGAATACATTTACATGAGTGCAAGAAGCTAAAGGAACCAAAACCATATTCAAGTGTTACAAAACATAAAAAACAATCCAACTTATTTTACAAACAACTTAACACTTACATAATTTTACATACGTATGTATGTATGTATACATATTTAAATTTACAAAAAAATCTGTCATACTGGTTTGTTTTTGTGATGATTTCCTAAAAAGTTTTTTCAATAATTTTTTTCAAATGTAGCAATGCAAAAGCTGTTTTAGCCAAAATCTGCTTTTAATTTTGATTAAACGTCAAAAAATGCTGAATTGTTTCAACTGCTGAAAATGAATCCTTTATAGCAATTGTTTGGAACTCGGTTTTTTCTTCCATTTTCCCTTTGTCGTTGTTTATTCCTGACTCCAAATTCGGATCTGACCCAGCTAAAATTTCATCTTCCGTCATAACCTCCTCCGTTTCGAGTTTTTCATCAATATTTGAAAAATTTACATTAATGGTTTTCGTTTCGCCATATCGACGTCGATGACGTACCTTCAAATCGTTGTTTACCACTGAATGAATATGTTTATTTGTCGCGTTTCGCATTGCCTTTTCATAACTCGGTAATTCCCCTAGCCAATTCGATACTTTTCTGGCGTTTTCGTGGTAGGCAGTGGTGATAGTCGTTATAAAAGATAATTTGTTATAAGTAGAGCCCTGCGCGGATAATCTTTTCTGTATCCGCAACCGCATATTCATAATCCTCACCCAATCCGCATCCGCAGCTTTTGTAAATAATAAATCCGCATCCGATCCGGGTCCGCAAAAATATCCACACAATCCGCACAACAGGTTTTGCTGTCAGTTTGGAAAGAACTAACATGTTTTGCCTTATTTGGTAATTGTTGCTCTAAAACGCTACTGAATTTTTTTGGATTTAAACTAAAACAAACCTAAAGGCCGCCGAAAGTTTTGGGGCCTAGATGCGCTAATAATTTTGAAACCTAGAGAGAAACATAAATTTTTGAGGGCCTAAACGATCTATTTCGTAGGTAGTAGGTGGCGTGCTGCTTATGAAATTCGTGTTGATAGTTTGATGTCAAGTATCATAATAATGTCAATAAACATCTCGCGTCAGTTTTACCTTTTCCAAGGTAAGGGAAAAGTAATGCAACGTGTCTACATATTTTTTTCTTATAAATTGTGTCATTTTTCAATTTTTGTCTTTGTCAATTTTAATTTTTGGAATCAGCAAGACTTTAGTTCGGGTAGTGTAAAACAATTGGCAGGTTACATAATAAAATTTTCGAGGAAAAATTTATATAGGTAAATTTTGGTATTTAAATAAAACTTAATAATCAGTTTTATGTAAAAAAAGCGTTTATTAGATTTAAAAGCCAGAATCAGAACAGAGGTAGGAACAGGTGCACACAAAAGAGGGTGGTCCTCGGGTCCGAACACCCCCAGGAATCGTAAAATCATATATTTATTTAATAAAAACTAAGTATTAGAAAATAAAAATCACCTTTTTTATGAATATAAATTAAATTATAATCAAAATTTAATTAATATATCAAATTTAATAACCATCAGTCAGACTTTCGTAAGAATAATCTTGGAGTACCTCAAGGTAGTGTTCTAGGACCACTGTTTTTTATTATTTTTGTTAATGACATTAAAAACGTGATAAAAAATTGTAATGTCCACCTATTCGCTGACGATGCCTTGATTTATTACACGAATGACGATATAAAGAATATTCAGTGCACAGTAAACAGTGAACTTATCAATATTGAAAAATGGCTGACTAAAAATAAGCTCAAACTTAATATTAAAAAAACCATGGGAATGTTAATTGGTAACAGAGCAACAAAAAATGCAAAAGATGGTTTTAAAATAGAAATGGGAGGAGAAAAAATAAATTTAGTAGCTGAATTTAAATATTTAGGGGTTATTATTGACGAAGACTTATCGGGTAAAAATCATGTAAATTATATTTCTAAAAAAATTGTTAAAAAGATTAATTATTTAAGAAGAATACGACCCCACGTGTCACTCTGGTGTGCTAAGCAAATATGCGAAGCAATAATAAAACCACATTTCCAATGTTGTTGTACCTTTTTATATATCTGCAGCAAAACTGAAATTAAACGTTTGCAAATTCTGCAAAACAGAGCAATGAGGGTAATTTTAAAACAAAGTAGATACTCCAGAATAACGGATATGCTAAAAGCTCTGGGTTGGTTAAATATTGTAAATTTTATAAAGGTGAATGCGATGTCCTTTATTTTCAAAATGGAAAATAACTTACTGCCTAGTTATTTATCTCAAGATATAAAGAGATTTAAAGATATACACACGTATAACACGAGATATAAGGACAATTATTATCTACCACCCATTAAAACAGCAATGGCTGAAAACAATATTTTTCATAGAGGTCTTGTAGAGTATAATACCTTACCAAATGTAATCCGCAATAGTGTTACTGTAAAAACATTTAAAAAACTTTTAGTTAAACAACTAACTGGGACCCATTTATAGATGTATATTATTAACTATAATTTGATTTGTATGTGGTTTTATAGTGTTATTTGTCAATTAACTGAAAAATTTATTGGTAACCTTGGGAACAAAAACTTCACTTTACACACATCAATTTATTTATCATTTTTTTTGAAAATTTTTACGTTACGAACTGTAAAACATGTTGACATATTTATCAAAATGAAAATATTGAAAAAATCTTCACAAAATTACGAGCTGTGAACAAAACAAAAGAAATAACCTAGATGATGATAAATTAGAACGTTACAGGTTATGTTAGATTTGAAACTGAAACACAAATAATATGTTTCGAGGTTATGCTACAACTAAACAGTTAATAAACAGGCAATATCTTAACAGATAAAAATATACCTAGAATTCCCTAAACAATTGATGAAAAATTGACGAAAAATAGAACTTGTTCTATTTTCAAAATAAATTGATCAATTTTTTTGTCAATTAATTGATCAATTAATTGACGAAATTTTTACGCTTTACACACATCAATTAATTGAATGTCAACTTTTTCAATTAATTGATCAATTAATTGAATCGTGTAAAACCCACTTAAAAAACAATAATTTGTAATATTTTATAGATACTTTTTTCAGAATGGACCCTCCCCAGACCAATTTTCTGTGTGCGCGTCTGGGTAGGAAGAATTACATCGAAAGTGTACCAAGCAACTTATGTATGTCCAAAATATTATTTTCTTCATCCAATAATAACAAAAAAAAGTTATGTTGATTGTCTCAACACAATCGCGTGTTTCTCCGAAAGTAACCTAAGATTTAATGTTCACGCGGATATTTCGGATAAACGGATATGAAATTTTATCCGCATTCGCATGGTTTAAATGATAATTTATCCGCATCCGCAGAAGAGTTGCAGATATCCGCGGATTGCAGGGCTTCAAGATATGTTTCTGACCGGGACTTTGAAATTTCGTCACAAAAACCGATATGTCGTTATTTCAGTTGTTGTTATAAACGATATCCACTGTATTTATATGAAAAACATCTACAAATACACAGGCGAGTTACTGAGTTGAGTTGGCTACATTACGGTCTTAAGTACCTACTCCATGTTTCCTTTAATATTCCAAGAATTTCGAGTTTCCTTTTTAGTGTTAAAATTAGCTTATATTAAAATAAATTTATTTTCCTCATAGAAACGAATATCATTAGTTAATTCAACTTTTTTACTTTTTAGTGAATTTCAACACAAAAGCCCGTCCAATTATTCATGTCTATGTAAACAACTTTATGCTAATGTGGTCTCATATCCTGTAGCCCCTGTTGTTATGTAACCAGCTAGACAGAATGCAACGTTGGTTGCATACAACAATATATTTTAGTTTGCAGATTTCAAATAAAGTTTTATTAGGATGAATGCATGAAAGGGATTGCGATGCGATAGCAGATCAAATATAAAATATTTATAAAACAAAGAGAGCAAGATGTCCGCATCTTGACACTAGAGCGCAGCCAGAAAGGCACGTATTTAGATATATAAAGGGGCGTCACCCGGTTTCACTCTTGTTTCGATCGAGTTTGTTTTCTACCGAACAAAATATACTCTGTGTTCAACTGTTTCTTGGGTGTTACTAACACAAAGACGTGAACTGCGTATATGTTCAGGATTTAAGATATTTCCGTAGATAAGGGAAATATATAAAGGGTAAGGAAATAAGTGTGTTGCATGCACAATAAAGTTATGTTTTAAAAGATATTTGTTACAAAGGGAACGTTCGACAGCAGTTTCAGGTCAAGGTTTAGTAGTCACATTTTTTATTACTAAAGCAAAATTAATAACTTCGTAGCAAAACAGGGACATAATGTAGATAGAGGCAGTTTGCTTAACTAAGGCGGAGCACGACATTTTAATATAACACTAGCTGATGTGCTGTCAATCCTCCCTTCACCTCTCTCTGCCAAAATGGCAAAAATACAATACATTTTTTACATATTTTAAAGACAAAAAAAAAATTGGAAATTTGTATTAAGAATGACATAAAAAATCAAAATATTAAGAAAATGACATTTTAAAATCAAATTAACCTTAACCTAAAAATGTTTATTGTAAGTATGATTTACAAAGCTTAACCAAAATGATCATAAGCTCGCGAATCAAACTATAAAAGCTACTAGATTGCAAAATCTTGGTTTGGAATAGAACTAATGTATATATTTTTATAGATTTTCTGTGTGTGAAAGAAACTTGATGAAAATTAAAATATCTTGAAGCCGGCGCGCACTTAAGAATTTTCCTAGGGGGGGGGGGGCACAACATTATTTATAAAGGTAGGTATCGGGAAATTACACTTTATTTTCAAAATGCAAGTGTTGAGCTTAACAAAACAAGGTCCTCATTTTCAAAAAATTTATGTGAAGTGTGAATTTTCACACATTTCTGGGTTTTACAGGTATTTAGTAACTGAATGATGATTATTTGGGATGCCAAAACAAATTTTATGTCAAAATATTTTTTTATGAATTTTAATTCGAATGCCTAATACCATTATTTAAGTTTCTAAATATATGGAGTATTTTTTTTTTTATACAGCAAAGTTCATTACGATTTTGAAAATTGCGCCTATGGCTTCCATAGGTTGCTTAAATCATACGCCCCGCCCTCTGATTTCGTCAAACATAGAATTAAATTATAATTTCAACACTTCCCACTGGTTATTAAATTTACGCTTTTAAAAATTAAATGCAACATTTACCAAAATATAACTAGAATTTTAACAAAATAATTTAAACAAAATAAAAATGCAAAAAAAACAGAAAAAATAAAATTAACAGGACAAAACCAACTACGCTACTAGAGCTATTCATCTGGTGTGTTACATAGCGAATTAAATATTTAATACATTTTAGTTAAAAACACAAAAAATGCGTTATTTTCCGAAAACATAATCTGATCAAAAATTCATGTTGTACTGTTCCGGTTCACGCCAATGTACATTACTTAGAATTTTTTCAGATTTTTAGTTTAAACCATCTGGGCTACAGGGTGTGGGATAAAAAATTTTTTGCACAATTTTGGCAAAAATCGCGTCAAAATAATTTATTTTGCAAAAATAAAAATTTGATCGTTAATCCACGTACTAAGGGCTTTCATTTGATACCATACTCAGAATTTAAAAAAAAAAATTTTTTTTCGATGAGCACATATTTGTTTATATTTATAGAGGGATATGTTTTTTAGATGTTTTAGTATTTTTCCTATGTACGGGTCAAAGAGTTGTATAAGCATGCCAAATTTCAACTCTCTAGGTTTAGCCGTGTGGCTTCAATTTTTACCGAACAGACAGACAGACAGACAGACAGACAGACAGACAGACAGACAGACAGACAGACAGACAGACAGACAGACGACAAAATGACGGTATAAGGGTTTTTTTTTCATACCTACAAAACCCTAAAAACATGTGATCAAAAAAACAAAAGTTCCTCACTTCTAAAATATAAGTAATAACCTAAAACAAACAAAAAGGTCATAACTTCCAAAATACAAGTAAGGACCTAAAAAAAGGCCCACGCTTCTAAAGATGCGTCTAGATTAGCGAGCCGAATCTGTAACGTACCGCGTAATGCAACACGCTGTATAACTTTTTTGGCTAATTTGGACGGTAGCACGTACACAAGCATAGTGCTCGATCTAAACCGCTCGGTGTTTGTTTTTGTCACGAACACAAAGACGTTCGGAGAATTTATTTGGACACGTCCGAGGTAATTTTGAAACTCGCGAGCATGGACGTTTGACATAAACTTTACATAACCTAAAGCAGCGGTTCTTAAATGGACCCTTGGGGTCCGCGAAACAATTTTGACATTAACTTTACATCCCCCAACTTTACGCTTTTATTCAAATAACTCATTTAATAAAAATCCTACATGGTCAAGACTTTTAGTATTTGTTGTTATCTAACTAGTTATGGACATAACTAAACAATAATTAGTAAGAATTTAATTATTTTTATTCAACTGCAAATTATTTACAGAAAACATATTATAATAAAATTTATTGTCACCAATATTTGACCAAGAAATGTTTGTATGAGTTTAACGTATATAACTGGTAACTTTTTTAATTCTTTTTACTACTATTTTTATTCATTTTATGTTTTTTATTCTATATGCTAATAAAAATGTTCATCTCTATAAATGCGCAAGACTATTTATTAAAATAAACAGCGATATATTTTTACCAATATTTATTATAACGTAGTGCCTATGAGATTACTGAGCTAGAAATTAAGTCTCAAGAACGACGTAAAATGCAAAAAAAAATGTTTTTCAAGAAGGGGTCCTCGGACTACACAAGTTTAAGAAGCCCTGACCTAGAGTAGATAGTAAATGTCACTTAATAAATGTCTTTGATTATTTTTCGACATGTTCGGTCAACAGTTTAGTTTCTTCAAGATTTTTTGTGTTGTATACACCCTGTTTGTTTGAAACGGGGCAGCCCGAAAATCTCCTTTATTTGTAAAGATACAAAAAATCTTCAGAACAAAAGTTAAACTAAACAAAAAGGCCCATCTAATGGTTACTGTAAGAATTCTGATGCACTTCCGGTTTCACCGGAAATGATGTCAACTTTTGATCTAGCATAGGGAATCGATAATTATATATTTTTTTCCTGAAAGTACATTAAATTAGCTTTACAATGACACCAAAAAGTCATATTTTTATGTCAACCATTTCAAAATGGCGACCATTTATTTACAAAATAATAATCAACATAAGTTTTACAAAGTTGAACGTAGCAAGCTTTGAAAGCAATAAAAAAAGAAACAAAATATCTCTAAAATAAACTATTTAAGTATTTATAAAGAAAAAAACGGTGAAACGAATAACGATGAGCTCGAGAATTCAAGTGTATTCCTTAAATACACTAAAGCGTGTTCTACATTATACAATTCTCATCAAATTTTCATACTTATTTCTTTGACTAGAACTTGTACTAGAAATAGATCAGTGAAATTGTACAGTGTAGAACACTGTATGTAGTCAAGGTCAACTTTATTCAAAACTAGATTTGATCCAACTTTTCTTGAAAACACATCCAACTTGGAACTCGGTGCATGCGCAGTAGACACTTTTAACAATAGTACCAACATTAAAATTACGCTTGCAAATATTTTGTATTACCACGTGTTTAATAGTGTTTTGTTGATCATTGGTTTGAATAAGCGAATATATAAATTGTGTTTTGTACGTAAATCAGTAATTTTACAAATCTAATAGCTAGGTTATAAACACTTGACAAGATATGAATTATATTTTTATGTTGGTACTTTAAATGAACTGAAACACGTGTAAGAAATTCATACTCTACAAAAAAATTGAAAAATAAATTGTATTAAAACTTTGACAACTTCTAGTTCAAAGAAAAAAGTTTAGAAAATTGATGAATAAAGTATAATGTAGAACACGCTTAAAACCAAGTGTTTTTCGAGTTCTTGGAGGGAGGCTCAAACCCGTAGGCCTCCTTGGGTTCACACCTTTCTTGAAGCATCTTATGGAACTTCAGTGAAAACTTTGTAACAGTATTTACGTCAATACTAGGTAAAGTTTTGATACTAGTCTCCGTATTTTTAATCAAACTTTACAAACAACTCATTTCTAGTCAAATTTGATACTATAAAAATACATTATTTTATAACATCTTTTTCCAAACACTTTTACTGGTTCAATATAAGCCTTACTTATTTTCCAATTTCCCTTATTACCTTGGCAAATATAACAAAACAAATTATTTCCCAGAAATACATAATCGAAATAAACACAAAGAGCTAATTTTATTGGGAAACGAGTATAATTATATTTGAAATTAAGCGAGAGGTTGATTGTACCCTTTGAAGACAGGTACAGTCGAGTTGAAAGATAGAGTAAAGTGGAGTCATTTAGTACCAAACAAGTTGAATTTGTCAAAAGTTGTTTTTACATTGTACTAGTACAATAGAACGACAAATTAATTAATTATATAACACAGGGTAAAACACGCGTGCCAGTGATTGCACTCCAAAAATTTGTTGGCACAGCAGGCGCTTTGCGAATGAAATTATTTTAATTTATATAAAAGTAAATTGGCACGAGGGTTACCTTTTATGTTTTTACAAACGACCACTAGATTGCAATATTGAAATATTTTGTTGACAGTGAGCGTTAAATAAAAAAAGTTTGTGAAAAAATGGATATTAGTCGTGAAAGTTTTCGTTGGATGATTTTTTACGATTTCAGTAAAGGCCTAACTCAACAACAACGCAGATTCGCTTCATTCAACTTTAGGTAATGAAGCACCATCAGAAAAGACTGTTAACAATTGGTTTGCAGAGTTTCGTCGTAGTCGTCAGTGATGAATCTCGTAACAGTTAACCAAAATCGGTTGTGGTCCAAAAAACATCGATGCTGTGCGCAAAATGATTGAAGAAGATCGTTATGTGACTTACCGTGAGATAGAGGTATCCCTTGACATATGGCAGACTGCAATACATTCGATTTTGCATGAACATTTAGCTGTGAAAAAGATCTGTTCCCGATTCCGCATAATTTAACCCAAGCTCAAAAAAAGGCTCGTGTTGATTGGTGTAAGGGAATGCTAAAAAAAATTCAACCTAGGCACTGCAAAATCCGTATATAACATCGTTATAGGTGACGAAACTTGGATTTATTCATATGAACTGGAAACTAAACAACAATTCACTGTTTAGATCTTTCAAAATGAACCGAAACCCACAAAAGTTGTTCGATCACGAAGCACTTCCAATAAAATGATCGCTTGTTTCTTCGGTTGTACTGGACATTGCGCCACCATTCCTTTAGAGCAGGGGTCGGCAACCTTTTTGTCAATAAGGGCGCAATATAAATTCAAATGTTATTGAGGGCGCATAAAACGTGATGAGCAAAAAAAAAAAGTTCCTCAGCTCTCAAAATCCAAGAGTGACGAGCAAAAAAAAAAAGTCCTCACCTCCCAAAATCCAAGTGACGAGCAAAAAAAAAGGTCCTAACCTCCCAAAATCCAAGTGACGAGCAAAAAAAAGAGGTCCTCACCTCTCAAAATCCAAGTGACGAGCAAAACAAAAAAGGTCCTCGAGGGTGCCTAAAAATCCCACAGAGGGCGCCGTGTATTGTTAAATGGTATACAACAATTTATTTGCCGCAAGTCATAGACAAAATCAGGAATAACAACCAAAAACGTCGCATCATTCTTCATCATGACAATGCAGGATCCCACACAGCACGTCAAACAACTGATTATTTGAAGGAGAAAAACATCGAATTAATACCTCATTGCCCGTATTCACCTAATTTATCCCCTAACGACTTTTTTTGTTCCTCAATGTCAATAAAAAAAATGCTTGGACAGCGATTTTCATCAACTCAAGAAGCTGTTGAAGTCTTCGAAAACCATATTTTTGAGATACCAACTTCAGAGTGGGAAAAATTTTTCGAGAATTGGTTTGAACGCATGCAAAAGTGTATAAATCTTAAAAGCGAATATTATGAAAATCAACAAACAGTTTGTTCAAAAAAATTCTTTTTCTTTCTTAGTTCTTGTAAAAACTTAAAAGGTAGCCCTCGTAGTACCTTGATTATGTTCCTGATTTTTGTTGAATCATTTGAAGGTATTTGAAAGTATAAATACCCTCAAAGTTATTGCCATCGATTTCTAAGTTGTCTTTTCATTACTGATGTTGTGTCCTACATTTTAAGCTTCGACATCAATAAGTTGAGTTAGGAGTACTACATCTTCAACCTTATTTGAATAATATTTAGACCATTTGCATATCTTAAAATTTTATGATACTCACTGAGCTGCAAACAGTGGCGGAATAACTACATGGGGGAGGGGGTTATAAGTTACATCCACAGAACTATTTCGTATGACAAGTAACGTACGGATTACATTATGGTTCCCAATGTTCGGTTAAGACAAAAGAAGAAAAAGCAGATTGACACAGCGGCACGTGAACAAAAAGAGTTTCGTCACCCCCATTTTATACCTTTTACTTTTAAACTTGTAAATTAAAATCTTGACATTACATTATAAAGTTAGATTTTCTGTCAGTTAAAAAAGGACGAAGATAGGCATCTTAGCTTTTTTACTTTTCCTTAGAAAAATAGTGGGAGAATATGAAGTCCAAATTTTCGCGAGATTATTATGTTGTTGAACGATTAGAGATAGAATCCTACGGTCTGAAGTTTTGAAACCTAGATTTTTATCTATCTAAATTAAAATTGAAACTCTCCCGAGTTAACGCCTTTCTGATCCGTGCAGTTTGAAAATTTCATTTTCGAAAAACCGTATCTCAAAAACTACATACTACTGCAGTTGGAGTTTTTGAAATCCCGAGGTCCATGTGTCCTGAGACCCTTTCAGGACACATTATAAAACAACCCCCAAACAAAAGAAAATTTTGATGAATATTTTATTATTATATTATTATATTATTATATCTTGTTTTTATTTTTTAATTTAAAAAAAAAATACTAACTTAAGAACAATAAAATATAGAAACCTGCGGCTTAAATTTTGGAAATCTACAGACTTTTTTCTACATAGATAAAAAATAGGGACGTCCTTAGTTTACGCCTTTTTGATCCGTGTAGTTTTGAAAATTTTTAAATGTTTCATTTTAGAAAGACCATATCTCAAAATCTACATGAGATAGAGACCTGCGATTGAAATTTTTTAAATCCTGAGGTCCTAAAGTGCCTTGGGTTATTTTATGAAGAAATTCACAAACAATTTTTTTTTTTGCTAAATTTAAAAAAATAACAATAAAATATAGGGAACTGTGGTTCGAATTTTTTAAACCTTCGTATATTGTTTAGTCCAGAAAAAAATTGGGGCCTTAATCACCCAACTTTTACAATAAATACGAATCGTTAAATAAAACCTTTGAAAATGGTCAAAAATCAAAAAAGTCGTAAGGGGTACCAGTCTTTTTTCGATTTTGGAACAAAATTATTTTTCCTCTGATTTATTTCAAAATGTGTATAATTATGTATTTTGAGTCTTAGATCTCAAAAATAATCTCCATTACAAGCTACGGTTTAACGTTTTTGAATAAATTAAAAAAAAAAAAACGACAGATAATGACCATGTTTCAAAAAATACATTTGAGAGGGCGCTTTAAATGTATTTTTTAGACTCCCCACACTAAAATCGGTCAATATACAAATTAAAACAAAAAACAGTCCCAGTTTATCAAAAATTTATAAAATTTGCGCGAGAAAATAATATAGAACGATGATAGTCACTTACTAGTTATTGAGAAGTGACACGCTCGAATACGCTGACTGGTGGCCAAATTACTGTACTAAATATTACAGTACAGTTAGAACTATTACGTATATTTTAATGTTGAATTTTTGTTACAAAATCGACAGAAGTTGTGGAAAACTATAAAATCAGAACAAACTGTAGTGTTTTTAGCTTTCATTTACATTTAAGAAAATACAAAGATAGGCATCTTAGTTTTTTTTTTTACTTTTCGCAAGAAAAATGGAGGGAAAGTTAATATTAACTCCAAATTTTTGCAAGATTCTCTGTTATGCACCTCGATACATGTGCAGCACTTAAAAATTCAAAAAATGTCGCAATTATTTATTTCCATTTTAATATAATAAAATAAAAACGTATTGTGTTTAATTTAACCTGTTCAAAATATGAAAATTAACATCTAAGTACTACTGTCGTCAAACATATTTCCTTCGATCACAGAGCCGCCATCTGTAATATCACTTATCAATAGTATTGATAGTCATTTGGTCAAATAATATTCAGTTTTTGTATCCAGTGAGTCGGTCATGGTATTTAGTGACAACTTTTGTGGTCTTCAAGTGATCTGAGACGTATCAATATGCATATAGACCGGGAGCTCATGACAGTTTTTGGTCTCCGATTTCATACTGCATGCCTTTTGGAGGAGAGAATATTTACCCTGTGACAACAAAAAAGGGATGGTACTAAACCCCTGCACGCTTTCCGGTCATAGGGAAAATTGCATTTCCACTTAAACACAAAATTTTTGTGCTTTTCTCTGATTTAATATTGCTTGCCCTTTTGTCAAAAGAAAGTTATAACAAATTTAAAGTCTTTTAAATATATGCATGCGATCATGTGATCTTGTAATAAAAAAATATGATTTTCCGCGTTTTCATACAGCATGCCTATGAAAGTGTGCAGGGGTTTAGTACCATTCCTTTTTTGTTGTCACAGGGTAAATATTCTCTCCTCCAAAAGGCATGCTGTATAAAATCGGAGACCAAAAATGTCATGAGCTCCCGGTCTAATACACCAGTACTGCCAGTAGTGCTTTTGACTGAAATCTTTGTATGGTTTTTAGTTTACTTGGCTTGGCATATCCCTATAATTAAATTTGGTAAAACCAGATGGATTCAAGTATAGTCTTGAACAGAGTAATTTATTTGAAGTAGATAGTTTTGACTTTATGCCAAGAAATAAACATTTGTTGAAATTTTAGGTCTAACTGTTGACGTATGGTTTGAATGTGTTATGTGCTGTAGGCACGGCCGACATGAAGTGGGTTCAATGAGTACCCCAGAATATAGTTTATTCATTCTTTTTTTTTGTCATCGCCTAGATCGATCTTCATTTTTTATCAAAAAAAAAAAAAAACTATACTGAGCGAAGTGCTCAGTCTAGTTTTTTTTTTTTTTTTGTCATGTCTTCAAACCATCTTCCTTTTTCTTGTCATCACTGCGATCCGTCCTTTTTTTGTGATGCCGGCCCCTCAAAATATTCTCTTTTTTTATCCTGGCCACGCAAAATTACCCTTTTTCTTGTCTGAACCCGGACCCCCAAAATTTCGCCTAAACTCGATCCCGCAAAGTTAAGCTTAAGCGCTAGTGCACATGACAGACTGTCGGTGACCGACATTTTCGTCGCTCGGAATACGTATCATAGGTTCTTATGGGAGTACACAGACGACTGACATAAAAGACGGACCGACAGAAAAGATGGAACATGTTCATTTTCTGGTTAGTTAAAATTTTTGGCGCACAGCAACAAATGCTATTTGCGCCTAACGCAGCCATTTACATAACTACACTACATATTCAAAAACGTAGTGTAGTTTCATTTTCTCTTCAGACTTTTTGTCGGTGGGGAGAATGACGAACATGCGTGTAAGTATTTCTCATCACACGACCGTCTTTTTAGTCGGTTGTAGATGAGTGTATGCTTCGAAATTTAGCTAGTAATCGTATTACATGTATGGTTTTTAGTTTACTTGGCTTGGCATATCCCTATAATTAAAGTTGGTAAAACCAGATGGATTCAAGTATAGTCTTGAACAGAGTAATTTATTTGAAGCAGATAGTTTTGACTTTATGCCAAGAAACAAACATTTGTTGAAATTTTAGGTCTAACTGTTGACGTATGGTTTGAATGTGTTAGCTCTAGGCACGGCCGGCATGAAGTGGGTTCAATGAGTACCCCAGAGTGTAGTTTATTTATTCTTTTTTTTTTGTCATCGCCTCGATCCATCTTCATTTTTTATCATCACTTCGCTCAGTCTAGTTTTTTTTTTTTTGTCATGTCTTCAATCCGTCTTCATTTTTCTTGTCATCACTGCGATCCGTGTCCTTTTTTCGTGATGCCGGCCCCTCAAAATATACTCTTTTTTTATCCTGGCCACGCAAAATTACCCTTTTTCTTGTCTGAACCCATGTAATAATAATTTGTCCAAAAACATAATTATTTGTATAATGTTTCTTGTCTAGAATATTCTGATAAAATTATAAAGAAAATGCAAACTGAATTTGTGACAATTATAAAGTGAAAAATATTTGTTTTGTAAAAGTGCGCACTCAGGAAAATGGTCTGGACGGTCCATTTCAAAAAAATTCCGAATAAAGACAAATTTATGATTGATATTTTATGAGAGGAATTTAGTTTTGATTTTTAATTACTTATTTATTTATTTTTCCCGTTCCTGGGGAATCGGGACTCAAAAACCTTCTGCGTATTTGTTTTGTAATAATAAAAATATATTTTGTAGTATGTACCGAATTTAATAATTAATAAAAAACATAATAAATAAATAAAATATTTTATAATATGTCATTGCTCATCTTTGGTTTTTTAAAATGAATTTTTTCATTACGGTATTTTGATACGAAATTAATAATCTTAGTACGAATAGTAATTCGTCAAAAGAGTTTTTTGACATTCGACGATAGTTAAATCATCATTCATCGAATAATATTCAAAACTGTTTTTTCAACAAACATAACCAATTATGGGATGAATCCAAAATTGTCTCCTATGTCTCCTTTTTCAGTGATACCTTAGGTGCTTTCCAGATAGGTGTGAAATACTCTGAACTACTCCGAAGTGCTCTACTGCAAACTACTCTAATTTTTGCATGTGGAACAGTTTAGTTGAGTATTTTGTGGAAATAGGCGCTGCTATCTTACGAATTAACAAATTTCAAAGAAAAACTGTCCTAAATGTACAAATTATTTTAAATTTTACATATTTATGATAAGATAAATGGATTTTATTTAATATTAAAAAATACACAGTTATAAATGCGTGATAAATCTTTAACAAGTTTGAATCGCATCAGCTGTTTACCCCCACTACAAAGGAACTCCAAGATCTAAAATATAGGTAGGTACTTCAGGGGACAGGGGAAGGAAATTCTGATGTAGTTGAGAGTGTGAAGTACTTTTGCTTAGAACAACTAGCGAACTGTTCGGAGCAACTCCGAGTTACTCTTTACAGCAACCTGGAAAGCGCCTCTTAAGTACAAAGTAACACAGCGCAAAATTTGGTGTGGAACGGTCACCAACAAACTGTCTGTCATGTGCGTCCAACTCACCGACTTCTACAAAAAGTCTGTCGTGTGCGTTAATTCAGTGAATTTTAGTCGGTCACCGACAGTCTGTCGAGTGCGCAAAATTACGAAAATTATAGGGGAAAGTTGGCTATTGTGTACCACTCGGTAAATCGTACCACCCCCTTTCTAGCTAAATCTAGACATTATTTCAGCTATCTGTGTGTTGAAATGTCACCATAGGTCGAACTCTGTATGGTGAGATACTGGACAATAAAATTTTAGCAGGTGCTTGATGTAAGTATTTATACCCTTTCTTAAGCATTTAACTCAATTCGTAATGCTTTTAATTTGTTTTTATTATCAATACCTCAATTTCGATTAGTTTTTAAATCTAATGACTGTAAAAATGTTTTTCAGTAAACAGATTGAGGTTATTTTAATAGATATTTTAAAAATCTAGTACGTGTTGGGTAAATTGTACCTGTTTACAGTTTGCTATTTTGTACCGGTACGATTTACCCAACCGAATTTAAATGTACCTATAACCCATAATGAGTAGGAAAGTCACTTTTTTTTGAGAATAGAACAAAAAAGAAAATATCTGTCCTGGACCGAAAAAGCAATGCAAGAAGCAATAAATGGTTATAAAAATGGCACTGGCCTTAACGAAGTATGCCGTAATTTTGGCATTTCAAAGCCAACTTTTAAAAGGCACTATGAATTAAAAAATAAACGCGCCAATAATGCTACAAATTTTTTTGGCAGATCTACAGAATTGCCTTCTATAATTGAATCAGAACTAGTGAAGCATATTTTAAAATTTGAAAGTTTGCTCTTTGGGCATTCGAAATTGCAGAGCGAAATTCTATTATACATAACTTCAACAAAAATAAAAGTCTTGCAGGCAAAGCGTGGTATTACGCCTTTATGAAGAGACATCCAACGTTGTCACTACGGCGACCGGAATCACCATCTATTGCTCGGTCCAAAGGCTTTAGGAGGCTTAAACAAATACCTATCTGTGACTTTTACAATATGTACAATATATTTATTATTTATTATTATTATTATTACAATGTAAAGAGCAGAAGCTAAATGCTTGTTATGCTCAAGAGTACAACAAAATACATGTATTAGTACATATTTAAAATAATATAAAAATAACTAGTTTTACTAATTCAATATAATTTTATTTCATTTATTTTTTTAGTACAAATTATTTAGTATATATTTTTATATATTAAATAAAAATGAACTATATACTCATTTTTGAAAATAATTTGTATTTTATTTAATTAAATTAATTAAAAAATAAAAAATATGTGATTATTTTCTTGTTTCCTATTGACAGGTACATTTAACCAATCCTATGGTACAATTTACCGACCCAGTTGTGTAAAACTTACTTTTGCAGTGTTTTTTTATTTTGCATTTTTAACAGCAATAGATATTGAAATATCATTATTTGTTGTAATATTATGGTAGATAATATATGAAATGAAATTTCTGCATTTATATTTTTGTTGTTGTTGTATTCATATTTGTTTTACAGGCAAAATAAATTAGGGGGTACGACTTTGCCTACTTTCCCCTATATTTTTCTTGTGTAAGCCCGGGCCCGCAAAATGTCGCCATTTTTCTTTCTCTGTGCACGGCCCCGCAAAAATACGCCTTTTTAGCCTAAACCCAATCCCGCAAAATTAAGCATTTTTTATGTCTGAACCCGACCAAACAAAATTAAACCTTTTTCTTGACTCAACCCGGTCACGCAAAATCACGCATTTTTTGCTTAAACCCGATCCCGCAAAATAATGTACCAGTCCTGGCTCTAGGTTATCCGTTGGTCCAAATACAGTCCAAGGTATTTTACTTCAGTTTTAACTAAAATTTCAATATTCAAACCATCTGAAATAAATTCTATGAATTTTATCTGTATCAGCGAATTTATTTAAAAAAACAATATAATGTTAGCAATATTATTTATTAGAGAACACAAGCTATTTAATAAAATTACTAATAATTACAAAGTTAAGCAAACAACGTTACAGCACAGGGTAGATAATATAGCTAATAATGTTCGAGATTATTAAGCCATTTTAAACTAGTCAACTTCCAAACTGTTCAATATAACTTTCTAGAAACAGCTATAGTGTTAATTTCAAAATAATTAGTGTAACAATATTATAAGTGTTTTAAAATTTTCTTTCTCCTGGGAAATTAAAGAACAATTTTGTCAGTAAACATATTAAGATGAGAGTGGTGTGATTGATGTGGTTACATCAGGATCCTTTTACATCATCTTGCACCTCACGAGGGCAAGCCAATGACTTCGCCCACAAATGGCATTGCAAGCGGTAACAATATTTTGTTTTTCAGTTCAACATCAGTAGTAAGTAAACATAAATAGCAAGTCATTCTGTTATATAGTATTTTTCTATATATCTGTTTAAAAAAAAACTGCTGTTTTGTAAAATGGAAAAAAAATGAACAATTTATTGTAATAGATGGTTTATCGTAGGGTGACCATTTTCTTAAGAAGGCAATGTGGGACGGAGTAAAAAAAGTCATCACCGTCACTTCCCAAATATAAGTGAAGAGCAACAAAAAAAATGTCCTCACCTCCCAAATCCAAGTGAAGAGCAAAAAAAAGGTCCTCACCTCCCAAATCCAAGTAAAGAGCAAAAAAAAGTCCCCACCTCCCAAAATCCAAGTGAAGAGCAAAAAAAGTCCTCTAATACAAGTTACAATGCGGGACAAAATGTTAGAATGAGGGACTTTTACGGGACACCCAATCAAAATGCGGGACAGTCCCGCAAAAAGCGGGACGAATGGTCACCCTAGTTTATCGCCAACGAAAATTCATCCCAAATTGATAAAAGTTTAAGACTCTGCTTCTTCATTTTTAGGGTTTTGTAGGTATGACCAAAAAACCCTTATACCGTCATTTTGTCGTCTGTCTGTCTGTCTGTCTGTCTGTCTGTCTGTCTGTCTGTTCGGTAAAAATTGTAGCCAAACGGCTAAACCTAGAGAGTTGAAATTTGGCATGCTTATACAACTCTTTGACCCGCACATAGGAAAAATACTAAAACATCTAAAAAACATACCCCCCTAAAAATATACACAAATATGTGCTCATCGAAAACAAAAATATTTTTTTTAAATTCTGAGTAGGGTATCAAATGAAAGCCCTTAGTACGTGGATTAACGATCAAATTTTTATTTTTGCAAAATAAATTATTTTGATGCGATTTTTGCCAAAAATGTGCAAAAAAAATTTTGTCCCACACCCTGTAGCCCAGATGGTTTAAACTAAAAATCTAAAAAAATTCTAAGTAATGTATATTGGTGTGAACCGAAATAGTACAACAGGAATTTCTGATCAGATTATGTTTTTGGAAAATAACGCATTTTTTGTGGTTTTTGGTTCACAAAGTACAAAAGTTATACCAATGTAAGACACTCACATTCATAGCGTGCGATGGCTACATGCGTTAGCGCGCTCTTAAACTGGTTGGAAAACGAAGGGTTTCGAGTTCGAGTACGGAGTGATTTTTATTTTTTTTGTTTTTTTTTTGCATTTTTATTATGTTGAAATTATTTTGTCAAAATTCTAGTTATATTTTGACAAATGTTGTATTTAATTTTTTTATTTTATATTGTCTTATTATATGATTAACAGACGATAAATTATTTTATAAATATCGTTCATTTTACCGTGATTACTACAAAGTAAAATTTGTCCTACACACTCAGCATACCGCCTTCACTTATTATATACCTGCGAAACCCTGAAATGTGTGAATATTCACACTTCACATCAATTTTTAAGAGTAAAATGGGTTGCTGAATTTTAACGTGTCGCAAACGTATTTGGTTTTAGTGTGAAACTTACTTATTGAGAAGTGACATTACCGGTGGCGTCGCTGTGCTCCAAGGCAATATGGCTGTTGTGACTAGTACTCAGCTGTCAATATTCCGATAGCGAACAGTTTAATTTAAGCACAGTACATTTTTATTTTATGAAAATGCGAGTAAATATTTAGAAGTTTTTTTAATTTTTAAGCACTACACATGTATAGAGGTATATAACAGAAGGTGGGCATCAAATTACAGTATTTAAAGTTTAATTTCAGTAGATTTATTGAAGTGTAATTTGTAGTTGAGCAGGTGTTAAATGCCGGTACGTAATTTTATATGGTACATTCGAGTGTCAGTCATCTGAATTTACAATATTATCACTATTATGATGGATTCTGTTTGCAAACAAGTGCATTATGTTCATTGCCTCATGAAATAAAATTAATTTTAGTTGGACAGGAGCAGCTAAAAGTTAAGCATAAACAGGTGCAAGTATATTAGTACAGTTTTGTTTTTCTGCGACAAATGTAATGAACAAACTCGCATAGTATCAGTTAATTTTTAACTCAAAATCTATTCCCATGCCTTCCTCCTGTACATAACCAAATATTTTCCCAATCTGGACTTAATATTAACTTTCCCTCCATTTTTCTTAAGAAAAGAAAACCAGTGGCGTAGGGAGACCTCCGCTAGACTTGCCCTCCCATAAAAAAAAATAGATAATTTTTTTTTTTAATTTAAAAGAAGATTTAGGTAAATCTTCAAAAATACATCAAATTATGTCCTATACAAATTTTTGTCCAAGGCTTGGTTTACTAGTTACGAATTTTTTAAAATTTTAAAGTTTAATAACTTCCGTTTCCGGTTTCGGATTTTAATAAAAAACAATAGGGTTCTTCCCAATTATTAGGAGATTTTTTTAGTACCAGAACGAACTCTTTAAGTTAAACCGTTTTTGAGTTATCGTGTATACACACAGACACACACACATACGAACGGCACTTCGAAAATAGGTTTTTTGGATTCCCTGGACCATGAAACGTGGTCATCAAAATCTCGACATCGAAAATTTTCGCGATTACAATACTTGCCCCTTATATATTAAGGTCGGGCAAGTAAAAACTAAGATGCCCATCTTTGTCTCGTCTTGAATGACAGCCAAAAACACTACAATTTGTTCTACTTTATAGTTTTTCACAACTTCTATCGACATTCTAACAAAAATTCAACACTAGAACATATGTAATAAGTTCAAACAGTACTAGAGCGCCTAGTACAATATTTGACCACTAGACTGATTATGTAACATATTTTTCAATATTCGAAATTTTTGACCCTTTATCAGCAATTAGTGGCAACTACCTAAAATCTGGATTTGTATGAGTAAATAATATAGTTTTTGTAATTTTAATGTAATTTTACTGTGCAAATATGGACATTTAGAATTTCTTAGTGATAACTTTAGTGCCGAAGATGGTGTCGCGATGAAAACAATTAAAATTCATTATTTAAGATTGTGCGTTGCTTACAACAAATGAGTTACAGCTCATAAATAAATATACCTTCCTATTTTAAATATTAATCAACATTTCAAAAATTTATAGAGTCTCACAAAGTGGCTTTCTTGGAATTAAAAAGTGTTTTTATGCGCACTTAAAATTATATGGAGGTTTCGTCTGTTGCATGTAATGTTCTGTATTCTGAATATTTTGTAGATACAGTCTATTTCTTAGGATCGTGCGAAACTATATTTTGATATAATTCATTTCTTAGTTTCGCGCAGAATTAGGTTTTGAAATTTAAAAGCTTTTAACGATTGATGGAGGCTTTTGATCATTTTGTTTAGCAGAACCCTACTTCAATCGTTAAAGTGTGAGGTCATGACAACTAAGAAAATAAAAATTCTCTTTAGTTTCGCAAGAAGCTAAGAAACGAATTATATCTACACCTTTTTCAACTGTAATTCAGATTAGTAGATTGTTATTCAGAAAATGCCAAATACAATTCAGATTAGTAATTTGTAATTCAGAAAGCGTCAACTGTATGGGGAAGCCGGGGCATAACGGGCACCTTAAGGATTATCTTTAATAAAATCTTAAGGAATATCGTAAAAAATTCCAAAATCTTTTATTCGTAAGATGATTTATTGTTTAATTATTACAGACAATAAAAAAACTTAACAATAAAGAAACTCGTTTACGTATACGTTTCCGAAAGGAAACTTGGCTCCAAAAAATCACTAATTAGATTTAAGTAATTTTAAAGATAAAAGGGGTGCTAAATTTACGTTTTCAAAATAAAAAAATACAAAAATAAAAGTTATGACGATATAAAAGAAAAGCTTCCTTATGCTTATTTTGCCCCGGTGTCGGGGCATAATGAGCACGGGCGGGGTATAATGGGCAATCAGCTAAAATTTGGCGCAGAATGAACACACGCGAATGCATTCCTCATCGTTATTACCTTCTCCAGCGCAAGAGCAATGTGCCCACTTGCCACATGCTCTGCACTGGAGCAATCAACGTCTGGATGTGTGTGAAAATATATGAACACAGCAAAAAAACGTTTCACCAATTTACAAAATGTAAACGCCAGCTCTCAGTCACACAGCTACTCTCGGAAGACACTAGCGAAGTACTGAACGTGATTGGAATGCACCCAAACATGGCGGCATGCCTTAACAGCCAAAAAGAGGGGAGCCTGTTATACCCCGGGAGCCCGTTATGCCCCGCCTTCCCTTACTTCAGGCTAGCAAATTGTGATTCAGAAAGTGTCAATTGTAAATCAGATTATTAAATTGTAATTCAGAAAGCGTCAATTTTAATTCAGAAAGTTATAATGCATGTAACTGTGACAGTTCTCCTCTGTTTTACTTCTGAATTATAATTGACGCTTTCTTAATTACAATTGACGTTTTCTGATTTATAATTTACTATGTAATCTGATTTAAATTTCCTCTTTTTGAATTACAACTGACACTTTCTGAATTATAATTGAGACTTTCTGAATTACAATTTATTAATTTTAATTACAATCTGACTTACATTTTACTAATCTGAATTACAATTGACGTTTTCTGAATTATAATTTGCTATGTAATCTGATTTAAATTGCCACTTTCTGAATTAAAATTTACACTTTTTGAATTACAATTTATGTCTTCAACATAATACTTTGCATAAGTTTGCCTTAAATAAGTTTTTAAAAGTGTCACTGCATTTCAATATGGTATTTACTTTTTCAATATAAGGTTTCGCAGGTATAGTTAAGAAATCCTTTCATCATTCATTTCTTTATCTGTATAGTGGAAATTGTGGTTAAATGGTAGAATCTAAATAAATGAAATTTGGCATGCATATACAGTTCTTTGATTTACATATAGAAAAAATACTAAGAATGAAAAACCACATCGCACATATGTATTTTTCGAAAAAATAAATATATATTTTTTAATTTTGGGTGGAGCATCAAATGGAAAGATCAACGAACAAATATTACTTTTCAAAAATCGTTTTAATTTGATATGTAGCTTTCATGTAATATGAGATATAAAATAGTTTTCAAGTCTAACAAATAACATGAAACTGTGTTTTTAAAATACAATAAATGTACACAAAATACGAAAAAAACTAAAAAATTCCGTTTGTAACCGTTCCGTTTAAAAAAATCGTTGTTTTTCAAAATCCTAACACAAAAAAGATGTCAAAACATGTGTTAATAACTATAAATATAAGCTGTTCACTTTTGTAAGAACAAACTAAGAGGGAATTTTGTTTTCAATATTTTGCACCTTTGAAGCTGTATGTCACGTTGGTATTAAAAAATGTCACTTTTTTAAAATGTCGATCCATTTGACATATGTCATAATGAAAAATTATATCTTAATTATAATGATCATAACCTTATCAACCTGAAGTCGGTTTTACAGCGTAAGGAATATTTTTAATTGACATTTAAAATTCAGTAACACACCATAAAAGTAACCAAAATAACCAGATCTAGTGTGTTCTAACAAAAGTGAACAGCTTATACACAAAATATGAAAAGAAACTAGGATTAAAATAATTGCTAATTAAATTTAAATAATTTCTCACTTTTTTTTTAAATCCTTTGAGAAGTAATTTTCATGTCTGGCAAATAACACAAAAAAGGTTTGAATAATTGCGTTTTTAAAATAATTGTACACCAAATACGAAAAGAAACTCGGAACCAAAAGATTGTTAGTTAGTTCTAGAAAATTTCTCGTTGTTTTTCAAAGTATGTACTATGAAGTATATAATAGTTTTCATATCTAGCAAATAATATAAAAAAGGTATGAAAATATTTTAAATAAATGTACACAAAATACGAAAAAATCTCGGCTTTAAAAGACATTTTTCATTATTTTTCAAAATCCTATGAAATGTACCTAGGTACCTAGTTTTCATGTCTAGCAAAAAACATAAAAAAACGTAAAAACTTGCGTTCTCAAAATAATTATACACAAAATACGAAAAGAAAATCGAATTAGAAAAATCACTGCTTAGATTTAACTAACTGCTCACTATTTTTCAAAATCCTTTGAGTAATTTTCATGTTAGCAAATAACACAAAAGAGGGGTGAAAAATTGCGTTTTCAAAATAACTGTACACAAAATACGTTAAGAAAGGGTCCAAAAGATTGTTAGTTAGATTTAGGAACTTTCTCGTTGATTTTCAATGTAATATGATATGTATAACAATTTTCATGTCTAGCAGATAATATAAAATATAGGTATGAAAATGTTTTTAAAATAAATGTACACAAAATACGAAAAAAGTTCGTTTTTTTTTTTCGTTAGTTGTTAAAATCCTATAAATGTAGTTTTCATTCCAGAAATATAAAAAACATAAAAAAAGTATGAAAACATGCGTTCTCAAAATAATTATACACAAAATACGTAAAGAAACTCGGATTAAAAAAATCGCTATTTAGATTTATGTTAATTCTCATTGTTTTTCAAAATCCTTTGAGATGAAATTTTCATATCTAGTAACTAACATAAAGAACACGTTTGCCAAACAATTGTATACAAAATATGAAAAGACACTCGGGTTCAAAAAATCACTAGTTACATTAAAGTAACTTCTCACTCTTTTTCAAAATCCTTTGAGAAGTTATTTTCTATTCCAGCAAATTACAAAAAAGGTGTGAACACTTCAGAATAATTTTACACAAAATATGAAAAAGAAATTCGGCTCAAAAAGATCGCTAATTAGATTTAAGTAATGTGTCACTGTTTTTCAATAGCTTAGTGTAGTTTTGTAGTTTTCATGCCTAGCAAATAAAATAAAAAAGGGTGCGAATACCCAAATTTTCAAAATATAAGTACTTACACAAAATACGAAAAAAAAAACTCGTTTTCGTATTCGAATACGAAAAGAAACTCGGATCCAAAATATCGCTTGTTAGATCTAAGTAATTTCAAAGATAAAAAAGGGGGTGTTCAAATTTACGTTTTCAAAATAAAAGTAACTAAACAAAATACGACAAGAAACTCGTTTACATATTCGTATACGAAAATAAACTCGGATAAAAGATAAAAGATAAAATTTGTTTATCACAGCAGTAGTTAATATTTAAATTACTTCATTGTAAACAATATAGGCATTTTTTTTTTCGTGCAAATAAACATTTCTTTAAGATTGCCTACTCTTGATAAAGTGACATAAGTATTGTTCAAGTGAAAATATATCACTTTGCAAATATGCTCCAACGAATTATATGAAGGGGAGCGTTGATCCTTTTTCCCCCTAACACATCGACTAAAATATTCGCATAGTCAAATAATAAAACTGTTTAAACAACTAATTACTCGATTCAGATAAGATAAAGTGGAAATCTGACTTCGGTATAACCTTCAGAATGTAATTTTAAAATTACTCCTTAAACGTGAAATAGAGTAGAAATAGTAGAAATATAATAAGAAAGTAGTAATGGGACGTTACAGTAAATACCCAAACACCGAAAGGTCGAGGGGAAATAAAGGATTATATTAAAGAGAGTAGTTTTGGAGATCTCGCTCTTAAAATCGGTATTTGGTTTTATTTTGTAGATAAATGTGAATATCAATATCTTCTTAGGTATTTTTGAAATTATGATGTTTTACACACAAAAAGGACTGATATAAGTTGTACTGAACAACAGTGGCGTATTCAGAGGAGGGGGCACAAGCCCCGCTGAAGGTCCAATGAAATGAAAATTTAACAAATTTATCATAATCGTACAGCAAAATAACTTATGTATTTTACAATAATAATAAGCTATATTTTATTATGATTAGTGTTGAAATTAACAGAAAATGCATATTTACATGTGATTTTTAGGTTTTCGTAGGTATAATCAAGAAATGCTTATTCCGTCACGTGTGTCTGTTCGTTCGGTACAAATTGTGGCCAAGCGGCTGATTTAGAGAACTGAACATAAGTAAGAGAAATATTAAGACTTCAACAATATATCCCGCGAAAAATATAAATAAATATGTATTTATCGAAGAAAAAATCAAGTGAAAGTTTTTGATACATGGATTAACAATTATATTTTTTATCAACAAATAATGGAATTATTATTTGATATAATCAACAATATCCAACAGCAGGGGTGTCGAACTGATTTGGGTCGCAGTCTATTTTACATACAAAATGATAAGCAGTGACGGAACTTTAAATATCCCGAAGGGTTTCTTGACATTTTTTTATAAACAGAAAAGGGGAAGAGAGTATATTTTACATATTTAAATATATTTTTCCCCTAAATCATCACAAGTGATTTTGATTACCGCTTCAGGGGCCACAAAAAATGCGGTTGAGGGCCGTATGCGGCCCGCGTGCCCTCGAAATTTGATTCGGCGCTCCCCAAGACAAAATCCTGGCTGCGCCACTGCTAGATACAGATACCTAAGAAAAAAAAATTCTAGATACAAATACATGCCAAAAATGTTTGGATCTAGATACAGCTAGATACTTTTGAAAAAACACTGAAAAATTAAAATACCAAATTTTTTACCAAACAAACAGTGCATGTTAATCAGTATTATATAAACTGTTCAAAAATGACTGTGACGTCACAAAAAGCACTACGGAATAATTTTGTAGTAAATAACATATGTATTAAGTTAGTCATATGTGCTAAAGCAATAATTCCCAATTTTTTTCGGTTCCCGGCGCCCTTAACCTAGCAGATTGTTTCCGCTACACCCCAAGTAAAAACATTGGTCTACCTAACGCAGTTGGAGAAATATTGGAATATATTCGCGGCGCCCCTGTAGCCCAGCTGCGGCGCACAGTTTGGGAATCGCTGTGCTAACGTATAAGAGTAATGTTAGTCTTACAGATACGCAGCTATGTTTTTCTTAAGATGTGCCTATCAATCAAATTTTAGCCCTAATTGTAGTGGAATTCGTGTAATGTCATGATCATTTATGATCACTAAGAAAAAATTACTGATAAGAAATATGTGATTTTTGTTTTTCTCCATTACACACAAATTTAATTTA
Source organism: Liopterus haemorrhoidalis (assembly GCA_963971575.1). Lineage (NCBI taxonomy): Eukaryota > Metazoa > Arthropoda > Insecta > Coleoptera > Dytiscidae > Liopterus > Liopterus haemorrhoidalis. Next base: position 191,769,884 of record OZ020611.1, read on the forward strand.
TGAATAAAATTTCAGTTGACATTCTGACGCTTACTAATTACATTTATATGAAATATCAAAAAATCAATGTTTTTCTACGTCCTTTAAGAAACACACCTACCTTACTGATTTAAGTTAGGAAATTAACTTAATATGAACACTAGCATAGCCGGCCCTTGGGTGAGGCGGACTAGAGCCAGGCCTCAAGTGATCAAATGCCTCAAAAAAGTATCAAAGTGTACTTTAAATCACTGAATACTTTTGAAGGGCCTAAATTTGTTTTACCCAAGGCCTCTCAAATCCACGGTCAACTCCCAAACCACTTGTGTGGATATAATTTTTCATATGTTTTTAGTAAATTAGTTATCAAAATATCAACAATATTAATTCAAAAACTTAGTTTTCTGTAGTTTTAATGCTAAAGATCCAATCGACACAATTTTTAAGTCTATAAGCTGACCTGTGAGTGCAATAGCATTTATATTGGTCAAACAGGAAGAAATTTCAATATTAGATTAAAAGAACACAATAGAGCCTTTTATTCTGATTTGGACATATACCACTCAACATTTAGTGACCATCTTAAAGATTTTAAACATAAATCTAGCGGTTATTCTGTTGACATAAATTGTTTAAAACCATTACATTATGTTAATAAGGGTTATAAATAAGGTGACCAGATTTTAACATTGGTGAAGCGGGACACCATTGACGGGGGGAGGGCCGGAATATGTATAGTATTTTATAGGCTGACAAGATTTTTTTTACTGAAAAAGAGTATACTAAAAAAAAAGGTCCCTCACTCCAAAAATACAAGTGATGAGCAACAAAAAAGGGTCCTCGCTCTAAAAATACAAATGATGAGCAAAAAAAAAGGTCCTCACTTCTAAATTTCAAGTGAAGACCCTAAAAAAAAACAAAAAGGTCATCACTCCAAAAATACAAATGATGAGCAAAAAAAAGGTCCTCACTCCATTTGTTGGCGAGCAATTTTTCCAAAAATCGGGACTATTTTGAAACGCCGCGGGACATTGTTAAAAATCGGGACGTCTGGTCACCTTAGTTATAAACTAAATCTGCTTGAATCCCTTGAAATCTTTAAACATCTGAGGCAGGGCGCACCGGTCCTCAATGAACAAACAGATTTGGTTTATTCCTCAATTTTCCAAGTATTTGTTAATTAGAGTTTTTCTGTACTGTTAATATATAAGAGCTGTACATTGAATGTTCTCCATTCATTACATCATTTGAATCACTTGATAATACCATTGTACGGCGAAACTAGTCGTGTTATTAGTTAATTTTATTTATTTTACATCGGCCTATTTCTGCAACATGGCTAATCGCCGATGTTATTAGTTAAATAACAAAGTGATATTTTGCATAGAACTTAGTGTTTTATTTATTTTAATATGGAATATCACAAAGTAACGGACAAATCAATTTCCAACTTAGTTTTCATTAATAATGACCCATTTTCCTTAAGTGTTGCATATAATACCTGCTATTTTTACGGCCGTTCAAAAGCTACGAGAAACAAATGAGAATAACAATTTCTCTTTTTTGACATTCCATATAAATTTAATTTATAAACGTCAGAATTTCAATTATTTTCTGAATTTTGTTAATAGCAAAAATAAAATATTCAAAATGACCATTTATAATTAAACTATTATATCAGCTCGGTACGACGGTGTAAAAATAAAGTAACGAGCACAGTATGTGAAATACAGATACAAGATACATAAATTTAAATATGTAGATACAGATACAGATACATTTTTCAAAAAGTATCTAATTTGTATCCTAGATACTTGAAAAAGAGTCTAGCTGCTGTATCTAGATACTTGCAACTAGATACATTACAACACTGGATTAAAGTAATTCCAAAGATAAAAGGGGGTGTTAAAACTTAGGTTTTCAAAATTAACATTAAAATAACAAGTACCTACACAAAGTACGAAAAGAAACTCGGCTCCAAAAGATCCTCCTAGTTATTTTGATGTCTACCAAATAACATAAAAAAGGGTGTGTAAACTTACGTTTTCAAAATAAAAGTACCTGTATAAAAGACAAAATTAAACTTGGGTCCAAAAGATAGATTGTTGGATTTAAATAGTTCCTAGTTGTTTTACAGAATTGTATGACATGTAGTTTACATATCTAGTGAATAAGATTAAAAAGGCGTGAAAAACTTACTTTTTCAAAATAAATGTACATTATTAACCCCACCAGCGATGCAGCATTGCGAGGTTCTTGATTTTCTCACATAACCAACTAAAACCACAAATTCAAAACACTAAAATCATCAAAACACAGGCATTAAATCACTATCAGTTCACCATTAATTCAAAAAATCCGCGCATTTAAATCGACGACCCGATATTAATAATAAATACACTGAATTAACAATTGTTGACAACAATAACCTAAATTAATAATGAAAACAACACGAAAAATCACATTTAAACATTTTAATAAGAAATAAACACTAATATAACACTAAAAACACATTTAAATTCGGTAAAACGTGTATTTTTCGCGCCGATGTTTCGTTTGGAAAAGACCGATATCAACTGATGGTGAAAAGCTCGAATTTAACTTCCGCCATTTTGCGCACGCGTTTACGGTTTCTTTACGTCACAATCAATAGAGGCTTTGTCAGATTATTCGAAGGTGATCGAATAAAAAAATGTAGTTTAAACTTGAAGGACAACACTACAAAAAGATGTTACATATTCCGGAGATTACAAAACATCTATTTTTCATTTTGGGAAAGAAAATGTTTGGTTATGTTTGCTGTTGGGAAGGCAGTTTAAGTATCGACCTAGGTACACTTTTCTTTTTCAACGTTTTCAGAATTCTGTTTATATAACTTGCTGGAAATATTTGTACAACATGTTTTTCTTTTTACATTTTTCAAATATGATAAAGTAGATCCTGCGAATAAAGTATCAACCAGCGGAAAGGCCTTCCAAAATTGGAGAGATCAACTAAATGAAGATGTTGGAAGTATTAGGTGTGTCAAAATTTTAAACTTATTCTCAAATGTTTACGCTTTATTTTCGTAACATACGTGCTTATCAAAAATATGGAAACCGCGCGCACTGCTCTATATTTAGTAAGTGGGGAGGTATAATAACGACTTGATATGATAGAGCTGTTATTTATGAGTTGACTAACGTTGAATTTGTTTCGTTAAGTTATTTCTTTCAAATTTTCTAGTGGATTTTTTAATTCGATTTTCTTTACTCCAGTGATTTTAAAGATGGACCTAATTGAAGAGCATTCATTGTGTGAATTCTTGATTCAAACTTGGAACACGACAGAAATACTTTAACTTTTGAAAACAGTTTTGGAAAAGATGCTCTGAGTTGAACTGTGTGTTTTGAGTGGTTTAGGCGTTTTAAAGATGATAAAAATTCAATCAAAGATGATGACAGATCGGGTATGTCCCCATTTTTTAAAACTGAGTTAATAATTTGGAAATGAATCCGTATCAATCAACTACTGAGGTCGGAGAGGTTACCGAAGTAGTAGAAATATCATACAGTTCTAGTCAAGACATTTTGACCAATATCAACAATCACCAGCTTATGGTTCGGCAGTTTTTGGTAAAGAATAAAGTCACTTTCGTTCTTCATCCATCATACTTATCTAAATTGATCCCTGCCAACGGAGTGTCCGAGCTCATTAAATCGCGCAGTTTTGACAGTTAAAAGCAGTCTGAATTGTGAGGTGTATGTTGCGTGAATAATACGTTAACATTACTCCCATTTTCACAATCATTAACCCCTCATTCCGATGTAGGAGCTAGCTCCCTGGCATCTGCGATTAGCTTCGGTGCAGAAATAGGCCGAAGTAAAATAAATAAAATAATAATAAATTGGTTCGAGAAAAAATTGGGAAAATATAACGTGATGAGAAAATACATACTTAACGCGACAAATTATGTCATTATAGTGGCAAATGAGTTCACTACAAATTAGGTTATTTGCACAACAGAAGATAACATTTGAATTATGGAAGTTCCAATTGACAATAAGTAAAATCTGAAATATGTGATAAATATACTTAAATATAACGTTTTTTTAAAATAATTCTTTGGTAGAAAACAAACATTATAAAAAACATATTCTTTTATATCTGGACAATTAAAGTTTTCCTTGTCTCATAAATGCTGGACAGAAGCAAAAAAACTCATCCTTTTTGTTTTTTACTTTTCAATCACCCAAATTCTAAAATATTTAATTCAGAGCCGTACAGACCACGTAGGCCCGAGCCCAGAGCCCTACGACTTTAAGGCCTCGAAGGAAACTGGTATTTCCTTTTCTTGCTCATCTCTTCATATCGACTTCCTTTGTTTTTGTTCATTACTTCAATTATACAAATACAATTATACAATACTTCAAATATATTTATTAATTAAGGTAAAGCCACGCACAGACCTTCAGGTCTATGTGGTAGTTGGCCATTGTTATTATATTTATGTATATTTATGTTATTTATTCAGTACAAGAGGCCTTATTATTATTTTCTGTAATTTACTGTAAATTATGTACTTGTAAGGACAATTCGTTCATCATGTATAATATTATGTAATTTATGTATTTAATATGTATAAAATGTAAATTTCTATAGAAAATAAATAATAATAATAATAATAATAATAATAATACTTCCTTTTATTGCTCATCGATTTAATTCGAATTACATTAGGGTCCATTCTATCCATACAGAGTCCATAAAAACCATAATCCGGCACTGTTTAAATAGCAGACAACATTACCTTACTTTCAATATGACATTAGTCTTAACAAGGGTGCACAGTTGGAACACCCGGTTTTGTTGTGCACCTGCATATTCTGTCGTTCAACTAAATATTATGTCAAGATTTAAATATTTTGTCAGGCTGGAAAAAGGAACCTAAATAAAATCTAAAAACGATTTCAAAAAAGTGCCTACAAAATGAGTTTGCAGAAGTATAAAAGACACTAACATATCACTAGAAGGTCTGAGGCTTTTGAGAAAACCATAATCCGAGGAAAAATTGACGGACAAACATTGAAGGTATCCACAACATTGGTTGAATATCACTAAGAACATCTAATTCTATTAAACATCACATCCTGAAATTTATTAAATTTTCTTTAAATCGGATCTTCTTTCCCTTGTGTTTAAGACTGCTTAGTTTACTCGTCGCATTCGTGTTATGAAATTGTTCAAAACTGTATTGAAAATATTATCCGACCCTCTTATCCTTTTCCGACCCTCTTATCTAGCTCAACTCAAAACAGGTCTGTGGGGTTGAGGTCCAGGTTCTGTTGTTGCAATCATGTGAACGAATTATTTTGCTCTTGAAATCTAAAATAGTACTTGGAAACCAATGCCGTGTGTCATGCCACTGTCATCCTAAACACGAAATTTTGTTCTGTTAGGCCCAGTTTTGAAATTATTGCATTATTTTCTAATATTTTCAAAAGCATCATTCCTCATAATACCGTCAATTCGAGACGAATTGCCTATCCCAGCGAAGGAAAACCAGAACTAAAGCAGTATCGATATCCCATACAGTGTTTAAATATACGTTGAAAAATTACTTTTTAAATAAAGGTATAGATTAAGCACTTTCTTTTACTCTTTATTTATTTACTTATTTAATTTTTTTCGAAACGTAATTTTTATAGTATTTATATTAGCTGATTCCAAATAAATGAAGATTAAGATTTAAGTCGTTTAGGCCTGTTACTCCTACGACGCAAAGGTTTTCGTATAGAAACTCAATCATGAAGATTTGCTTCTTGCAATCGGCTCTTCACAGTATTCACAAACAATTTAGGGCCATGTGCACAATCTTTTACTAAATGTTAATAGCAGTACTAAGGAATGAAACTAGGCTCTACTAATCATGCTTCTCGCTCCGACACATTATCTGGGAGGTATGTCGCACTCTTTTCATAAACGTCAAATTTAGTTGTAGAATTTAGTAAAAGATTATGCACACGGCTCATATTTTCTTTGTTCAATTCTGCAGCGATTTCTGGCAGTTAATTTTCGAATATGTTTCCTTATTACACTGGGCAACAAATTTGAACTTTTTTTATAACATGAGTAAAATTAACCATTTTAGGATAAACAAAATCTCCTATTCACGAAAATGTCAGTAAAAAGTTTGTAGCACCTTTAGATTTTTAGTTATTCAACTTTGAAGAATGTACGTTATTATCAGAGTAACTGTTCCAAGGAATCATTTAAAATATATATATATATATATATATATATATATATATATATATATATATATATATATATATACAACTGTATTAATGAAAATAAATGTTTATTGTGTAAAAAAACAATACTGAAAAACTTAACGGAATTACTGAAATACTGACAAAATATAATTCATGAAAAAAAAAAGAAATTTTTTTCTTCTATGAACGGTATCATCTTCCCTCTGCAAAAAAAAACAGCACTAGTCTCCCATCATGGTTGAATCCCAGCTTCCATGGTAACGATATTTAATTGTACTTATATCCTGGTGAAACTTTTCACCTTGCTCTTCACTTTAAATTTAAATCTTAATCTCGCACTAAATCGTTTACTTCAGTTTGAGTTATAAGATGTGGGTCGGCACTGATTTGAAAGTCGTAATCCGGATTGGAAGAAGTCGATGGACTTCCTATGTGCTTTTCTACAATTTCATCAAATAAATTTAGAAACAGTCATAAGGTGGTTTAAGAACTGGAATGTCCCATGTAACACTGCTTTCATAACAGAAGGAATGTCAGGATATTCAATTTTATTTTTGTTTTTTCTTGAGAATCCAGACATTTTTGTCATACAAAAGCAACAGTCTGTAAGGTGATTTGTAGATTCACGCCATATCATTGGTACGCTAAATGGCATAGTATTTTTCTTTCCCTTCAACCACTGAACTAAATTTACATAGCACAATATACAGCATACATGTTGCGCTCAGGTTTTATCTTGGTCTCTAACATGGCAGCCAAAATAATTATAATAGACTTGTTTTACTACATTTGTTATGATTCTACGTTGTGTTTTTGTTGTAAATTGACCACACACATAATAAATATTGTCTGGCAAATTAATACAGCCACGATGGTGACCCTTCATTGTGTATATATAACACTAAACTATTATACACAACTTTTAGCACTTGTGTTACGTCCAAACTTAATTATACTTAGATTGAAATACTACAAAATCACAAGTAAAACGAAAACAATAACAAAATACCCCCCTAACTTACCCTTTCCAACTATGCCCTTTCTTTGCAGTCACGAACGCCAAAATTCAAATAATTACGTTTAATTTGTTACATGAATAAATAAAAATTATGACCTAATCAAAATTTTTGAGTTTAGATTTAGAATCAGGGTATTCGAGTTAACTAAATATTGTTTTCATACATGTTAGTAAAACCTTGTTGACCTGTGTTATTATTGCTAGTTATTCATCGACGATTAGCTCGTGAAACAGAATCGGTACCTCTACGCTACCAATGCCGACAATTTCCCCGTTTTCCAGTACTAAATATGTTCCTAGCCCAACCCTGGTAAAAGCCAATGATGATGAATATAAAAATATCATCTTCTTACTGATATTAGTGACATTGTTAATCTGCATAAAAACGCTAATTTTCTAGTTCTAGAGCATTCAAAACTTCATTCACGCTAGCAATTTTCACAAACAATCACGCACAGGTGATTTTCTAAGAATAGTTTTTAGTTTTATTTTTCTATAGATTTTAAAATAAATATATAAACGATATTATACAAGAGTGTGCGATATTTGGAATATGATAAATATTATGAATAGCTATAGAATTGGCCCGATATGAACGAACATATTCTCAAAGGAAATAATATTCTTTACGTACAAGTTTTTATGAAAAAGTACTATATCTATAATAATGTAAAAAAGAATTAAATGCTTTGCAGAATAAAATGTAAGCAAAGAAAATAAATCTGACGATGTTGCTATACGGTCAATATACGATAATCCTTACAAAATCTAAGAGAACGTACAAATAGTATCAAAACAAGTTTGTTTATTAAAAGTACAATCTATCTTCTGTCAAATTCTCAGCCATATCCATCGCGAGGTTTCATTTTCACAATCGATTGAATCAAACAACTTTTGTTATTTTGGAACAATGAGGAAAAAACGAGTTTAGTGCAGTGATTAAACACTTTCATTTGAAAAGCAAAACACCGAAAGAAATCAAAGCCGAACTGGATGAAGTTCATGGCACATCTGCACCAGCGTTTAAAACTGTTTACAATTGGGTGAATAAGTTTGAACTTTGTCGTGCATCCACAAGTAATAAAGTCCTTTTTATCGGAAAGGTAATTTAGAGTTAAATGGGAATGACTTATCTAGAGAGTTCCTTGAAGTAGGTGGAGTGCGTCAAGGTTCCGTTCTTGGAGCTATATTGTTTCTTTTATATTCGTATGATATTCTATTTTTTGTATCCTCAAGCCTCTCCTGTTATGCTGATGACTCCAAAGTATATGCAAATCCCTTAACTCATCACCACCAACTTCAGAACGATTAAAATAATATCAAGAAATGGTCTACAGATTGGCTTATTCCACTGAATGCGTCTAAATCAAAAATCCTGTATCTAGGTAACAATAGCCCGCGACTGGCATATTGCATGGACAACATTGTTATTCCAGCTATGGATGCACAAGTAGACCTAGACATTACAATAAACAGTGATTTAAGTTGGACTACTCAAGTCACTCAATTCTGCCAAAGGGCCAACAGGATGATATTTTTATTTCGAAAAGCTTTTTTACATCCATCGTCTACACTAAACAAGAAACTTTACACCACGTATATTCGACCGCAGTTGGAATTTGCCGTTTCGGTATGGAGTTCACATCTGAAGAAAGACATCAAGCTATTGGAAAGCGTTCAACGACGAGCCACAAAACTCTGCTATCCCAGAATGTCGAATGTCCCATATGAAGAAAGGCTGAATAGCCTACAGTAGACCACTCTTGAAAAGAGACGGGAAAGAGGTGACTTGATACAAACATGTTCCATTAACCTAGATCACTTCTTTATAAAGAACTTCAACCAGCGTCTTCGCGGGCATCCTTTTAATTTGTCCCATCAAAAGTTTCGAATGACAACTAGGGAACATTTCCTTCCGAACCGTGTATTCTAGACGTGGAACTAATTGCCAGCGGATGTCGTCTCTTCCCCTTCCATCAAAATATTTAAAAATAGACTAGATGTATTTTTCTCAAGTCACTAATTTGTCTTTGTTATAATTGAAATTGATATTTATTTGTAAATTATATTTAGTTGTATTTAGTTATAATGTATATACTTTTTGTTTACTTAATTTTTTGAGCATTACAAGCTTAGACTTCTGCTCTATTATTTATGTATAAAAATAAGGAATGGACATCGTTGCGACGTCCACTTGAGGTGACTACGCCAGTCAATGGCTCAGTGGTTTCGATCTTGCACGAAAAATTGGGTATGAAAAAGATATCGGCAAGATGAGTGCCGCATTTGCTCACAGTGGAGAATAAACTCAATCGTGTGGTTGACGGCGAAAATGCATGAATTACGTTTCGAATTGTTGCCGCATCCACCGTATTCACCAGGTTTGGCCCCAGGGGTTTTTTTCTTGTTAGCAAACATGAAGAAATGGCTCGTCGAAAAAAGATTAATAACGAACGAGGGGGTCATCATCGAAAAAGATGCCTATTTTAACACCTTCTGAAAACTTACTTTTTGGATGGATTGAAAAAGTTGGGAAAACGCTGGGCGAAGTACATCGAGCTAAAAGGAGTCTATGCTGAGAAATAAAAATGAATCAACCCAAATTAATGTGTTTTTCTATTATTTTGTAAGGACATATTAAACTAACTGGCGCGCACCCAGAAATTTTTCTTGGAGGGAGCTCAAAATATCAAATTGTTTTAAATGGTATAAATCGAGGAATTATTTGGAAACAAGTGCTGGTCAAATAAAATTTTTCAAAATGCAAATGTTGACTTAAAAACAAAAATGTTATCATTTCCAAAATACAAGTGATGACTTGAGAAAAAAGGTCATCACATGTATTTTGACCAAATCACGTAAAACGACGTATTTTTGGAGCTCTTGGTTTGCACCTGGGTGCGCTTCTGGCATCTACAAATCGTAAAAAAAACATCTTAATTTTATAAACAAATAGTACAACAGAAAACGAACTAAAAAATATAAATCTAAAGCTGTCCAAATAGCATTTCCCACCAGACTCTGTATTTGCCCACAATTAAGAATCAGTAGTATTCCAATTTCTTCGAAATTGAAGTAAAATATCTTCGACTTCATTTACACCAACGACAAGCCAAGATTCAACGCATTTACACCAAACGTCTATAGCTTATTGCCGAAAGGTCTATGAGCTTCAAATAAAATATTGCACAAGACTTTCTACTAGAGATGGGCGTTCACGAGTTTTTTAAGTTTGTCTAATTAACATAGCGTAGACAATGTAATTTATGTAGTCTACGTCGACTATGTAGACAACAAGAGTGGGAATGAAGACTAGGACTTGATCGCGAAATCAGATATTGAGTGAATATGCCGCGCATACCGCGCATATACAGACCGCACGCCACTGGATTCTTGTATGCGTATTACAATAAGCTTAGAGAACAGAAGATTTTCTTGTTCCGTTAAACTAATTCCTAACAAAGCTAACACAATTTAGAAGTCTAAAAATTAAATCCTGCTTTTTATTCGTGTTTCGTAGAAAAATACGTAACGTAATAAAGCTTTGATTTCATTAAGAACACACGAGGAAGCAATCTGCTTAACTTCACGCTCAATCGGTTGCAACCCAGTGAGATATCGCCCATTCGCCACTCGGACAAGCGGGTAATATCGCTCCGTAATAACATACGATGGAACCACAGACAATACATGTATCGTACTAATAACAACGACTGTGTTTTATTTCATTTTAACTCCATTATCGACTGTCAGCCTTTCATGGAATTTTATCCGCTTGAAATATAGATTAATAATTTGAATAATACATAAGTCATTGACACGACATTGATATTTATAAAAGGAGAAAATTACTGAGATATGTTTTCCATCCATCCTCATTTATATTTCATTCTTGTTTTTGTTTAATTATTTTGAATTATTGTTTTTAAGACCTTATATACAGCACTCGAGAATTGTAAGTACAGGTAGACCTCGGTATACGCCTCAGTTCTGTTCCTGAATGAACCGTCGTATACCGAAACGGCGTAAAATGAATCCAACTATATTCGAGTTAGATTGATGTATATCTAAAGGTGCCTGTCCACTTGAGAGTAAATAGTGGCGAGAACCTCTCGATAGCAGTTACTCGCCTATGGACACACCTCTGAGAGTAACTCGCGGAAAATGGCGAGTTACTCTCCGAGAGCTCGCTACTCTCAACGTTCTCGCTAGTGGGCATGTACTCCCTACCCTCTCCGATAGCAGCTCCCCAAATACGAACTGTGTTCGAATTCTGAGAGTGCTATCGAGAAATGTCTGCTTACAAGATATTCTAAAATTGGTCACCGGAGGAAATAAATAAATTAATTAGCTTGTACGAACTCCGGGAAATTTTGTGAAACGTGAAATGTGTTGATTACCGTGACAGAATGTCATAAAAAACATAATGTTTTGTAGGAAATTTTGTACCCCTAAATTTAGAAAATTACCAACCTATTAACCATATTTTTTTAAATTGTATTAAAAATAATTAATTAATTTAAATTTACTTCAATTTAAAAATAAATATATACAGACGATTCCGCTTAATTGGGCCACCGCTTAATTGGGGCAGCCGCTTATTTGGGTCAAATCTCAAAGAACAGAAACCAAACCAAGGAACCAACAGTAAATTTACATGTTTAATTGGGACAACATTCCGCTTAATTGGGACAGTAAATTTAAGATCACAGTACATATTACGTTACACATATTCTCAAGAAAAAATATGTATAAAGTATTTAATATTACAGCGTTATTTTATGCAGGAAGGAAATGAAGGGAGCCCTACATCCGCACTGAATACCTGTGCTGATTTTGTAGAAGTGAAATGTTGCAAAAACAAAAGACAGACTACACTTGACGCATTGAATTAAATTGTATGTACCCATTTATTATTTTATTTTGGAATTTATTATTATTTTTTCTTAAAAGTTTATATTTTTTGGTTATAGGTAATTTATAGTTTTGTCCAAGAGTTTATAAAATAAAATTATTGAAAGAAAAATATGCATTGTTTAATTTTATGTGAAATTAATTGGGTCAAAATGCCTAAGTCCTTATGTGTCCCAATTAAGCGGAATCGACTGTGTATATATATATATATATATATATATATATATGTTTTTTTATTAAAATAAAGTTTAAAACATTATGTGCCTGATTGAAAGAATTATTTTGATAGAATAAATTATGTAAATTTTTACCTTTATTAATAACTAATTACCCCAAATAATTAAGTAGAGCCTAAAATAAAGTTATTAATAGAGACCGGTAAAAATATGCAACGGTACTTTTGTCATAGACGTGCTATTTTAAACTTTATTTTAACAAAAAACCAACAAAAACAAAAGAATAAAACACTTGTATCGCAATGAATTCTTATGTTAATAACGACACCTCATTATTTTGGGATTATGTCCGAGATAGGTAATTCCGGTCACTTCTTTGCCATTGGTCAGTTTTTGATAAGATATTAAATTTTTATACGCTACACTATTTGTCGTCAGGGCACATTACAAATATATATAATTACATTTTATTTCCACAGATAACACATGTGCCGATTTTTATCGAAAAACAACTAACTAAAATACCGTTGCATATTTTTGCCGGACTCTAGTTATTAAATTATTTTAGTAATTACATTTAATAGAATTAAACTATTTTTTAAAGTATCAAAAAACTTTGTACATCATCTACTAAAATGTAATTAATAACAAAATATGCTAATTAAGCTTTTAGGTACCCCAAATATATTACCTTTATATTTGGCCCTTTTCTTTTTAATATCTTTTTTTTTTATCAAATTTATTTACAGGAACAATAGTCTATATTTCTTCAATTTCATGAATAGGGTCATGAATAGGATTAGAAATTAATTTACTTTCCTTTCTTTTACTTTACATTCCTTTATTAAGAAAAAAGAAAAATCATATTCCTTTAAATCTTCTATTAAATATTTTTTAGTACAAGCTATAGCTTCAACTATTTTTTATTTGTAATTTTATTAATAATATTTAAAATAAATTTTATAAGAGAATTATTAAAAGTAAATAAAGTTTCAATAATATTAAACAATTCAACTTTATTATTAAAAATAGATGCTGCACCATTTCATTTTTGATTTCCAGAAATTATTGAAGGCACCTAAAGCACTTCTTTTATCAATCCAGGACTAATTATTCAAATCCAGCAGATTTTATTATTCAACTTTTTTCTTTTTTTAAAAATAGTTAGAATTATTAGAGCTGCTGCGACCTTTCTATAGTACGGCGCCATCTTGACTACTCTCCACAACTGATCAAGTGGACACAGGTTTGAGAGTTCTCGCGAGAGTACTCTCGGCAAGCAGCTCGCCGGGTACTCTCGATAGTACATCCGGTCGAAATCAGCTCTCTAGTGGACCATCCCATGAGAGTTGCTATCTAGAGTTACTCTCGCGAGTAATCTCAAGTGGACAGGCACCTTTACTCTCGCAAGTACTCTCAAGTGGACAGGCACCTTTACAATTTTTATACCCTTACGATAATGCAGTGTCTTTGAACGCTCAAATGTAATTCTTAAATAACATTGGCGGAGGGATACTACTGCCCTAGATCACGTGTAACAGAGGTGTTTGGCTTCCACGACAATATATACTCGTGTTACACTTCTTATTTTTTCAATTTCAAAAACGTATTTCTCGGTATTAACAATGTGTTATTTCATTTATAAGTTCGAGGGCATATTCAAAACTAATGCCTCCATGGCCATAACTTTTATAATGATAGGCCAAACCGTGTCAAAAGTGGTTTACAATTTACCTTAAGTATCTGTACATAAGTCCTCCTAGCGAAGATTCTCAGCAACATCGCGTTTGCGCATGACAGTTCTAAACATGGCAGCCTGCATGGAGTCAAAAGTGGTTCTAAACATGGCGGCCGGCATGGATGTGCGGTTAAAACAACGAGCTGTCATTGAATTTCGTACTACGGAGGGTGTAGCGCCCATTGATATCCATCGAAGGTTAAGTGAGGCGTGTGTTGATGTGAGTACTGTTAGGAGGTGGGTAAGGACTGTGAAAGACGCAAGTCCTGCTGAAACGGATGTCCATGATCGGGCACGCAGTAGCCGACTAGTGTCTGCATGTGGTGAAAGGCAGGTGGCTCTCGTGGATGAACTGGTTCGTGAAAATTGATGGCGTAAACAAAGTGAAATAGCCAACATGGTGGGTATTTCACAAGAAAGAGTACATCACATTATCTGCAATGTGCTGCAGTACAGGAGAGTACACAAGTCAGAGAAGGCGCGGAGCACTGGAGAAGCTTGGGTTTCATGACGTTTTTCCTCATCCACCTTATAGCCCAGATCTTGCGCCTTGTGACTTTTTCCTCTTTCCAAAGCGTAAGGAACATCGCAAGGGCAAGCGTTTCTCTACGGATGTGGAGGTGCGGAAATGGTGCCGTGGGAAGTCTTCAGACTTTTTCCGTCAAACGGACTTCACAAACTCGTACCACGTTGGCGTAAATGTATTACTGTCAATGGCGATTATGTGGAAAAGTGAATATGTCAGTGCGTAGAGGACAGTTTATACTATTATGTCACATTTATATATAAACCATATATCAATTACTAATAAAGTTATAACCATGGAGGTATTAGTTTTCAATATGCCCTCATATTTCACTACTATAAATGATTTATTCTTCTTTGAAACCTTAAAAAAAAGACGTATAACGATAGGCTAATGATCGAGTCCATGTGTGCAAACTCCTTGAAAACAAAACTTGTTTCTATGTTGATAATCATTTTTTTATTATATTTTTAATATCAAAAAAATAAATACACTACCCTAGTAATAAATACAAAAATCCATAACATTACTATCCATAATTTAGCCATTCTAAAAAATTATACATACCAGGTCTACAAGTATGAAATGCGGATTTTTTTTAAATAAAACACATTAAACTCAAAAGAACAGTAAAAGTTTATTTATTCAAAGTTTGCTCCATTAGAAGTTATACATTTTTCCCATCTTTCAGGCAATTTGTGAATACCTCGCCAGTAGAACTCTTCCCCTTTCCCCGCAAACCATTCATCTAGCCATTCTTTCACATTTTCATATGAACAAAAGTGCTGCACGGCAAGTGCGTGATCCATCGATGCGAACAAGTGTTAATCTGAAGGGGCCAAGTCTGGTGAGTAAGCGGCATGGGGTAGCACTTCCCACTTGAGTGCCTCCAATGTGTTGCAAACTGCTTTTGTCTTATGTGATGGAACGTTATCGTGAAGAAAGATTACCTTGTGCTGTCTTCTTTCGTATTCTGGTCGTTTTATGAGCAACGAATGGTTCAATTCGATCAGTTGTTTGTTTTTAGCGTTGAGTATTAACTGTTTCACCAGGTTTTAACAATTCATAATAGACCACACCCTTTTGGTCCCACCAAGTACAGAGTATTGTCTTTTTGCCAAAGCGATTCGGTCTTGCAGTTGATGTGGATGGTGAGCCTGGGTTCACCCATGATTTTTTGCGGATTTTCCAAATAAATCCATTTTCCATCGCCAGTAATGATACGATGCAAAAAAGACTTTCTTTTGTATCGTGCAAGCAAAATTTCACAAGTGTTTTTGTGTTTTTCCATCTGCCTGTCATTCAATGCATGTGGAACCCATCTGTCGACTTTCTGGATCTTACTCATCTCTCGATTCAGGCGATTGGAAATAGCTTGTTGACTAACGCCTAACTGCTCTGCTACTTGTTTTTGTGATTGACTATCGTCTTCCTGTATCAATGTTTCCAATTTTGTATCTTAATATTTTTTTGGAGGTTTTCCATGTTCTTTGTCTGTAAGATCAAAGTCACCACTTTTGAAACGCCGAAACCATCGTTCACACGTATCTTGCGATGGAGCATATTCACCATAAGCTTCTCGAAGCAGTCGGTATGATTCAGCAGCAGTTTTTTTCAAATGAAAACAAAACAGTAGTACTGTCCGCGAATGCTCTTTATTTGGCACAAAACTTGACATTTTTAACACAGTAAAACAAAACTATATGATCACTTTTCAAATTATAACCTATACGCATTTGACACTTAATGATAACTTAACAAAACGCCATATGTGTTGAAATTTTGAACTATACACTCTGCTTGCGCGGCAAGTTTGAAAAAAATCCGCATTTCATACTTGTAGACCTGGTACATTATTAATTTTGCCAAAAATACAAAAACTGCAATATTTTCCAAAACTGAAATCTGATCAAAGATTCCTCTCGTACGTTTCTGGTTTAGATCAATGAATATTACTTAAAATTTTTTCAGATTTTCAGTTTAAACCATTTCGATTAAAGGACGCGAAACAGTGTTTTTTTAGAAAAAATCATATTAAAATAAAAATAATAAAAAACTACTTTTTGTTTCTTAATCTACTCATTAATAGCTTTCGTTTGATACCACACAATAATTTTAAAAATAAATGATATTTAAATCAGCCCTTCTAGAAAATCCTATAAAATATATTTTTCAAAAATAAAAATGTGTATCTATACATGCATTAAGAGGTTTTATTTGATAACCCACTCAAATTTTTAATAAAATATTTATTTTTTCATTAATTACGTATTTATTTATACTTATCTGGGGATATGTTTCTTTGAACTCTCAGTATTTTTCGTATATGTGGATCAAAGAGTTGTATAAGCATGCCAAATTCAACATTCTATGTTCAGCCGTTTGGCTACAATTTCTACCGTACAGACGGACAGACCCAGGAGAGACGTTATAAGGGTTTTTTGGTGGTCATACCTACAAAACCCTAAAAATGTTCTCAAAAATTTTTGTCACTTAATACCTACGAAATTCTGAAATATGTGATAATCCACACTTAACTGACTTCTTCAATAATTTCTATACCATGCATTTTGCAAATAAAATTGTTCCATTTTCATTATTTTCCAATTTAAATTATTTTTTATAAAATATATGCGACAAAAAAAATATATATTTAGACATTAATTCACATGAATGTCATCCTTAATGTCAAATAAATTACACAATGAAATGATCAAAGTGGATTTATTCGGCAAGTTCTTAAAGTCGAAAACACCAGCGCATCTGAGTAATCAGTTTATCAAATTTTGGTTAGATTACCTACTGTTTCTAACATCAGCAGCCGCATATTTCGTGAGCCGCATATTTTAAGCAAGAAATGCAAAAGTAAAATATTTTCGCAAATTTAGTAAGAAAGTGAGTACGATTATTATTTAATTTCCAAAAAGACGTGATGAAGAGTATTGTATTAAGCGTGTTCTACATTATACAATTCTCATCAAATTTTCATACTTATTTCTTTGACTAGAACTTGTACTAGAAATAAATCAGTGATATTGTACAGTGTAGAACACGGTATGTAGTCAAGGTCAACTTTATTCAAAACTAGATTTGATCCAACTATTCTTGAAAACACATCCAACTTGGAACTCGGTGCATGCACAGTAGACAGTTTTAACAACAGTACCAACATTAAAATTACGCTTGTAAATATTTTGTATTACCACGTGTTTAATAGTGTTTTGTTGATCATTGGTTTGAATAAGCGAATATTATATATAAATTGTGTTTTGTACGTACAGTCTATTCCAAACGGTTAAGCGGAACTAGATTTTGCAATCTAGTTATTTTCATCGTTTAAATCGTGCCTTTCGGCCGTTTTGTTTAAGCTTTGTAAATCATACTTACAGTAAACATTTTTTGGTTAAGGTTAATATCATTTTAAAATGTCATTTTCTTTATATTTTGATTTTTTGTGTCATTCTTAATACAAATTTCCCATTTATTTATTTTTTTGTCATTAAAATATCTAAAAAAAATATTTAATTTTGACATATGTCATTCGTTTCCATGGTTTCGTTGTTGGAATTTTAAATTTTGACATCCCAACATGAAAAATGAAATAACCCAAGCAAGGTCCCTTCTCGTGACAACCTAAAAGAACTAAATTCCCATTTAGTTCCGCTTAACCGTTTGGAACAGACTGTAAATCAGTAATTTTACAAATCTAATAGCTAGGTTATAAACATTTGACAAGATATGAATTATATTTTTATGTTGGTACTTTAAATGAACTGAAACACGTGTAAGAATTTCATTCTCTACCAAAAAATTGAAAAATAAATTGTATTAAAACTTTGACAACTTCTAGTTCAAAGAAAAAAGTTTAGAAAATTGATGAATAAAGTATAATGTAGAACACGCTTTACAATGGTGAACTTTGAAAGCAAATATTTTCTAACAGTATCGAATTCTGCTCATTAAATTTAGACATGATCTAATGAAAAGGTCAAAAAGATTTGTTATCAGCTGTCTATTTGACTTTCATTTCGGTAGAAATTGTTTTCTCCACGACCACTATAGAATTTACCAATTCTAAAACCAATTTTGACTACAGAAAGTTAATATTCTAACACAAGAGTTGGAATGTTATTCTAAAGCACTTATTTTCTTATGCATTTCGCGTGTATTTCATTCCATCACTTGTTATCGAATAACTATTCCATGCTTGTTGTCTTTTGATTTTGTAGGGTTACATTAAGATATATGCAACGTTTACATTAAATAAATGCAACATAACTTCCTAACCTAAAATAGTGGCCGATGTGCGGCAAATTAAATTAAAATTAAACAAATAATAAATTTAAAAAAATAGTTTAATTAACTGATTAATTTGTTATGTAATATAAATTATTTGTTAAGATAAAATATTTGTTAATATAGTTATTTGTTATTTTTTTTCTTTTTGGTGGTCGTGAAGAATATAGGGTCTGTGACTCGGTTGGAAGAGAAAATTCGTTGCTCGTGGTTAAATTTTTAATTTAATGTTTCTCGCATCGAATTTTCACTTTCCAACCTTGTTACAGAATATACTATTTAATTCAATACTGATAGAATTTAATTTTAGTTTTATAGGTATAATAAAAAATTTCTAATACCGTTATTTATGCGTCTTAGACATATCTCTCTAATTGTCTGTCTGTCTGCCTGTTCGGTAGAAATTGGCCAAAACGTGGCCAAGTAGCTAAATCTAGAGAGTTTAAATTTGGTAACCATATTCCGATCTTTGGTCTGCGTATAAAAACCAGTGGAGAAGGAAGACATCCACTAGACTATCCGACCAAAAAAAAAAAAATGGGTAAATCTTCAAAAATACATAAAATTTTAACAAAAATTTGTATAGAACATATACAAATTTTTGTTAAAGGATTGGTTTACTAGTTACGAATTTTTTAAAATTTTAATGTTTAATAACTTCCGTTTCCGGTTTCGGATCTTCTTAAAAGACACACATGCAGACGCAGAAGCAGAAACAGACGCAAACGCAGACGCAGACAAACATTTTACGAAACCACCGTAGTTGGTTTAAAGACACACAGATATCGCACTATTCGTAACTCACTAATTTCCTTTAGAGTAAACGCTGCTTTGAATGTGAAAACTGGCTACTAAACATATCCACAGCGTACAATGTACAGTCAACTAATTTAAAGAGCTCTGAACGCAGAATTACTTTTTAACTCTTTAAAACTGAAAAAAATCTGCATCTGAAAAAAGTCACAATTGTGACAATATATGAATATTATCGATTATTATCGAAATTTTTGATCTGATAATTATTTCGAAAGTTATTTATTTTTTGCACTATAATTACAATATTTATCTGACTGACTAGAACTGAATAGCTACAGCTGGGTTTTAATGAAAGCGCATCTCAAGTACGGTTGTTGTCTCTAGATTGAAGCACGATATTCTTTCAAAAGTAATCGAAATTTATGATTTTTAATATGTACCCACAATTTGTTACGCTTACTAAATACCTACAAAACCCTGAAATGTGTAAAAATTCACACTTCACATTAATTTTTTATATTTCTTTCTTGGTATGTAACTTGTTATATACGAGTATGTTTTACTTTGTTTTTGCTTTGTACCCTCTTCTGTAAGCAAATCGTACATATATAATTAGCTACCGTGTGTTAGTGATCATCGTAACACTGTGACGTCATTTTTCCAAAGGTTCTCGTGATTGGCTAACTGGGAAACAGGGTGTTCCCAGTTTGACTTGATTGACAGGTATTTTGCAGATTTATTCTCTAAGAATCTACGAATATAAGTACATATAGAAATTTGTAGGTTTTCGTAGGCATAAACAAAAAACTCTAGATACTCCTATTTCCTTTGACTGATATCAACAATATTTTGCAGATTTATTCTCTAAGAAACTGCGAATAAAATAACATATAGAAATGTCTAGGGTTTCGTAGGCATACACAAGAAACTATATACACTGCTATATCCTTTGACCAATATGAATAACATTTTGCAGATTTATTTTCTTAGAATCTACAAATACAATTATTTACAGAAATGTCTAGGGTTTCGTAGGCATAAACAAGAAACTCTAGACACTGCTATATCCTTTGACCGATATGAACAATATTTTGCAGATATATTCTCTAAGAATATACAAATATAATTACATACATAAATGTCTAGGGTTTCGTAGGCATAAACAAGAGACTCCTATATCCTTTGATCCATATGAACAATATTTTGCAGATTTATTCTCTAAGAATCTGCGGATAAAATAACATACAGAAATAGAAATGTCTAGAGTTTCGTAGGCATAAATAAGAAACTGTAGATACTTCTATATTCTTTGATCGACATGAAAAATATTTTGCAGATTTATTATTTAAAAATCTGCGGATAAAATAATCTATAGAAATGTGTCGGGTTTCGTGGGCACATAATAATAATAATAATAATAATAATAATAATAATAATAATATAAATTTATTGACCATATTACAATACAAATTTGTTTCTAGTCAATCATAACCATTTAAACATTTTAAGTAAAATAAAAATATACTATTTAATATAAATATAAATCACAGCTACTAATTAACTAGAAAGCTTATCACATATGAAATTGAATAGAAACGGAGGTACATATATAATAGTTTCATTCAATATGGAGATAAAAAAACTCATCTATTGTATAGACAGGATTTGAAACTAATATATCTCTTACAGAGCTCTTGAAACTCCGTACAGGTAGACTTTTGAGATTCTCTGGTAGTTTATTAAAACATAGAGCAGAATAGTAATTTAGGCTATTTTTTGTTTTATTGATACGGCAAAATTTGGGAATTAGATTATTTTTGTGTCTGGTGTCGTGATTATGATATACAGAATGGGAAGTGAATTTGTCTTTATTATTGTAGGTATAAAGGATACATAGGTAAATGAATAGGCTAGGGAGGGTCATGATCTTTAGAGTTATAAAAGAGCGTCTACAATTCTGTCTGTAAGATTTACCATCAATAACTCTTATAGCTCTACGTTGAAGGGAAAAGATTCTTCCAGCAGCTGAAGAGTGACCCCAAGCTAGAAGAGCATATGAGATGTGCGACTGGAAGAGTGAAAAGTATACTGTTTTTAATATTTCTAGATTAACGGAGCCCACAAGGTTCCGCAAGAGATATATAGTTTTGCTTAATTTAATACTGAGTTAATCTACATGTTGTTCCCAAGTTAATTTAGGATCAACATATACACCCAGAAATTTCGCAGAAGCTGGATTATTGAAAGTATTTTTTCTTAATGTAAAAAGAAGTCGTTCAGTTTTGTCCGCATTTAGAATTACCTTATTAGAAATCATCCAGCTACTGGCCAGTTCAAATTCAGCATCACATGTGCTTAATACATCGTAAATTGAGGAGGATCTCGCAATTAAATTTGAGTCGTCTGCATAAAGAATACATTTGGAATTGAGAAAGTTAAGAAAGTCATTTATGTATATGAGGAAAAGAAGTGGGCCAATGATTGATCCTTGAGGAACACCTATTAAAATATTTTTCATATCAGAGATCTTATTATTATCTACGTGGACATATTGTTTTCTATCTGACAGATAAGACTTTAACAGGTTTACGCTGTCTTTGCTGAAGCCATATTTATAAAGTTTGTCTTGCAGGATGTCGTGTGACACGCAGTCAAAAGCCTTGCTAAGATCTAGTAACTGTGCTACACAAAACTTTTTGCATTCTATGCTTTCATAGACTTCATTGATAAATTCGAGGATGGCATCGGTGGTGGATCTGTTGGCTCGAAAACCGAATTGGGATTCGGCGAACAGTTTATTTGATTGGAAGTAGGAGGTGATTTGGGAGAATAATACTTTTTCAAAGACTCTAGAAAATATAGGCAAGAGAGAAATAGGTCTATAATTGTTGAGATCCTCCACGTCACCTTTTTTATATATAGGAAGCACCTTTGCCACTTTCAAGACGTCGGGGAAGCAATTAGAATTTATACATATATTGATCACTTTGGTTAAAGGAAGCACTATAGTATTTTTGATAGTTTTTATTAAATTAGTACTTAGGTTATACACATCCCTAGTGTCACTGGTTTTTAATGAATCAATAATATTGCTGATCGTGTTGTATGTTACAGTTTCGAATTTGAAATTTGTGGTAGTAGTATTGATAGGTTGAAAAGATATTGGTGACATATGAGTTACTGGAAGATTATTAATAAGATTGACAGGGGTATTTATAAAATGATTATTTAAATCGCAAGGTGACAATTTACTAGTAAATATTTTTTCTTGTTTAAGCTACCCCTATTTTGATTTATTATCTCCCAGGTAGCTTTCGAGATATTATTAGAGGTTCTTACATAAGAGGAAGTTGCTTTAACTTTAGCAGTTTTTATTTGGTTTCTGTAGTTGAGTTGAAACATTTTAAAATTCAATAGAGTAGCTGCACATGAATTAACCTTAAAGTTATCCTCTAATTGACGTAGCTTATCACGCATGCACCTAATGTTGTTGTCGAACCATTTCACTAAAGAACTAGATTTGTTGTTCTTTGGATCGCGTCTTTTGCTAACGGTCGGGTAACTAGAGTTGAAAGCATCTACTACCCTATCATGAAACATGTTAAATACTTTATTTGCTTTCAACTCTAGTGAAATAAAACTCCAGTCTTCAGAGTCTAGTAAACTGTAAAATCTAGATTTGCCAGCCATGGTGATAGATCTCAAAATAATGGGGTTGGGATCAGTTATATTACGTGTTATTGTGAAATCAAATTGAATCCTACTGTGCAAGAAATCCTAGGATTCTCCTATATCCTTTGACCGATATTAAGCGTATTTTGCAGATTTATTTTCTAAGAATCTACGAATATAATTATATACATAAATGTCTAGGGTTTCGTAGATATAAACAAGAGAGTCCTATATCCTTTGACCGATATGAACAATATTTTGCACATTAATTCTCTAAGAATCTACGAATATAATTACATACATAAATGTCTAGGGTTTCGTAGGCATAAACAAGAGACTCTAGATACTCCTGTTTCCTTTGACCGATATGAACAATATTTTGCACATTTATTCTCTAAGAATTTGCAAATATAATTACATTCAGAAATGTCTAGGGTTTCGTAGGCATAAACAAGAGACTCTAGATACCCCCGTTTCCTTTGACCAATATGAACAATATTTTGCAGATTTATTCTCTAAGCAACTGCGGATAAAATTTTATATATAAATGTTTTGGGTTTCGTAGGCATAAACGAGAAACTCTAGATAATCCATTATCCTTTAACCGATATGTATCGGTAAGTATCTACGAATATAAATACATATAGAAATGTCTAGGGTTTTGTACGCATAAATTAACGTCTCAAATTATTTTTAGTTTTAACAATATAAATGCAATGTACAAAGTAAAAATAAAACGTTTTCTCATCTTAAAAAGTTAATGAATAAATAATCTAACTATATAATTAGCAAGTGTCTGTATGTAGTGTCGGTAACATTATAACGTCAATTTTTTAAAGTTCTCGTGATTGGCTAACTGGGGACACCCTGTTTCTTGATTGGCTGATAGGTGACGCCCTCTCCCGTGATTATATAACTGGTGATATCCTGTCCCGTGGTTCGTAGACTGGCGAGAAAATTAGGATACGTTAAAAAATAAAACCAACTACACATACAAACCATTGAAATTTGTATATTACAAATCTGTCATTGCTGACGGGTAATAACCTAGTATATTAATAAAAAAATAAATATAATACAATTACGATTTGTGTTTGATTGTCACTTTGATATTTAATAATCAAAATTACATTTTGTTGGTAAAAAATATTATAGGTTCGCCGAAATACAATTACAGTACACAATTATTGAAGTAAGACTGTGCCCGCAAGCGTTAAATCGTTCGTACTTGCTGTTTGCCCTCTAAGCTAGGGTATGTACATGAGTTCAACTCCTGCCTATGTCAAATAATTTGTGTAAAACTGTGCCTACTGTGATTCTACTTAGCCATTCGCAACCGACTATAAACTGTAGGTGCCCTTATGTGTACGCTAAAAAATGAACATAATACTGACCATATTACTCCTGAATTTACACAGATCGAAAATATGGTCAAGATACATAGAAACATGAGGCCTAAGCTCATCTTGGGCCTTCACGCCAGTGATGATGACTTTACATTTATTGACCTTTATTATACCGATATTCAATTTTCCCGCAAAAAGAAATGTATGCTCTATGTCAGCTTAGAAAAATGTGCGTAAGAAGATATGAGTTGTTTATCCTTGCTTCGGATTGGTTTAGAACAGGGATGAGCAACCTTTTTTTACTACGCGCCAACTAGAAATTTAAAAATTTCCTGCGGGCCGCATACGAAATTTATTAAAATATGAACACAAGATGATAAACACAAATTATCTATTTATTAACAAAATAACAAAATTATTTAAAAAAAAAATACACAAATAAAACATATAATAGAAATGCTAGGTATAAAAAAACAGTCAAAGATAATTATTATGGGGAAAAAATCATAAACAAATTTTAATGAGAAGTTGCACCAATTGCTCTATATTGCTCTTATTTATGTTTTAAAATATATATGTGTCTTTTGTAATTTAATGGCCTTTTTTGAAATTTGACAGACAAAAGCTTTGACGGGCCGCACGAAAAAGTACTCCGGGCCGCGGGTTGCTCATCCCTGGTTTAGAACATTAGCCCTATTACAATGTTAAAATATTGTTTTTAGTCCAAGTTGACAGATATTCAGTGTCGTACATTGTATTTCATAATATCATGGTCCTCGAGCACGGATTATTATACGAGAATATTGTATAGGTATGCATCGAAATATATATTATTTATAAGGTATATTTTGTCATTATTTACATATTTAGACTTTAATTTATGTAATTTGTTTTTACACAGTTATATATTTTTTAGGTTATCTGACATATAAATATTTTTTGACACCTGACTATTAACAAATCTAAAGTCACTGGATTATATAAAGTAGCGCAAGCCTTTGAAGAAGCCGACAGACCCCCAGGGTTCGATTGGCAACATTCTATTGCTTTCCCTATTAAGCAAACTAAAGCAGCAATTTTTTCGTTCTTAAGTTTGCGTTTGCGCTGTTACATCTCTCTTTCTCGCTCTAATTTAATAACCTTCTTTGTCAGCGGTTTGAATATTTAAGGTTAAGTTTCATTTAAATTTATATATTATATCCATTTTATTTAATAAAAATTAAAAAAATAATTGAAACTGTACCACAATTTTGTTATAGTGCATCTTTGATTAAAAAAATCGTGATTACAATGTTTAAAATAAAAATTTTGGTTGTACTAGTTTCTTATTTTTTTACTGTTGGAATCACTGAAAATCATTTGTGTTGGCGACATTTTTAGCCCCAGTATGGCCGCCGTTGCGCTACTTTGTATAATCTAGTGACTTTAAACAGATCAAGATAGAGGACTTATGTGAGGCCAAAAGATAGCCCAGCTGATAGTGCCCAAAGAAAACGCGGGAAAAATGTAGTATAGTGGACGGCTACGATGTGGTGTGGGATATTTGAGAAATAATGGGCGTGGCCTTCGAAAAATACCTAAAAACCAGTGCTTCTCAAACAATAACTTATCATTTACGTTACAAGAAAAAAAAAAAAAAAAAAAAACACATTACAAAAACGGTAAAAGTAACTATTAGCTGCTTATACTACGCCCTGAGTTTGCACTTTTGCTATGTTTGCACTGTTTCCATGTTTCAATTCACTTTAAAATAAAACTTATTTTAAGGTGGTTTTTAAAAAAAACGGTATAACTAGGGAATAAGTACCTACACAACTGTGGTATTGTTATGTTAGTGTGCCTTTGTTGTGTCATTAAACTAGAAGATGGGTAGCTCGCTTAGCTCGACTTCTTCTAACCAAACCAATATATATATATTGTTACACTCAAAAATATTGGCCCCCTGCTTTGAATAGAGTAGACCACCCAGATCACGTATGTGTGTTACCGGGCGTACTCATCCAGACTTCTCCTAGCCTAGTGTTACATAGCACACCTAGGGAAACAGGTTCAGGAAGGTTGAGACAGTTGCAAACTCTAGACTCCGCGATAGATAAAATGTTTGAACACTGATAGTGCAAGACGTCTAGAAACTTGTAGCATTCACCGAATAAAATCTAGGTCACGGGACTGAATCGCCTGTAGAATCCCACAGGAATACGCTGTGTATCTAGTGAAGTAAAAATGTGCAATTAGATGTTTGTCTGTACCACCTGGACGTAGTCAAAGGGTCAACACACACACACATACGGCCGCATCACACCTTAGGTGAGTCTATATCTATTTCAAAATATGCGACAAAGTATCTTTGTGCCATAATTCGTATCGTGAGATACGAATTGTTGAGTATTTCAAACGAACATTCCCATGTGTTCGCTGTGTCGGAAGTATGCGCCCACGCGCACCGAGAATCACGCTTCTAGAACAAATTGTATTTTTTTAGGCCGTTTCGCCGATACCGTTTTGCATGCCGTTTCGCCGATACCATTCTCGATACCGATCTGAATGCTGTTTTCGATACCGTTTTGGATACCTTTTCCACGATATCGTTTTCGATACCGTTCTGAATGATGTTTTCGTTTTCGTTTTGGCACTCAATTTCATTACCGTTTATTTTTGCTGCCGCTGTATTCTCGGTCAAGTCCAAGTAAAAAAGGAAGAGACGCTCCACACTTGACGGGAGAAGACGTGCCGCCCGGAGAGTCCCGTAGGAGGGAGCATATACCGCTCACACCCTTTTCTTTGAGTACTCAGATAAGTGTTAAGTTAAGTAAATATATTTTGTCTAATTTCTAAGATTTATAATAGTAATTTATAAATGGTCTTTGTTATTATGACCAGGGTAGGGAGTAAATTCTAGTTTTAATGTATTTGTTGTAAAGTAGTGCTCACGATGATCGATCAACGTCCCACTATTATTTTTACGATAATATTATATTGTATGATATCAATAGTATGAGGTATTTTATACCATTAATTTGTATATACTACAAATAGTTTGTACGTTGATATAGCCCGACAACTGTATTCCGTCGGGAAATAAAAGATTACTGGTCCTGTTTTTATTATATTTTTTTGGACACTTTGGACAGTCCCTATTTCTCCTAGTTCTATTACAGGGTAGGAGGGACGGAATTCCAAGGTAGGTCAGATCAGCGTATGTTAGTCTGCGCTGGTCACTTAAACTGTTTGACTAACTGGCGCCCTGTTAAGTATTATCGTAAATATAATTTTATTCGGAACTTATCTAGAACCAGCTCTGCCCCTTGATTATCATAATCATAAACCCCGCCCTCACGCCCCCGTCTTCACTGACGCTAGCCCGGCCAACTTTAAGTTGTATTTGTTTCCCTCCTTTTATCTTAGGAATTTAAGATCCTGGCCTCCCATCTGGCCACCCTAATTTTGGGTGAAAGGGAGGTGTAGCAATATATATATATATATATATATATATATATATATATATATATATATATATATTGGTTTTATATATATATATATATTGCTTTTATATATATATATATATATATATTTCATTTTAATGGCTTTTGCTGCTTTGGCAATGAGCCACAATAAATATTTAAATAAGAAACTGTAGCTCTGAAGATATATTGTTTGTGTTATTGTTCTATTTAAACTCTTTTAGCAAAATCTCTCTTTTTATATATAATACATCATTTTAAAAAATATAAATACAAATTTTCTATTATACTGAATTTATGTCGTATAAATAACCTAATTATATTATCTGCCTTGTTTATTTCAATATCTAATTAACCTATTCCTTTTTTATATTAAAAAAAAAATCACTTTCTAACCCAATTACTACGCCCATGCCCTAGTTGTAACTTATTTTAAATTTCCCGCAATACTGTATTTGTCCTGTGTAAATCGTACTCGGTTCGCGCACTGTCTACTCTTTTCTTATTTGACATAGAATATATTGACTTTTCTAGTGATCTGATATAGTGTAAATATGACTTTACAATTTAATTCCATAGATTAAAAATAGACTATAGATACCTACAGAAGCCTGAAATAAGTTAAAATACACATTTCACGTCAATTTTTTAATAATTGTTTATCAATCAATTATATTTCAATTCAAATTAAGATTTAAATATAATTTGTTTCAACTTTCTACCCCAAAAACAGAATCCAATAATCACAGGAGATTTGAAATTATAAACCACTTTGACTCCCCTATTATTTAAAAACAGTTCTCAAATTTCAGAGAACTCATTACTCATTTTAAACACTCGTGAAACCCTTATCGAAAGTAGACATAAGTTTCATTTTTCAAAGCATATAAAAATAATGAAAAATATGCATAGAGAATAATATCATGGTAGAATTAACAATATTAACTTAGAAAGAGCTACTTTTGTTTTAATTTATGTTAATTCTTTTTAATCGGAGTATTTCACCAACTAAAAATAGAATATTCATGTAAATGATGCCTTGTCGTGCTGTGGCATGCTCTACGGGGCTGTAAGGTGGTTTGCAGACTAACGAAAGCTCTACTGAATGTAGACGCTCTAACAGATGGAATATGAAAACTTATTAAACTTTGTTTCATTTCAATATTCACTTATCTGAAGAAACTTTTTGAATCTAACTCTGAAATTAATAAAGATAATCGATAAGTTAATTACTTGGTAAATCGAAATATATGTTGTATAATAAAGTGGGTTAATACAGTGTCTCTCAAATTTTTTACTCGTGGCCCACTTCTAACTTTAATTTACCTCTGTGGCTCCTTTGCACTACTTTATCTTAACCACAACAATGTACTGATTGCATTTTTTTTGCGCCATTTTTACTTCACACTCCTTCCTCCCCTAGTTATGGGTGCTGCAGGCCTCTCCGACCCTGGACCTCCTTATTGTCGGTGTCAGCAAAGAAT
Organism: Liopterus haemorrhoidalis; assembly: GCA_963971575.1. Taxonomy (NCBI): domain Eukaryota; kingdom Metazoa; phylum Arthropoda; class Insecta; order Coleoptera; family Dytiscidae; genus Liopterus; species Liopterus haemorrhoidalis. The sequence goes on from OZ020611.1 coordinate 191,799,504, forward strand.
ACTGTGTGTAAGAAGATAGGAGCTGTTTGTCTTTGTTTTAGATTTGTTTAGAACATCACCACGTTTACAATGTAAAAAAAAGTGTTTAGTCCACGTTGACAGATATTCAGTGACGTGCATTTGATTAATAATAATAATAATAATAATAATATTTCCGCGGCTGCAAATCACCAGGGTTTGAGATGCAGTCGTGTGTATTTATCTCCACTAGTCTCTAGTATGACGCAGCTCAAAAGGTTATACTAAAAATCTGACAAAAATTATAGAGGAATTTTTGATCCGATTGCGTTTTTGAAAAATATTGCAGTTTTTGTGTTTTTGACAAAATAAATTATTTTTTTAAATCATGGTTAAATTATGGCTAATAATATAATGTATTTTTTGTATTTATGGCTAGAATAGTGTGTGTACTTTTTTCAAATTAAATATGTATTAAAAAAGTTTTAACAGCTGAGGACCCAGTTTTGAACACAACACTACACTCTACACTGAAGAAGTAGTATGAAGTGTTCAGTTATTTTATTATACTATTATACGTTGTGATTTAACCTATTGTTTGAATTACTGTTTTTAAGGTATCAAAGAGGAATAAAGCATTTATATTAATGAAATACTTATATACAAATAACACAGTTCTGATAGTGAGAAATTCGTTTCTACACTTATTAAATACCTACAAAACCCCGAAATGTTGAAAATTCACACTTCACATAAATTTTTCCTGTATCTCCATGTTTTTATAAACACAGTATTTTTTACGCAGATGAAGATGTTGAAAACACTGAAACAATAGAGCATCACATTTCCTAGTTATTCACAAAATCACATATTCTTTTAAAGGGTTTATTTTTGGTTATTATGAAATATAGGCTATTCCAAACGTTTAAGCGGAACTAACTGGAATTTTCATTGTCATGAGCTCTCTTTTGAAGGTTTGAAATGGCCTTTTGCAATGGAAGGTTTGAAATGGACAAAGTTACTAGAATTCAAAATTTAGTTGAGCTTATACAAAAAAAAAAAATAGGCAATAGTAACTTATTCTGAAAAAAAGTCGGTATTCAAAATCATCCCAAAATTGTAAAATAGGACTTATTCCGCCACTTTCACTTTCAACAAAAACTAAATAAGATAACTATTTATGTAGAAATAGGAAATAATTTTATTCAGCTTTTTGGACAAGAAGCGTTTATTTAAACAACACAACGTTTCGCCAACAACATTGTTGGCATCTTCAGGTGCTATAACAATAACATCATAATAGAAAAACAATCTTATACAATCATAAAGAAATTTACCTACGTTCGTTAAACGTAACTATAACAGACTGTACATCAATCATCTCCAAGGATAGTGAAATTGCAGAAATTCATTGACAATAATATGTACTTGAAGAATACAGAAAATAGGAAAACAGGAATTAAATTTCAATTAAATATTTGTAATATAATGATCGAAGATAGTGACTATTAATTAAATTTAACAATTCAAAACAAGACTAAATAAACTAGACAACTGTCCAATATTAACAAAAATTCAATAATACAATGATATCAAGGTTCATCAACACATCGATATGACACGCAGTGACACTATCCCCCCTGACAACCTGGTACGCCCAAATCACAGGGTTGACAGTGTCACCCCCTGTACAACATAATGCACCGATAGCCCCCGAAATTATAAAATTTGACAACCAATCAACTCAGTGAAAAGAACCAAAAAAAGCAATGAGTTTCGGAGCAATCACACAATTCGACGTACCAACGTTTATCATTTCTACCTATATTCAAAATTGGACGTTAAATACTAATCTACTGTAACTATTTATGTTACAAGTTCTGGTATATGTTACACTATCCAAAAGAACCTCGAGCAAATAACTAAGTCTTACTTGCATGTATATTGCCGTAATATAAAAGATGTCTCAAAACTCAGTAATTATTGACAGTTGGTTGGCTAAGTAGAGCTCATAATCAGAGCCGCAGTAAAGGGAGGGCGGAGGGGGCGATGGCCCCTAGCGCACTAAGGAAAAGTGCGCCGATGAGCTTAACTAAGGGGCGCCACATTGCGAAAGTGAGGACCTTTTTTTGTTGTTTTTCTTATCACTTGGAATTTAGGAGGTGAGGACCTTTTTTTTTGCTCATCATCTAGATTTGGGAGGTGAGAATCTTGTTTTTGCTTATCACTTACATTTATTTGCCTCTGCTCATAATAATCGGAGCCGTGCCGGAATTGCCAGATGAACAAGTGTTGCGTACGTGCATATTACAATAAACAATAACCCTATAGTCGCAGAGTTATTACAAATTGCAAGATGTTGTAGAAATGCTGATTTCTGCTTCCATTTTGAGTGGATCAATGGAAAGACATTTTTCAAGGCGCCACCATTGGAACGCAAAGAACGTCAAAGAGTAATGAAAATGAGAAGCTTGTTCGTCAATCGTTATCGCAACACAAACAAGAAAACAAGAAACAAGAAAAAGTAAACACATAAAGTAGCGTTCGTAAAAGGTTATCGTAATCACATTATTATAGGTCAAAGATGCACTGAATCCGTAAAAAAGATTTAACGGTTTACAAGATTCAAGTTGTCTAAGAATTTAGCGATTCAGATTATGTTTCAATGGTGAATTTCATTAGACAAATGATGGAAAAGAATAGTATATTCTGTACCAAGGTTGGAATGAGAAAATTCGATGCGAGTGGAACATTACGAGCGCGAGCTGCAGGCGAGTGTCGAATTTTCTCTTCCAACCGAGTCACAGACCCTACATTCTCCACGCTGAGCTGTACGCTAGTTTCAAAGCCCTGTGTTTTGTTTCGTCAGAGCAAAGTCGGTCAAGTGTTATCTTGACGGACTCGCTGAGCGCTCTGAACAGTACCCAAGATCCAGATCCAGTGCATCCTCTTGTACTAAAGATCCGGTTTCTACTCCACAATCTGAATGCTCAGAATGTGAGGGTAGAGCTGTTTTGGATACCGGGACATGTTGGTATTAAAGGCAACGAAGCGGCAGATGCGGCAGATGCAGCTTCAAAAGCCGCCTCCCACAGACCTATGATTGATGTGAGCTTCATTTTTCCAGATGATGCAAAGAGTCATCTGAAACATCTGGTTTTAGACATGTGGCAACATGAGTGGAGCTACACACAGAACGTTAAGTTGCGACAGATTAAGGGAGACGTTAAACCATGGGGTTCTTCCTGCAGGATTAACCGCAGGGAGGAAACCGACATCACACGCCTTCGTATAGGTCACTGTTGGTGGACCCATGGACACCGTCTTCGAGGTGAAGAGTCCCCTATCTGTGAGACGTGTAGCACAGATTTGTCTACACATTTTAACTGAATGGTTAGAGCATATTTAGGTCCTGAGCGACAGGAATGAACCGTGAACTCATGGTTTTAACAGGTTGGAGCCAACTGCCATACAACTAATAACATTCGTTAATAGCATTCGTTGAAAATTTAAAGAGCTTCGGGGAAAAGGGTATCAAGTTCGAGGAGGTCAGGGAGAGGTTAGGCCTGTGCTATGACCTGCCAGTTGCTTTAGGTGACGACAGGGTACTCATGGACAGGCTGATACTCTTCCTGAGAGAATCGAACTTACTGTTTTATATGTGAAATCTTGCACCCTATTTTAATGTGTTCTATTTCTTATCTGTCATATTCGATGATAATTGGTCCCTTTACAGCCTCTTACCATCACCATGAGTCTGTTCAAATTTTCGAACAGACTTTTTATCCTATTTATTTGTATTTGTCTGTGCAAGATTTCTTTTATTGAGTATTCGTAATTTTATTGATTTTATCTTTTTATTGATTGTTTAATTTATTGTTTTTAATATGTAGTGTAGTTATTTGCTGTGCGCCAAAAATTTTAATTAACTAACTAATCTACATTCTCCACGATCACCAGAAAGAAAAAAAAATAAAAAATGATTATTTAAACAAACATTTTATTTTAACAAATATTTTATATTACATAACAAATTAATCAATTAATTAAACTTATTTTTTTTTTTTATTATTTGTTTAATTTTTCCGCACATGGGCCACTATTTTAGTACTTTTTAGGAAGTTATGTTGCATTTATTTAATGTAAACATTCCATATATTTTAATGTAACCCTACAAAAACAAATGACAACAAGCATGGAATAGTTATTCCATAACAAGTGATGGAATGAAAAACACGCAAAATGCATTAGAAGATAAGTGCTTTAGAATAACATTCCAACTTTTGTGTTAGAGTATTAACTTTGGAATAGGCAAAATTGATTTTAGAATTGGTAAATTCTATAGTGGTCGTGGAAAAAAATATTCTAGCGACATCTTCTCCAGCGATAAGGTCCATTTTTACTTGAATAGACATGTTAATAAATAAAATTGTCGTTTTTGGGGAGAGATCGATCCTAATCCGAGAAAATCTGAACGTTCACTACACTACCCTAAATTAACTGCCTGCTAGCATATAATCTAAAACCATTATCACACCATATTTTTTTGAAGAAGACAGACGCAAGTTTTTAACAGTAACTTCAGAAAGACATGTTTCAATGGTTAGAGCATATTTAGGTCCTGAGCGACAGGAATGAACCGTGAACTCATGGTTTTAACAGGTTGGAGCCAACTGCCATACAACTAATAACATTCGTTGAAAATTTAAAGAGGTTCGGGGAAAAGGGTATCAAGCCACATTTTATTAAAAAATATATGTGAAATTGGACAACATATACACCTATCCCCCGATTTACACGGAAGATAGGTTCCTCAGAAAACCGTGTAAATCGAAATCTTGGATTTTGATATGTAAAACCGTTTAAATTGAAAAATAACTAAAATGTGCATAATTCAGTCATTTATTTCAACATAAGATCCTTTAAAAAATTAACAAAAAATTTAATTACTGTCATCTTTTTTCATTTTTTTTTTTCATAGACTTATTAATCTTTTCTTCGTGATTGGTATGATGTCACTTTCATCACTCGATAGTACTTGATGTGATTCTGGTACGATGGTTGATGAATTAGGGACAATTTCAGATCGGCGAGACTTGGTAGTGAAATCCGTAATTAACAATTGTGTTTGATTTTTGGTTAAATCTTATAGACCTCCTGGCCCCTCATATTGGGTTAAACATTCATTAATATCTCGCTGGAATCGGAGAGCTCGTTCAACATTCGGGTTATTTTGTAGAAAATGATTACCCAATTTTCGCCCTAATTTAAGTCCTACGCGGATGACTTTTGCAGTGAACGCAACTGGTTCAGGCTCCATTTTTAGAGCACATGGACAGAAAGTTTTATACAAAATGGGGAATCCCCTTTTTAGATTTGATACCAGTGTTACGAAAAGAATGGAATTAAAAAATGTAGAAATAAGTATGCAGCCAAAATATTCACTTTTACCAATTATTTGAAAACGTTATTTTAAAAACCGTGTAAAGGCGAAATCGTGTAAAAAAAGTACCGTGTAAATCGGGGGATAGGTGTATATCATATTCTAAACCAATAATTTAAATAATAATTTACAAGACAATTCAAAAGCAAAAAGTGAAATTTTTATTAAATAAATTTTGATTTCCGAATTACATTTAATATTATAAAATAATTTTTCTTTTATGTTTTCAATATATATACCTTAATACATATATATATCTTAATACCTTTACTTCACAATCTCTCCAATTGTTCAGTGAACGAATTATTTCCAGAAGTGGTAACGTTAACTGGCTCCCGACAAGTCCAGATTTGTGTCTACCAAATTTTTTTCTGAGAGGATACATTAAGAACAAGAGCAAGCAAAATTCCCCATCAACCATTACAAAATTAAAGGCCAATATCGAAGTGAAAACTTCTCTTAGATGAAGTCTTTTACACACGATCTACTACAAGTTTTCATTAATGTACCATCGCGAAGAATATTTATCACGTAACGGGAAACATCTTGATAGTGTTGCTTTTAAAAATTAGTTTACCTAGTGTCTACACTTTGATGTCATCAATAAAAATCCTGCAAAGATAAAGCGTTTTATATTATGAAAATTTTTAATACAGTCTATTCCAAACGATTTCGAACTAGATTTTGAAATCTAGTAATTTTTATCTATTAATTCGGACATTTGGTCATTTTGTTTAAGCTTTGTAAATCATACTCACATTGCAAATTCTAGATTAAATTTATTGTCATTGTTAAGGTTTATATGATAGGTGGCTCTGAGCCCACCCTACTATCATATATTCCTGTAACCATGGAACCGAATAAAAACAGAGCGTTTTGTATGTCAAAATAAAAACACGTAAAACTTGAAATCAGTGTTTACAGATCAGTATTAAACCTCTCAAAAAAGAGCATAGCCTCAACCATTTGGTCCTTCGAACACGGATGTGATCCTGGAAAATACTGGTAACGTTTGGATCCTCCTAGAACAACAGTCATTTTCCTGCTCACCCTAGCAAGCGTCTCGCCGATCGTACGAGGCAACGGACAACAGCAGTGTATGGTCGTCCATATTGTAAAGTATAGTACTGGCGTGAGTAACCCCGTAAGTTGTATCCTTTTTTTTTATATCTCTTTTTTTGTGTCAAAACAGTATAATAATGACAGAAAAAAATTAATTGAAGTCATTGCACTACAAAAGAGGAAGCATACAAGCTCAGCTTACTTTATTTAAAAAACATTTGGACGGATTAGATGAAAAAAATCTAGATGTTAGGGCAGTTAAAAATTTAACTGCACGGCAAGAAAAAATAATTCCGTTACTTGCTGAATTTAACTCAATTCAAACTGAAATAGAAATTTTAGAAGGTGATGAGACAAAAAACTTAGAGCGAGATACCTTTCAAAATACTTATTTTGATTTAACTACGCAGGCTGCGCTCATATTATCTGAATACGATGACAGTGGCAATGGTCATTCGTCTCATTCATGTTCTAAAAATTCTTGCAATCTGAAAAACATTGAGTTACCATCAATCGATTTGCCAACATTTACGGGAGATTTTACGAAATGGCAGGAGTTTCGTGATTCTTTTACGTCACTAATTCATGTCCGAAATGACTTATCAAATAGTCAAAAATTATTTTATTTACGCTCTTGTCTAAAGGGTGAACTAGCTAACAAATTACGTGCAATACAAACTTCAGACAAAAATTATCAAATAGCGTGGGATTCTTTAAACAAGAAATACAACAACAAACGCCGTATTGTCCAAACACATATTCAAAATTTATTAAACTTAGAATGTGTTAACAAACAATGTCACAATAGTTTACAACGCCTGTTAAATTCCGTCGAAATAAACATGGAATATCTTTCCTCGCTAGGCCAACCCATTGACTCCTGGGATTCAATTATCATTTTACTAATTTTAAACAAATTAGACCCACAAACTGTGCATGACTGGGAGTCAAAATTAAATTTAAAAAGTGATGCAAACCAAACTTTGCCCGAACTTGCAGAGCTTATGCATTTCTTAAACGCTAAACTAAATACACTAGAAGCTGTATCGTCCAAAAAACAGTCAGTTTATAACAATAAACTCAATATCCCTGTCAAGTTAACATCTTCAAAAACATATCACACATCAAATGTTACTTGCGCAAATTGCAATGGGAACCATTTTATATACCATTGTAATACCTTTAAACAATTAAACATAAATTCTAGAATTGATCTTGTCAAAAAACTAGAACTTTGTGTGAACTGCCTTCGTAAAGGTCATATTTCCAATGATTGCAAATCGTCAAAATGCAGAGTTTGCCATGGCTCTCATCATACCTTACTATATTTGCAAACATCAATAAATTCAGTAGAAAGTAACGATAAGAACGCAAACCATACCACAAGCTGTTCTTCATTTAATCAAGCCACAACAAATCATGCAATTTTGCCTACTGCTAAGGTGAAATGTCGTGATGCAGATGGTACATACCAAACGATGCGAATTCTATTAGATTCGGTATCACAAGCTAATTTTATAACAGAAAACGCATGCAAGAAACTTAATCTTGAAAAAGTACAAACGAAAACTGTAGATTCAGGTATTAACCAATCGTCTAGCAACTTGAATTTCAAAACAAATGTACAAATTTGTTCATTATACAATAATTTTAAGGTCAATATTGACTGTTTTATTTTACCACAAATAACCAGTCAACTACCAAGTGTCACAATTGATACAACGAATTTTAAAATTCCTCCACACATAAGACTTGCAGATCCCTGTTTCGATGCGCCAGGCGATATAGACATACTCATAGGGGTTAATCTATTTTATCAATTGCTTTCCATTGGGCAATTTAAATTAGAAAATGGGCTAATCCTCCATAAAACCAAATTCGGTTGGATAGTAGCGGGTAACTTGCCTCACGGTTCAGTCGAACGAACTAATACTTATCTCTCGTTGGAAACCTTACATAACGATCTTCAAAATTTTTGGAAAACTGATGAGTTTGTCATTGATAAAAGGCCATTGAGTGCAGAGGAACAATATTGTGAAACCTTTTTCACTAAAACTACAACCCGCCATACTGATGGTCATTTTATGGTCAGAATCCCTTTCAAGCAAAATATTATTAATTTAGGTGATTAATTTCCGGTTGCTATAACAAGATTTAACTTGTTAGAAAAACGTCTTAAATCAAATAGTTCATTATGTTCACAGTACGTTGAATTTATGCAGGAATACGAGAACCTCAAACACATGACAGCTGTCACAGTGACAGATCGTGAAAGATCCTTCTATCTTCCACACCACCCTGTTGTGAAGGAAGATAGTCTGACAACAAAATTGAACGTCGTGTTTGACGGTTCATGTAAGCTCGAAAACGGTTTATCCGTAAATTGGACGCAACATGTTGGTCCCACTATTCAAGACGATCTTTTTTCTATAATTGCTCGCTTTAGAACTCACGAATTTGTTTTAACTGCCGACATAGCTAAGATGTATCGCCAAATATGAGTCCATCCTGATGACCGCAAGTTTCAACAAATACTTTGGCGCAATAATTCTGATCACAATATTAAAACTTTTCAACTCAACACCGTCACATACGGTACCAGTTCCGCACCCTTTTTAGCAATTAGATGCTTGATTGAATTAGCTTCAGAATGTAAGACAACATTTCCCTTAGAATCTGAAATTATAAAAAAGGATTTCTATGTAGATGACCTACTTACGGGCTCTAATTCACTTGAAACCCTTAAAAATATCAAGGCAAACGTAACTAGCATCCTCAACAGTGCAGGTTTTCCTTGTCACATTTTAGGTGTCAAGAAAATTTAAGAGTAATGTACCAGAACTCAGTGAATCGCAGTTAAACGGTCCTATAACCGTCTCAGACAAATCAAACAAAATTTTGGGATTGTTTTGGGATCAAACCAGTGATTACTTTTTTTACTCGGTAGGAAAAATGAAAAATTATGAACAGGTAACAAAAAGAACTATCCTGTCAGTAACCGCACAATTATTTGACCCGCTCGGTTTGCTGTCTCCAATTATTGTTGTAGCCAAATTCTTGCTGCAACAAATCTGGCAACTTAACATAAGTTGGGATGAATCATTACCAAGTGATATTCACACGAGTTGGTTGCAATTTAAAAGTGAGCTTAAACATATTAACAAAATTCAGATTCCTCGGTTTGTCTTAAACACAAATTGTTGTTATATCGAACTTCACGGCTTTGCTGACTCTTTTGAACGCGGTTACGGAGCTTGCATTTACGTTCGATCTTTTAAAAACCAACATAAGTATTCTGTCAAACTGCTCGCATCAAAATCACGTGTTGCACCCCTCAAAACAACTTCTTTACCAAGGCTGGAACTACTTGCTGCAGTAGTACTAGCAAATTTATCACATAAATTCAAAACCATCCTAAACTTAACCATTTTTAAGGAATATTATTGGACAGATTCCAAAATAGTTCTTTCTTGGATAAAGTATGAACCCAATAGATGGTCAACCTTTGTGGCTAATAGAGTATCATCAATACAATCATTAACTAATTCTGAGTCTTGGTATCACGTAAAATCTGCTGATAATCCCGCAGATATAATATCGCGTGGATATTTGCTAAGCAAACTATGCAACATGAATCTTTGGTGGCAAGGTCCAGCGTGGCTCGCAATAGACCATTCGCAATGGCCCGAGCAAAATATAACCCTTCAAGATTCTAACTTGCTAGAATCTCGGAAAAAGATCAAATCCTTGCACACCGTCGTCAAGGATACATTTCCATTTCAAAATTATTCATCGTTGCATAAACTACAACGAATAATTAGCTATTGCTTGAGATTCAAATCTAATTGTACTAAACCCAAATCTGAAAGAATCTACGGCTCTCTTAGAACTGACGAACTGCAAAATGCACTAATGACTTTAGCTCGTATTTCTCAAATAGAGTCCTTTCCCTTGGAATATAATGATTTAAAATGCGGCGGTCATGTTCACACAAAGAGTAAACTTCTCAGCTTAAGTCCATTCATGGACAGAATCGGTCTGATAAGAGTAGGAGGTAGATTACAACTGTCTTCATTTTCTTTTGATAAAAAGCATCTTATCTTATTGTGCAGTAAGCATCATTTAACAAAACTAATATTTGAATGGGAGCACAAACGACTGCTCCATGCTGGTCCTACCCAGTTATTAAGTTCAATAAGAAACCAATTCTGGCCTATTTGCGGACTTAATATAGCAAAGTACACGGTTAGAAAATGTGTCAAATGTTTCAGATATAATACAAGGGTCATCAACCCTCTCATGGGTAACTTGTCACAAAATAGAATCACAGCAATGCCCCCATTCCATGTAGTAGGTGTTGATTACGCTGGCCCTCTACAAATAAAAAACAAACACGGTCGTGGAAGTAAAACTAAAAAAGTTTTATCTGTCTTTTTATCTGCTTCGCCACGAAGGCAATCCATTTGGAACCAGTAACGTCACTCTCTACTGATTCGTTCATAGCTGTATTTAGACGGTTCATTGCTAGACGCGGAAAGCCATTGCATGTTTACAGCGACAACGGAAAAAACTTTGTCGGTGCACTGAACTAATGAAATTGTCGGATTTTCTTTAAAACAATAATGCTGCAATAGCGGAACAAATCTCGTGTCATGACGTAAATTGGCACTTCATTCCCGCCTATTCACCACATTTTGGTGGTATCTGGGAGGCTGGGGTGAAGAGTACCAAATTTCATTTAAAGCGAGTTATGTATGATGCCTCTTTAACATTTGAAGAACTATATACTGTTTTGACACAAATAGAGTCTGTGCTAAATTCCCGTCCTTTAACTCCAATGACTTCCGATCCGAACGATCTCGAAGTACTCACGCCAGCTCACTTTCTGATTGGACGATCATTTACATCAGCAGCTGATCCAGATATAAGAGACATAAAATTATCTCGCCTCGATCGCTTCCAGTATTTACAACGAATCAACCAGCATTTCTGGAACCGCTGGTCGAAAGAATACATCGCACAACTCCAACAAAGAACAAAATGGAAACAAAATAAGGAAAATTTACAAATTGGTTCGTTAGTTCTTATCAAGGAAGAAAACATGGCACCAGCTAGATGGCAACTAGGAAGAATCGTCAGCGTTCATCCAGGCAAAGACAGTATTGTAAGAGTCGCCAGTGTGCAATGTGCAAGTGGTGTAGTGAAACGGTCATTTGCAAAAATATGTGTTCTCCCTGTTAAGTGCTAATAACCTCTTTTGCCATAAACTATATTCATTATAATTACAATCTATTTTGTTCAATTTTGTTAATATGTAGCATGTATTCTTATGTTTTTTTTAATATATGTTGTAATGCCTTTTAGGCATTCCAAGGTGGCAGCATGTTAAGGTTTATATGATAGTAGGGTGGGCTCAGAGCCACCTATCATTACTAGAATTGATCTTGTCAAAAAACTAGAACTTTGTGTGAACTGCCTTCGTAAAGGTCATATTTCCAATGATTGCAAATCGTCAAAATGCAGAGTTTGCCATGGCTCTCATCATACCTTACTACATTTGCAAACATCAATAAATTCAGTAGAAAGTAACGATAAGAACGCAAACCATACCACAAGCTGTTCTTCATTTAATCAAGCCACAACAAATCATGCAATTTTGCCTACTGCTAAGGTGAAATGTCGTGATGCAGATGGTACATACCAAACGATGCGAATTCTATTAGATTCGGCATCACAAGCTAATTTTATAACAGAAAACGCATGCAAGAAACTTAATCTTGAAAAAGTACAAACGAAAACTGTAGTTTCAGGTATTAACCAATCGTCTTGCAACTTGAATTTCAAAACAAATGTACAAATTTGTTCATTATACAATAATTTTAAGGTCAATATTGACTGTTTTATTTTACCACAAATAACCAGTCAACTACCAAGTGTCACAATTGATACAACGAATTTTAAAATTCCTCCACACATAAGACTTGCAGATCCCTGTTTCGATGCGCCAGGCGATATAGACATACTCATAGGGGTTAATCTATTTTATCAATTGCTTTCCATTGGGCAATTTAAATTAGAAAATGGGCTAATCCTCCACAAAGGCAAATTCGGTTGGATAGTAGCGGGTAACTTGCCTCACGGTTCAGTCGAACGAACTAATACTTATCTCTCGTTGGAAACCTTACACAACGATCATCAAAATTTTTGGAAAACTGATGTGTTTGTCATTGATAAAAGGCCATTGAGTGCAGAGGAACAATATTGTGAAACCTTTTTCACTAAAACTACAACCCGCCATACTGATGGTCATTTTATGGTCAGAATCCCTTTCAAGCAAAATATTATTAATTTAGGTGATTAATTTCCGGTTGCTATAACAAGATTTAACTTGTTAGAAAAACGTCTTAAATCAAATAGTTCATTATGTTCACAGTACGTTGAATTTATGCAAGAATACGAGAACCTCAAACACATGACAGCTGTCACAGTGACAGATCGTGAAAGATCCTTCTATCTTCCACACCACCCTGTTGTGAAGGAAGATAGTCTGACAACAAAATTGAGAGTCGTGTTTGACGGTTCATGTAAGCTCGAAAACTTTATCCGTAAATTCGACGCAACATGTTGGTCCCACTATTCAAGACGATCTTTTTTCTATAATTGCTCGCTTTAGAACTCACGAATTTGTTTTAACTGCCGACATAGCTAAGATGTATCGCCAAATATGAGTCCATCCTGATGACCGCAAGTTTCAACAAATACTTTGGCGCAATAATTCTGATCATAATATTAAAACCTTTCAAGTCAACACCGTCACATACGGTACCAGTTCCGCACCCTTTTTAGCAATTAGATGCTTGATTGAGTTAACTTCAGAATGTAAGACAACATTTCCCTTAGAATCTGAAATTATAAAAAAGGATTTCTATGTAGATGACCTACTTACGGGCTCTAATTCACTTGAAACCCTTAAAAATATCAAAGCAAACGTAACTAGCATCCTCAACAGTGCAGGTTTTCCTTTAAGAAAATTTAAGAGTAATGTACCAGAACTCAGTGAATCGCAGTTAAACGGTCCTATAACCGTCTCAGACTAATCAAACAAAATTTTGGGATTGTTTTGGGATCAAACCAGTGATTACTTTTTTTACTCGGTGGGAAAAATGAAAAATTATGAACAGGTAACAAAAAGAACTATCCTGTCAGTAACCGCACAACTGTTTGAACCGTTCGGTTTGCTGTCTCCAATTATTGTTGTAGCCAAATTCTTGTTGAAACAAATCTGGCAACTTAACATAAGTTGGGATGAATCATTACCAAGTGATATTCACACGAGTTGGTTGCAATTTAAAAGTGAGCTTAAACATATTAACAAAATTCAGATTCCTAAAATGGTAATAATCATGGATGATAATACACCACGCAATACTTGGAAAAGAGGCGTTGTCACAAAAACATACCCAGGAAGAGATGGACAGAGCGTTTTCTATGTCAAAATAAAAACACGTAAAACTTGAAATCAGTGTTTAGAAATCAGTATTAAACCTCTCAAAAAAGAGCATAGCCTCAACAGTCATTATAAAATGTCCTTTTCATTACATTTTAATTTTTTGTCATTCTTAATAAAAAAATTCCCATTTATTAATTTTTTTCTCTTCAAAATATGGAAAAAGGAATTAAAATTTTTGACATACAGGCTATTCCAAACAATTAGGCGGAACTAACTGGAATTTTCCTTTTTGCAAGTTGTCATTAGCTATTTTTTTATATATTGAAGTTTACTTTTCCTGAACAAAATGATCAAAAGCTTCAATCAATCTGTAAAAATTACTAGACTTAAAAATCTAGTTCCGCCTAATCGTTTGGAATAGACTTTACGTCATTATTTCCTTTGTTTCACTGTTGGAATTTTAAATTTTCATATACCAAATCTGAAACATAAAATAACCCAAGCAAGGTCCCTTTTCGTGACAACCTAAAAATTTCCATTTAGTTCCGCCTAATCGTTTGGAATAGCCTGTATTTTTATTCTGTTTATTTATATTCTCAAAATGTTACTTTTTTAAAATTATTTTACGTCTTTTAATTTCCCATTTTGATTTATTATACAAAAAGATACATCACTACTTGATGAAGATTGAATTAGTTCTAATAAACATACTAGCTTTGAAATACCGCTACGCACCACTTTGCTCGACGCTGCTCTGCCTCTTTAGCCAGAGCAAGAAAAAGTGTTTGCAGTGCACTCTCAGAACAGTTACCTTTCCCAACCGAATACAAATTTTATCAACTCTAGAGCAACTGCTCGCCCAATCGAATACGAAACTTGCTCGCCGAGTGACCTGAGTGCATAGTAGAGCACCCAATCGAATACGCCATTAATATCTTGAGCAATCTATCAATAGGAAAAGAAATTTAATGTTCTTAAAACAAACATTTTTAGGATCACCTTCCAGAAAAATGTTTAAACCAAAAAAGAATAATTGGATTAATTGGTAATCCTGCACAATACCACCCTGAGTATTGTGTCACAACAGACTACTATTGCGGTATTTCTATGTTCCAATTCATTTTAACAGAAGATTTATTTTTAGGTGGTTTACAAAAAAATTAACAAGGTTTTTAATAATAACCTAAGATAGTGCTTTTAAGGTGCATCACTGTTTAGGATTCATACTAGCATACGAAAACTATTCTCAAGGCGCTGTTGTGCAGGATTACCGATTAATTAATAATATTAAATAAATAAGAATACAGCTTTTCCTATAAACGTATTTATAGGTCATATTTTAGTAACATATTTTTAAACGCCATTGCTTTTACATATTAAATATTACGATCTAAATAGTAAAAAATGAACAAAAATGTAAATAAAAAATAACTGGAAATGCCCAAATTTAGTCTTACCTTGAACTCAAATCTCGATTTGATAAATATATCTTCTGCCATTCCTTCCCACTGCATTCATCACTTTATTATTATTATTTCACCATATTTACGTGCAATAGTTACACATTTTATGTACACAATATTCTTTGCCAAATAGTTGGCTAAACTAAATAAAATTAAATCAACACATATATGTATTCTGTAAATTGTAAGGAAAAAAAATCTTATATAGTAGTACATAAGATTCATTTTTACACAAAACTATTATAAGGTCAAATTATCATTTGATAAATCTTTAATCCTCTTATAAATGTTTATTCCTGATGCTAATCTAATGAATTGATAAGCAATTAATAATTATATGTTATATGTCTAATGTATGGCCGTTAAGAGATATTCTAGATCTTGTATAGGGTCTACCAAAATAAAAATTTTGTAGGATTTCAAATAATGCATCAAAGTTGATGATTTTAAATAGGAGTATGAAGAACTGGCAAAAAATATTAATTTTGATAGATGTATCTGTTAACTCTTGATGAAACAAAATGACTAATAGTAAATAATACACTTAATAACATTCCACAAAATATAAATACAAAAAACACAAATTCTATAAAATACAAATAATACTACTATTTTATGGAATATTACCAAGCGTATGATTTACTATTTATGAAAAAAATTAATCAAAACATGAATAGTAGGTTACTCCAGCGGTTTTTAAACTGGGGTCCGCGTAGCCATTCACGAAACAATTTTGACATTAATTTTACATCCCCCAACTTTTCGCTGTTATTCAAATAACTCATTTAATAAAAATCCTACATGGTTAAGACTTTTTGCATTTGTTTTTATCTAATTAGTTATTGACATAACTAAACAATAATTAGTAAAAATGTAATTATTTTTATTCAACTGCAAATTATTTATATATATAAGATCTATTTTGACCAATATTTGACCAAGAAGTGTTTGTATGAGTTTAACGTATTATAATTTGTAACTTTTTTAAATTCTTTTTACTACTATTTTTATTCATTTTATGTTATTTATTCTATATGCTAATAAAAATGTTCATCTCTATAAATGCGCAGGACCATTTATTAAAATAATCAACGATATATTTTTACCAATATTTATTATAACGTAGGGCCTATCAGATTATTGAGCTAGAAATTAAGTCTCAAGAACGACGTAAAACGACTAAGGTTGGGATGGGGTCCGCAAAAAAAAAAAAAAAAATGTTCACGAGGTGGTTCTCGGACTACATAAGTTTAAGAACCCCTAGGATATTCTATTACAATTATTCGAATACATGCAATGTATTTTCTTCTTCACATTTCAAGTTTGTGAAATATTGGGCAAACCATACCATTAGACCATCTTTTATGCTGCCCAATTACGCTTTCTTTGCCATATCTAGAACGCCAGTGGCAGAGGTATAACAATATCAAACTGCGCCCAAAAGTTTTATTAGCACCAGAATGGACTGTCAAATAGCCTCATTATCTTCGCTTGCATCCTGGCCAGTTGACAATGTTTGTTGCCCACCTTCCATGAGGTTCTTCTAATTATTTCACTTTTGCCTTATCACTAGATATAGAATGTCTCTAACTCTACTTTTTTGCCAAGTCCAGGTATTACGTTTCTTATTGCACAGGGTTAAGTCCAGTGTGTTATTTTACGGGGCCAGATTCAGAAAAGAAAGTAAATTCAAATGAAGTGAACCAAAAGTCGAATCGATGTGACGAGAAAAAAAAAAAAGGAAATATTAAAACCACAGGGCCAGGAAACTCTTAAAAATGTAAGTAATTAACGAATGCCAATACTAATTTTCTATTGCATGCGTAGATACAATATATAAGTTCTGTAGATTAATTTTAAACCTAAAATTAATGGGCATCCGATGGATAGTTTTTCACAATTTCCCGTTTACTTCCACACGTTAATTGTTTATCACTTGCTGTTCTTCTTGAAAATGAAAAATAGGTATGATATAATAAAAATTAATTACTTATAAAAGGATTGTGACAATTGAAAAGAAATATTAAAAGCCCAAATTAAAAACATGTTATTAATTATTATTAATTCACTATTATACATAAATACAATACAAATTTCTCTAAATTTATTATAAATATAATATCCAAATACTCTATTAAGTACTATTATAAAAACATAAAAAATAAATACATTGTACAATAAATCACAAATATTATTTAATATTTGATCGTATTGGCAATTCACTATACATTTACAACACCGGTTGCATAGAACGCTATAAGCCAACGTTATTCAAACTGCCAGCGCTCTATGCTATCGGTTCTTAATTCCATCAAATTCTACATAAAATTAAATCATAACACAATTAAAAATGAGTTCTAGAATCGAGAAAAGTCGGTAGTAGATATTAAAACAAAAACAATCAATGTCAAGAACTGTATTTTGAACGAATTATAAATTTAGTACAAAAACTCTGTTCCGCAGTTCATTAAAAAAGCTACAATATTTCCATTTAATTATTATTATGGGTTGACATTGGTAGTTTTTGTTATAAACTCTTCAACTATAGAGTAGAAGGACGCTTAGGATATCTAGATATCTAAATACATAGATATAGATACAGGAGTCACATTTGGTCCAATAAAGATAAAGTTTAGCAAAGATAGATATCTAAAATATGAACTGTAAGGTGTAAATTTATGAAATGTAGTTATGAAACTTTAGAAGCAATAAGACTTCAAACAAAAATTATCATTTAGTTTAAAAAGCTTTCAATAGATGTCAATCAAACAAAGAATAAACAGATTGAGTTTTTTACTTTTCTCCATAATTCCAGACAGTTTTCTTAACACGAACACTGATAAAAAGTGTTTTAACAAATGATTATTTAGTATAAAATAGTACATTAACAGTTCGAAAATCCAACTGATTGGTGACTGGGTCGACCTGGAATTTATGATTATCCAGATGTACTTTTAAAATTCAAATTTAAAATGGAAGTAAGTAGATATGTCCAGGTACATTTTGACAGTCAAAACGAGCAATTTAAAAGAAAACAAAGTCAACATCTTACAAAGGTGTAAAATATAAAACAAAAAAAGAGTGTGTTATGTGTAAAATCGCTTTTAAAAATTAACAATGTAAAAGAAAAATGCAGAGTATATAAATGAAAGCAGAAGTTACACATTTAATATAATAAATAATAAGTTTAACACTACAGCACTCGTGTGGGGTATATACATACGTATCCCAGTCACATTTAAATTACGCTAAATGAATTAAGTATATGGTAGAGAGAATTGATTCTATTTTATCTTAGTAAATAGTAGTACCTTTTCTTTACTAAATTCAGTATGTTTTCCATGTTGTCTTTTTGAAATAATTAGATTATTTTTAGTGTAACACGTTTGTTTGAATCAATCTACAATCAATTGCAATGAGCAGCAGGCAGAAACAAAGTTATATTTAAGAAGAAAAAATA
Source organism: Liopterus haemorrhoidalis (assembly GCA_963971575.1). NCBI lineage: Eukaryota > Metazoa > Arthropoda > Insecta > Coleoptera > Dytiscidae > Liopterus > Liopterus haemorrhoidalis. The sequence goes on from OZ020611.1 coordinate 191,818,340, forward strand.
AATAAATTCACAATCTTTAATGATATTTAATTACTTATATTTTTTTAGTGTAAACTTTTTGTGCAATATCTTGCCAAATAATAAAAAGTAAATAGCTATTTGAATAAAAGCTATTCCTTTTTCTTTTAAGAGTTGTGATTTGTCTTCCTTTTTAATTTTTGAAAACCAAATTTCACTATACAAATACAAATGCATACCACGCGATATGGCTGATCACGAGCGACTTATTTCGAAAATCAGACGCGAGTACTGGGGTGTTAAATAAGTAAGAAAGTTTTTGAATAGTTTGGATTTTCGGGTGGTTCGGATTTCTGGCATCCAGATTTTCAGACTATATTTATTCCATAGTTATATTTTGTAGTGACGTTACTGTCTTCTACTTTTTACGTTTCTAGTTCATATTTTATAAATCTATCAATATAAAAATATATACATAGTTTTTAAAATAGTAAAACGTACAGTTAAAAACTAAATACAATACTTCAAAATTGTTCAAAAAAACTAAAATAAATATGATTCCAAAAGTATATTCCATAGCATACTTGAAGCAATTTCTTACTAATAATTTTACAATAAATAAAAAGACATTTATTTATTAAAAATTACAATTTTTAAGCTCTTGACTTTTTGGTAAAACTGCTGAATTAATATATCTTTATCATTAAGCCACGTATAATATACTCGAACTTACTGTATTTTTCGATATGTAAGACATGATGACGTATAAGACACAATAAGATAAAAATGGCAAGAAATACCACAAGCAATCTATTAAAAATATGGAAAGTTTCTTCAAAATATCGTTTTCTTCGAAGTACCGTCTTACCGACGGCTGCTAAGACTATCCTGGCGAGAAAGAAGAACTAGTAACCGCAATTACGGAGGAAATTAAAGAACCTATAAGGCCATCTACAATAACGCATAACAGAATAGCTACTTTCTTTGGCCATGTACCATGCCGAATCAGTGACAGCCAAAAGAGATTAATTCTACAAGGGAATACGGTCTTCATAAGGGATTGATGTAATAAGATTTTGTGATCGGTGTCCTAAGAAGTGGACAAATCAGATTAGAGAGGTATCCGATTACTGTATAAAAACCACAAGAGAAGTAGAACATCGAAGCAGTTGGAAAGATATATTAAAGAACATAAAGACATCAAAGGTCCCGAATCTTCCAACTAGAAGAAACCTACTTAGACAATCAGCCCGTATTTCAAGAATATTATTTGGGATGAAATTCATTTTATTTTTACGTGAGGAAACATGCGTCTTATCAGATTTAATACTATAAGGAGTAATCTGTGCTTATCTCTAGCCATTAATACAAAGAGGTACATATATAGCCATCAGTTAAGTAAGACAGTCGAGTTACAAATATGGACGCCAGATTTGAGAGTTTGAATGTAATACCTATCATTCTAATAAACGTTCGTCGAAGTTTTCTGAAATTCTTTGTATTTCTAAAATTATAACACTTTCGTTTTGAAGATGAGTTCAAATTTATTTATAATTTATTCATAATCAAGTTAATTAATATAAATTATGAGCTGGCACGACATGCAAAATTGACCTTTGTACTCAACCTGTTCCGAAAAATACAGTAGTTAAACTATAATTGAGTAAATTACACTCAATTTTATATAATTATATCTAACATTCATCTAACATTTCTTTCAGCAGTTGAACCATTTTTTTTTTAGTTATTCACATAAAAACATATTTTTAAAAACTATGTATATATTTCTGTTGAGAAATTGGTCAAAATTTTAAATCACACGTAATATTTAAAAAGTGCATATCACAGATGTTAATTGTTGCACTGCTAAAACAGTCAGATTTTAAGAATAATTTTATAAATATCAATTGTAAGATTTCACTAATTATTAAAGTTTATTACCTAATTTATCAAAAATTCTGCCCGAATACACAATCAACAAAACTTAATGACTGAAAACTGAAAGTGGAGGTACAAATTTCCAACATTCACGGGAACCCAAGCGGGATTGGAAGCGGTGATAAAATCGGTAGCCTTACCGATACATATTGATAACATAAACAGCCAACAATAGGCTATTTGTTGCGTGGATTTTTGTGTGCGCGAGGGATGAGCGCCTCTAACCGTGAACTACGTAGTTCACGTGGGGGGTAATGTTTGTACAACAATGTATTTATTAAAGCACCCTCACATATTCTATGATTTTGCATTAAAGTTATTATTTAAAGTTTTGCATTATGAGTTTTCATTTTCATTAAAATCTTCTTAATTGTATATTCAGGCTTTCTCTTCCTTTTCCATACATTTTGCAAAACATTTTATGTTTGCAAAAAATCTGACGCTCTCCTTAAAATAGTTTTGAAAATAAAAATTTGAAATAAAACATTAAAAAGCTGAGTATTGTGGATATTGAAATGTCATGATAAAATCAGTTTTACAATGTCATATTGTTTGATTATTAGATCTTATCTTACTAAAATGTAAAATAAGTTAAAAATTATTACTTTTTGCCTTTAGAATTCTTGCTAGTACTGTCGGTATCTGTTGATTTCTTCGGACGCAAGATGAAATTTAAGTTATAAGCAGTATTGACGGCATAATATACATTTGCATTTTGCGGTAACAGCATTTCTGAAACAGAAAAAAAAATGTAATGTAATGTTTCTATGTTGCATTCATATGAGAGTCATTATGAAACTGAATTGAGTTATAAAGAGTTTCATTATGACGCTAAACATTTAATTTCATAAAATTGGTACAATAGCCTGCACATTTTACAAAACATAATTTACCTAAATTTAATAAGCTACCTAGAAAAATATAAAACTGTGAAACCAGTCCAGCCAACCACTACATTCTCAAATCAAATTCCTTAATCTTTAAAATTTATTATTATAAATGGCATAAAAAAGCAAAATAGTATAAAAAACCCATTAAATAAGGTTTTTTGCCCCACTTATCAATTACTAAATTCGTCGCGTGCGGCAAAATCATGCCTTATGAAACTTATATTTTGATATACTATTACAGACATATTTTTATTTTATTTAGTTCCTAGTACACCACAGAGCAATGGTTTCTTAAGCCGCATTTTATGAATTAATGTACTGTACATACTGAGTTATTCACTGTAGATTGTCACTAACCAGTTTACTGTTTAACATATACGTCGTGACAGTATGTGAAGAATATGCGCATGAAATTAGTAGAGGAAATTCTAAGCGTTGACGAATTACATTCTTTTTCAGACATGAATATACAGTCAATTGCACAAACACATATTATAGTATATTTATTTGGCGGGAAATCGCCTCAGTATTATTGCGTAGTACGTGAGACGTTGTTATTGTTTATAATATATATTACTTGAAACAGATTAAGTTTGGAAAAAGACATAAGAGCATGGGTTGGGGAGCTCTGACCAATAGACAAGTAGACTTAATGATCGCCAAGTTAAAATCTAGCATAAAGTAAACAGCATCGTTTCTACAGTTTTGATATTTACGGGGTGATATTTAAGTTAAAATGTGAATTGATACATATTTCTTTGACTGTTTTCTGTGTCCGTAATTGTCTATCATAGTTATCGCACCATAAACTCCGCCCTTTCAGATGTTTGCCAAACATTATCATATCGCAACTTAAGCGACTGTTCACAGCTATAAATTCAGTGCACTATTCATTGTGTGTGTAGTTAATGCGTTGTGGGCTGTGGACGAAAGTTTGCAAGCCCCATACTTAATACGCTGTTTTAATGAGACAGATTTATAAACACACATTAGCTATCACACTTGACATAAACTAACGAAATGTAAAAGAATTGCTGTAGTTGTGGCTAGAATTTTGTTATTAATATATAGTAAGAAATCACTTATGATGATTTATAGTGTACATACAATGCAGATATACAATTTTCCTACAGACATATTTTACATAAATACTGTACATACATATCGACCCATCCTACGAAGATTGTCGTAACTAAATATTTAAATTTTTTGAATTATGTAAATTCAATATTAGAATATCGTGTAATCTTTCCGTGAAAAAATAAATGTATCTCACAACACTGTACGTTATGCTACCAAAATTATAGTTTTGGAGAAACGATTTTTTCATGGAAAGATTACACGATATTTTAATATTTTACTTACATAATTATAAAAATTAAATTGAGTTATGACAATCTTCGTAGGATGGGTTGATATGTACTACAATTTTCAATAGACAACTCAAATATTTTCCATAAAGATATTCAGATATGAAGGGTCCAGAGGAAAAACCATCAATGTATATTTTAACCGAAATTGCAAAAACAATAAAATTAATTTTACCGTTTAATAACAGTTTGGATTCAGATAATAAAATTAATTTAAAACATGTTTATTTAACAAAATGAAATGAAAACAAATTTTTCTATTAACCAAATTTTGAAAAAATATTATTTTTGTAAAAAAAAAACGAGGTAAAATTTCGTAAGTTCTAGCATAAGTCACTATTTACATGAAAAACACCCAAAAAGACTTTGTTCTTTCTTAATTAAGTCTGTAAAAACATATTTGCCTTGTTAGTAAAAAACTTTTTATACTCGTCATTTTTTTATTAGTACTTTAATCAATGTCACAAAATATTGATACTTTTTTCTGATACATATATTATGAAACAATACTGATATCAATACCAAGTATAGATATTCGATACCCCAGCGCTTACAGCATAATAATAAAGTAATCAATACTAAATCAATAGTATCGATACTTTTTTTCAATACAAATACTGGTATCAATATGAAACGATACCGACACAAAGTATTGATACCTTCGATTGATATTATTTCCCTAGGCGGAGCCAATAAGATTAGGCTTCGAAGCCAGTTAAATTAAACATATTAATTTTTAGGATATAAGCGCTTTTTTACAATGTTTGTTCCAGGTGCCAAAATACAATCACGCGGAATTGTTCTGATAATATAGGATTTACAGGAGTGAGACCATATGATAAATAAATTGTCAATGAATGATAACTAAACAATATAAAGGAGTGGAATTAAAATATTTACCTTTGTCTGGCAGGACTTGAGCTAATGTGTAGCCATCAGGGTTTCCCTCTAATCCTAATTTGAGCATCGCATTCCTGACAACCTGCGGTGTCCTCTCATTGTTGCTCAGCATTATACTCTTGTACAATACAATACCATCTGTCTCAACACAATCTGTCTCATAAGTCACCTGGAAATTAAAAAGACCATATGTTAAATCAAAACTAGGAAAAAAGTATCAAAAATAAATATTTTCTTCTTTGAAAGAAACGATGTATATTGTTGGAAAAAAAGTTGCACCTGGTTTAAATAAATTTACACATTAATTTTTCTGTAACCCTTTTGCATTAAAGAATGCTGTAATTTTTTAGTAGTTTTTGAAAAATCGTTTTAAAATAAAAAAAAAATCTCAGATTAATTTGCGTTCCTTAATCTACATCTTAAGAACTTTCTTTTGATTCCATACAATAAATTTGAAAAAAAAAATATGTTTTTTTCAACGACATTCCATATTTTCGAAAAACTAATCTGATCTAAAATTCCTGTTGAACTATTTTGGTTCCCATCAATATTGTACATTATTGAGATTTTTCGATCAACCCTCTGGAAAATAGGGTAGAGGACAAAAGTTTTTTGACATATATTTGGCGAAAAGTCCATAAAAAAAAACATTTTTCAAAAATAAAAATTTGTTTGTTTATCCACGCATCAAGGAGTTTCATTTGATACCCCACCCAAAAAATTTTATTTATCATTTATTTTTCATTAAATACATATTTGTTTATATTAGGGGGACCAGGAATAATCCATTATTTTAAAGTACAAATATTTTTTTCCCCCAGAAATTTGTATTATGTATAATATCAAAATATAATTTCCAACATTATTTATTACGGCTTCCCAACGTTGTACATATATTTCAATACGCTTTCTATAGAAGTTTGTGATTTTCTACGGTGATACTTCGAAATTTTTTATCTGAGTGTATGTTCCATAGACATAACTAGGTGAAAATCGGAAAGCGTGAGATCGGGTGAATACGGTGGATGTGGAATAATTTCCCAGTAAAAGTCCTGAATTTTTTTCGCGGGTTATTTTTGCTTAATGAGGACGTGAATTGTCAAGATGAAAAAGTATTCCTTTTTGGTTAAATAAATTTGGAAGTTTTTTCTTTAGTTTCTGATTTAGTTTCAACAATTAAAGAGAAACTTTAGTGACGTGATGCGAGTTTTCAAAAAATGCCTGTTTCCAGAAGTAGAATAGAAGGCAGTGATGTATAACCACAGAAAGGCAGTATTTCGAAGGTGATAATTAAATTTATGATGCTAGTCGGGGTTTTTTTTTATCAAATCTGAAATAGTATAAAAGCTCACCTTAATAATATAAAAATCAGGGCTGCTCTTCTGGCTATGGCTCGGACTTAAAGTTCCCGTAACTAACTGGGGAACTAATAACTTATTATTAGCACTCCCAGAATGAGAACTATTCAGTGATGTGTCCAACGAAGGTAAACTGCTACTACTCGATGAATTACTTAGTTGCGAAGGTGATAATTTCCTATCTAAACTATTGTGAGGTGAACTTGGTACGCTGTCAACTTCGTAATAAAATTGTGACGAGTTACTACTAGATGTGCTCGCTATTGAATCATTTTTCTTGTGACCGTTGGTATTGGCATTCTTCTTTTTGTTTTTAGCAGTGTTTGTAGAGTTGGTCGGTTCTATTTGGCAGCTCAATGCATAGGCTTCTCGATCATCTAAGACTAAGATCGAATCGAACCACCGATCAAAATTGGTATCATGAGGTAGATGGTAGGCGTTAGCAGCACCTGTAAAATATATAAATAATTGCAAAATCCGTAGAAACTATAGTTCATTACAAATAAGGATCTAGTGTGTTTGGAGATAGATGTTTGACCTTGTTTCTGATTGGTCTAGCGCGTAGCCAAGTTATTCTTGTCAAATTCAGTCTTTATTAGAATCTTGAAGATATATTGATTGTTTTTAAACCTTTTTTAACCAAATCCTTCTTTTATTTAATTTTTTTAAAACAATTTTATTTTAATTCGTTCAAATTTCCCTTTATACTGAATTCGTGTTGTGTAAATAATGTAAATGTATTATCTGTCTTGTTTAATTAAATACTTTATCAACCAATTCATTTTTTATATACCTAGTCTTACCATGAATACTGTCACAAAGTTTTCAGTATATACCACGAGATGCTTAAAGATATTTTAATTTTATTTTAGTACATAATACATAGCTGTATCTTAAATAAGAAACGCTAATCAGTTTTCAAAATGACCACCTCTAGCCGTTACACAGCTCTTAAATCGCTGTGGCTACTCGTCAACAAAATTACGAAGGAAAACCTTCCGCTGTCTTTAACAAGGAGCGCTTCAGGCATGCGATATTCGGGTGTCTTGTCAAGCAGGCCATGCTCTTAAGCACGGATCACAATTTGTAGTCCAGGGGATTGAGGACAGAGCTTCTAAAAACTTTGACGGCCAATCAATAGGAGAAATGAAGGCCGGTACATTGCTTTCAAACCACTGCTGCGTAGTCTTCACCTTATAGGCTTGCGCTGAATCTTGCTGAAAATTCCAGTGGTGACCAGTGAAAAATTTGTTCAGTTCTTTAATTATCGACTTCAACAAAATTTCCTAGTAGACAGTGACCGACTTTTTTACCCCTTTCTCCTAAAAATGAAGCTTAGTGGTACAGACATAGCTTCTGCCCCATCAAACCATAACTGAAGCAGGATAATAGCCCCTTTGGGTCATCGGCGTTTTCTCAAGTGATTTTCGTGAACTTGTAGCATACACCCTGTAATTCTGGAGGTCCAAAGCCTCCTCGATATTAAAAATCTTTTCAAGAAACGCTTTGTAATTCATTGGCAGGGAGGCCACAGAAACTTGTGAGCTGCGCATCGGCTATAGGTGGTCATTTTGAAAACTGATTGGTGATTCTTGTGGAAGTTCCACATTCTTGTGGAAGTTCCACAGTAAAACATCTTGTGGAAGTTCCACTTAAAACTTTATGACATATTTACGATGACTCTATATACCACAAATAATTGTAAAGCCCAAATAAAGCATTTAGGTAAAAATTAAGAACCCAAAAACACAAATATTTTAACGACAGGTGGCATACCATTATGTTACAAACATGAAGTCAAACGGTAGTTTTTAAAATAAGACAGAGTTTAGTTTAAAGTTATATATGTTTTTATTATAGGAATTATTGGAAATGATAGTTAATTTTGGCCACCTTACAAACATTATTACATAAGGAAAGAAATTCTAAATCGTTCTTACCTTGTAGTAACTTAATTTGAGCCAAAACTTCAAATTCCTTCCTTCTCTTATCAAAATTAATCAGTCCGTCTCCAATAGTATCTGGTATGGCGGTATCAATCATTGTTAAGTCCGTTAAAAATGTTCCTAAATATGGTATAGTCCCAAAGGAGATATTAGCTGTATGGTGATTTTGTTTCTGGAAAACTTTCTGGAGCTGCTTGTCATTTTCACCGACAGTGTCTGCGAATTTCGCAGTACCTTCACGCATCAGTAGTTCCCTCTGTGCCCACTGGTTGTTGTCTTCACTAAATATCCGTGCTAATTCGTCAAATAATTCAATTTTTTCTTTTGGAACTTGAACCCAGATTTTCTGCAGCCTATATATGGGATTACTTTGCAATCCTGCAATAAGAAACAATATATTAAAAACAGAATTCAGAAATCAAGTACATTTTTTGTTACATGTATTTTTGCTGTTAAGTAAATAATAAATGGGATATTTCAAATCAGGTAGCGCTCAAATAGTCCCCCAAATAGTTACAATATTAACACCTGAACACCTGCTTAGTACAAAAAATTATGTGAAGTGTAAATTTTCACACTTTTCAGGGTTTTGCAAGTATTTAGTAAGTGATAATAAATTGTAGATAATAAAAATCATAAATTTCTACAACTTTTGAAAGGATAATTCACGTTCTTCAATCTAGAGTCTTACAAGTGTACGTATGTACAAGATACGTGCGCATCAAGACCCAGCAACAGCTATCCAATAGGTCAGACAAATATTGTAAACAAGGTGTTGCAAAAAAAAAAAAAATCGAACTTCCAGAATAATTGTCAGATCTAAAATTCCTGTTCAACTATTCTGGTTCACATCAATGCGCATACTAAGAATTTTTTAGGCATAAGTTTTTTGATATTTTTTTGTAAAATTCATGTTAAAATAAACAGATTTCAAAAACAACTTTTCATTCCTTACAAAACCCTAAAAATTAATCGTTTCTTCATTCTAAACTTTTGATATACATTTTTGTTGTTCAATGAATGATAAATTCTTAGTTTGTAGGTAACAATCTCGTAGTCCCCCCCCCGCCTTTTTAAAAACGGCATTGAACAGTAAAGAATCGTTTCTGCATTCTAAACAAATTTTCTTATATGCATTCTTAATGCAAATAATAAAGTAAAGTAAATAATAAGTAAGATATTTCAAGATTTGAGTTTTTGGGCGTCCCCCCGTAACTCCCCAAACATTCATCTAATCGTAAATACATACAACAAAAAATATTTGTTTTTTATTTAAACAATTTATTCATATATGTAAGTTTTTAACGTTAAATAAATAATAAAGGATATTTAAATTTTTTTAGTTAACATACCTCCTACCCCCCAAAAAAATAGATGCCATATAGCCTATTTACGAATCCCGGACTTGTTCTGTCGCAATACCAAATTACATAAGCATGTTGAGCTATTTTTATGTGAATATCAGATATACAGACGGACAAACAAATTTAATATCGCTATTATCACCTGAAACGTCTAGAAACGAAGTATGAGGACGAAAAACCAATTATATAAACGACATGATCGATAGCAATGGAACAATTAAAAACAACAAACAATTGCCAATTGCAACAACAAAAACTAAAACAAACGTTATTTTGAAAAGGTAAATAAAATAGACAAATACATTTTTTTAGTAATAATTTTGTGTTAGTTCTAATTAGTCCGTATCATTTTTTTTTTTTTTTTTGAATTTTGTATTTTGACATTTTATGAAAAGACATTATAAACTTAATTCGCGTGTGTATATATGAATCCGCGTAAATATAATATAATTAATTCGTGTAAATTAAAGCTCAAGTATAAAGACACAGTAGACAGGGCAATGTTGATTGTTGAGACAGAAAAGCACCTGGTCCAAGTGCCAAAATGGAGAAGGTGCTAAAATTCGCCCGAAAGTCACAAGTTCTGGTGAATCAAAATTCCAAATTTACTTTAGGCACCTAAATAATTCTACACACCCTTCTAATACCTATTGAATTTTTATAAAAACTTGATCGCCAGTCCCAAATGTTCTTACCTGATATAATGGCTTTGAGTGATGAAAAATTCTTCAACACCCTTAAAACTTGCGCTATATCTATCCAGCAGGCAATAACTGCAGCTCGGTCTTGAGTCCTGAGGTCTGGGTTTACTATAGATGAAATAACTCGAAATGACACTGCGTTGAATTGGTTCACTGTAGCCAAGACAGTTGCAGCTTCATGTGATCTGCTTTTATCTCTTCTCGACCACACTGCTCCTAAGCACTGGTGAGGGACTAGTTTCTTAAATAATTCCTGAAAAAAAAGAAGACTTGATAAATGTGTAGAAAGTAGAGAGGTAGTGAATAAATATGAATAATCAGATCAATCGCTAGCAATGGAAAAAGAACCTCAGACTGCGAAAATTCTTCGCAGAATAAAAATATCTTAACCCTTTACCGCATAGTGTGCCATATATGGCACATTCCGATTTTTATTTTTTATTTTACTTTTAAAAGTGAATCAGAACGTTACTTCATGAATGTTCATATATGCCACATACACAGCAATGGATCCTGCAGTATCGCAAGTAATGGGCTGCAATAGATTTCAGGATATCAAGCGGAATTTGCACTTCAACGATAACTCTGAATTTATTGAGAAAGGACAACTAGAAGATACGACCTTTTCTTTCAAAAATTCGAGGGCGACTGCTTTTAATCCCTAATGAAGAACACCTAGCAATTGACGAGCAAATAATACAGAATCATTTTCTTTTGTAACATAATGTAGAATCATAATGTTCCATGTATGGCACAAAGCCTAAATTATTATTTTAATTATTATTTTTTCATAAAAATAATAATTAATATTTTAAATATATTTTTTTAATTAATTTTTCTATCAATAATAAGCAGTTCCTAATGCTCATGAATTATTTCAGCCAAAATAAAAATTCATGCTGTAAAGGGTTAAAGAGCATACGGCAAATGAAAGACATATTCAAATCGTCACTACCCCAGTTTTTAAAAACGAAGCTTTTTGATCAGTGCATACACCGATAATAACGTACGCCAGTGAAAAAATTACTTTAATCGAATAAGAAGCGAATAAATGCAGTTTACATAAAAATCTATGGAAACGTCAGTGCTGGGGATATGTCTTCTGGATAAGACAGATTTAATCAAGTTCAAAAGAAAACAGCGCGACATACTTTGCACAGTACATAGCCAAACTAAAATGACAATGGAAGGGTCACGTAATGTGTTAAGATGATAACAGGTGGCGCAGGAAGGTTACGGAATGGCATCCGAGGATAGATAAAAGATTCATCGGAAGACTATGAAAGCTGAAATCTGTTGAACTATAAAAAAGTGGTAGGTTTGGATGAGAGCAGCAACTCATCAACCTCAATAGATTAGGGGAGGCATATACCCAAAGCTGGCCTGTTCTTATGTAGGGATGTGAAACTTGAAAAGTGTCAAAGGGCATAACGAACTGTTTACAGGTGTTCAGTAACCTATGTTTACCGATTTTTGCCGAAAATAATTACAAATTCCAACACTATCGATCGCCAAGCAGAGATATTGGGCTGTAAATCAAAAGACGGAAATAGGATTAGCTACATTCGAGGTTTTGAGGATAGCCTGAGATTTAAACACACAAGGTACTCAACCAAGGGACTACCCAAAAATGAAATGGCAGGGATTCGCTGGTAACAATGTAGAAATGCTATGTTCCACAGGAGAAGAACATGAACCTATAGATAACTACAGAGATAAATTAACGCTAGATGATGGTCTCCACGAAGAATTACAAGAGACAATATAAGTATTTTTAATTTTTTCTGACTTCTAGTTTCTTAAAGAAAATGACTTGATGTGTAAATTATAAAGTTATTTGACATACGCCGCAGAAACCTGGACTAGCACAGCAAATAACAGATTAAACATAAGATTTCAAATAAAAGAAAAATTTAAGGAAAACCAAATTAGAAAAAAGATGGTTGGCATATACACACAATGGGCGAAGACAAAATAACGTGAGATCAATTAAATTTATAATTAGAGTAGGTTGTGATTGGTGTTATGTAAGTGGTAACACTGACTGAGCTAACTTTGGCACATTTAAATTTTAATTGTCAAATAACATAACTTCAAAATGTTCCATTTATAACACAAAATCTTTCTCACAGAAAATGATTTCAAAAACACCAAGGAACAGGAAAATGGAGTACAGATGCTCCATAGGACGCTGTATCTTCATTTCCATCAAAATCATGTCTACGGATCAACATTAAAGTACTTGCGTTACAAAACCTAACCAAGTAACCTAGAACTTTACATAGACTGACGATGGCGATTTTGGCATACATTTTTATTATACACTTCAGTACAGGCTATTTCAAACGTTTAAGCGGAATAAATGGGGATTTCGTTCTTTTAGGTTGTCACGAGAAGGGACCTTGCTTGGGTTATTTCATGTTTGACGTTTGGTATGTAAAAATTTAAAGATCCAACAGTGAAACCATGGAAACGAATGACTTATGACAAAACAAAATAATTTTTACAAATATTTTAATAACGAAAAAAATAAATAAATTGGAAATTTGCATTAAGAATGACACAAAAAATCAAAATATAAAGAAAATGACATTTTAAAATAATATTAATCTTAACCAAAAAATGTTTATTGTAAGTAAAGTCTGTTCCAAACGGTTAGGCGGAACTAGATTTTGCAATCTAGTTACTTTCATCGTTTAAATCATGCTTTTCAGCCGTTTTGTTTAAGCTTTGTAAATCATACTTGCAACAAAAATTTGTTGGTTAAGGTTAATATAATTTTAAAATGTCATTTTCTTTATATTTTGATTTTTTGTGTCATTCTTAATACAAATATCCCATTTATTTATTTTTTGGTCATTAAAATATGTAAGAAAATTAATTTAAGTTTGACATATGTCATTCGTTTCCATGGTTTCATTGTTGGAATTTTAAATTTTGACATTCCAACGTGAAAAATTAAATAACCCAAACAAGGTCCCTTTTCGTGACAACCTAAATGAACGAAATTCCCATTTAGTTCCGCCTAACCGTTTGAAACAGACTGTATGATTTACAAAACTTAAACAAAATGGACAAAAAGAACAATTCAAAGATGAAAGTAACTAGATTGCTAAATCTAGTTCCACCTAATCGTTTGGAATAGCCTATACTGTCAAATGTATAACATGAATCACAGCCTACTCTAATTACATATTTATTAGATTTCTCGGTAGTAAAAAGAGTTTTTGAAGTTTTAGAAGAAGAAAAATTAGGAGCAGGAAGACCGACAAAAACTTAGCAACGAGAAACAAAAGAAGGTACGACAAAGAGATGGGTAACGTAAGAGGAGGTAAAAAATATACACAATGGACAGAACAAGATGGTAAAAATTTAGAAAACATCATAAAAGAAAAATAAATAACTCGGCTACAGTCTAAAGGATTCCACACACCAAAGCGGCCGCGGCCTAATGCAACCTATATAATACAATGAGACCAGGCAAATACAAGCGTTCCGCTATCTGAGAACGACGCCGAATGCAGCGTTCAGTCTAGCGATCACCAAACACTGGCGAGCGAACTCGACTCATGGCGAGCGAAATCATAGAATCAGTAAAGGATCATTTAATTTTGTATGACTTGGCACATCCTGATTATAAGAATATTAGGAAATAAAATAAAGTATGGGACGAAATAGGAAAAGTTTTGGAAATTGATGGTAAGTAGATAATTATTTTCATACAATTAACTATTCTATTGTATTCTCGCAAGCAATATTATCACACAACTATATACCGTGATTCACTAACTGATCGCTACAGCTAGCGCCACTCCCACCGCGTTAGTGTGAGGAGACCTGATCGGTAGTCGTATCGCTAATGCTACCGCTAACGCGGCCGCGTTGGTGTGTGGAATCCTTTAAGCCTGGAACAGAATGCACAGCGCGCTACAGCGTCAGCGCGGCGTCATTTGCGACAGCGTTGCGTAGCGCCGTTGAGAAATTTCGCCTGAACACAATGCAATAATTTTTAACGCCGTCAAGTGTCACTTGACAACCTATATATGTATTTATACGTGCGCTTTCTTTTATTAAAAGTATAATGGATGATGAAGACTTGTGAATGATGTTATTTATGTTGTATGCAAGTTATTTATACATACAAACACTTTATTATTCAGTAAAAACTGAGGTTAGGTGTTCTGCGTCAACGTTCAACAGCGTCAAAAGTTGGAAGTTGACGAACATTCAGTATCAACGGCGTAGAACGTTGTCCATTCTGTGCACTTGCGTACGACAGCTTGGTTTTAACTTTCTTCTGACAGATGGTGCCGTACGTACGCCGTTAACGCGTCGTAGAACTCGGTGCATTCTGTTTCCCACTTTACACCGCAACGTAGAAAAGCTTAAGAATTAAGTAAATAAGATATTTGTGAGTACTCACCACGTCCATGCGAGTAAGCTGCTCTGCAAATTTCCTAACATCTACTTCAGGCAGTCTGTAAGGACAAGCTCCGGCTGAGAGGGCGCTCTGCCTCAGGGCCAACGTGTGACCAGTAGGGAATTGACTGAGTAGTGGGTCTGCGGTTCGTGGCTCGCGGTTATACCTGTCCAGTCGGTGTCGTGCTTTGGCTTCTAGCTCCGTGCCGGGGAGATGCTGGTTACAAAATTGGAGTAGCTGAGTAAGGGTGGGATGGTTTGGTGGTTCACGAAAGTCATCAGGGTAACTATCCAACCATACGTGCAGGGCGGAAATTAAAGTTCTGAAACAAAAAAGCATAATTAATAAGTAAAACCTACTATGATAAATTACTAGCTGACGTGTCTGTATTTCGTAAGTTTTTTTGTTATAACGTAAATTTAATATATCGGAAAATACAGCTTTCATTTTAATAATTATCGGTGTTTAACAAGTTTAAAGCGTTTTTATTTTATTTTTTTTAAATAAAACATACTGTATAGATTTCTCGATTGTCGAGATAAATATACGCATTCTTATTATTATTATTTTAGGAAAGAAACTGAAAAAAAAATTAAAAATATATTTTTATTAAAAAAAAAAAAAAAAAACAAAGATAAAAATCTGCAAACAATTTTCAAATTTTTCCTGTGGTCAGAGTGGACGCAACAATCATTATTATTATTATCATTATTATTATTATTTTCATAGTTCTTAATATTGTCGAAGCATCAGGAGAATGACGGTCAGGAAATGTTACACAAAATCAATCGCCAACTTGCCCTAAACTAAAATAACTGGTGTACCACAATTGTACATGTTCCTGTGTGGATTATATTTTAGAACTTTCGTCTTCTGAACAAGTTACTATAATGAAGAACAGTAGATAGTTGACAGTTTCAGTTCTATTTTAAAAGAGACGCATCTTACATTACTGTCAATTAATGGTAGATATGAAAACGGAGGATTAGAAAAAAAAAAAAAAAAACAACTCACGGTATATGTATAAATTTGCTGTGAAGTACATAAGTGAGATATTTCAAGTTTATTGGAAATGTTATACGTAGTCCCCAAATATTCATCTTACAAAAAATTAATTGAATAAAAAATAATCGGTTGTTCATTCTAAACAAATTTTCTTATATACATTTTTGCTGTTAAGTAAACAATAATTGAAATATTTCAAGGTTTTTTAGTTAGAGCCGAAAAAATGTATCCTCGGAAAATATTTACATATACGTATGTATGTTTTCGACCAAAATACTAATTTTCTTTTTTAAATTTTAGTAGGGTAGCTAACAAAATAGTTTTGTCTGCTAAAAACTTTTTTTTTAAATAAATTTTCTCATCATGTAGACCCCCTAGGGGTCATGTAGTCTAGGGGGTTCGGTAAAAAAATTCTCAATAATAGTGTGCATTTCTCAATAAGATTGGTGAACCGGACTAAAGTCGGTTTACGGTAACTATGAAATGATGTCACACTTGGTTAATTTAAGTACCAACGTTATGATATGTTTTAATCAACATCAATCCATAACTCAGTTAGTACATTTATTTATTTAATTTTGGTACATTTTTTCAATGTTGCCGGTTTGAAATTGGATTGCTCAATCGTTATTTGTCAGGTTGACATTTAGGTGTTTAGAAGTTGTTCGATATAACCTAACTTTTTTTGACAGTTAACGAATTGGCAACAAGGTGAGTTTTTCAACTGTGACGTCATTTCATAGTTACGGTAAATGGAGTTTAGTACAACAGAAAAGTGTGATCAAATTGTGTTTTCAAAAAATATTCGGAATCTCGTACTTAAATACGCTTCTTCTCACTAAATGGAAGCAGGCATTACAGAGTTCAAAAGATCGAATTTTATGAATTGTGGAAAATATTATTTTTTTTATTTCGTATGAGGCATTAAGTAAAAGCACTTAATACTTAAATAACACGACGTAAATTGATATTAAAAATAAAAACAAATATTTTTCCAAGATAACAATAAAAAATTGATGTGAAGTGTGAATTTTCACACATTCAGGGTTTTGCAGGTATTTAGTAAGTGAATGATGATTATTTTGGATGCGAAAACAAATTTTATATTAAAATATTTTTTTTTGTTAATTTTAATTCGAACGCCTAATACCATTATTTAGGTTTCTAAATATGTGCAGTATTTCTTTTTATATATAGCAAGGTTCATTAAGAATTTTAAAAATTGCGCCTATGGCTTCCATTGGTTGTTATAAGTTCCGCCCCTCTGATTTCGTGTACATTGAAACAGAATTAAATTATAATTTAAACAATTTCCACTGGCTATTAAATTTACGCTTTTAAAAATTAAATGCAACATTTGCCAAAATATAACTAGAATTTTGAAAAAATAATTTAAACAATATAAAAATTAAAAAAAAAAAAAAAACAAAAAATAATATAGTCTCTTCTCACATGGTTCGATCCCTTTCGGATGACGTTACTTGCGTGAAAAATCAGCGTCTAATATCACTGGACCAGCACACATGTTACAGTGTGGCGTGTTACAAAGCTATAACTTGAGTACATTATTAGCCAAAAATCACAAAAAATGCGTTTTTTTCCAAAACCTAATCTGATCAAAAATTCCTGTTGAACTATTTCGGTTCACACATATACATTACTTAGAATTTTTTCAGATTTTTAGTTTAAACCATCAGGGCTACAGGGTGTGGGACAAAAAAATTTTTGCACAATTTTGGCAAAAATCGCTTCAAAATAATTTATTTTGCAAAAATAAAAATTTGATCGATAATCCACGTACCAAGGGCTTTCATTTGATACCCTACTCAGAATTATAAAAAAAAAATTTTTTTTCGATGAGCACATACTTGTTTATATTTTTAGGGGGATATGTTTTTGAGATCTTTTAGTATTTTTTCTATGTGCAGGTCAAAGAGTTGTATAAGCATGCCAAATTTCAACTCTCTAGGTTTAGCCGTTTGGCTACAATTTTTACCGAACAGACAGACAGACAGACAGACAGACAGACAGACAGACGACGACAAATGACGGTATAAGGGTTTTTTGGTCATACCTACAAAACCCTAAAAATGAACCCAAAAATAGTTAAAATATGACTGAATACCTACGAAATCCTAAAATGTGTGATAATTCACACTTCACATCAACTTTTTCTATTACTCTTTGTTAAAAGAAAAAAAAAAAAATACAATGACATCACTGTAACTGTAAAAATTATATAAAAACTGATTAATTTTAGTAAAATAGTAAAAAAAAATCATATTTAAAAGTAGTATACAAGACAACAATAATATGTATTATACTCCAATTATTATGTGGAAACTGATCCCTACAGATCCACCATCATTATGTGACCCAATTGTGCTAACCACATTTCCATAACTGCCACAGCAGGATTTGTGCTTGTCTATAACTTAGAGTATATCTGATGTACAGTACATATAGATGTTTCATAATAATTCTGCATAATAAGTAACAATATAACTGGTTATATGGCAGCTGTGGATAGCTTATACATTTCATGTATCTCAGTGAATGATGGTGCATGAATTAGGAATCTATGCTATCTCATGGAATTTATTATCACATGAATAATGCAGTGAGCAATTCGAATTGAGACAGAGTTATTGCATATTGATATGTGAAATAGGTGTGATCATATCCAGAAATATTAAAGATAATTGCATAAAGTGAAATAAAATTTGTTGCATTATTTGTTATTATTTAGTTATTTATGTAACAAGAGAACGAAGTAATATTTTAATCTCGATTTTACCGCACGAAGGCTAATCGAGAGAGATAATTATCGCGAGGAAGTAATGTCCTAAAGGTCGTTCATTATAAGAAAGCTACAGGGTATCATAAATTACGTCATCAATTCGGCGAAAGAAAACAGCTGAACACATTGATGTACATAAGAGTTTTAAACAATTGCTGTGAGGAAGGAACTGCAATTTTAAATTAACCGCCATTTTTCAGCTGTCAACCGTATAATATTTATACATAACTCATAAATTAATCATGCGTAGAAATTATTAAAATTTATTATAAAAAGGGTGAAAAAATCAGCAATGCACTTGTGCAAATCAGCAAATTTGTGCTGTTTTCCCGCAAAATCATGTGCCAACATTCAATGCAGTGAAGAATTTAATCAAAGAGTTTGAAGAAAGTGGTCCTGTTGAAAACAAGCAAACAGCAAATCGTCTTCGTCCAGTTAGTTCAAGGGAAAATATTGATTCTGTAAGAGATAGTATCGAAAATGATCCAAACACTTCGACTCGTCATCGTTCCCAACAATTAAACATTTCCAGATGCTTCTTACAACGAATTTTGCAAAAATATTTGGGTTTGCGACCGTATGGTTTGCGACCGTATAAAATTCAATTCGTTCAAGAAATAAAGCCTGCTGACCATCAACAGCGTCGTACGTTCGTAAACTGACTCTTGGAACGCAATGAAAAAGAAGAGGATTTTTCGAGAAGAATTTTTAGCGACAAAGTGCATTTCCACTTGAATGACTACGTGAATACGCAAAATTGCCAAATATGGGCAACAAATATACCAAAAGCAATTCAATAACTGTCTATTCATCCGAAACGTGTCACTCTTTGGTGTGTTTTTTTGAACTGGAGGAGTTATTAGAAGATATTTCTCTGAAGATGAACATGGTCAAGCAGTTTCGGTCAATGGAAATAAAAGATATCCTGACGGTTTAAAAAATTTTGGAATCAATTGAACAATTTGGATTTGGAAAAAAATGTGGTTCCAGCAGGCTGGGGCTAAAAATTAAATTAAATTGAAAGAAAAATCTCTCATTTTCATTCGTACTACTTTTCATCACGTCATCAAACACACATGAGTGATTGTATTTCTTGGTTATACCCAGAGCCGTAGTAACGGCCCGGCTCCGGGGCACTTGCCAGGGGCGCGAGGCTTTGTTAGGGGCGCCAAGTTGTATTTGGGAGATGAAGACCTTTTTTTTTGTTTTGCTCATCAATTGTATTTGATAGGTGAGAACCTTTTTTTTGCTCATCAGTTGTATTTGGGAGGTGAGGACCTTTTTTATTTCTCTCATCAGTAATATTGGGAGATGAGGACCTTTTTTTTGCTCATCAGTTATATTTGGGAGCTGAGAACCTTTTTTTGCTCATCAGTTATATTTGGGAGGTGAGGACCTTTTTTTTACTCATCAGTTGTATTTGGAAGTGGAAGTGAGGTGCTATTATAAGTTAATTCAATTAATCAATTAATTTACTTTATTTGCCAAAGGCGCCGAAAACATTGCAACAGCTCTGGTTGTACTTACGAAATCCTAAAATAGTATATCAAGAAAATATCTAAACCATATTTTATTAGCTCGCATATTTTAAAAGTACAAAATTTTGTTCCAAAAACGTGTCTTCCATAACAATACGGTTTATACAAACTATCAAACTATACCACATCTGTGGAACATAAACTGTCTGCTAACAATGCATTTAGTTCGAGGACAATAGTTTTGTCTGAATGTGTGTAGTTTCCATCAAAGTTCCGTCCAAACGAGAGTATAAAGTTTGTGCGAACGACCCTCTGGAGCCCGCAAGCACGTAACTTTCAATACCAATTGACGCTTTTTACAAAATAAATTGGATTGAATTTTTAAAACATACACGGAGACAGTATAAATTTCAGTTTTCATTTTTATTTCCCGCAGCTGTGTATAAATTTTTATTTGTTATAGATTTATTTTAAAAGTTGAAACATTTATTTCAAAAGTTATTATTACAAGAAAGGTCAGAGGTAATAATGGTTTTAGTTTCTTAAATCAATTATGTCTAGACGTAAAATTATTTTAAAATTTCTTTTGTTTTGTTAGAATTTAATCGATAATTTCGCTCTTTTGCTTAAATATGGGCACTACCACCAAAAGTCACAGTATCAAGTATCGCAAAGGAAGCAATCTGTGACTTTATGAAACCACAAACACAAGCTAAATATATTTAAAAAAATGTATGTGAAGTGTGAATTTTCACACATTTCAGGGTTTTATAGGTATTTAAGGTAAGTGAAGAAGCCAACATGCTGGATGTCTAGGCATTTTTTTTTCTATAATCAAATCAAAATCAACAGTTTTGTGATAGCCATGTTACTAGTACTTAAGAGCATCCATTTAATTTTTAACTAAATTTAATTAAGTAAATTGCGAAAATTTAGTCAAAAAATTTTAAATTAAATCCCAGCGATTTTTTCTGCATTTGCTTCATATTCAAGTCTTCATTAAATTAATAAGAAATATATTGATAAATGGGTTCATTTTTTTTTTCAATTTCAGCAACATATTTCTCAATATTAACAATGTGTTATTTGATTTATGAGTATTTCACTACTATAAATGTTATATTCCTCTTTGATACCTTAAAAACACAAAACTAAAGTAATCCAAACAACGAAGTATAATAGTAGGTGGAGCCTATTGAACACTAAACACTACACACATGCACTCGATTCTCAGCTGTTAAATTTTTTTATTATACAGGCTATTCCAAACGATTAGGCGGAACTAACTGGAATTTTCATTTTTGTAAGTTGTCATTAGCTATTTTTTTATTTATTAAAGGCTTTTCCTGAACAAAATTATCAAAAGCTTCAATCAATCTGTAAATATTACTAGATTTGAAAATCTAGTTCCGCCTAATCGTTTGGAATAGACTTTATTTTTAATTTCAAAAAAAGACAGACTACCTTAGTTATAAATACAAACATCATAACATAACTAACCATAATTTAGCTATTAATTAAAAAAATAATTAATTACGTCAAAAACACAAATTGCAATATTTTTCAAAATCGAAATCTGATCAAATTTCCTCTCGTATGTTTTCGGTTTAGATCAATGTACATCACTTAGATTTTTTTCAGAATTATGGTTTAACCCGATTGCACTTAAGGGTGCGGGACAGTAATTTTTTAGTACATTTTTGGAAACAATTTAGAATTAAGAAATTTTAAAAAACTACTTTCGCTTTCTACGTCTAAGAGCTTCCTATTAATACCACACAATAATTTTTTTTTTAAATATGTTTTTTTTTTTTCAACAAAAATAAATCGTTATTTTTCGAAAAATTAACCTGGTCAAACAACAATGTATATTATTGAGATTTCTTTCAGATTTTTAGATCAACCCCTCTTGGAAATAGGGTGGGGGACAAAAGTTTTTTTACATATTTTTGGCGAAAATCCCATAAAATTCAAACTCCTTATATGTTCTTTCTTTTTTTGTGTTTGTTCAATTTTTTTTTTTTTTTTTTGTATAGTTTATTTTGTTTGTTTAATTTGTATGTATTTGTCTTTTATTGGCCGCAAGGCTGTTAATTAATTATATTATTGCTTGTTTCTCCACGCATTAAGAGGTTTCATGTAAGACACATGAGTGACCTTATAAGGGTTTTAACTAAAAAACTAATGAATGAGCAAAACAAAAAAATCATAAGAACGATGAAATACATTTACAGTACTGTACAGTATTTATCGTTTACAGTGGCGTAGCCAGGAAGGCTTTATTGAGGGGGTATAAAAATTGACATAAAACAAACGAAAGAGAAAAAAAAGGGACAAGATTTACAATATCCCACTTCAAACTCTATACAGATGGCAGCACATAACGACTACACTAAATAATTCAAAAATTATCAGTGGATCTAAAACAATGGTCTCTGGAAGCGAGCTAACCATCTTCTAGTTTAATGACAAAACACTATCTTAGGTTAGGTTAGATTAGTAAGTGTTTGGTTAGAAGAAGCCGAGCGTAGCGAGCTACCCATCTTCTAGTTTAATGACATAAATAAAAGTTCTGCACAGTCCCACCTGTTTAAAATCTCTGTATATTGAACAAATGACGTGTGTGTGACGCATGCACAGTGTGGAGTGGGATGTTGTAAATCTACACCAAAAAAAGTATTGAAGAGTGCGATATAAGTAATGACAAAAAAAAAAAAAAAATAGGATGAATTAAGGCGAAGACGAATTGAAATGATGACAAAAAAATCCGGCCTGGGACTGACCCGAGTAAATCAGGACAAATGGGATCCGTGTAGTAGAAGCCACTGTAGGTGGAGCCATGGACATCTCTTCCAGGACTGAGGACTCACCTATTTATGAGATGTGTAACACAGATTTGTCTCGCTTTTAATTTTCAATAAAAATAATCTATTCTGTTTTGTTGTTATTGTTGTCATGGAAACATTTTTACTTAAAAAGCACTTTGCTCCCTTTTTTTTGAAGACGAAGCTATTATATTAAGTCTTGCAAAAAAATTATATATTCACTGGTGACATAAAAAGCTAGGATATTTTACAGTGCGCGGTACGAATTAGGTTGAGAACTACTTCTCTAAAACTTGTTATCAGTAATTTTCAAACATTACAAGTGCTGCCATCGCACAGTACAAACTTCATGTATTCCTTTATCCTTAATAAAATAGTTCCATCCACTTATATAAACATAATCACTATACAATTACTAAAACTTACTTTCTATGTTGTTCGGCGGTTTCAGGCCTCCCATTTCCGGTCGCTAATTCCTCATACCTCTGCAGCAACAAGGACAGTACCTGACGGGCGGTGGAAAAGCTGCGGTAAGTGGCCAGGAATACATTGATATAGGTTGTTTCAAGTTCTCCGTCATCCGTTGCTAAAGCTTCCACCAGTCGCCGCAGTGTGCCGCCTTTCACAAACCGTACGCGGACTGTTTCCCATTCTAAATGAGAGATCTCGTCCTCCGAATCCTGAAAAGGAAAATTTGAATTAACTTCCTGTTGCATTTAACTTCTATTATTGTAGCACAATTAAGTAAATTACTATTGTTTAGATATAATTCTTACATTATTTTCTTCTTGGGTAAAATTTCAGATACAGACCACAAATACATTTTCATAAATTAAAAAATTGTGATTTGATCACACAAAGTTCATTTTAGGTATTTACCTAAACCAGGTTAATTATAAAACCATTTCATATTTTCAATTTCGGTGTTAAATTAGGACAATAACAAATTATGTTCTTATTTAAAATATTAAGAATAAATAAAAACTGATGGTAATGATAGAGCTGCTCTAAGGCTTTATGCAGATACTTTTTAGGAACTAATTAGAATTTTCATTTTCCTAAGTTGTCACAAGCTTACTTCGATTGAAGTGGGTTTTTGCTAAACAAAATGATCAAAAGCCTCACTTAATAGGTAAAAGTAACTAGAATTCAAAATCTAGTTCCGTTTAAGCCAAAGAAACAGGGTATATATATCATTTTGTAATAAAACTAAGAGGGAAACAACTTTTTTTTATGTTTTATATTTATAATATCATTTTAGGGTGGTAATTCTGAAATGGCGCCATTTAAATATTTGGCAATTAATAGACATGCTTATGCAAATATATGTTAAAGACAAGTATATAATAGTATATTATTATACGAGTTTTATAAGACGATGTATTGTCAGACGAGTTGTCCCAAACTAACAAGTGTGACAATACGTCGTATAAAACTAGCATAATATACTTAACAAACAGGGAAAGTTCATTTTTAGGGTTTTGTAGGTATGACCAAAAAACCCTTATACCGTCATTTTGTCATCTGTCTGTCTGTCTGTCTGTCTGTCTGTTCAGTAAAAATTGTAGCCTAACGGCTAAACCTAGAGAGTTGAAATTTGGCATGCTTATACAACTCTTTGACTCGCACATAGGAAAAACACTAAAACATCTAAAAAACATATCTCCCTAAAAATATAAACAAATATGTGCTCATCGAAAAAAAAAAATATATATTTTTAAAATTCTGAGTAGGACATCAAATGAAAGCCCTTGGTACGTGGATTAACGATCAAATTTTAATTTTTGCAAAATAAATTATTTTGAAGCGATTTTTGCCAAAATTGTGCAAAAAAAATTTTGTCCCACACCTGTAGCCCAGATGGTTTAAACTAAAAATCTGAAAAAATTCTAAGTAATGTACATTGGTGTGAACCGGAATAGGACAACAGGAATTTTTGATCAAATTATGTTTTTGGAACAAAAAGCATTTTTTGTGTTTTTTTGCTAATAATGTTATAGTTATATAGTTACTAAGATACTTGCATTCTGCCCGAGAATTTGAGTTCGAATCCTACGAGAGGAGACAATATTATTTTTTATTTTTTTTTTGCATTTTTATATTGTTTAAATTATTTTTTCAAAATTCTAGTTATATTTTGGCAATTGTTGCATTTAATTTTTAAAAGCGTAAATTTAATAATCAGTGTACACGAATGAGTTTCGTGTACAGAATGTACACGAAATCAAAGGGGAGGAGCTATGACTAAAAACAACCAATGGAAGCCATAGGCGCAATTTTCAAAATCTTAATGAACCTTGATATATAAAAAAAATACTGCACATCTTTAGAAACTTAAATAATGGTAATAGGCATTCGAATTAAAATTCATAAAAAAATATTTTGACATAAAATTTGTTTTGGCATCCCAAATAATCATCATTCACTTACTAAATACCTGCAAAACCCAAAATGTGTGAAAATTCACACTTCACATCAATTTTTTATGTTGCATATTTATAATACATTTATAATATTATCATAGTATTGGTTCACACGGCTACGCCAAAGTCTGTTTACACGACAACAGTCACCAAAGTAACCAGATCTTGTTTCGTATTACAAATTGAGACGGGTTATACTTTGCATCATTTCATTTACATATAATAAATATCTGAATATAATCTAGGGATTATGCTAGTGAAATGCGGTCACCATAGAAACAATATATAATAAATCAATTTCTGTGATAACACTACACAACAGTAATTTGACAGATGCAAAACAACAAACTTTCTTTTTGAATTTTCCTAATAATAATATTATTATCTGACATGGAAATACTTACAAATTGTATTAAATAAACATTTTAAAATATTTGAGGTTATCAATGAAACGCCGTAGACGAGTAGTACTGCCAATCTCTCAAAGTAAAAAGTCACCAAAAACAGTTTAACAATAGCTCCTATTGTTAAACTGTTTTCAGTATAACAATGATATTATTGTGAACGAAAAATATAAAACAAATATAATATATGACTGTTAGAAGAAGAAAAATGAACAAGCTAATACGATGAAACGTAATCAAAAATTGAAAAGCCAGATTTACAAATTCACATGGTTATATAAAATTCTATTAACAACACAACAATCACCTAAGTCACCAGATCTAGTAACGTATTACAAAAAGAAATATAAGCTATTCCAAACGTTTAAGCGGAACTAACTGGAATTTTCATTTTTCTAAGTTGTTATGAGCTCCCTTTAAGGATTGAAGTGAACTTAATCGGTAAAAGTTATTAAAATTGAAAATCTAGTTCCGCTTAAACCTAAGAAACAGGCTATATTTAATACATCAGTTTCTACATAGTTTTAAAAATTGTGCATTTTCAGGCATAGGTTCCTTATTAAAATATGATTCACTCTAGTCCTTACTCTAAAATAGAACCTAATATAGAACAGGAGTTGGGGAACAGGTGTAAATTAGTTCTATAAATATTTTGTTGGACAACCATATCAATAACAGTTCTTTTTTATTATCTAGTACCGGCCAAAAAGTAATTCTTTTTCGGCCTAGGCCGACTCGCTTATTTATTTGGCCGCTGGATGCTAGAGCCATCTATGTGTCATTTCTTAAGTTACAAGATCTCCATGGTTACATTGAAACAATTGACAGTCAAACATTAATAATTGTAATAATTGTTCAGTAACCATAAATTATTCAATGTAAATAAATAAATTTAATTTTCCTAATAAAAATTACTTTTGGTCGCCAAAAAAATATATAATGTGCATTTTGACCAAAAAGATCTTTTTCGTCCTTATCTGTTTCGGCTGCGCCTGAGCCTTTAAATTCAGATGCGGCCGAAAAATATCTACTTTTTGGCCATGGTACACAAATAACTATTTTTTATATGTCAAGTGCTGCAAAAGCTTTCAAAATTGCACATGAAGCGATTAAAGTGCTATTCTAGTTTGCAACAACTATCTTTTCGAACAAGGGTGTTCCACTCGATTGAACTTAATAATAAAGTACAGATCTCAGTTGAACTTCGAAGTTAGTATTCAAATTGTTCTGATATCAAAGAGTTACAATTTTATTGTATGAAAAATAAAACATCGTTTCATCAAAGCTTGAAATGAAAATGTTTTCAATGCAATTCTTTAGTTCCTTAATTAAACTTTTATTAATTTTTCCAGTTTTTTTTTTTTTTTTATTATTCTTATTTCATGCAGTTTATTTTTCATTTGATTATTTTTTTAATTTTGTGTTTTATTTTTAAAGTTTACCTTTTAGCTCATGCGACTTAATGTATTCTCCATAGGAATAAAATGTTTGTGTAGCATATGCTACTATTTTGAAAACAATTAGTTCTCTAAGTTTTTCGACAATCGATATTACAGTATTCTTTCCGATTTTCAACACCTCGTGTTGGTATTCTGTAACTTACCGATAGTGCCCTTTTAGTAGTGTTTTGTTACTCTTGAGAGAAGACCTACGAAGGTGTCTTTTTTGAAAAGTAATGTTTTTTGTTAGTTAGTTAAAATTTTTGGCGCACAGCAACAAAGGATATTTGCGCCTAACGCAGCCCATTTAAATGAATACACTACATATTAAAAACAATAAATTTAACAATCAATAAAAAGATAAAATCAATAAAATTATGCATACTCAATAAAAGAAATCTTGCACAGACAAACACAATTTGTTTTTGTTTTTTTGACATTTGTATTTGTTTACGTACGTTTGAATATATTTGCAGGTTAGTGTGAATTAAAATGTGTTTTATGTATGGAAACAGGCACGTGCCCAGGGTTGGGCTTTCACAGGCTTGACCTCCCCCCAAGCACTCAATAAACATGTGTTTCTAATAATAATAATAATAATAATAATAATAATAATAATAGTTTTATTGACCAAATTACAAATACAAAGAACTGCTTTCAGTCAGTCAATACAATATTAAGAGACAAAGTCATAAAAGTTCATCAAAATTAACGTTGTTAAATTCATCAATTGTGTACAATGGGTTATTTATAAATAAGTGTTTAAGTTTAAGTTTGAATTTGTCTAGTGGTAGTGTAGTAATAGTTTCTGGTAAAAGGTTATAAAATTTCACAGCAAAGTAATTTGAACAATTCCTGGATTTATTTAAGCGCAAAAACTTACCACGAATATTATTTTTACAACGCGTGTTGTACTCGTGCGTTTCACTAAAAGTGATATAATTGTGTAAGTTTTTGCGTACAAACAATAGACACAAATAAATAAATAGTGAAGGCAATGACATTATTTTCAGCTTTACAAAAAGATCTCGACAATCCGCTCTAAAAGGAGCACTGGCAATTATTCTTACAACTTTACGTTGTAAGCTGAAAATTCTTTTGGCTGCAGATGAATGTCCCCAGATTATTAACCCATAGGTTAGGTGGGACTGAAAGAGGGAGAAATAGGCTTTCAATACAACATCTATGCTGACTTCATGCTTCAGATTTCTATTCTAACGTTTTTAAGGAACATACTTGAGTTTTTACTCCTTCACTTGAATTTTAGACCTCATGAGTATTTTTTATCGTCACTTATATTTTGGAAGACTTTTTTGGTCATCACTTGTATTTCCGGAATCGAGGCCCTTTTTTTCATCGCTTGAATTTTAAAGTTTAAGTCCCTAAATAAACTGTTGTACAGTTTTGCACCATTGCTCCAATGGTATCTCCAATCCTCTCCATTGATCCGAGTGACAATGTCAACCTGCAGTCAATATTATCGAAGAAATTTGATATATTTTCGAAATTATTATTAAAGTCTTCTGGCATGTTTATTCAAAATAACCGCCTGTTACGTCTATTCTGACTGATCACAATACGTCAAAATTTCAAAATAGAGCCACTTATTTTCGATTATGCCTTATACAAAACAATATCACATAGGGGACAGTCAATGGGGACAGTGTAATTTGTATAGGTAACAGGACAGTATGCAAATGACTGTCGACTAGTTACAGAATAGACCCCCAGGTCAAAGGGGTAATATCGTTCTACACTAGTGGTGTCTACATATGTATACAGATCCAGATAGCTGGACCTGATTTGGACTCGCGCGAAATATCTACTCGGTAATTAAGTGATTTTCTGAAAGCTTTACCCTCCCTAACCTTAAATGATTTTCTAAATTTTCACCCTCTTGTTCTATAGTAATTTTCTGAACTTCTACCATCCCCCTCTCCTCAAGCGATTTTTCGAATTGATGCTCGCTCCAGCTCGTGAAACATATCGAGCATTATACAGGCTGTTAAAAAAATGTGGTGGACATTTCAAGAGCGTATAATACTGACAAAAATAAGTTTCCATAGTAACAGGTCCATCGGACAGATGTACGTACGAGGGCTACCTTTTAAGTTTTTACAAAAACTAAAAAAGATTTTTTTTTGAACAAACTGTTTTATTGCTTTTCAAAATATTCGCCTTAAAAATTTATACACTTTTGCATGCGCTCAAACCAATTCGCGAAACATTTTTTCCACTCTGAAGTTGGTACCTCAAAAACATGGTTTTCGAAAGCTTCAACAGCTTCTTGAGGTGATGAAAATCGTTGTCCACGCATTTTTTGTTTGACATTGGGGGGAAAAGACGTTAGGGGATAAATCACGTGAATACGGGCAATGAGACATTAATTCGATGTTTTTCTCCTTCAAATAATCACATGTTTGATGTGCTGTGTGGGAGCTTGCATTGTCATGATGAAGAATGATGCGACGTTTTTGGTTGTTTTTCCTGATTTTGTCGATGACTTCTGGCAAACAAATGATGAAGAACAAGCGATCTGAGAAACAAGCGATCATTCTCTTGGTAGTGCTTCCTGAACGAACAATATTTGTGGGTTTCGGTTCATCTTGGAAGACCCAAACAGTGGATTGTTGCTTAGTTTCCGGTTCATATGAATAAAACCAAGTTTCGTCACCTGTAACTATGTTGTATACGGATTTTGTTGTATACGGATTTTGGATTTTGCGATCAACACGATTCTTTTTTTAAGCTTCGGTCAAATTATGCGGAGTCCATCGGGAAATCTTTTTCACAACTAAATGTTCATGCAAAATCGAATGTATTGCAGTCTGTCATGTGCCAAAGTACGCCCCTATCTCACGGCAGGTCATATGTCGATCTTCTTCAATCATTTTGTGCACAGCATCGATGTTTTTTTTTTTTTTAATCACAACCGATTTTGGTCGACCTTCACGAGATTCTTCACTGATGGACGCACAACCACGACGAAATTCTGCAAACCAATTGTAAACAGTCTTTTCTGATGGTGATTCATTACCAAAAGTTAAACGAAGCGAATCTATGCATTGTTGTTGAGGTAGGCCTTTACTAAAATCGTAAAAAATCATCCAACGATAACCTTCACGAATAATATCCATTTTTTCACAAACTTGTTTTTTTTATGTTCACTGCCAACAAGTTTAAACGGACGCCTAAAAATCCTAAACATTCAGCCTCTGGTAGATCGCAGAAAACGTGGAGATTTAATCCAGATGTACAGGATTACAACAAACAAGTTTTCTACCAGTATGTCACCTCTGTTCCATCTCAATACTGATGACAGACTGCGCGGTCACCATCTCAAGTTGAAACACGAGAAGTACAAACGACAGCCGAGGCAGTTCTTCGTAAGCAATCGTGTCTTCGACTTGTGGAACTCTCTCCCAGAAGAAGTTGTGTCTGCCCCAACCATAAACACATTCAAAGCTAGGATAAGCTACCTTTTCCCCTGAGTTTTGAATATTTGTTTAATGTTAGATCTAAGTATAATAATTATAATTTTAATTTTATTGTAATTTTGAATTTACTGTTTTTGTTACATTTGTTTAGACTGTAAAATAATATTTAAGTAGTTTGTAAGTATAACATATGTCATGTATATTGAGCATAACAAGCCCTTGGCTTCTGCTCTTATCTTAATAATAATAATAATAAACAAAATACTCATCAATTTATAAGCTGCCACTGATTTCACAATAACAAATGTCAAATTTTACGAATATAGTAATGACACATTTCAATATTGCCATCTAGTGGTCGTTTGTAAAAACATAAAAGGTAACCCTCCTATGTAGCGGTCTTAAGCAAAATAGAGGATTTGTGTGAGTAAAGCCAATTATCCTGACTGACAATATTCAAGAAGAATGAGATTATTAAGTTAGAACATTAGAGTCTGTAACAGAATGCGAGACAAATTGGAAAGTAAAATAACATTCAAAACTTCCACATTTCTTAGCTCGTGAGACAAACTTATTTAAGTCATTAATTAAAGAAACAAAAACGTAATTCCACGTAGAGTAATTCAGTAGCTTTGTAAATAGTTGGGTTGAAAACTAAAATTACGCGAATATACTCTGTAATTTGCTACCCACTTTTTCCAGTTACATGCAATTGTTAGTTTCTCGGAATATACAAAGCCGTAGGTGTAGGTGTGGAATCAACTATTATTACGTGTGTCTGAATTAATTGATTGCAGTATACTATTGTAGATTATTGCTAATAGTATATATTGATTAACAGCAGAAATACCATCCTATTATCACTAATGTTAGGATCTATTTTGCCTCTGAACTAAATTCAATGTGTCTGCATAGGCGTAGTTTTAAAATATTAAAATTTATTTTTATCATTGGTTTAAAAATATATTGCATTTCGCTGATACGTGTGTGAAGGGGTATAAAAATCATGTTTTGAGATTATTAATTTGCAAATATATTTTAATAAGTCATAAATCATATAAAATTGTAGTTGTTTCAACAAAAACATATATATTATGTTATTACCAGAAGAATATGATGGAAAATGAATGGAAACAAAAAATAGAATTATGGTCAAAAAAAGGTTACATATCTCCCCTAACTCAAATTAAGGTCAAACATATATCTGTAATCACAATTTAATTAGACATTTTACAATCAAATATTGTTGTTTTATAATTAATTAGTATCGGAAGTTTCTTCCTCTGTTCGGTACGTATCTGGTTCGTCGTTAGTAGGCAATTTGATATAAAAATCTTTAAATACGTCACTCACGTGTGGTAATAAACTTAACAAATCCTTCTTCTTTTCTTTACTAATAAGAACAAGTCCATCATATAATGGGTGTTTTTTTTAGAGGTATAGAACTTTAAATTGCAATAAAACAACGATGGATTATTCGATTGACATGCATTTTTTTTTATTCGAAAGATAATCTTGTGGCATTACATTTTAAATATGATTTCTGGCATATGACCGCCACGGCTGGCTCGGATGTAGTCCAATCTGGACGTCCAATTTTCGATGACTTTTTCCAACATTTGTGGCCGTATATCGGCAATAACACGGCGAATGTTGTCTTCCAAATGGTCAAGCGTTTGTGGCTTATCCGCATAGAGCAATGACTTTACATAGCCCCACAGAAAGTAGTCCAGCGGTGTTAAATCACAAGATCTTGGAGGCCAATTCACAGGTCCAAAACGTGAAATTAGGCGGTCACCAAACGTGTCTTTCAATAAATCGATTGTGGCACGAGCTGTGTGACATGTTGCGCCGTCTTGTTGGTATGATTTAATGTAATGCCACAAGATTATCTTTCGAATAAAAAAAAATTCATGTCAATCGAATAATCCATCGTTGTTTTATTGCAATTTAAAGTTCTATACCTCTAAAAAAAACACCCGTTAGTAGAGGTAGTTCAACATTAGAACAAAAACGACCTCCTCTACGTAAGTTGAGAGTTTTAAATTCATCATTTTCATTCAGTGTAGCCTTATATTGCTACGATTTAGTATTCTAAAATTGTTCTTTTCAGATCTTAACCACTGTATATCTTTCCAAATAAATTTTTCATTTTTGCTATTTACAGATTTTGATATGAATATATTTTTGTTCTATGGGGAAAATTTAAAAAAATTTCTTCTAGTCATTTCATTTATTTGAAATGGCTTTGTTTTCCCAAACAGGTTGTACTTCTGATGGACATACTATGATCATAATTATGCGAAAAGAGGTACAAGTAATATAATAAGCAATATAATTTTTATTTTTAGTGTCATGAGTAGAGCCCTGCGGACGCGGATAAATTATCATTTAAATCGTACGGATGCCACATCCGTACGATTGGATGCGAATTATATATCATATCCGCTTATCCGCAATATCCACGTGAACATAAAATCTTCGGTTGGACGCCTCTTCCTATGGAAGACGCGTTTATAACCCCAAAAATGTATCGCTGGCATTTGTATTGTGCTTATGGCAAGAGTTAAATAATGATACATTACGGCACTTTTTACTTTTTTTATTCTTCCCATAAAGACCCACTTTACGCTTACTTAAATAGTTAAATATAGTAAAATACAGCTTCAAAATTGTATTTTACCTTTTAAACATTTTTTTTGTAGCTTTTACAATGCTCGAATTCAGCGAAAATATTCATTTATAACAATAAAGACTATACTCAACTGACAACATCAATATTTTATTCGGTGGAAATCAAAAAAAAAAAAATCCCTTCAACTCATCTTATACTAATCACCAATAATCTTATACTTTAAATAAGCTAAATCAACACTAACCACCTTCCTTCTTTCTTTATACTATCTATTCTGCACCATATAAATATTTAATTTCTCATGAATAACAGCTATATAAACAATTTACAAACCAGTTATCAGTAGTTGTTAGTTCTGGACAGACAAATAATTTCCGAAACAAATTTCCTGTCATCATTAGTTGAAGATGAGGTGGGTAACGGCGATAGTGATGTAAATGGAATGATGACGAAGGTAAGGCATAGGGCGTTTGTTTTGAGAGGTCGACATCGCTTGACATTTGACGGAGACAACCCTTAGCTTGCCGTTCACTCATTCTGAACTCCCTTGACACCGAACAACAGTTTCAAGACGCACTTTTCGCTCCAGCCACCATATGATTTTCAAAATGAAATATTAATATATATCAGAGACGTAGACAGGAATTTTCATTTAAATTCCAGACTTAAACTGATGAATTAATAATTTGTTACTATATTCCACATTCAACCAAACAAAAAACGTTCACTGCTAGGGCACTAGGAGGTCTTAATCCGGCTCTGATTATAGAGTATCCCAGAGGGATACCTGTAAACTTCAAGGGTGTGTTCCTTCATTAATTTTGAACAAAAAAATATATATTAACATAAGTCTGGTTCGAAAAAATTACAGAGTTATTGCAGTGGTTTTCAACAGTGCATATTTTACAGCTTATGAGGCCCTGGGCAAAACTTACTCACCGAGTCTTTTGTAGAAACTTAAACTGGGTTGATTTATGGCCGGTTGCTAAGAACAAGTTAAGTGTTTTAACTCGGGTTTTGCCTAACTCGAGTTAAAACATTCGGAGTCGGACATTTTCTTTAACAGCCGGCATTAAGACATTTCTAAACATAAATATTTAAGGGTTGATAATACCGGTCACAAAATTAAAAAAGTTTCATGGTTCTGTCATGAATGTGTGTGATATTAGATAATTCGCATGTGCTGATTGTGAGTGTGATATTAGTTTTGCTCTACCACATAGAGTTTACGAGAACCACACCACCGTACCTAATGCATAACATACATTTATTTTTTTATTTATTTATTTATTTACGGCGCGAGGCCGATATAATAATACATATATCATAAATATATAATAAACACAGTAAGTAAATAATGACATACAATAGAAAAAGAATAACATATCTATAGACAATATACAGATATAACAGAAACATAAATAACAAACAATTCAATACATAGAAGAAGAAAAAAAAGTTCATACAAAAAGAAAGATAGCTGGTCATAGTATGAGAAGATGTGTTTGCTTTTGGGATAGCGGAGCCGATAAAAAGCATTATCATTAAAGGGAATGGCCCGTCAGACCGAAAGACATCTCTGCTCGATACAAGTGCATACACCAACAGCTCGTTGATCCCAAGAAGGTGTTTTTACCACCACTGAATCTAAAGCTTGGTCTAGTGAAAAACTTCATCAAGACATTGAAACCAGCAAGTGTAAGTTTTCAGTAACTGACGACAAAATTCCAAGGTGTTGTATCAGAGGCCAAGTTGAAAGCAGGTGTACTGAATGGTCCTCAAGTTCGTTCACTCATAGATGATGGTAAGTTCTCTGCTACTCTGACTCCAATAGAACAAGACGCATGGATTGCATTCATTGATGTGGTCCGCAACTTCTTGGGAAATCGCCGAGCTGGCAACTACCAGGATATTGTGAATCGATTACTACAGACCTATCAGCTTGTTGGTGCTAGAATGTCCTTGAACATACACTTCTTCCATTCCCACCTAAATTTCATTCCTCATAATCTCGGCGACATAAGTGACGAGCATGGTGAGAAATTCCATCAAGATATTAGGCGCTTTCCTTTTACCACTTTACTTAAGAAATCTAAGCTAAGCTAAGTTAATCTAAGTTGTAAGAGCGTTCCATTTATAAGACACTGGCTAAGATACACTAAGTTTTTTTCCTCCCCCCTTTCCTTTGCTAAGACATTAGACTAACTTCTTAGCTTAGCCAAGCATTTTAACTTGTAAAAGGAAAGCAGCTACTGTAAAGATGGTATCTCGCTACCAAGGTCGTTTCAGCCCAAATATGCTAGGCGATTACTGCTGGACATTACAACGCGAAGCGGACAGCAATATTCGACGTAAAAGTAAAGCTCAGTAACATTTTTGAAAGATATCATGTGCATATATGATACCTATCTATATTTGGCTTTTTGAGAGGTAAGCTACGTTTGATATATACAGTGGGTTGCCAAATTATTAGGGACAGTGCAGATTTTCTGTAATTTTCAAATGAATTTAATGAGGAAATAAGTGGCTTTGAGACTCGTATTTATTTTTATTCGTTAGAGTGCTTTATTTAGAATATAAAACGACATAATTGCTTATTCATAATCATTTATTTTTGTATAAAAAGTGTTAATTTAACAAATTAAGTAAAATCTTAATATTTTGTAATGCCACCCTTTGCTGCAATTGCGGCTTCCAGGCGTTTGGGCATGCTTTCTATGCAGACTTTTGCGTTGTGTCCCTAATAATTTGGCCACCTACTGTATATTATAGTATACTAGGCAGTCAACAGTATAGTATTTATAGTATGCATTACATGAAATGTACTGCCATAGTAAATATATTAAAATATATAGCAAAATGTAAAAATCAAACTGCAGAAAAAAAACTGTACGTGATGGGCAAAAACTAAAATTATATTCGAAATCAGCACCCGCTAATTAGTCAGAAAAGCATAATGTATTTCCAAAACCAAAATGGTTGTTGACCAGTATAATATACCTATAGTTTATTTCAATAACAAAAGTAAATAAAAATAAAATTAATATAAATTTTCTTCACAAATAATTAATGGATATCTATGCATGTAAATTAATTGTTTCCTGGAAAAATCGTTTGAAAATTTAGGGTTTGACGTTTTATAGGTATAATTGTCACACACACATTGACACATTTTTATGCAACCCGACTTATACGAAATCATACAATAATGGTTTACTTTACTGTCGATTTGGAGCAACTTTACTCATTATTTCTCTCACTTTACTGTAGATTTTTATCGCACTTTACCTTAAAGTTGAACTTGATCGATAAAAAATCTCGATAACGAATATATACCTCGACAATACCTACCTTAACAATTTCCTAGGACGAAATAAAACTGTATTACGAACATCAAACGTACGACATATAGTCGCAATCCTACATTTACTATATTACACCACCATCTAGTATGCTCTTATTGAATCATATCAAAAGTCATAAAGTAAAACAGACGTGTCGCAAATGACTGCTGTAAATGCGCTCTCTGAAACATCGTAAATGCAGTTTCACATTTACGACAACTTTTCAAGTCTCTTGATCTCTTTTTACAAGAATACTTTACTCGACGTTTGTGTCAAAGCTTTTGAAAGAAGCACTGTTCGTGGTCAAACTCAGTTACCTTTTTATGTGAAAATGTGAATAGACGTTATTTTCACTCGTTTCAAACTGAATGTGGCTTTAAATCAAATATGAAAGTAACAGTGGTTAAAACTGTCAAGTTTGCTTTTTTGTTTGAGTAGGAAACCATTGTTCACATATAGTGAAAATTGTTTGATCACTTTTTGACAGAAATAAATTTATAAACGAGTCCTGTTTGTCGGATGTATACGTAAGCGTCGGATGTTAAATGTTACATGTAAAGACAACATCAACCCTATAGATTTTACGTTTCTCAAATATTTTTGTCGTTTTTATCAATAT
This sequence comes from Liopterus haemorrhoidalis, assembly GCA_963971575.1. Classification (NCBI taxonomy): domain Eukaryota; kingdom Metazoa; phylum Arthropoda; class Insecta; order Coleoptera; family Dytiscidae; genus Liopterus; species Liopterus haemorrhoidalis. The sequence continues at coordinate 191,855,594 of OZ020611.1, forward strand.
TTCAAATATTTCATTTTAAATATTAATGTTTGCCACCCCTTTAGTAATATTCTTAGTTACCTTTCCAGAAAGTTACAGTGTAATTATGTAATTATTAACTGACTAATAGCCTCTGATGTCATAACCATGCAAATGCCTAGTTTGAAGAAAGGATTCGGTTTAGATATTAAGGGATGATTTACTCTATTTAAAACCAATTGTGAAGGATTACTGGATTCCAAAACTTACTAAATAACAGGAGTATCAATAAATTTTTACAAAAGTTCTACTTAGCAGGTAAATTTTTATGGTCGATCTATTAGGTCTTCAAGGATGAAATTTGTAGAAAAAAAGGCAAAGTTGGTTAATAACTTACAAATATAAAGAATTATTTTATTCATCAAAGTGTGCACCCATAATGTCTATACACTTTTGCCATTTAAGCGGCAGGTTGTTCAGGCCGGTGGTGTAAAACCCTGGCGGACGATAGTTTTACAGCATTGTCGGAATTAAACTGTTTTCCTATTAAAAAGTTATCCATATTGCGGAAGAAGTGGTAGTCAGTGGGAGCTAGGTCTGGTGAGTATGGAGGATGATGTAGAAATTCCAACTCCAATTCCTGTAGTTTTGCCTCAGTCATTTGTGCAGTGTGGTCTAGCTTTATCATGCGATAAGATAGGAGTCGATCTGTTGACCAATCTAGGCTGTTTCTTTAAGTTTTTGCATCATTTCGTCCAGTTGGTTGCAGTATATTTCTGCTGTGATCGATGAACCAGGCTTTTTTTTTATTGGTTTTTAAGTTACCTGTACGAAATTTGGCGAACCAATTTGATATTGTCTGCTGCGTAGTAACACTAGAGCCAAATACACTGTTTCGCGCGGTCTGCGATGCCGTAGTTCCACGTAAACATTCATACTTCATAATAGGGCAAATTTCCGACCGTTCCATTTTCAACAAAATTAATTTTTTTTAATTTTTTTGGATTGTTTTATCTTTTATATATTTTTATATTTTTATTTTTTAGAGCATACAATGATTTCTTTAAACAGAGGAGATGTGTAACTTTCCAACAAAAAAAAAAAAAAAAAAAACAAAACGGTAAAATATTAAGCCAATGTCAAATAATAAGCAGTTGAAGTTGGCAATATTATTAACTAAAAATTTCATCCTTGACGATCTGATAATTTCCCAAAATTTGAGGCTTGGACTCCAAGGTGTGTAGAAGGGCGGACTGGAACTGACATGACTGGCCCGGTTGTTTGAAATTTTTACAGGCTTTTCGAGATGATGAACAAAACAAAAACAAGTTTTATTTTTAAAATAAAAAGGTGGAAAGGGACTGCAAGCGGCCCTTTAACCTGCTTTCATCTTGCACAATTCGTATGCAGTTTAAGACACGGACGGATCTGATAAATAATCAAAGTAAGCAGCTTGAAAACGGCCGTTTCTCAATCCGGTCCGGTGATGCTTATATGGCCAGTCCGTCCCTAGATGTGAAACTTTTTTTGTTACTCGACTTGCAGAGTAGATAGAGAAATCGAATAAGTGATTGGAGTACGACCAAAAATCATTACAGGTTGGACGTTATTGACACCCCTGCTGTATAAGATTCATACAATTTAAGATGTTTCATTTATTGTATTTATGCCTTGAGAGGGGTCAACATATCTGTCAATGATCTTCAGTGGACTGTAACTTTGAAAAATTCTAAACTGACAGAAACCACACAAAACCTTACTTTCAAACTTTATTTCCTTTTAAATAAAGTCTGTCGAGATGGAATCAGATTTGTCAGTGGATTTTTGCCTTTTCTTTGTCTTTACTTTAAACTCAAATCTTTGCTGTTTTTTTTTTTTTATTATTTCAAAAACCTGGAGAACTAGCGATTCTTATTTTTGTTCTTCACAACTCGTTGGTTCCCGCACACCTACTATATTTTCGACTAAACAAACCACACAATATCATTCAAGAAACTGTGCGACGAAACACGGTATTCAATCATTTTTCACCATAAAGTAGGAAAAAAAGTAGTAAGAAAATGTAAAATCCAGTAGAGAATTGACAGATATAATTCACTGCAACCAAACTTCAGAGACTGGGTCCAGCTTGCAATATAAAGAAACAGGCAAGGAAAACGACGATTAAAGATAACGTTGTCCTGCGAACAACAAGTTTAATTGATCGGAGCCTAAATGCTCCAGGTTTAACAAAATCATAGTTTGAAGCTACTTGAAGTGTTTGCACATGTACAGTAAGAAAAAGGCTCCAGAGTTTTGGACTTTGAGAATACCGAACACGAAGAAAACCATTACTCTCGGAGAAGTAGCGTTTAAATTAATGTTGCGAACCAATAGCAGTTTTCGTGTAATATCGGGTTCGTAATTTTACATTAATCCGGTTCCAGATAACTGTTTTAAGAAACGCAGTTCCGAATACCCGGTTATGAATAACCGTTCAGCATAAGATTCCAATCACCGAACCGATGATTAGAATCTTCCTTTTTCCTCATCACTTTTTTGGGATACCCGGTTCTAAATACTTGGTTCCAAATACTCAGTTTCAGATACCCGGATACAAATAGCCGGTTTTAGGGTCGGGTAGTAGAAACAACCCCGTTTTTTTTTTTTTTTTGAACCGGTTCCAAATAAACGTATATTAGTCGATTCTGACAATATGAGTTTAAATCGTTAACATTGGGCAAGAAAGCATCAAAATTATCGTAATCACTGAAGATTATTTGAATTGGTTATTTCTCAAAGGCCACAGCTCCAGAAAAGTAAATTTTACAGGAGAACAAAAAAACATCTCCGGAGAAGGGGCCTTTTCAAAGTAAACAGAGAACACCTGCCTGGATCATAATTTGGATTATATTAACAAACAGTGGAGATGACGCATTTTCACATGTAACAAAGTTTAAAGCATATTTTAAGTCAAATGGTGATTTAACTCATTTATGTAAAAACAAGGAGATGTGGCCTTTTCGAAATAACCGATTCAATTACAATGAACTATAGCTTCAATCAGGTAACCTCCCGGTTGCAAGTTTTCACAGATAAGTGTCTGCGCAAAATCTTCAAAATCTTTTGGCCAAATACAATCTCAAATGCAGATCTATGGAGTCTAGCGAACCAAAAACCAATAACGACAGAAATAATGAGCCGAAAATGGAAGTGGAAAGGACACACACTGAAGAAGCTTGACAATACCATCTCTAAACAGGCACTTGAATTGAATCTTCAGGGAGGGCGCAGAAGAGGTAAAACTGCAATTACCTGGCGCAGGTCCATTTTTCAAGAAATTGGACAGATGGGAAAATGTTGGCCACCCATTAAGGCCCTTATAAATAATAGAACAAGTTGGCGATGATTCGTAGAGGGCCTTTGCTTCACTCAGAAGGTACAACAAATTATATATAGCTGCAATTTCCCTACTAGGTTCTTTTTCTTGGGTTAATTTAATGTTCTCTTAGATGTGAATTTTTCCAATATGCGGCATCAAATTTCTAACTGCAGCCGTTTGGCCATAATTTCAATCGAAAAGACAGACATATGAGTGACGGTATAAGGCAGTGGTTCTTAACCGTGTTCCGTGTCAATTTTATTTAATTACAATTTACAATGTTCTACAAAGACTAATGTAATTTCTTTGTTAGATTTTAAGTTTAGTTTGTTATGAACTCTTGAAAATAGTACTCGAAAGACTAGTATGAAATACTAATACTGAGTGAGATAAAATAATAGTATATTCTGTAACAAGGTTGGAATGAGAAAATTCGAAGAGAGGGGAACATTCCGAGCGCGAGCCGCAGGCGAGCGTGAGGAACCACGAGCATCGAATTTTCTCTTCCAACCGAGTCACACAACCTACTTTCTCCACGATCGCCAGAAAAAAAAAAAAAACAAATAATTATTTTAACAAACATTTTATCTTAACAAATAATTTATATTACATAACAAATGAATCAATTAATTAAACTTTGTTTTTATTTATTATTTTAGTACTTTAGTACTTTTTAGGAAGCCACTATTTTAGTACTTTTTGGAAGTTATTTTGCATTTATTTTAATGTAACCGTACAAAAACAAATGACAACAGGCATAGAATAGTTATTCCATAACAAGTGATGGAATGGAATACACGCAAAATGTGTAAGAAGATAAGTGCTTTAGAATAACATTCCAGCTCTTGTGTTAGAATATTAACTTTCTGTAGTCAAAATTGGTTTAAGAATTGGTAAATTCTATAGTGGTCGTGGAGAATAATATTTTATTAATTTATACCTTTATTACATAATGTGTAACGGTGAAATTCCGGATACTTATGTTTTTACAAACTAATCAAAAATCTTGTCGCCCTTGCAAAATATTCTTAAGAGGACCCTACACTGTACACGCAAGGAAATCATTGTATTTGTAAATAATTCAAAAAAGGTTACGAATTCACAAACAGAATCAAAAAATAATATATGATCTTTACATACATTTTTATTAGATTTTAATCGATAGAATAGCATGAGTAAAATCCGTCTAAATATAAAATATATTAGAAAATCTCGCTTTTGTAGTTTTTGTCCATACTATGCAACTGATCAAAATCAAACAAAAATATGTGTAAAGATCAAATATTATTTGTTGATTCTATTATATTATTTTATCTAAATTCATATCCCTTTATGAATTATTTAGAAATACGGTGATTTCCTTGCGTGTAAAGTGTACGGATGTCTTAATATCCCCTAAAATATTTCAAATGGAAGCACATGCTAATCTGTATAATGACGAGAACAAAACACCCATTAGGGATGAATTTCGCGAGGTAAATGACCTCTTAAAATCATTTTTTCAATTTTCACAGATAACATCGAAAAAAATGAGCTAATATAACACGGAACACATTAAATAAAAATGTTTCCTCTAATTTGAAAACGAAAAAATAATTTTTCATTTTTCCCGTTCTTCCATTCCATATTCATTCGTTAAAAATGAAGTTACGGCAATTTTATTATTCCTGGTCATAATTAGCTTGACTAAAAAGCAATATGTAACTATATTAAAACTTGTTTCAAAGCGAAAATAATTGATCGAGAGTCAAAAACAAATATTAATTGAACTCATGACATGTTATTGAAACATTCCTGCTAATGAATTTATAATTCTAGAATATTTTATGATCGATATTTCATATTTTTAAAGAGGCACGCGAGGTTTATGTCTAGGTATTAGTTCTACGAAATTAGTCATTTTTATAAAAATAGTAGCTAGAAATAACATTTATTGGAAAATAAAGTTTTATTTATTAAATGTTTAGAATAGTTGAACGTTCTGTTTCAGGAAGGTACAACAGTATACTTCTCACAAGTTTCTTATACAAAACTAAGAATCTGAAATGAAATTAGTAACAATTCATACATCAAAATTTGCAGCGTATTTTTATCATCTAATAGGATATATTTAAATATTAATCGTTGAGTTGACGTGAAGTTTAGGATAAGGTAAATTTAAAGATTCTTTACTTCTCAAATTATTATTACTGTCGCTAGACGTAGGTACATTTCGGCTATGAAGTAACCATCTTCAGTAGCTGAATAAAACTGAGAGTTTTATTCAGTAGTTCGAAGAAATACAGAGCAGGATAAATATAAACAAATATGTATTTCATATAAAAATATAGGTATATATATTTTAAATTTTGAGGGGGTATCAAATAAAATCTCTTAATGCGTGGATAAATAAACATTTTTTTTTTTTTTTGGAAAAATAATTTTTTATATGATTTTCGCTAAAACTATGTCAAAAAACTTTTGTCCCCCACCCTATCTCTCAGAGGAGTTGATCTAAAAATCTGAAAAAATCTCCATTTGGATCAAAAAATTTCGATTTTTTTGTTTCGTTGAAAAAAATAATTTTTTAAAAATGTATTGTGTGGTATCAAAAGAAAGCTCTTAAGACGTTGATTAAGAAACGGAAAGTAGATTTTATAAAATCTTTATTTTAACACAGTACTAAAAATAAAGTACTAAAAAATCGCTGTCCATATCTGAAAAATTCTGATTAATGAACATTGATCTAAACCAGACCCATACATTTTGATCAGATTTGGTTTTTGGAAAATACTGCAGTTTTTTGTGATTTTGACGAAATTAATAATTTTTTTAATTCATGGCTAAATTATGGATAATAATGTTATGGATTTTTTGTATTTATGGCTAAGGTAGAGTGTCTTTTTTTTAAAATAAACCTAATAAAAAATCTGGATAGCTGAGAATCGAGTTCATGTGTGTAAAGTTCAGTAGGCTCCGCCTATGCACCATTATTCGACGTATTGTTTGAATTAGTTAAGTTTATAGGTATCAAAGAGGAATTAATCATATATTGTAGTGACATACTTATAAAACAAATAGCACATTGTTAATAGTGAGAAATACGTTACTGAAATTGAAAAAATTAAACCATTTATCAATATATTTCTTATTAATTTAATGAAGACTTGGATACGAAGCAAATGCAAAAAAAGTCACAGGGATATTTTACTTTAAATTTTATTGGGACAAAATATTCGCATATTAATTAAATTTTGTTTCAAAAAATTAAATGGAAGCTCTTAGTACTAGTAAAATGACTATTAAAAAACTGTTGATTTAGATGTGATTATAGAAAAAATATTCCTAGACATCCAGTATTATGTTGTCTTCTTACACTTATAGCCACATAGCCAACTAGGAATATAGCCACTGACATCACTTTTGGCGAACCGGCCAAATTCCTAGGCTTAATTATCAATGGCCAATTAAATTGGGAACGGCATAAATATTTTCTTACGTCTTTGTTAAGGAAAAATAATTTTGCGTTGAGAAAACTTAAATCTCATACGAAACATTATTCATTTTTTACTTTGCCACTTTCCAGTCACGTGTGTCTTATGGCATATTACTCTGAGGTGGTAGCAGTTTTCTTGAGCGTATCTTTAAAATACAGAAACAGGCCATACGAATAGTGAACAATGCGCTCTACAGGGCTCATTGCCGCGCATTGTTCACTAAATCGAATATAATGATTGTTTATAGTTTATTTGTATTTACCTGTCTCATATATGTAAAGGAAAATCCCTCTAACTTTGCAAAAAAAATTTATGCTGACAATTACAACATTCGGAGTAAATGCAATCTAAGGCTACCAAAACTAAGAATAAGAATATTTAAAAATGGTACGTATCTAGCCGCAATCCTTTATAATCATTTACCACAGGAAATCAGGATTTTAAACATAAAGAACTGTAAACTCAGAATGAAATCTATACTGACGGAAAACTGTTTATATCAGGGGTTGGGGAACATTTTTACCCATTATCCAAAAATATATTTCTTAACAAAGACGTTACACCACTGGCTTTAAGCGCCAAGCAAAAAAAAAAAGGTCCTCACCTCTCCAAATCCAAATGAAGAGAAAAAAAAGAGGTCCTCACCTCTTAAAATCCAAATGACGAGCAAAAAAAAAGGTCCTCACCTCCCAAAATCTAAATGATGAGAGAAAAAAAGGCCCTCACCTTAGCCCCTTAGTCAAGCCCCTCAGCGCCCTTTTCCTTAGTGCGCTACTAATACGTTTATAAAATAGCAAATTGGAAAAATTTCCTTATTACCCCCCAAAAATTTCATTTTTATCCCATTTGGGGTAATTTACCCCGGTTCCCCGACCGCTGGTTTATAAAATCAAAGTCAATTTTATACTATCGACTTTTCAAAATATTTTAATTATTAACGTAATTATTTTTATATTTACTGTATATTAAGTGTAATCTGTTTTTATTTTAATTTTATCTAAATTGACATGTATGTAATTTTGACTTGTGTAAACATTTTTTCATAATGTACATAACACCAATAAATTATTATTATTAAATACCAACAAAACCCTGAGATGTGTGAAAATTCACACTTCATATAAACTTTTTTATGTCGTAAAAGTAACTTTTTTGTTATTGTACAGCAACATTTATTTTTACAACCTCTAACTGTACTTTTGACATTACCTTCTATAACGTAGAAGTATATCAACAGTCACTTTTAATTATACATTACATAAACAAAACTTGCCATTTATATCTTATCCAACTATAACAACCTTCCAAGTTATTGTCATAAACAGTTAATTCTCAAAGTTTCCAGTTTAATTATAAAATACCTTATTAAAAAGCAGGTGGGATGAAAGGTCAGAGAAAATGCTCTCCTGACATTTGCAAGGAACAGGCAGTGTCGGGCCATAGATGCACTCCGAATAATCAGCTCGTATACATTATGTATAAGGTAATTAATTAGGAGTTCAAAGGCGCGGGGATATGAATGGAACCCTCGAGTAGCTCGGGGCTGGCTACTGTCCATCGCATTAACTGCCCTAACACAATATACCGTAACGGACGATAGATGGCTCCCTTGCTCCTAGCGTTAATGTTATATTGCAAAACTGCATTAGCAGTACACCAGCAATTCTCAATCTGCGCAGCACCTAGTGACATGTGCGTGAATGCGGTACTAAACTCATCATACTGTGTAGTACCTGTGTAGTACCATAATCGGAGTGTAGTTTTCCCTTTGTGGGCTATGTCCCGATGTGGGCCTTGGCGTGTACAATTATATCCTGCAAGGATTTTATAGCCGGTCACTATGGCATAGTGGTCAGCCTGTTTGTCTGCTAACTTCGGGTTTGAATCCCGGTGATGGCATGGATGTCTGTATTTGTCAAAAATTTACTAATGTAACCGAAATAAAAATAAAGATATACTGGTTAATGGCCATCAGTAGCTAAAACTAAAAAATTAAATAAAAAAAGTAATTTATATACTTAACAATTAGCCAATTTTTAATTCTTATTCTGCTTCTTTACTCCCATGGTGTCCATTTTGTAAATGTTTAAGATCATATTTTTTTTCGCATAATATGCATTATATGCTCTCTTTGCATGCTCTCTATTAGAAATGGGTCGTTCATAAACGAACCGGCTCACTGAGCCTCAGTCACTGACCGAAGTAAGACGGAGCAGTGACCGAAGTGATCCAGATCTGGATCGATATCATGTTGAACTTCGCGAGAACTCGGCTTGTAATGTATTTTCATAAAGTGTATTTTGTCATCAATACGTAGAGCAGTCTATTTGAAACTAATAGGCTTAATCTGTACTTTCTTACAACCATACTATATAAAAATATTAAAAATATTGTCCAAATCCCAGATGTCCGATTTATAAGGGCAATAAACATCTTCATAAACTTAACACATCTGGTTTAAAATACAGTAGCTAAATAAAGTGAATTGTTTGTTTACTATTAACCCGGCAAAAATGTTTGATAATTCACTTCTATAGATTTTTATTTTATTCGAGAGTTGCACGGTGGGAGAACTGACAACTGACCGACCTGTTTCTCGGGGACACGTTTACTTAGCCGGATCACTGAGCCGGATCAATAAGCTGGCTCAGCAAACTGAACGACCTCCACTGATCCGGTTCCGCAAACTGAGCCGAAATTCCCATCTCTATTCTCTATGTATTGTATTCTTCTCAGTAGTGCAAATTAAATAATTTAACAACCGATTTGCAGTGGTACTGACAATTTAAAATAAAAAAAATTAATAAAAAGTAGTTTATTATTTGATGGAGTTACTAATAACAATAAAATTGAAAAAAATATATATATTACCCATCAAAAAGTTAATTTCTAATAATTAACTATAAGAACAATACAGAAAAAAATAATTTTGTCAAATATATTTTTAAATAAATATTACAAGTACAATTTTAATAACCGGTTTGTCTAAATAAAACAAATTTAGGAACCACACCGGATCAAAGAACTGGCTGAATGCCACAACTGATTCTCCCGTATTTTGTGTAACGTAGAATATGTAATGTAGAGAACACCATTAATACCCAACACGGTATGAAAATAAACAAAATTAAAACAAAAGTATTGGTAATAAATAAATACAGAACTGAGGCAAAAATATTGCTAGACTATAACCACTCGAAAGTGTTAAAAAGTTCACTTACTTATGATGCAAGATAACAAGGGATGCACGATGCAAAATAGAATTGATGAGCCGAATAAATCAAGCAAAAGTGGCATTTAATAAAAAGAGAAACATTTTCACGTCTAACAACATAAACAAGATACTCAGAAAAAACCTGTTTAAGACCTTTGTTTGGAACATCTTACTGTAAGGAAGTGAAACTTGGACATTAAGAGCATTCGAAATGTGGTCTTATCGAAGAAAATTCGATGGGTAGATAGAGTGACAAATAAAGAAGCATTGCGATAAATGGAAGAGGAACCAGGTCTGTGGAGAATGTTGCTGGAGAGAAGAGATGTTTGGAGTGAACATATTAAAAAACACGAATGGCTGGTAAAAACGATACTGGAAGGAACAGTTGAGGGAAATAACAGTAGGCCTTGGTCTACATGGAACAGATAATGGAAAATATGAATTGCAACACGTACGTGGAACTTAAAAGATTGACTGAGAACAGGGAAGGATGGAGAAATGCTACAAACGAACTTATGGGTTGAAAACTTAAGGAGAGGAATATTTTCATTATTCACAACTGTATTTAGTTCAAAATTCATTTTAATATCTCCATATCCTGTTACTTTGCTGCGTTAGCTCGAATATATATATTTTTAAATGCTTTAATGAAGAAAAGTGATAGATTTCGCAAGCATATGTTGCGACATGTCTTATAAGCTTTTTATACATTTTAAGTTTAAAAGCTCTTGATATGGTTTTCGAAATCACCCCTAGTGACTTTCATTTTTCTCTATTAGTGGTTTTTATAGTTAAGTCATATCCTGCACACCTTTTTAATATCGTCCGTCCATAGGCTTTCTGACTGGATGTTTATGTAGTTATGGCCTCCAAGTGAACAGTTTTCGCGTCCTGCAGCTGTCGTTGGTACTACGTTCATGTACAAGTATGACCTTATCAGCTCCATATGAGTTGAAATATCCTTTTAAACATCTACGACTTTTGATGTGCTGACGACATTATATGTAGAGTCGTTAATCTTTCTGCTCATAGGGCAATACCTATCATAGGTATCTCCACTGATTTGATTTGATATTTTTTCACAATACTTTAATTTTTTGCTCATGTCTCAGTACTATATGTCAGTACTGACAGTATACAATGATTAAAGGTTTGGGCCTTTAAACATAACTGAATATAAGATAAGTTTCATTTTGTTGAATGCAGCCAACCCAGTGATTTACGTCTTTTTAAGCCTGCATTTAGAATTTCTTTTGTGATACGATTTCCTGTCTAAGATAAAGAAATGAGATGACTCTTTCTGTAACAGCACAAAACAACTTAACTCTAAATGGTGCTATTATAGAAAGAGTAATTACTAGTTTATAATTATTTATAATAATTATATCAATTAATGTAATATTCTAACTGCATCTTGCAAAATTGTTTCACGCAATGTTATATAACATATCCTTCAATACCCTTACTTTGCAAATTCTCAAATTAATTAAAAACATTTATTCATAATTAACCCAAAAATACAGTCACGGAACATTTTATCGTACACTGACCCTTACATGCCAAAATACACTTAGCATGCATACGGCTAACGCATTCTTCAAATACATATATTTGGCATTCAAACTTACTATAACTCAAGCATTTCGCACTCACGACTTATTGTAACTAATTACTAACACATTCAGTCTGGTGCACAATTGCATAACTATCGGGAGGCGTGGAACAAGTATCGAACTAACTATTGCTTAGTGATGATATGAAATTGAATATGTATTTCACAACTTCGCAATCAATTATTCGAATATTAATGTTGAAATAATATCAAAAGAAAAAAATACACTTTCTGATAAAATACTATGTTTCAGACTTTCGGTATGGCGATGGTCTGGAGCTATGTTGTTGTATATATGAATGTGATTGTGATTAAGAAAAGATATATTAGGGGTACCCAATAAGTAATCAATTATTTCAGTGACAACAAAAAAACGTATTTATTTACATTTCATTTTATCTTCAGTCGATTATGTAATCTCCGTCGTTATCTAAGACCTTTTGCCATCTTTCTGATAGAGTTTTAATCCCATGTTCATAAAATTCCGTTTCATTTGACGAAAAATATATTTCTAGGTGAGCTCGCACGTCATCGATATTTTTGAAATTTTTATTCTTTAGGGAATGTTCCATGGATCGGAATAAATGAAAATCGGATGGTGATATATCCGGAAAATATGGTGGATGTGGTAAAACCTCTCAGTTTAGCTGCCTTATTTTTTCTTGGGTTAATTTTTTTGCATGCGGCCTGGCATTATCGTGTTGCAATATTACCCCTTTTCTGTTGACTAGAGTTGGTCGTTTTACCAACAATTCGTTACGTAATCTTTCCTATTGTTGACAATACAATTCAGCCGTAACAGTTTCTCACGGTTTCAATAGTTCAAAATGAATTATGCCACCACAGTCCCACCATACGCACAATAACCCCTTCTTTAAAGTGAGGGATGGTTTAGGAGTGGGTAAGGCTTGTTGATTTGGAGAAATCCATTGATTGGTGCGCTTTTTGTTGTTGTACAAGACCCATTTCTCGTCACAAGTGACAATCCTTCGTAAAAACGGATCACTTTGTTGTCTGCACAATAGAGATGTGCAAATTGTACGCCGTTGTTCTTTATTCATCTCCGACAATTGATGTGGAACCCATATACCCTGCCTGTAAACCTTGAAGATGTCTTTGGACTGTTGACCAAGTAGCCTGAAGAGTGTTTGCTATTTCTTGGATACTCAGTTTGGGATCCGTTTCCACCAGTGATTTTAAAGCGTCATTATCAAACTCTACAGGGCGTCCACTTCGATTGCTATCAGACAAGTCAAAATCACCACTGGAAATTTTTCTAAACAAACGTTGGCTCTTATTAACTTTCAATACGTCTCCATATACATCACAAATTTTCTTGGGTGCAACCGTTGCATTAACACCCGATCGAAAATGAAACACCATGCAATGACGTAATTGTTCCTCAGTTGGTTGTATGTCCGCCATTTTACACCGGTGTAACAAAAACGTTTGAATTTAGTTGTCACAAAAGTCAAGACCACGTGTTGTAATATTGCGCAATAAAACACGTCTTTATACAATCACGCTCTGAATTAGACTGAAGCAAATATTCCACACTAATAATAATTGATTACTTATGGGTACCCCTAATATATGGATTAAAGGACTGCGCTCGAGACTCGCCACACCAGAAGTTGGTATTTGGGGAAAGAGGGTTAAAATATTATTGTCCAACTAAAATTATCAAATGTATTGATTGGACAGAAGAGTGATTGCATTTCTCTTTCCACCCAACTTCTCTCTCGAGTGTATTCATAGTTTTCGTATTCACGGGACGTAAAGGATTATCGCCGGTTAGTTAATTATGAAAATTAGCTGGATTATATCTTCATCATGACATTTATTGGGCCCAGTCATTACGTTTTCAAATATAATTTTTATATTTAAATAAAAATGACAATTTTTATATTTAAATAAAAATGACAATGGTCCTTATTCTATTATATATTCAACATTATTTGCAAATAAATCAAGTTGTTGCCATTTATCAAGCAACTCTCTGGTTATTTTTGCGTAGAATTCTACCAGTTTTGGCGTCAAAAAGTTCTCAAGCACTCAGATTTGGTCTTCGTTAGAGAAATTTGTAATCACTAGAGTTTTGCAGTGACCTAAAAATATGAAAATAGGATCGGAAGGCATAAAGTCAAGGTAAGTGAGGTAGAACAGACAAGTCAAGTTCCAAAATTATACCCTGTGGTACTCTTGCTTTATGAGGTCTTGCGCTGAAATGGATAAGAACAGCTTTTTTTGCGGTTGCAAATTGAGTACAGGTGCTTTTCGAGCAAACTTTGATATAGCAAATAGACTTAAGGGAGACTCTATCTAGCGGTATTGTGTTGAACTAATTTAAGACACTCAATCGACATTTTTTAAGATATTCTAAGAGATATTTTTATTATTAGTGAAAATAAAATATAAGGAAACACAAAATACGACATAAATATATAATTAAATTCCTTCTAAATGTCAGATTACAATTCGTCAAAAAGTTGTTGTCTATTAAATTAGTTTCGAGTTTGCCACCTTGGAACTGCAATCTTAAAAAGATTTACCTATAGATAGAAAATGATTAGTTTTCTTACTAATTGCCACGTACTTTGGTGTGCATTATATTCAATCAACGATTTAAAGCATTATCATCAAAAACAATCAATTTATAATACTACCAAACTGGTGTTCATAATATAGGAACCTCGAGGAAAAAAGGTAAAGAAGTGCATATACGCAGCCAGGGTCTCACAGGTTTGAACACTCCCTAAACATTTCAAATAACACGTTTTAGGGGACGCGTTTTTCGTGTAGCTGAACGATTATATACGCAGCCCCCCACAAGAACAAAATCTGGATTATGAGCCACCTTTAAGAAAAAGGTCTGGGTGCGCACCATATGATGTGTTACTACAAATACTTAAAAACGCCAAATTAATTGCTTGGAAAGAGTTGGCAAATAGTTGAAATGAATAGAGGACTACTACATGTGAAGTAATATCTAACTATGAAGGAAAAATAGAATAGCAATAGTACTGCCATACTGACTTGCCATATACGGCTTACGACCAAAATAGGTATCTATAGTCATCTCATGGCCCATAAAAGACGAAGACACAACACTCTATGAAATAAATATATTTATTATGACTCCTATAGTCGAAATCGACGCAAGGCAGTTGATTTATGATTAACAATAATCCACCAATCACAGAAATGCGAATACTCAACATATGATACCATATTCTAGCGGTGGATGAAGCCTGGTTCAACGTGTTAAAGTATATTTGATATGCGCATTATTTTATTGTCGGGCATTTGTCGGATTACAGAGTGGTAAATACATGCATGGTAACAATGCATGAGGTATGCGGCGTGCACTGAGGTTATTGTTAAGTATGTAAAGTGATGGTTGAGTGAATATGTTTCACTGAGTGATTCACGGCCATTATCATCACACAATTAGGTTATGTAACTTAAGGAATGTTGGGTGTATATCGATTTTTAGATGCAATGAACAAGAATCTTTTATAGTACAAGTGGGTTATGAGATATTTCATCAATATATTTTCTTCATTTCTTACTTCACTTAATACTTTAGCGTTATACAGTTATAAGTTAAAGTTGGTGATTTTCTCCATAACTCTTTCTTTTTCCTATACTTCGTCAGAGCTTACATTCTTCCACTTTATTCCTCTTTTTTCACATGAAATTTTTCAATTCTTCACTTCAAGTATTTCTTAGTCTGCATCTGTGATACATTAGAGCAGTGTTTCTCAATCTTTTTACCCTCGTGGCACATTTTCCAGAGAAGAAAAATTTCGCGGCACAACTGTGTAGTTACAGAAGAAGACATTTTGAATGCAGACTCCCCTGTATTCAATTTCAATTCATTATAAAAAGATCCTTCGTGCATTCTTATTAATGGTATTGTACGTATATTCGTACAATGATGTTAAAATAATCACGACGCTAGTTTTTTTTTTAAGAATTCGCGGGACCTTTGGAAAATTTTAAATATGCCGCGGCACACTATTTGGGAAACACTGCATTTGAGAGACCAGAAAGAAATTCATTATTTTAGAGTACAATTTTTTTCCCCAGATATTTATATTATGTATAATTACAAAACATAATTTCCATTATTATTTATTACGGCTTTCCAATGTTGTACTAATTTTTCGATACCCTTTCTATAGAAGTTTTCTGGTTTTGACTTAAAATAACTAATCAGGTGATTTTCTACATCGGTGACATTTCGAAATTTTTTATCTCTGATTTTATGTTTCATAGACGGAACATCGGAAATCGCGAGATCGGGTGAATACGTTGGATGTGAAATAATTTCCCAGTTTAAGTCCTGAATTTTTTCGCGAGTAATTTTTGCTGAGTGAGGACGTGCATAGTCATGATAAAAAATTATTCCTTTTCGGTTAAATAAATTTGAACGTTTATCCTTTATTTTCTGATTCAGTTTCCACAATTATAGAGAATAATGAAGGTAATTATATTTTGTAATTGTACAAAATAAAAATTTCTGAAAAAAAAAATATTATTTTGTACTCTAAAATAAAGTATTTCTTTCCAGTCCCCCTAATAGTTTGAATGTTCTCAGTTTCATGATTCTTTTTGCTTGTGTCATTATTCGTCTTATTTAAGTATCCATACAAATTTTCGTGTTAGTGGATACAAATTTCGCCGATTTCATATTAAAATAAAGTCTATTCCAAACGATAAGGCGGAACTAGATTTTCATACCTAGTAATTTTTACAGATTGATTGAAGCTTTTGATCATTTTGTTCAGGAAAATCCAACTTCAATATATAAAAAAATAGCTAATGACAACTTACAAAAATGAAAATTCCAGTTAGTTCCGCCTAATCGTTTGGAATAGCCTGTACCTATGTACAGGCTATTCCAAACGTGGGTCTATACCCACGTATTTGATTGATGCCATGTACAAAGACTTCAATAAGGCTTTTAACACAATTGTTCATGATATTCTATTTAAAAAATATTTACTAAATTTCAAAAGGGTGCATGGTAATATGTCAAGGACACAAAGTGTTGTAGTCAATGGTTGTAAATCGGAAGGTAAAAACATTACTTCCGGTGTTCCACAAGGAAGCCATTTAGAGTCCTTGCTTTTCCATATTCTTATTAACGATATAGGTGTCTTTCCCTTCGCCGATGATCTCAAAGTCTTTCAACAAATAGTTTTTCTATAAAATTGCCATAATATTCAATCGGACTTAAACAGGTTAGAAAATTATCTCAAAATCAATAAATTAAATGTAAATATTACCAAATGTTTAACAATTTCTTTCACGAGAAACAAGACCTCTATCAATGGTGATCTAATCATCAAGAAGTAATTTAGAATGTTGGGTTTCATAAATCGAGTAAGTAAAAATTTCAAATGCCGTAAAACTCTTCTTTCCTGTATTACGCATTAGTTACAAGTTAGTTAGAATTTTGCACTGGGGTCTCCTCAATATTTGGTTAATGTACAAAGATTAAAAAAGGTAAAAATAGGTTTATTACAAATATTACTTACAGCTTTCAAAACTTTCAATTGGCATTGTTATCTCTAGAAAACAGACGAACTATTATGGATATAAACTTTATTTACAAAATACTTAATATAAAACTGATTGTTCGGATCTTCTAGAAAATTTATTTAGTCGAATAACATCGTACAATACAAGATATAATGAAATTTTCCCCCTCTTTATTAACAAAACTAATTCTGCTAATAAATTCACCCTTGCACCGTATTACATACAGATTAAATAATTTAGTAGCAAACGTCGATTTCCCGGACATATTTGTTAATAATTTTAAAGTTATTAAAAACCATGGTAAAATCTCATAATCTTTTAATAAATGTTTGTAGCACTACTAGCATATGCAACTACGTACTACTAATCATATTTCTCGCTCTGATTCAGTATCTGGGTGGTATGTCGCACTCTTTTCATAGACGTCAAATTTTGTTGTAGAATTAAGTAAATGATTATGAGCTTGCCCCAATATTATTAATAATTTATCACAAAATGTATAGTATATTATATATTATACCATATGTTTAATGTATACTATATACTCCAACTATTGTATACTTGTTATTATTAACTTAATTTGTAACATATAGTATGTAGTGCCACTCTATTATTGAGCCTGCTGTGTGGCCGAAAGTCAATAAATAAATAAATAAATAAATAAATAAATAAATAAATAAATAAATAAATAAATAAATAAATAAATAAATAAATAAATAAATAAATAAATAAATAAATAAATAAATAAATAAATAAATATATAAATAAATACCATGGTAGCTATGTTTTCAGTAGCTACCAGCTCATTTAAAAATTTGTCTATGGCCAATGTAGTCGAAAGTAAACTGGTTAAATATAATTTTACTAAGAAAACTCTAAAAAATTAATTCATGTCATTAACTCTAATTTAATAAATAGCTTAATGAAATTTACTATTACCATTCCTCAAAAATTGTAGCAATTTTTCAGGAACGTAAAAATTCAATTAAGTTCATAAAAAAATAATGACATTTTAACATCAGTGTCATTAGACTTTACCAACTTTATATTAAATTCCAAGAACTTGGAAGACTTGTAAATTAAAGAATTTACTCGCGACTTTTATTGTACTCTCTCTATACAAGTTGAAAAATAAAGCTATCGAATGTCTGGAAAAGTTAAAATGAAGCCTGTTTTAAAATTACGAGTATTATTTCAGTTGAGAGGATTTACTTAACGTTGTTATGAAATCAATTAATCAGATTAAGTTTGATTGATTTCAGTTAATTGGATAGAACTACTAATTGATTGTGTCACTGAACTACTGAACTGGTAAATATCAGTCTATATAACAATTAATTAGTTGAATAATCAAAGAATAACATCGAGAACTAGATCAAATAATATCTACATAACTCATAAATTGTTCTTAAATGAATCTCTAACGGCAGAATGGTCTACCGACCGAAACATACTAAATATAGAAGAAGAAGAAGAATCTCTATCTGGAATATAAACATTATAGTTTGATTAATTTTCTAGTGAGATTATGTAACTAAATTGATAGGTCTGTTAAATTGATAGGACGCTACCTTGCGTCTTACTGCAAGACGCGGCTGCATTAACGCGGCGTTAAATTTATTTCTGCAGCTGTAAGAATTTAAGCCAAACTGCCAATTCAAATGAACAGAATATATTGACGCCGCCGAAAACCGTAGACGCAAGGTAGCGAAAAGAACAGACCTATTAAAGCATATATGTTAATTTTAAAACTTTGAATTAAAACAGATGCCCAATAGATTTTTTCACATGAAGAAATATTAAAAGAATTTTTCCGGCATGAGTTAGACATATTTAAAAGGTAGTTCGGATAAAACTTTTGTAGGGTACAGGAAATCTGCGATGAGTAAAATTTAAAGTACCAATGTAATTTCATGTATAAGATAGTACAGTACCCTGATCATTCTTATAATCATATTTAACCAACATGAGACAGTATGCATTATCTAATGAAGTTGCATCAGAACAACCCAGAATCAATGACGGTGTATCCCAGGGGTCCATTCTTCGGCCTCTGCTGTGTTTAATCTACGTAAACGATTTCCCCCTTTTCTACACGATGCAAAAACAATTATTCATGCAGATGATACAACTTTGCTAGCACAGTCTTTAAAATTTTATGAACTTACTGATAATATGAATCGGACTATAAATATGCAGAAGATTGGTTTACAGCCAACGCATTAAGCCTTAATAATTCTAAAACTAAACAACACTGTTTTTTAATGAAATTTCCAAATTCTAGGGTCAATACTGTTAAATATCTTGAAGTAACCATAGGTCTAAATCTCAACTGGGGAAAAACATGTACAAGAATTTGCTAGTAACTTGTGCAAGACCATCAACTGCGTAAGAATTTAAAAAAACAACGTTACTCGAGATATTCTAATGACAGTATACTACGCCCTGTTTCAATCAATAATGACATTGCATGCAAAGGCGTGTTAGAATTATTGGTGACTTATCATACAGGTAAGACTGTAAAAACATTTTTAATAAATTTAAACGTATTGACAAAACCCTCTCTTTATATTTTCTATTAGTTAACTCATGTTCATTCTAATATAGCGGACTATATACTTCAAATGGATGTACACAATTACAATACAAGAGGTAAATTTAATAACACAGATAATACCAATAACACAAAAATAAAATTTCCGTCGCTTTTGATTTTAAGGGGTGATTTAGGTAGAATTGCGAATCCTGATTTCATATCAAGTTTTAGTTTTTCTCAATCACGTAATATTTTTAGATTACTAACAGTATACAACAAGATAAAATATGGATATTTTTTATGATAGAGGCAGTTCTTAATTATTTACTTACTAATAACACTTCTTAGGGAGAAAATCACGCCTTCTCGCCTTTCTCTTGTGTTTTGCGGAACTGTCATGAATGCATGCTTTTTTGACGTTAACGCAAACATGTGATTTTTATCACTCAACACTTTTGATGTGTAAGTATTTACATATTATAATCATTGATTATTTATATGAAGCTTAAGATAACTGGAATATTTATATTCGGCCCTACTAAATATGAGTCATAGATAATAAGATCAAATTTTTTAAAAAGTGATAAAAAAAAATTATTTTCTAGCATTATTAACTTCTATTACTAACTTACAACTTCTTAATAGTTTCGGCTTTCGTCATTTTCAAAGAAATGAAATAAGATACAATTATTACAACTTAAATACTGTCTACAGGTATAGTATTTCCAAAAGTAATTGGCCATTCTCACTTATTGATTCCAATAATGACTGACAGTATAACAATTATACCTGCTGAGTTTATGGTTCTGTTACCAACAGTTGCCAGGACCGTAATAATTATTTAAAATAAACGTGTTTTATTATATGTTATTTAGAATAAACTGTATATAATCACATGACATTACTTCACATTTTTATCAGGCTTAGGACTGGCTATATTTGAATTATAAATATAGGGATGTTTAAAATTCGTTTTGTTTTAAAGCCTTTATAGTCTATATTAAATACTTTTTGAACTTGTCAATTTATGGTAATTTAAAATGATTAAATTATTAATCATTATCACTATTATCATTGTTTATATCACTATCAGAGTTTGTGTGATTTATGAAAAAAATTGATTCAATTGTCTTTACATGTTCTACATATTTTTTCCACAAACCAACTACTTATTGCACTTGTTTCGTCTTTAATTAATTGTACTGCAGTGTCACTTTCTGTCGGTGTATTTTTCACGCTATGGAACGTTGAAAATTAACTAACAAACAAGTATTTTATATTATGTGTATAACAAACCCCTAAAATTTATAAACAATAGAATTATAAATTTGGAGAATATCCTTAATGGATTTTAAGAAACTTCAGTTGAACTAGTGTTATATCTATAAAATTTCCTCAATGCCTGTTATATTCTGTTTACAGCAGCAAGTTTTAGAATTACTGCCATAAACCCATTCCCGACTGTTAAACTTCGCAACAAGAGTGGCCATTTAATTTTGGAAATACTATAAGAATTTAATAAGGGAGGTAGACAAGTCGGTCATTTTATTAAGAGTTTTTCCTAGTTTGGTCAATTTCTTTAACTCAAGCGCCTCCTATAAATTTAATTTGGGGCCTTTTGGTTGTGAATGAATGACATCTGGCTTGAAGTTTGAAGAATGTTTTTCTGAGTTTAAGGGGCAAAGATTTAATAAGACCTGAATATGTAAGACTTGTGTCGACAAACCTTACAAAACCCGTCTTGTTATAAAACGCACTCTGTAAGTTATTTCTGTAATTTTATATTGGTTTTACTTATCAAGTTTTATTAGTTTTATAAAACTTTATTTTCAATATAATTAATTCAAATAGTAATTTAAGTTTTTTATGTTGGTCAGTCGATTAGGTGTTAGAAAGGGTACATTGCGAAGTTTTGTTTCCTTGGATATTTTCTTGTTAGTGTCGAGGGTTTCCAATTCCGCGAACATGTTCTTATATAAGTTTCAAACCCTTACTTTCTGTTTGGAAACTTTTACCAGGGAAGTTTTGTACACAAGTTTAAAACACCAAAGTAGAATATCTGAAGAAAATTAACAAAAAACTTCTTTTGCATAATGCACATTGATGTGAACCGGAATAGTACAACATGATTTTTTTACTTATATTATATTTTCGAAAAATATCGATTTTTTTTGGGCCGTTATTGCTTTATTTTTTTATCGACTCTCTTGAAGAGTAGATTAAGGAACGAAAAGTAATTTTAAAATACTTTTCATTTTTTTAGGGAAGTCTTAAATCAGTGTTTCCCAAAGGATGTGTCGCAAAATATTCCAAGTGTGCTGCGAAATCTTAAAAAAAACTGGCGTCGTTTTTTTTTTAACACCATTGTTCAAATATACGTACAATAGCATTAATAAGAATAAAGTACACGAAGGATCTTTTTATGACGAATTGAAATTGACATATCCTGATACAGGGATCTGTATTCAGGTGCCAACAGTATTTGAATAAAGACCAATTAGACTTCTTCTACGACTAAGTAGGTGTGCCGCGAAAATTTTCTTCTTTGGAAAATGTGCCACGAGAGTAACAAGATTGAGAAACACTGTCTTAAATTATTCGACTATACGCTATGATTTGTGCACGGTTGATTGCCACTAACAAGTTTGTTATATGGTAACGAAAGCGACCGTTTACACCTCAAAATTTAATGCATTATGCTGCGTTCAGAATCTCGAAATTAGGAATTAGAATTAGTACTCAGAATTAACGTAAATGTTTGTTATACGTAACTGTACGTTATCGTTCACAACCTTCAAAATTAATACTTATACTTATAAATTAAAATTAGATGTTGGTAGACTCCAAACCCTTACGTTAATTTATAATTGACGCATGCTCAGTAAGCACTTGTCAACCTAAAAATTTCTATGACCATATTTTTTTGTTTCTATCCACATCTTAATGTTTTCTATGAGCATAAATATAAATTTTTCCTCTATTTTAATCCTTTTCAGAACTATGAAACAATTAGCAAATGTAAACAGCTGTCAAATATCGATCGATAAAGTAAAGATCGATATAAATTTCTGTCAGTGTCTTAATTTATATTGTGAACACTACTTAATTTCTACGTACATATTTTATGTTAAGTACTAATTTCACGTTAATTCTAATTTCTAATTTGGAGGTTCTGAACGAAGCATTTTTGTCGATTGTAGTTAGTACGTTGTTTTAATGAGACAGACATATAAGCACACGTTAGCTATCTCACTTTACATAACCTAAAAAATACTGCCACACATATTTCAACAAATTTTGGAAATCGTGAAATCAAAAAGAATTTCTGTTTTTGCGGTTATAATTTTGTTATTAAAATTTAGTACGGCGAGTTCGTAAAAAGTAACAAATGGTTTTATTCCATCGAAGTTGGTTTGAAAAATCATTTAGATGGGCTGCATTAGGCGTAAATAGCCTTGTTGCTGTGCGCCAAAAATTTTAACTAACTTTTTTCAGAGCTATAAACATTTACGTTAAACGTTAAAAATATCTACTAATTTTACCTACAATGCATAGTCTATAGTCGACTAATTTAAGACTTGTGAATGCAGCTTTAGAGATTTTTTTTTAAATATTGTCCCCTATCCTGGTACGGAAAGGAGATTCTTAAAAGCCAACAGTTTCAGTACCGTCTGCGCTCCATAACGAGTGTGTATACTGTGTTTCGTCAGAGCAAAGTCGGTCAAGTGTTATCTTGGCGGACTCGCTGAGTGCTCTGAACAGTATCAAAGATCCAGTATAGTGCATCTTTTTGTACTTAAGATTCGGCTGCTACTCCACAATCTGAATGCTCAGAATATGAGGGTAGAACTGTTTTGGATATCGGGACATGTTGGTATTAAAGGCAAGGAAGCGGCAGATGCAGCTGCAAAAGCCGCCTCGTACAGACCTACGATTGATGCGAGTTTCATATTTCCAGTTGGCGGACCCATGGACACCTTCTTCGAGGTGAAGACTCCCCTGTATGTGAGACGTGTAACACAAATTTGTCTGTGTTACACATTTTAACCAAATGTGTTCAGTTTGAGTATGTCAGGGAGAGGTTAGGCCTATGCTATGACCTGTCAGTTACTTTAGGCGACGACAGAGTACTCATGGATAGGCTGATACTCTTCCTGAGAGAATCGAACTTACTGTTTTATTTAAGAAGTTTTGCACCTTATTTTAATGTGTCTTATTATTAACCGGTGATATTCGATGGTGATTGGCCCCTTTACAACCCCTTACCATCACCGTGCGTCTGTTCATTTTTACGAACAGGCTTTATATATTAATTATTTGTATTTGTCTGTGCAAGATTTCTTTTATTGAGTATGCGTATTTTTAATGATTTTATTTATTGTCTAATTTATATTTTTAATATGTAGTGTAGTCATTTAGATGGGCTGCGTTAGGCGCAAATAGTCCTTCTTCCAAAAGTTCTACCAAAATTTATGTTTCTTTCACTTACCAGATACCTACGAAATCCTAATGTATGAAAATTCATAATTTACATCACATTTTTTCCTGTTATTCTGGTATATAATTTGACATTAAACAAGCGTTATATCTTCTAGAAACCATACTCGAAAATCATTTCCATAAATGCCACCATAAATTATTAAAACATGCGAATCGAAAATAAATTATCTACCTGAAATTTTATAAAACATCAGATATCGGTTTTCCATTTGCAGTGTAAGAAAATCTCATATATTTCCCCTAAAATATATTCAGATTCAGTCAGATTTACAAGATGCATAACCAAATCCACGGAGCTTACATTAAAAGCCAACATTTATCAAAATGATTTTATTGCCACCATTATTTAAAAGAAAAGGAAAAATATAAGACGACGGCAGCTAGTTCAGTTTTATCTCCACAGTTGGCACTATTGACAAAAGTAATTGCATTGAATAGAACCATTTGACTTGGAAAGTTCCGAATAATGTGTTTCTTAAATATATAGGTCGTCTCTAGGATTTTTCAACTTATCGGAAATATTCGGGTGGAAAATAGGATTGTACGGATAGAGAACACGAATAGAAAATATGGATAGGTAGTTTGAAAGTAAGCATGGATAGATTTAAGACAACTTTAACTATAAAAATCGTCTGACCAACTGGAGGTAGCTCATGGTGGACGATTCCCTTCCAGTCCCACCACACACACAGCATCACCTTGTTCGGCGTCAATCCTCGCTTCGCGAATGCTTGTGACGGCTCACCATTCCTTGTCCACGATCTTTTACGCTTCCGATTGTCGTACGTGATCCATTTTTCATAACCAGTTATGACACGTTTGGGAAATGGCTCGATTTTATTGCGTTTTAGCAGGGCATCGCAGATGTTAATTCGGTCCATCATGTTTTTCACGCTCAACTCATGAGGAACCCATATATTGAGTTTCTTTTTGTAGCCAGCTTTCCGTAAATGATGCAAAACAGTTTCGTGTTCAATGCCTAGCTCCGTACCAATATAGACACTGCTGATATGACCAGAGCGTGAGTCATCTTTCACATTAAAATTACCAGAACGAAAGCGAGCGAACCAATTCCGCGCAGCAGATTTTGATAAAGTACCTTCACCGTACACAGCACAAATTTTTTCACAAGCCTGCGCAGCGTTCTTCCCTTTGTCGTAATAATATTGCAAAATACAGCGCAATTTTTCATTT
This sequence comes from Liopterus haemorrhoidalis, assembly GCA_963971575.1. Lineage (NCBI taxonomy): Eukaryota > Metazoa > Arthropoda > Insecta > Coleoptera > Dytiscidae > Liopterus > Liopterus haemorrhoidalis. The sequence goes on from OZ020611.1 coordinate 191,880,995, forward strand.
CTTTTCTGCATTTTCAAACACAAACAACTTTCCAACCACTGCACTAATTTTTATGTTTAAACTCTCAAAGTAACGCTCGAACTGTCACCTTTCCAACGAGCGCTTAGTGGTGTCGCTGCGATCTGTGTTTCCTGAGTTAATTGCAATTGGCGCCGTCTATCGGCAAAAACGCCACGAACTTTTTCCCAGACCTGATATATAATGAAAGTTAAAACCTGTCAGAGTGCGAACCGAACATTGTCAAAATCGGTCATTAGCGTGTTGAATATCGTACAGTAAAGGTTTTAATAAATAGTTATTAATAAATATTTTTCTCTTTTAATTATAACATATTGCCATGGATATTACAATTGCAATCAGAGTCCGAAATTAAAATAAATGTTTTATTTATCATAGTCTGCTCGTATCCACATGGGATATTTCAAATACAGAAATACAAAACGAGAAAATAATTCCTAACTAAAAGAACTTTTATTATTTTTTGCGTTTCCATTAGGGATATACGATGGCATATCCCAGTTGTTCATTTTGCAGCATAATTTTTGCGTATAATAAAACACCATCGTTTTTTTAATCATCAAGTGAACCGTGTAATATTTTCTACCAGAGACGTTCTGTTTTGTGAAGGTTTACGTGACTATTGATTCGAAATGCATTTGTCATCGGTATTAATTCAATTATAGACAAGTACTGGACAAGTACACGTATACATACTCACAGTACTTGCCTATTCAGTTTTCAATTTACATTCTTTTGTTCTTGCATATACGGCTTCGATATCTTGCATTGTCTGTCACAATCAGATGGAATAAGCATAATTTAATATGAATTCAATGAATGATTTAATAATATTGAATGCTTGATATGAAATTTCCAGGTCTTATTGAATTTAAACTCATTTGAAAATAAACTCCCAGAAACTGAAATTGAAGATCCATCTATATACAGCACAGTGTATTTTCACATTTCAGGATTTCGTAAGTATCTATGGTCTATTTCAAATTAAAAAAAAGTAGATAGCGCTGCGAACCGAGTATGATTTACACTGGATAAATACAGTATAGCGAAAATTTTAAAATAAGTTACAACTACGGCATGGGCGTAGTAACTGGGTTAGCAAATGATTTCTTTTTTTTTTTAATTAAAAAGTTTAATAAGATATTAAAATAAACTAGGCAGATATAACGCTTAACACTTAACACTTACGTTATTTATATGACATAAATTCAGTTTAATGGGGAATTAGAAAAAGTTAAAAAAATATTCATTTTAAAAATTATGTACTATATATAAATAGAGAGATTTGGCTAAAATAGTTTAAATAAAGCAATAAAATAAACAATATATCTTCAGAGCTTAAGTTTCTTATTTAAATAATTATTGTAAATAAAAATTAAAAATATATGTATATATGCAGATCTAAAAATTATATCAATAACTTCTTCTTTCGGCACAATCAGCTGGGCTGTCTTTTGGCCTCACATTAGTCCTCTATCTTGATCTATTAATTGTCAAGTGTCAAAAAATATGTATATGTCAGATAACCTAAAAAATATATAACTGCGTTGTTAATTATTAAAAACAAATTACATGGAGAATTTTCTCCATAAAATCTACGCCAAGAATATAAATAAAAGTCTAAATATGTAAATAATAACAAAATATATGAAAAAAAATAAATAATATAAATAATATATATTTCCAATGTACGACACTGAACATCTGTTAACTTGGATTAAAAACAATATTTTAGCAGTGTAATAGGGATGACGATCTAAACCAATCCGAAGCAAGGACAAACAGCTCCTATGTTCTTACACACATTTTTCTACTTTGAAATAGACCATAGTAAGTGACAACATTTTGGGTACATTTTGACTATAATCGCAGCAAAATCAACATTTTTTGAAAATCAATTTACGTCTGGGTGTTTAAGTTTTAAGAGCTTTTATTCAATATCTCATGAAATAAAAAAATACTGTTTTCAAAATCCGATATCGTTGCCGCAAAATTTCAATGTCTGCTTTCATGTAAAGACTTACAAGTGTACTGACTTACGAGATGCGCGCGTTTTTAAACTAATTGCTAAGTGATCGTAACGACTAAAAATTCGAAAACTTTCGAAAAAATGTATGTAATAATCCGGTTCACATTAATGTGCATTATATAATATAGGGTGACCATCCATCCCGGTTTTATGTACATTGTCCCGGTGTCCCGAAAAATGTTTTCGGGACGGTCGATTATCCCGGTTTTTAAATAATTATGCATTAGTAACAAAAGAAATATTACAACTAGTCAATGTGAGAGGTGAGATCCTTTTTTGGCTCTTCACTTGGATCTGGGAGGTGAGGAGTTTTTTTTTGGTTGCTCTTCACTTGGATCTGGGAGATGAGGGCCTTTTTTTGCTCTTCATTTGGATTTGGGAGGTGAGGACCTTTTTTTTGCTCTTCACTTGGATCTGGGAGGTGAGGACCTCCTTTTTTTCCCTGTGTCCCGGTTTCCCTTAAATCTGGTCACTAATTATATAGCATGTATACAATATAGTACGTGTTACAAAAAAGTAGAAAATCAAAAGATAAAAATTTATAAAATTCACAAAATCACATGAACGAGGGACATAAATTCAGAAAATCACATAAGGAGCACGAGGGAGATATTCAGAAAATCACTTGAGGAGCGGGGGACAGATATTCAAAAAATCACTTAAGGAACAGATACTCGAAAATCACTTGAGGAGCGAAGGCAGATATTCCGAAAATCACTTAAGGACCGGGGACAGATATTCAGATAATCACTTGAGTAGCGTGGGACAGATATTCAGAAAATCGCTTAGGAAGCGGGGGGGGGGGAATCGCTTGAAATACTACCATTATTATATAAAAATAAATTAGAATATTTCAATTTCGCGCTATCCGGAATTATAATAATCAAACCCGGAACCCAGACACAAATCTTCAAAACCTGATGATGTAGCAACCCGTACAATTAAGGCTCACTTACACTGGGCGAGTTTATTAGTTACTCTCCGGCGAGTAGCTAGTAAAGTCCTGCAAGAGTGAGCGTATTGCAACTAGTTCAGCGAGTGTCGATTAGACAAAGCTAGTAAAACTCACTCAGTAGAGGTTGCCCGATAAATTATCGTAAAAATAAAGAAATTACAATTCTCGTCATTTCGGAGACAAATATCGTAAACTGTACATACAACGATATTATTAGACAGATATAGGTATTACACACAATGATTTTACTAGCCAGAGGGTAAAATATCGAGCGAGTAGCACGTAAAATAGCCCTGTCTTCATTTTCCTCGCTGGAGCAAAGCAAACAGTAAGTTAACTAGAAAGCGTTATTGCATTGAACAAGTTTGTTAACAACGAGTTAATTCAGAAGTGAGTAGCTAGTAAACACAACCAAGATAATTAAGCCTTTACTAGATCGAACTCACGCAATTAACTGAATTTCTGTTAAAAATTATGGAACGAGCTTCTTGGCAGAAAACTTATTTCGTTCGCCAAGGACAACGCTGGCGAACCTTTTTTCCCCAGAGGGGTCAAAATTGAATTTGAAATTTTGTAGATTTAAATCACGGTCAAATACCTAATAATCCCGTTGACTCTACCTGAACTAGCGGCCTTGTGTTTGACGTCATAATACAGGTATATAAAAGGTAATAGTTGAATTTCATCTCGCTATTATTATCATATTTGTCGATTTCCCTACCAGGTTTCGTAAATGAGCTCGCTTAAGCTCAACCTTAAGTGCATTTATTGAACCAGTTGAAAAGTTGAATTTATTGAAAAAGTTGACCTTCAATTTACTGATGTGTGTAAAGAGTTCAAATTTCATCCATAAAATATTTCACTTATTGATTAAGAAATTCATCAGTTTATTGTGAAAATAGAACAAGTTCTATTTTACATCATTTTTTTAGGGAATTCTTGGTATATTCTTATCTGTTTAGTTATTGCCAACTGTTTAGTTGCAACATGTATAGGTTATGTGTTTAATTTTCACATGTGACCAGTTTCACTTGGAATTTAAACGTTCTAACCCACCATCTTCTAGGTTTTTTCTTGTTTTTATTAACAGCTCGTAATTTTGCATTTTTTGCGTTTTTGTGAATATTATTTCAATACTTTAATTTTGAAAAAAATGTCAACATGTTCTACAGTTGATAATGTAAAAAATTTCAAAAAAATTGATAAATAAATTGATTTGTGTAAAGTGGCCATTTTATTTCCAAGGTTTTCAATAAACTGATTAATTTATTGATCAATAATTCGAACTATGTAAAGCCAACTATAGTTACCATAGAATCTATTTTTAGAATTTCCAGAACTACAAAGAACTTCTTTTGAACAGGTCAATTGAAATCGTTATACGTGTGCTATCATTGGCCTATAATGCCGGGTTTACATTGGTAGAGTAAAAGAGCTAGTAACTAGCGCAAGTAACTAGCAACTAGTTACTATCCCTGTGTAAACAGTTGACATTGTGACTAGTAGAGTACTAGCTGCCATTAGTTGGGCTAGGATAGCAGCTAGCTCGTCGACGTATTTACTAGCTACTGTCTTTTCCCCCACTACGCAAAATTGATTCATTTCAAATTGGCGGCGAGCGGTAACCTGTCATAACAAATAGAAAAAAACCCATATCAGGTAAATTACAATTTATTTACATAAATTGCGTAACATTTATTTATTAATTGATGATTTTTGAAATCATCTGTGAAATAACTGCCTTTGATACACGAAAAAGATGTTGTAGACCAGTGTTTCTCGACCAAAAACGCACCGTGGACCAGAATAATATATAATTTTCTAACGCGGACTACTAATAATAATTGTTGGTTTATTTTTTGCATGAAAACAAATATATTTAATGTGCTACTAAACACATTTATTTTATTTGTAGAAAATCACAGAAAGTTTACAGAAAATAAACATAATATAAACTATTTTTTGCAAAAAGATAATTTCACTACAAAATCACAGTGAAGATGTCAAATGAGTTTTGACACTTACTATCCAGAAAATAAGATATGTATGTCAATTGCGTATGAACACCTACTATCCTGAAAATAAGATAGTAGAGTAAAGCGCGTAGTACTTGCGCTAGTCACTAGCTCTGTTACTCTACCAATGTAAACCCGGCATAAGCGATTTTAGAACGAACACTTCACTAAAAAAAAGTGCAATTTTAAGAATTGCCATAATTTTCACATTTTTAAAGTCTTTGAAGTCTTTTTCTTTCCTCCTTTTTTATTCTTTTGGAACTTGAACCTTTCACCTACTCAAACGTTCGTTCTCTTCAGGTTATTAAGATGTCAGTATTGACATTCTTATGACTCGATAACACGTAACGTGTCTTTAAAAAGCAACCCCGTAAGTTCTTCCTTGTAGGAACGGATACGTTTTGTGTGCACCCTCTCAATAGACCATTCTTTATCCGAGGTCGTATCTTACTCCCAAAGACTACAATAGCACCATCCTTTCCGCGAACAATGAATGCGAATATGCGTTAAAGAGACATTTTATCGTAGATAAAAAATAATAGAAGGATTCATATAGGGATACAGGTTACATCATTTGTAAAATTTATATCTTAATACCTGCTTGTTAAGGGTCAATACCATAGACCAGGGTTTCCCAACTGATATTTTGCGATGTTAGCTCAAATGTGTCACGAAATTTTTAATTTAGTAGGTTCTGTACACGTTTCAGTAAAAGACATTTTTTATTATTTATAAATAAATATAATTTTGCGCCAAAAGAAAAAATGTATATGAGTTTTCACACATTTCAGGATTTTGTAGGTATCTAGTAAGTGCCAAGAAATTATGAGAACATATTAAAAATCATAAAATTAGATAATGCTTGTATATATCAACATAAAAGTGCACCTATATTCGGATTGCTGATAGGTGACTGTTCGTTGCTGCAAGTATCGATATTCAGTACTATATGCTTTCTTTGTCTATATCATTATAACTTTTTGGATACCCATAGTAACGTATAGTGACGCAAGTTGACAACTAACCTTCCAAATTATTTTAATAAAAAACAAAGCATTAGAAAGAAACTGCATGATTCGTAGATATCTTTACTAATTAGAGCACGAAAATAAATTCACAGCAGTACTCAAACAAACAAAGTTATTAATTAGGTTATTAATTAGTTATTAATTAATTTAACAAACAATTAATTTTAAGGTAATAATTATAAATAAGGAAAAATGTATACTCATACGTAAATTTTGGATTATAATTTGTTGTTTAATTAAATTAAATTTTTATGTTTCCCCTAAGTACAAAGTAATAAAATATTAAGTAAAAATATATTTATTCATATAATATATTGCTAGAATGTTGTTGTATTTTAATGTTTATTTTTATTTTAAAAAAATTAATCAACTGTAATGCATGATATCGTCGTCATCTGAACTATCGCTCTCATTTCTTGTATTTATTATTATTGGATTAATATCATCAACAATCCTTTCCCTTTCCCACCATTCATTTATTAAATTTTCGATTTTTTGAACAGATTTTGCCCAAGTTTCACAACTAATTTGTGAGCCATATTTTAATTAATACATATTTATTACCAAACACTGAGAGCTAAAACAAATAACAAAAAACATTTTTAAAATCGCTGAAAAATGCAAACTCGATTATTATATGAATGCACTACTTGATACATACATGTAACACTCACCTATCAGCAATCCGACTATAATTACGAGTTAGCCAGTTAAACAAATTGCCCAATTAGCTAGTTAAATAATATTAGCACGGTATAGTAAAAAACTAAATAATTTTTGGAAAAATAATTAGTTTAAAAATTTCTGTTGAACTATTCCAGCTCACATCAATGTGCATTGCTAATGCCCGGTTGCATAAGTTAAACTAGATGTAAGGTAGAACTCATTAAAACGCATTGCGCTGTCAGGCAATTTTGAGTTTTAGCTTATATCTAGTTTTAAGACTTTTATGTAACCAAGCATAAGATTTTTTTCTGGATTATTGGGTATGAGCAGGCCCGACAAGAAAGTTTAGAAAATTCACGAATAAAATATAATGTAGAACACGCTTTAGATCACGAACACAAACATTTTCGTAATTTAAACATGAAAAATAACATTGGTAACTTTACGTCAAACATCATCCCTTACCATACTCAAAACTATATCGATGGGTTAAGCCTCAAGAATTTCCTGAATATGTCTTCAGTGTTTCGCGAGCAACTTTTGAGTTGTTAGAAAATCTTAATTTCATTATCTTCTTCTTCCGACTCTAACTAAAACTCAATAACAGATCTTCCAAAATATCGTGATGTTTACCGTTCCAAAACTAACAGCCAAATGACTACTTGCGCTCTAGTAAAGCAGTCACTATACAGAGGACAGTTTCAACGGACTACCCTAGCAGTCACTGCCATACGTTACGGTCAGCCGTAACTGTCAACCGTCGCAGTAAGCAGTTCCAGCGAAAAGCTACCAAGCTACCAAGTTACCAAGCTAACCTTAAAAAGCTAGGATACAGGTTTCAAACCAAGTTACTTATCATTCCACACATTTTACAAATAACTAAAAATAAAGAAAATATACATACCTAAATTGAAATCCATAAAAATTTTAATACTGCGTTTTGCTCCCTAGTCGCAAACATGAATATAAACTGCAAAATTTTCCCAGCAATCACATAAAAATAATACCAAAAGGCAATCATAAAAGTTGGTAACTAACCATGCACTGAATAAATGGAACGAATGCTTTCATATAGCTTTTCATGAAAACTATTGTTAAATTTAATGAAATTATGAACATATTATTTTCCGAAACAGATATCATGAGTATTAGACAATTATATATATTATCAATTATAAAATATTATAATAAAAACTCATATATAACTCAATATCCTATTGAATTAATTTCACATGAGCATAACACTAGGAATTCTGGTCAGGCCCTACTTTGTAGAACAAACAAAGTTATTGGACAGAGGTGTTTTACCTACTTTCGGCCCAAAATTTACAACAATTTAAAAGCATATTTCATCAAATACAAGATTAACTTAAATACAACTGGGAAGCCGTTCATAAAGCAAGCAAAAATTTGGATTAAGAAATTAACAACCCTTGACTTAAATAATTTATTTAACATCTGAGTTAAATTTTGTGTAGTACCCCTCAATAAATAGTATTTTTTTCCTCTCCCGTTAAAATTATGTAAAACTAAATTATTTATATAATTGTTACCAATTATTTGAAAGATCCTGTATATTCTCTCTCAATTCTTTTAACTTTAATGGTGTAAGTGAATATAAACAGATACCACACACATACCAACTTGGGTATAAGTGGTGTTTCGCCCTTTATTATAAAATTTAATATTGCTATAACTGTATAAGTGTTGGGGCTAGTCTCTAATTTATGAATATTTCATTTTTGTATTTTTGTATTTTTTGTATTTTTGTAAATAAAGAGATTTTTGAATTTGAATTTGAATGAATGTGTTATGAACATGAAACATGACAGAAAACATTAAATTACACGAGCACTGAGATGAAATATTTTAAATTCCATGAATACGAGTTATTTTTGAAGTTTGATCAACATTAATTTTTATTAAAAATTGTACGTAATCAACCATGTACACGTGTATATAGTTGTTTAAATCAATGTTTCTGAACGCTAAACTTACCGAGTACCAGCAAAATATCAATATTTAGGATTTTGCAGGTATGACAAAAAAATCCTTATAACGTCACTCATGTGTCTGTCTGTAGATTAGAAATTGTAGCCAAATGGCTGAACCAAGAAGTTTGAAATATGGCATGCTTGTAAAATTTTATAACCCACATATAGGGGAAAAATTTTAAGATCGTAGCGCCACGCGGATTTTTTTGAAACCATTCTAAATCAGATACCACTTGACATTTACTAGTAAATAATAGCGAAAAGTGTATCAAAAAACGACAAAAAATAAATAATTGTTTGGGATTTTCTGATTTTGTGAAGTGACATTACTTGTAAACATCTAAAATACTACATTTTGTGATCTGGTTTTAAGTTATGGCGGTTTTCCATTGTCGATTATTTGAACTATATTGGGGGAAATAATTCCCGTGTTGTTTACCAAGGGGTAGAAATCTACAATGCTGGGCATATAATATTGTGTGGAGTCACTGAAAAAAACAGAGAGTTCATAAAGATTTATGCATTATGCCTACAAACTTGTGCATTATAAACCCACACACAATAACAGGAATTTTCAAGATATGCGATAATAAATACAAAATTGAAAATATTTTTTGTAGTCACTATCATTAAAATGTAATGAGCAAACTTTGATACAAGGGTTCACTTTTTTTCCAATTTTTAAATTGTTTATCTAAACATCGCGTCGATTCCTAACCTCTTGCTTTCCCAATTTTGTTTCGAACCATACGGTGTCTGATATTAGTGGAAACAAATGAAACGATATTTCCGGGTTTCTTCTTTTCAATGAATTGCACATAGGCACACAACAATATGTATTATACATTTTTCAATGATTATAATAAAACTTTAAAAACAAACTTCATACAAAACCAATACACAAAACGAAATGTTATATGATGTACACAAGTTCATGAAACGCTCACCAGATGGTAGGGTGCTTAGCTGCAAATCCCTATAGGAACATTTTTTAAACCAGTCCTTCAAAGAAATAGGGTGAACGACAATAATATATTGTGCAACTAGCGCGGAATATGTATTCTGCGCGTGTTGCTCTCTATGCTTTTCCTCCGATTACCATTTTTCAATAAATAAAAATCAAGAAAATACAATATAAATATGGGTAACAGCCATTAATGCGCGCGCAGACATTACGGGACTGATAATTCTCGGAAACTGCACATGCGCATTGTTGCGAATTTATTCTTTCCTGCACAACGCACATTTATCATTCCCGCATCAACTGCGCGCGCATGTGGGTAACATACGAAATTAAGCAAATTCCTGTCAACTAAGAGTATCGAAATGAGACAATTCATAGTAGTGGTAGGATTTTTTTTCCGCTCATGGTCAGCAAAATGCTTTTTTACAAAGAAAATTAAAAATATCCTCTTAACAAACAGACAATTACTAAAACGTTTTTATTTTATTTTATTTTTATTTTTTTCTTGGAAAAAAATTACTTAGAAAAAAAAATCCAAAATGGTCATATTCACTATTTGAACCAAGCCATATTATTCTCAGTACCGCCAACCAATAGAAGTTTTTTTTTTTTTTTTTTAATTTGCTATTTTAATTAAATCCGTTTTTTCTTCTCCAATTCAAAATTTAATTTAATGGGGAACAAATCTATTCAATGAAATATTAAAAAAAAAACTTCTTTCGCATCCACGGAACCATTAAACTTATAACAAGATAATTTTTTCCTTCTTATTATATTCAGGATTGAAATATGTAGAATGTCATTAATTAAATGAATATATTTCAATGTCTGGCTAAGCAGACAGAAAGAAAACTAAAAATATTTTAACAGGAAGCATACAAAAGAATGACTGAAGATTTATAATGGCGGTTGGCTAGGCGCTAGGCCACTTATTCAACTTTGCAGTGATGCGGGTTGCCTATCTGTCAGCCGTCCGCAACGTTAATTATTTCACAAGACCGTACTAACGAACATTTGATTCATTCATGTCATATATCAAGTCCAGGGACGGACTCAGGCATGCGGGTGATAATGTATTGCCATAAAACATGAACTGAAATTAAGTTTAAAAAATCGCATTAAAAAATCGAAATGTTTGTTGATGAAGGATTTGGCATCGATTAAATAAAATTACAATTCGGTTAAAAACAATTTTTAACTATTATGTATGGTTATTTATGTTTCTTAAGGAGCACAGGGCCTACACAAAGCTTATTCATCTGTTCATCTCTCTTGGTACTCTCAGTTTAAAATTAAATTACACTAATTACAAAATACATTTTAGCTTATAACTAGAGATGTGCTACATATCCGCAAAAAAAAGTATATCCATATCCGAATGCGTATCATACAGATATTTTTATTTATAATAATGTAAGCTAAAAAATTGATGTGAAGTGTGAATTTTCACACATTTCAGGGTTTTGCAGGTATTTAGTAAGTGAATGATGATTATTTGAGATGCCAAAACAAATTTTATATTAAAATATTTTTTTGGTAATTTTAACGAACGCCTAATACCATTATTTAGGTTTCTAAATATGTGCAGTATTTTTTATTATTATTTTTTTTTTTTCTTAAATAGCAAGGTTCATTAAGAATTTTACAAATTGCGCCTATGGCTTCCATTGGTTGTTATAAGTTCCGCCCCTTTGATTTCGTATACATTGAAACAGAATTAAATTATAATTTAAACAATTTCCACTGGTTATTAAATTTACACTTTTAAAAATTTGCCAAAATATAACTAGAATTTTGAAAAAATAATTTAAACAATATAAAAATTAAAAAAAAAAAAACAAAAAACAATATTGTCTCTTCTTGCAGAGTTCGATCCCTTTCGGATCGAGTTAGTTGGGTGAAAAGCCAGCGTCAAAACCCCTACACCAGCATACACGTTCTAGTGTAGCGTGTTACAAAGCTATAACATTATTAGCCAAAAATCACAATAAATACGTTTTTTTCCAAAAACGTAATCTGATCAAAAATTCCTGTTGTACTATTCCGATTCACACCAATGTACATTACTTAGAATTTTTTCAGATTTTTAGTTTAAACCATCTGGGCTACAGGGTGTGGGACAACAATTTTTTTGCACAATTTTGGCAAAAATCGCTTCAAAATAATTTATTTTGCAAAAATAAAAATTTGATTGTTAATCCACGTACCAAGGGCTTTCATTTGATACTCTACACAGAATTATAAAAAAATATATTTTTTTTTTTCGATGAGCACATATTTGTTTATATTTTTAGGGGGATATGTTTTTTAGATGTTTTAGTATTTTTCCTATGTGCGGGTGAAAGAGTTGTATAAGCATGCCAAATTTCAACTCTCTAGGTTTAGCCGTTTGGCTAAAATTTTTACCGAACAGATAGACAGACAGACAGACGACAAATTGACGGTATAAGGGTTTTTTGGTCATACCTACAAAACCCTAAAAATGAATGTACTACTGACCAGTGGCGGCTGGTCTATAGTTGCAGCAGAGCTGCAGAATTGCCAATATATTTTGTAAATTATTATGTATATTGCATAAAATTTGAAAGATTTTTGGATTTATATGTGTATCGACTAGTTGTATTCTGGAAAACGCATTGTATCTGTAGCGCAACGAAAGACAGCTTTACAGTGGGTTAGATAATTATTGTACCTTCTATTCACTCCGTTTCTCTTTAATAATTTGCTGACGAACTACGCGGTTCTGTGCTCAGAAATACCCTCTTTCGTTACTATTCGGCTGTGGATCGGGTCCGTAAATCTTCCGAACGAAAGTTCCAATGAATGGCTTTTGAGCTGCAAGGTTGTGCAGATCAAATTGTCACGTGTCATCTATAGTAGAATATTTGTTGTGCTCAGCGCTGATATTTCGTTCTTATATTTTTATGATTATTTTACTGAATGAGTTTAGTAGATAGTAAATTTAACGTTTAGTAGATAAAAATGGATGTGATTTTTAATTTAAATGAGGAACGTCTTAAAACAAAACTTTCTGTAATACATTCAAATAGTGAATGCAGATAAGTATGTGGCGCTGTGTCTTTCCTAAAATTTATAATTTTAAATAATTTGGACGAATCGATGGCGGAGATAAAGAAATTGTTACAAATTCTTGTAACAACACCCATGGTTACTGATGAAGCTGAACGTTGTTTTTCCACTCTAAAACGGATAAAAACTTTTCTCAGAAACTCGATATGTGAAGATCGTCTAACGGCTCTTTCAGTGCTGTCAATAGAAAAAAAAAGCATATCAACAATACCGAACTTTACCGATAAAGTTATAGATAAATTTGCTGATAAGAAAGGCCGGCGTATTGCATTAATATTCAAGAAATTGCATTAAGGTAACAACATAAGCATATAATTTTTACTCTTATTATCATTTTTTTCTTCTTCTTTGCAAAACATCCAAACATTTTTGTCACTGCTACTGACCATATTACTCCTGAATGTACACAGTGTGAAAATAATGTCATGAAGGCTTAGGCTCACTTCGGGTTGTCGCGCCAATGGTAATGATGACTTTTTCATATTTAGATTAATTTAAATAATTTTTAATATTTTTTGGGAAAAGGTTTAGGGTTAAAATAAGATAAACAATAATAAGTTTACAAGATTTTATTACCGAACTACAATGTTTCCAACGATTTTTATTGGAAATTCTATTTCTAATTAGAAAACTATTTTTATCATTTTCAAAAATATGCTAGTCGAGTAATCAAGTCGGCTTCTAGGAGACAGTGCCTCGAAATTATTATTTTTAAAATAAATTATTCCATACTAAAATTTTAATATGGTCAAATGACTGAATGTAAAAATACCATCTATAATTTATTTTAATTTATATTTCTATAGAAAGCGTCAATAATTTTTGAGTCAACATTGTTCAGTAATTTTATAAACCTATTATTGTTAATTTTATTTTTAAACCTAAAACTTTCCCCAAAACAGTTTAAAAATTATTAAAATTAATCTTAATATGAAAAAATAAATAAGTTTTTTTCACGTTTATGGCCTTTGCTATTAAGGTAATTAGGACAGGCAATCCAGGAAAATTCAAATTTTTCGTAATCAAAATTCCATGCCTGATTCAGGATTCGAAACCATGACTTTAGCAACGCAGGGCACGTGTGTGACCATAACGCTACCCGGGTCGGCGTATTTATTTTGTAAACTATAATTTTAAAACATATTTTATTATTAAAGGTTAACAGAACATTTTTATCCGTATCCGCATCCGTATCCCCAAATATTCCACAAAATAATTCCTATCCGTATCCGCGGATATGAAATGTTTATGATTCGACGCATCCCTACTTAGTAACTAGTTCCAAGACTTATATAACTGGTAATTAGATATTTCAAATCCCAACATATAGAGGAAAAACATGACCTGTTACAGATAAACTAAGGAACAGGATAAGTGTTGAAATTCATGAGAAGAAGTTTGCAACACAGTAGAAATTATAGAGAGAACAGAGAGAATATGGAAGTTACCAAACGATTAGATAATAAGGCTTTTAGGTGGTACAGGCATGGTTGATGCCTATACCATCCTATACCAAGAATGAAGTAAGAAAGGTGATCAAAGGAGATTCTCCAATGGTCTCCAAAAGAAAAGAGAAGAAGAGGAAGACCAGCAGTGAAATTTAAAACACATATCAACAACTTAATGTGTGAAAAAGATCTATCCTAAAGAGGGAGACTGGGAAGACAGGAGTCGATGGAGCTTGATCACTGCAAACCTGTAATCGGAAAACGGCAAAAAAGAAGAAAATATTTCCAAATGCTTATAACCAGGGCTTCGAACCGGAACTGAACCGAAAACCGAAAAAAACCGTTATTTTGGTCGGAACGAAAACCGGAACTGAACCGAAAAAAAAATATCGGTTTATTTCGGTTCAGATAAAGTTTATGTGAGTGAATTATAAAATACATTTTATTTAAGATTATTTTTTAAACTGATGAGCAGAAAAAAATATCCTAATTTGATAAGTAAAAAAATACGCTTCTATTATTTTGAGAGGGGGGGGGGGGCAGTGGCCTTGGTATGATTATTACAAAATAAGGAATAAAATGTTCTACTAAATTATAGTAGAAAATAAATTTCTAATCCAAATACAAGCATTTACAAATTTATCACTCGGAACTGAACCGAAAACCGAAAAAAACCGTTATTTTTGCCGGAACAAAAACCGGAACCGAACCGATATATATTTTTTTAATTGAACCGGAACGAAAACCGAAACGAAAAAAATAACGGTTCGAAGCCCTTAGCGTTATAAAACTTTATTAACCCCCTATAGATCAATTAATTTGAGATCTTTCGGACAAAAATTTTTTTTTTGGCATGATGTCAATGTTTACTTATATTCAACTTAACTTATTCTACACTTTTTTTTAATCGCTTGAAAACAGCGTCCTTTTAACTAATTCCACAGATGTGTGACACAAAATTTACACGGGGCCAAGTCAGGTAAGCATGGGGTATGGAGAACGAGAGAGTTCTTCGCAAAATTAGCTTGAGCAAAGGCGTTGTCGTGATTGTCGACACTGGTCAAAATGTCTAGGTAACTAGGTAACAGTCAATCGTCGACTGGTACACATTAACTCGCGAACCTGTAGTGGGATTATGAGTAATAGAATCCTATTCTATAGTTGTAACAAAAACAGTAGTTACTTGGCAACCGCCAATAGAATCGTGTTATTTGCCATGATATAATAGAATTCTATTCATAATTATACCACCTCTGAATAAATTATTCGTCGTTTTAAAGAATTTAAGGCCTGCCCGACCTCTGATCAACTCTGATTAAATTTATACCATCTTTAAAACGCCGAAACCCCTTAAAACATGCAGTTCGACCCAAAGCATCTTCTCGAAAAGCTGCTTTCAAAAGTTCAAGTGTATTCATTGCCATCTTTTCAAGATTCAAACAAAATTTCAGACTGCTCTTTATTCGAGCCCAAAAAATCGCCGTGGTACAGAAAATCAAAATACAGAATCCACTATAAATCCGAACGAAATAAACCGACGAGCAATTAACTAATAAATGACGTATCACATTAAGCCACTATTCTCCTTTCCACTTACTAAGTAATGAGTATAGCGAGTTTTTTTCAGTTTTCCTCGTATTTAATTCAGATGTTTGGAAAATAGTTGTATTGATTATACATTACATCATTACCGGTAATATGTATATTTTTAAAATACTGACTGCAACAAAACATCAGTAGAGATACATCCGTGGGACTGATTATGAATACACCTTTGTTAAATGTTTATCCAAGAATTATTTCACATTCTTAGAAACTCTAATGAGCTTGTTAATTATTATTTTTTTATGTTTCCATTGTTATAAAGACGCATCGGAGTTGTTTTTCACTAGGATGAAAATAAAACTTTAATACATAATTGCGTAGATATTTAGTAGGAAGGTGAAAATAATAGTGTATCAATGCTGAAGTAATCATGAGTAAATTAGGGTTGAGTCAGGGAACATAGTTAAAACATTACTCCAAGGGCGACTTATTTAAAACGTAATCTAGTGAGTAGGTTAACATTAGCTAAGTAATCACCTCGACACTAGAAAAACAGATATTTTCATGTTAAAAAAGGTGTGTTCATCAGGACCTTGTAAACAATTGTTAGGTATCATCCAGTTCAGAAGTTCTCAATATGTATCTATCAGAATAATTTATAACTAAAAATAATAATAATTTGAACTGTGGATCTATGGGAGACTGTTGCGCATTTCGTGAGTTGATAGAACGAATAAAACAAATTCCAAATTAATGTAAAAAGTCACAAAAATCGGGGGCAGAAATCGACGAATTATACATTCATTTGTGGCACTTGTTTGATTTCTTGAATTATTTAGTTTTAGTTTGTTGCCAAACCTTCATTGCAAACAGCATTGTCTATTGATCAATGAAGCTAAATCATCTGCACTTATTTTTGGCAAAAAAAATATTTCCGTTGCCTTACAAGCATTGGGAGATATTGTAATTAATAACAAAGTTATACAATATCAGTCTAACTGTCGAAACTTGGGCATTATTTTTGATTCAGAAATGCGGTTCAAGCAGCACATAAATGTTTTAATACGTAAAGCATTTTTAGTTTTACGTAATTTATTTATGAATAGATTCTCATTCTCCACTAAAATTAAGCAGATTTTGACGGATAGTCTTGTTTTGTCCCTTTTTAACTATGGCGATATCGTATATGGCCCTTGCTTAACAACAGCAGATTCAAACAGGATTCAGAAAGTGCAGAACACCTGTCTTCGTTTTATTTTCAATTTACGTAAACGTGACCATGTAAGTTTTTATCGTGACACTCTAGGGTGGCTTGATATGGTGAAGAGAAGAGAACTGCATTACAGCTGCTTTATTCACAAAATTTTAAATTCAGGAACTCCTTCATATCTAGCGGACAAAATCAACCTTAGACATGAGCTACATAATTTCAACTTCCGTAACAAACACATCTTAAATATTCCTAAGCATAACAGCATAATTTACGAGAGAAGTTTCTCCTATATGGTTCCTTCATTATTCAACTCAATTCCCAATAATACAAGGTGTCTCAAAAGAAATTTTATATTTATTTAGCTTACTGCGTGAACGCAACGTATCCGAGGGGCGCGGGGGTTATGTCAATCGGTAGCCTGGCTCTTGGGAATTCACTCGCTATGGAGCGTTTCTCGGGAGCAGACCGCGCGTTATGCGTGCGAGAGTTTTACAAAAACGGTGATTCGGCGACTGTAGCGCGTAGAAAATTCTGCAGTATTCGAGGTTTTCGCCACTTAAATGATGCGCCAAGCATTCCTCTCATTCGACATTGGGTTAAAAAGTTTGAAGAGACTGGTACAACGCTGGATAAATCAAAATCCGGGCGACCTAGGTCATCAAGAACGGTAGAAAACGTGGAGAATATTAATCAGTCTGTTCGTGACGACCCGAACCTTTCAATTCGGAAGCGCGCAAGTGCTTTAAATGTGCATAGATCATCATTACATCATATTATGCACAAAGACCTAAAGCTGCACCCCTACAAAATTCAATTGGTGCAAGAATTAAAGCCCCAAGATGCCAGTCAGAGGCTTAATTTCGTAAATCAGGTGATTGAGCGATTTTCAACGTTTACCAACATTTTGTTTTCGGATGAAGCTCATTTTCATCTTAATGGCCACGTAAATAAGCAGAACTGCCGCTACTGGAGTGCAACGAATCCGAAACGCAAACATCAGAAACCCCTACATTCGCCTAAAGTGACCGTACGGGCTGCGATGTCGGCGCGAGGAATTATCGGTCCTTACTTTTTTGAATACGAAATGGGGCGTGCAGTTACAGTGAATTCAGAGCGTTATGTGGAGATGTTAGACAACTTCTTGGTACCTGAACTGCAAAACTTTCCTGGCTATAACCAAAGAACATGGTTCCAACAGAACGGAGCAACTTCACACACGTCCAATATGTCTCTGCCATGTGTTCGTGAAATTTTCTCAGGCAAATTGATCTCCCGGAGAGGTGACATAAATTGGCCTCCACGCAGTCCAGATTTAACCCCTATGGACTTTTTCCTATGGGGTTATCTTAAATCTAAAGTTTACGCCAATAAACGGACTTCACTGGCGCATTTGAAAGAAAATATCCGTCACGAAATGGCAGCCATCCCTGAGTCCACCTGCCGAGACGTCATAAGTAATTTTACTGTTCGATTAAATGAGTGCCGAGAACGCGAGGGTGTACATTTAGACGATATTATTTTTAAGAAATAAATCCCCAAAAAGTGTATTTTAATAATTAATAAACATTTTTTCTATATACGGCTTACTTTTTTTTTAATCGATCCACTAAATATAAAATTTCTTTTGAGACACCTTGTATAAGATCTCTTAATATTACACAATTTAAAAAATATATGAAGCATAAACTTTTAAATTAATACTTTTCTATCATGTTTTACTTGAGAAAGCACATTTTATCAATTCTATGTGGATTTTGATTTGATTTTATTTATTTTTTTAAATTTATTGTATTTGTTTTAATTTTATTGTTTAATTTATTTATTTATATAAGATTTATTATGTTAATAATATTATATTTTGATATTCTTTTTGCACATGTATGGTATTTTTATCTAATTGTAAAAATTTTCATTTTCGAAAGGTTAAAGTGTAATCAGCAGTTGGCTGTTCTTTAGTCCAATAAATTATATTATTATTATTATTATTATTATTAAACCTGTCTCGTTAAAGGAACCAGACGTACTATAAAGTCAACTATAGTTTTATTAAATATTGCAGAAATATTCTTAGGAAATTTGTACAAATATTTTGACCATTGAATTTGTGCGTTAAAATGTACAATTAAATATATTAAATTGCCTCTTGAGACGAGGAGGAATGTAGGGATTTCTTGAATGATTTCAATTCTAGAAGGTTTAAATATGTATATTAGTATATTCATCCATTCTTAAATAATTATATCAATCCTTCGGTTCGATCCTAATTCGTTTATTAAATTTATGTAGGAGTATTGCTTTCTCTTTGGAAGCCATTTTTTACACCACACACGCAGATTTTTTTTTTAATACACATTATAAAACCCAAAACCGCTAGTGCGTAATTATCCAGCGACGACATGTTTCTCGCGGGCGTGTCTGCTGAGAACCGATTACCGACGCAGATATATCTCAGCCATGTGGAGACAATAAGGGCTTTTGACTTTGACTGTGTAATTTCAGAAAGCTACAATTTATCGTTTTGGGTATAGCAGCCTTAATAATTCAAGGGAAAATCTTTGGCGAAGATCAGTTGGAAGGCGCAGAACATCTTATGTAACCTGTGAGAATGATTCGGTTTGCCAATTCAAAAACATTCGATTCCATCGAAATATGAGCATTAATGCAAGCGCTAGCGAAGTGGATTCGAGGTATTTTAAAGAACGTCTACAACAATGCCACCCCCCAAACCATACTAGGATAATGATAATTTGGTAACTAACAAACTCCAAATACAAAGAGGTGTGAGGCAAGACAACATAATAACGTCGAAATTTATTACTCTGACTATGGAAGATATTTAGTAACCATCGGAAACATTTGAGCTTTGCTAACGATATTGTCCTTCCTAGCTACCATGTCTGAGTTACATTACATGCTGCAAGAGCTTCATACTGCGTCAAAACATACAGACTTGCATATCAAAGTATCGAAGACGAAAATAATAAGTCGAAAAGAATAAGATAACCGGGAAATATTCGTTCACAACCGTCCACTTGAAACTGTCAGCAAGTATGTATACTTATAATCCAGTTGAGAAAAGATAATCTGACGGTAGAAATCACAAATTAGATCACTCCACAGAGTTTGGGAAACTGGGCTTAGTTTTAAAATCTTCTGAGATACCAATTGGATATGCAGGACGTCCTACATGCAGAGGCGTTGAGAGCCAACGCCGCTTCTAAGGAAATGTTCCAAGCCCAGGAAAAATATTCTTACCAGATTCACAAAATAAGTAAAAGAACGATAAACTGAAGCCCTGAAAAAAAAAGAAGGAAAATTCTACCCCTTCTCTACCCTCTCTGGTCGGGTTACAGACCCATATGGTCTTGAGGCCAGCACACAACAAAAACTTCAACTGAAATGGAACTCTAAGCCCAAAGAACGATGAAGCGTGCCATGTTTATTATAAGTAAACGCAATTACCCACAGCATCACTGATATCTGCGGTATCATACTGCGCGTTTCCAAACTCAAGTGAAGCTGTGTGGGGTACGTAGGCAGGCAAAATCCTACTGGTTATACCTACAGGAGGCCTAGGGAGTTTAAACTTAACGTCGGTACACAAAAGAGGTGGTTCGATAATGGAAAGAGGATAATTAGTAAAAGAAGGTACCAGTTGGTCTAAGATAGAAAAAAATGCAAAGGGTTAAGGAAAAGTGTTCAACCGTTTCTATTTATAAGTAAATTATGTTGTGTTTAGTTTCTTAAAATTAAGGAGTTCTAGGAACTTTCTGAGGCTACCTAAAATTACAATTAAATTTGGAAACTTTTCACTGACATTTTTATCTATCAATTCATCTTAAAAAGCAGGAAAAGCTTGTTCCATTTAGCTCAAGTTTAAATTAACGTTTCAGATTAAGTTACAAAGTTAACATTTACATAATAACTTTGCATTTTTATTATTCTGACCATGAGACGCCACAGAGTTGGAGATGTAATCATCTCTCGTCTTGAACGCTTCCGAAAAAACTCCTCAGAGTTAATTAGTTTAAACATCAAAAGTCAACAAGTTCTCATACACTGTTTAATGTAATAATACAGACATTTACACAGTAATTCTGTATAAAATTTGACAAAATTAATGTCAGAAAAAAGTGGTACATCCTTGTAACTCATTTTAACGAATAAAGATTCAGACGTGAAAAAACCTAAATGCAAAACTAAGTTACAAAATTAATACATATAATATTCGGTTTCCTAATGTCATGTTTCACCGATACACTTAAAGCCTGTGTGTGACATAGTATAATAATTTGAACTGCCGCGTTAATTTCTGAAAAAATTCTTTGGAACTATTTTTGGTAAAATAGTAACCTGTGCTTTTGTACAAAAATTTATGTGATATCGACAGTAGGCTGGTTACTGGTCACTGCCATAAGAAGGCAGCACATTAGAAACGCAGTGGAAAAATAAAAAATTTCTACTTCAAACTGAAGTATCATGAGTTTGAACGAGTTACATTCCACTCCTCTGTTTCAACGACAACGTCCATTATCTATTTTTGCAGCTATCAGTCGGTTTCTTCCTTACTGTCTCAAGTAATCACTTCAAACCCAAGATAAAAATGTTTATTTACTGTTTAATTTATTGCCCATCCATTCAGGGGGACTTTTAGAAATTAAAGATTTACCCGATCTCTCATCATCTTAGATTGATATAAAGTTCAAATGTCTCTGTCGTCGTCGTCGTTTAAGTTTGATACACAATTTCAAATAGACATGTTGCTCTACGATCAGGAGCATTTTAAGAATCAGCGGGATAAAGAAAATCAAATTACAAAGAGCGCTACAAAATTCGAACGAAATAACCAGTAATAGGGAACTGGATGAAAAATAAACGACCCAGCTCCTTTCACTCGTAAATCGTACTTATGTTAGGCGTTTACGTTTAGTCAGTCAGATCAATCCGAGCGATCCAAGTGCTCTCGATGCGTTCGTAAAGTCATTCAGAGCGTACACATTAGCTTATTTTTAGTCAATCCGATTAATCAGCTAGAGCAATTCGATGATATGGAACGATTGCTGGGATTAATAGATTGGTGGTGGTGAATTGGAATGTGTTGAAAACTTAACAAATAAGACGAAATAAGTGCCGTTTGTGACAGAATTCTATTATTGGTAAAAAACTCATATTTATATAACATAACGCGGTAGCAGTTGTAATCAACGACAGAAATTTGACAGTTGCATCTAGTGCCAACGTGACCAGGCGACAGTACTTAACTTCAGACTTATATACTTACGAAAATGTTAACAAAATCTGAGCAATCCGACTAATCTTGTGACGTCACCAGATCAATCTGAGAAATCTTGTGGATTGACTAAACGTAAACGCCTATTATATTTTAGGATGGGGTGAGCTGTCATTATTAAATGTCATTTTCATTTTATCTTGAGTTTTTGTGTATTTAATACAAATTTTTGAATTTATATTTTTGAATATTTTGAATATTGTTTTAAAAAAACGTTCATTGTATTTTATATATTTTATTTTTCATAATATGTCACTTTTTCCTTTTGACATTTATATTTTGGCTGCCAACATAAAACACGAAATAACCACGGAACTCATTAATTGAGAAAACAAAAATCTCGTTTAAACATAATAAAGAGAGCCTACAGAAAAGGATAAAAATGGATATGTGTAAAAAATCTTTACTACCTCATCGTATTAATCTGTTACTACGAGTAGTATTAATCAAATTATAAACTGAAGAATATGGAAAACCGTTTAAAACCAGTTTTGAATATTTCCAATTTCGAACAAAAATGTTGTTCGAGTTTCCGTTCTTTAGAAAATTCTGGTAATATCGTTATTTTGTTTTCGTTTTCGGTTTGTTAACATCCTTGATAAAAATTGAATCAAAGAGTGGGAAGTAGAAAGTTTTTCTGACTCTCAACCCCAACTCCGAGCCGCTACAAAAAGCTTCGACTCCTCGACTCCCAACTCACAACTCCCACTCTGACTCCCCATCCCTGGAAATAACTTAGTGAAAAAAACTCAACAACAGCCAACTCACAAATGACAACTGAATCAATTAAGACATTATTCCTCCTATCGAATTACAAGATTCCGCATACCTTTTATCGGGTCTTCAATAAATAATTTTTAAAATTAGATGAAATTCACAAATTACATCAATACTTCAGCCAAGATTGGCCCTGTTAGTGAACGACCAGAGTGCACACAGGCGCGGGGCAAAATCAAAATTATGGGGCGCTGAATTTATAAAAAATTTCAAACTACCCCAAGAAAAATATAATACGGATTTAATAAACGCATTTCCTCAGCAGATATTAAGTTTTCGATCAGCATTGTTGGACAAAATTAAATTATGTTCCAGTACAAGAAAAATATTTTTAAAAGACTATAGTACAATTGTATCCAGTTTCGACGATACACACATAGCTTTTATTATGTTTTTAACACTTCCTATAACATCTGCGGCAGCTGAGAGGTCATTTTCAAAGTTAAAAATTATAAAAAATTATCTAAGAAGTACTATAGGACAACAGCGGTTGAGTGACTTAACATTAATTATTGTTGAAAACGATCGTGCCACATCAATGAATTATGAAGATTTAATAGACTTTTTTGCGGAAGCTAAAAGTCGAAAAAAACTGTTTTAAACACTAAGGGCCGGTTTCTGAAAGCATAGCCAAAAATAATCTTTTGGTTAAACTCGATTACAATATAACAATCCCATAAGTAACCATAGCAACCATTTTATAACTATTTGGTTATAGTTAACTAGGCTTTCAGAAACCTGCCCTATATGTATGTATATCTATAAATCTCTTGGTAAGTTTTTTAATATTATTATTCCCTTATAGGTATATATTTTTTTCTTCTTTTAAGAACTATTTTAAAAGTAAATTATTAAACGTAAAATTTTGTATTGTTGATTTTCTAAAATGTTCTACAAATAAATATTTATAAATCGAAATTTTAATTAAGTATTATCAATCTTAGGATGTTTTTTTTTTCACACCAGCGCAGCTTGATATTGCTTCGCCACTGTGAACGATAGTACACTTTCGTCGATGTAACAACTATGAGTATTTTTGATAATTTTAGTCATTATCATCTCATTATATTCATAATCATTATTTAAATAAAATACTTAATCATCAAACCACAACTATTTAAAAACCGCATTCATGAACTCATAATAGTAAGTCACACATTTCTCGTAGCATCGTACTTCGTACTTTCAATAGCAATTCCTTGAATATCAGTTACTCTAATTACGCCACATCTGACAACATCCGTCACTACTAAGCATCTGTGATCCGTGCGATACCAACACACTTGCATAGACAAAACACACATTCACACATACACAAATGTGTACATGTGGCTATAGACACTCACACAAACAAAGCACTCATTCAATATACAATTCACATCCACAAACACTTGTGTACATAGAGGCACACATCAGTAGCGGCTGATGAGTACATATAATATTTGGGGGGACACTTTTTGATCCATATACTGCAATGGGTAACCAGACAACTGGGGCCAGACAATTCGGGCGGTTCACAATTGGGACTTTTCACAAATAGGTGCCATAAACAACTGGGGCGATGGACAATTCGGGCCGTACACAATTGGGGCTTTTCACAACTGGGGCCATTAACAACTGGGGCGATGGACAATTCGGGCCGTACACAATTGGGGCTTTTCACAACTGGGGCCATAACTACCCAACCTTAACATACAATATTTTTTTTATTCTAATTCCCACCAAAATGTACTTAATCAAATCATTAAAATATTTTTTTTTTTTTTTTTTCAAAGAACACGCAAATTAGTTTATGTCAACTTGTTAAATAACTATTTTAAACAAAAGAAGACTCTAGCTCTTATAGTTATGGCCCCAGTTGTCAAAAGCCCCAATTGTGAACGGCCCGAATTGTCCATCGCCCCAGTTGTTATTGGCCCCAATTATGTACGGCCCGAATTGTCCATCGCCCCAGTTGTTAATGGCCCCAGTTGTCAAAAGCCCCAATTGTGAACGGCCCGAATTGTGTTACAGCCCCAGTTGTCATGGAACCACTGCAATAGTGTCCAGCAGAGCCGGTGTTGGCGTCCCTAGGCAAGACTTAATTTAGCGCTCCTACGCAGGGCCGTAACTAGCTTTTTTCGGATCCTGGGCAAGATTTTATAATTGGGCCCTTCCAAATACAATACACAGGGTGTTTCTTTGAAACGGGGCACCCCGAAAATCTCCTTTATTTGTAAAGATACAAAAAATCTTCAGAACAAAAGTTAAACTAGACAAAATGGCCCATCTAAAGGTTACTATAAGAATTCTGAGGCACTTCCGGTTTCACCGGAAATGATGTCAACTTTTGATCTAGGATAGGGAATCGATAATTTTATATTTTTTTCCTAAAAGTACATTAAATTAGCTTTACAATGACACCAAAAAATCATATTTTTATGTTAACCATTTCAAAATGGCGACCATTTATTTACAAAATAATAATCAACATAAGTTTTACAAAGTTGAACGTAGCAAGCTTTGAAAACAATAAAAAAAGAAACAAATATCTCTAAAATAAACTATTTGACTATTTAGAAAAAAAAAAAAAACTATTACTTTTTACAATTAAATTACAAAAAAAAAAAAAAAAATACAAATGTTCTATCAAACCACCATTATTGTCAACACAGTCAAATAGTTTATTTTAGAGATATGTTTCTTTTTTTATTGTTTTCAAAGCTTGCTACGTTCAACTTTGTAAAATTTATGTTGATTATTATTTTGTAAATAAATGGTCGCCATTTTGAAATGGTTAACATAAAAATATGATTTTTTGGTGTCATTGTAAAGCTAATTTAATGTACTTTTAGGAAAAAATATAAAATTATCGATTCCCTATGCTAGATCAAAAGTTGACATCATTTCCGGTGAAACCGGAAATGCCTCAGAATTCTTATAGGAACCTTTAGATGGGCCTTTTTGTCTAGTTTAACTTTTGTTCTGAAGATTTTTTGTATCTTTACAAATAAAGGATCGGGGTGCCCCATTTCAAACAAACACCCTGTATATAGTGATGTCCGGAAAAAAAAAGTCCTCACTCCAAAATTACATGTTATCCGGATCGGTGTTTTAAATTATTTTTACATTAATTTGGCGCCTATTTTTTTTTTTTTTTAATCAGTCCGGTCACTTAATTTACACACCTCTGTATGTAGCTGATTTAATGCAATTTTAAATTATAATTCAAATTTTAATTCAGTTTTTTTTTTATTAAAATTTTTTAGGAGGTCATTGTCCCAGCGCCGCCCAGTCTCAGCCGCCACTGGCACACATAGATAGGCAGCCATGTCCATCACATTCGATTACGCACACAGTGTCACATTATCGGATCTCTCTGACGTCACTACTTCATTTGTTTACATCAGTATCCACTTGAATTCTAGTGTAAAGACGTGTTCACATCAATGGGAGAGGACTATTATATAATCTATAATTACTAGAATTTAATTTACGACCTCGAATGATTTATTTTCAATTGTAACAGAAGTAGTATTATATTAATTATTTATGGAAAAATATAATTTATGTTTATAGGACTTGAAGAAATAAACAACTTATGAATCTAAATACAATACAATACAGGTCATGCTCGATTTACACCGTACATGCGTTCAGAAAGATAATGAATTACGCGTAAATCAAATTAAATTTTTGTAATATTATCCAGATTGACTTTAACCTAAAACTCGCGTCAATAGCTAATTTTGTATTAAGGCAATATAGAACAGTGGCCTACAAGGTAGTCCTTGTTTACGTGCTCCTCAACCAGATAAAAAATGTTAATTTTCACACATTTCAGGGTTTCGCAGGTATATAGTAAGTGAATTATGATTATTTGGAATGCCAAAACAAATTTTATGTTAAAATATTTTTTTATTTTAATTCGAATGCCTAATACCATTTATTTGGGTTTCTAAATATTTGCAGTAATTTTTTTATATAGCAAGGTTCATTAATATTTTGAAAATTGCGCCTATTGGTTCCATTAATTGTTTAAGTCATACTCTCCGCCCCTCTGATTTCGTATACATTCAAACATAGAATTAAATTATAATTTCAACACTGGTTATTAAATTTCCCACTGGTTATTAAATTTACACTTTTAAAAATTAAATGCAACATTTGCCAAAATATAACTAGAATTTTGACAAAATAATTTAAACAAAATAAAAATGCAAAAAAAAAACAGAAAAAATAAAAATTGACGGGATTCGAACAGTAGTTTCTGACAGTAGTTTCGACTCACGAAGCGACAACCTTACCACTGTAGTACGTAGGTTCACTCCTTTATTATTTTAAATAGCGGATTAAATATTTTACATATTTTAGTTAAAAACACAAAAAATTCGTTATTTTCCGAAAACATAATCTGATCAAAAATTCCTGTTGTACTATTCCGGTTCACACCAATGTACATTACTTAGAATTTTTTCAGATTTTTAGTTTAAACCATCTGGGCTACAGGGTGTGGGACAAAACATTTTTTGCACAATTTTGGCAAAAATCGCCTCAAAATAATTCATTTTTCAAAAATAAAATCTTGATCTTTAATCCTCGTACCAAGGGCTTTCATTTGATACCCTACACAGAATTGTAAAAAAATATTATTTTTTTTCGATGAGAATATATTTGTTTATAATTTAAGGAGGATATGTTTTTTAGATGTTGTAGTATTTTTCCTATGTGCGGGTCAAAGAGTTGTATAAGCATGTCAAATTCCAACTCTCTAGGTTTAGCGGTTTGGCTACAATTTTTACCGAATAGACAGACGACAAAATGACGGTATAAGGGTTTTTTGGTCATACCTACAAAACCCTAATAAATGGCATGTTTCGCTAAGTTATTTCCTCGACTTTTCTAGCGATTCTTGCAATTCGATTCTCTTTACCCCGACGATTTTTATGATGAACCTGATCGAAGAACGTGTCTGTGAAATTTTGTTTTAAATTTGAAAAGAAAGCGAAGAGAAACTTGAAGTTTTGAACACAGCTTTTGTAGAAGATGCTCCGACTCGAACTGCGTGTTTTAAGTGGTTTAAAAATGATGAGTGATAGAGCAGACCAAGCGAACACACAGGGGGGCCTCAGAGGCTTGACCTTCCCCAGCTTCAAAAAACACATGCTTTTTTTTTTAAATCAAAATATAAATAGTGAGTTATCATCACTTGTATTTTAGAAAAGAGATCCTTTTTTTTTAGGTTATTACTTGTAGTTTAGAAATGAGAACCTTATTCATAATTTAAATAATTTCGTCTTTTGAGCTCTCCCATCCCCAGTTTCCTGAGTGAGTGATTGGAGTAGGCCTCCAATTTCTAAAACCGACGAAAAGGTTTTCCAGGAACCCATAGCGAATATCAAGGGAAATAAATTATGTATTATAATGTATAGCTGAAATGCCCGTCGTCTCATCCAAGTATCATATCTCCCTTTGCGTTTCTACGGGGTGCAGCCGCAGAAGAGTAGTATTTCGAAATATTTCAGAGTAAGAACATAAAATGATCGATCCGTCTGGTGAGGTTAGGACTTGGGAAAGATCTCGATGTCTATTTAAACAACTTCGAAGCGTAATGTTTTATACTTCCTTCGTAGAACGGAATTAAAAAATGGTTTAAATAACTTGCACTAAGTTTATCTCAATTAATGATAGGTACAATTATATTTAATGGTGTATTGAAATTTTTCAAAATTCCCTTGAAATCATAATTTATTATGTAATTATGCATACCTATTCACAACGCAAAACGTAATTAGAGGTTACATATATGATCAACACCCAACTCAGCAAATAAAAGCGTACAAGATAGAGGCGTATCTAGCAAAACATTCTACATGGCGTCTACAAGATTATTGCAAATTACTACTTACACATAATGTGAATTTCTCATATAAAGTAATAGCATGTGTGTAAAAAATAAAACAAATTTAAATCTTGAAATAGAAATTACTCATGGTTGCTACTAAAAGATGTACAGCAGGAATCACCAAACTTTTGCCTAAGCGGACCATATTCTGTTTGACAGAAGGCGTCACGGACCAGAGTACAAAAAACAAAATTAAAAAATACTACTGTGTTTGCACATGGCAGAAGTAGTAAGGCATGGCAAGTTTGAGACCCAATAATAGCAATTCAGATTAAGAGGGAATTTTTGGCGCGATCGCGTTTGGTACATGTGCAGTTAAGTGTGCTACTTACGCAGGCTACAAAAATGAACCCCATTGGCCAAATATTTCCCGAGGGCCAATGTTAGGCCATGCCTGATATACAGTAATGTTTAAACTAGAGGGCCTTTTTCAGAACCTCTTCTTTGTAACTTTTCCCTGTACAGCATTCTGTAAGATACGGTATTTGTGTTTTCAACAAATTTTCAAGATACAGGTGAACAAAATTCAACTTTCATTTGAAATAATTCCTACAATAAATAATTTTATATAAATGCTTTATCTTTATCTGGACCTTGAATTTATGGATTATAATGCCCCTCTCGCTGTCAAATAAGAACAATAATATTTATAAAAATTTCAGGTGATATTTCAGTATTGCTACTCAAATATTGTTATTTAGTTGTTCCATTCGCGATTAAAATTACTAAAAGGGTGCCATTGCCTTTAAAATTTTTGACAAGGAGAAGAGTTTTGAATCTGTTTCTGATCAAATTTATGTCTTCTTGCTGTATATAGTATATCTGAATTATAATTGAGTATTAAAAAATCAGCTGTGGCCACCACAGGACCGACCGCAATCATAAAGTACTTGTATAAAATACATTCTAGCAGCAGAGATTCTAGCAATAGAAATAACTTGGCCTAATATTTTCTAACAGAGATATTATACCATGGAAACGTTCATATAAGTATGAAAAAAAATTTAAATATTTCGAAATTTTTAGTTTTATCAAAAAACGTCTCAAATAAAAGTTATTAGTTATTGCATTTATAGCAACTTTTGTTCAATAAATTTTTTCGAAATATTTTTCTGTTGCTAAATATTCGCAAAATCTTAAAATCGACACGAGTAAACTTCCATTTCTAGTCAACCGATTTTTACCAAAAGTTGATCAACTCGTGCCATTGATGTCAAAAGCTTAATTATGTAGTTTCATAAAAATCCTTTTACACGGACAGACAGACGGACAGACGGACGGATGGACGGACGGACAGACGGACGGACAGACAGACCGACAGACATCATGCTAAAAATAGTTAAAACGTTATGTAGGGACCTCAATTCGTGGAGATCCATCGAAATCTCGAAATGTCAAAATCGGTATGATCACAATACCTCCCTCACATATGTTGGAGGTCGGTAAAAAGTGTACACATACATAGCCTGTCTCTTTAGTTTAAGCGGAACTAGATTTTTAATTGTATTAATTGTTAACATTTGATTGAAGCTTTTGATCATTTAGGAAAAACCAACTTCAAACATTAAAAAACTAGCTTGTGACAACTTAAGAAAGTTAAAATTCTATTTGATTTCACTTAAAAGGTTTGGTACAGCCTACATGTAAATCCATTTCATGAAAAAACTATGAGCCGCCAGCTGAACTACTACTTGTGGTCCGCGATCCCTGATGGAAAGGTACAAAAAAGATAATAACATTGTAACACTCAGGAAGGTCTAAGCTATACACCACTGAAATAATTTTTGAAATCAATTAGATAGTTTCTGAGATTACCCCGAAAAATAAACAAATTAGCCGCTTTATAATATAATAAGAAAATAAGAAATATTAGCTAAGATAATAAATAAAATATTTCAAGTTTAAATATAGGTAACGATACCGTAGACTCCCAAATATTCATCTTATTAAGAATTGCACCACCGAACAAAAAATAATCGTTTAATCATTTTTACAAATTTTATTATATACATTTTTGAGGTAACAAAATGATATTCCCAAATATTCATCCAATTGAAAAATAATAATAATAATGCATGTCAAAAAAGATTTGTATTCTTATTTTAAATGACAGCATAAGTCACTGGCAACCGTACGCTTCTCTTATCCTAGTACTTGTAGCACATACGAAGAGCCGAATTTACACGATACGTAGGCACACTGTTTTTGTTTAAAAATATCTGAACAGCAGAAATTCCCTTTAATAGAAGCAAAATTTTAAAAACATTAATAAAGAAACTTTCTTCTTCAATTGTAGCAAAACATAAATATAAATAGTACATTTATTAATTTATTAACACATTTTTCTCGTTGATATTAAAATTAAGTTTGCAATGCACTATAACTTTTCTAATAAAATTCATCCAATAATGAAGATTTTTTTCTTAACGTGCACGTAATAAGAACTATTATACTTGTTTTTTTTTTTTTAATTTATCACTTTATTACTTTAATAATTGTAAAAATGAAACGAGAATCGATAGAAACAAAAAAAAGCATGTACTGAACCAACCGTAAACAAAGAAAGTATATTTTTTTCAAGCTTACATCTTACTACCGCTAAAGGTACACACCATAATTGGAGTCACCAATAAATGTTGGCTTGTTGGCATAGAAACGTCCTTACGATATCCCGATAAAAAGTTTGGAGCGGTTAAATCTGGAAATTAATCGGTCTGGAAATATTCTCTTCAAAATATCTATTGTAACTCGTGCTATGTGACATGTAGCGTCTTCTTGCTGAAACCATATATTGGCCAAATTCAGTTCATCTAATTGATGTGGCAGAAAATTTTCGATCATGTTACATGTCGCCGTTCACAGTTGCAGCATTACCCGTAGCGTTTTTGAAGAAATAAGGTCCAATTACACCCCCTTACGAAATACCATACCACGCTGTCACTCTTCGAGGTTGAAATAGTCTCTGTAGTCTCTGATGAATCACTTGTGGATTTTCAGCGGCCCATTAGCGGCTATTTTGTTTGTTAACATAACCGCTCAGATTGCAATGGACTTTGTCGCTCATTATGATTTTCTTATAGAAAATTCGATGACGTTTTCATAGTGCGTTTTAATAATAACAACGTGTTGTCAACAACTGTGTCACGTCTTCAACTATCAACTGTAAAAATTGAACAAAACCATAATGGCGACCGATATAAGTTTTAAACTTTATTTTTGCTGACCCAGTATTGTGAAGCGAATTTTTAATACATTTTTTCTTCAAAACTTCAATTTTTGACATTAATTTAAAACAAATTATTATCTATAATACAAATAACTATTTATGTAAATTTATAATTTAATTCACAAACACAAAAACAATATGTAATGTAGAAAAAATTATATGTGCCACTTTTCTATCATCTACAAATAAATGTAACGACTAGAAATTAGGAACATAAGAAGAAATCCGAGAATAAGAGAAACTAGCGTACGCATGTACATATGTGAACATTAAATTGTCACAGTTCTTATAAAATCATCTACGTATATAAAAGAAAGTTGTCACAGAAGTTTCTTTCATTAATATTTTGTAAACGTGGAATTGAGATGTCTTCAGATAGCAACAATATAATTGGTTGATTTTAAAATGCAAAGAAAATATTGGTTCTGAGAAGAGATCGAGCTACCAAGTGTGGAACACAAAAAAAGATACTAAACGCCAAATAAGTAGCAAAAATAACAAAAAATCGGATTATTTTGTTCTTATGAACGAATGGTGAAAAAGAGAAGCTAGAAAAAGTCTAGGACTACTCATAGGGCTGGAGCATAAATAATGATGACCAAATGTTTCTTAAAAGTGTGGCTCAATGGCTATCACAAGAGTTTAAGGTACATGCGAGGTTTGATCCTAAAATTCGCCAACTAGCGTCATAAAACTTTATTAATAATAAATTATTTTATCCTTCTATGGCCATTCATAGCTCATCATTATGGTAGCTCTACAATTCCAGATAGCTTGTGGCTTCTTGCTCAATTTTGTTCCATTCGGTCTTGTTTCCCGGCTTTGCTCTCCAGTCTCTTATCAAATCCTGAAACGTGCATCAATCCCGCAACTTCTAGGTCTACTATTTGGACTATTTCTTTGATTGGACGTACATTGAAAATGTCCAACCCACCTGAGATGCATCATGACATTATATCCGCATCATGACTTAATACACAGCTACATATTGTTGCCAGAGTTTTTTCCACTTCTGGGAACATATTTTATAGGCACATAATAGCTATTAGATTAGTTTCTATTATTATTATTTTTATTATATTTCTTTCTATCGTTTGATAACTTCGTCTTTTTAATGAACTTTGCAGTTTTGGGAGCAAAAAGTGTCACCAAAAGGTTCAAGTCGTGTCCATACTTGCATGACTTAACCCGAACTTGGATGGGAAAGGAAAATGACGCCAAAAACAGCCAAACCATAAGTGTGAGTTGGTGCATTGTCGTGATTGGCAATCTTTTTATTTCTACAACCTCTCTAACAGTCAATCGTTGATTGGTAGAAATTAATTCGCGAACCTAGATAACCTTTTCATCGGTTTTAAAAAATACAGATCTACTTGGATATTTGTATCTGATAATACTTTACTTACTTAATCCTGAAGCCTTTCTACCTTGCGGTTAAAGGCTGTAGTCGAATTAGTTATTTTCTGGTGTTGTTCTCCATATTTATTTCTATCGTTTTGTCTTTTGTGTATCTCCTTACCTCCTCCCACTTTACACCTCTCTTCATTGTAGCTTCTTTTGTTTCTTGGTGCTAATTAACACTTGGTTTTCCTCATCTAAATTTCTTCACTGTTCTTGTAACAAAAACTCTTTTTACTCTTTTGTCTTCACTCATTCTGTGTATTTATTTCAGCCATCTTAGCTGTCCTTCTTCTTTTGAGGTCTCCACTGGTTTTGTGTCTAGTTTTTCTTTGAATACCTTATTTCTTATTATGTATATGTTTTGCCTTCACTTAATTTTTCTTAGAAATGTCATTTCAGAGCTACTTATTTTAGACCTGTGCTTCTCTATGGTGGTCCAGTGGTGGGATTACAAGTAATGCTGTTCTATAGTTGACAATAAAACAATAGTAACTTGGCAACCGCCAATAGAATGGTATTATCGGTCATGATAGAATAGAATTCTATTCATCATAACACTACCACATGGATCAGAGGCGTATGTCAAAATCACTACCGTCACTTTTTTAAAGATCTCTACCTTGAGGTATTTCTTTTTTAGTTAGAAAGGATGTTTTGATGCTGTAGTTTCAGCATAGTCAATCAGAAAAATCGCCGGGGTAAAGAAAACGAATTATAAATACATCTACAAAATTCAAATTAAATAACTTAAAGAAACAAACTTAACTGGTGTTAATTTGTGAGTACAAATAACAACTACACCATATCAAGTCGCTATTCTCATCTCCACTTAGTAAGTATTGCACAACGAGCGCATGTAGTACAATACATGCATAAACAAGTGAAAAAATCAATCTTTGGCTTTACGACAACGATTATGTCGAAAACTATTTGTCAAATATTATTTGTAGATAAACGCATCATTTAGTGCAGAAATCCATACTGTAAACCTTCACTTTACTCCTACTTCCTTGCTATGGACATATACTAATATTTGGGTATGACTATATAAAAAAATTCTCTACAAAAACTACGTACACGAAAGTAAATATTGCCAGAAGCTCATCTGTTTACAACTCCAGTGAACTCTGTATACGCAATTACGTAGACGTGCCGGCGCATAGGTGGCATGCCTTCATAATTATCTAAATATACTGTTCATTATGCTTTAATTACAACGTAACATATGAGGATGATGATACAGGAGAACACTTTTTGCTCCCGAACAATATAGAGCAACAAGTAGTCCATAAATTTTCTCTATAACTAGATGATTGCGTAACATCATCGCTTACGTGTATCGTTTTTGTATACTCATGGGTATAATGGATAGCATGGATTCTCTCTTGTAATATTGGCTTCAGAATATTGTTTTGATATTATTAAAGGATGTACTCACGCTGAGAGATGACGATAGACTCCTGGTGGGCCGATGGTATCGCACCTTCTTGAGGTAAACCGTGTAAACGGCACCGTCTGTCTTCTCCTCCCCCCACAGTCGCCAGGTGGGCTGCTGCGAACAAACATACATACATACAGAATATGTCAACAACAACAACAAAAGACACATAAACAAGTAGTAAAAAATAATTATAAGTAAAAAAAAAATATTAAAAAATATTACGACAATTGAATCATTTATTTCAGAAACCACATATCGAACAAAATCGGCAAAATTGAGTTTGTTCATATTATTTTGAGTTGATTCATATTATTTGTAGATATACGCAGCATCTACTTGCAGAAATCCGTACTGTAAATCTTCACTTTACTCCTAAACCTTTGCTTTGAAAATGAAGTTGTTGCAAAAACCCCTCTAGCGCCAATACAAATAGTATTTTGCACTAGAAACTACTGTCGTATAAGAACTTCATGGTGAAGAATTTCCAAAAGTATTTCGGGTCCACAGTTCTACATACAGTGAATTTCTTTTATCCTGCAATATAGGTATTATCGTAACTATGGTAATTGAAATCTGACAGCAATGTAAAATTGCGTTTCTTTTAATTTGCAACAAAGGTTATTTAAGTGTATCTTTTTCATTTAAAAAAATGTACACAAGTGAAAAAAAATCATGCATGTAACTTGGTACAATTCTCAGATGAGTTTTTACCAAATCCCTCTACAATATCGAGGATTTTTACCTAATTTAAACGCCATTCATGCCTCAATTTGAATCATACAAAAATGAAACGAACATCAACTATACTGACTGAAGAAAAGAAATTAGAAATTGCTTTAGAAGTTGAAAGTAATAACTGTACATATACTAAATTAATCGCTCAAACCGTATCTGTGAGTAAGTCATCTGTATATAGAGCTCTTAATAGTGAAAAATACCAGGTCTTACAAATTTCAAAATCATCGAGAACTTTTAGAGAGAGATGCGGCAGTACGGATGGACTTTTGCTTCAATATTTTTGAAAAAATTTATACCAACCCTGTTATGCTTCAAAGAAGTTTATTTACTGACGAAGCAACTTTAAATTTAACACCAGAAATTTAAATGGTGAGGTGCACCGCCATAATTTTAGGTATTGGAGTCTAGAAAATTTACATTTATTTAATGCATCACGTACGCAAAGGTCGCAAAAATTAAATGTGTGGGCAGGCATAATAGGAACACACATAATAGGACCCTTTTTCATTGATCGTAACCTCAATGCGGATAAATACTTGGCCTTATTACAAAATCACATAATACCTGCTTTAAGAAATTTAAATTTTGCTGGTCAAATATGGTACCAGCAAGATGGAGCTCAAGAGCACGATTCCAATCGAGTAAGGGACTACTTAGAGAGGGAATTTCCCAACAGTTGGATTGGGAGAGGAGGGACGATAAATTGGCCAGCCCGATCTCCGGTTTTATCACCAAACGATTTTTTTTTATTGGGGATATCTTAAAGCAAAAGTATATAATGGAGAAGTAAGGAGCATCATGGACTTACAAAACAGAATCATGCAAGCATCAAATACTATCCCACAAGGGCAAATAATAAATGTTTTAAATCATTTTTATGATCGCCTTACTTTTTTTACAAGTTAATGGTGGTATTTTTGAACATTTAATTTAGGAGTTTTTTGTTATTTTTGTATTTAATAATTGTATTTTCAATGTATTTTCAATAAAAAATGTTTAGCCTTTTCAATGAATGTTTATCCCTATGATGCAAAATAAATGGAACGCAACTTTACATTGCAGTCAAAATAATTTGTCGTTACTAGGAAAACCATGCATACTAATAATTTCAATGTTCCAGGATAAAAGAAATTCACTGTATCTTCCTAGATTTTATAACAAAAGACAAAATAACAATATGTAGTAATAAGTAATAATAATATGATTGCTAACAAATGATGAGTACTAACTTTCGAAAGGAGTTAGTTAATTAAAATATTTTGAGCCCAGCAACGATGGCCATTTGCACCTTTTTGAGACCGACAGCGCAGCAGAACAATTATTAATAATAATTTTAATGACGTATATATTTTTAGTGTAGTGGTACAACAAAAAAATAAATAAATTTAAAAAAAAAATAAATAAAAAAACCGCAAAGAAAAACGCAAACTACGCGCGTTGTGTAATACCTAAAAAGTGGAGAGGAACAATCGAGTCTTGAAATGATACAGCTGTCATAAATAACTGCCCTTGAATTTGTATCGATAAGTTATGTCGTTCCAATTTTATAACGGTTTTTGTAATTAAATTTTCTTGATTCTGACGATTTTTGAAAATAACTTCGAGATGATGCTCCGAGTTAGGATTTCTGGAAACTCGAGTTTTTAGGACTCGGCGAGTCGGCAAGATCTGATTTTAGCATCTTCTTTTCTAATTGTTAATTGTATATACATCGAATATTGTGTAAAAACAATAAGTTGAATTTAATAAGTTGATAACGTTCAAGTGGTTTAAACAAATGTACACCAATTTGATTAGCGAAAATTTGATTTGATTAATGAAGTGAGTCTCCGTTAATGTCCGTAGCAATCCGTATTCAAAACAATAAATAAAACATAAATCTAGAAATTTATCACAACATTTCTAGAAAGCACCTTTTGAATTTACTGGTATTTACTTAATTTTAAAAACGTGGACTCGTCGAGTAATAGAGTCGAGTCCCGAGTCCGAGTAGTTACCCAAATATTCTACGAGTCCGAGTCCAATCGAGTCGAGTCCAGAAACCCTACTCCGAGTTGAACCGCTTGTTTTAACTGGTTCGGGTGTTTAAAAGATGGTAGAAATTCAATCAAAGATTATGAACGACCGGGTAGGTGTTCAATTTCCAAAACCAATTAAAGGTTATCTAGTCTTTAAGGCAAAGGCCACTAAAGTGAGAAAAAAGGGTCAGTAAAGTTTATGACGATAGTCCGCGTATTTCTGATTAAAGCTCGAAATGGTTGCAAAAGTCTAGCTGCCTAATAATTTTCTTTTGAAATATGTTATCTACGCAGCACAAGCGCAAGTATACTATAAAATTAAGTAATTAGCATTATCTAACAATTCATTGACGTAAATGCTTAATAAAGTAAATTATTCAGTCGTTCATGAAGTCTTGTCTTATCTGACTTCCGCTGTTCCTGTATCATTATATTCACTGCTTACTTTATTCGCTATAATTTTGCATGAAATTAATACTTTTCTCCAAGAGATAAAACACAAACCGCAACTTACACTTTGCATACCACTTAAACACGTTCCACAAAACGAATATTATATTTCAAATAAATTTATTCGAAGAAAACTTTGAATAGCAATCTGATAGCTTATTTTGCAAATTTTCATAAGAGATACGGATGAATTTCCGCAAAATGATATTCTAAGGAGGAATAAATAAACATTCTCACAATGAGAAGATATATTTCTATGAGGCACAAGATACCAACAAAAAAGAAACAACAAAATGTATAAAATTTAAAATCCTAATGGAAACACGATGGAGCTATTACGGAAATAAATTCACGAATAAGAGTAAAATATACAAAATTAAAGTGCATATTAATTTTTATTTATGTTATCATTCTTAAGGTTTTGTATAGGTATATATTTTGTAAGTAAGAAAACCTTCTATAATGTGTGTTCGCGCTGCTCACTTCGTAAATTTAGGTTTAGTTTTTTGCTGGTTAGTTTTTGCTAAGACGCTTGACGATTCTGCCTAGCCAGTGGCACTACCATTGACTGGCCCGTAAGGACACCGAGCAATTTCTCGGTGAGTCGGTCTCATTCTGCAGGACCGATTCTTGGATTAACGAGGCCGGTCTTTCCGATTTATTCCAATTTCCGCTACTGCATGGGCATTCGCCGGTTCAAGTGTTATTAGCATGCACTTCGTATGGGTATAGTTTATATTATCGTTACTTATTTATAAATTATTTGGTTATCTGGGTTACGGCACACGCTGTCTGTGTGTTTGTGCTCCTGAACTTTCCTCCACAGGCATTTCATGCAGTAGTAATCTTCAAGGGGCCCCTTTCCACGCAACGATTCAGCACTCCAAGTTCCCGTTTTGTCATTTCTACCCCTATTTTTATGCCCATTTTACCCAAACCAGCACAGCTTGCAAGATGGTCCACAATGTAAGTCGTTTCTCTAGACCAGAGTTTCCCAAACTGTGCTTTGCGAGCGTTTACTAGTACTCTGCGATCTACTAGTGTTCTAGCGATCTACTATATATATAGCAATGATAGTGCTTCGCGACGAATACTTCTCGAGAAAAGTGCTCCGCAGCTCAAAAAGTTTGGGAGACTCTGTTCTAGTTAAGTTTGGGAGACTCTGACGTTATCTTCAGGATCGATGCAACAATGAGTCTGTCTGTACGATAGAAATTGTGACTAAACAGTTGGCCCTAGGTAGTTGAAATCCAGCTTGCATCACAATTCTTTAACACGCCTAAAACCACTGAGATTAAAAAAAAAACACTCGAAAATTAATAGAGCATTTGAAGAATTAACGGACAAAAAGTAAATTAAATATATATTTTAATTGATCGCGATTTTCATACACCCTATATACCAGAAATTATTCAGACCAATTGATCTGAATAATGAACCAGGAATATTTTTTTTTCGAAAAATATTGAGTGATATTTGAGAGAAAAAAAATGTTTTCAAATCGCGTTTTATAAAGAGTTTATTAATCATTTATTTTCCATTCTTGTTTAGTCCTC
Organism: Liopterus haemorrhoidalis; assembly: GCA_963971575.1. Lineage (NCBI taxonomy): Eukaryota > Metazoa > Arthropoda > Insecta > Coleoptera > Dytiscidae > Liopterus > Liopterus haemorrhoidalis. Next base: position 191,920,741 of record OZ020611.1, read on the forward strand.
TCCATGTTTTAATAGCTTTATTTTGATATCCCACAACAAATATTTAAAAATATTATTATTGTTTCATAACCATCTATTTTACTGAGATGAAAAAAATATTAAAAATAAGTTATTAATAACTTATTCTAAATAAATAAAAAATTATTAAGACTTTTTTTTTTTTAATTTTATGGCCTTTGCTACTGTGGCAATTAGCCAGGACAATTTTTGTTTGAGAAAATTTCCATGCCTGAACGGGATTCGAACCCGAGACCTTCGCAACGCAGAGCACATGTGTTAAATTATTAAGACTTAATTTTTAACACTTATTCATCTCGACAAGATAGGTGGCAATGAAGCATTAGAATTATACCAGGTTTACTTCGTGTCCTCATGATTTATTAAAGAGATATTTTTTTATGCGATAGACTAATACAGAAATATTATCTAATACAGGGATCACATTAAAGAAAATATGTTAAAATTTTCTCGTTTCTTTAATGTTAAATTATTTTTTAAATTAATATTGTTATTGGCAGAGAAAAATACTTATTCTTTCCTAATTTAAACTACTTCGTAACTCTTATAATAAAGATGTTAGCAATACGTAAACAGTTCCCCATAACATCCTGTATACTCTAAAAAAAAGGAGTGTCATGGTACTCTAAAAAATGTACTTTTAATGTACCAAGTCCCTCGCTTTTCGTGTTAATTAGCTACACTTCTTTTTCGGTTTAATTTAATATAAAGTTTACACTTACATATTGGTTAAATTATAGTGTTATTATAGTGAAACTAAATAGTGTTAAAGGGTTAATTTTAACACTGAACAAGTAATATTTCATAAAAATAACACTATCTCAATAACTGAAGATTTACACGGCGATTTGGTTAAAAATAGCGAACTTTTCACTTTTTATAAACGACAATTTTAAGACTAAAATTTTAACCAAACTGAGAATGAACTTTTACACTTATGAATTTTTGCTGTGTGTGCTTTTAGAACGAAGTATTTTTATATGACAGTATTTTTCCTCTATGCGCCGGCACCGGCACTGGTTTTTCCGGTGTGTATGAAAACACCCTAAGGGTTTTGTCGGTTTTACCTACAAAACCGTAAAAATGCCACATGCACATTAACAATATCTCTTCTAATATCTCGCCTTTTATTGATATATTTAACCAATTAAAATCTGGGTCGTTATAAAATAGTTGAGGCAATTTAAATATTTAAACCAAAAGTAAATGTAAGATAAACGAGTCGGTTCTAGTAATGTAGTAAGATGAATCATGAATTTCAAACAAGAACACGAAAGCCGTAAGAAAGACGGTTCAGATTACAGAATAATGAGTCGGGATTATTGATACAGATGCTGCAGAGATAGGATTTTCCAACGAGTTAAATCTTTTAATATTTAAAAGGGTGAAAAGTTAAGAGTCGAACCGAGTGAATAACTCGAGGAAAAAAATCAATTCTGATTTAAAATGAGATAATCCAAGCTTGGGCATTACAACATAAAAACTGTGAAGGGAAAGCCTGAACACGATGAGAATCTTCTGGACGAAGAAAGAGTGCAATAATGTACCCGATGTGATGATGTTTCAAAGCAAGGGTCCCCAAATTTTTCGGAAGAGGGCTGCATAAAAACTGCCTAAATAAGTAGCGGGCCGGAGAAAATGAACATGAACTCAGTTGAGCGCTTAGCGCATCGACAGTTACAAGAAATTACAATACATTATGGTAATAATAACTGCTTATTATACTTACACTCAAAATTTGAAATATGTACATTTGAAAGAAAAGCAATATTATTAATAATATAAATAATAATTTTATGAATATGATTATATTTTAATTAGGATTGTTTTTAGGATTTTGTAGGTATGACCAAAAAACTATTATATCGTCACTCATGTGTGTCTGTTTGTATAGTAAAAATTGCGGCAAAACGGCTAGAACTATAAATTTGAAATTTAGCCTACATTTTTTGTCCCATATAAGGAGACAAATTTGTATTTAATGAAAAAAGTTGTTCTTAGTCTGTTAGTATTAAAACTAGTTTATTACTGTAAAACGTAAGTAATAGTAAAAGTAACTAGATATGTTAATTTATTAACCAAATACTACTCTCTAGTTTCACAAAACACAATTATTGAAATAATTAAAGGAGATACAGTTTTATGATATGATAATAAAATTAAAGGATTTAGGCCCAGTATTACGAACCATAGATAAAATTGACTATCTATGGGATAAGTTGTTATCAAGGGAATAAACGATTTTTTGCGTATTTCCAATTATTTATCTATAGAGTAACTAAGTTATCTAGAGGATAAGTTATTCACAACGTGTAGGTACTGATAAATATTATCCATTGGATAAAAATGACAGATTTTGACAGATAGGTGTCAAAAAACATTTTATTGATAAATATATGTACATAATATAAGCAGATATACGTAAAATATATATTATAACAGGTACTATGTACATATTAGACATACCTACACTTTATATACATATTACATACACCTGTTTCCATTATGTGTACTATTTTATTGTGTAATTACCTATATCAAAATAAATTCAAAATAATTTAGTAATCTACTTTAATTTATACTGAAATAAAAAAATATTGTCTTTTATTTTTCGATAATTTACATTTATTTTTAAAGAAAGAAATCATGGATTCAGATTTTGAAGATTTGCAAGCAGACGATGATGAATAAATTGTAGAGTATTTAGAATGTCCATATATAGTTCGTGTTAGACCAAATCATATGAACCATTGGGATGAGAAATAAACGGTCGTATTTAATTTTCAGTGTTTTTGCATTTCTATTCTGTATGCAGGATGCATTAAGCATAATACAATTTTTTATCCCAGGCCCCTTGTTTATCTATCAGATTTACAGCGTCAATAGCTTTATTTTATATAACATTTTTACATTTTAACAAAAGATTTACAAGTTGCCTTGTTTCGGAAATATTGAAATTTGCACTTCTTGGGCGTTTATCGCACATTTTTCTGTACAAAATTTTGACAGTTGTCATTTATTTTGACAGTTTTATCTATCTCTCTTTTATTCGTGCGAGTTGCGTATATGTCTCTCTTTGTTTAAGATAACGCTACTAATACCAACATAAAAAAACATTCGAAAATATTATTATCAATCAGAATAGCTATCTACGGGATAACTTGAGTTGGAAATACAGAAAGCAATTTATCCTAGCGAATATCAAATGGATAATATTATCCCATTGATAGTTATTCTTATAGATAACAGTAAGGTGGAAATACCGGGCCTTAAATAAATAAAAAACTGTTTGTTAAGCTTATAACAACTTATTCCATCTACTGTAACAAATGAAAACAACCAATATTGACTAATATAATTAAAAGATATACTATTTAAGAATCTCATTAGTAAATGGATTAAAGCAAGTATTAGAAATCTTATTTACTTACAAGATCTAATTCAGTCCAAGGCATAAAGAGCTACACTATTGTTATCTGAACACTAGACAACTTGACATTCAAATGGCGCTTAATCAAACCATTTCAATCAAATCAAAATAACTATCACGAGATTTTAAATTTACTATTGACGGGCAGCCAAACATTGCGTAATGACATTCAGACAACTCATCACTCACGTAGACGAGACATTTAATTAAATTTTATTAGGACAACGACGGGTGCGTGTTGTTATAGGGGGACAATGCGAAACCAACAATAAACAACAATAATAATATACTGAGTAACAAGAGAAGCAGCAGAATTCAGGAAGCGGAAAAATCTTTTTTTTTAATGCTGTGAAAGGATTTCCAAAAACTATTTGATGAAGATATAAGGAAAAAATTTGAGCATCTCTCCCGTGCTGGATAAAATAAGAAGATGCAGATAAAAATGTTATTTACCTTTGTGCTTTTATGTACTACTAAAAGCTGAGGGCTTCGCCCCCGGGGCACGGGTCGGCGATAGCCGATTAAGCTACTAGTCGATTTAGCTACTAGCAGAATTCAGGTAGCGGAAATATATATTTGTACTGCTGTGAAAGGATATAGCAGACTATTTCGCAAGGAAGATCTAAGGAAAGAATTGAACATTTCTCCCGTGCTGGATAAAATATGAAGATACAACTGGACACCGCATCATCAAAGTATGCCCAGCTGCAGAATTTCTAAGCTGACGCTATTGTACAAGCCAAAGTGCACCATGCTGATGCAACAAAATGCAATAAATTGTGCATGCAAATGAAAATAAAAATATGAATGGCATGTTTTACTTATTTATTTTTATTACTATTGTTTTCTTTTTTTTTTTTTTTTTTTTATTACCCTTCACATCTTCTTTTCATCTTGTTTTGATATATCTTCTTTGGAACTTGGTAGCAAAGAATTCAATTTTCTATATCTCTTTTCTTAGCACTTTTATTGCTCAACATTAGGGCTGAATTATTTTGTTTCAAAGCTTCTCAAATCAGAAACCTTTCACTAAAGCTGCATTTAGAGCTCTTTAAATTAGTAGACTGTTCACTGTGCGTTATGGATAAGTTTAGTAGATAGTTTTAACATTCCAGGTAGCGTTTACAGCTATGGAAATTAGTGCGTTACGAATAATGCAACATCTATGTGTCTTTAAAATAGGAATACCCGCCACAATTACCCGGATATTACCCACTACCCGTTAATTACCCACTACCCGTTAAATACCCGCTACCCATTAATTACCCGCTACTCGTTAATATATAAAAATGAAAAGTTGGTATAGAAAAATAAGCTCAGGTGCATTATGGAATACGCACACTTAATCCCTACTACTGTAACCGAGAAGAAAATATTCACAGATAAATAAATACTCAAAATATCTTTCACAAATACCCGTTAATTATCCGCTACCCGTTAATTACCCGTTAGTTAACGGGTAATGTATAGCGGGTATTTAAATTCGGAACCGGGTTGAATGTTAACGGGTCGGGCAGCGGGTGCTCGGGTACCCGACGTCACTCCTACTTTAAACCAACTTACGACTAGTAAAATGTTTATTATCTATTCTAAATGTTTTTCTAATTCTGCTGTCCTTATTTTTATTAACTAAACCTAACCTAATTACGTAAATTGATCATATTTACTGTTCATCTTTGTAATTTTGGGCAAAATTTGTTGTAATTGGCGCGATGACATTTTGTTAGGTTATGTAAAGGCATACAATGTGAACGTTCACTCCGATGTAGACTGAGATAACCAATATGTTTATAAGTCTGTCTCATTACAACAACTCACTAACTATAAGTTTTGAAAACTATCGACAATCGACAACGTATAACTTATTAAATTTAGAGCTCTGAACGGTTGCTCGCGTTACCATATGACAAACTTGTAGTGACAATCAACAGTGCACAAGTCATAGCCTATAGTCGACTAATTTAAGAGCGCTGAACGCAGCTTTAGTATAACTGAAATAAAAACTCCATGAAATGAGCTAGGCATTCATTAAAAATTGAAAAGTATAATAAGGTTATTTATAAAAAAATTTCTTAGTTTGTTTTTAACAAACTCATCTCATCTTTATATAAGTCCCTTTGTTTTCATTTTTATTTTAGTTTCTTAAAGATAAAAGAACATTTTTCTCGGTTTATTTTCCACATAATGCAGTTGTTTCCGACAAGCTTTTCTTTGCTTTAACATTCCTTTTGATTTGTGAGTTGAATTGTTAAGGTTTTGGATTATATGGATACTTCCGACAAATATTTCTTAAGATGGATTTATAACTTTGACGTTTCTGGCGAAATGCCATCTTTTATGTAAGCACAATATGAATAAAATTTCGGAATGTTCAAGTCGATTTGTTAAAATATTTTTATAACATCGGCATCACAAATAACAATATTACATTCAAACAAACGTTAAGTAATTGGAGTTGAGAAACATGGAGAAATTTTTTAAATTTCTGCTACATAAATCTTAAATTCCTGTGTTAAATGTGTATTACATTATAAAAGCGAAACATTGTTTGTGACCGCATATATCAGAAAAAAGTTACAGACTAGAGATGGGCGCGAGCCGTGAATTTTAGCGGGTTACTACGTGACCAGTGTGATTGTGAACAGAAATGACACTTCGGGGCGTAAGCGTAAGTACGAAATCATAATTCATTCTTAACCGGACAGGAATAAAAAAAAGGCTCATTATTAGAAGGCAAAAAAATTAAAATTATATTTTATTTTATGGGATACGTGGAGTCACGCTACAATTATTTAAAAATTACCTCTATAATAAGGAACAGAAACTCATAATTGATAATCAATCTAGCAATTATGAAAATACAAAGTGCGGCGTACCCCAGGGTACGGTAATTGGTCCGATATTATTTCTGATTTATTTAAATGGCCTGTTAAAAATATCCAAAATTAAGAACAAACTAATCGCATATGCTAATGACACGGTATTGTTTGCTGAGGCAAGCATCTGGCATGATTTCAGATATATAGTAGAAAATGATATCAAATATATTAGAGTGGTCAGACTCAAATATGCTAATTCTAAATTACAAAAAAAAAAAAAAACTTAATTTTTACCTTTTTCAATTTATAAGTGCACTCAGGCAAGTTTAGATTACCTGATATTACATGGAAACAAATGTGCAATTAATAATACCTGTAAAAGCAAAATAAAAATTAACAAAACAGACTCGGCTACATATCTTGATTTAAATATCGACAAAAACCTGCGATGGTATACGCATATTAATAAACTATCTACTAGCCAGAGTAAAACGCTGCATCTTATGAAGAGGTTACGGGAAATTATGTCAATTAAAGTACTATATAACTTTTATTATACTTTGGTGCAGTCTATAGTATAGACCAGTGTTTCTCAACAGGTAGACCACTGGTGGTCCGCAGAAAAATTTTAGTGGTCCGCGAAAGTTTTTGTATGTGTATTTTCCAGTTTTTTTGTTATTTTTTATGCGCAATTTTTATGCAAATAATGTATATTTTGTTTATTTTTTGCAAACTTTCTGTGATTTTCTACAAATAAAATAAATGTATTTAGTAGCACATTAAATACATATGTTTTCTTGCAAAAAACAAACCAATAATTATTATTACTATGTCTTATTTTTGTTTTTCTTTTCTTTTATGTTATATCTTTCTTTGTAAGTTATGTAATTATTCTGTTCACGATCTGTTTGTTTTGTTTGTTACTACTTGTATATTATATGTATATTGTTTTTGGCCTAGATGCCGGTTAATAAATGGTAATAATAATTATCGCTACCAGTGAATTTTCCACTTCAAGAAAACACACTTTTTAGGTACTATTTAACATAGCTGTTAAAATTAAAAAAATTCACACACAGCCAATTCATGGTGAACAATAGTGAACTTATTCTTTTCCAAAAAATGCCGAATCATAAAGGACGTGTGAACTGGTGCAATGTCGTGATGCAATATCTATAATCTATTTTTTTATCTATTAGGCTGTTTATTTTATTGTCTTCAAAACAACTGCAAGATAAAAAAAATTATTTACTGTTTCAGCTCTTGCAACCCATTTACGATGAATTTTTGTAATAGAGACCTATCCGATCTCTCATCATTTTTTATTAAATTTCTAGCATCTTTGTAACGCCTCAACCACTCAAAACAGTTAGTTCATCTCAGAGCATCTGTTCCAATAGCTGATTTCAATTTCAAGTGTTTTTATGCCCGTCTTTCCAAGTCTGAAACAAAATTTCACACAGCCACGTTACTCTTCTATCGAGTTCACCTTAAAGTTTGACGGAGTAAAGAAAATCGAAAATTACAGGAACCGTTATAATATATAACGAAATAACTTATCGAAACCAACTCAAAGACAGCAATTTACAAACGACAGCTGCGGGATATCAAGTCTCTCTTACACTCTCAATTTACTAGATTTTACACAACGGATGCAATCCGCGTATTTATCTAACAAACCTCGTAGTCTTGTTGCTCATATTGGGTTTCTTACCAAATTTTATGAATTTCCACATTTCACAGCCGTATAATAAGTCCAGGCATGCTGAACAGAATTCAATATGTATTTTAGAAGCTCAAAAGTATGGCATGTATTGTTTATTCAAGTTTCAACGTCTTTTTCAGCACCGCTGGTTCTGGAAATATTACATCCCAGATATGTGAAGTTATCGACTTTCCATTCACATTCTTTTATGTGGTGGTCGGCTATACAGAATCACTCTGTATTCTGAGTGGTAACACGCATTGATTTAGTTTTCTTAACGTTGATTTTAAACCAACTAAATTTGCCTCCCCATTTAGTTCTATCGGTTTATTCTTCGTAGAATGAAAAATATACAAATAATAGGATGGAAAATGTATATCGACGACAGACGAATTACGCAGACATATGATACACAAGCAAAATACCCGTTCTTCGCACGAGATAAGTTCAATTGAATTGATTAAAAAATAAATATAATCATCATACATTTTAATAATTCTTAATGCATCTGAAAAACTTCTTTTATGTACAACGTTTATGGTCTTTGCGCATAAATTATGCTTTTACTCACCCTTGAACGGGCAACATAGACCTGGACGTTGAAGAAACAACTCGTTCTTAAGTCAACGACTGCAATTCGCAAGGTACACAAATTAGACGAGGGAAGAGTACGCAGTTTTTAAAAACAAAAAATCAATTTATTTGAAAACTTTTTTGAGTTCTTTTAGGTATAGGTCTATTGTCCCACGTAGTCGCCTTCCCGATCGATGCACATCGTGAGCCGAGCTATGAGTTTTTTTATACCTGTGTCGAAAAAATCTCCCGCCAGCTGTCTTGTTCATTCTTTGACGGCTTGCTTGACCTCGCCGTCACTGGACAATATTTTTCCGCCCATAGACGCCTTGATAGAGATGGTAATACGATGGCGCCAAATCGGGGCTGTGAGCTGGCTGGTTGACAATTCCCGTCCCCATACTGCCCGCTTCACAATGCAACTTTTGGATTCATTCGGATGGGACATTGTCAACCACCCAGCTGGAAATTTTCTTAATTTTCTTAAAACTCTGTCGTCAGTCGCTGATGTCTTTCTTAGGCCGCGAACTTACACAAACGTACTGGGTTACTGGTTGAGCACACGCTAAACACTGATATTGCATGTGATACTGACAGATGACATAACCTATATATTGAAGTATTTATTTATTTTTTCCTATTTATCGTACATTTTTTAATTATATTGGCCTAGCATAGAGTGAACGCTAGTTTTGAAAGTGTATAGGTACTCTTTCGTATATTGGCTCAATTATATGTTGAAATAAGTGAAAATGGCGAGTTCTGATTCATCTTTGGATGAGTTGTTTCTAACAGAAAAACTATATTTAAAAAATGGAACCAAAAAGAAAAGGTATACATGCAATAAACCAAGAGAGACGTAAATATGGGGAATACCAGCACCTTTTTCCTCAATTAAAAGAAGATGAAGCAAGTTTTTTAAATATTTTTTTATTTTGGCGTTGACAACAAGTTGCTTAAACTGCTTAAACGTTTCTTCGGCAAGCAAGTAGCCGCCACATACCGGCGCCGACCAGTATACAGCGTGTGCGGTTATATTTGAAAACATGGACAGATACTGCGACAGATCAGCGCTTGTTGCCAGTAAAGCCGGCTTTCTGTATGTTCGCGGCCTAACACTACCACCACGCCTCTCAGGATGAATTAAACCTATTTCTTTGTAGTTTTTTTCAATATATTGCACCGTACTTTTGGATAAATATAATTTATCAGCAATTTTACTCCCGATTCATAAAGACAAATAACTCTATTATCTTGCCGCGCGTCATTTTGGCTGAATTCAACTACTAAACTGATTAAAGACAAAAGAAATATGTATTTGACACATGTACTAACTTGTAAATAGACTAAAGGTGCCTACAGACGGCGTGGCAAGTCACGGCCAATGTTTATACTTGTCTAGCTCCGCGGATCGTGTGTAGCGGCAACAAGCCACGAGTCACAGCCAGCGTAGGCTGGACTTGCCACTGGCCGGCGTTCGCTTCCGAGGCGGTATTCTATCACAAGTCAAAGGAGTTTGACCAACATCGGTGCAGACTTGCATATGCATGTTAGCACCGTACACACGACGCGCACACACTTGTCATCACATCAGTCGAGAGTGTTGTATTCAAAAGGAATGTTATAACCCTTCGTAATTATGAAGTTTACTTAAAGTAAAAAGAAATTTTTTGTACTTTTAATCTAATTTAAATAACAAAAGCAAGGTCGAAGCTGTGACCATAACCTCACTTTCACTGTCAGACGCCATTTTACAAGCGCTGGCCCATGTTCGCTATTTTTGTACTTGACCAGCACGGACGCTTTGTCTGTAGGGTACACAAGTACAAGTGTCCACCAGCGCTACATGTTACGGCCAACGTCAGAACTAGAAGCTGGCGAACGCTGGCACACCGTCTGTAGGCACCTTAAGACATATTTTACATTTAATGTATTAATTTAAAGTTATAACTTGATAAATTGGTATTTCTTACGATGTCTGGAGTTTACGTTAGATAAAATTTACATACTTTAGTTTCTAATGAATATATTACTTATTTGTATAAAAAAGTTTTGTGACATTTGGTCACCGAAATTAGAGAACACTAAATGAAAATAACTATTCTAAAATTTTTTGAAGCCTACAAATTTGACTGTGCTTGAGCTCGTGCAATTAATCGTTTTTCTTGAGAACTCCCAAAATGGACAAGAGACGTTTTGGAAATATGCTTCTAATATATAGATGATACAGTTATTGTTTTCAAATTTTAGTTGTTGTGTGCCACTTCTGATTATCAAGTTGAGAACGAAGAGTAATGAGAAAATAAGTGAATAACGTAGTTGGTATCAGAAATTCCTTTAAATATTAAACGAGTTTAATACCAAAATTTCATTATATTTAACCAATAAAAGAATGTATCCTTTCAAATAAGTCGGCGCGTCGCATCATATTTAATTCAATGGTATGTCGTGTGAAGCGTGGATTGTGTGTTGTGGGATCTATAAGATTTCGTCCATGTTCATGTAAAATGTAACGCTGAGTGTATACGTGAAATTGCTAGAATGACATGATGCAGACACAGAATCTTTCTTATTCGTTTTTTTTTTATTCGTCTTGTTATACTAGACAGTTGTTTTGCTGCAACTTATGTTTGACAAGGTTGTTGATCTTTGAGTTATGTGTTTATATGTGTTTAGACGTCGAGATTTAAATTGTGCCAATGTTATCAGGAAAACAATCATGTGATAAACACTCTGACAAATACGTAAAGATTTAAAGACTATTATTCTGCTAGCTTGTAATTATTTAGACAGTCGATAAACCTAACTTAGACAACCTAATTTCAGTGCACATGTATCCACGTATTTTCATCATGTTAATATTGTCACCTTCAAAGTAATGCCCATCGAATATAATACACTTCCCAACGCTTTATCGAATCTTCAATTCAGAAACCGTTCTGAAAGTCAGTTTCTGGTATGACGATTTTTGTTTTATGCTTTTAATTTAATATGGTGGAAATAGGAAAAAGTTCAGAAACGAGAGGAGGTCAAAAAGTTCGCGAAATAGAGGGCTTTAACCCTAATACATTTGTCCGAACTTTCAATTAATATATTTATACCCTCAAAAAAAAGTTTTATCTTTGTCGTCAAAATAGACTGAAACAGCATCTTTAACTTGTTCGTCGCTCGTAAATTTCTTCCCTCGAAGTTCTTTTTTAGTTTCGGGAACAAATAAAGATCTGACGGGACCAGCTCTGGACTGTAGGAAGGATGGTTTATAGTTTAAAAGCCACAGACGTAAATAGCAGAAACCGCAACATTGCTCTTGTGTACGGGTGCGTTGTCTTGCAAAAGCAGCACTCCTTTGGTCCATTTTCCTCTCCTTTTCTCCTTCAAAGCTACTTTCAACTGTTTCAGCAGATTAGTGTAGTATTGTCCAGTTATTGTGATACCCTTATTTTTATATTCGATCGGCAGGATACCCTCCGTACCCCAAAAAACAGTAGCCATGATTTTCCCTGCTGACTGTGAACTTTTTAGAGGGTGTTTTGCCTTATTTAATCCACTGCATTGACTCTTGCTTCGACTCAAACTCATAATGATGAACCCAAGTTTCATCTCCAGTAACAATCCGGTTCAAAACTTCATCTTTGTTTACTCTGCAAAGGTTTAAATCTCTCGAGAACACTAGACGCGCTGCCGTTTATAAAGCGGCGTGAGCATTCTCGGCACCCATCTTGTACTGACTTTTGACATCCTTAGGTGCTGATGGAGGATATCCAAAATAGTTGTAGATGATACTCCAACCATTTAAGTCCATCGTCCATTATAAGTTTTTCAACTTTTTCAATAATTTTTGAAGAAGTAGCCTCAGCCTCGTCTTTAGCGAGGGTCATCTTCAATCGACTCTCTGCTTTGTTTAAAAAGGCTATGCCATTTGTAAACCATGGATTTTCCAGGACAACAGTCCTGATAAACCGTTGAAATATCTTCCAAAATGGATTGGGGTGTTTTTCCTTGTTTTGTGAGGAAACTCAATTTTGTCCATAGTTGGGGTGCTCTACACGTTTTTACTTGTTTATTCAGCAATATCTCACAGCCTAATGAAGCAATCAAGTTTAAACTTGTTACAGTTACTAATGATGAGTCATACAATTGAACTACCGCACATTTTGTACAAAACCTACGATAACCCTTTCATTCCGCGAAATTTTGACTTCCAGCATAACGTAGCATAAAAAAAGGGTAAACTACCACCAATATCTCGAAACAATGATAAATCTGGTAAATCCGATTTAAGGAATACGAAGGATTGCAAGCAATCATCTATTTTCGAATTTACGTTGACATCCTGTGTTCCTAATTAAATTTCGATTTTTTTATTACATTATTAAAATAAGGCCTAAACTATATTTGTGACGAGAACAAACATTTGCAAAAGATAAAGCATTATTACTGATAAATCTTGGTTTTGCTACTAACAATTGTTCTTTAACTGAAGATTACCCAGGAAATGTAACCAATTTCAGAAACTGAACGATGTGAGAAACATAAGGTGTAAAATGTGTAATTTCCGTTAGTAGAATTGCTGTCTGCATTGGCCACCAATCGTAACACTAGTCAAGGCTTCATAAAATGCAAGTAGTATTTGTAGATGAAATAAACTAGCAATCTGAGATTAAAACTTTCTTTCTGAGAATATAATTTACCTTTTTTAAGAAATCTATATATTTTACATTATTATTTTTGTTTATCTTTGTTTATTTTTCAATAACATAAACTTTAAAATGAGTAAATGCTTCATCTGAGATAGTATTAACTTCTTTAATGCCTTCGACATAGAACTTTGAGAACTTCGATAATGGCGTAATGGGCAAACATCTGTCAATACAATACAGCACCTGATTCATGTATAAGAGATGTACAGACCAATTCTGTAACTCAGTTACTATAATCATTGTAACTAAATTTGTCTCTATGAGCAAGGTCAGTTACTATCATGAATGAAAGTCATTATACTTTTTATAATATTTTATCTTGTAGTAACGTTACTACACAGTAAATTTTTACAGAATTGATCTGGTACTCTTTGTTAGTCACAATTCTTTATAGCAGCGGTTCCCAAACTTTTAAGACCGCGACCCGGTACGAGGTTTTAAAAATTTATTTACAAAACAAATTTTATTTTAAAATAGTAGCTTTATGTAATAAAGTGTAATAAAGAGTATAGTATAGTAATAAAGAGTATAGTATAGTAATAAAGAGTATAGTATAGTAATAAAGAATATAGTATAGTAATAAAGAGCACAAATACACACTATTCTAGTGACGTAAAAAAAAATAATATGTACATGTTTTTACAATTTTTTTCGCGGCCCGGCAAAATTCTTCTGCGACCCGGTGCCGGGTCGCGACCCACACTTTGGGAAACGCTGCTTTATAGTATTGACTGGTTTTGGCTTCTGACGTCATTGATAAGTTTCAATTAATGCTGGGAAACGAAACCGGTTTTTCGGGTACCTAGTTATAATTTTTGGGTAAAACCGGGTTCGTAATATTCGAGTAACCTGGATCCGGGTATCCGGTTTCGAATAGCCAGTTCCGGATATCCCGTTCTGGATAACTGCTTCCGAATATAGTTTCCTTTCTTTCTCTCTCACTCTCTCTCTCTCTTTCCTCATATATTTCGGAACCGGGCAAACCCGGAACCGGTTCTTTTTTGGAACCGATTTAAGTTTCAGCATGGTCAATTTCTGACAGCACTAGTTGCAATAAATCTTACCAATGACTGAGTTGGAAGAAAGGGTTGTGTAAAGTTTAGCAAATATTCAGTGAAATGTTTTCAGACACTAGTAATCTAATAAATACATTTTTAGCGGCAGTGTAATTGAAAACCTTCGAAATGTTGGATTACCGACGATTAATGAGAACAGTGGTGTGTATACGTATATAAGGGCAAAGAGATCTTAAGCCCAGAGTCCTCGACTTTAAGGGTGCCCCAAGGCACAAAATTAAGTATGTAATTGTCCAGGAAGCGACAGCATAAAGAAATATAAAATGAAACCAGTTAAGAAACTTTTTACAAAAATAAAAAATAATTGTAATGTGGCTACTGGCTAACTAAAGTGACCAAATATAAAATATTACCATATAAAACGGCCGTGGCTCAACAACTAATTAGTGCGTGAACTACTGAGCATTGATTACAACTCAATTCCTTGCACCGGCAAAAAGACGTAACAATTTTCCAACTGTTTCTCTCTCGGAAGGCATTGAGCTACCATCGAGGTTTAATTCCTAGAAAATTTTCAAAAAAAAAAGTGTTTCGAAACCCAGTTGTACGATCCATACATTTCTATTACACACACAACGCGCACAATGCAAGTGTCTACCGAGTATGGCACAGAAAAAGAAATATGAAATTAAAACTGTTAGTAATAGTTAATAATAATTAAGAATAAATTAAAACGTTTGTCTCAAATTTTGACATATTAAAACATCCCAGTAAAAAAAATAATAAATTGTGAAGTAATTTTAATCTTAAGGGTCTATTCTGTAATTTATCGACAGTCACTTGCACATTGTTATATCCCACTATACTGTCGGAACTTTCGAAAAGACACTGTAAAAAGAAATATCGAAAAGCTCACAAAATAGACCCAAAGTTCTCCATTTAATTAAACTATATCTTCAATAACTATCACGACAACAAGTTTTTCCGACAGAAATAACGAAATGAAAATGCCTTTCATGCCATCTACCGTTAAATCTATAAATTCCTTTAATTTTACTTTTGCAAACTGTAGACAATCTGCATTGTCTACGAACTTCGAGTTCAAGGCAACTCTGACATCAATATCCTATTAAATATTCGAAATTCCTTAACAATTTATCTTCGGTCCCACAAAAAGTTGAAGCATGAATAATAAATTAAATCAACTTACAGAAATATGGTAGTAGTGGCGGCTCGTGGATGCACAAATGGTGCAAAATAAAATAATGATCAATCAATAAAACATGTACCAATAAAAAGATTGCAAATTTTCACAACATGCCCTGCTGTACACGTATTTTGGGCCCGATTAAACCAAATCTTCTTATGTAAGCTGCGAACAACGCTTATTACGGGTCAGGTCGATGAGAATGATGAATGAAGTACGAACTTTCAGGGAAGAAAAATTAAAAGAAAGCAATTGTCGACATTGGTCAAAATGTCTTGACAAGATCTGTATGATAGTCCTACTTCTTCTGCACCCTCTCAGTCAATCGTTGATTGGTATGAATTATTTCACGAACGTGCGTAACCTTAGGGTCGGTTTTAAAAACTGAAGGCCTACCAGATCGCTCAACATCTTTGATTGAACATCTACCGTCTTTAAAACGCCCACTTAAAAGCGCAGTCTGACTCAGATCATCTTCTCCAAAAGCTGTTTTCAAAAGTTTAAAGGTGTCTGTTGTAGTCCAGTAACCTAGTACATCATAAGTTGCATCAAGTGGGGGTAGTTAGTTTCGTTTTTTTTTTTCTTGTATGGGTTGTGCCTGAGATGCAAAATCCAAGTTTTCGACCTCGGCAGCCTTCCGGAACACTTAGGAATTTCGCAAAAACTGCTAAATTTTCGCACTCTTTTCGGTTTCTGCCCATTTTGACCATAAAGGAGCATGTTTTCGACGAACACCATTCTATGCATTTTTAAACTAGATTAAATTTTCTACAATTTGAGACCAAAATGGGCTCGGTAGTCTTAATAGTTTCCGAGATACAGCTTCAAAGTTTGAAATAATCTCCAAACTTGAAAATTGTATGCTATATCATAAACAGTGCCCATGACTGTTTATTTTTAGAAGTGAAAACTACTCCTTATTGTCAAAAATTATAAAATAACATTGCAAAACCTTATATTGCTGCCGAAAATACTGGTTATGTAGATGTTTCGAAAAAAAAATTATTGGTTTTTTAAACATAGCTCCTTCATTTTTAGTGATAGAAAGTTTTTTCAAAAACGATTTTGTCGGGCTTTTCAAGAGCTATAAGACTGTGTAAATTAAATTCCTTAAGTTCCCTTAGTTTTTAAATGGGGTGAGTTTGAAGGGCTCGAATAAAGTGGTGTTCGCTTGTAAATACAGGTTTTAAACGGCTATATCTCGCCAAATATTCACTGTACAGAAAATATATGCACAGGGAAATTTAAGTCATTAAAAAAGCTACAATTTAGAGCTCTGTCATTTTTTTCGTTTCTCCAGTAATTTCGGAGATATTTTGAAGAAAAGGGTGAAAAATACGAAATCGCAAAAAATCGTTTTTTCTTTAAACTCCAATTTTTCTAAAATTAGGCATTTTAAATTGGTCAAACTTCTTGGGTGTACTGAAAATACATATATGAAGAGAACCACAGAAGGGTGAGGATCCATTTTAATTAGGGTGGTAAATAGGGGGTTGTTTTCACTGATTTTTTCGTAGAAAAAAGTAGGTACCGACCTTATTTTGATCATAAGTCGCTTAATTTTTATACTAGAGACTTTTTTTTTTTGTTTGTTTGAAAGGTCTAATCAAATACTTTAAAAAAGATTCAATGAGTTTTCTTCGAAAAATGCAAAGAAAAAAAAAAAAAATTCAAGTTTGGAGATTTTTTCAAATTTTGAAAAGCTGTATCTCAAACTATTGAAGCTACTGAACCCATTCTGGTCTTAAATTGTAGCAAATTTAATCTAGTTTAAAAATGAATGGAATAATGTTTGTCAAAAACGTGTTCCTTTATGGTCATAATGGTAAGAAACCGAAAAAAGTTCGAAAATTTAGTAGTTTTTGAGAAATTCAAAAGTGTTCCGGAGGGCTGCCGAGGTCGAAAACTAGGATTTTGCATCTCAGGCATATCCCATACAAGAAAAAATGACGAAACTAACTATCCCCACTTGTGCAACTTTTGCCCCATAATCATGACAAGGTTACTGTACTATTGCAGTTTCTCTACATTTAAAACAAATTTTCACACAGGTACACTGCTACCTAATGTCCCAAGGTGCTAATAACCGAGCTGAAAAATAAACCAATAAGAAAAATGGCTACAAAATTCGAACGGAACAACTTAGCGCAACAAACTCAACGGCAGTTAACTCACAAACGAGAGCTAAATTATATCAAGTCATTATTCCCATATCTACTTACTGAAGGTATTATGCAGTTCACGTATTTTAGAACAAATCTCGTAAATCTATCATTCCTTAAAATTGCCCCTAACGACAAGCCGCTCCTGGTAATATGTAAAATTCAGCTTCTTAAGAGAAAATATTCCACGGCTTCTATGATGTGTAGGACTTTACAAGGTACGTTATCATGAGGTCTTTGAGAATTTTCTTTTGATCTTGATCCAAATTACCGTCTCTGTAATTTGCTGTAGGCTTTTATTTATTCCAGGGATTATATAAGGGTTCCTTCTTGTGTGTCTTGTAAATTAAAGAGCTATTTATTTCTTTATATCTTTGATTTTGACATGTTAGCGAAAAAATAATATATATTGTTCCAATAACTTTTTAAGAAACTAAATCCGATACCGCATCAGTCAATCAGCGATTTAAGGACAAACAGAAAAAATGGTCCTTAAAAACCAATACCTACTGCCCAAGGTTGTGGCAGGATATTACAAATTATTTTCGCCAATCGTTGGCCATCCGTACGCTCAACCTGAGCGTTTACTCTTGATAATTTAATATTAACTTGATATTTAAATAAAAAATTTAATATAAAAGCCTCGATAATCCGACCTTCCATTGTCTCACATTTCATATAATCCGACATCGCCAGGCAACAGCTACTGACGTATTGTTATTGAAAGATATGAATCAAACAAAAATCACTATTTTTTTCTGTAAATAACTGTTTAAAATTCAATAAACATTCTTGTACTGCATTATTCTCATATTGAAGGAATGATAAATAAATGTGTTTCCGTATAGTTAGAAATTTTCGTAAATCTGACAATCACTTGGTTCCGTTTAGGTCGGATTATCGAAACTGCTGGACAGAGTTAATCCTTCTACTCAGTACTGGACGTGGTGGTTTCCTCGTATACACCTGTGTAGTGCGTGTTGCATGCATCATTATATATCACACAGATAGACTAACCTGGGATTCTATTCTGTAATCTTTTCGACATTCCTTTTTACAGTATCGAAGTCGAAAGTTCCTACAGTACAGTATGCAAAATATTGACCTTAAGAGTGTGCAAGTGAATGTCTACAAGTTACAGAACAGACTCCAGATATCCTGGTTTTCTGGAACATGTCCTGTTTTTTAATGCATCTGGGAACGTCCGGCCTGATTTGTAATGTATGTCTGCATCAACAATTAGTGTAATGCTCTACTCTATTAAAGAAATATTATTCACGTATTTTAATTTGCAGATGACTTGTAAAGAATTCTACCAATATTTATTAAGTCAAGGGATCAAATTCATCGACATATTAGAGAAAGGCAGAAAAGAAGAAAAGTTACTTTTGTAATCTTATTTAAAAATAATTTATTTATCAAAGAATATTACCAGATATGAATTTCTTTTTTTCGAAAAAAAAGTCATAGCTTAGTCCTGGTTTTAAAAGCTAAAATGTTCTAGACTAGACGATTTCTTTGTCCTGATTTTCTGAAAATACATCTGGTCTCTTGTAGGGTACAAGGGTCAACTAATAAATAAACATTTTTTTGTTTATTTTTGAGTGGGATGTCAAATTAAACCCATTAATGTATATATAATCTAACAAAAATTTTGTTTTTGGAAAATCTAATATTTTTTTAAATATTTTCGCTAAAAAACTTTTGTCCCCCACTCTATTCCCTAAAAGGGTTGATATAAAAAATTCAGTAATGTACATTGATGCGAACCGAAATAGTTCAAAAGGAATTTTTAATCAATTATATTTCGAAAAATATATATTTTTTTAAATTTATTGTTTGAAATCAAAATAAAAATCGGAAAGACGAAGATTAAAAAACAAACAGCAGATTTTAAAAAGTTCTCAAGACGATTTTTTCCAAAAATTTGCTTAAATTTTTTTGCTTCACATCCTGTAACCTGGAGATGTTAATAAAAATTCTAATTAATGCACATTGATCTGAACCGGAAAAGTACAAAATGAATTTTTGATCTGATTATCTTTTCGAAGATTACTGAATTTCTTGCAATACTGTGCTACAACTTTTAACTAGAGAACTGAATAACTAGACTAATGCGCATCTCAAAATTAAGTACGCTTGTAAGTCCCTAATTGTCCCACGATATTTTTTTCAATTTTATGATTTTTAATTGAACTACAACAGAATTATCGATAATAAGTCAGATCAAATAGTTAGTTAAACATTTTGGTGCATAACATCTGTGGATATTTTCGCTAAAGTAAGACAAAGCCATGCACAACGAGGTACCACCCTATTTAGCAGTTGTCTCTCACTTACTCCTTAAAGTGTAATGACCAAGATCCAAGATGCATAATTTTAGTAAATGTTAATGTCCTGCATATTTCTTTCAATGTCATAACTCTGTAAATTTTTCGAATCTTATGTTGTCTAAAATTATTAAAGGAATACATTTTTGAAATTTGGAATACTCCTCCTGGGACCCTGTATAATGAATATGCGCAGAAAACCTAACATGCTTGGAGGATATGCCACTGTTGTAGACTCGTCCAGTTAAAAATCCGTGGGAATCACTCAAATCGAATAAATTACAATTCTAACTAAACAATACAAATGACTTCCGTTTAGTCATTGAAATTCTCCAATGCACATCATCGCTGATAATATAGAACGATGAGCCATTAAATATATTCACGTTATTCCCCGACTCACTTGGGTCCATTCTATCTTATCGTACTTCCTACTTCCTCCATTTCTGTATATTCTCAGTCCTCATTCCCTCTCTTCGATCCCTCTTCTCTTCCATTTCTCTATGCCAGTTCCCGTGATTGCCCATGAAATATGTGTTCGAAAGATTAAACATAAATGCAGATAAATCCAGTTGGATTTACTGAATCTGTTATGAAATTCATACAGTAGACCTTTACAATTTTAACGAGAGATGAATAACACAGTGACAGGGCATGATATCTCTTAATTTAGAGTAATCCACTGGCATCTATTGGACAGAGAGGCTTTAGAAATAGAGTTCAGTAATATTTTATTAAAAAGACCTTTATAGGAACACAAATCTAGTTAAAATTTACCACTTGTTGTAAAAGATGATCATGGATAGCATCCTAAAATCAGACGGCAAAATAATATTATATTATATTAAGTATCTTGATTCAAATCCACTAATCAGTCTGATATTTTTTACATCTATTCTTTTTTTTAAAACAAAAAACATCTTAAGACATCTTGAGTGTAGCCAGGGTCGGATCCAATAAGTGCGAGGCCCGATTGGATTTTTTTTTTGCGGGCCCCTCAAACTTTAAATAACAAAATTAATTAACAGTTAGAATTTACATATTGAAATATAGATTTTAAATATTTATACGAAACAAAATCCAAAATACAATTATAAAAATCAAAAGTCATGAACCATAAGGTAGACAAATTTCTACATTCAAAAATCTTTACCAAATATAAAAACAACTACATTTTATTGAATAAAAAAAAAAAACATAGATATGTTTTAGTATTTCTATATTTTTAAATGAATATAAGTACATATATTTTTGCCATGAAAAATCTTCTAATATGATGATGAATGAATATAATTGAATTTTATTGAATATAAACATATATTATAATATGAAAAATCTTCTAAAACAGTATCAAAATCCAACTGCCTTGCTTCTTGACTGAATCGACATGATCGCTAAACTGTTTAATCTATCCTGAGTCATTGTCGATCTTTTTTTTATAAGTTTTAATCTAGAAAATGACCTCTCTCCAGAAGCAACGCTCACTGGAATTGTTAAATATATTCGAAGGGCAATAAATAGATTAGAAATGCCGTAGCTCTGTCATTTTCAGATAAAAATTGAAACATTTTAAATGGATTTTGGAAATATTTTGATGAAAGAATAGATTTTGGAACTTCCATTTCTTTGACTAACATATTACCCTCTAAGTCTGCTTCCTTCACACTATCAATAGATGTATCATTTCGTGTAATCTTAGAATCTGTCAGAGCAATTTCTAAATCTACTGCATGTTTTTTTAGTTCTTCTTTTTCCATATTTTGAAACCTTCCCAAAAACAAAATAAATCATTATGATTTTTTTAATTGTTCAAAACGATCTTCTAGTGATTCTTTAGCTTATTTTTAATAATAATATACCTAGATATTTATTTTTGTAATATGTACTATTTTTAAATATATAAATTTTGATGTGCTGCAGGGCCCCTTCAAGCGCAGGGCCCGATTGGCGCAATCGGTCCAATCGCCTCCAATCCGGCCCTGAGAGTAGCAAAGAACTCAAGAAAATGAACATGAAAATTAGTACACATAATAGAAAAACAATAGTAAGAAATCTGTTCAACAGCATTAAAACATCGTTCCGAACTAGGATGACCCAACTAAAACCCATTCCTAGTAATATCTGCCTAGTTTAGTCTTAAATAAATAAACTAAATCACAATAAAATTCTTATTTAATTATTAACACGTAACAATATGAATAATATAACATAATTACTCATCGTTTCCTGTTATTCAATTCTATCCGTATTTATAGACACGAGAATCAAATTAAATGCTACGTTTTTATTTAAGAAAAAAACTATTTTTATTCTTCATTTCGCAAGAAATGTTGAATTCAACAATAAAAACTGAGTATCCAGCATTAAAATATAGAAAACAATACGTGGCTAAAGTACAAAAATATTTGAAAATAACAAGACGAAACAAGGATAAATGGGAGAATTGTTCAAGGACAAAAAGGATATATGAGAACCGTAAAATCGTAAAAAATATACGCACAATAAAAACTACGTCGTAAAAACAAAAATGGACGTGAAAAATTTATGGAGCTGATGAAAATTGCAACCACCAGAAAAAAAAATACGATTCAAGTAGGAACAGTCAAAATATAATGTAAAATTAAATTTTTCTGTAAAAATGTATGGATGGAACATAGTTATTGCTACGTATAACCCCCACACATTAAAGTATCTTATACAAAATAAAAATCTGAAATAAAATTAATGACAATCTATTCATCAAAATTTGCTGGGAAGTTTTATCTACTTAAAGCTGCGTTTAGAGCTCTTAAATTAGTATCCTGTAGACTATAGCTTGTACACTGTCGATTATCAGTAACAAATTTGTCATATGGTAAGGCAAGCAACCGTTCAGAGCTCCAAATTTAATAGATTATACGTTGTCGCTTGTGGATAGTTTTCCAAACTTATAGCTAGTGAGTTGTTTTCATGAGACAGACATATAAACACATTGGCTATCTCAGTCTATATTGGTGAGAACGCTCATATTGTATGTCTTTACATAACCTAACAAAATGTCATCGCGCCGATTACAACTAATCTCGCTCAAAATTACAAATACGAACAGTAAATATGATCAATTTAGGTAATTAGGTTAGGTTTAGTTAGTAAAAATCTAGGACAGCAGAATTAAGAAAACGATAATAGATAATAAACATTTTACGAATCCAACGTAGCTGGTTTATAGACACGCAGATGTCGCACTATTTGCAACTCGCTATTTTCCTTAGCTATAAACGATGCCTGTTACGTTAAAACTGTCTATTAAATTTATCCATAGCTCACAGTCCACAGTCAACTAATTTAAAGAGCTCTGAACGCAGCTTAATAGAATATTTTTAATTGCAGAAAAAATTGTTTTAATAATGTTATCGCTCAATAAGTTTCAAATAATTTTTATATTTATATAGTTTTGTGTAGAAATTTTCGAAAAATGATTACACATAAATACACTCTAAAAAAAAGTTAAAGTGTTAAAGGGACTTCATGGTACACTAAATAAAAAAGTATGAGTGTACCAAGTCCCCGCTTTTCGTGTTAATTATTTACATTTATTTTTTGGTTACTTTAGTGTAGAGTTTACATTTACATACTGGTTAAATTATAGTGTTGGAATATAAATAGTGTTAAAGTAGTGTTAATTTTAACACTGAAAAATTTATATTTCATAAAATATGAATAAATGAAGATTTACACGGTGATTTGGTTAAAAATAGGGAACTTTTTACTTTTTTTAAATGAAAATTTTAACACTGAAACTAATTCAAGTTAAAATGATAAGTTTTTGTATGTTGTTTAAATACTCTGTTTTTGGAAGCTTAAAAATAAGTAGGTCAAAAAATTAGATTCCCAACTTATTAGTTGCAAACAGGACTTTAAGGTTTTCTGCAATTTATGTGAGTTCTAATTTCAATCAATCGACATTGTTACAATTCAAGCAGCAGCCAATATTAACTTTCCAAAATAAATATTCTAAAAATACAGATATTAGCGATAATTGTAACAATTTTCTCTTTAATTACCATTAAAATTTCAATATCAAAATCAATAAATAAATGTACGCTATTAAGAACATCTGCAACTTAATGAAGTCGATAATTTCATATTTAATGCCGCATTAAATTGCATCAAAAATAGTGCATTTCTAAGCGAAATAACACGAAATGCGCACAACTCTATTTTGAGATAAGCAAACCACGCGAATCATAAAGTCAGTAATGTATAAATAATACATAATGATTTACATCGGAAAATGATTTCATGAAACAATAATTTAAGAAACCTACACAAAAATCTCACGCTAACGTACAAACACATTCACAACTATTTTAAGAACATTCTGCGTAGTTTATTATTTTTAAATTAAAGAGTTCCATTGTAATATCTTATGCGGCGTTTAAACAATCTTTAGCGGCTTCGTATGTGGTAGTGCTTACCGAGCCGTATGCAAAGTAGCATCGTCTAAACGAGGCATAGGATAGAAAACATGCATCTTTGGCCCAGTTGCGTGAAGCGTTGTTATCCATATCGTCCGGTAATCACGCCGTCAGTTAACGACATAGTCAAATATTTGACAATGCCATGATGAAAAACAATTGATTGTGTACTTAGCAATACTTTCTGCAACACTTGACGACATGATGCATAGTTAACTATTATACATTGTCAGATTTAACAACGCTTTATGCAACTGACCCTTATGTTTTACAGTTCTGGGGTAAGCCATATGGCCCGCAAGCTAAATCTGGCTTTTTGGAAATCCAAAAATAACTTTGATTTTGCAGGAATGGCAAAAAGTTTGTTAAAATGGCAATAATTTTTTGATTTTTCAATTTGAGTACGTTTAAATTTTTGAATACTTATTCCATTTTATTATAATGAATATATTTTACGTTGTATTATTTGCGATTTTTTTAAATTTATTATTATTGTATTCGAGTCAGTATGTGTTATAACATTTTTATAGGGGAAACTCCCTAAGCGCCCTGACATCTGGTGTCGATTTTCGGATGATAACGATAGAGAAAAACGTGTTTTTTTGTTGTTTTTGTTTTATTTTTGTGAATCATGCCAAAAAAAAAAAAAAACAATTAATTTTGTTGTGTTCCGCAATGTAAATAGTGAATAAAGAAGAATCCTATTTTAACATTGCATAATTTTCCTAAATCGGGAACAATATCGATTGAAATGACATTTGGAGGAAGAGAGAAAGTGGATCGTAGGTATCTCTGGTAGACAAATGTCTCTATGGATGAAAAAACTTAAAATGGGCAAAAATCCAAGCCCATGCATGCGCGTTGGCCGCATTCAGAGCTCTTTAAATTAACGAGTTATAGACTGTTCGTTATTACACTCTGACTTATGTTTTAATGCATTCTTTTAACGTTCCATGTACCGTTCACATCTGTTATAAATTAGTACGTTACGAACAGCCCGCCATCTGTGAATTTTGAAACCAACTATTTAGCTTCGTAAAATATTTTATATGTATTATCGTTCATATAATTCTGTTGTCTTAAATTTTAACTACCTAATTACCTAAATTGATCATATTTACTGTCCGTCTTTGTAATTTTGAGCAAAATTTGTTAATGATGACATTATGTTAGGTTATGTAAAGGCATTCGATAACTACGGTATCACTGATAGAATGCGATAGCCAAAGTGTTTATATGTCTGTCTCATTAAAACATCTCACTAGCTATAAGTTTAGAAAATTATGCACAATCCACAACAAACAGCGTATTGAATTTAGAGGTCTGAACGGTTTCGCGTCTTACCATATGACAAACTTTTAGTGACAGTAAGCAGTCTGTAAGCTTCAAAATACAGTGCATTGAAGCTATTGATTTAAGAGCTCTGAATGCGGCTTAACTTTTAAAAGATTTTTTACATCCAAGATAAGACTGATAAAGGCACTTCGCGGGCAGGATCTATCCCGCACGCCGTAGTTTGGCCATACTTGACCTAAATCAAACATAATTGTTGAAACAATTTAACTGTATTTTACTATTAATAGTGCTATAGATTTTAACCCTCAGTGTCCTAGTGTCCGCTGTTGGGCCATACATAAAATAATTTTTACTCAGACCCCTGGCTAGTAGTGTACGTTTTACCCACATGCGTATGTAGATAGCAAAATGTGTCCTCTTTCACAAATAATGCGTGCTTTCATGCCAATTCGTTCAACCAGCAACAGATGAACGTAAATTCACGTGTCCTCATAGCGCTAATGTTCATGAACTATTTTCTAGTAGTTCTACATGTGACGTAGGTGTATGCTTCAATTAAAAAATGGCTGTTTTGCTTCATTTTACTCTAGATAGATTTATAAATCTGTATTCTAATAAATAAAAAACTAAGAAATTTTATTATGTTTTATTTTGACGTTGTTATTGTATGGTGTTTCCAAACCGAGAACACGTTCTGAAGTCTGAAGCCAAAGTCTGAAAAATATATTATATGCATACTCACATTTCAGAATTATTTTCCAGGTCTGGGAAAATGTTCGTGGCGATTTTGCCGATAAACGGCGCCAATTGCAAATAACTTAGGAAATACAGATCGCAGCGACACCACTAAGCGCTCGTTGGAAAGGTGACAGTTCGAGCGTTACTTTAAGTGTATAAACTTCCAAATTTGTGCAGTGGTTGGAAAGTTGTTTGCATTTGAAAATGGAGAATAGTAATGAAAAATTGCGCTATATTTTGCAATATTATTACGACAAAGGGAAGAACGCAGCGCAAGATTGTGAAAAAATTTGTGCTGTGCACGGTGAAGGTACTTTATCAAAATTTGCTGCGCGGAAATGGTTCGCTTGCTTTCGTTCTGGTAATTTTAATGTGAAAGATGACTCACGCTCTGATCGTCCAATCAGTGAAAAAGCTGATGAAATTCTTGAAAAAGCCCAGCAAGATAGGCATATTAGCAGTGTCTATATTAGTACGGAGCTAGGCATTGACCACAAAACTGTTTTGAACCATTTACGGAAAGCTGGCTACAAAAAGAAGATATATGGGTTTCTCATATGGAAAAAACATGATAGACCGAATTGACATCTGCGTTGCGCTGCTGAATCGCAATGAAATCGAGCCATTTATGAAACGTGTCATAACCGGTGATGAAAAATGGATCACGTACGACGACAATTGGAAGCGTAAAAGATCGTGGACAAAGGATGATGAACCGTCACAAGCGTTCGCGAAGCGAGGATTGTCGCCGAACAAGGTGATGCTTTGTGTGTAGTGGGACTGGAAGGGAATCGTCCACCATGAGCAACTTCCAGTTGGTCAGACGATTGATTCTCAACTCTACTATAGACAACTAGAGAGATTACGCCAGGCAATTGAAAGAGAACGGCCCGAATTGAATAATAGGAAAGGTGTTGTCTTTCATCATGACAACGCAAGACCACACACTTCTTTGATGACCAATCAAAAATTGCGAGAGCTTGGTTGGGAAATTTTGTTGCATCCACCGAACAGCCCAGACATAGCACCCTCTGACTATCACCTATTCCGATCTCTGCAGAATTCTCTCAATGGAATAAAGCTGGTTTCAAAAGAAGCCTATGAAAACCACTTGATTCAGTTATTCAATCAGAAACCACAGAAGTTCTTCACCGATGGCATCATGGCTCTACCCGAAAAATAGCGAAACGTTGTCGATAATAATGGAGCATATTTGGTTTAAATAAATTCATTTTCACACTATAACAAAACTAGTTGAATTTTACTAAAAAAAACGCCACGAACTTTTTATGTTAATGAAATTCTATAATATCTTTTTAAAAAAGTGCAAGTAAATTAATTCCGGCGTCAAAGGGTTAAATAAAGTAACATATGCTTAAGCAAATCTTAACTAACTATTAGATAATTATCATTTGTTTGAAATGTTAGGATATTTGGCATGTTTATCCGGCGGATTTCACATGAAAGCAGGTATCCGAGTATATATCACGTGGATGTTTGTTTATTTATACCTTAGTCATGCGATTCACAAGATCTGGCAACTGAATGCTTTAAACTCATTCTCACTTACTCCATCAAATTAAATTTTCAAATACGAGACACAGGAGCAATGAAAAATATATGTCTGGGAATTTACACACTGTTCCGGCAAAATACAAATTGAAAAATCTTTATACACGGATCAAAAGGTACTTATTCCAATTAGCTTGGACAGTGAGGGATTGTTCAATTCTGGGATTTCAGGATTGAAATTTTTCCAGTGTTGGTTTATCAGGATTATCTACAAAAATACAATTAAAAAATTGTTATGAGCCTTAATTTGAAAAAGGAGTACCTTTAGTGGGGCTGTATGGTGGTGTCCTCAATCACACTGAGATGCTGCTGACAGGTTAGTATATCAGGGACATTTAATCCAATTAGGAAAATATAGTCATCAACCGAAAAGAGCAAACAGGGAGACTACTGGCAGGCCTTGCATTTTGATAGCTGTTTACTCTAGTCACCAGTGTTGTGTAAAGGCTGATTTACATTATACTTTTCACTACACTCTCAAACTTCTAAAACTTTTTTCTGTAGTATTAGCGTGAGATAGAGACACTAAACACCTTCTGTCTTTGGTTATTTCGCACTGCCAACTTGATGTGACAGATAAATGTTTCGCTATAATAACCAATTTATAAATATCGTTGTATAATGCTAGTTTGTACTTAATTATATGCCAGTATTATTTTTATTTACAAGACCAGATCTCAATCAGGATTATTAAAAATGTCAGAAAACAGTACACCATAAAAATTACATAAAGTTGGTAGAGTGCTTTTTCCACAAGATCAGGCCAGTGACGTCATCGTATATGCGCCAAATAATGTTTAAACTGAGTTTATAGGCAGTTCTATGTCCGTTGCTTATCGAAATCAACGGTTTCTGCGCATGTCACTAGCCTGATCTTGTAGACAAAACACTCTACGCCTGAGAAAGTATCGATACGTCAAACAAAATAGGATTGGAGATACTTTCAAAAGTTTTGTTGAACATCGGAATGCATTGAAAGGTTGAAAGAAATATTGTGTTTCACATTATACTGTTTACGTCAATTCTACGCGATAAATCCATAGAGTTTAAGATAAAAGTATAATGCAGAACAGTCCGAATACCCGTTGCCAACGATGTGGAAGTCGTAGGATGTCACTGGCAATGCCTGTTTGGTTGATTTCTCGTAAAGAGCGTTCTACGGCATCGAGAATGTTTCGGATAATTTTAAATCGAGTGCCGCAAAATGGTTCATTCATTTTAGGGATCAAATGACAGTCATAATAAGTAAATACTGACTGACGGGCTTTGGGATACGGCATGCACCAGGATAACATCTATTCGAACCATTCTTGACGTCGTAGACTGGTTTATACAGACAATCAACCAAACAGACGGTGCTAATGGAATCCTAAGAGTTCCTCAACGCTGACGGATGTTACACAATAGCTCTGTTCGTAGAGCTATTTCTAACAGTTTATTATCGTCGGATGAAAGCGCATGGTTATTTTAACGCACTCCTATGAACTCTACGTTTGCATCTGACGATAATAATCAGTTATAAATGGCTTTTTGGTCTTTATTTTTACTTTTTGTGCCGCAAATGTCTAAATTTTAGACCTTAACTCAAAACAGACCATATATTTGCGATCTAAGGCTAAAAAATAATCCACCAATTTTTCAATAAAATACAATTTGTAACACGACAAACCAGATCCCGACGCCACTGACCGGCCGAGACTGCGTAGACAGCGCTTACCGGTCATATGTGTGTAGCAGTACCGCGTGTGTTATCTCAGAGTACAGACGAACTGTAAAACTTTTGTGTGTTTTGATTAATTTTGTTCATGTTGTCACTATGTTTGTAATTGTTTTGGCTTAAATAATAAATTAACATCTCTTGCAATAAAGTCTTGTTATAAGTGGCAGCCCAACGTGACGCCTAGAACAGTTTTCAAACCAGTGTAACAGTGTTAACATGAACGAGCGGCCATTTTGTGTTCGCTTGCTCTGCTTGTAAACAACGGGTGCCTGTACAGGGCCGGACTCAGTGACAATTGTGCGGTGAATTTGTGCGATACGTGTGTCCGAAATTTACCAGATTCCGATTTGTTACTGCAACCCTGCATATTTCATTGTAAAGATGTCGCAAACCACGTCTGCCGTTACGCTTACAGACGAACAGTTACAAACGCTCATAACGCGTTTAACGGGAACTGAAAGGCCTGTTCAAGATGAAAAGGTTACGGTTTCACAATTTACAATTGCTGGAAACTTCTCCAAGTGTACTACGCGCTTCAATGGAGACAAGTCGTCAGATGTAGACGCTTTTTTGGACGCAATCCTAGTGTACAAGGATTGTACGTGTGTGAGTGATGAGAATGCACTCCGTGGCATCCCTATGCTATTGGAAGGCACAGCAGCTACATGGTGGAAGGGTGTGAGGGACAGCATCCTCGACTGGGACAGTGCAGTGACCGCGTTTCGCGATGCCTTTTCGCGCAGACTACCGGCTCACCTAGTGTATAGAGAAATTTTCTCTCGCGAACAGAAAGACGATGAAAGTTGTGAACTTTTTGTGTGTCATGTGCGTGCGTTATTCGCGCAACTGCCGTACGTGTTGCCAGAACGTGTGCAATTAGACATTGTTTACGGACTTCTCAATCGGAAAATACGGAAAAGACTCCCGTGTAGTGACTTTGACTCTTTTAAAACAATGCTAAAGCGCGTCAAGGACATTGAGAATTCGCAACGTGAAAGTTCGGTACGCGGTGATGAACAGAAAAGCTTCACCGATAAGAAAGATACGAAACTACGTCCGCGATGTAATTTTTGCAAGAACTTCGGACATTCTGAACCAGAGTGTAGGAAGAAGGCCCAAAATAAGGAAATAACGCCGTCTACCCCAGTGCGAACCGCTTCTGAAACGAAGTCGCGTCTAGAATGTTATGGGTGTGGTAAACTAGGCCACATACGCAGCCAATGCCCTAGTTACACCCCAGCTGCGAAAACCAACGTCCAACCAATAAAAAACGAGACATCGTCGTCAGCAGAATTTCTGTCTGCAGGTCTCGCGCTCGACAACAAAGTGTGTCGCCCCATGATTCCTGTCATGATAATGGGAAAACGAGGCAGAGTGTGCCTTGATACAGGATGCAGATGCAGTATAGCTGGAGCGCAGCTATACCAGATCCTGATGGACCAAGAGTGTCCATATTCGGAGATGAACCTGGAAATGAGGTTGGCTGATGGAAAAGCTCGCCATGTCCACGCACGAGTTTTCACGGTTGACATTCAGGTTGCCGAACATACAATCCCCTCAAAGGTGATTGCAATTCCGGAACATACAGAATCTCGCACGCTACTTGGCGTCGACTTCCTGCAAACCGCCGGAATAATTCTGGACATCGCTAAGAACGAGTGGTTCTTCACAAACGAGCCAGGAAATCGATTCGTGTTCGAGGGAGAGGATCCGTGCCCAGCCGAACCAATCGCAACAGTTGAAGCCACCTTGAGAGATGACGAAGGTGCAAGCCTCAGCGAGGAAGAGAAATCTCGCCTTGCTGCCCTGCTCACGCAGTATGATGACGTGTTCTCTACAAGTAAGGAACCAACGCCGTATGCGGAACACGCAATACGTCTTTCCGACGATACCCCGATAGCTGTACCCCCGTACAGACTGTCGCCACAGAAGAAGGAGTTCCTACAGCAGGAACTGGAGAAGATGCTGGCTGACGAAGTCATAGAAGAGTGTGACTCGCCCTACGCCGCACCAGTCGTCCTTGTTCCAAAGAAGGATGGCCAGTACAGAGTCTGTGTAGACTACAGAGGTCTGAATGCAGTGACTATTCCAGACAGATACCCTCTGCCCCGTGTGGATGACCTTCTGCACGCCGCGAAGAAAACGTTGTACATGACAACGCTTGACCTTAGGTCCGGATATTGGCAAGTAGCCGTGAAGGAAGCTGATAGAGACAAGACAGCTTTCATCACCCCCTTCGGAAGCTACCGCTTCAAGCGCCTACCATTTGGCCTACGAAACGCTCCGTCGACCTTCCAGAGGTTGATCGATCGACTTCGCTCCGGTATCCGTGATGTGCTAATGCTAGCATACATTGATGATCTAATCATCTTGTCGACCAGTTATGATGAACACCTCGAAGATCTCCGAAGAGTTTTCGAGCGCCTTCGGCTGTACAAGCTGCATGTGAATCGAGCCAAGTGCAGGTTCGTTTCATCAGAGGTAAAGTACCTCGGTCACTTGATCACTCCAGAAGGTATCAAGCCAGACCCAGAGAAGATCGCCGCCATAACCAACATGCCTGCCCCGCAGAATGTCAAACAGTTGCTGACGTTTTTGCAAACTGGATCCTGGTTCAGACGATTTGTGCCAGGTTACTCAGGCGTTGCCAAGCCGCTCAGCGATCTAACGAGAAAAGACGCCCCATGGAGGTGGGGCCCTGAACAAAACACCGCCTTCAATGAATTGAAGCGACTACTGACCACGACGCCTGTATTAGCGCAAGTAGACAGTACATTGCCGTATGTATTGCGCACCGACGCAAGTTCTTATGCGTTAGGAGCAGTTCTACTCCAGGGGGAGCATCCTAATCAGAGACCAGTAGAGTACGCAAGTAGATTGCTTACAGCACCTGAACGCAACTACAGTACGACAGAGAGAGAGGCTCTAGCTGTAGTTTGGGCCACCAACAAGTTTAGAGGATACCTAGAAGGTGCGCCTGTAACAGTAATTACGGACCATCAGCCCCTACGCTGGCTGATGTCTCTCAAGTCGCCTAGTGGACGCCTAGCCAGGTGGGCCCTAGCACTGCAACCATATGAGCTAACAGTTGAGTACGCTCCTGGAAGGAGTAATTCTGTAGCAGACACCCTTTCGAGACCGCCATTGCCTGAGGAGGAAGTCAACATGGTCAGCGTGGACTTGCCGACAACTCCTGCAGAAGAAGTTAGAGAGAAGCAGTTGAACGATCCTGATCTAGCGAAGATTGTTTATGCTTTCGAGAACGGAGATGACTCTGTCAATCTCGCACGCTGGACTGAGCGAGGATACGTGATGCTTAATGGCGTATTATACAGGTACCAACCTGAAAGTGAGAATGAGGAAGCAACACAAGTTGTCCCACGAAGTGAAGTTCCGAAAATCTTGTTCGAATACCATGACTCGCCCACTGCTGGTCATTATGGAGCCGAGAAGACGCTGCAAAGGATCAGCTCACGGTATTATTGGCCAGGCATGCGCCGAGCAGTTATCGAGCATACCAAAACATGCGTTGAATGCCAGCGCTATAAACCTACAAACCTGAAGCCCGCTGGATTCCTACAGACGCCAGTGCAACACCGGCGCTTCGAAGTATTGTCAATGGACTTATTCGGTCCGTTGCCCGAAACTCCCACAGGGGAGCGATGGATTTTTGCGGTAGAAGACACTGCCACTCGGTGGATCGAGCTATTCGCATTAAAAGCCGCCACTGCAGATGCCTGTGCAAGGTGTCTCATAGACGAGGTGATTTTACGATATGGAACGCCTCGCCGCGTCATTAGTGATAATGGCGTACAATTCGTTGGAGATGTGATGCAGAAAGTAGCCCACTGCCTCGGGTTCAACCAGAGTCTAGTTCCTGCCTACCATCCGGAAGCAAACCCGGTGGAACGGAAGAACCGTGATCTGAAGACACAGTTGGCCATCTTAACCTCCAGCTGCCATACAGAATGGAAGGATCACCTTCCCAGCATAAGATTTGCGATGAATTCTGCTGTGAGTTTGGCCACCGGCTACTCACCAGCTTATTTGTGTTTCGGAAGAGAGATCCGGACACCCGATGATGTACAACGTGACCTGCGATCGATCGTAGATAACTCACCATTCGTGCCGCAGATCACGCCTTATCTGAGAACGTTTGCCAATGCGTTAGTGGAAGCCAGGGAAACGCATGAGCGTCAGCAAGACCGCTCCAAGCTGTACGCTGACAAAGGAAGACGCACCAGCCCCGATTACAAGGTTGGCGACCAAGTCTTAGTGGAGGTACACGCTCTTAGCCGAGCCGCCAAAGGCTATACGTCAAAGTTCGCTCCCAGGAGGGACGGACCATACCTGATAACGAAACAGGTATCCCCAAGCACTTATCAAGTTGCTTCGCCAGCCACACCAGGAGAACCCCTCGGTGTGTACCATTCGTCGGCATTGACGCCTTTTGTCCCTTCCGTACGAGATGACCAAGAGGAGGATTTGCCGCCCGCACCTGTCAAGCCCATCCGGAAACGAGGCCGTCCAAGGAAGACCGCCTCCAGAGTTCAACAGCCGCCCCAACGACGAGTTAGTGAAACTACAAACGAGGGCGTTTCTGCAGTTTCAAGGGGGAGTGTTGTAACACGACAAACCAGATCCCGACGCCACTGACCGGCCGAGACTGCGTAGACAGCGCTTACCGGTCATATGTGTGTAGCAGTACCGCGTGTGTTATCTCAGAGTACAGACGAACTGTAAAACTTTTGTGTGTTTTGATTAATTTTGTTCATGTTGTCACTATGTTTGTAATTGTTTTGGCTTAAATAATAAATTAACATCTCTTGCAATAAAGTCTTGTTATAAATTTTATTTTTCTAAAATTTTGAAATTTTGGTAATAAATGTCTTAACTCTGATTTTAGCCAAAATATAGTTTTAAGCTAATTTTGAGGTGAGTATTATGAAAACAATATTTAAAAAATTCATGCTTTCCTAGTTTTTGGGTTAAAGCCCATTTGGGTCAGTTTTATTGCCTATAATTTCAAGACTTTTGCCTGAATTTCAAAATGGATCAAATTTTATTGATCTATGACCAAAAATACATATCTGTACCAATTTTCAACAAAATAGAAGACAAAAATTTTTTGCTTAAAAATCATAATTTTTTAAGGCCGTTTTCAATTGTTTTGGATTACTGCCCATACAAAACTTAATAATTGATTTGCTAAAACCCAATTTTTTTTTTTTTTTAGATTAGACAATGTAGTAGAATGTTAATAATTAAAACCACAGACTTCTACCCTTAACCATTTTTCAGTTAGGATTTATCAAAATTTTCATAAAATTTAAAAAACAAAATTAAAAATTTTATTTTTTTTTGTGTTTCAAAATATGGTAGCAAGTCAATTAGGTCGTAAATATTTCAAAAATTTCAACCGTAGGTCTTTACCGCATTTCGTTTTTGAGAAACGTCTATGCGAAGATGAAAATTTCTATAGATCATGCTATATTAAAATTTGTCAGAATTTTAATGCGCAAAACGAATAAGGCCTCAAATTTTTTTCTAGACTAAGTAATATACGAGGAATCCAAAAATTCTAACCTCAGGTCGTTTTTTCTATCCGTTCTTTGAGTCGTGATTTTTTTAACTGACCATTTTCACAAATAACGTAAGTTATGCCATTAAAAAGTTATCATAATCTTAAAACGCATTAAACGATTAAAGCTCCATTTTTTTTCTAGTAGTAAGTAAATAAACTACGGATAATCTAAAAATTTCAACTGCAGGTCGCTATTTCAAACCGTTTTTGAGTTAAGTATTTTTTTTAATTCATAATTTTCACAAATAATGTAAATTGCCATTAAAAAAATTTGTCGTAATCTCAAAACGCGTTACACGTTTAAAACCCGATATTATTTCAATTATTTCTAGACTAAATAAAATACGGAGAATCTAAAAATTATAACCGGAGGTCGTTGTCTTTTTCCGTTTTTGAGTTGTGGTTTTTTTATATTCGCAATTTTCACAAATATTGTAAATTATACCATTTATAAAAATACATAGAACAAAAAAGATTTGTCAGCTTATTAAAAACAATTTTTGTTATATACGTGTTCGTTAAAGTCAATAATAAGGGAGATATTTTAAAAGTTTAGCTTTAGGGTAACTCCCGTAATTCCCATTTTGAGATGCCTTATAGCCTATGTTCGAAGCCGGGTTTTACTCTATTATCATACCAAATTACATGAAAATATGTCCAGCCGTTTTTGCATGAATCTCGGATAGACAGACAGAAAAACAGACAGACAAAAAATAATTTGTTTGTGGATATTATCTTATAATCATCTGAAACGTGTAGAAACCATATATTAAACCAAAAAAATTATTAAACCAATTTTATTAATACAGTTTGACATTTTTATTTATTAATTTCCCATAAAAAAGAAAAAATAATTATCCAGTTGCTGCTATTAAAATTCCAACCCTCGTATATAAAGTAGACACATGCAAAGTTTTTGTGTAAAAAAAATCATTACACAAAATAGCAATTTGTCAAATAAAAAAAGATTTAAAAAAAATTCGTCGCAAGAAATACTGTAATCTGAACATTCTTGCTTGAATTCTTGAACGCTCTTTTTCATGCTTTTCTGAAAACTCGTTACGTACACTGAAAATTACTTTAGTGTGACACGTGCAGAAAATTGGCATTTTATTAGGGTAGTTAGATGAAGGAATTTTAGTAATAAAGGTCTCTTTTTATTTTTTATGCGGACACGTTTACTGAAATGAAAGTCATTTTAAGAATCTACAATTTTATCGTCAAATATTTTCTAAGATAATCATCTAAAATCATTTTACGATTTACCACCTATTAAAGATGTTGGTAACTACATTTACTTTTTAACAGTTTCATTATATTTGTTAAGCGCAGGGCACCACAGATTACAAGATGCGCGTACAAAACTAACAATCTGAAATAAAATTAGTAGCAATTTATAAATATTTATTATCTATACAAAGTTTTAAAACGAACAATACCATTTACGTACTTTACGTTCTCGCTTCTCACCTATTTAATATTACTCTGAAACTAGTTTAACCAATATAAAAACCGGTTTTCTAAATACAGTAAAACCTCGATATAACGGACCTCTATTTAACGGACTTCGGATATAACGGACAAAAAATCCGGTTCACCAAAATCCATTTTCGTAATTTTAGAGAGTTGATTATAAAAAAACAGCAAACTTCAAAAGTGCAAACAAAACTTGATTCCTTTTTCAAAGCAGGATTACCGAAAGCAAGCGCGTCGATATCAAACAGCAACGTCACTTCACGACGAATGTCCGAAGACAATTAAATAGAATTTTGTTTGTGTTTTTTATTTTTTATTAATATCAAAATACAGTGTACATATTTTCAAAAAAAAGTGTTTTGATTTATTTTAAACCTATTTTTATATAACGGACTTTCGGATTTAACGGATACCCCGTCCCCCCAATTAATCCGTTATATCGAGGTTTTACTGTAATATTATTTGCAAACAGAGTGGCCGATCTCGTTAAATCTGTTGCTGGTTCGATTCTCCGTTGGTGACGTTATTCGGTCGAGAATAATATGTTTACATTACTCCTATTTTCACAATCATTCACTCCTCATCCAGGTGTAGGAGCTCGCCCCCTGGCATCGGCGATTAGCCTCGTTGCAGAAATAGGCCGATGTGAAATAAATAAAATAATAATAAAATAAATACTATTATTAACACTTAGAAATTTAAATTGTATTTCTAATACATATTATTAATTAATATATAATTGAAATTTTTACTAAAATCAAGATCCATTAATTGATAAAAAGATAATAAAGAAATTTACTACGATTTGTAGGAGCATGTGACCAAATGGTAAAGTCCGAAAGTATTCACACTCAAAGATTCAAATGAACCCAATGTGCACATTTAGTTCTACCTGCGCGAAATCACAAACGTGGCGGGATGAAAAACTGTGCGAACTCGCGTAGATTGCGGTGGCAAAATTTATGTATGCCAGTTTTTTGTCAGTACATTTTATTCCATTCTGACATGTATTTTGGTTTTAGTCAGTGTGGTTCGGTTTAAGAAATGGAAAATGTTCAATAAGTATCTTTTAAAAAAAGAGTTGGTGAAGGAAATCCATGCCAACATGGTTAACATATTGGGTGAGGATGCGCCTTCATATGCAACAATTTGTCACTGGATGAATGAGAAAAAGAGAAAGAATCAGTGTCAAGAATAATCGCCGTACCAGACATCCAAAAACAGCCACAACACCGGAAATTGTACACAAAATCCACTATGCCAATTTAAATATCCAACGAATAAAGTTGTCAGAGGTAGCAGATATAACTGGAATATCAAACGAACGCGTACATTTTATTTTAACCGAAGAATTGGATATCCTAAAGCCATCCACAAGATGGGTGCTTCGTTTGGTCTCTGCGGAAAACTCATTCGATGTCAACTTTCTCAGACTGGATTGGATATGTTAATGAAGTAACCCAAAAAACCCGGTGAATTTATTGGGTTACTTCGTGGCAATGGAACAAACGTGGGTCCATTAGTATACGCCAGAAACCAAGGATCAGTCTAAACCAGGCATGTGCAACCTACGACCTGCGGGCTGAATCCGGCCCGTTTCCTCATTTTGTCCGGCCCGCGATAACTTTCCAATATCCCATTGAATCTGGCCCGGGAGTATATCTTTGTTTTCAGAGATCAAAAACGGTTAAACTGTTGATGTGGAACAAGCGCCACTTTTCTGCAAATGGAACTACTCGAGCTACAGAAGAACTCAGATTTGAAGTAAAAAATGAAGGACATTTCACTAATTGAGTTTTATAAGAAATATTTCTCAGTTAACAAATTTCCGAAACTCACAGCTTTTGCTCAGAAGAGAATTACGCTCTTTGGAAGCAATTTCAAATGTGAGCAGTTATTTTCTCGGTTGAAGTTCGTTAAAACAAAAACAAGGTCGCGAATAACGAGTCGTACATAGAAAACACGTTGCGTGTTGCTACATCAGTTGTTTCCCCGAACATTGAAAAAATTGTGAGCAGTATGAAGTCCTAACCGTCCCATTAAAATTAAATAAACATTTTGTTCTTTGTTTTACAAACTTTTTAGTTTTTGTTTACAACTTAACTTTTAGTAGTTTATTAAGTTGATAAGAAGTTTATTTAGAACATATAATTAAATATAAACTTAGCACAATTAAACAATATTTATAAATTGGTTTACTATAACCAAATTGTTGTCTGCCATCTGAACCTAAAAATTTTTAAGTTGACAATGAAAAGTAATTAGAGATGGACGGTATAAAATATATCACTGTTTCTTATTTTGGTACCCCACTATATTCTGTAGTATCAAAAGTTGAAATGACGTCAGAGTTGGATAGTATTGAAAAAAGTATTGAAAAATAAACATTTTGTTCTTTGTTTTACAAACTTTTTAGTTTTTGTTTACAACTTAACTTTTAGTAGTTTATTAAGTTGATAAGAAGTTTATTTAGAACATATAATTAAATATAAACTTAGCACAATTAAACAATATTTATAAATTGGTTTACTATAACCAAATTGTTGTCTACCATCTGAACCTAAAAATTTTTAAGTTGACAATGAAAAGTAATTAGAGATGGACGGTATAAAATATATCACTGTTTCTTATTTTGGTACCCCACTATATTCTGTAGTATCAAAAGTTGAAATGACGTCAGAGTTGGATAGTATTGAAAAAAGTATTGAAAAATAATGTAGAATGGACTTAAGCAATGGATTTCTCGCGGTTATTCGACTCTAAAGAAAGCAAAAGTAGTGCCATAAGCCGGAAAGATTATAATATCCATTTTTTTGGGACGCGAAAAGGATCTTATACATAGACTATCACCCAAAGAGCCAAACAATTGACGGACAATACTATGCTAATCTTCTTAACCGTTTGTTAAATGAAATTCGCGAAAAATGCACTGGTTTGTTCAAAAATAAAAATCTTTATCATTGTATTAATCTGACTGTAAACTGAAGAACATTAAGTTAAACAGTATAAAACCTCTATTAAATATCATCCTTTAGTTTCCTTTCCTGAACAAAAAAAAAACGTTTTCGTTTCCGTTAAAATTTCGGTTAATACCATCGCTCAATTTTCGTTCCGTTCTCAATCCCTAGTTTAAATCAAGATCATGTTTCTAGATTTTGTAGAAACTGTCGATGCTTTTTCTCAACTGTCTGCTTTTTCTCAAACTAGAATAAACTGCATATTTTCTGACAAACAACATTATATTAATGTAGGGAATTAGAATTGTGACACCCACATCCCAACAATACAACGACAGGATAATCTCATGTCAGAAATAATTAATTAACCGCAAGATCCAGCTACCGACATCCGGAATATGTATCTCAGTGTCGTATTTCCGTCACACTTCACACATTTCAAAAAAAGAAATATCAGTCATGCTCGTAGATCTGATGGAATCTCCAATAACATTCCATCGACATCACAACAAAACTCGGATTGAAAAGTGATGTCAAAAATATTTATAACATAAGCATCTGAATATTTTACTTTCCGTTCAATGTATTAATTCAAACAACCTTGGAATATGGTTTCCATTAAATATTTATATAAATTATACAAAAACTTAAGACGTCATAATTAAATATAAAGAATATTAATTCTTTATATTTTTGTGGACTAGCATTAGAAAAAGATCAGAAGTTTAGTTCTCACAATATCGCTGTAATATATTAGAAAATGTATCGGATACCGGCAGCTCCAGAGCAACATGAGGCTCTGAGTTGTAAAAATCTTTTATTTTAAATAGGAAAAGATAGAATTTCTTATAATTTTCTGTTATGTCTTACAATTTGTACTAAAACAAATATCTTCTAATATACAGAGTGCGACAGAAGAAACGCATGTTTTTCAAATAACAATAATAAAATAGATTTTCAAGTTAAACAAAATGTAATTACACAGAAATAATGCTTGTACAATGCAGTTTAAGTTGGTAATTTCTGAATTACCTCTTAAAAATACCATCCGACAAGTATGCCTTCTGTATGCACTCTCGCAACTTCGCTTCGAAATTACGAACTGGATTATTAATTAATTACGCATTACGGTACTGGGTGGCGGAGACCCCCGACAGCTACACCAAAGACCTCTCCAAAGCTCGAAAGTTACAGTGTGGTGTGGTGCTGCCGAATTTGGGACTGTTGGTCCGTATTTTTTTGAAGAGAACAATACCACAGTTACAGTTACTTTAGCACGCTATGTCGAAATGCTCAACAATTTATTGAACTGCGCAGATGAAGAGTCAACATGTAGTAAATTTTGTTACAACAGGATTATGTCACAGCACACACAGCGACAGCACACACAGTCAATGCAGGCGGTTCGCCAGCCGTTATCTACAATGCACTTTGATTTTCCTGTAAATTGCAAATCTATAACATTAATATACAAATGTTATCAAACATCTGACAATAAAATAATAAAAGCTTTTATCGATAATAAATTTTAAATTATCAACATTTTATATATGATACGTCATACTGTTTATTGCATACGCTGTCAGTTGAAGATATCTTATCAACTGTAAACTATTGTTATAAATTTTATAATACCAGCATTTACAGTTAATATTTTAAATATAGTATAGCAATAAGTAGTCTACAACAGTACAATTTCACACTGAGCAATTTAACTTTTCATACTTTAATTTAATGAATCAAACTTAATGAATCATGGCCGGTTTCTGCAAGCTTAGTTAAATATAATCAAATGGTCAGAACATGGTTGCTATGGTTACGTATGGGATTGTTATACTATAATCGAGCTTAACCAAATGGTTAAACTCGGCTAAGCTTTCAGAAACCGGCCCTCAAACTTTAATTTTTAAAAGTTGTCAATATGCATTGCTCCTATATTGTTCAAGATGTGCCTTTCAAAATTACTTTTCTTCAGTAACCTACGCATCAATAGCCATTATTTGATACATTGCAATATATTTAAAAAATAAGTTTTTTAATGTTTTTGAATGTGATTAAATCGCCAAATGCGTGAAGGTATAAAGGTTTCTTGGCAATAAGTTGGCTTCAAACAGTAACTAGGAAATCCTAAAAATGAAAGGTAGTAGAATAGAGTGGATGAGACGAAGAACTAATCTACTGACCTATGCAAGACCTTGTAAAAAATGAGGAGATCAGCCAACAGAAGTTCTAGCGAGAATAATATACAAAATACTATAATAATGTAGA
This sequence comes from Liopterus haemorrhoidalis, assembly GCA_963971575.1. Classification (NCBI taxonomy): domain Eukaryota; kingdom Metazoa; phylum Arthropoda; class Insecta; order Coleoptera; family Dytiscidae; genus Liopterus; species Liopterus haemorrhoidalis. The sequence continues at coordinate 191,962,769 of OZ020611.1, forward strand.
CACGAGGCCTGTAGTCAACTCGGTGGACAATAACCAAGAAAAGTGAAATGGATATTGTGAATGCTTAATGAAACCAAAAGAAATACTGAACTAGCCACATTAATTTTTTTACAAATAAATTATCAATTTATTAAAATAAAACAAATTTTCATTTGTATTACAACATTGCTACGATCACTTTGAAAAGAAATTTTGTAAAGAAACTCGATTTACTCTGTAGGCAATCAGCGAAGCGTGTGATTATACTAATTTAGTATTCACAAAATCTCTTCCATCTCTTTTCGATTCCCACATTGTCAATTTTCATCTATTCTTCTTCTTTATCATTCTCAGGCATTGTTTTGCCAGTTGAGTGATCACAGGGAGCAGTGCGTCTTTTGTTTGTACATAAAATCATTCGTATTTGCTACAGAGCCGCGTGTCTTCCACTGCCTGACATGAAAATGACATTAGTGAGTCACTTGTTATGCTGGAATTATAAATTTGTTTACTGCTTTTGTTTTTATACAAATCTAGGGATTTTCACTTTTTACAGACACTATAATTATACAGAAATTAAACCAATGATATACACTGGTAATTCAGTTAAACATGTAATTTTTCTTGTTATTAAAACTAACTATTGAATATTGAATGTTTTTAGATGTTATCGAATATTGGATATAAAATATAATCGCTACTTGTGCGCTACGGACTGAGTTATGACGAATGGCCTACGAGGTTTGATCAAAAAATTCGCGGACTAGCGTAATGAAACTTTATTATTAAGAAATTGTTTTATATTTCAATTATCACCAACGAATTTCTTCCCTACTGCGGCTACATATGGCTGCCAGCATCTTTTCTACTTCTGGAATCACATCTTGTAGGCCCTTGAGGTAACCAGAATTCCCCAACAGTCCATTGAGGACGGGCATTTATCCCGTTTTTCAATAATAGTATCGATTTTTAGATTAAATAAATACTAACTAGAAGAGTATTTTCGAACATATGTGCATGCGGTCAATTATGATCTGTGTAATGGACTAGTATGGCGATTACCGACTGTTTGTGTATACTTCTTTCAGTACTGTAGTGCTATTTGATGTTTTAGGAATACTAGAAGCCATCTACTTCCGTATCTATGGCATCTCAAACCATAAGTTTTCGGGTAAACGCTGTCTCGCGTTCCATGCAATATTGAACTTCCCGCCTTACTCGCCGTCTTCGGCGGAACCTTCTACGTACATCGTGAGATTAAGAACGGAATAGGGTTGCATTTAGTGACGAATCCTAATTTTGTTTGTAGGCCCACGATGTCCGTAAAAGAGTAAACGAAGACATGAAGAAAGGTGGAAAGTTCAGTGTTGTATACAACCCGAAACAGCGTTTGGCCAACGACTTAAAGTTTGAAGTGCCATAGATTATGGAAGTATATCCCTACTGGTATATCTAGAAGGAAACAAACATTCCCAAGACATTTCAAGAACAATTAAACCGTATTTGGTAACAAGATAATGCCAGACCTCATAATGCTTCTCTCACTAAACGGTTACTTCGTAAATCTTATGTCACCTTTCTTCCATAGCCAACAAAGACCTCTGTTCTTTCGCCTATAGAACATATATGGGATATTAAAGGCAGATGTTTGGACCAATTACCTGATTCTCTAATGGATATACAGTGCCACAGATATGAAGAATGCTTGGGACAACATACCGCAGGAAGACATCTACCACCGCATCCAAAGCGTATCTCACAAATCAGGGGAGTCCAATAATTTAAGAAGGCCTATAGATCTTTCTAATCATCATGAATTTTGAATCAATTAATATTCTATATGTACTCAATTTATGACCAAAAAATTATTAAAATATATAGAAGTTTACTTGGGTTTTTTTTTTTTTTTTTCAAAGGCTGTCCACGTAAATATTTTTGATTTTTGTAGAATCATTAATAAAAGTATATATTTTAGATTATAAACTATATTTGTACTCTTTGTCCCGTTTTGTCTTAAAAATACCCCGTTTGTGTCCAAATATTAATGGTCACATTATATAGGCCATTTTGGAATCGATTTTAGATCACTTTCCAAATATATTTTATCTCTTGAATCATTTGAAAACAACTTCTTTTTAATGAACCATTCAGATTTGAGAAAAAAGACACATGATGCCAAGTATTTGTTCTTCAACAAAAACTGCCAAACCATAAGAGAAGTAAGAACTAATGCGTTTCGTGATTGATCAAATGGTCAACATTGGTCAAAATATGACAAGAGCCGCAGAATATTCCTTTTTCCTCTGCAACCACTCCAACAATCAATTGCCGATTGGTACGGATTAGATGGCGAACCTGCATAACCTCTTCGTCGGTTTTAGATATTGAAGGCCAACCCCAATCTTTCATCGTTTTCCTATTATGATGATCATATTGCATTTCTCTCACCTTTAAAACGTCCGAAACTCTTAAAAACACATAGTTCATCTCGAAGCATCTTCTCCAAAAGCTATTTTAAAAAAATTAAGTGTGTCTCTAGTGTTTTCTCAAATTTGAATCAAATTTTCACACAGACACACAGATTTCACCACTTAAAAACCAACGAGGCATAGAAAATCGAATTATAAAAAGCGCTATAAAATACGAACGGTGAAAAGCGAACTTTTGAGTTTTGGGAACGAAAACACCTGACACGGAGCTGTATCAGATGAGTTTTGCGGACAGCAGTTCGACTCGAAACATCTTATCATCATATTTTCAAAAATTCAAGTGTTTCTGTCGCTGTCTTTCCAAGTTTATAACAAAATTTCCAGAACAAACGTTGTTTTCGATCAGTTCATTATTAGAATGAATACATTTGTACATACATATGATATTCCGCGCCCTAGTGCCATATTTTACCAATACACCTAACACCTGTCTGTGACATGGTGCAATAATTTGAACAACCGATAACTTTTATACAAAAATGAACGTGATATCAAGAGTAGGTTAGTTACTGGTTACATAAGAAGACAGCACATAGTCAACGCTTAGGAAAAATAAAAAAAAATCTACTTGAAGCTGAAGTATCCTGAGTTTGAACGCGTTTTTTATATTCCTCTTCTCGACAACGCCAATGATTTATTTTTGCAGCTATCGGGCCATTTCTTCCGTACTGACTCAGGTAATTACTTCAAAACCAAGATAAAAATGTTTGTTAACTATTTCATTTATTACCCCATTCAAGGTGAATTTTAGAAATTAAACACCTACCCGATCTCTCAACATCTTAGATTTATTTCAAATATCGTTAAAATACCTGAACTAGTTAAAACATGTAGTTCGGCTTGGAGCATCTTCTCCAAAAGCTGTTTTCATAAGTTCAAATGTTTCGGGCGTCGTTATCCAAATTTGAAACATAATTTCTCATAGACATGTTGCTCTACAATCAGGTTCATTTTAAAAATCGCCGGGATAAAAAATGTCGAATTGCAAAAATCGCTGGAATATTCACACGAAATAACTTAGAGAAACAAACACAATGGCAATCAATTCATATAAAAAATCATTAACAAGGTACTGTCCAATACGTGTAGCTCCTGTTTGGTTTTTTATCTAATATCATATCTAGTTAATTTACTCAAAGCCTTGATCAATCGGTTATAATTTAAAAAACTACGTGCTGGAATAAATGTCTTGATATTTAAATCAATAACTCGTTACATTTAAATTGTCGCCGCAATATTCCAGAAGCGAATGTTCTGTCATTTACAGAACAACCACATCTGGTCGAGTCAGCTTGAATCTATAGCAACATTTGCATCACGATGCACGAAGTGTCACGGACTGAGGCCGTGATCGTGACCATTAACCTCTATCACGCCACTTTATTAATCGTTCAATTACGTGACTGCATTTAACTTATACTATAATATGTCCAAGAACAGCCACACACTATTCAGATTTCGTTTTGTATTTATTTTAGGTCTACGAACCAATGTAATTTTGAATGAATTATTACTATTTTGCATAATAATGCACTTTTTTTATTTTTACTTATAAATCTTTTATTTTAAGATATTCAAATAGGGTTTTAATAAGATCGTGGGTTGAGATTCCACGTTTAAAAGCATAAAATGAATAATATCGTGCTAGATATAAACTTTTAAGATCTATAAATACGAGTTTTAATAAAAATACAAGAACTGCGCGATATGTAATACCTCGTAAGTGGAGAGCAGAAATAGCGACTTGATATAATGTAACTGTCATTTGTAAGTTGACTACCTTTCAGTTTTTTTCACTATGTTAATTCCTTCGAATTTTAAGCAGTTTTTGTAATTAAATTTTCTTTATCAGAGAGGCTTATAAGAACTACATGTCTGTATGAAATTTAGTTTCAAACTTGAAAAAATGGTGACAGAAACACAGGTTTTAGAGAAGATTCTCTTAGTCGAACTGCATGTTTTAACTGATTTGAAAGATCGAATAGGCCCTCAATTTCCAAAACCGATGAAAATATTATCTAGGTTCGCGACTTAATTCGTACCAATTGATGTTAGAGAGGTTGCAAGAGAAGTAGGAATATGATACACGTATGGACACATGACCATTGGTGGCTCTAGGATTAAGCAACTAGAGGGACAACGAACTTTAAATATAAAAAAAAAAAAAACAAAAATCAACCAGTTATACAATTTTGCTTTCATATTAAAATTTGTTCAGATCAATCATGTGATATTCATTGGGCTGTGTAGGCGCAAATTGCCTTTGATGCAATGCAAAAATTTCAGCTAATTACAGTTTTGTAGTCGAAATCAGTTCTAGTATTAAAATTAAAACCGGCAGTGGCACTGAATCTTTTAATTATACACCACACTTTATAACCATTTTAAATTTGACATAATAAAACAAACATATTTAATATATGAATCAGATTAAGATAAATTAGTTAAAATTATTTGTATACAAGTCCAATTTTTCTATTTTTACTTATATTACAATACGAAAAATAAGGAATTTTTTATAGTGCCACTTTGTAGCTACAGTACAAGTAGGAAATTGCCTCTATTCATAGGCATTGACCTGTACAATAAGATGCCTACTAAAATAACCAGTCTTAATACTTTAAGAGAAAAATTAAAAAATGTATCTTAAAAGGCGCATACTACGATATTCAAGAATTTATTATGGATATCGTAAACATAGAGTGATACATTAGTTGCAATTCACCACAACCCGAGGCTTTATTTTATAAATAAAATTTTTTAAATGCAATTAATGTGTACTTGTTAGACATAAGTTAATGTATATATACTATACAAACAACTTGAATAAACATATATTATATTATATTACTTAAAATACCTAAAATTATATCTTCACTTTTATCCATATTTAGATTTTCACTTATTATTCTGTTACGATAATAGCAATCTAAACTAACTAAACAAATGTATATACTGTGATATTATTCACATGCCAGTAATTGGCGCGAACTCGATAAGATACTTGTCATGTCATAGTGTAGCTAATTTCACAGCTTTGGACAATGCCCCTAGCCATTCTTATGCGAAACTATAGAACTACGGTCACCGTTACGATGCGACGCAAAGTCAGTTTACATAGAAATTTAGGCAGTGTCTGGCAGAAAATAGTTTTGTGCCGGAAAAATGAGAGCACTACTGTCTGAACAATCGCACGAAGAATATAAAAACAATCAACTTGTACGGATTTAAAGATTTAATTAAAAATGAAATAAAAAACTCTATATATTTGGAATTATAATAAATGGAATATTATTATTATTAAACAAAAATTGAAAATATAAAAAGAAAAAGTTTCTTGGAGGAGGGGGCATTGCCCAATTGCTCTTACATAAAAGCCACCCTTGACATAACCAAGATCGGCAATCACAACACACCAGCTCACACTTGCTTTATGGCCCGGCAGTTTTTGGCGAAGAACAAAGTCACCCTCGTTCTCCATCCACAAGACGTGGCTGCAGAGGCGGATCTAGCTTTTTGGGGGCCCAGGGCTTAAAAATGCCAAGGGGCCCTACACATGCTCTTCACTTATGTTGATTGTTTTTTAAAGTAATATTTTTGTTTTGTTTCCAAATATAAGTGAAGAGAAAAAAAAGGTCCTCATCTCCCAAATCTAAATGAAGAGCAAAAATAAAGGTCCGCACCTCCCAAATCTAAGTAAAGAGCAAAAAACAAAGGTCCTCACGTCCCAAATCTAACTGAAGAGCAACAAAAAAAAGGTCCGCACCTTCCAAATGTAAGTGCAGAGCAAAAAAAAAAGGTCCTCACCTCTCAAAAAGTAATAGAATATTAGAATATTAATAGGTATATGTCCGAGAGGTTGGGGGCCCCTTGCAGATCGGGGGCCCAGGGCTTAAGCCCTATTAGCCCGTATGTAGATCCGCCACTGCGTGGCTGTGTGTAACATTTCTTCCCCCCCCCCCAAAAACTAATAGGTTCGTTAAAAGGACATTTTGAAATGACTGAAGAGATAAAAAAAAAAAAACTGGTCTAAAAGCGATTCCAAAAAGTGCAATAGCAAACCTCGTATGAATTGCATGTGAAAATTTATGAATTTACATACAATCAGTTAACGAACTTTACGACAATAAATGAATATGAAATACAATAAAAACAATAATTTGGTAATAATTCATGTATGACAGTTTGATTTATAGCACTAAAATGTTAAAAATGATAACAAAATTTACTTATTAAAGTTTCTAGTTAACGCCCACCCCTGCAATGCAACTGTCTTCCTGGAAAACTGAATCAACATAGTTAAAGTGCGAAGTCAAATTAGAGATAAATTATAACTAAACAATACGGCAAATGCTGCGCAACATTACTTTGCTAACTTTGTACAAAGTCATCATTTAAATCAGATTCATAAAGAATCAGAATGAAGAAAAACAAATGTTAGGGTTCTAGGAAAATTGTTTTTCGGAAATCACAAAGAACCAAAAGGCTGTTTACTACATTATAATAGCATATTATACTCTCCCCCAAATTTAATTACTTTAGATCGATTACCTAGGTGACAGCACAATCGGAAAAAATACTCCAAAAACCTTAATCTCTTTTGTCTTCCACCTCATGACATGTTCCAAGTATTCAAGATTGCGGGTTTTTATGGCGATAATGAGCACTGTTTGTCGGCATAATCAGCAACATGTCAACACTTGTGATCTTTTCTATCCAAGATATTCGCATGAAGTCAGTAGAAGTCCACTGTAGTGCAACCAGAGATTTACGCATCTTGATCCATAGCTTTAATAACAACGTATGGAATTTGGAACAATGATCTGCGCAACTAGTTTCAACTAAGATATATGAATAAATATTATATGTATGTTTACTAGTTATTGTCATGTGGATTATATTTAAACTAACTTCAACTACCAGTCTACTATTATAACTAATTTAAGATGCATTAAATCTCTTTTATTATATTAAAGATATATAAACATCCTACACAAACAAGCAGTATAAAATACAGGAAGAGATTACAATTGAGTCAACAACAGTCTTAATACTGAAAGCATAAACTATTATATTCATAACAATTGCTATGCCGGGGCACTAAATAAAGAATTCAAGTCTTAGGTTAGGTTACGCTACTCATAACAAAATAGAATGATAAAAGAATATTTTGTCTGTATACATCTCGCTGCTAACTGGTGGACACACAAACCAAAGATTAGATTTCGAGACTATATTCAGAGGCAATATTGGACCTTGAGTCTAAATCAGCCAATCTTTTTAATTCAATTAATTAATCAGATTAAAGGACATTACAATTAAAAAGGTTAAAGACAGATAACCTGGAAAGTCATGGACAAAGGTTAAACGTTTTACCTTAAACTAAACTCGAAGGAACAAATTGTTTCAACGGCCTCATTAAATTAACGTCGATGAAGGGTTTAATAAAAAATAATTAAAGGACCTGTATGTTCCATTGGCACTACAACAGTATCGATCAAAGTGTTAACCACTGATTCGTTATTTTTACAATATGGGCCGACAACATTCGACAATTTTCAGAAAAAGCACAACAAAATAAATAAATTGCACCGCATATATTCAGTTTTCTAATTAAAATAATAAATAAAAGCAATAATTTAACTCTGAACTTTTTGGTAATAGTTGAAAAGTTATGGAATGAAAATAGACGTACAAATATAGTGTACGAGACAGCAAAAGGCAGAACGAAATAGCACACAATCTAAATAGTAAAAACTTATATATCAGGTCGTCAAGGATGAAATTTGTAGTAATAATATTGTCAACTTTAACAGCTTATTATTTGACATTGGCTTAATATTTTACCGTTGTTTTTTTTTTGACAGTTACACATCTCGCCTGTTTCAGAAATCATTGAAAGCTCTAATAAATATCAAAAACTTTTTAAAAAAAATAATTTTGTTGAAAATGGAACGGTCGGAAATTCACACTATTATGAAGTATGAGTTCTTACGTGGAACTACGGCATCGCAGACCGCGCGAAACATTAATAGTGTATTTGGTTCTAGTGTTACTACGCAGCAGACAATATCAAATTGGTTCGCCAAATTTCGTACAGGTAACTTAAAAACCAAACAAAAACAAAAAAAAAAACTGGCTCATCGATCACAGCAGAAATATACTGCAACCAACTGGACGAAATAATGCAAAAACTTAAAGAAAAACAGCCTAGTTTGGTCAACAGATCGACTCCTATATTATTGCATGATAACGCTAGACCACACACTGCACAAATGACTGTGGCAAAACTACAGGAATTGGAGTTGGAATTTCTTCATCATCCTCCATACTCACCAGACCTAGCCCCCACAGACTACAATTTCTTCCGCAATTTGGACAAGTTTTTAATAGTTAAACAGTTTAATTCCGACAATGCTGTAAAACTGTCCTTCCAGAAGTCCGCCAGGGTATTATACCACCGGCCTGCACAACCTGCCGCTAAAATGGCAAAAGTGTATAGACTATATGGGTGCTTACTTTTATGGATAAAATAATTCCTGATATTTGTTATCAACAAACTTTGCCTTTTTTTTACAAAGTTAATCCTTGACTACCTGATACATACATAAGAGTAGCAAAGACGTTGGCAAAAGATAGATAGCAGGCGTACTCTGAGGAAAAACCTCGATACTAAGGCTACGATAGGATTAAGTAAGTAATTTCTGGAAATTCCAGGAGGGGAGCTCCAGAAGGAAACTTCCGTGTGTCAACGTCATTAAAACACTATCATTAACTCAAATATTTCGCATCATTTACGCTCGAGTTCCACTTTACGAGAATTCTATTTACCTAGATTCAGATATACGCCAATAAAGCTAGGTCCACATTAGCGAACCTATCCTTTAATATATTGCGTAAGGTAACGCGCCGTATAATATTTTTGTCTAGTTTGACAGGATCACGCACACAAGCCCAGCGGTTCGCAAAGCGATCGACCTGATAAGCTCTTTGTCGAATTTTGTCGCGAACAAAAAAGCGTTCGCCGAACTTGTTTGGATGCGTTCAAGGTAAGTTTGATGCTCGCAAGAGATGAAACGTTTGATACAAAGTATACATAACCTAGTGTAGATATGAAATCTTAGTAAATTTCTTTAATTATTTTTCGAAATGTTTCGCCAGCAGTTTAGGTTCTTCAAGATTTTTTGTGTGTTGTATATATTACAAATGTGAAATTTTAACAATAATTTAATAAAACTACAATGTAAAGTTTATCATATTCTAACATATCTTAACCCAGTAAGACCGGAGTAATTTTTCTACGAAACTTTGCATAAAATTAGTTGCATTGTGTATTTTAAATACTTCTAAATGATTTTTTTTTTTTATGTTCGTAGTATGCTTCATTCTCATACTGTTCGCAGAAGTTTCTAATACTTTCGCGACACGTAGATGACAAGCGAGCATTACCCGATACTTTACAGGTTCGGTTCGCTAATGTGGACCCGGCTTAAGATTTTCAATTCGTTTTTCTACAACGTCAAAATATATTGGGTTTATTATATAAGGTCTTCCAATATTTATTAAATAAGGCAAGTAATTAAAAAGCACAAATGGAAGTGAATTGTCCTACCTTAAGACGAGAACTAGGCAACATAACAAGCAGAGCACTTAATTGGAATTTGCAGAGCAAAAGAAGAGTCAGGTGACAAATACAGCATGCTGATGCACCGCAAGGAAAGAAGGGAATATATACGGGAAAAACTGGAAGTTTTTTTTTTATTTTTTTATTTTTTATTTATTTATAGACACGTCAGCTACTTGGCTATTGTTGTATTCGTTGTTATCTTACAATGCTTCTTACAAAGCTTACTTGCTTGGAAGTAAATAAAAGCCCAAGCGATAAACAGCATTTTGCTGAAGCCCTTTACTCCACCTGAAGAGTTACTGGACCTATTATATATTATTGTGTTACGTTATTTCAATTAATTCAAGTTTTTATGTCTCGATTTGCATGACCTACCTATACGAAAAATTGTAACCCTGCATAAATTACGAGCAACGTTTATTTAAAAATCCAGAAACAGAATAAGTTAGAATTGCAGTTATTCAATCTGTAAACACCAAACTAAAAGACTGAAGAAGAAATAGACAAAATTGAGAGAAACATAAAATGCTAAAATACGTAACTGACCAGCACTGGTAAAAAAATAAGGAAAGATGGAAAGCAATGTTGATTGTCAAGGTTTCCACGGGGCTATTGAGCCAGTAATAATGACAATAATCACCAAAACCCAGCTTACAACCTAATCTTTTCAAAATGCAAAATAAAATAAACATTTATGAATAGTAATAATAATAATATTTTAAAGATTCACACGTGTGTATTTAAATGGTAACATTTTATCATAATTTGCCCCAATTATTAATTAGATAATGAGTATGAGTAAGTCACAAATCCGCTAAAATTGCATTACTGCCTTATGAGTCATAGTTGTTGGGTGTTGTTATGTGCGTATTCCTATCGTTATCGTACCGAACACTCAGACGTCTACAAATACAACAAGGTTAAAAAACGTTTCACTTACTAAATCAATAGCTATACAGAACATGTAATAGACTATGTCTACATCAACAAATATTGCAGACAATATACTAATTCTTGTAATACGATTTGGAAATTATAGACCAATAATCATGAAATGGCACAGGTTAAATATAGAAATAGTTAATTTTAGAGTTAAACTACACAATTCAATTATATGCCATTTTCATTAATAACTACTAAGATGGATTTCTGCAAACTATCATCCAAACGGCGTATTGTTTTATTCAACTCAAAAACTGCATTGCATCGCAAAATTGCTCTGCTATGAGGTCATAATTGCTAACATATGATTACAGAACTACTTGGAATAAAAGAACATTTTCCTGCTGACTGCAAGGGCGTATTTAAGGGGGAGGGGCTAAGGGGCTGCAGAAATTTTTGGATACACCCCTGGCTGGCTGTAAACAATTATAACCTAATAAAGTACATAAAGTGTAATTTCATAACAATAACTTACTTTCTTCAACGTTTTTTAAATAGTAAATTTTTGAATAAAAAATTCTTTTACATATGTTAAAAACAAAACGATTATATAAGGTGGATTCGGGACGCAAGCTCGGAGTGCTCCAAGTCACTCTTTTTAACTCTAGAGCGTTCGAGAAAAGACCTAAACTCGTTTCCTCGAGCGGTACTACTTCATTGTACAGACTATATTGATGAAGATATTTTTCTCGCAATATTTTTTTTTATAGCGATGGGAGAGAGAGTCGTCAAATGTTTGACTTACCTTAGGCACCAAAAGCACAATACGACTATGCTTATATTACCTATAGATTTACTTAAGTTTTACAAGAGTACTAAAACTCATTTTCCCCCATTCAAAACACTTAACCCAACATATCTAAAAACTGTAATATATTCACAAAAATCCTTCAGCATTTCATTCTATTGTCCTGAAACAAATGAGCCGGAAAAATAAAGCGGAAAAAGCATTTTTCGGAGAGTGGATGTGAGAGAAGAAGCGATGATGAGAGAAGCTCGGCTGTGGCAAATGAGAAATGAACGAAGTGTAATGATACACAAAGAAAGACTAATGATGCGTACAGCTTAAGATGATGACAGGCGTGTACACGCAAAAAACGATGATACGACCGCGGTTAACCATTCACAAAGGAGATATAAATACAATCGTTTGTGATTATGTTATATATGTGGCAAATTGGTTTATAAAATATATAAAGATTCAGTTGGATAATAATGTAGAGATTTCCAGTATTAATTAACGCTCCTTTTCCATATTTTGGCCAATACAGCAAGAATACAAATATTATATTCTTATTTGAATAAACAAAAATGATGGTAGCGAAGCAACATATCGGACGCATCTGAAAAGTGTAAAATGCTTATACACAGGCTTCACAACGACGTCGCGTTACACCGAACTCCGTATCTTCAATAAAAATGTAAAGTATGTCCTGCTATACGGTTATGAAACTTGAAAACCTCTAAAGACAACAAAAAAGCTCTAAGGGCCGCTTTTACAATCGTTGGATAAAGCTCCGATAACGCTATTCCCGGTATAAAGTCAAAAAATCGCTTTTACAATGCTCGGATAGGATAAACATCGGAATAAACACCAGAATATCTTATCTGGCCAACGACACTTCAGATAAAGGGCAGTATAAGTTATTCCCTTGCTCTGATTGGCGAATAAGTATTTGTTACCCAGCAACGATAAAAAAATTAATTTGACGTATGATAAATGTCACATTATAACGTTTCATTTGAATTTGTATTACAGTTATATAATTGTGGATGCAGCAGCGTAGTGGTTAGCTCACTTGCAATCGAGTATGAGCAAAAAGATTTAAAAAAAAAAAAACTTGGCTGTTGCAACCTTAAGCTCATATTCTTTACAAGTGCCTGTATCTCAGAATTAATTTTCAGAAATATGGGGCATGTTTCACAGGACACGTTGGTCTCAGCTACTGTAAAAAGTAATCGTTAGGTGATTTCAGAGGAGGCTAGTCGCAACCCTATAATCTCTAAAACCTAGACATTGCCATACGAAATAATAATAGTACGTAATCTGCAATTATAATTCCTTATCTATGTATTTGTTCAGCAGTTTTGATTTATTTTATTTATTTTTTAAAAGCGTAGCAATGAACAGTAGCAGCCGATTACCGCTAGAATATGCTCCTAGCACTTTGAGCGCTTCGAATCTAACTGGCCACTATCATCCCTTCCACACTATGTACATATAATGCCAGTTTTTCTATATGTATATATGCAGTATTGGGCTGGAGCCAGTTCGAATGAACCGGTTGTTATTTATTTATAGAATTTTCAAAACGCGAACTGGTCCTTAATGCCACTGATACATACAATGAAAAAAAAAACTGTTATTAATCAGTGAAATTTTCCTCTTGAAAGAACTTGTTACAATATTGGCAGTCCACAACTGTACATAATATTGGTTGAAATATGAATTATTATAATATGAATTCTAATAGTAGAGGGTGACCTTATGAAAATTAACACATGGGCGGTATTTGGGCTCGATTCTATTAGAGGGCGATTTAATGAATATTTGCCCACGAGAGGCTGACACTAACGTGGTAGATATAGCACAATAAAAGAATTATCTGAGTCGAATACTTCAACATCTCCCAATATTTCCACAAACATGCTCAAATGTGTTGTTAATAGTAATTCTTCTTCTTTTTATTTGGGCACTATCAGTTAGGTTGACTTTTAGCCTCACTCACATAAGCCCTCCATCTCGATCTATTCATTGTTAATAGTAATGTCAATTTAAAATATGACATTTCTAATATGTCAGTTTATGTGTCAAACGATACCAACTTTATTTTATTTACAATAAAACCATGGATAACTATCCGAGAATAAAAAATGCATTGTAAAAGCGAACGTTGGAATAAACATCGGAATAAACTTATACCTTAGATAGTTATACCGCTACGTATCCAAGGTTTGTAAAAGCGGCCCTAAGTCTTTGTTAACAAAGGTTCTTGCAGAATAACGCGAATCAAATGGCAAGACAAAGTGTCAAATAGAACATTGAACCAACCATTGCGAAATTTTAGAGGAAAGAAACATTAGAAAATGAATATGGAATGGCCAAATTCTGCGGAAAGACACGGTTGGAGTCACTAGGGTGGATTTTGAATTAAATCCTCAATGAAATTGACGCAGACATCAACACTGACGTCACACTGACAACAAATTAAAATTGTCAACAATTTTTTATAAAATTTTTAACAAAAATCGCGATAAATTATTCCAATTAGTCAATCGACCTACCAAAAAATTATCCGGTATACCGGCGACCCATACCGCCACTAAAGTTGGTTTTACCCAGCTCAATTTATTGATCAATAAATTTTTTTGTCAATTAATTGAACAATTTATTGGTAACCTTGAAAATAAAAGGATCACTTTACACACATCAATTTTTTTTTTTTTTTAACTTTTACATAATCAATTGTAAAACATGTTGAAATATTTACCAAAATGAAAATATTGAAAAAAATGTTCACAGAATTACGAACTGTGTACAAAAACAAAAGAAATAACCTAGAGGATGGTGAATTAGAACGTTTTTGGTTCTGTCACATTTGAAAAAGAAACACATAACTTGTACATTTCTGGGTTATTCTACAACTTAACAGTTAGCAATAAATAAACAGATAAAAATGTACCTAGAATTTCCTAAACCATAGATGAAAAATAGAAATTGTTCTTTTTTCAAAATAAATTTTACACACTCAATAAATTGAAGGCCAACTTTTTCAATTTACTGATCAATAAATTGAACCGTGTAAAACCCACTTAAGAGAGAGAACGATATATTTTAATAAATGCTTATTTTAGTATTCTTAGAACACGTATATTTTTTGTGCAGTTGGTTGGTTTACTGTACTTCACTTTTTGTCTCAAAAAATCTGCAATGAACATAGCCACCCGACTTAGTTGATATGCTGTTCAGATACGCTACTAAATTTGAATTCAGTTAACTGATAAATTTGGTGTAACCCTGACAAAAACACGAAGAGGGTGGAACATTGAAAAAGATGTCAAGGAAATTCACAAATATTGATTGGAAAACTGAGAATATTCATTTTTATAACCTTTCAAAGGTCTCAATAATAAACGATTATGTTGAGTCAATAAATTCCCATTTATAAACGGAAATGATGTTGATAAAGATTATTCTGATAAGAAATATAAATAGAGATATATTTAGTTGCCTTTAGAGATACTGGAAGAATGTATCTATAGACTTAAGTACAGTAATCGGATAATAAATATTAGCCTGGAAACTAATAATGACATTGCCACCTGTTAACAGTAGAGTCTGGACAAATATATGTAATGACCAATTGAAAATCAATTTTTTTTGTATCCATAAGCATACTTCATAAAAAAAAATATATGCTAAATGTTAATTAAATAGATGCCTCTTCTAAGTTCAAAAAGTATTTTAATGTATACTGAATTATTAGATTTTGAATTGGTCATTGATCATTGTCCGGTAGACCGAACAATTTCATGACAGACCATGGCCATATTTGAATATTTTTCTGAAAAACATTACATGAAAATAAAATTATTTTTAAAAATGAATTGTTCGTTAATTGACATCATTTCATACAAATAATCTGATCAAAAATTCCAAGAGTACTATTTCGATTAACATTAATTTGCATTACTCTAAATTTTTTCATATTTTAAACCAGCCTCACTGGAAACAGGGTAAGGGACAAGTTTTTTTAGAACATTTATAGCGAAAATCGCGTAAACATAATCTGTTTTTTTGAAATAAAATAGTTCTTTAATCCACGTATCAAGAGCTTTCATTTGATATCGCACACTATATAATAATTATTTATTTTCTTTTTCCAAAAAATACATACGTATTTATGCCGACCGGCGTAGCGTAGTGGTAACACATGTGCTCTGCGTTGCGAAGGTGTCGGGTACGAATCCCGTTCAGGCATGGAAATTTTCTCAAATAAAAAGTATCCTGGCTAATTGCCACAGCAGCAAAGGCCATAAAATTTTTAAAAAAATACTTATGTATATATTTGTTTTTTTTTTTTCATAGTATCAGTTTTTATCTCTATGTAGGTCAAAGAGCTATATCATCATCATTAGCGCGATAGAGCAAGGTGAACCTTGTGATTCCAAGTTTCATGACCATATTTTCAAACTGTGTACATTCAAGAGTAATATGGTCAGTATTACGTCCATTTTTTAGCCTACACAGAAAGTCACCTACAGTGTATAGCCGGCTGCGAACGGCTAAGCAGAACCTGTAATTTGTATAAACATTTTTTACACAAATTTTATATAATATTTGACATAAGCAGGAGTTGAACCACGTCCATAAATTTGGTAGCGGACAAACGATACTAACGTTTTAGCGCAACGAGCAATATATGTATGCCAAATTTCAAAACTGTATATCGTTTGGCCACAATTTCTGCAGGCAGATAGATAGAAAAATAACGTATTCGATTGGGTGCTCTACTATGCACTAAAGTCACTCGGCGAGCAAGCTTCGTATTCAATTGGCAGAGCAGTCGCTCTAGAGTTGATAAAATTTCGTATTAGATTGTGAAGATCACTGCCCTGAAAGTCGCAGTCTTCATCAAGTAGTGATGTATATTTTTGTATTATAAATCAAATTAGGTAATTAAAAGACATAAAATAATTTTAAAAAAGTAACATTTTGCTAATATAAATAAACAGAAAACAAATAAATTATTGCAATCACAAAAATAAATAAATAAAAATTATACAAAAAAGTATTATCCTGCACAGTTTACGCAAGGAAATCACTGTATTTTTAAATAATGAATAATAACAATAATAAAAACGTATTCGATTGGGAGTTGCTCTGGCGCGCTCGCTAGTAAAACTCGGATCGAGCATGACGTCATTTGCTCGCTCGCAGAGCAATTCAAGAGTGGTCCAATCGAATACGCTAAAAGACACAAATAACGGATTCTTGAATTTCTTGGCTTCACCTACAAAACTCTACAAATGTGAATGACGTTCAGTTTCTAACAACAAAATGATATTTTAAACTATTGAATGATTTTATAAACTAAACATTTGTGAATTTATAAGTATTATTTCTGTATATGATAAATAAGAAGTTTGATGCAAAATAGAAACATAATATCAGTTTAAAATGGATGTTACATTTGCTTTTACATCCTATTGTATATACTAATAACATTATCAAAACACATCTCTCACGAATAACATTGTGTGATGTATCACACATTATTCCAACAGAATTATTTAATACAAATTAAATTTCTAATGTACACATTTCGTATCGTATTACTCTGTATTCCTTTTGGAAAGGCTTACTTCATTATTTCCGAAATTACAAAATGTTGAATAAAATATCTTAACATATTAGATAAACCAAAAAAGAAGAGAATAATTGAGAGTGGTAAACACGGCAGAATGGTTAACACTGAACTATGAAACCTCCCTAAATACCTATGAGGTTTGATAAAAAAATCGCGAATCAACTTCATAAAATGTTTTAAGAAATTATTTTACATTTAAATTAGTGCCAGAAATCTACCATTCCGGAACCGGAACCAGTAAAAAAAAAACAGTTTCGAATACCCGAGTGTAGAACCGGGTATATAAAACCGTATATTTGAAACCGGGTATCCGAAACCGGATATATAAAATGACCAAAGCGAATATCCAAAAACGGGAATCCAGAACCAATTTACTCGAAAATTCCATAACTGGCTTTACCAGATAACCGGAACCACGTACCCGAAATCCCGGTTTTAGTTCCCAGCACAAATTTAAATTATCATTTTCAAAATACTACCCTTCTGCACACCGGTTTCAGCGTCTTTTCCATTTCTGACGACACATTTTGTAGACACTTTTAACGTGAATACGGTCCGAGGTACGGGCTGCTTGTTCAAAAATCTGACCATCATGAAAATAAGTCAGACTTTAAACGCTTATATCTCAGAAATTATACGAAGTATAGGTGGCAATTAATAGTGCCAATGATTCGAAACAGATATAAGATCTCTTTAGATTGCACTAGCGGCGCCCTACGAAACTTCCCGCCCCACGCGACTTTTAACTTTGGAGGTCCATAGCGTGCGAACGCGTAGATCGATTTTCGTGAAATTGTTCGTTTCGTCGAGTACTATCTAAAGATATAATTGCAATCCAATCGGACCAGAATGTGGAAGTTCTAAGTGAATTGGTGCGAAAACTTCTACTTTAAAATGAAAATGTCGCGATATAAGCGTCAAAAGTACAAGTAGAAATCGATCCAACGATCATAATCGAATAGATCGAATTCTGAGGAAACCAAAAATGTGCTACACACCAATGTGGAAAGGTGCCGAACTTTGGAAATGTTTCTTTACCGAAGTCTTTGGGTGGATGGGGAACGAGACTTTGTTCTTAGCTAAAAACTGCCGAACCATAATGGATATGTGAGTGATAAATTATTGTGATCGTTGGCATTGCTCAAAATGTCTTGACAAAACTAGTATGATATTCCTATTTCTTCAGCAACTTCACTAACAGTTAATTGTTGATTGGTACAAAGTATACACGAAACTGGAAAACCTTTCGTCGATTTTATAAACTGAATGCTTACCCGATCTTTCATTGTCTTTATTTGAATTTCTACAATCATAAACACGAAATTCAACACAGAAAATCTGCTCCAAAAACTGTTTTCAAAAGTTCAAATGTTTCTATCGTTGTGTTTTTCAATGTTGGACTCAACATGACATGCTGCCTTCGTTTAGGTCCACCGTAATAATTGCCGAGTAAAGAAAATCGAATTAAAAAACGCTATAAAATTTTATAGAAATAATGTAGCAAAACAAATTCAACGGCTGTCAACTCACAAATGACAGATTATCATATCAAGTCACCAACCTCCTCAACACTTACTAGGTATCGCGCAACTCGCGTATTTTTATCAATCCTCGTAAACAGAAATATTTACAGATATCTGATTTTTAAATTGACGATGATTTAGTTGAGAAAGGTTCTTCAAATGTTATTTTTATGTTATTTATTTTACATTATTTTTGTGTTAAAAACACATCGCCACACATATTTTTTCAATTTCACAAACATGTTGTTAAATTATGTTGTTGAACATTGTAAAAAATGAAGGAAAAAGTCGCTAATCGAATTTGGTAATAGGTACGTAATTAGTAATTACTTTGTTAATCTACTAAAAATCAATTTATCAATTTATTAAACCACTTTCCCTGGGGGTTATTAAATATAAGACTGAAAGTAATCAATGGGCTTCCTAACATTTACTTTACTTAGGTAATTTTATAAATCATAATGAAGAGTGAATTTCAAAGTTTCCTGAATAATTTTCGTAGTCAGATCAGATACCATTAAAAATTCTGACTGATGCATTATAGAGATAGTACATATGTTCATCAACTTTACATTAGAAAGGTTCATAATTCGAATCCTCTATTGCATGTGCTATTTAGGATTTCGTATGGACCTTATACCGTCACTTATGCATCTGTCTTGTCATTCTGTAAGGCAGAAATATTGTCGGAACGGCTGGAGCATTTACAGTTCTTTAACACACATATGAAATAATCTCAAAGACCCCGCCGCTAAAGCTTACTGTGGAACATTCAGACATTTACGGCGTGCCATCCAAAATCGGTGTCGGGAATTATTAATTAATTAATTTAATGTCCCAAAGTGGCTTTAATGCACGAAATCGCTCATTCGCATGTTGGACAGAACAACAAAATAAAATATATTTCCATACAGGGTATTTCAGGAGGAAGATAATCTTTTAGAAGGTGGTAATATGGACTCTTCCGAGTAAAAAATTTCATTTGAACATGTGTCAAGTTTTCAATGGATTCAAAGATACAGAATACGTTTGAATCTTACGCATAAAAATTCTCAACCAACAACATCAAAGCAATTTTCAACTTTCTGACAATAGTACGTGTGGCTTTTCTGAAGTAGTCTTGCTGTTTTCTTATGAATGCAGCACAATTCATAATGCAAGCGAGCAATTTCTATATTTATTTATTCTTTGTAGACTTGTACGCTATTGATCCATCCCCACAGACCAAAATCTTAAGGAGTAAGATCTGAGGGACCTTGATGGGGGATCACCATGGCCGATCATCATTCAAACAGCTGTATCTCCACATCCATTGAAAATAGGACATAATTTATATATGAAATTTTTACTCAGAATAATCCAAACTACCACCTAAATTATTTACTGTTGCTCCTAAAATTTTCTTCCTTTCTGCATATTGATCCAAAATATGAGATGACCATAAGAAAGTTTCTTTTTTTTTTAATTCTACGTCCCCATCTGAGTCATTTTTTAATTTTCCGCAGTTCCAAGCAATTTTATGAACTTCTAGCTACAGCCACAACACCGGAGATTGTTGAAAAAATCCACTACGCTATTTTAAATGGGCGACTCAAGATGTAAGAGATAGCAAAGATAGCTGGCATATCGAAGGAACGATTTTATTTTATTTTAACCGAGTAATTGAACATAAGGAAGCTATCCGCAAGATGAGTGCTAGGTTTCCTCTCTGTGGAGGACGAACTTATTCGATGTCAACTTTTTCAGGCTGGTTTGGAAAGGTTTAATAAAAATCCGGTAAATTTTTGCGTCGCTTCGTCACCATGAATGAGACGTGAGTCCATTATTATACGTCAGAGACCAAGGGACAGTCCAAACAGTGGATTCGTCGAGGTTCCCGACACCCGTGCTAGTTTGGTCAAAAAGAAAATCCTCTACCACCACGATAATACACCTGCTCAAGTTTGAAGTATTTGGTCGTCGACATTATTCGATAGAACAAGCACCTTCCGTCTTTTATCTCTTTCCAAACTTAAAAAATTATTTAACTGGATAGAGATTTCGGGACGATAATAGGTCATGACAACCGTAAATGATTATTTCAGCACGATTTTTTAGATAGTCTCGAAAAGGTGACTATGTAGAGCAGCGGTTTCCAAACTTTGTTCACTTACGCCCCCTTTATAAAAAATCCCATCTCTGGCGCCCCCCTATTTAGGAAATATATAAACAATTTGTAAATAATGTCTTTATTGAAATAATAATCACAAAAGTAGTACAAATAAGTAATGTAAATAATTTCTCTAATTCCTAAATATTTTTTCTCACAACATAAATCGCAACAAAATTGTATAAAAATAAATTATATTAATATTAAATATAATACAAAATACAATAAAAATTAATCAATTTTAATGTGAAATATGGGCTTGTTTCTGCGCACATAATTCGTTAAAACTCGGTTCATATGAAGGAAGAGCTACTCTTGTTTCGTCTTCCACTATTAATCGTGCTCGATATTTTGTTTTAATAACAGCTAATGTGGAAAATCATGTTTCGCACATATATGAGGCTATAAAAGGTAAAAGAATTTTTATTGCTTTTGATGACTTCCAACCAGAATTTCCCCGGAATAAATATTAACGATAAAAAAAAAAAAATACATATTTGCAATAAACCCGTGACCCCTTGGTGAATCTTGCACGCCCCCCAGGGGGGGCAAGACCCCCGCTTTGAAAACCGCTGACGTAAAGATATGAAAATTAAATTAAAAAAAAAAAATCTTTCATTTTCATTCGCACTACTTTTTATCCCGTTTTCGTATACTATATCTATTCTGTGTGTGACAACTCTTAATAGTATTATTCAATATATTATATTATGCATAAAAAAAAAAAAAATCAATCAATATTAATGCAAATGAAAGTGCGGAAACATGAAACTTACGATTAATTTATCTGTTTCTAAAACAAAACTAGTATTTTCTCCTCGGTTGACAACTTGTTTATTCGTAATAATGAAACGAAACTCACACTATTTATGGTTTAATTAATATCTAACCATGATTTATGTTTTTACTTTTTAATAGAAGAATAGATAGCAATGCTGCCAAGTTTCTTTTACGAAATGAAATTATGGAATGAAATTAAAATCATTCTGATTTATAGCATTTGTAATTAACTAAAAGCCATGGAAACGCAAAGCTACCGACTCTACTCCACGTGCCAACGATACCGGGTTCAAATCTTAGCCAAGACACGAAAATATATATTCATTACACAGGGGTCGTCCAGAAAATAAAGAACGGTTGGTAATTAGCAGCGTAAAAGTCAATACATTTAACTGAAAATGATATTTATCGCTAATACCTTAAGTTATTTATCCACATAGTAAAATGAGCTAGGTCCGATGTAACTGGATTGTACTAATAATATTTTTGAAATATAAAGTAATAATAACGATAATAATTTACAACGTCTAGATGGAGCATAGGGCAGATTTGATACTTGATTGATTCTTTATTTCTTGACATTTGGGCACTATTGAAAGCGACATAGTTGATGCAATGTTTCTAACTTCTTTATTATCTTTAATAGAAACAAGTACTAATTTGTTTAGATAAATTATTTATTCGTGACTAAGTCGACCCTTTAACTGATTTGTACATTATTGAAATGTGAACATTTCATTGAGACAGCGGAATTGAACCCGCGTCCCTGTGCTCCGTAGCCAGTTGTATTACAATGGAATCATTCCGATAGCTCCCTATGAAAAAAAAATGTAAAGTTTTAATTGTCACACATTTCAGGGTTTTGTAGGTATTTAGTAAGTGATAACAAATTGTGGGTACATATTAAAAATCATAAAGTTCGATAACTCTTGAAACAGTAATCGGCGTACTTCCAAGTAGACTTACAAGCGTACTTAATTACGAAATGCGCTCTCATCAAGACCCAACTATATTATCCAGTTCTCCAGTCACTCAGAAAAATTCCAACTCCAGTTCGATAACTTTAGAAAATATTATCAGATCAATTCCTGTTGCACTATTCCGTGTATTACTCAGAATTTTTTCAGAATTTTAAATTAACCCTCCTGGGTTTTTACTTGCCCGACCTTAATATATAAGGGGCAAGTATTGTAATCGCGAAAATTTTCGATGTCGAGATTTTGACGGATGACCACGTTTCATGGTCCAGGGAATCCAAAAAACCTATTTTCGAAGTGCCGTCCGTATGTGTGTGTGTGTGTGTGTGTGTGTGTGTGTGTCTGTCTGTCTGTCTGTGTGTATACACGATAACTCAAAAACGGTTTAACTTAAAGAGTTCGTTCTGGTACTAAAAAATTCTCCTATTAAATGGGAAGATCCCTATTGTTTTTTATGAAAATCGGTTGAATAGAAATGGGAGTTTACTCGTGTCGATTTTAATATTTTTGTGAATATTTAGCAACAGAAAAATATTTCGAAAAAATTTATTGAACAAAAGTTACTATAAATGCAATAACTAATAACTTTTATTTGAGACGTTTTTTGATAAAACGAAAAATTTCGAAATTTTTTTGTAAAATTATTTAAAATTTTTCCAAGTCTCAATTTTTTCATACTTATATGTAACGTTTCCATGGTCATGATAATTAATTCGTAACTAGTAAAGCAAGCCTTGGACAAAAATTTGTATAGAACATATAAGCAGTTCACTTTTGTAGGAACAAACTAAGAGGGAATTTTGTTTTCAATAGTTTGCACCTTTGAAGCTGTATGTCATGTTGGTATTAAAAAATGTCACTTTTTTAAAATGTCGATCCATTTGACATATGTCATAATGAAAAATGATATCTTAATTATAATGATCATAACCTTATCAACCTAAAGTCGGTTTTACAGCGTAAGGAATATTTTTAATTGACATTTAAAGTCAGTAACACACCATAAAAGTAACCAAAATAACCAGTTCTTGTGTGTTCTTACAAAAGTGAACAGCTTATAATTTGATGTATTTTTGAAGATTTATCTAAATATTTAATTTTTTTTTTTAGTTTACATTTTTTTTAAAATATTTTTTTTATGGGATGGCAAGTCTAGCGGAGGTTTCCTTTCGCCACTGGTTTAGGCTGTGAGACAAGTAGTGTTTTAGCACATTTTTGACAAAGATCGTGTCAAAATTTAAAAAACTACTTTTCGTTCCTTATTCTACGTCTTATAAGCGTTCTTTTGATACCACACAATAAGTTCTAAAAAAATATAGTAGTATTATTTTTTCACGACACAATAAATTCGATATTTTTCGAAAAACTAATCTGATCAAAAATTTCTATTAATCTATTTCGGTTCGCATCAAATATTGGGTTGTTATATAAGTCTGTTCGTTTTTTTTTTATTTCACCTTTTATTCAATAAAATATACATTCTAAAAAAAAACTTTTATTATCATATGTACTGTCCATTATTTTCTCATTATCATTTTATTATTATCACTTTGGACAAACACTCAGGCAATTTCATAATGCAATCTCTCCAGAAGATTCCGTCTTTGTTCTCGAAAAATCTGTCCAGGTGAATTTTGATATCGTCTACAGATGCGATTTTTTTATTTTGTTAAGGGAATTTTGTAGAAAGCAGAACAAATGGTAGTCGGATGGTGCGATGTTTGGACCATATGCTCCGACTACCATTTGTTCCCCTCTCTACAAAATTAACGGAAAAATTTTGCATTTTTGGTCGATATCAAGATTCACCTCTACAGATTTGGAGAGACGGCATTATGAAATTGCCTGGAATTGCATGAAATTGCGTTTGTCCAAAGTCATAGAAAATAATGGACAGTACATTTGATAATAAAAGTTTTTTTAGAATGTATATTAACGAATAAAAACGAACGAACTTATGTAACAACCCAATACATTATTGAGATTTTTTTCAGATTTTTATACCAACCCCTTTGGGAAATAGGCTGTGAAACAAAAGTTAGCAAAATTTTGGCGAAAATTGTGTGAAAATATTTGATTTCTAAAAATAAAATTTTGTTCGTTAATCTCCGCTTTAAGAGGTTTTCCTTGATTACCTACTCAATTTTTCGTTAAAAATTACAAATTTGTTATTTGTATATTTTTCGGGCGATGTGTTTTTTTTAAGTCTCAATATTTTTCTTATATGAGGGTCAAAGAATTATATATGCATGTCATATTTCAACTTTCTAGGTCTAGCCATTTCCCCACAATTTCTACCGTACACACCGACAGAGCATGTTTTTGGCGCCCTTGGCAAACAAAGTAAATTGATAAAATTTACCTCCCCAAATCCAAGGGACGAGCAAAACAAAAGGTCCTCACTCCTCAAATCCAATGATTTTCACCTGCCAATGCTATTAATGACCAAATATACACAATTGCGCCCCTCATCAGGCCACGCGCCCCTCCTCACCCTCGCGCCCTGGCAAGTGCCCCGTTGCTACGGCTCTGCACACAGACAGACAACAAATAAATCAGTATCAGTTATTACAAAAGTAACATTATATGAATTTTAAAATGCTGTTGTATACATGTTGCCAATTATAAATATGATTTTGTTTGATTCTAGGAAAAATTTCATAAAACATAACAAAAGGGAGATAGACACATGAATGACGGTATACGGGTTTTTTGTATAGATATTTCATACCTATAAAACCTTAAAAAGAAACTAAATGAACATCAGTTTAGCACAAAATGTATTAATTACATTTGAATAGTCCTTAGAAAAGACTAAAACTTCAAAAAGGAATTTATGTTATCTAAATATTTTCTTCACGAACATTTTTTGCGTGGAAATTACATTTAAATTGCAAATTTGTAAAATAATACATTACCAAACAGAAGGGTTAAATTGGAAACCTTTACATTAGCGTTTATATGGACTGAAATAAATTGATTTTTCTTTGAAAATGTTATTATTTTTGGTCATTCTGTTCACAGAATTTAATATAAATCGTGTGATGAGTCATTCGGGGTTAATTATAATGATTCAGAAGTTTGTACCCTCACATTTTATGGGGGGTAGTATTAGTCATCAGAGTACATTGGGTAGATTTTGATTAATGCGAACGTATGTTATGAAAAATAGAATTGAAGGGTTGCCAAAAATGCGTTATTATTACTATAAATCAACTGGAACAGTGTATGGCAAACACAAATCCGCGACATTTTAGAAAAATCGTATTCCTTTTGTTTATAATGAAACTGTTTTATTTATTGAAAAGAGCAAAGAGTTTGTCAAAGCCAAGGTATATCTGTTGAATAAGTGTCTTTGTCAATCGTACATATATAATTAGCAAGTGTATGTATGTAGTCTCGGTGATATTGCAATGATTTTTCGTAAAGTTCTCGTGAATGGCAGACAATCCATTACCTTTGACCGATATGAACAATATTTTAAGGATTTATTCTCTAAGAATCTACGAATATAATTACATACATACATATCTAGTGTTTTGTAGGCATAAACAAGAGACTCCTATATATCCTTTGACCGATATGAACAATATTTTGCAGATTTATTCTCTAAGAATCTGCGGACAAAAAGCATACAGAATCTAGGGTTTCGTAGACATAAATAAGAAACTCTAGACACTCCTATATTCTTTGATCGATATGAAAAATATTTTGCAGATTTATTCTCTAAGAATCTGCGGGTAAAACAAGGTATAGAAATGTCTAGAGTTTCGTAGGCACAAACAAGAAACCCTAGGATACTCCTATATCCTTCGACCAATATGAGCAGTATTTTGCAGATTTATTCTCAAAGTATCTACGAATATAATTACATACAGAAATGTGTTTCGTAGGCATTAACAAGAAACTCTAAACAATCCTATATCCTTTGACCGATATGAACAATGTTTTGCAGATTTATTTTCTAAGAGTCTACGAATATAACTACATGCATAAATATCTTGGGTTTCGTAGGCATAAACAAGAGACTATATACTCCTATATCCTTTGACCGATATGAACAATATTTTGCAGATTTATTCTCTAAGAAACTACGGATAAAATTACATATAGAAATGTTAAGGTTTTCGTAAGCATAAATGAGAAACTCTAGACACGCCTATATCCTTTAACCGATATGAACAATATTTTGCAGATTTATTCTGTAAGAATTTACGAATAAAATTATATATAGAAATGTTTAGGGTTTCGTAGGCATAAAAAAGAAACTTTAGACACTGTTATATCCTTTGACCGATATGATCAATAGTTTGCAGATTTATTCTCCAAGAATTTACGAATATAATTTCATACAGAAATGTCTAGGGTTTCGTAGGCATAAATTAACGTCTCAAATTATTTTTAATTTTAACAATATAAATGTAATGTACTGAGTAAAAATGACTCATTTTCCCATCTTAAAAAGTTTATGTATAAATAATCGTACATGTATAATTAGCAAGTGACTGTATGTAGTGTTGGTAACATTGTGACGTCAATTTTTCCTAAGGTTCTCTTGATTGACTGACAGGTGACACCCTCTCCCGTGATTGGCTAAATACCTGACATAGTGGTATATTTTTTGGTTAATTATTCGAAATTAAGATACGTTAAAAAATAAAACCAAATACACATACAAACAATTGAAATTTTTATAATATAAATCCGTCATTGTTGACGGGTAATAACCTAGTTATAAAATAATTATAAAATTGTTTCCTTTTAAATTTTATTTTTATACAGTTTTTGTTGGAATGGTTCTTTGTTTCAGAAAAGTTCCTGAACTCGGTGCTAAGTAGACCTCAGGCGCCGAAATCAACGTAACTCTGCTACTTCACAAGTCTACAGTCAAGAAAATTGAATTTTTTCTGCCGATTTTTACTGTTGGCAACACCAGGGGATTTATTCTGTAAGCTTTTCTACAATTCTTTTTACAGTGTCCTGTCGAAAGTTCCCACAGTATAGTATGCATAAAATGATCTTGACAGTGTGAAAGAGACTGTCGACAAATTACCAAATAGATCCCCTGTTGAATTGGAGAAAATTCTCAACTTCATTTTATTTTGAAAAATTCATACACTTCAAACAACAAACTCCACTACAAAATATACTTGTTCAGTTAGAAACAATTTAGTTGGTGATATCGCAGAATAACAGACGTCCATAAAAGAGCGTATTTCAGAGCAGTCATTCAGACACTTTAAACATTTACATTCTGGATGTACGAGTATTTTCAACCCGCATCCATACACTTCCTCTCGCAGTATATATTTAGCACAAGTCATCTCCGATTCGCCATTTTACAATATTAAATCAAGAAACTGGATTTAAGGAATTACAAGGTGTTATTTAATTCGTGAGAATACTGAATGAAGGTGTTTAAATTTTTCCCAATGTAAAATATGAGAAATTACTTTTCTTCGTGATAAAAATATATCATTTCCGCAATTTTAAGCATTTCCAGAGCATAAATAAGAAAGTGTTAAGTTTTTTTGGAGTGAAAATACTCCAAAGTTTACGGTACAAGTGACTAAGTGACGTTAATTTTATTTACTTTAGTAATCATATTAGCAACTGTCAAAAAAATTATATAAAGAGTTGTTTTTCGATTCAAAAACTTTTTCTTACAGCTTACTAAAGTCATTTTTTATGAATTTTGTTATAATATTCTTAAATGTTTTCTCGCAACTTCCATTAAAGGTTTTACAGAAGTTTAAAAAAAGTATATTCTCGGAAATAAGTATTAGATTTAATATGGAGGATGGCGAACAACACTTTATTCTGCGTGAAAAACTGCACCGTAAGGGCAGTGTGGACTGGTGCATAACCGTGATTGTCGACTTGTCAAAATATCTTGACAAGACCCGTATAATAACCCTACTTCTTCTATAACCTGTCTAACAATCAATCATCAGTTGATATGGATTAAGTCACAAACCTGGATAACCTTTTCGTCTGTTTTAAAAATACAAGGCCTACCCAATTTCTCACAATATTTCATGAAATGTCTACCATCTTTAAAACACCCAAACCAACTGAAACACGCAGTTTGACGCTGGGCATCTTCTACAAAAGCTTTATTGAAAAGTTGAAGCCACTTTATTTTCCAAGTTTTTGTTTTATTTTGTGATATGGCTTGGGTTTGTCCATATAGCTTACTTTCATTTTATTTGTGTATGTACTCATATGAGTGATGATTAGGAATATAATTATTTGTAATCTAAAGTATAGACAGGACTGTCGAAAATATTTTAACATTTTAGGAGTAATGACATTCCCGTGTCTGTACATTTTTCACTGCCTGGTTTACATGCTTTACAAGTTCAATAGCCAACAAGAAATCCATAGATATGAGACAAAGGGTAAACACTTAATACGGCCGACATACAGCAGACTCAGTTGTACCAGATATTCGGTTAATTTTACTCCACTAAATGTTATAATATCTTGCCAGAAAATATTAAGTGCTTGCCTCTCAGCTCTTTCCGGAATACTTTAAAATCGTTTTTCAAGGAAAATCCATTGTATTCGTTTGAAGAATTCCTGGATAACGATTTTAATAACTTATGATATCTACACATATATTCTTATTTAAATTCTAAAATAATATTTTTTCAATTGTACTGATGTTGGCGTGTGTAAAAATGTAAAATTTAAAACACAAATAAATATTATTATTAATAGGGTAGGATGCATATGGGAGGTGGTGTAGCCGAGAGGCCGTCACGGCGGGACTATGGTGTTGGGAGTTAGCCATGGGAAAGTTGAAAATATAGATTATGGGTTAGTTATGGGGTGATATACACTGCAGGCCATAAGTTTAGGACCAGTTGTTTTAATATTTGATTATTTGATTTAATTCTCAACGGAGATAAAAATTGATGAGTATTTAATTTTTTCTATTACACAGAACATAACTTTAGTCTACATAGATCATTTTAAGATGGTTCTTATTTATTTATACAAAATTATCCGAGTTTATATTATGTTTGTTTGTTTTCGCTTACGTTAGTATATTTACATTACGATATCTTTGGATTGTTAAATTAATGCTGACTTGAAATTTCTTTTATATTTATACTGTTAACTGTTAATATGGTCTTTATTAGTGACTTACAGTAAGTTTGAAGCGGTAGATATTTTTTTAAACCAGTTTTTGTTTTGTATTTTTTCCGATGCAACTTTTTTCGATTTTTACATCACTGAGACTACCAAAATGGGTAAAACTCGAGAACTTAGTCTTGAAACTCGTTCAGCCATCATAACCCTTCACAATGAAGGTAAATCTGAACGTATTATTGCTGCCCAGTTGAAAACTTCTGTGCACAACGCTATTGCAAGATTTAAGGAAACAGGCAGCAATAAAGACCTACCACGTTCAGGACGACCCAGAATCACATCAAAAGTGCAGGATGACTTTGTTGCTATCACAAGTAAAAGAAATAGACGTCTGACCGCCCCTGAGATTCGAGCAGAATTGAACAGAACTGGTTCGAAGGAGGTATCATTAACTACGGTGAAGCGCCGTTTACGTGAAGCCAATTTGTTCGGCCATGTCGCTGTTCGAAAACCACTTCTTAGGCCCCAAAATAAGAAGAAACGGTTAGAGTGGGCTCTTCTTCATCACCAGTGGACAGTGGATGATTTTAAAAATGTACTGTGGACAGATGAATCCAAGTTTGAAATATTTGGTTCCAGGCGTAGAACATTCTTCCGTCGGAGCCAGGGAGAAAAGATGCTGCCTCAGTGTGTGGTACCCACAGTAAAGCATGGAGGTGGGTCCATTATGGTCTGGGGAGCTTTCTCGGGTCTTGGCATGGGAAATCTTGTGCGTATAGAAGGTATTCTCAAGAAGGAGCGCTACAAATCAATTTTAGAAGACCATGCGGTACCGTCTGGCCTAAGAGTGATTGGACCTGGGTTCACTCTGATGCAAGACAACGACCCGAAACATTCCTCAAAATTGTGCAAGGGGTTTGTAGAAGAGAAAGAAGCTGCTGGAGTGCTCAAAAATATGGTCTGGACACCACAGTCGCCGGACTTGAATCCCATCGAGTTGTTATGGGAGGAAATGGATCGCAAGGTCCGGGAAATCTGTCCAACGTCCAAAGAACAATTTTGGACATTTTTAGAAGGACACGTGGAATAGCATGCAACATGAAAAAATACAAAAATTAATCACCCGTATGCCAAGACTAGTTCAAAAAGTTTTAAAATGTAAAGGAGGTTTTTTTGACGAAAAGACTGTTTAACGTTTTTATGTATATTTGAAGGTTATTTTATACAAATTTATGACTGTTTCTAAGTAAAACACATTTATATAAGTAAAAATTGATATCATCAATACAAAATATTTTGTACAGTGACGTTTTGTACTAGTTTTGATTAAATACCGTACTGGTCCTAAACTTTTGGCCTGCAGTGTATGTTTATTACTTCTTCTATTGTAATTTAAGTGATCATCTCTCCAATGAGAACTAGAAATTGATGTATGTGTCTAGTAAATATTTCAAAAATGCATTTTTTATATCCTCATTTTCATCCATCATTCTGTCCAAGTAAGAAAATAAATTTCACACAGGCAAGCTGCTTTCCTATATTAAAAATTGCTGGGGTAAAGAAAATCAAATTACAAAAACTATTATAAAATTCTAATAAAATGACAACAAACAAACAAACTCAAAAGGAGTTAATTAAGTCATTATTCTCCATCTTCACTTACTGAGTATTACGCAATGTGCACTACTTTTTTTTATCAAACCTCGACACATAGAATCCGAACTCGATCGTTAACGAAAAAATCGTGGTGCTAAATTGCAATAAGGCACATGCACATGAGAAATAGTAGATTATTGTGTGGAAATTTGTTGCAAAATGATAGGTGGCTCGAATAGGACAATATATAAAGTGTGAAGGGTGTATCACACTTGAACGCTATCCAAATTTTACTTTTGTATGTTTTTTTTTCAGGATTCACGTCTTGCCTTATCACACGGTATTTGAATAAGACTTGGAAATTCTTTGTTTACGCATGCATACATCCTGTTATTATAACAGTTGACAGATTTACTTTGAAAAGTTTATTTGTGAGGTTTCACTAAATTAATTAGTTTTCCTTCCAAAATATAATGTTTTAATATAATACTCGAAATAACATTTATACAACAAACTAACCTCAATGTAAACAAAAGACAAAGACGCATTAGCTGAAAGCGAGGTAATAGATCCGTTGGCGCAAGCGCATTTTGAAAACCCTGGATAGAAAGACGGAGAAATTGAATCATATTTCATTTACCTATTAAACCTCAGTGAAAATTTCTATGAGACGACTATGAATAACAACTGAGAGGATTGTATCTCGGATTATACAGAGATTTCACTGTTAAAAGCAGATAGATTAACCTCTTTCTGTCACCATTACAAAAAGGCCACGACGCCAATTAGTCAAAGTAAAAAAGTATTTATATTTAAATGTTATTAGCAAACAGCTTTTATGAAAATTAGCGATTACTATTTCACAAAATAATGTTTTACAACTTCGAGTCTATTCTAAATGGATTAAGTTATTTCTACCATTTATAAAACCTTCACGTTTAACAAATAAAAACTATACATAGATCGTCATTTATGAAAAAATCTTTAACAACTAAAATCTTTTAATTTACGATGTAAATTCCTCTACATTTCCACGGTTATAAATTTCATAATGTTCTATGCTTCACATTTCTGTCGAACACCATAAACCATTTTATGAAATTCTGGGAGTTTCCTAATAGTTGGGTCTTTTGTATTAAGCCTTGTTTCACAAGTGTTTGAAATCAATTCTGAGAAAGCACTTAAAAGGTTTGGGTTAATGGCAACCCTACTAAATATTTAACCCGGCTCAGGGTGTTAGGTAAACCCTTACTATCACTAGAAAACAACTTATATGGGATAACCCTAAAACTATTGAGTTAATTGGACTATTTCATCACTTTTATGAGTTTACGACAAGTGCATACATATGTTCGGTTTAGAAAGTTGAAATCTGGATTGAAATCATAGACATTGACCAAATTTACTTTCAATTTTAATTAGATAATATAAAATTAAACAACACAAACTTAAATATATTACTAGAATTAGAACTCTACGGTAATAAGTATTTCATGCTGAAATATGTCAATATGTTAAAATTTCTTTTTAATATTTTGCTCTGAGTAAGTCGACATATCAAGCAGTTTAAAATTACAATAAACTAAATTAAAAAACATCGAAAGATTTATTTATATACAGTGGCGGCGCTAGCTCTTAAAATCTGAGGGGGGCAGGAAATATTTTAGTAAAATTGAGGGGGGGGCAGGAAAAATTTGTAATCGTCTTTTTATCGTTTACACGTGCAAATAAAAGTGATGACTTAAAAAAAAAGTCCTCAATACAAAACGCATGAGTTGAATAGAAACTAATAACTTGTTTTGGGACGTACTAAAGTTCTGAGCTAAATTTAATATGTCTTCATAGGAGTAGTTTTTAAATATAAAATTTGGCAATTTTTAAATTCTAATTTATAATTGATTAAAAAAAAATACATTCAATCGCTAACGATAATGGTTAAAATAAATAAACGTCGATTTAACCAATTAGTAAAGTTTTTTATTTTTATTTGTAGACACAATTCAAGACCGTTACTTGTTTGGACAATTGTACCACAATCATATTCACATTTTTAAGAGAGTGATATACACATATTTTTTTATTAAGCACCTTAGAATATATTTGCCGCTTGATATGAATATGTTCAACATATTTTCTAAAAAAAATAAAAAGACTTCCTTATGCGATTTAAAAAAAATACATTCAATCGCTAACGATAATGGTTAAAATAAATAAACGTCGATTTAACCAATTAGTAAAGTTTTTTATTTTTATTTGTAGACACAATTCAAGACAGTTACTTGTTTGGACAATTGTACCACAATCATATTCACAATTTTAAGAGAGCGATATACACATATTATTTTATTAAGCACCTTAGAATATATTTGCCGCTTGATATGAATATGTTCAACATATTTTTTAAAAAGACTTACTTAATGCGTTCACTACTAATAACTTAATTTTTAATAACTTCCAAGTACATACTTTAATTTAGTAAAATATCAAAGCAAAGCATAATCTTTGATAAATTTATTTCCTTATCATTATCTTTAGAATCTTTCATATAACCAGGAGCTATAAAAGCTTTTAAAAGTTCAGGTATTAAGTTGCTTCATGAATATATCTCGTGATATAAGACATAAAGCTTTGCTATGTTCATGAAAGCAGCTTTCATGAGTAAATAGTAAGCATTTAATAAAACTACCTCCTTCATGAAGTAGTTAACCATCTAGACTGCTTCAGGGGATTCAAACTCATTAAGATAAAATTTACATCGAATATTTTATTTCTGGTCACCAGATTGAGTTTTGGACTGCTCACATTTATTTCCGTATAAAGTTATTTTCGAGAGGGAATAATTTAGTTACAATTTTATTGTTTGGACATCATAATAATAATAATATATTTATTGACCACAATATAATGAAATACGATCGTTTAGTCATTCATACGAAAAACCAAGCAAGTAATATAACAAGCAGATATACACAAAAGAAAAAAATACATATATGTAAGTACGATTATTTATTAATTAACAAAATACAAAATAACTATTGCTAATTTTAAAAATTAAGATCATAATATTTTTGTTGGTGCAGAAAAAATTGAAAGGGTCAACACATAAGGATTTGGGATGTATACTGCATGACACTGAAAAGAATTCCCCGTGAAATTAGAAATCAAATAAAGCAAGGAATGTTGATAAAACGAAGAAAACTAAGACTGAAGTAAACTGAAGTAAAAGAATAATTAAAACTTATATTGAAATGCTACATCTTTCCAGAAGTGTTGTATGGTGTAGAGGCCTGGACTTAAACTAAAAAGTTAGTAGGAGAATAGATGCCTTCGAAATATGGATTTACAAAAGAATATTGCGCATTTCGTAAACTACCAGAACCAAGAAATACTCACCAAGATGGGAACAAAACAATAACTAAATGTTCTAAACTAAAAAGAAGTTGCAATATCTAGGCCATGCAATGCGTAATAATAAATACCATTTATTACAGTTAATAAAGGAAGGGAAAATAAATAGCAAGAGATCAGCAGGAAGGCGTCGGATATCCTGGTTGCGGAACTTGAGAGAATGGTTCGGAATGTCAAGTATAGATTTTTTTCAAGACTAAGCATCCAAGGTTAAGATTGCTATGTTAGTGGCCTACCTTCGAAACAAAGATGGTACTTATTAAAGAAGATCAAAAAATTCGGACACAGAGTATATAATGCATTTTTAATTAACAGATCCCCACAATTGCTTCAAATTTATTTTGGGGCAAGTCTTACTGACTCTGGTAATTTATTAAATCATTTAATAGCACAGTAGTAGGTAGTACTATTTTTGGATGTTGATAGGCGACAAAATTTAGAGTATGTATCATTATTATGTCTATTATTATGAGTATAAATCTCACTGAAAGACTTGAAGTCATATATGTTTCTGTAAAATAATTTAATCATACAAAAATGTAAAGACATGGCAAAATCGTTATGATACAAAAATTTCGACAGTCCGCTCTGCAAGAAATGTCGTCAATAATTTTCACAGCGCATCTTTGCAGTGCAAAAATTCTATCAGCAGTGGACGAGTGTCCTCCATAGATGCATAGGTGGGCATAAGACGAAAAAAAAAAAATACGCAACTGTGAGTGCTGCGCAATACCTAGTAACCGGAAAGGAATAATTGTGACTTGATATATTGCAGCTATCTATTGTTGAGTTGACTGCCGTCGAGGTTGTTTCACTACCTTATTTTGTTCGTATTTTATAGCGATTTTTGTAATTCAATTTTCTGTGCCCCAGTGATTTTTAAAATGGATGTGATGGAAGAGCAACATGGTTCTGTGAAATTTTGTACAAACTTGGTAACAGAAACACATAAACTTTTAAAAACAGTTTTTGGAGAAGTCGCTCACAGTCGAATTGCGTGAAAGTTAGTTGGGCATTTTAAAGATTGTAGAAGTTTAGTTAAAGACGATCAGAAATCGGATAAGCCTTCAATTTCTAAAAATAATGAAAAGGTTTTCTGGGTTCGCTAATTACCTAATCCATACCAATCGATTGGCTGTTAGAGAGGATGTAGTAGAAGAAGCAAATATCAAACTCGTCTTTACTTTACTTTACGTTACTTTAGCCAATGTCGACAATGTACCAAGTCACACTTCCCTTATGGTTGGCCGTTTTTGGCGAAAAAGAAAGTCACTCACGTTCCCCATCCACCATTCTCACCTGACTTGGTCTCGTGCGACGATTTTGTTCCCAAGTTTGTGAACACCGTTTTAAACAATTAAAGATATACAAAATCTAAAACAGATCTAAAAGCGATTCCAATAAGTGATTCCAGAATCCTACGCTTTTATGGGTACATCCACAAAACGTATTTAGAAGGTGATAATTTAAATGTAAAACAATTTGTTGTTAATTAAATCGCTAGTCCGCGTACTTCTTTTTATCAAATCTCGTGTATCGAATATTTGATATCTGATCACCAGATTGAGCTCATTTATTTTCGTATCAAGTAATTTTCCAGAGTGAATTTTTGGTTAAATTTTTATTGTATTGTTTGGCGAAGTTTTGTTCTGTTTTTGTCTGCGGTATTGTAATATGTACTGCACATTTTCTCCGATATTATTTGTTTCTTTTATTTGTATCATTTTTGTCTAGCTGCTTTTGGATTTCAACAGATTCTTTATATTCTTACTTACATGGTTCCACAACAAAAATAGAAAAAGATTAGCGTTGCTCTATAGCAGTAGCTACCAACCTAAGGCTTGAGGGCCGAAACATATTCACGTTCTATATTTCCTTAATATTAGTGTATTTATTATAAACCTACTCGTTGTAAAATAAAAAACTGAAGCGACGTGTGAATTTTCATTTTCACACAAGAGTCTAACAGGTAGGTAAACAAATGCGGCCAACAAAGGGATCAAACGCTAAATATTGGGACATTGCTATTATCACATCAAAACGAAAACTATTTTTAGATAAGTTTATCCCAGCATGGAATTAAAAAAAATCGGTTTGTTTCATTGATTATTTCATTTAAAGTATATTATCGTGGAGACAGAGCCGCAGTAAGGAAAACTTGCGCTAGGGGCAGAGCCGTGTTTTTGGCGCCCTTGGCAAATAAAAAAAAAGGTCCTCACCTCTCAAAATCCAAGTCACGAGCAAAAAAAAAAAGTCCTCTCCCTAGCAATGGTGCCCCTTAGTCAAGCCCGTCAGCGCTCTTTTTCTTAGTGCGCGCAGGGCCGTCGCCCCCTCCGCCCTTACTGCGGCTCTGCGTGAAGATTTTAATAATTATTATAAATAAAACACTATCTTTTCTTAACTTATTTTATTAATATTTTAAATGCACATTTCGACATGCTGAGCTGTCATCTTCAGTAGGATAGGCAATGATAGGCAATGATTGAAAACGACGATGTTTAGCGTGTTGAAATGTACATTTAGAAAATTAATTACAATCAGATACAGTGTTCTATTTACAATTAATTGTATTTTTGTCTGTTCACACCAGTCTGCATTAGTCCATTTTTTTGAGTTTTGTACTCCTGTGTCTGTACGGTAGAAATTGTGACCAAACAGATGCAGCTAAAAAATTGAAATATTACATGTTTGTACAAGTCTTGACCCACGGTATAGGAAAATATTGATGCGTTCAAAAAACACCGTGGAAAAAATATAAACAAAAATCTATTTAACGAAAAAAATAAATATTATTTTAAAATTTTGATTGGGGTATCAAGGGTATCAAATTCCGTTTGCGTGAATAAAACAACAAATTTTTAATATTCAAAAATCGATTTTTTTATGGGATTTTCGCCAAAACTGTGTCATAACTTTTGTTCCCATCCTATTTCCCCTATTTATAGAGGTTGGTCTAAAAAACTAAAAAAATTCTCAACAATGTACATTGATGGGAACCGAAATAATTTTAGGAATTTTTGGAGAGATGATTTTCTAAAAATATCTAATTTTTTGTGTCGTTGGAAAAATAATAAATTTTTTGTGTCGTTGGAAAAAAATTAAATTTTAAAAATTTATTACGTAGTATCAAAAGAAAGCTCTTTTAAAATATATAGATTAAAGAAAAATAGATGATAATGAACGAAAAATAGTTTTTTAAATATTTACAGGGCTTCGCACCGGAACTGAATCGAAAACCGAAAAAAACCGTTATTTTTGTCGGAACGAAAACCGGAACTGAACCGAAAAAAAATATCGGTTTATTTCGGTTCAGATAACGTTTATATGAGTGAATATAAAATACATTTTATATAAGATTATTTTTTAAACTGTTGAGCAGAAAAAAATCGTAATTCGTAATTTTTTAACTGATAATTTAAAAAATGCGCTTCTATTATTTCGGGGGAGGGGGGGTTGAACGCCCAGAACTCCCTCCTGGCAGCGACCTTGGTAATATTATAACAGAATAAGGAATAAAATGTTCTTCTAAATTATAGTAGAAAATAAATTTCTAATATATATAAAAGCATTTAAAAATTTATCACTCGGAACTGAACCGAAAACCGAAAAAAACCGTTATTTTTGCCGGAACGAAAACCGGAACCGAACCGATATATATTTTTTTAATAGAACCGGAACGAAAACCGAAACGAAAAAAATAACGGTTCGAAGCCCTGAATATTTATTTAGAAAGATATTTGCCAAAAATGTGCATAAAAAAATCTTGTCCCACACCCTACAACCCAGGAGGGTTAATCTAAAAATCTAAAAAAAATCTGAATAATGCATATTAATGTGAACGGGAATTTATGATCTGATATAATTATTACGAAAGTTATCGAACTTTTGCCGCACTTATTTATCTGAATGAACTGGATAGCTGCAGCTGATTCTTGATGCGAGCGCATCTCGTAATTAAGTACGCTTGTAAGTCTCTAGATGGAAGGACATGGTTGTTTTTTTCACAATTTATCGAAATTTATGATTTTTAACCCCACAATTTTTTATCAATTACTAAAGTTGAAGTATTCCGTTCACATTATTATAGATTATTAGATTTTTTTCGGATATTTTAAACAACTATGTTTTTTTTTTTAACCAGTTCCAGTTCCGGCATGGTCGATTTCTTACGTCACTACTGTATATGCATACCAAATTTAAACTGTAGGTGTTCAGCTACCATTTCTATCGTACAGACAACTACTTTAGTGAAGGTATAATGGTTTCTTGGTTAACCCTGCAATCTTAAAAGTTGAAAATTAATGCTGCTTCAATATTTAATTACGATTTTTCAAGGAACACTTGTTTACATTTCCTGTTCCGCAAAAACAAAAATTTTGGAACTGCTGAGATAGACTATCCCAGATTTATAAATAATGATAATATGTAGACATACACATAGATAACCTTTTCTGTATCATTCTATTTCAAACATTAGTTTTAAAAATAACATATCTAAATTCTGTATGGCAGAAAGTAAACAGTAATATTTACCTAAATTATTTCTGTAAAATAAATATACATGCACAGATAAATACTCAATCAGTTAAAATAAAAATGCGATAAAATATTTCAAATATTCCTCGTAAATTCGTTCTGAAATATAACATCCATTTACATATTCAATAACTCATATAATGTTAAATATTTAACATGAATATGGAAATGATTGGAAAATCCACGTGAAATAACCAGTCCAGGGTTTATTTGGATTTTATTGGTATTTTTAATTTGTGTACAATAGGATGTTGAACAGCAATTTGCGAATTTAAATGTGTTTATGGAAAGCTGAAGACTATAATTAACACACACAAAAATAAACAAGATCTAAAGTATGACCAGACAGCATATTTTAAATTCAACTATAAAAAATTAAGCATAACAAAGTAAATATACAGGGTGGCGCAAAATAACATAAACCATTTATGTTATAAATAAATTCTGAATAAAATGGCATTAAGAAACAAAGTCAATGGCAAAAGAAAGTCTTATTCTTGGACATTTTTTATATCAATGGTGAAAAATCGTAGCAGGTACTATTAGAGAAACTAAAGAATAGCCGAACGGTAAGGAGGAGTTTATGACGGCAACGGACAAAACCATAGGCGTACCGAATTTAATTAACCACTACACTTAATCGAAAAACTACGAGAAATATCAATAATACACCCAGACGCTAAAATAGAATAATAAGATAAAATGTATGGCATTTATCCAAAGTGTAATATTGTAATATACCGCAGTTTATACATCTAGTTACTAAGAATTACAAAAATATTGTTACCTGCCTTTTAACCAGATAAGAGAACATACATAGGTCTCCCACCATCATTTTCCCCACCAGTCCAGTTGCATAATTGGATAATAGAAATAAATTTTCAATACGTTTAGCAAAAATAAACTAAAGGTATTGATGTTAAGTGAATAATAAGTGAGAGACTTGGTTTATAGCAGGCGTGTGCAACCTACGGCCCGCGGGCTGAATCCGGCCCGAGATAACTATCCAATATCCCATTGAATCTGGCACGGGAGTATGTATATCTTTGTTTTCAGAGATCAAAAGCGGTTAAACAGTTGATGTGGAACAAGCGCTATTTTTCTGCAAATGGAACTACTTGAGCTACAGAAGAACTCAGATTTGAAGTAAAAAATTGATGTGAAGTGTGAATATTCACACATTTCAGGGTTTCGCAGGTATATAATAAGTGAAGGCGGTATGCTGAGTGTGTAGGACAAATTTTACTTTGTAGTAATCACGGCAAAATGAACGATATTTTTAAAATAATTTATCGTCTGTTAATCATATAATAAGACTGGTTATTAAATTTACGCTCTTAAAAATTAAATACAATATTTATCAAAATATAACTAGAATTTCGACAAAATAATTTCAACATAATAAAAATGCAAAAAAAAACAGAAAAAATAAAATTCACTCCGTACTCGAACTCGAAACCCTTCGTTTTCCAGCACATTTTAGCTTACGACACCAGTGCTCTAACCCATTACGCTATCGCACGCCTTGCATGTAAGTGTCTTACATTGGTATAACTTTTGTACTTTGTGAACCAAAAACCACAAAAAATGCGTTATTTTCCGAAAACATAATCTGATCAAAAATTCCTGTTGTACTATTTCGGTTCACACCAATTTACATTACTTAGAATTTTTTTAGATTTTTAGTTTAAACCATCTGGGCTACAGGTGTGGGTCAAAATTTTTTTTGCACAATTTTGGCAAAAATCGCATAAAAATTATTTATTTTGCAAAAATAAAAATTTGATCGTTAATCCACGTACTAAGGGCTTTCATTTGATACCCTACTCAGAATTAAAAAAAAATATTTTTGTTTTCGATGAGCACATATTTGTTTATATTTTTAGGGGGGTATGTTTTTAGATGTTTTAGTATTTTTCCTATGTGCGGGTCAAAGAGTTGTATAAGCATGCCAAATTTCAACTCTCTAGGTTTAGCCGTTTGGCTACAATTTTTACCGAACAGACAGACAGACAGACAGACGACAAAATGACGGTATAAGGGTTTTTTGGTCATACCTACAAAACCCTAAAAATGAAGGACATTTCACTAATTGGGTCTTATAAAAAATATTTCCTAACTGACAAATTTCCGAAACTCACAGCCTCCGACATTCTTAATACAAATGTCTCGTTTCTTAAATATGTGTGTCTTCCGAAAATTTTAAAATTTATTATATATTTTATTTTTTATAAAAGATGTCACTTAATAATAAATGTCAATATGAAACATGAAACTAGGCAAACTCTGTTTTTGTGACAATTTAAAAAACAAAACTCCATCATACGATTCCTTATATTTAATTTTTACCACGTTAACATTAATGCGAAAAAAATAATAAATCGAACTATTACTCAAATAGATATGAAGACACAACTTTAGTAAAAAATTCTTAGAAAAAAGATGCTGATTATTAAAATAAATATAGTTTTATAAAATGCTTAATATTGTAAAAAGTAAACAGGTTCATAATTTATTACTGTCTACAGATTTCGTATACGTAATTCTAAAAAATCTGTCTACGAATCTTTTTACAAATAAAATCATATTACTGTAGTTTATTATAAAACTGCTGCGATTGAAACTGTCAGTTTGACAATTCTATATATT
This sequence comes from Liopterus haemorrhoidalis, assembly GCA_963971575.1. Lineage (NCBI taxonomy): Eukaryota > Metazoa > Arthropoda > Insecta > Coleoptera > Dytiscidae > Liopterus > Liopterus haemorrhoidalis. The sequence goes on from OZ020611.1 coordinate 192,004,893, forward strand.
TCTTATCTTCATGTATTTTTAAAACAATTACGCAAGTGCTCTAAGCAATAAATCTCTCAACTGTTCATCAACTAAGTGCATAGTAAGTGCATAGTAATTGCCTAGTATGTATTATGAACAGAGGTCAACTGCAATGGAAAAAATAAATATGGATACACTATACCCAATACTTTTCAATTAGTTCAACCGAAAGGCTTTAAAACAAAACAATATAAAACAGGGGTTCTTAAGCTTTTTGAGCCGCGACCCAAATTTAAAAATTTAAAAATAAAAAAAATTAGATGAAATGGATTTTACCACTTACTATCTAGGAAAAAAATAATAAATAAATCAATAATAAAGAATAATTCGTTTCAAAATTTAGTTTCAAATACAAAAAAAAATAATAATAATAATAGATTTTACTAAAGGAAATTTAGTACTAATGTGGGTTTTACACGGTTCAATTTATTGATCAATAAATTGAAAAAGTTGACTTCCAAATTATTGATGTGTGTAAAGTATTCAAATTTCATCAATAAATTGTCCAATTTATTGATGAAAAAATTGATTATTTGAAATATATATATTATTAGGTGAAAATAGAACAAGCTCTATTTTTCATAAATTTTTAGGGAATTCTAGGTTATAGGCCATTTCAAACGTTTAGGCGGAACTAGATTCTGAAATCTAGTAATTTTTATCTATTAATTCGGACTTTTGGTTATTTTAAGATTTGTAAATCATACTCACATTGCAAATTCTAGATTAAATTGATTGTCATTATAAAATGTGCTTTTCATTGCATTTTAATTTTTTGTCATTCGTTTCCATGGTTTCACTCTTGTAATTTTAAATTTTCACATACCATCCTGAAAAATTAAATAACCCAAGCAAGTCCCTTCTCGTGACAACCTAAAAGAACGAAATTTCCACTTAGTTCCGCCTAAACGTTTGAAGTAGCCTTTATATTTTGATCTGTTTAGTTATTGCCAACTGTTTAATTGTAGCATAACCAAGAAATATATAGGTTATGTGATTCGTTTTCAAATGTGACCGAACCGCAAACGTTCTAATTAAGTATCATCTAGGTTATTTCTTTTGTTTTTGTTCACAGTTCGTAATTTTGTGAAGATTTTTTCAATATTTTCTTTTTGACAAATACGTTTTACAGCTGGTAATGTAAATTTTTTTAAAAAAATGATATATATAAATTGATGTGTGTAAAGTTTTATTTTCAATAAATTGTTCAGTTGACAAAAAAAAAAAAATGATCAATTTATTGAACTATAAATTGAACTTTCGCATGAGTTTTGAAAGTTCATTCAATTTTATAGGTGAAAATATTATTTCCACAATTTTTCTCTGCGACCCACAAAATATGCTTCACGACCCAATTTTGGGTCGCAACCCGTAGGTTAAGAACCCCTGATATAAAACACCATATTGTTTTACTTAATATTTTATAGAGAACTTTTAAATACAGACGATTCCGCTTAATTGGGCCACCGCTTAATTGTGGCAGCCGCTTATTTGGGCCAAATCTCAAAGAACAGAAACCAAACCAAGGAACCAACAGTAAATTTACATGTTTAATTGGGACAACATTCCGCTTAATTGGGACAGTAAATTTAAGATCACAGTACATATTATGCTACACATATTCTCAACCAGGAAATGAAGGGAGCCCTACATCCACACTGAATACCAGTGCTGATTTTGTAGAAGTGAAATGTTACAAATCAAAAGACAGACTTGACGCATTTTTGCATTGAATTAAATTGTATGTACCTATTTATTATTTTATTTTGGAATTTATTATTATTTTTTCTTAAAAGTTTATATTTTTTGGTTATATGTAATTTATAGTTTTGTCCAAGAGTTTATAAAATAAAATTATTGAAAGAAATATATCCATTATTTAATTTTATTTGAAATTCCCTTAATTGGGCCAAAATGCCTAAGTCCCGATGTGTCCCAATTAAGCGGAATCGACTGTATTTAATTCCTTTTGTATAGGAATTATTTTATTTAATTATTAAATATTATTGTTAATAACCTATATTAATAAAATTGCAGGCTGAATCGTTTGTTTTTTTTTTTTTTTGTTTTTGGCCCGTATTTACTATACGTTTCAGTTAATTATAAAACAATATCTGCAAAAAAATCAATTTTTGTCTACAGGCAAAAACAGTGGACATATTTTAACGAAATTTAGCACGATGAAACAGTAAAACCAAGATTCGAACATAGGCTATATGGCATCTAAATTATTTATTCTAAGGGGGTATTTCGGGGTCAAAACTATTTAGCAAAAAACTTAAAATATCTCCTTTATTATTGTCTTAATAGAAAAATGTATATAACAAATTCTTTACAATAAGTAAACAAACCTTTTCTGTTGAAGATGGTTTTAATAAATGCAACAATAAGAATGCAGAATATCGAATGTTCTGTACAGCATATAAAAAGTTAATTTTCTTAACATTCTTGACTAATACATAAAACGTAATGTTTCTGTATTTTATATGATTTTATTTGTAAACAGTTGTAAGTAGTTAAAAATTGTAGTTACAAATGTCAATATTAATAATGATTTCCTTTCTCAAAAAAAAAAAAAAAAACAATTATATTCTCGGTTGCAGCATCTCTATTAGCGGTTTCCTTGATCCGCCACAGCTTGGAAAGTAGTTTTTACACGCACTTTAGGAAAACTTTGAAGAGGATCAGTCTAAATTCTGTAAGTACTATACATCTCATTTCCTCATAAAATTATTATATTAAGCACCAAAATGCTATAATGAAAGCAATGGTATACCACCCAGCATGCAATTTGTTGAGATCAACACCGGCTGCACTTACCGGTGCCGACGGTTGGACCGGAAAATTTGACGGGTCGCGCTATGTGTGAAAACGTCTATTTGATTACACCGTATCCGGTGCCGCTGCCGGCGTATTGCCGGTGTGTATGAAAAAGGCCCAAGTCTTTTTACAATTCGTAGATGTGATAGCAAAATTATCCCATGCTCAACAACCAAGAGGGGTTGATATAAAAACCTGAAAAAATTCATTCTAATACATATTAATGTGAACTAAAATAGTACAACCGCAATTTTTGGCCATTCGAATGTTTTATATCGTAAATATATTTTTTTAATTATTGTGGGGAAGCTTTTCTTCAATAGGGTGAATATTTGAGGGGTTCTGGGTGCACCTATTTTAGATACCCCTCAATTCCGTCCGACAGACGGGTACCTCAGAAACAAAATTTCTAAAAATAAACAACTATTTGAGTAAAACAAACCAATAACAAATTCTCTTAAAATCTATCTACACATTTTTCTTTTTGTTTACGTGATATTTTTGTGGTAGATTAAATTTACTTGTTTTGCATGCTAAATATATTTAAACAGAATTACAAACTTTTAAATTGGCATTAATAATGCTACTTATTAAAAATAAATTAATTTCGAACTTTCATTATTTCAATCCCTTAAGTTTGCAGCACTTTGGCGGCATTCTCATTCATGCAACTTAAATTCAAAATCAGAAATCCTCTTACCTTCACATACCACTTCGTCAGTGACTTTTTGCCATTACTTCTAATAGACCCTTTACAGGGACAAAGTCTAAACTTAGGTCCTCTAGGAGAGGAGTCCCTAGATTTACTCCCACATTTTATTAACAACCCAGTTTTTTCATTAGGACAAATTTCAGTATGAAAAGGGGCCCCTGGCACACTAGACGGCAACAACATTTAATCACTCAAATAACACAAACTAACAAAATATTATCAATAATCTATAAAAGAGTATGTTTAATGTGATAAAACAATTGTTTCCAATCACTAGGCAGATAAAATCAATTCACTGTTTAGATAAGATATGCTAGAATAAAACATAAAAACATCGCACTTTTATTAAAAACATAAACAGCTGCACGGAACGAAGCTTACTCGGCGGCGTCCAAAGCACGACTGATTACAATGAGATTTGCTCCACGAGTAACATCACAAGATCAATATACGCCATCTGACAGGCGCTAAAACACGTAGTGTGCGCTGGAATAAATCCAAAGGCTACTTCGATCGTAGTGTACGCGCTATACGAACTTCAACAACATTTATCGCGATTTCTAACGCATGCGCCCGTCTTATCATCGTTTCCCACTAAATTACATTTACACTTGCAGCAAGTTTTAATTGAATACGTATTTATAGGAATTGAGTGACTGACGTATTCTGTTATTTGTAATAGATTCAACTTAGTAAATTTGTTCGTTCCTCTAGAGATGAACTTACAAACAGGTATTCCTTATTTAGACTTCAGCGTGTAAGTTACGCGACTGCATTTTTCCGCGAGAAATTTAAATTGTTACAAACCAAGGTTGTAACTACGATGGTAACAGACGAGGGCGCACGATAGATTGAAGGGATGCGTACTCTGAATCATTTACAATTACAATAAGGCTCAAAACGAGAGAACCAATTCCAAAATAACGCATATTATTACTTTAAAATCGAAATTCATTCATACCCATTGATGAATATTTCTCGCCGATATTACTATATATGCCATTTTTAGGATCTCGCAGGGTATCAAAAAACTCTTATACTGTCACTTATGCGTCTGTCGGTCGTTAGGGTAGAAACTGTGGATAAACAGCTCGACGTAGAGATGAAATTTGGCGTGTTTGTACAGCTCTTTGAATCACAAATAGGAAAACTAGAGAGTTAAGAAAAAAATCGCATCGCGGGACGAATATAAACAAATATGAAAAGATAAATACAGTAGATATCGTTTATAACGACATCTGATATATCGATATATCGGTTTATGCGACGAAATTTCAAAATCCCGGCCAGAAATATATCTTTTTATATGTGAGACTTATCGCTTATAACGACATCGAATATTACGAAGAAATTTATATAACGACGAAAAATGGCTTGAAATTTGAATCAAATTATCTTTTATAACGACGTATACCACTGCCACTGTATACGTCTACCATTGCCAAATGTGAAAACGCCTGGGGAGTACCGAATTGGCTAGGGGAATTACCGAGTTATGAAAAGGCAAGGCGAAACGCGACAGATAAATATATTCATTCAGTAGTTAACTACGAGTTGAAGGTACGTCATCGACGTCGATATGACGAAACGAAAAGCATTAATGTAAATTTTTCGAAGATTGAAGATGAAAAACTCGAAACGGAGGAGGATATGACGGAAGATAAAATTTTAGCTGGGTCCGATCCGAATTTGGAGTCAGAAATAAACAACGACGAAGTGGAAATGGAAGAAACAACCGAGTTCCAAACATCTTTATATATAAAAATGAATCTACTATAAAGGATGCATTTTCAGCAGTTGAAACAATTCAGCATTTTCACGTTTAATCAAAATTTAAAAGAGGCTAAAACAGATTTTGCGTTGCTACATTTGGAAAATAATATTGAAAAAAACTTTTTAGAAACCCAAAAATCACAAAATAAATCAAAATGACAGATTTTTGTGTTAAAATTGAAATATGTGTACGTATATAAAATTATGTAAGTGTGAAGTTATTTGTAAAATGACGTTATTGTTGCTTAAGCTTCTTGCACTCGTAAATGTACTCTTTTCTAACATAAATAAAATGTGCATATTATTCGATATTGTATTTATAGTGTTTGGATATAGCGACCTACGGTTATAACGACCAAATTTCATTGGTCCCTACAACGTCATTTTAAACGATATCCACTGTATATAAAAAAAATCTGCTGTGGCCACTACAGGACCAACCGCCATCACAAAGTACTTGTTTAATTTATGCTAGTTTGTCAAAAAATGTCTCAAGTAAAAGTTGTTAGTTATTGCATTTATAGCAACTTTTGTTAAATAAATTTTTCCGAAATATTTCTGTTGCTAAATATTCGCACAAATCTTAAAATTGACACAAGTAAACTCCCATTTTTACCAAACCCAACCGATTTTTACCAAAAGTTGATCAACTCGTGCCATTGATGTCGAAAGCTTAAATATGAAGTTTCATAAAAATCCTTTTAGCCGAATTTGTTCTGCACTTGTACACAGACAGACGGACGGAAGGAGAGACAGACAGACAGATAGACAGACAGACAGACGGACAGATGGACAGACAGACAGACAGACATCATGCTAAAAATAGTCAAAACATGTAGGGACCTCAATTCGTGGAGATCCATCGAAATCTCGAAATGTCAAAATCGGTATGATCACAATACCTCCCTTATATATGTTGGCTCTCCACGAACTGAGGTCTCTACATAACTTTTGGTAAAAATCGGTTGACCAGAAATGGGAGTTTACTCGTGTCGATTTTAAGATTTTTGTGAATATTCCCACAACAGAGAAAACTTTCGAAAAAATTATTTAACAAATGTTGCTATAATAGCAATAACTAACAACTTTTATTTGACATTTTTTGATAAAACGAAACATTTTTGAAAAATTTTTAATACGTAATTATGTAATAAACGTTACATATAAGTATGAAATAATATGTAATTTTTTCATACTTATATGTAACGTTTCCATGGTTATGATAAATAATATCTCTGTTAGAAAATATTAGGCCAAGTTATTTCTACTCTGCTGCTAGAATGTATTTTATATAAGTACTTATGATGGAGGTCGGTACTGTGGTGGCCACAGCTGATTTTTTTAATCCTATTTATTGAATCTCCATTTCAAAAATTTTGATGACTACGTGATACGCATATTATGTTTACATATGTGTGTGAAAAAATCTAAAAGCCATAAAAATATAAGCCATATTCGCGAAATCAAGAGTTCCAGCGATGAAAAACGATCCGTCCTAATCCGAACTGTATACTTGGATGATTTTCTGTGGCTCATATTATTCGCTGTGGGGTCCGAAGTGACGGAAGTTGAAAAAGCGAGGAACCACGCTTCAGAGACGATAAAAGTGGCAGTAATAATACCTGCGGGACACTCAGGGACAACAACTGAAGATTTAAAATGAATCATGACTTCAGCTGTATAACTTATAATCATTCATATAACAATAATTATGTTTTACTCAGAATTCGTTTCATGCAAATGCAGTTCTTGAAGTTACCTACATAAAATAATAAAAGAAAACAGAATATTGCCTTGTTCTTAAAAATATTTAAACACTTTTTTATGGTCTGCAAAGTGCAACCAAGTAACCTATAAGCCTGGTTTATAATAACTCCATAACATAAACGCATATGCATTGAACAATGGATTTGACCATTCAAAACATCTGTTTGTAATAAACAGAACAAAGAGAGTTGTGTAGTTTTTATGCTTATGTTCCATAACATATCATAACCAGGCTTTGAAGCCTGGTTTATAATAGACTCATAACATAACGCATAGCATGTGCATAGCATGGCTCCATAACTTAATGAAGTTGAATCATAGTACTATCGTTGTCCTCTTTATAATACGACCGCACAACACAGACACACAAGCGCACGCTCGCCAGTACTAGAGAATTGTGATAAGTTTTTGTATACTTTTTTGGTTATTATTGTGTTTACAACTTTTTAAAAATGGAAAAAGAAGCGAGGTTGATTGAGTTAGTGGAAATTAATCCAATATTGTACGACAAATCAAGAAGAGCTCCGCGTTCCTACTAATTTACTAATGCGGTACACCAGTTCTATTATAAACATCGTAGCTATGACTTGCACGTTGTGCTGTGGAGACATGCCATACGTTATGTTATGTAGCTATTATAAACCAGGCTTATGCCTTATGCCGCTACTCATGTGTCTGCCTGTCTGTATAATAGCCATTGTGGCCAAACGGCTGGACCCAAAATAATGCTTTTCAATCGGTTTGTTGCGACACCTTGATGTATAGCCCCCTCTATCGTGTCTGCGTAATGTTCGTGGTAATAAACGGAGGTGTATGCGTGCAGGGGTCATACATGCTGAGTGGTAGAGGAACGACCATGCTCGACAACCGATTTCCGATAAGCGATAAGCTAGTCCAGTGCTGAGACGTACGTTGTATGTAACTAGAAAATCAGGAGTTCCGCAAGGCTCAATTCTGGACCCCATGTTGTTCTTATTATACATTAATGATACAGCAGTGTCGATTAAGCTAGGTAAAATTTTAGTTTTCGCGGATGATACGATTTATTTTTTAAAGACTTATTAGCGATAGGAAGGACTGCTCATATTGATATTGAACACCTAGTCAATTGGTTTGAACCAAACAAATTAACTGTGAATAGTGGATACAAGACGAATTATATTCATTTCAAGAAAAACTTTAACAATTTTTACAGTTTCTGTAGCATGTAACAATAAACTTTTAAACGATTATGAGTCAGTTAAATATAAATCATACGAATACGAATAATTTATTTAAAATAAATAAATAAATTAATATATGCTCCAAATTAATATTTGCGTGTTGAATTCAAATGTTTGTTTGCGGAAGCGGGGCTTCCCTTCCTTTCTCTTAAAAACTGCCATTGATTTTTATTAATTTAATTTTACGTGCTAGAAATGAACATGTGGGATAATAATATGAAACAGATCAAAGACACGGGAAAATATTAAAATTAAAAGTGTCCAGATTTTTCCTTGAAGGTGGCGGCTCAGAAGCCCAAAAAAATTCTTAAGAAACTCAGAAACGAAATATAGTCCGGGAGGCAGCGTTGCAAGTGACCTGGTCATTTCATCCCGATTCATTCGTATTGGAAATTATTCCTTTCTGGTAGTAAGTTGATGATCTAAGCGTCAGCTGCGTTGGTAGTGGTGGGGCTGGTCGTGAGAAAATGTACAACAAAAAAAGTCATTTCAAGCCACTTGAAAATTTGCACAGTTATTGTTTAAGTGATAATAATAATAATAATAAAAGTCAGCTGCGTGCGTAGTGGGGGATTATATGTCAGTCGCTTGTATAAACCTGTCATAAAAAAATGATTTAAAGCCATTTCAAATTCAATGAAACTTATACATCAAACTTATTATATAATTAGAATAATAAAAACAACAATCAGTTGTTTGCACAATGTGAGTAAGACCGTCAGCTGAGGGATTATAATTGCAGAGCGGGCATTTAGCCTAAGCATTTTATAATGTAATCAGTGATGTAACTGACGATCTTTACCCCGTTATGTCGACAGCTGACGATAATTTTTATTTAATTTAATATGTAAAATATCAATTATAAAAATTTTAAGTAGCTTTAATCGATTTTTTTATATTGTACGCATTGTATTACTAAATGAATGATGTAACTGACGATCTTTACCCTATTATGTCGGCAGCTGACGATCATTTTTATTTAATATAATATGTAATCTATTAATTATAAAAATTGCAAGTCACCTAAATCAATTCAAATTAAATTTCATAGTTTTAATCTATTTTTTTTTATTATATTTTTTAATTATTTCAATCTATTTAATTCAGTGTCACGATATAATATCAAAAATCGATTAAAACCATGAAATAATAGCCACTTGACATTTTTGTAATGAATAGTTTACGTATTATATTAAATAAAAATGATCGTCAGCTGCCGACATAACGGAGTAAAGATCGTCAGTTACATCATGATTACATTATAAAATGCTTAGGCTAAATGCTCGCTCAGCAATAAAAATCCCTCAGCTGACGGTCTTATCCCCATTGTGCAAACAGCTGATTGTTGTTTTTATTATTTTAATTATATAATAAGTTCGATGTATAAGTTTCATTGAATTTGAAGAGACTTAACATAATTTTTTTTATGACAGGTTTATACAAGCGACTGACGTCTAATCCCACACTACCCACGCAGATGACTTTTTTAATTATTATTATTATTATCGCTTAACCAATAACTGTGCAAATTTTAAAGTGGCTTGAAATGACTTTTGATTTTTTTTTTTTTTTACATGTTGGACATTTTCTCACGACCAGCCCCACCACGATTCTGGCGGCTGACGCTTGTTTCGATTACAGTGACTATAAAGACAGTGTGGCCATACGATGGTCTCATTTACTATTGGTCGAGCTGATTTAATATTGGTCCGCCATATTTCTTCCAACTTTGTTACAGATTATATATGGCTTATGTTTCAACAGATTTAAGTGATATTTTCAAATAATAGAGAGATATTGCAAAGTGAAAAAAAGCTGACTTTATTAAAAGAAACCTCTAATAAAGTATCCTGTATTAAAATTTTTCATGATGTTTTAAAGAGTGTTATTGCAACGGTGCTCTTGCTTCATACTTTATTTTGACAAATATGCCAAATTGATAGATCAAAATCGTAATGAATATAGAAGTTAACTGCAACTCTTATATGAGTTAACTGCAACAGACTATTTTTTTCCCATACGGCATACTCGCATACGGCACAACCATTCGCAAAAGGGTTTCGTGACACAATTTCTCGGAGAAGAATAACATCGTCCTCGTATTTAAATCGTCAACGTTTTTTATCTTTAGCTTGCATCATTACTCACAAGAAAAGTCACCAATTTTTTGTTCGAATTTACTCCGTTGTTAATTTTGAGCTTACATTGACAGAAGACCTGTCAAAATTAAGGTTCTTTAAATAAAAAATGCTTTGCCGTTATTTAAATTAAATATAGGTTGCCTGTATTTTAATAAAAGAAAGAAATTAAGGATATATCAACTGCGCATGCGCACATGTCAAATAAAGGAAAACTTTATTAAAAGATCAGTAGAACAGAGGTTGCAATAATTCTCTATTATACGTATATCTAGACGTTTAATAGTGAATATTGTTGTGTTTGTGATGAGTAATGAGTAATGTAGATAATGTAAACTGTGCACATATTTTAAATTGTCACAAATTAAAATTAAAAATAATGAAACGTTTTGTTATGTTCAGGTTTAAAATTGCTGGGATAAAAAGACTAAATGAACATAAAAAACATTATGCCAGTAAATCAATGGATGGCTTCACAATTATAAGAAGTATTTACTTTCATTAATTTTAATGTTATTCCATGCTGATTTCATTTTATTTTTCACCTGACCATAATTTTATTTGAATAAATGCATAATTGATAATATATACATCAGTTTTCTTTATTAATATATCATTTATACCATGAGTTCAAAAATAAATTGCATAAAGGTTGGCTATGGAAAATAAAAATAATGTCAACAGAAAGCTTTAGAATTAATTTACTGTCTGAATTAATTAAATCACTCTTGTTGTCATAAGTTATTTATTGTTACATAAAGCTTGTAGTATAGGTACATTATTTTATTTTTCCATAGCCAACTCTTATGTAATTTCTTTTTGGGGAACTCAGGGTATATAACATGTTCTGCTTATTCTTTTTTAATATGAAAATATCCTATTTTTTTTATATAAACATGCGTTTTCCTAAAAATTAGAGAAATGTTGGGTTCTCTAATTTTTATAGAACCTTATCATCATTTTTTCCCTATCTTTTTATTCTAATTCTAATGTCCTGTTTGAACTTGTTTTCTTAAATTTAAAAGATTCAAATTAAAATGTAACTCCCGTTTTTATGAAAAAAATTTTTTAGTTTTTATAGGTCCTCAAATAAAATTATAAAATAATAAAAACATATCTCTTTTATTTCCTTTCATATCCTTTTTTAAGAATTTTTTTCATTTGTTTTCTTTTTATGTTGCAAACATTTCAAAAAAATACCTTCATCGGTAGGAAATTTTAATATTTATCTTAATAAATGTTGAATCATATACATGTTTTTTCTTAACAATAAATTGATATTCACATATATATAAACATAAATACGTAAAACTATTTAAAATTTAAGAAATATTATAATATATTAGGATATATTAACATTTATTCCATATAACCCAATACAAATCTGGAATAAACATGGCGGCTACAGTTCATATGGCCACACTGTCTTTATACAGTCACTGTAGTTTCGATTATTAGCCATATCTAAACTATCAATTACAAAAGAAATTAAGCGGGATGACATGACCATCAAAAATGCAAAACTGCCGGACCAATAGTTTATTAGGGAGGACTCACCTTCAATTACGAGATAAATGTGTCTATAAAGAATAAAAGGCTTGACATTGACTGGTATATATGGTTATTGGTTATTAGTACAGATCAATAATATTAATAAATTACTTTGACAGGTATTCTGCGACGGGTTTGCCAGTAGATAATATTGCCTAAAATTTTATAATTAATAAGTATAATGAGTATCGCAAGAAAACCACAATCTTTCGAAAATCGAATAAAGGTTCCCTACAAAATTAATTTGGGAACCGCTGATGTAAAATATTAAATGGAAGATCTTAAACATAGATGTCGGTGTTATTTATTGGTAATAATTAAGTTTCAAAAGTTGTACAATGAAAAACTAAATTAACTTATTTTACTGGCATTGACGAATTTGATGCGACATTGGACGTTGAAATATTTTCAAGGTGAATATCAAAGGTGTCTGCCAAATGTAATTTTATTTCTGTAAAAATTTTCATATCTCTGCCTTCAGTGGAGCTTTAACTGGAATTGACATTTATTTCTCAGTCAATAAATATCTAAATTTATCTATAAAAGCCCAACAAGAGCTTCCACGTAAATTTCAAATATTACATTAAAATATTTAATTCAAAATCTAATTACTTTTTAATTAATTAAAACACAAAATTTAATTACTAATATTGGAAGAAAGATATAAACGTAAAAGTTCATAAAAGAAAATCGATGAAGAAACATGAAATATTTTCCTGTTGAATTATTTTACATAAGACTTCTTTTGATGTTCTCATTTTCATATTATTTATTTCTTGCATCATATTTTAGCGGAAAATTAATGATTTAAACAAATTTTAATTTAGACTGCGTCTTTAAAATCCGATTTGAGGGAGCGAACAACAGTTTAGTTCTCGCAAGTAACTTATACAAAACTAACAATCTAAAATAAAATTATTAACAATATATACATCAAAATTTGCTTCGAATTTTTAGCTACCTAATAGGATATTTTTAAATGTAGAAATAATTGCTATGTAATTGTAAATAAACAAATTACATTATAGACACTATCTGGACGACGTGGAAAATTGTAGCTAAAACCCCAAATACACTATGGCAAGGATCGGTAGACCACGGCTCGCGAGCCACATGCGGCTCTTTGAGGACATTCGTGTGGCTTTTTAAATTAAGTTGAGTTAAGGAATTAAATTTAAAAATTTTCAATTTCAATACCTATTAAATAAAATTCGCTCAAGAATTGTAAACAAACATTGATGCAAGCCTACACATGTTGAAACATGCAGTCGGCATCAGTGAGGCTCTCCAACACTGTCGTGATGCCGATGCGTGCATCGACTCATGATATCGGTGATGTGTCATCACAGAGTCTACCGTACACACAATGACGCTTGCATCGCGTCACTCGTGACTCGAGATTTAATATAACGACAAAAATAGAACACCAAGTACAAAAACCAAGTACAACCAAGTAATTTTCACACTAGAACAAAATAGTTAAAACCAGGGCTTTCCTCGAAATAGGGGTACCAGGGCACCCTCCCCCCGAATTAATAGAAGCGCATTTTTTTTTTTTACTTATCAATAAAAAAATTACGATTTTTATCAGTTTAAAAAATAATCTTAAATAAAATGTATTCTATATTCACTCGGTTTTTTCGGTTCAGCTCCGGTTTTCGTTCCGACAAAAATAACGGTTTTTTTCGGTTTTCGGTTCAGTTCCGATTTAAAGTCCCGGTTAAAACATATTTGTAGAATAAAACTTTAGCTAAATAGCTAGGAAAATATGCATCGATTGGTTTACAAAATGATGTCTATAATGCAATTTCTTTTATTAACATTTACATAACAGTTTTTTTACAACAGTCCTTTAGGTCAGCGGTTCCCAACCTTTTTTCTCTCACGTACCCCTTGATTAGACTTTTCATTTATGAGTACCCCCTATCTTCAATGCCCGCACTTATCCACTAATTTTCTTTTTTTAATTTTCTTATGTTAGTTTATGTAAGACAATGACATTTATATGCTTTTATTATTATTGTTTTTTTTTAAATTTTTTATATTAGTGAAGATCAAAACAAATAAAAACAGCATCAAAAACAATTTTTACCCACATTAACTTATGTTGAAAGTAGAATAATTATTCGTCGAATTTTAAATAGCAATTATTCATCTTGATATGAGAGGCTTCCATCGTGATTCTTAATAATTTTAATGCGATCCTTGAACTAATTGGTGGGTACGGGTTTTTTAAAACCAGGTTCAAATGAAGACAGATGTCACCTGAAATCAGGAGCTGTGTCAAGCTTATTGCGATATTTATTCTTAATGTACGCATAAGACGAGAATGCTCTTTTGACTAGCTCTGTGTTCGTGGAAGGTAATAAATTTTCTCCACGACCACTATAGAATTTACCAATTCTAAAACCAATTTTGACTACAGAAAGTTAATATTCTAACACAAGAGTTGGAATGTTATTCTAAAGCACTTATCTTCTTATGCATTTTGCGTGTATTTCTTTCCATCACTTGTTGTGGAATATCTATTCCATACTTGTCGTCTTTTGTTTTTGTAGGGTTACATTAAGATATATGCAACGTTTACATTAAATAAATGCAACATAACTTCCTAACCTAAAATAGTGGCTGATGTGCGGCAAATTAAATTAAAATTAAACAAATAATAAATAAAAAAAAATAGTTTAATTAATTGATTAATTTGTTATGTAATATAAATTATGTGTTAAAATAAAATGTTTATTAAAATAATTATTTGTTAATTTTTTTTTTTCTTTCTGGTGGTCGTGGAGAAAGTAGGGTCTGTGACTCGGTTGGAAGAGAAAATTCGATGCTCGTGGTTCCTCACGCTCGCCTGCGGCTCGCGCTCGGAATGTTCCACTCGCATCGAATTTTCTCATTCCAACCTTGCTACAGAATATACTATTATTGCTTTGGCACTGAGTTTTGGTTACTCATCTTTCACTACTGCCCAGAAGTCAATGGGATTTTTTTTTTTACATCAGATTTAAAAGATGAATCAGTCGACAATCAATTTGTCTTTTTCAATTTTAACATAAGTCTCTGCAAAACACTGGTGTTTTTCGCCATTATCTATATTATTTTCGCGTACCCCCAACCGGTCCTCCGTGAACCCCAGGTTGGGAACCGTTGCCTTAGGTTGTACATGTAATATTTTAACACTGTCGAAGTTGAACTTATGATTATTGTTGACCATACGTTCGACAATATTTTAGAATAAGTTTTGTTGAGTTGCCATGCCCTTGTATGTTCTTTAATTCTAATATCAAAGTTTATTTCAGTTCTTCCTACTTAAATGAAATTGCTGAAGGTTTAATAAGACGAAATACGTATAAATACAATACATTAAATTTTTTGAAACAACAAACGAATGTTTTATTTTTGCTTTGTTCAAAATGTTTCAATGAATGCCTTCAACCAGGCGCGCACCCAGGGAACCACGTTGTTTTTACGTGTTTTTGTCAAAATATAAGCGATGAGCATCTTCGATTCATCTTCAATTATTATTTTTGTATACAGGGTACACAAAAATAATAATTTTGTTAAAATAATAATGTAAGTTTTTAGTATTGTTATCATTAACTAATAAAATGCTGTTTGCTAATAAAATTCATTAAACTCTCACTAGCCAAAAAATTTTCTTGAAAGGGTTAAAATAATTTTCGCGGTCCAAAATAAATACATAATAACTGAAAATTTTGTAAACTGCATAAAAAAATATATTTATGATGTAAAATTTATAGTGACTTTTCTTCACCTGTATAATATAAATCTGTATCATTCTATCAAAACTATATTTACAAAGTTTATTTTGCTATCTATATGTTTTGGTATTTGACTCATAACAAACACGATACATCAAAAGTTACTCTACGTTACTATTTCTGTCCAGTACGTATTGCCATTATGTTCTATTATTAGTGAATACATTTAAATTTAACTAGATAACTGCTTTTAATCACGAATGTCAAAACTTTGCTAACATGTTTTCTGCCACATTTTGCACCAGTTTTATCTAATTGAATATTGCTATAATGCATGTTTAAACTAAAATGCCAACACAGAAACATTATATAAACTTGTAACATATGTACGTTGCGTATGACAAGTCACATTGGCTTAAACTTGCCAAATTGTAATTATCCTTTAAATTATTGTCGGGGAATTTTGCCAGAGCTCAAATCTGATTATAGAATGTTAAAATTAGTGAGGGAAAACGTATGAAGTAGGGATTGCAATTTTACCGACTTTTCCCATTACAGACAATTTGTGAACATTAGAACACGTACATTCGTACGGTTGAAACGTGGAAATAACATAATTTTTCATATGTTATTTTTATGTTTCTGCGGTTTCACGTGCCTTACTTTACACTTTACGAGGTTTTCGCAAATGTCTACAGGTAAGTAAACCGGTAAAAAGAATCTATACAAGTAGAAGCATAAAAGGAGTGCAGAGAGATGGTAAATATGATTGATATAACTTCAATTAATTATAATAATTCCAAAATGAAATGGCCACTCTTGTTAAGAAGCTTAACAATGCAGTAATGGGTTTATGGAAATAATCCCAAGACTCGTAGCCAGAGGCGAATTAAGCGGTGGGCGGACTGGGCGGCCGCCCGGGGCCCACGAAGACCGGGGGGGGGTCACTGAGGCCTATATACAAATGTTTACATTCTATTTAAAATAATAGAGGGCCCATTTTAGTTTTACCGCCCAGCGCCCCCAAGCAAATTAATCCGCCACTGCTCGTAGCTGTAAAAAGAATATAAGAGGTGTTAAGGGAATTTTAAATTTAAATCGAATAGATGCAACACTAGTTCAATTGAAGTTTCTTAAAAACTATTAAGGATATTTTCCAAATTTATAATCATATTGTTTCTAAATTTTAGGGGTTGTTATACTTGTTTGTTACATAATATTCGACGTTCATTGAGTGTATACATTAACAACATGGCTCTTTGCCGACCATTTGATTTTGAAGAAATTAATAATTTCTGTAGTGAAAATAGTAAATCTGTGCAAGGTGATTTGGAGTGCGAAAATGTGAACGTTGACGTGGAACGTATGAATGTCCGTGGCCAAAATCAGCAGCGAAAACGACCCGATTTACAAGTTTTCAAGAAAATAGATAGTTTTATGTATAAAACAATAATAAATAAAATATACGACTTTTATTCGAAAAATATAGTGTCGACTGTGCATCTTTTAATAAAAAAATTGGAAGAAGACTTCTTTTAATAAAAAAGTAGAAAGATAGCCATATGTATAATTATTTAAATTTGCTAAGATTTATCTTTGTTACAAAAATGAATGATTTTTGTTTGTGTAAATCTGAAGTATTTAACCTTTATCTACCGAGCGTACAGTATACTGTACGCTAATAGTATTCGTTGTTAGCCGAACGTACAGTTTAGTGTGCGAGGTTTGTTATTTTTATGTAAGGCTTGCAAAATTAATTCCGGTCGGGAGGTAATACTATGCGAACTAAATTACGTAAGATAAAGGTTAATATAGACTATAGAGACGAATTTTAAACATGCCTATATTTATAATTCAAATATAGCCAGCCTAAGCCTGATAAAAATGTGAAGGAATGTCATGTGAGTATATACAGTTCATTCTAAATAGCATATAAGAACACACTTTTATTTTAAATAATTATTACGGTCCTGGCAACTATTTTCAGAACAGAACCATAAACTCAGCAGGTATAATGGCTATACTATCAGTCATTGATATGTATGTTCTCTGTTTTCCTAAAAAAATTCATAGGTTGCTAGATATGAACGAAAATTTAAATTTTCCGGTTTTTAATTTTTGCTCATAACTTCCAAAGTTAAAATATTAAATGATTTTAGTGTGCACTATCTTGAGGCACTTTTTAATGGGAATTTACAGAGGTATTACAATTTTTATTTCTTGCGTACCGTTTTCAAGTTATCGGGGTCAATTTTAATTTGTCATATAGAGCTTATAGTAGGTTATGATAATTTTGAATAGAGCATTTTTTTGCTATTCAACAATATAAAAAAGTCCTATTTTATTTTCTTAAAATGAAAAATTAAGAAAAACGTTTTTGGGTCTATCAAAATAATCGCTGTATCATAGATAGCTGTATTATTATATGCTCACGCATATATATATTTTTATTATTACCTATAACTTGTAGAATTGAATTTCAGGACATTTTTTTGTTGAAAATTTATCAACTCTATAATAAACAGATGTTTTAAATTCGCCCTAGTTTATTAAAGTGTGTAAAAGAAACAAAGAAATATGACATGAATTTGTAACTTTATCTTGAATGCCTGTGACATTTTCATCGGTTTCAACATTTATTATTCAGAATTAGGTCGGACAGTTTATTTACTTTTTTTATTCAATAAGTAAATTCAGAACTCAACTAATTTGATGTAGGAGTGTATATAATGACTTTGTAACTTTTCAGTAAGTTATGTAACTTTAAATTATTTAAAGATGAATTTAACTTTGAGCCTGTGATTCAAGGACCTGCGAATCAAATATTGGAAAGTTTCCTTCTTAATTATTACTTTTATTTATTTGTTCAATTTGTTACTTGAGCCAAATGAGTTAATAACGCCCCACTCCAGCAGTCTGTGAGAAAAAACTGTGGTTTATAATAGAAATTAAGAAAGACATTAAGAATTATAAGGTAGGCGCTGACAGAATGATAGTATACCAAGGCTAACAAAATAATAAGAAGAAGAACAGTTAATAAGAATTGTATTATAATGTAAAATTACACATTACAACATAATTATACTTATATAAGAACACAATTTATGTTTCTTGATTTAATATAACCGATTTTAATGGGTTTTGTATTTTTGAAAACATAAAAATCAAAATTTCTCTATCATTCTCAGAGGCTTGAAGAAAAGATATACAGGGCGTTAGGTAAATGTCCGGCACAATTTTAAAGGCAGCATTGATGGCCCATTTAGAGCTAAAAAGTCCTCAACCATTTTTGGATAACCACCGTTTAGGAACCACTAATATTTTGTCTGTTAGAACAATCACATATGTGACTGAGATAAATAGAAACCATGGAAACAATACTGTAATTTTATTTCAATAAAATGCTTTTTCAATTTTATGAAGAAATAAGCAATAAAAAAAACTTACAAAAAGTTACAAAAAAAAAAAAAATATACATATATACATAATTAAAGCAAATGCTCAAAACGTGCTCCATTTGCATCTAAACATGCTTGGGAGCTGTCCGTATTAAAGAATCTTCCACTCGTTGCATTCCAGTATGATTGCGGATAATAATAATAATAATAATAATAATAATAATAATTTTATTTAGTGCTTGTACAAGTTTTCACACGTTTACACCAGTCAAAGATCATACATAATTATTAGAAATAAAAATTGAAATATAAATTATAAAATTACAATACAATTGCCAGATGAGTAATTAAACAGAGAAGGATTTTTAGTATTTGCTCCAATCAATGCTGTAGTACTCATCAGTGCTGTACAGACAGTTTTCAAGAAAAACCTCTCTACGTTTTTTCTTGAAGGTCCTGTTATTAACATTTCTGACAGCAGAAGGCAAATAATTGAAGAAACATGCAGCCGAGTAAAGACCGTTTTTTGACTTCTCAAGTCTTATTTTAGGGAGACGAATATTGTCTTTAGAGCGGACATTATAAGAATGACTTGAGGAAACGGTGACAAACTGGGCTGCGTTTTCTTTAACATACACCAGGCAGATATATACAAATAGGCTGTACACTGACATTATTCTACATTTTTTAAAAAGTTCCCGGCAGTGGGTTCTGGAGGGGACATTATTCATAATTCTAAGAGCTCTTTTTTGGAGTATGAAAATGCGGTTGATCGATGAGCTTACTCCCCAATGGACTATACCGTAAGACAAACGAGACTGGAAAGCGGCAAAATAAAAAATACGTAAAGTCTCGAAAGAGACCGAAGTTTTGAGCCTGACAAAAGCGAAGATAGATTTCTTCAGGGAGATGGCTAAATTGCTGATGTGCTGGTGCCAACTGAGTTGACCGTCTATATATATTCCTAGGAATTTAATAGGATCACCGTACTCAGGAGACTTCGTCGGTGTTGCGGTTTAGGGAAAAGATAATTTGCTGGGTCTTGCTGGCATTAAGAGTTAATTTGTTAGTAGTAAACCAGTTTTTTACTTTCCCTAGGGCAGTTTCTGAAATGTCGAGTAACTCTTTTACTGATGTATTACTTGTTAATATTGTGGTATCGTCCGCATAAAGTATTACATCCGCGGAGTTATCGAAAAAGATATTTGGAAGGTCGTTAATAAAAACGATGAAGAAGAGAGGTCCTAATATTCCGCCCTGACAAACTCCGTAATCAACATTTCTCGTTGATGATTCGGTGTCGTTGAACGAGACAAATTGTGACCTGTTAGAAAAATAAGATTTAAGAAGCTCGTATGCAGTACCACGTATGCCATAACATTCAAGCTTGTCCAGCAGGATTTTGTGAGGGACACAATCGAAAGCCTTAGAAAGGTCACATAATGTGGCCTGTGATTTCGTATGATTTTCAAGGCTATCAGTTACATAGTTAACGAGCTCCGTAATGGCATTTAACGTAGACATGTTGGGTCTGAAGCCGAATTGGTTTTTAACAAGAACATTTTTTTCCGTGAAAAAGTTTATTAATCTATTTTTAAGAATCTTCTCGATAACTTTTGATAAGATTGGAATTATCGCTATCGGCCTATAGTTAGATGCATTGTTAACATCTCCGCTTTTGTATATAGGTATTACTTTCGTAATTTTCAATTTCTCAGGAAAGGTACCTGTTTGGAAACAGGCATTAATAATATTAGCGAATATTGGTGAAATAATATCGACAATTGATTTAAGTATATCGCTGTTGATACCGTACCCATCTTGTGAGCGGCTCCCAGACAGAGACGTAATGGTCCCTTTGACCTCGGTATAGTCCGTTGGATGCAGGAATATGGTGTCAGTACAGCGGGTTACATGGGCCAGAGCACTGTAGTGTCCGGTTGCGATTTTTGAGCTCAATGATGTTTTTGAGCTTAATGTTCTGCAGCGGCAATAACACGATTTTCAGGTTCTTCCTCATTTTGTATAGGTGTTTTATAGACCAGTGTTTTCATGTGGCCCCAAAGATAGAAGTCGCAGCATATTCTTCAATTGTGTAATGTGCCATTTTTTTAAAAAAATCGGAACAAAATTTCAGATTATGAAGTACACGTACTTTGATATTCTATTATTGAACTATTTTTTTTTTATTATTTTTAACAATTAATAACATTTAACAATTAATAATTTTTAACATTAATAACAATTAAAATATTTTTTTCTCTATGGCAACTACACAACTTCTGGAGTAATATGAAAAATTAAAAAAAGTCAGTGGTTTTCAAAATTTGGGGCATCTTTTTGTTTGTTTATTTTTGGACGAAATTCAAATTTTAGAGAAAATTGGCAAAGGAAAAATCGATTGCATTCTACGTCACCATGCTGTCATTTAAATTGTGCCGGACTTTTACCTAACACCCTGTATATATGTTTCTAGCCAGTATTGCAAAATCTATTTTGTTTCTAGGAGTTGTAGGGGTTTTTCTTGGATTTCCACGGAATAAAATTATTCCGTGGAAATCCAAGAAAAACCCCTAAAACTCCTATTACATAACTACCAATAATCTTATACATTCTATCTTGTTTCTATTTTTTTTTTTTTTGTTTAAATAATTAAAATAAAAACGGTTAAATTATTATTTTTATTATTAATATTCTTACGCATGCAGCTTGGATTTACGTAATAATGTTGTTTTCTCCACGACCGCTATAGAATTTACCAATTCTACAACCAATTTTGACTACAGAATGTTAATATTCTAACACAAGAGTTGGAATGTTATTCTAAAGCACTTATCTTCTTATGCATTTTGCGTGTATTTCATTCCATCACTTGTTATGGAATAACTATTCCATGTTTGTTGTCTTTTATTTTTGTAGGGTTACATTAAGATATATGCAACGTTTACATTAAATAAATGCAACATAACTTCCTAATCGGCAAATTAAATTAAAATTAAACAAATAATAAATAAAAAAATAAGTTTAATTATTTGATTAATTTGTTATGTAATATAAATTATTTGTTAAGATAAAATGTTTGTTGAAATAATTAGTTGTTATTTTTTTTTCTTTCTGGTGGTCGTGGAGAAAGTAGGGTCTGTGACTCGGTTAGAAGAGAAAATTCGATGCTCGTGGTTCCTCACGCTCGCCTGCGGCTCGCGCCCGGAATGTTCCACTCGCATCGAATTTTCTCATTCCAACCTTGTTACAGACTATACTATTCTTTTTTTTTCCATATGTTTTATTTAACGACGCTTCAACTACATGGTTTTTAGCGTCGGTATAAGTTTACAATAATTAGTTTATAATTACATGTCATTTGTTACATATTGTGTTTATAAAAATTTGAAATACAGTGTTTATTATAAGTTATGAGTGATGTGGTTTTGGGTTTAAATGTTGCTGACTAGTTGGGCATCTTTGATGAAGTTTATTATGTTCGTGTTAGCTGTGGTGGTGTTCTGTAGGGTGTGTTTAAGGGAATGTATTATGTTGTGTTTGGCCCTCAGATCTGCATATGTTCGGCATTCTAATAGGAGGTGTTCTATTGTGAGGATTTCGCAGCACTCATCACAGATCTTCGCGTTATCTCTCTGCAGTATATGCTCGTGGGTTAATTTTGTATGCCCTATTCGTAACCTTGTGAGGATGGTTTGTGTTCTTCTATCCGTGTTTAGATTCCAAACTTGAATATCAGGTTTGATGGATCTTAATTTGTTATTTTTTATTGCAGTCCATTTGGCTTGTTGTGCTTTTTGTGAGTTCTGTGAAATGATTATTTGAATGTCTTGAATTGGGGTAGATAGATTTAGTGATTGTGTAGGTGTGGTGTTGTTAATGTAGTTATGTATGTCTTCGTTGCCTTCGATGCCCTTGTGACTTGGAACCCATAAGAGTGTTATGTTGTGTTTATCGTGTATTACAGTGTCGTGTATAAGGTGTTGAATTTGTTGCGTGTTTTTTCGTTTTGTGTTGGGGTTTGTTATTTCCTTGATTGCACCTAGTGAATCGGTGCAGATAATATAGTTTGTCCTCTCTTTGTGTCTGAAAGCATCTTTAATGGCTTGATGGATGCTTTCGATTTCTGCGGTCGTTACTGAGACTGTTGAGGGCAGGCTGTAGCTCCTTTTGTTGTCGTCTATTTTGAACCCTATTGTAACCTGGTCTTCCTTTTTTGAGGCATCAGTGTATATGATCTTTGTATTCTCTGGTTGTTTTCTCACTATTCTTTGTGAGTGGAATAGTCAATCAATAATACTCTATCAAACATTGGCAAAAATCCTGAAAAACGTTATTTACATTTTTCTGGTTGATTCTATGAAAGGTAATATCACTGCCACCTTAAAACTGCCATATTAAACTTGGTTTAAAGCAAAACTTTTTAAACGCTCTATCGAAGTACAGTTTTTATACGACAAAAATTCGGTGAATTGAGTGACGCTAAAATAAAAGAAGGAATTTTTGTGGGGTCCGAAATAAGAGAAATTATGAAAGGGAATACTTTTGATTCCATTTTAAATACGGCTGAACTGGCAGCTTGGACGGAATTTAAAGAGGTTTACAGCAATTTCTTGGGAAACATGAAAACAGACAACTACCATATATCTTAAAAAGAGATCTGTTATCATATGAAGCACGGGGTTGTAAATGTTACAAAAGATTCATTTTTTACATTCCCATTTTTATTTCTTCCCCAAATACCTTCAGAGCACCCATTCTCACCCATCCGAAAATTTTAAATTCAACCACAACTCATTTGTGCACAATATACTGCTCTAGTCTATGTCCAGCCAGTCACGAGCGAACCGCAGTTTTCAACTCGATCTGCGAACAAAGCCGGACAAGTTCCAAGTCTTCTGGATACACGACCTTGTTACCTCAGTCTTCTTTGGACAGTTCGTAGTGAAACTTCCAAATTGCGATCTTAAAATTTCAAAATTCTGCGAAACGACGTGCGAGAAAATTTGAGGGTCACGATCGCGCAATACAATTAGAGTAAACAATCGGTCGTCTCGATCGCTTGTGGTCCGTGGATGACTTTTTTGAACCAAGTTTCTTAATGTAGGGACCAGTTCACTGGTGATGCTTTATAGCGTAATTAAAAGTGTTTTTTGCTACATTCAAAACGTCAGCGATATTCCAATAGTGCCACCATCTTCATCTAATGACGTAGCTCGTACAAATCTTTAGGTCACATTTTAATTTTATTGCACAAAACTACACAAAAAAACACAAAGCCCTAATATGAGTAACTAATATCGAATATATTATTTTAAAAATGAATTATTTGTATTAAAATACGTTTACTTAATATACGATATTATACAGTCTTCGTTCAAGCAGGCATTATTTACTGTTACAGTCTGATTAGTTAGCACCAAAAAAATGTTTATGCACACTTGTTAGTTAAACGTTGTATTACATCCCAATACTTATATTTTCCTATTAAAACGATATGAGTTTTTAAAATACCATGGTAGAACAGTTCAATTTTTTTGTCTGCGAATGTAGTCAGATGGGATACTTTTGGCGTATATCTCGTACAATCGTCGCTCAGTCTTACACCTTGTTCGCTGCCATTTAAAATAGTTTTGTGAATATAACCCCAAACTATTTCCTCAGGTGAGCGAGCCAGGAGATCCATCTCCTTCCAGGACCTCTTCTCTCTTCAACCTTTCACTATATAACATTCTGTAGGACACGATAGTTGTGCTTGTACATCATCACATGTCCCGATCACTTCAAAGTTACGCACTCGGTAGCTCCAGAAGATTTTGAGTATACGCCTGTAGAGCCACATTTCAAAAGCTTGAACATTATTTTTAGTAGCTTTTGATATTGTCAAATATGGCATTCTTTTATTTAATTTATTATTTGAACTAATAATGTTCCGCAATATGATTCTCTTTAATTCCATATGTCAATATTAAGTAAATTAAAATCGTTTTAAAATCGTTTGCGTGCCAACAAAATTTTCTCACATACAATCACTGGCACGGACGTGTTTACCACTCGTGATCTAAACGGAGCACAGAACGAATTAGCAGCATGAATTGTTTCTGATTTATTTTTGAATCAGAGATACCCATTTTATCATGGTATGCACATGTTTGAATATACAAATTCAAAAACTTTAACGTGATCAATATTATTCCATGGTATCTTCCATAATTTCGCAGTATTTTAAAAACTCATCTGTTCCTTGTATTCCAATATATATTTAAGTTAAGAAATAAATTGTTTCTTTTTCCCAGATTTTCTTTCTCACAATTGGTGTTCAATCTTAAAATGTCGAAGCTTGTAATTTATATTTAGCGGAGCGATCAGAGAATTTATTTAGTTCTGCAATGGATCGTAACGAGCGGAAATAGGGCCAATGAAACGTATCTTATGGCTGATTGAAAACAGTAAAAGTCCGAGAGAAATTGCCGAAACAGGCTTTTCGAATAATGCAGATACTTATTGTTCAAATTAGATTCACTTATAATTCATGTCGTTCTTAAACAATTGAAACAAAGACAATAGGATGTTTGTCAATACGTCGAATTTGATTTTTAAACAAGTACTATGCCGTAGTGTGATATAGTCCAAAAAAATGTTATTTCATTCATGTTGATTGTTACTTGTAAAATATTGCTTATTGTTCATATATTAAAATGAGAGTTTTTTTTTTTCAAAAATTATAATTCAATATCAGTAACGTTTCAATAATTGTAAAATAATTTAATGATCACACTAGTCGTGTTACAAAAAGAAATTTATAAACAGAGAACAATATAAACTTTTAAATTAGACAAAGTTTTTTAATGGGGCATTAAATTTAATGGGCGCAACCGTGAAAAAGAGCCGAGAAAAACGGTGTATAAATAGTTACAAGGAATATAACAAACAGTGAGAGAAATAAAATAAAGATAGCTTCAAACTAATTTGTTGTGTGAAACTGTGAGTGTACTTGTAACTTCTGTTAATTAACAACTTTTGTGTCACTGCTCAAAGTTTATAGTCCAGCATTAAATATAACATTTTTTAATGGTACAAATGTTAAATCTTCGAAGCAAAGGATGGAATGGAATGAGAGACAATAATGCGACATATGCCACTGAAACAGTTGAATCTAAAAACACAACGACAAAAATAAAGACTACAGTAATGAAAATACTAATAATCATATCAAATGTAACACTACTTGACAAAAGGACTAATTTATTACCATTATTAAGAACCACTACGCGAAGAATGCAACATATAAAATTTCATAAATGGAGGAAAAATGTATTGCCACGTAGAATGGGCGAAAGAAGTTTGGACATACATCTGTAATAATGAATGAATAACTGGGAAAATTTAAACATGAAATCCTCACAAAAAGTGGACACAGAATTGAATATCTTCGACTACTGAACAGAGCCAATACTTAAAGATCAACAAGCATTCGGCATGTTGAAAAAAGTCTGTAAATCCAATAAGATCTCTCGTAACACTAAGGTACGCATGTTTAAAACCAATGTAAAAGCAGTTCTGATGTATGGCTGCGAAACTTGGAAAGGCACTAAAGAAATTACACATAACCTCCAAGTTTTTATTAATAGATTTCTGCGCAGAATTTTTCACATTACTTGGTCAGATCATATTCCCAATACTCATCTTTGGGAATTGACAGCACAAAAACCTATCCACTTGGAAATCGAAGCAAGAAAGTGGAACTGGATTGGGCATACCCTCCGGAAGGCAGTAAACAACGAACGAAGAAGAAATATGTATTAGGTAAAATACATGGTTAAGCTAAATCATAAATTTGTGTCTATCATAATTTCGTTTCACCTAATATCGGCATTTATATGATGAATAAATTAGAATAAATGTCTGTTCAAAAATTAAACTGGTGCAGAGCAATAATAAAAAGCTTTAAATAAGGCAATTAGTATTAGATTTATGATAACTGTCCCCTAAAATTAAAGAATTTTCCAATCATTCTCAATAAACTTTTTTAAGTAGTGTTCCTAGGCTCCTTATGCACTGGCGACCAGTCACCAAATACCAAATCTTTGAAAGACCAATTTCAAGGATACCAAAAACAAGCAACCGAAGCGACAACCAACGCCTAAGTAAGGTAGGGTGGTCAGACAGTCGCACAAATGGTCTTCGCGGCGGAGACCTCGAAGGACCACCAGCAGAAGGCTGGAATATAGAAATGAAACGGAGGTTATGTGACACGAACGCACCGAGTTGAGCCGCAGAGAGGGGATAAAAAAACTCTTCTGCTCCTAGGGGCTGCTCTAGGAGACTAACACAAGGAAAATGTTAGCCCTAGCTGGGGTGTAGACGGGTAAAATCCTAGGCCCACATGTAATGGCTATGGAGGAACCAAACCTAGAAATCCCACGACGTCTCTGAAAACCCTAGCCAAGCGATAAACAATGCGGAAAACGTTGCTCAACACGGTGGACGTATTACATAAATGAAATACAGTACCACAAATACAATATTAAATAATACACTGATAATATAACAAAAAATTAATAATTACAAAAATTACTGATGTTAAATAAAAATAAAATCAGCACACGTGATCAAGAGATCAGCGTGTGTGAACAAACAAAAATACAATATCGCGCAGAGGCGATAACAAAACTGAATTTAAGTTACGAAAAAAATTTATATTAATTAAATAATGAATTAGAATGTATGTAAAATTGGAACAGACTTACAGTAGATGTATTCTTAATAAATATGTAGAATATTTATTCCAATTTTACAGATGGGCACTGGTGTCCCAAAAAACAGGTTCCTGGGTTCTTCGGAATAGATTCCTGGTTGAAGTTAACACACAAATAATTAAAGAGATGACACCAAGAGGGTGTAAAATCACTAAATACGCGATAGACGCGTATTATCACTTAGAAAACAGTAAATAATATTTCGGCTAGCGAAGTGTACTCTCTGAACAGGTCAGTAACAGAGTGTTAATGAGTTGTGATATGTTGAATCCGGCAAGTTGCGGTACTCAACATTTTAAGAAACATAAAAAGTTTTTATGTTTTAAATTAAATTCGGATAAATTTAATTTAATATTAAACGCGGCCTTACGGGCGCGACAAGTATTAAACTGGATTTCAAGGAAGTCTCTGTTATTCTTTTATAATCGTTTTAAAAATGGCAGAAAAAGAAATATTTGATGCAGCCCTTCTTACAAAAACGTCGTGAAGAGGAATATTTAATTTAATTTTGAATGGCACAACAAAATACAGAAATAATTTTAACTATGTATGAAAGAATGTGTGAAATCGTTTTTAAAATTGGTGGTTATTGAGAGAATCAATTAATTAACCGTTGTTTAATATAATTAATAATATCTGATAACTGATATCATGATTCGAATAATTCTTACAAGGCAAATCTCAAATGACTTTGACAGTTTCGATCTCAGAAAAAAATCTCTCGGTGTCAGAACTCATTGTAATAATTTTACAAACATTTGGTTTCCGGAATGGTCGTTAGCAAACTGAATAACCCTATTTAATCACACGTAACTCATTGCTCGCAGATACTAGCTAGTGTCATGTGCGTCGCCGGTGTTTATGCAATCATTGGAGATAGGCCACTCTCAGCTATCACGTGCGAAATCATACTTTTAAGTTTTAAGGACAACGGCACAGCATCAAATTTCTAAGTCTTAAAAAGTTAACATCAGAGACATTACAATGATTGATCAAAAATCAGTTAAAAGTAGCTGTGCAAGTCGTATAACTATCGATAATTACCCAAAATGCCGCAAAAGAGCTAAAAGAATATTTTCAATTTCAACAGCTATATAACCGTTAACCTTTCAACTACGGCGAAATTGACCGCAAAACGCTGCTGCTAGAGTGGACACTGAATCTTCCACTACTTATCGGCTGTGCATTGGCTGTGTCGTTCATATGCAACTATAGCCTCAACGAAAACCAGAGGTCCACTATTGTGATAATTCGTACAAAGATTGCACGTTAGTTACTATATTTGTAGCAAAAGTGGTGTAAATAAAGATACTGCTTATCGTTTCAGTAAAAAAGTGGTGACATGACAGTAAAAAATGTTAAGATGTTCGTACACGTCGTGCAAATGTGAATAAATATCCATAATGCGAAAAATGCGCTGCTCAGAGTGGCCAACTTAGCAGATTTTCTGGCGACTGAAATTTGAATCTAGTTAATAGTAAGAAATCTGATTTTATATAATCTGAGAATATATAATCTGTCCAAAAGCCTTTTTGTCATCACTTCAATCTATCTTCCTATTTTTTTGTCATCACTTCGATGCGCCTTCCTTTTTTTTTTTGTAATCACTTCGGTCCGTCTTTTGTAAAATTCTGGTAGATTTTATTGGCACTTTTTGGTAGAAAATGAATCTCCACTGTTGGAAATACTGAAAGAGCTGATGTTTCAAAGAGAGCAGTTACGTAAGAGCTGGTACGTAAGAGCTGCAGAACCCCCAAAATTAAATGAAAATTTAAAATCACTCCAAAATTAAGACATTACAGACCTTTATGATTTTCTTCTCTCTCACTGTTTCTCTTTATATTTACTTAGTTTTGAATCAATGACCGTCACTTCTGTTGTGCGTCGTGCGTAAAACAAAAAGTTCGTGTACAAGTTATGATATACAGTGACTCGATGTGCATTGGCAACTCCAATTAATAATGCAACTAGATCTAGCTGACCAGTTTCGAAATAGTTTATTTCTTCATCAGAACTACACAAAATATATATGAAATACAAGAGGTAGTTAACAGTGTTAAAAAACATATCTGATCTAAAAACATACGGTCATTGTAAGATGATAAAAAATGGGTGGAAAAAAAAGTCAATAATTAAAATATAAATAAATAAGTTAGAAATAAATAATTATATTTTAATTATTGACTTGTTGATTTTTACATTATGATTTTCCACTCATTTTTTATTATCTTACAATGACCGTACGTTTTTAGATCAGGTATGTTTTTTAACACTGTTAACTACCTTTTGCACTTCATATTTTATATTTTGTGTAGGTCTGATGAAGAAATAAACTATTTCGAAACTGGTCAGCTAGATCTAGTTGCATTATTTATGTCCGCAACCCGTACAACCTTTTTCCACATATACTCATTTACGGACACAACCAACTTCCTTAAAATAAACTTTCAGCTATAGTGCGTTCAAAGGTGAGTTTGCAGTACAGGGCATATGGAGTAGTTCTTTTTCATACTCTCTAATGGGTTTACACAATGACGCTATCCTTTTCTTGCTTGTCGACGTTGCCAGCTCTAAAACGCGCTGATCTGTGAAGACGCAGTATTCTGCAAATGGCCATTTGTTTTTGTTGAGTGTTATTTTGAGTTTTATAAGAGTTGATTTTTGTAAATCATACGAGTTTTTCATATTATTATAATTGACACATTTGACACTTTTACAACATTTGGCAACACCGCTCCCATTTGCCGTAAGAGCTATACTGCAAACTCACCTTTGAACGCTCTATAATAAAATAGCCATAAGAGCCTAATAATAAAATAATAACCTATTCAATTATTTATTTCAACGTTTTAAGTCTACTGAATGAATTCTATAGGGACGTTATCATTTGATAGAGTCTGCTGAAGGAAATCTTAGGTGAAGTATTTTCATCCCATCGCATATCTCTCTAGAGACCTTTCCACTTCGAAGACAGGCACATGAGCAGCACAGTTAGGGAACAAACATCATCGAAGGATTTTATAATAATATGCTTGACATTTGACATTTGTCGCCTTTGCTTCTTTAACAATTCATGACTGACATTTCTTATTTTCTGATAAAATCGAATATTTTAATATATTCCTTTGTGAGGGTTACTGGTGTATTTAAGTGTTAAATGTGAAAGATTTAGCATAACGTATTTTATAAAAATATGTATATATAAATATGATCCATAAAAAACGTATTATTATTACGAGGTTTAATAAAAAAATCCGCAGGTCCAAAAAACTTTATTAATCAGAAATTATTTAAACATTTAAATTGTCATCTTCGAAATCTGAAGCTACACATCGCTGCCAGCGTCTTTTCCACTTTTTTTTTTTTTAATTAAATTTTTACGGATACATCAACTACATTGGTTATTAGTATCCCGGGACGTTAGACATAGTTTTACATAGATAGGTAATTAGATAGGTAATAGATACATAATTTTACATTGATTGATATATATTGTATTGAATTTGGTAAGGATCAATTAAAGATTTATATTTCATTTTTGGAAACATATTTTATAGGCACTTTTTGGAATCGTTTTTAGATGAGTTTCCAATATATTTTTGTATCTCTCCAATCATTTTAAAACGGCGTCCTTGTAACGAATTGTCGTCTTCTGGGATCAAAAAAAAGTCACACGCCGTATCAGGTAAGTTCGGTGCATGGCAGTTCGAGTTCTTCAGTTCGAGGGAGATCTTCAAAAGCTATTTTCAAAAATTTAAGTGTTTCTGACATCGTCTCAGATACACTGCTCTTCGATCAGATCTTAAAGATCGCCCGGGTAAAGTAAATCGAATTATAAAAACCTCTATAAAATCTTAAAGAAATAACTTCGGCGACAATCAACTCACACATGACAGATGCGTCATATCAAGATGTCATTTCTCTCTGCACCTTAATAAGTGTTACGCTACTCACGTAGTTCTTTAAAAGGACGCTGTGTCCAAATTATCGAAATGATTAAAAATATTCATAAAATTGGAGGCTATTTCTGTTTTAATTTTATTTTTTTCGACCTCATACTTGATTTCTACACGTTTCAAATGATTGTCAGACAATATCTGCAAAAAAAAAAAACAATTTTGTCTATCTGCCTGTCCGAGATTCACGCAAAAACCGCTGGGCATACTTTTACGTAATTTGGTATGATGATAGAGTAAAACCAGGATTCAAACATAGGTGTCTACTAAATTTTCAATTTTAAATTCCAGGAGATTCAAGGTATTTACAGGTAACAATTAAAAAAAATCCAGGATAATTTTCTAAAAATTATATATTATTCGAAATAAATTTCAAAAAAGGAAATATCATATAATTCACACATTTTTTAACTAATGAGAAATAAGTGCCCAAGAAGAACTGAAGCATGAATTTGGTATCAGGTTTTGTTTTTAAATTTTGCCCCCCTCCTGGTCATTACTTAAATTTTTTTAAATCTCCATCTTGGTCTTCATTTGATTACTTTTCTGTACCTCTTTTTTTGCCCCTTGCTTAAAGCTACTAAATTTCCTAGTTACGCCACTGCAGACAACTACATATTGGCAGAGCCGTAGGAACGGGTTGGCATTGGGACACTTGCCAGGGGCGGGGGGATTGACTAGGGGCACCATTGTTGAGGACTTTTTTTTTGTTCATCACTTGGATTTTGGGAGATGAAGTTGCTTATCACTTAGATTTTGGGAGGTGAAGACCTTTTTTTTGTCCATCACTTGGATTTTGAGAGGTGACGACGTTCTTTTTTTTTGCTCAGGGTGAGGACATTTTTAGGGTTTTTGTAGGTATGACCAAAAAACCCTTATACCGTCATTTTGTCGTCTGTCTGTCTGTCTGTTTGTCTGTTCGGTAAAAATTGTAGCCAAACGGCTAAACCTAGAGAGTTGCAATTTGGCATGCTAATACAACTCTTTGACCCGCACATAGGAAAAATACTAAAACATCTAAAAAACATATCCCCCTAAAAATATAAAAAAATATGAGCTCATCAATAAAAAATATTTTTTTTTAAAATTCTTAGTAGGGTATCAAATGAAAGCCCTTAGTACGTGGATTAACGATCAAAATTTTATTTTTGCAAAATAAATTATTTTGATGCGATTTTTGCCAAAATTGTGCAAAAAAAAATTTGTCCCACACCCTGTTGCCCAGATGGTTTAAACTAAAAATCTGAAAAAATTCTAAGTATGTACATTGGTGTGAACCGGAATAGTACGACAGGAATTTTTGATCAGATTATGTTTTCGGAAAATAACGCATTTTTTGTGTTTTTAACTAAAATATGTTAAATATTTAATTCGCTATGTAACACACCAGATCAGTAGCTCTAGTGGCTCAGTTGGTATTGTCATGCACTTTGTAATTTGCAGTTCGAACGTTGCAATCCTGTTCGAGTTCGAATCCTGTTAATTTTATTTTTGTCGTTTTTTTTTTGCATTATTTTGTTTAAATTATTTTGTCAAAATTCTAGTTATATATTGGTAAATGTTGCATTTATTTTTTAAAAGCGTAAATTTAATAACCAGTGTGAAGTGTTGAAATTATAATTTAATTCTGTTTGACGAAATCAGACGGCGGGGTTTATGATTTAAGCAACCAATGGAAGCCATAGGCGCAATTTTAAAAATCTTACTGAACCTTGCTATATAAATAAAATACTGCACATATTTAGAAACTTAAATAATGGTATTAGGCATTCGAATTAAAATTCATAAAAAAATATTTTAACATAAAATTTGTTTTGGCATCCCAAATAATCATCATTCAGTTACTAAATACCTGCAAAACCCAGAAATGTGTGAAGATTCACACTTCACATAAATTTTTTTGTTTTATCAATTTACTTTATTTACCGAAAACATTGCTACGGCTCTGCATATTAGTACATCAATATTCAGGGCTATAGTAGAGCGTTTACAATAATATGAATAAATAACGGGCTTGGGTCACCGGTCCGAAAAAAAAAAAAGAAATTAAGTTGGGAACACTGAAATTTTGCCGACTGTAATGAGAAGTTACTAGTTACTAGAAGTTGTCCCTATTACACGATAACAATGATGAAATTATTGATTTTATCATAAGTTTTGTTCCATAAAATTCCAATATAGTACTCTTATAACACATATAACATCATTATATTTCCTACAGTAGTACTACTATATTTTTAACGATTGCCTTCAAATAATAAATTTTAGTTCTACAGATTTTGCCTCTACAATGTTACCACTAGATAAAAGTGAAATGTTTTTCCACTTTTTTTTTGTAATATTGTCGTAATGCACGCAAAATAGCGCGCACTACAAATTAAAATCTGTTTTATAATTAAATACTTTAATTGAGCATATAAGTAAGAACATATTGATCCATGAAATACGTTTCTATTATTGTAAAGCGAATAATACTTAGAATTGGAGAGAAAACAAATATATATATTATTAATATAGTTTAAGAAAAACATTAAACTGAAGGAGTTCAAAAGTGTTAGAGGCCAAGAATAAATACGCCAATAATAATTCGAAACAAATATCTCGAATATTAAACACATTTAATTAAAAAAACGCCTTACATAATAACTGATATTTTTAAATCTGATATATCAGTAGAATATAATTTTACCTACGATAACCTGGTCTACAAGATATGCATGGAAATTTAGAACATTTAACTCTTTAACTGATTTATTTTTATAATGGGTGTTTTTTTTAGAGGTATAGAACTTTAAATTGCAATAAAACAACGATGGATTATTCGATTGACATGAATTTTTTTTTTATTCGAAAGATAATCTTGTGGCATTACATTTTAAATATGATTTCTGGCATATGACCGCCACGGCTGGCTCGGATGTAGTCCAATCTGGACGTCCAATTTTCGATGACTTTTTCCAACATTTGTGGCCGTATATCGGCAATAACACGGCGAATGTTGTCTTCCAAATGGTCAAGCGTTTGTGGCTTATCCGCATAGACCAATGACTTTACATAGCCCCACAGAAAGTAGTCCAGCGGTGTTAAATCACAAGATCTTGGAGGCCAATTCACAGGTCCAAAACGTGAAATTAGGCGGTCACCAAACGTGTCTTTCAATAAATCGATTGTGGCACGAGCTGTGTGACATGTTGCGCCGTCTTGTTGGTATGATTTAATGTAATGCCACAAGATTATCTTTCGAATAAAAAAAAATTCATGTCAATCGAATAATCCATCGTTGTTTTATTGCAATTTAAAGTTCTATACCTCTAAAAAAAACACCCTTTACATTTTTGCAATGAATTTGTAATCAGTGATTTTGAAACTCTGGTCCGCGGGTAAAGGCCTTTAAGTGATTAAATTTGTTTTATATTGGAACTAGAAACTGTACAACTGCGGATTGGATGTACCTGAATGATATTAATTATAAAAAGGAAATTAGGAAATATGTAAATCCATTATATTTAAAATAACATACATACAGCGACTTGAAAAAGAGGATAGTGAGACAACTATAGTCTCCATATAAATTATATTTAACCAGAACTGTTAAATAATGATTATTTTTGTAATCAATTATTTGTGGAAAACCATTACTCATATAACCGCAATCAGAAATTTGATTGAAATTACCTAAATAAACAGAATACAAAATTCTTGATACGATTAGAAATATTCAAAAAGTAATCAAATCTTTTCAAAACTATGTTAAAATTTGGAATTTTTCATATTCTCAAAATATTTAGGTCTACGGCCAACATAGCTCTTAATTTTCGCTTCCCTTGAAATAAAACATTCATAAATAATAATCAATACACTTTATTATTCTAAAAAAACATTAACTTTTTCTTACATTAATCTTCACAAAATATATAAATCTGACGAGAAAAAAAAAATAACTGTAGTTGTAGCCCTAATTATTTTAATAATTATCATACAATTTGTTGATTTTTAAAAATTGTTGATGTGGTCATTTGCCAAAAGTAGAAACTAAGTGAAATCTTTTTCTGCACCTGTTATCCTACTATTCATTTTAACAACCAGTATGAAAGTATTTCAATATTTTAAGAACTGATATGCTCGTACCGGTTGAATATTGTCACTGCATAAATTTAAGTATTTATTACAATATATATAGTTTAACACATTGGTATGCGAATTTTTGTGACGGCATGTCATGACAATGTTTATTTAATAATTTAAAATAAAAATACGCCGTTAACCTGCCAAATTAAGGTAAGCTTAGAATTGCAATAAGGCGTTTACGAAAACTCTACCGGCAGATACCGGGAACATCAACTGCGTTCGAAAACAAGTTCGGTGAACGTGTATAAGCATGTAGCTGTTTACCGACCGATAGATTTACTGGGGAAGATTTACTATACCCCACTCAATATAACCTTATTCTAGCTAAACTATTCTAACATAACTAGTATTCTGGCTAAAGCCTAGCCTAACCTAAGCTTTTTAAGGATTATTTAAGCCTTCTGTATAGAGGCAGCACATAAGGTTATGTTCAGTGGGGTATAGTAACGATTGGCCGATGTACCATATCCACCGGTAGAGTTTTAAGTAAACGCCTAGTGATTTGGCCAAGATACACTTTAGCTATGCATATTTATATATAAAAAGAATGCTGTTTGGATAGCAGGATCACCAGACCTGTATCTTTTTCACTAGTTTATTGCACTGTCATTTATTATTTAATTATTAAAATTAATTTAGTTAACTACAACTTTTATTATGTCTTTCCATTTGAATCC
This sequence comes from Liopterus haemorrhoidalis, assembly GCA_963971575.1. NCBI lineage: Eukaryota > Metazoa > Arthropoda > Insecta > Coleoptera > Dytiscidae > Liopterus > Liopterus haemorrhoidalis. The sequence goes on from OZ020611.1 coordinate 192,041,541, forward strand.
GGTCGCAGTAGCACTACAAATATTGTAAGTCGCAGCAAGAAAACCATTTTCACTGTGCCCAGCACGTATTTTCTCGTTCTGATATCCAGGCCTTATAGTGTTACATCGGACAGTGTTTCTTTGTTCCTCATTTTTTATTACATTTGACCATCTTATATCAAGATTCATTGTAAGCAACGGTTTTGAAAAACTTCGCAAAAATAATCTGGAATACAGAAAAATATTTAAAAAGTTTCCCTCAGTAGTCAAAACCAACATTTTTTAATAATAAATAGTTTAAATGTCATTTATAACATTATAATAGCTACTTACATTAATTATTTAAAATATGTACATATGTTTATTAAAGGTTAAACAATAAATGACATATGTATCGAAATTTACTAGTAGTTCTAAGTTTTAATAATAAGGTCTAAATTAATATTATATATGAATAAACCATATGTATTGATGTAATTTACTTTCTAATTAATGTTCTTTATTAAATTGTTTATAAAATACTTCAAAATGAATTAAATATTACATGAATAAGTTAAATTAATTTACGGATTTTAGAAATGTTATCCAACAAACACGGCTTCTACTTTTCACATATTTTTTTATTTTTTCGAAGTTGGGAACACTTCCCTTATCAGTTTTAGTACATTTGACACAGACTCTAAATAAAGCCTGGAACAGAATGCACAGCGCGCTACAGCGTCAGCGCGGCGTCATTTGCGACAGCGTTGCGTAGCGCCGTTGAAAATTTCGCCTGAACACAATGCAATAATTTTTAACGCCGTCAAGTGTCACTTGACAACCTATATCTGTATTTATACGTGCGCTTTCTTTTATTAAAAGTATAATGGATGATGAAGACTTGTGAATGATGTTATTTATGTTGTATGCAAGTTATTTATACATACAAACACTTTATTATTCAGTAAAAACTGAGGTTAGGTGTTCTGCGTCAACGTTCAACAGCGTCAAAAGTTGGAAGTTGACGAACATCAGTATCAACGGCGTAGAACGTTGTCCATTCTGTGCACTTGCGTACGACAGCTTGGTTTTAACTTTCTTCTGACAGATGGTGCCGTACGTACGCCGTTAACGCGTCGTAGAACTCGGTGAATTCTGTTTCCCACTTAACGTATACTTTATGCTTGTTTGAGGTTGTGTATTGTCCCCCTCCCAAGTTAGTTTTGTAGACACATGTACATATATGTACAGTCTTCCCGTTGCTGATTTTACGATTATAGTACTGCTAATAATTAGTAAGTTAGTTCTTTTTGCGATTTTTTAAAATTAAATCGTTTAGACTTTTTTTATTCAATGAATTACAGTGAGATTCAAGTATTTTCAAGGAATTTAAGGATCAATTTCAAATTACAAGAGATTCCAGGATATTCCAGGAATTCAAAGATGGTAGACACTATGTCTACGAGGGTGTCTCGGGGTTAAAACTTTGTTTTTTTTTTTTAACTTAAAATGTCTCCCTTATTATTAAGTCAATACTTAACAGCAAAAACATATACGACAAAAATAGTTTATAACAAGAAAACAAATATTTTAATTTTATGAAATTTTTCATTTAATGAATATTTCGGGAGTTACGGAGGGGATACCCTAAGGCTAAACTTTTGAAATATCTCACTTATTATTTACATTAAAAATGAGTATGAGGGTTAACTCATTGTGAAATCTTCATTGTGAAATCAGTGGCAGCTTATAAATTGACCTAGTTGTTTGTTGACAGTGATCGTTAAAAAAAAACAAGTTTGTGAAAAAATGGATATTACTCGTGAAGGTTTTCGTTGGATGATTATTTATGATTTTAGTAAAGGCGTAACTCAACAACAATGCATAGATTCGCTTCGTTCAACATTTGATAATGAAGCACCTACAGAAAAGACTGTTTACAATTGGTTTGCAGAATTTCGTCGAGCTCGTGCGTCCGTCAGTGATGAATCTCGTGAAGGTCGACCAAAATCGGTTGTTATTCAAAAAAACATCGATGCTGTGCACAAAATGATTGATGAAGATCGGCATGTAACTTACCGTGAGATAGAAGCATCCTTTGGCATATCGCAGACTGCAATACTTTCAATTTTGCATGAACATTTAGCTGTGCAAAAGATCTGTTCCCGATGGATTCCGCATAATTTGGCCGAAGCTCAAAAAAAGGCTCGTGTTGATTAGTGTAAGGAAATGCTAAAAAAAATCAACGTAGGCACTGCAAAATCCGTATACAATATCATTACAGGTGACGAAACTTGGAATTATTCATATGAACCGGAAACAAAGCCACAAAAGTTGTTCGTTCACGAAGCAGTTCCAAAAAAATGATCGCTTGTTTCTTCGGTTGTACTGGACATGTCGCAACCATTCCTTTAGAGCATCGGAGAACAGTTAATGCTGAATGGTATACAACAATTTGTTTGCCAGAAGTCATCGACAAAATCAGGAAAAACAACCAAAAGTGTCGCATCATTCTTCATCATGACAATGCAAGCTCCCACACAGCACGTCAAACAATTGATTATTTGAAGGAGAAAAACATCGAATTAATGTCTCATTGCCCGTATTCACCTGATTTATCCCCTAACGATTTTTTTTTTTTTGTACCCCAATGTCAAACAATAAATGCGTGGACAGCAATTTTCATCACCTCAAAAAGCTGTTGAAGCTTTCGAAAATCCTAACCTAACCTAACCATGTTTTTGAGATACGAACTTTAGAGTGGAAAAAATGTTTTGAGATTTGGTTTGAACGCATGCAAAAGTGTATAAATCTTAAAGGCGAATATTTTGAAAAGCAATAAGACAGTTTATTCCAAAAAAAATTTTTTTTTTCGAAGTTTTTGTAAAAGCTTAAAAGGTAGCCCTCGTATGAGAAAACATTTGTGTTTTTTTTTGTCTTCAATGCAGTTTTTAATAAAAAGATTTAAAAAAAATTAAGATATATATCTGTGGAGCTTTGGGGAGAGCTATCTGTGAACAAAGTATCTCATTTATCATTTACTTAACAGTGAAAATACATTATATAGAAAAGAGTAGTTTAGAATAAAGAATCGTTTATTTTCTGTTCTACTTGAAATTAAAATATCTCACGTATCATTCAAATTACAAAAAAATGTATATCAAAACCGAGAATTGCTGACATCTCGAGTTGCTACTTAGCCTGGCTCCAAAATAAGGACATTGTAACCTTAAGTCAATCTTCGTTTAGTTTGTACTATCCAGTTCTTAGAGAAGATTACACTACTTGTGCACCATATCTAATGCTGAGAGCCTCCATACATATGAAAAGAATCGCAGCGCAGATTAGACTGTCAAGTAAGAAAGCCTTACAAATCTATTATAAAGGAGATTCCTTTAAATTGGATTCGGAAAACGCATGTTCTATATGTAACACACAAGAAAATGAATCACTGTATCATTTTATGGTTAGTTGTCCTATCTACAATTCCATAAGGCAGTTTTATCTTGCTGATCTAATACAAGATACAACAAATGAAAAAATTATGAATATTCTTAGCATGAAGTCTCCCGAAATTATGCCAAAAATCTTTTACTACTTTGTAGAGGCCTTAAAAATACGTTCCTTCGTGCTTAACGAATAACACAGTTTGCGCATCTTGCAGTACACACTGTGTTATTGGTGGTCACATGTTTTTTATTGACTGTATCAATCTGTAAACTTTATTACTGTACCATTTTGTAAACACTATATACTATTCACAATTTAAAAGTACATCAGTTGACACTGACATATGTATATGTGTATGACAGGTAAGTTCCTTGAACAGTGTTGTCAGACAAAATTAATAAAATAAATAAATAGTATATAATATAATAATTAAAATATATTTTAATTTATAAAATTAAATTAAATATATTTTGATAAAGGTGTCTACCATAAATCTGACAACATGTACTTAAATTACCATTTGTCATTAGACACATTTCATAACTCTTTATAAAATTGTTGGAACAAAGACAAATAATTACTCGATTACTGTACATTTTTGAATATTTAGTGAATGGTCTATACTTGTGGACTTGTGTAAATTGTATTAATTTGTAGTACTACTTGTACAGTATGCTTTATTTTGTAATACGTTACTAAATATGATGACTTTGGTGATTGTTGTGTTGTAAATAGACCTTATAGAAGTATGTGAAAATATGTGCGGTCATGATCTTTTAAAAAAATTATACATACGTATATGCTCGATTGTCATTACTGTCAAATATTTTAAAAGGTGCTATTTCAGAATTACCACCATAAGATGATATTATAAAAATAAAACATAAAATGAAATATCCCTCTTAGTTGCGTGCTGCAGGAAAAATATTGTATACTGTTTAAATGTATTTAAATGTATTTTTTTTGTAATTATTATTTAGTTTCTGTCTTCTCAAACTCCATTGTATAGGGCATGGCCCTGCTAACAATAAATATTATTATTATTATTATTATTATATCAAAACCGTACGAGTACTACAGCTAGTTAATAATATAGCAATATGTTTTTATTTATCCTACATATCCTCAAGTAAAAATGATAAAAAAATACGAACGAGCAAAATCATTAGATTTTGGGCTCGTAGCCGCAGAAGGGTAATATTTATAAGGTGATAATTTGAATGTAAAATAATTTCACATTAATAATATTTTATGACTAGTCTGAGAAATAATTGATCAAATCGCGTATTGTGTCTCGGGATGGGAATTTATTTTTGAATATCGATATATGCACGATATATCGTAAGTGTGATATCGATATTCGATATATATCGAAGTAAAAATATCGATATATCGAAATAATTAATACGTAACATGTAAGATATATAAATTACAGTTTTTTTTTTTTTTTTTGTTGGCTGTGCGGGAAAAGAAGTCGCCACTTGACAGACAATCACTTTACAGTTGGTACCCACCCAGCTACCAACCAACTTTCTAATATTTTCCTAGTTAACTGCTCTCTTAATTAAATATATATATATGCTGTCCACTTTTGTAAGGACAAACCAGATCTTTTGGTTACTTTTATAGTGTATTATGGACTTTAAATGTCAATCAAATATATTCCTTACGCTGTAAAACCGACTTTAGATTTATTGGTTGTTATGATCATTATTAAGAAAGTGACATTTTTTATAATTTTTTAATACCAACATGACATATAATTTTAAAGGTGCAAATTATAAAATCAAAATTTCGTGTTACAGGCTATTCCAAGCAATTAGGCGGAACTAAATGGAAATTTCGTTATTTTAGGTTGTCACGAAAACGGACCTTGCTTGGGTTATTTCATGTTTCAGTTTTGGTATGTGAAACTTTAAAATTGCTGCAGTGAACCCACGGAAACGAATGACATATGTCAAATATTTTAATACATTCTTCCATATTTTGAAGACAAAAACCTAAATAAATGGGAAGTTTTTATTAAGAATGACAAAAAATTAAAATGCAATGAAAAGGACAATCAATTTAATCTAGAATTTAAATGTGAGCATGATTTACAAAGCTTAAACAAAATGACCAAAAGTCCGAATTAATAGATAAAAATTACTATATTTCAAAATCTAGTACCGCCTACACGTTTGGAATAGCCTACAGTTTGTTTTTACAAAAGTGAACAGCTTATATTTAAATGTAAAAAATATACAAGAATACCGATATTTTGTGCGAATATCGATATTTTGCGTGATATATCGCATTTCAAATATCGATTTAAAAATATCGATATATTTTTCTAAAGTATTGATATTTTCGAAATATCGATAAATCGTTCCCATCCCTAATTGTGTCACAGAATACTACTATAAATAAATATATTATCAGAACTCACAAGATCCCAAAACTAACATACGATAAACTCATCTAGTAGCAACAGAATGTCTTAACTTGATCAACACGTGTTTAGTAGCATTGATTGATGCAGGAAATACATTTATAACAGACTGATTTTGATCGCGTTCACAATCCGGCTGTGAGAAAACACACTCTTGGAGAGAACCCTCCGTCTGATACGTCCCTAGAGACTTATATGAAGGGAGAGACCAGTCTACAGCACAGGGGGAAACTCGGGACCCGCTCCCGGTATAAAACTATATAGAAACAGAATTGATCGGATTCACGTATGGAATAAAATTCTACGAGATATTTGTAATATCTTTGGACTATAAAATGTGAATTTTTATACTTCAAAACCTTTAGAGAATAACAATAAATATCTGTTTTTATGAACTGGTATTAAAAATGAAAGATTTTTAAAGGGAAAATAAAATCAGTATATGGTCTTCATCTTTGCAGTATTGCTGGAGATGGTTATAAGAAAATCCTATCTACAAGTCATGGCTTCAGAGCGAGTAACTCGTTCCAAAAAAGAATCGCACTGTAAAAAATCGCATTGTTTGAAGTATGAAATTAATAGGTTTTATTTACACTGTCCCTACAACTGATTAAACAAAATTTCTCGCTAAACATTCGCCATTGCTGAAAAGCTTTTTGGAAGTATTTTTAGACAACCAAGTCAAAAACTGCCTGTGATACTCTTTGAATTTCTTCAACGTTATCAAAACGGCAGACTTACAACTTCATTTACATTTTCAGGAGCAACATCGTCAAGATTTAGCGAGTCGTTCGTCGTCGAAGATGGACATTTGACCATTCGAGACGTCTGTGATAAAGTGGAATTGGATATGAACAAAGATAATAAATACACACATCGGAAAAGTCTAGGGATATAAAAAATATATGAAAATAAATAGCGTAAGGTTTCTTTTGTACGTCTATTGTTTTATATCAATTAAAATACTCAATAAAGGATAGTTTACAACTAAATAAGCTAAATGTTATTTACAAAAAATCAATATTTGAAAAAAATAAATTAATGTAATGAAAAGAAGAAAAAAACAAATTCTAATAAAAGTGGAGAGTATGACCTCCACGTTGGTTGATCACAGCCCTACATCTACGATGGACAAAATAACATTATCGATGTCTTCTTGAGGTAACTGTGTCCATTCTGCTCTTAGAAGCTCTCTGAATCTAAAATTATCGTGGATGTTATCCATATGTGGAGTAGTTCTTGTCTTAAACATGTCCCACACATGTTCAATCGGATTTAGATCCGATGACTGTGCTGGCCATGGTATTGCATGAACACTTTCGTTATCCAGCCAGTTCGTTACAATTCGCGCAACATGTGGCCGAGCATTATCCTGGACAAGATGAAACTGATCACCAACCGCACCACGAAATCGACGCACAATAAGTTGAAGAATATTATCCAATTATTGTTGTGCTCTTAAAAATCAATTGGAAAAAACGAGATCAGTTCTACGCCAATGATTATCCCACCGTATGCCATAACAGTACCACCTCTGTAACTGTGAACTTCCTGTACATGCCTCAAACGTTCCAAATTACCGGATCTTCTCCATAGCCTTGTTCGACGAGTATCTGGATGAATTCCAAATCTGGACTCATCAGTAAATAAAACTGTAGCCTAATCATTATCACACCAATATTGAAAATTGTGACACCAGTCTAATCTTGCTTTGCGATTGCCTCTAGAGAGGGGTTGACATCTGATTGGTCGTCGAGATAGAATATTAGTTTCGAGGAGACGATTTCTTACAGTATCGCGACTAACGGTTGAATTATGCGCTCGCTGTAACTCCCTTGCCAATTCGGGTGCTGTAATAGTAGGTTGTCTTCTAGCATTTAAGACCAAAAATCTGTCTTGACCTGCTATTGTACAGCGACCATTTCCCGGGTGTTGTTCGGCCGGACTCCCTGTTACTCTGTAACGCCTCCAAAACCGACTGGTGACACTTTGAGAAACTCCTATCCACTCGGCTACATCAACTTTCCTGGAGCCAGCTTGGAGAAGTCCCACCGCACTATTCATCTCGTGGATAGTGCATAGTTAAATGCTGTCGCTACATTATTAAAAAAGAATGTCGTTACTTAAAAACACTGCAATTATTAATATAAACGTTTTAAATCGAATTAAAATGAAACATGTGATCAACCTACGGATCATGTACTGAATAAAATTTGTCAAATTTGTATTTGTTTTGTCTTGTTGGTCATAATTGCCTACTTTAAGTGAAATGCAACATTAAATGTACAATAAGCAATATATTTTCATAATTTTTTCGATATCCCTAGACTTTTCCGATGTGTGTATAATTGAGTAAATTCTCACTGACTAATTAGGCAGACCGCATCCATAGTTCCTTCCACACACAGTAGTGTCGTCCGCCATCCATCTTAATTGCCTGTTCTAGCCCACTGCGGCATCTTTTTACAACCGAAAATGAAAAAGAATCTGAAAGGCCGAGAATTTGATACCGATACAGAAATTCAAATAGAATCGCAGGCGGTGCTTCACAAGTTCATTGAAAAAGACACTCAAAAAGCATTCCAAAAATGGAGAATGTTCTGAGACCGACGACTAAATGCGCAAGTAAACTGCTTCGAAGGTGACAGCGACCGCGTAGCGATATATCGTAACATTTTAATATTTTACAGCGTCATTCCGGAAAATTTTGGATCGTACCACGTATTATCGCATTAATGTTCCCCATGCATTATGCATCGGATGTTTCGTTATAATTATAATAATTGCGTGAAAATGACGAGTACATACATTATTATTATTATGGGAAATTATTACACGAACTGTAGTGAAATAGACAGAAGTGTTCATTAACATGAAGATGCGGCTTGCCACTTTGAACTCAAATTAAAACTAAATTTATGGCAAAAACGCGAAATAACACTTCACTGGAGTCGTTTATAAAGCTAGGAAACTACAATATCCAGAATAGAATTTGTATACCTTGGAATATTGAAGTCATCTAACAGTCTCAATAAAAATAGAGAAGAGATTAAATGAGTTAGTTAGTTAGTTAGTTAAAATTTTTGGCGCACAGCAACAAAGGTTATTTGCGCCTAACGCAGCCCATCTAAATGACTACACTACATATTAAAAACAATAAATTAAACAATTAATAAATAGATAAAATCAATAAAATTACACATACTCAATAAAAGAAATCTTGCACAGAGAAACACAAATAAATAAGATAAAAAGTCTGTTCGAAAATTTGAACAGACTCAGGGTGATGGTAAGAGGCTGTAAAGGGGCCATTTACCATCGAATATCACAGTTTAGAAATAGAACACATTAAAATAAGGTGCAAGACTTCACACATAAAACAGTAAGTTCGATTCTCTCAGGAAGAGTATCAGCCTGCCCATGAGTACTCTGTCGTCACCTAAAGCAACTGACAGGTCATAGCACAGGCCTAGCCTCTCCCTGATATCCTCGAACTGCGCACATTCGGTTAAAAAGTGTAAGACAGACAAATCTGTGTTACACGTTTCACAGATAGGGGACTCTTCACCTCGAAGGAGGTGCCCATGGGTCCACCAACAGTGACCTATAAAAAGGCGTGTGATGGCGGTTTCCTCCCTGCGGGAGATTAAATGAAGGATTATCCTACGTAATAAGTATTATTCTACAGCGACGCACATATAAATAAATATAAACTCCTGAGAAGAGCCACCAAAGTATAAATCTATAATACGCTTATCAGACCAGTAATATACAGTTCAGAAGTCTGGACGTTAAGAAAGACCGAGTAAAATCAGTTCGGTATTTTTTAACGTAAAATACTTCGACTCATATATGAAAGACAATTCAAGTAGGATCAAATACGTATGAACCATAAAAAATGCGGAATATGATGATGCGGATATAATAGCCATGATTAAATAAAGTGGCTTCGATATTTACGACGTATGTCCAACCAAAGCATGGTCAAAAAATACGAGAGTCTCACTAGAATTATTGAGAATACTCAATAATTCTATTCACTATGAACTCTGTGTAATTCATATTTTTTAGGATTTTATTCTAAATGTGTTCCTTTCATCAATAATACACTTAGCCATCTTTGATTTAATAATGCTTGCCCTTCTATCAAAAGGGCTCAAACGGTCACGTGATCTTAAAAAAATATGATTTTCCGCGTTTTTATGCAGCATGCCGATGAAAAGAATTAAAGTGTGTCATAGAACCCCTATAATAAAAAAATGGCATGCAGCCCTCGTTGGCACAAAGGTGGAAAATTTCGGTAAAATTTTGTAAAATTTTCCACCTTTGGGCCGCATGCCAATTTTTTTACAGGGGCTTTATGACACAAACTTTAATTATTTTCAGGCGCAAATTGCCTTTGTTGCTGTGCGCCAAAAATTTTAACTAACTAACTTAAATTCTTTTCATCGGCATGCTGCATAAAATACGGAAAATCCACTTTTTTTTATTACAAGATCACGTGACCGTTTAAGCCCTTTGGGACCCTGCGAATCACATTTAAACGACTTTAAATTTGTATTAAATTAACTTAAATTTGTTTTAACTTTCTTTTGATAAAAGGGCAAGCGTTATTAAAACACAAAATTTGGAAAAAAGTGGAAATGCAGTTTTCCATATAACCGGAATGCGCGCAGTGGTATACTACCCTCCTACCTTTGTTGTCACAGGGTAAATATTATCTCCTCCAAAAGGCATGCTGTATGAAATCGGAGACCATAAACTGTCATGAGCTCCCGGTCTATAAGAAGAATTTAAATCCATTATACGAGGGTTACACTAGAATTATTATTCACACTAAAAATAATTTGAGACTTAATAATTTATGCCTACGAAAGCCTAAACATTTCTATATGTAATTATATTCGTAGATACTTAGAGAATAAATCTGCAAAATATTGTTTATATCGGTTAAAGGATATAGGCTTGTCTAGAGTTTCTCGTTTATGCCTACGAAACCCAAAACTTTTATATATTAAATTTTATCCGCAGTTTCTTAGAGAATAAATCTGCAAAATATTGTTCATATCGGTCAAAGGAAACAGGAGTATCTACAGTCTCTTGTTTATGACTACGAAACCCTAGACATTTATTTATGTAATTATATTCGTAGGTTCTTAGAGAATAAATGTGCAAAATATTGCTCATATCGGTCAAAGGAAACAGGAGTATCTAGAATCTGTTGTTTATGGCTACGAAACCCTAGGCATTTATGTATGTAATTATATTCGTAGATCCTTAGAGAATAAATCTGCAAAATATTGTTTATATCGGTCAAAGGAAACAGAAGTATCTAGAATCTCTTGTTTATGCCTACGAAACTCTAGACATTTAAGCATATAATTATATTCGTAGATTCTTAGAAAATAAATCTGAAAAATACTGTTCATATCGGTCAAAGTATATAGGAGTACCCTAGGGTTTCTTGTTTATGCCCACGAAACCCTATACATTTCTACAGGTTATTTTATCCGCAGATTTTAAATAATAAATCTGCAAAATATTTTTCATATCGATCAAAGAATATAGAAGTGTCTACAGTTTCTTATTTATGCCAACGATTTGAAGAGGGAAAATATAAGAAACTGTAGAGCAAAAGCAGAAAATAGGACCGAATGAAAGAATATCGTCCAGAGAGCCACAATCCATCTGGGATTATAGAACTACTATGATACTGATGACTGTAGTGTTGAAATTCTTATGATCTTAAGTCGCACTCTTATGGTTTATTACTATATTTCTAACCTGAAGTTTAAACTAAACATATTAAATTAGCATCATAATTAATTTTAATATTCAGTTAATGAAATAATTCAATGTCTAAAACAGTAATATTGATATATGTCCAATTATGAGGTAGATAACCGCGCGCCCCGTTCCAGAGTGAAATTAATGAAAGGCTGTCTCTGCCACATCCAGAAATAGATTAACCACCGATGTGTATATGTTTTGTAAACCGTACAGTGTGGATGCATGTTCAAACGTCACATTATGAAATGTTTAACTAATCCCTGTCAACGAAACATAAACAATTTAACAATTCAACACATGTACTAATTTAATTATAACAACAATTATTCATACATTCAACGGAAATATTTTTTTGCAACTGGATCCAGAATTTTACTATAAAAATTGTTATATACGAGGGGAGTTTGATAAGTCAGTGACTTTGATACGAGATGGCACTCACGTCGCAAGTTTGATAATATTTCTGATATTTGACATTCTTTCTAAACATACATTCTAAGTTTCAAGCAGATCTATGAAATAGTATATTTTTAACAGCGTTCTGAAGTGGATAAGTTTGTGATTATTTGGTACAATGGAAAAAAGTTAGTTCTGTTGATTGATAAAGCACTACTTTTTGCGTGAAAACCCCAATAAGGAAACTAAAGCAAAGCTAAAAAGTATTATGGGAACTGATTCCCATGGAATGAGTCACAAGTGGTTCACTGAATTTCGTTGTGGTTCGCACTAATGATTCTAAGTGCCCGGGACGTCCGAATAAGGTCACATCTAAAGATATGGTCAATAAAATTCATGATATTGTGTTGGACAACCGCCGAGTGAATATACGCGAGGTAACCAAGATGGTAAAAATCTAAGAGGAACATGTGTTTCATATCCTGCACGAACATTTGAGCATGAAAATGCTATCGGTAAGATTGGTGCCACGTCTGCTCACAGTGGATCAAAAACGGAATCGCGAGACCATTTCGAAGCAATGTTTAGACATGTACAAACATAATCCTAGTGAGTTTTTGCGACGTTTCACAACCGTTGGTGAATCGAGGATCCATCATTACACACTAGAAATGAAAGAGTAGTCAAAACAATGGATTTATCCCGGCGAACGAGCTCCGAAGAAGGCAAAAAGGCTTCCCTGAGCTGGAAAGGCCATGCCCACGATTCTAGGATTCACAAAACTTAATCTTCTTAGCAAAAGGGATAACGATCACAGTACAATATCATGCCACTTTATTGGACTATACACTGAACTGATGAAAAAGCGGCCCCATTTGGGAAAATAAAAATCTGTTACCATGGTAATGTATCAACTCACTCGTGCTCACAGTGGATCAAAAACGGAATCGCGAGAACACATCGAAGCAATGTTTGGATATGTACAAGCACAATTCTAGTAAGTTTTTGCGCCGTTTCACAACCAGTGATGAAACAAGAATCCATCGCTACATACCAGAAATTAATGAACAGTCAAAACAATGGATTTCTCCATGCGAATATGCTCCGAAGAAGGTAAAATTAGTTCCCTCGGCCGGAAAGGTCATGGCCACGATTTTCTGAGATTCGCAAAACATAATCTATATCGACGATCTGGAAAAGGGAAAAGCGATTACAGGACAATATCATGCCGCTTGTTAAAATCGATTGCACGCAAAATTGATGAGATTGCGGCCTCTTTTAAAAAATATATGTGGAGAAGGTCGTACGGGTTGCGGACATAAAGGATACAACTAGGTCTATCTGACCAGTTTCGAAATATTATTTATAATATTTATATTATATTATTTTATAAATGAAATTTTGAAACTGGTCAGCTTGATCTAGTTGTATCATTTATGTCCACAACCTGTACAGCCTTCGCCACATATATTCACTTACGGATACGACCAACTCCTCTTTAAAAAAAAAACCGTTCCATCATGACAATGCATAAACTCACTCGTCCACAATTCCAACGGTCAAATTGGTTGGATTGCGATACGAACTGCTCGCTCATCCACCCTATTCTCCAGATTTGGCTCTCCTGCAACTTCTTTTTATTTCCAAACATGAAGAAATAGCTCGCTGGAAAAAGATTAGCATCGAACGAGGAAATCATCGCTGGAACACCCGAGTTCGAGAAATCGTACTTTTTGGAAGATAAAGAAGTTGGAATTTCGTTGAGTAAAATGTATCGAGCTAAAAATAGACAATATTGAAAAAAAAGTCACATGTCGGTAAAAAAAATTGTCCTTTCGAAGTCAATGACTTATCAAAACTATAGCAGCTTGAGGAAAATACCTACTTATGTTAGATGATTTATATAATTATTATACACTTTATCTGTATGTTGAATTGCATTCTTTGTTAGTTTTTCTTTCGTTTTTTTATATGTTGGATAGTCTTACGGACAGTTTACTTAAACATATTATTTATTTATTGGCACTATGCTAAATTGCTTTAATACCCGTAGGAAACGGGAAATATGCATAACTGAACAAATAAACCAATTTAACCGGCAATGATCTATTAACGATAGCGTCTTCCTTGACATGATTATATTTTTATATACATCAAAAATATTTGTTTATAACATCTTCGTTAATGTAAACTTTTATAACCTTGCTTCGTCCACCACCCACCTAACATTGTTGTGCGGTTTCTGTTTTGCTGCAATGTCGCGTACTCAAATGTCTTGAGAACAAGCGCACTAGTCCACTGCCTACACTTTGCGTCAAACTGTCAAATAACAAAAACACATCACGATCTTCTCACATCACACTTACTTTCAAAATAAACTATCTAACAATAATAAACAATGGCTTGTTCGATTGTTTGAAAAATAATGGATTTTAACTTACACAATTTGTAGACTTTCGTGATTTGATTTGATTGCAGGTTTCCGAATCATAATGTTTGATTGGGAAGTGTTTTGATTTATTAATTAGTAAGATCTTATCAGGATACACATAAGTTCTATGAACACAACTGCATCGTAATTAGTGATGTGCTGGATATCCGTATCCGTACCCGCGGATGATCCAGATAAAATAAAAATCCGTTTCCAGACCCGTATCCGTTTACACATACGTATAACCGAAAAAGGTAAAAATTGATGTGAAGTGTGAATTTTCACACATTTCAGGGTTTTGCAGGTATTTAGTAACTAAATGATGATTATTTGGGATGCCAAAACAAATTTTATGTCAAAATATTTTTTTATGAATTTTGATTCGAATGCCTAATACCATTATTTAAGTTTCTAAATATGTATGTGCAGTATTGTTTTTATATAGCAAGGTTCATTAAGATTTTCGAAATTGCGCCTATGGCTTCTATTGGTTGCTTAAATCATTAGCCCCGCCCTCTGATTTCGTATACATCAAACATAGCATTAAATTATAATTTCAACACTTCCCACTGGTTATTAAATTTACGCTTTTAAAAATTAAATGCAACATTTACCAAAATATAACTAGAATTTTGACAAAATAATTTAAACAAAAGAAAACTGCAAAAAAAAACAAAAAATTTAAAACTGACAGTTACAAGTTACCTGTCAAGCAAATTAGAAAACCAATGACTAAACGCACATCGCTATGAGCACTGGCTTATCTACTGGGTTACATAGCGAATTAAATATTTAACATATTTTGGTTAAAAACACAAAAAATGCATTATTTTCCGAAAACATAATCTGATCGAAAATTCCTGTTGTACTATTCCGGTTCACACCAATGTACATTACTTCGAATTTTTTCAGATTTTTAGTTTAAACCATCTGGGCTACAGGGTGTGGGACAAAAATTTTTTTGCACAATTTTGGCAGAAATCGCGTCAAAATAATTTATTTTGAAACAATAAAATCTTGATCGTTAATCCACGTACTAAGGGCTTTCATTTGATACCCTACTCAGAATTTTAAAAAAATATTTTTATTTTTTCGATGAACACATATTTGTTTATATTTTTAGGGGGATATGTTTTTTAAATGTTTTAGTATTTTTCCTATGTGCGGGTCAAAAAGTTGTACAAGCATGCCAAATTTCAACTCTCTAGGTTTAGCCGTTTGGCTACAATTTTTACCGAACAGACAGACAGACAGACAGACAGACAGACAGACAGACAGACAGACAGACAGACAGACAGACGACAAAATGACGGTATAAGGGTTTTTTGGTCATACCTACAAAACCCTAAAAATGCTGTCATTGTTTTACAAAATGTATCTTTACATATGTTTCATGTAAAAAGTTCTGAAGAAGAAAGATGATTTTCTTCCGAAATTGTCAATAAAATCATTACTATGATGAAACGGCCCAGATAATCTTCTAATTCTACATTTCTGTCTCTTAAAGCGATTTCTATTTCGGTGTTCCAGGATTTTCGTTATTCCCAAAGTTTCATTGGCCAGCACTCTTCTACCATTTGTCGCATATACCCGTACCATACGAGCTGTTTTGTTTGGCTGTAATTCAATATAGTGTCTGTTGCACGCATTCCGTTTCTTATTTCCTCGTTTCTGATTGGCCAGGCATTGTACGCCGCAACAACATCTCAATAACAGGTAAAAATGGTGTCATTATTTTACAAAATGTATTTTTACATATGTTTCATGTAAGAAGTTCTGAAGAAGAAAGATGATTTTCTTTACATTTCTAAATTACTTTTTCGTACATATCTAAAGTACTCACATTGCTCATGTACATACTAATCTAAAGTAATAAAATTGGAGGCTATAGATCTGTTTTTTAATTTTTCGGTCTCTTATTTGGTTTCTACACGTTTCATATTTTTGTCTGTCTGTCCGAGATTAACACAAAAACGGCTGGACATATTTTCATGTAATTTGGTATGATGATAGAGCGAGACCAAGATTGGAACATAGGCTATAAGGCATTTCAAAATTTTTATTCTACGGGGGTGTTTCAGGGTTAAAACTGGCATTAAAAAACTTAAAATATCTCCCTTATTATTGACGTTTCTCAAAAACGAAATGCGATAAAGAGCTGCGGTTGAGATTTTTAAAATATTGAGGTCCTAATTGACTTGTTAACATATTTTGAAACAAAAAAAATTTAAGTTTTTAATTTTTTTTTTTTTAATTTTTTGAAAATTTTAATTTATCGTAACTAAAAAATGAGTAGGGATAGAAATCTGTGGTTTGACTTATTATAGTCTATCTCAGAAAGAGCGATAGTAATAAATCTTTTGTCAGGCAGTTACCAGTGGCGTGCACATTTTACACACGTTTAAATTGGTTTTGTGTATTTCTATATTACTATTTATCATTTTATTAAACGCACGCCTGTGACCATATTTATCATATCATTAAACTATAAAAATATAAGATGTGCGGCACGAACTCGATTGTTTCTTAACAATATTTCGTTTCAAACTATTCATATTTTGTGTGCCGCTTCTGTGTGAAAAAACAAAATCTTTTTACAAATAATAAATTTTATTACTATCGCTCTTTCTGAGATAGACTATAAAATTCTAATGCATTGTTTAGTCTAAAAAAAAATCTAAAATAAACCAATTATTAAGTTTTGTATAGGCAGTAACCCAAAACCCTTGAAAAAGGCCAAAAATCGAAAAAATCGTAAGGGGTAGACCTTAAAAAAATCGTGATTTTTAAGTTAAGAAAAATTGTTTCCGTTTTTATTGAAAATTAGTACAAATATATATTTTTGGTCATAGATCAACAAAATTTGGTCTATTTTGAAGTTTGGGCAAATTTTTTGGAATTATAGGCTAAAAACTGACCAAAAGCGGCTCTAACTCAAAAACTAAAAAAGCATGAATTTTTAAATATTTTTTTCATAATCCTCTCTAAATTTAGCTTAAAACTACATTTGGGCTAAAATCGGATTCAAAACTTTATTGATCAAAATTTCAAAATATTAGGGCGAAAAAAAAAATTATTACAAAAAATTGGCAGATTTATACATTTGTAGCCTTAGATCAGAAATATATATGGTCTAAAATTTTGAAATTTGCGGAAAAAAAGTAAAAAAAAGACAGTCCACAAAAATGCTCAGAGCCGATGAAATATTAGCCTGCCCCCTTTTTTAAACTATTTTATAAACTAGGACTTACGTCTTATCTATCATCTATATCAGCGGTTCCCAACCTTTGGTACGCATGCCTGGAGTACGCGGAGGACCAGTTGGGCGTGCGAGAAAATATAGATAATAGCGAAAAAGACCAGAGTTTTATAGAGAAATTTTAACGAATAATTATTCTCCTTTCATCATAAGTTAATGCGGGTAAAAATTATTTTAATGCTGTTTTTATTTCTTTGATCTTCGCTAATATAAAAAATTGGAAAAAAAAATTAATATACCTATTAAATTTAAAAAAATAATAAAAGCCTATAATTGTCATTGTCTAACCTAATATAACCTAACAAAATTTTAAAAAAAATAAAATTAAGGGATGGGTGCGGGTATTGAGTATAGGGGGTACTCATAAATAAAAGTCTAATCAAGGGGTACGTGAGAGAAAAAAGGTTGAGAACCGCTTTATAGATTCTATATTAATAAAATTGACGGATATATCTAGTTTTTATTTTTTTCGGCTACATATTTTGTTAAGACAATACCCGCAAAAAAAATCCCACGTTATCAAGTAGTCCCCCCCCCCACCCCCAGAGAAAAACGTCTGGATTCAACACTGGTACAGCACTAATTCTGATCGCCTTTGTTTTACAAATATTTGGTTATGGATAGACAGAATATGGCTTAAATCATTTTTATTTACACCAGTTCCAAGAAATATTTTTAAAAACAAACTTGTTGAATATGTTTTTATCATAAGCCAGCTGTTTTAAGTAGGTATTTTATGAATATTTATTGAAAAACTGTTCTTAAAAACATTCCCATCATAACATATTTGTGTACATGTAATTATATATTTTTTAGCACATACAATTTTTTAGAATTAGGTTGATAAGTCAAGGTTTACTATTATATTTTCTTTTGTACGTCAGTATTTTGAAAAATAAACAAATTATATACAGTACACGTGTTACCCTATATACGCATATCAGGTCAGACCAACGGTTTTCCACATTATTTTGTCGCGGAAGATTTATTACTATTTTCCAAACGTCGCGGAACCCTTGTAATATACTTTATTAAAGGACACCTTATCTTGCGGAACCTCTGACATTTTCACGGAACCCGCTAGGTCAGATCAACTATATTATGTTCCATAGTAATGGACGGTTTTGAACCTAAGGTCTTAACGAAGTAAGATCAACAAATCTAATTTTGGCCCCATTCAAATCAAGAGGATCAAGGAGATATCGCAAAAATGAAAACTACGAATATACCAATATCAAAAATTAACATACTATCATACCAAATTACCAACTTTTTTTCGTTCTTGGCACAATAATTCATCTTGAGTCATGGTCTCTACAATAACACTTTTCCATCTATTTTGGTTATTCGCCACAGTTCGCAAATTGTTGACGCCAGTGGCGCACTCAGGAATTTTTGTTGGGAGGGGATGGAAGATAAAATTATTTTAATTATGAAACAGGGAAACCCAGGCCTCCGGGCCCCCTTCCTCGGTGCGCCACTGGTTGACGCCATATATAGGTTATAGCTGAGTCGCCAAAACAGTTCAATTACGACACATCAAACGTTAAAACTCTGAACCTAAAAGTTGTAAAACTTTAAAATTATTATCGAACAAAAACCAAATATGATTCCAATACGTAATTTTTACCAGAGTCTAGAGATAGATTTTTGGCGCCGAAGACCGTTCTATACGAACGATAAAACAAACAGGTGCTGCTAATGGCATTGTACGACTTCCATTTCGCTAGCAATGGTTCATCGAAAATCAATTCATCAAAAAAAAATATTTTGTAAATATTTGAGAGGAATGCCGAGGGGATCGGAAAGCCAAAAAAGCAGTGGTCAATAAAAGTTGACAGACTACACTTATTAAATAACTATCATACTTGGTTTATTAATAATTTTTAGTTAAATTTTTATTAACTAGATGATGGGTAGCTCGCTTCGCTCGGCTTCTTCTAACCAAACCCTTACTAACCTAACCTAAAATAGTGCTTTGTCCTTAAACTAGAAGATGGGTAACTCGCTCCGCTCGGTTTAAGACTTTTACTAACTAAACCTAACCTAATTACCTTGTTTTTAGATGCATAGTACTTTATTTTCCCCCATATTAGCCCAATTAAAATGCGTATCATTGTATATGAATTTATAAAAAATATTTGAGTGCAATTGCCCACGTCTTATTAAACCTTAAAAACAAAAAATTTATTTGTTTTATTATATAAGTTTTCTTATTATATTTCCTTATTTATATTCAAACACTGTCACTTTATTTACCTTTTTTTAAACCATATAAAAAAATGTATGCAATTATTTCTTAGTCTGTCTACTTTTATTGACCACTGCTTTTTAGACTTTGCGATCCCCTCGGCATTCCTTTCAAATATTTACAAAATATTTTTTTTCGATGAATTGACGATTCGATTAATTGATCATTCGATGAATTGATTTTCGATGAATTGATTTTCGATGAATTGATTTCGATGAATTGATTTTCAATGAACTCGTCGGTTACCCTGGTGACGGTATATGCTTTGTATCAGTAGTAACTATATAGTTGCCACCAGAGCCGGCAAACAGAACCAAAAGTGAACCCTGGAACCCCACTGAAATTACAAAACCTTAACCGAAACCCTTTAAGATCCGTAACCTCGCAAAAAAGAAGTGTTGAAGGTACCAACAACTACCGTTCAATCGACTATCGTCGGCTCGCCGAAGCATTTTAACAATATCTCGTTACTTCTATAGAAACATTGTATTTTTTCCAATTCTATAACACAATCTATAAGAACGTTACTACAACATTTATGTTATAGGGACAGTCACTAGGATTATGTGATACTTTTTTTATGAACTTTGATTATAGTTAACAAGTGAGCAATTTTAATAAATATATTATAATATATAATAAATTAAAGTTTTTGTCAGTATTTCATAAATTAAAAATTGTAATTCATTACTTGTCAAAAGTTGGCAATGACGTCGCTGTCGGGGAATACCCGTGGCTCATTTGCAGTCGGAGGCAGGGGCATAATCAGATTTTTTTTATTAGGAGAAGCTAGTATTTTTTTTTGAAAATGTACTTTTTAACATTTTTATAAATTAAAAATACAGGTATAATAAATTATTATTGAAATTAGATTTGAAAAATAATAATAATGATAGTAATAATTAATTAAAAAGTTACGTCAACAAAAAAGCAAGTAACCAAAATAAAAATGATCGTATTTTATTGCTAAAAATTATTTAGTGAAGATAACATTTTTATTTTAAATTATTTGTTTTACAAACATTTTATGAATTTACCAAATTTTAAAAATTTAATAAATAATACAAAGTTCTCATTCTCGCCTATGTTCGGACGGCAGGCAATAAGACAATATTTGGCTACTGAATAAATAATGAATGTCGTATTCCACTTTTCTGGTCGCCAATGTTAAAATTCCAAATTCCAATATGTATTTTACTTCATATTCAATATTATTTATGCAAGTTATGTTTCAATTCTTAACAAATATAATTATAATTAATAATGGAACTTTTATCTGTGCTTAGAAAGATGCATCCAAGTTTTAAATCAAAATCCAAGGTTAAGTTTGTCGTCCTAATTAAGGTGTTTTGGTTGTAGTCAAGGCCTCCTTTAGAAACCATTTCTGCTTACAAATTGTCTTCTGTCTCTCTAATTTGCAGCAAACAAAAAATAGTACTACTATAATCGCTCCAATTGTACGTATCCGGATTTGGCATAATTTCTGAGATTGCCCGCAGGGTTTGGGATGAAGTGAGGTATTATCAACATCTGGCACACCCAAAACAATATTTTTAATATTGATGTAGAAACCTGAAAACTTATTTTATAACCTAATACATTTTGCTTTGATAAACTTACAAATTGTCTTCTGTCTCTCTAATTTGCAGCAAACAAAAAATAGTATTACTATAATCGCTCCAATTGTACGTATCCGGATTTGGCATAATTTCTGAGATTGCCCGCAGGGTTTGGGATGAAGTGAGGTATTATCAACATCTGGCACACCCAAAACAATATATTTAATATTGATGTAGAAACCTGAAAACTTATTTTATAACCTAATACATTTTGCTTTGCAATTTCAGAAGTAATGATATTTCCCTCTTGTTTTAGTCGTATTTTAATATATATTTTTATACCAAGACATTTTCCGTTCTGTAATACTACTCACTCGTTGTTTATCCTTATATTATCCTGCTCGAGGATAAGGAATTATGATTTTCTAAATTTACAACCAGGAGAGAAACAGCATCCTAACGTAAAGTTATGATACTAGGTTTATTTACAGCAGGAGTTATTGCTTATAAGTTTGCACTTCCTCAAACACGTTACTTCAAAGAAGCAAATTTTAACTTAACCACTGTTTGTGCAATATGCACTGTGTTTACAACTTCTTCACTTTGTACTTAGTTTGTTATCGTTTTCTTTATGCATTATAAAGTGATCATATTCATTTTATAACCCTGTCCATGCAAAAAGTATACAAATCCTGGTAAAAATAAGATTGGGTGTCACTGATTCTTTGATACAATTCAAAATTGCAATAAACCTTTTTAAAGTAGGAGGTTTGAATTCATAAACGTTCCTAATCAGG
This sequence comes from Liopterus haemorrhoidalis, assembly GCA_963971575.1. Classification (NCBI taxonomy): domain Eukaryota; kingdom Metazoa; phylum Arthropoda; class Insecta; order Coleoptera; family Dytiscidae; genus Liopterus; species Liopterus haemorrhoidalis. Next base: position 192,063,863 of record OZ020611.1, read on the forward strand.
TTTGATTAAAAAATATGCCTGCTTTGCGCGTTTCACAATATCTAGTAAATGGAGAGGGCGGAGAGACTTAGGGCCGAATTCATAAACGTTCCTAATCCTCACCTCAACCTCAGTTGCCAATGAGTCACTCATTTGGAATTCAGAAACAAAAGTTGGATATTAGTAACTCATTGCCCACTCAGTTATCTGTCAAATTTGAGTGAATAGTGAGTGAGATTTGAGGCCAGTAGCTGGTAACCTTAAATTTGACTTATTTAAAATTTTGCTTTATATAAATATAGAAATATATTTGTATCAATGTTGATAATGATTTTTTAGAGTATGTAGAAGATGAAAATGTTTATTTAAACGTGCGTCGATACATTTGGAACGTGAAAAAGAAACAGTAACCTATTTTTTAATACAAAATAATGGTTTTTATCAGGCGGTATATGCGGAACGAGATCCTCTTCAAAATATCAATGACTATGAACTTATTCAGGGATTTCATTTCTTAAGAAACACTATAACACATAAAATACTTCCTACAGTATATCCAAAAATTGGGATACTACAGAAGCATAGGTTGCCTATTTCTCCAGTTGTGGCCGGCATAATTTTATTAGATATGACAATAGTATATTATGTTACTAGGATTAGAACGCGCTCTTTTTTGTGCTGAGCTCAAATGTTGCTGCCGAGGCGCAGCCGAGGCTTGCATATTGAGCGAAGCACAAAAAAGGCGTTCTACTCCGAGTGACATATACTATTTTTTCTTCAAGCGTATGTATTAAAAATTTGCAACCATAAATACTTATGACTTTATAGCTTCAGATGCCATTGCTGCTAATTCCGGCGGTGTACATTGAATTGGTTCAGACATTTTTTAATATTTGATCTTTATATTGTGTATTTTGTAACTAATCACAGAATGATCATAGAATAATGTAACTAATTTCTGAATTCACTACAAACATATTAAATTGACAGATGTTTTGTTTATGGCGACTGCTGCCATCAGTGCCATCTGTTGATAACTATATGAACTATTTATTAGTATAAAAATGTTCACATTTTGTTACTAGTAAAAATATGTATCATTTCTACCGAATGTTTTGAACAATGTAATGTTAGCATTATAATCCGCTTGAAGAAAAATTATATTTCTTAATTCATTATAATATATCTTTATTTAAGAGAACACATGGCGACTTACATTTACTTAATCAACCTTAGATCTGCAAAATAATATAATAAGTTTCCGAAAATATTGCTGTGTACCTGGGTAGATATCCCGGAACTAACGAGAATATCGAAAAAAAAAATATTTATGGATTTAATTAATATCGCTGGTTTTCCTGAAGTCACTGGTTGGATTGAAGGTACCCATGTCGAAATGGAAAATCCAGGAGGCAGAAATGTGTAATTATTTTGAAATAGAAAAGGCTAGATGTGATTAAACGTGCAAGTTGTAGCATGTACAAACTGTGAAATATTGGACAATGATATTCGCCAGTATCTGTCCATGGTAGCAGGATATTTAACAGTAGTTCTGTTAAAATGCAAAAATCAGCTGTGGCCACCACAGGACCGACCGCCATCGTAAAGTACTTATATAAAATAACTTGGCCTAATATTTTCTAACAGAGATATTATTTATCATGACCATGGAAACGTTACATATAAGTATGAAAAAACGTCTCAAATAAAAGTTATTAATTATTGCTTTTATAACAACTTTTGTTCAATAAATTTTTTCGAAATATTTTCTGTTGTGAAATATTCACAAAAAAGTTGATCAACTCGTACCATTGATGGCAGAAGCTTAAATATGAAGATTCATAAAAATCTTTTCAACCAAATTTGCTCTGCACGTGTACACAGACAGACGGACAGACAGATAGACAGACAGACGGACAGACAGATAGACAGACATCATGCTAAAAATAGCCAAAACGTTATGTAGAGACCTCAATTCGTGGAGATCCATCTAAATCTCGAAACGTCAAAATCGGTATGATCACAATACCTCCCTTATATATGTATGTTGGCGGTCGGTAAAAAAGGGTTGGTAATACTGGTGTGCTATGCCTTTTATCAAAACGAATTAAGCGCAATTCAAATGCACTAGGTCTAATTTAAACGAAGTCGTATGTCCTTTAGTTTTCTAAATCCCCATACGTTCATAATTTTTTACAAAAACTAATGAGTAATATTAGATATGCATTGCATTTTTTGCTGTGTAGGTTTGAGATATAAAAAGTAGCTGTTATAAATATGCATTTTATAAAATAGGGGAATTATATTGTATATCGGATTATTTTAGAGTGCAAGTCGAACGAACAAACTTTAGCAAAGAGGATTATATTCTACAAAGAGGAATATTTTATTTTATTTTCGCTGCAAGCGAGAGGGCGAAAGAATAAGACGATATGTATTTAACTTCCTTCAAAATGTATCGTTTATAAAAATACAGGTCGACATAAAACATTCCAAAATTTGTATCTTAAGGAAAATCTATATCTATACAATTTATAATTTTTATTAAACTGATATATATATATATTTTCTTTAATTTAATTCGGACCGTCACTAATCATTATACGAGGGCTACCTTTTAAGTTTTTACAAAAACTAAGATAGAATTATTTTTGAACAAACTGTTTAATTGCTTCAAAATATTCGCGTTTAAGATATCTTTTGCATGCGTTTAAACCAATTCTCGAAACATTTTTTCCACTCTGAAGCTGGTATCTCAAAAGCATGGTGTTCGTAGACGTCAACAGCTTCTCGAGGTGATGAAAAGCGCTGTACACGCATTTTTTGTTTGACATTAGGGAACAAAAAAAAATCGTTAGGAGATAAATCAGGTGAATACGGGCAATAAGAGTTTGCATTGTCATGATGAAGAATGAGGCGACGTTTTTTGGTTGTTTTCCCTAATTTTGTCGATAACTCCTGGCAAACAAATTGTTGTATACCATTCAGCATTCATTGTTCTCCGTTCCTCTAAAAGAATGGTTGCAACATGTCCAGTACAACCTAAAAACAAGCGAGCCTTTTTTTTGAGCTTCGGTCAAATTATGCGAAATCCACCGGGAACAGATCTTTTTCACCGCTAAATGTTCATATAAAATCGAATGTATTGCAGTCTGCGATATGCCAAAGAATGTCTCTATCTCAAGGCAAGTCACATGCCGATCTTCTTCAATCATTTTGCGCACAGCATCGATTTTTTTTTGAATTACAGCCGATGTTGGTCGACCTTCGCGAGATTCATCACTGAAGGACGCACGACCACGATGAAATTCTGCAAACCAATTACAATTGGTTTAACTGTTTACAAACAGTTTTTTCTAATGGTGCTTCATTACCAAAAGTTGAACAAAGCGAATCTATGCATTGTTGTTGAGTTAGGCCTTTACTAAAATCGTAAAAAATCATTTAACGAAAACCTTCACGAGTAATATTTCATCCATTTTTTCACAAACTTTATTTTTAAATGCTCACTGTCAACAAACTCCTCGGTCAATTTATACGCTGCCACTGATTTCACAATAACAAATGTCAAATTTCAGGAATATAGTAATGACACATTTCAAAATTGCCATCAAGGGGTCCTTTGGAAAAACATAAAAGGTAACCCTCGTAGTATTAGTCATGTTTTCTGACTCGGTCAACGACTCGTTTGATAATCTTCACGAATGACCAGAACGATTGACACAATCATTATAACATAAATAACTATTATAAACAAAACACTAAAAATAACACCGGGATAACCAAAAGATATCAGTCAGTATCATCCCATTTCCCGACAACTAAAAACCACAGTCGCATAAACCATCTATAACACTTAATTTTCGCAGTTCCGCCGATGTCAGTGACGTTCGTAATCATCACTTAATAATGTGCAGTGGCGTAGAAATGTAGACATAGGCGTAGGTGTTATTGTTTCTTAGTTACTCAAGCACAGTTGATTTTACGGATGTTATTTATATGCTACGTAACATATACATCCATATCTACGTCATTCTTCCTATTTTGATAACTCTGGCCTTATCAGTTTTCTGTTTATTGGATTCCTATTTGGTTTCATTGATATTTTAAGACTAAGCAACGGGTGACGTAGATTTGACGTAAGAATGATAAGAAATAATAATTTTATAGTTTTGTTATCAACATTTCTTGAAACTTGGACAGCTAAAATAAATACCCTGGATACAATACAAGCCTTAAGCTTCGTTTATAATAAATACATAACACAACCATAGCATAAAAGTCACAGTACATTATTTGTTCTGTTTATTAGAAACAGATGTTCAGAACAGTGAAACCCTTTGTGAAATCTTCAGTTTCTTGTTTGTAACAATAATAATCTTCCATAAAAATAAAATCGGAGGCTATATCTTTATTATTTCACGGTATTTGATATGGTTATACATGGATAATTTTATTATAATTTATTAGAAAAAACATTAACGTCAAATGTAGTAAATTAGGTAAATAAAGTTTATTTACCTTTAACTTTTATTTATAAGTTATTATTAATTTCTTAGCTTCATTCGGAACTTGAAATCTAGTAACTTTTAAAGATTTAATGAAGATTTTGATCATTTTGATTGGCAAAAGCACACTTCAATCGTTAACAAGTGAGCTCGTGACAACTTAAGAAATTAAAAATTCCATTTAGTCCCACACCAAACTAAGAAATCTGTATTAATAAAATTGGAGGCTATATTTTTTATTTTTTCTGCTTCATATTTGGTTTCTAAACGTTTCAGATGATTATATCCGACGACAATATCCGCAAAAAAATCAATTTATGTCTATCTGTCCGAGATTCACGCAAAAACGAGATATTTTCACGTAATTTGGTATGAGGATATAATAAAACCAGGATTCAAACATAGGCTATAAGGCATCTCAACATTTTTATTCTAGTGGGGTGTTTCGGGGTTAAAACTGTTTATTTACTTTTTTTAGTTTAATTTAATGGCCTTTGTTGCTGTGGCAATTAGCAAAGACAATTTTTATTTGTAAAAAATTCCATGCCTGAACGGGATTCGAACCCGAGACCTTAGCAACGCAGAGGTAACACATGTGGTGTTACCACTACGTTACGGTACTACGTACTACGGTACGTCGGCCAGCAAAACTGTTTATTAAAAAACAGAAAAATATATAACAAAAACTGTTTATAGTAAGAAAGCAAATCTTTTTTTTTCAATGCATTTTTTCAATTAGATGAATATTTGGGAAGTTAAGGGGGGTCACCCTAAAACTAAAATATGCATATACTCCCCTTATTATTGACTTAACAGCAAAATCATATATGACAAAAATAATTTAGAATAAGAAAACTTAGAATGTTTTATTTCTATACATTTTTTCATTTAAATGAAGATTTGGGAGTTACGGAGGGACACTCTAAAGCTAAATTTTTGAAATATCCCTTATTATTAACTTAACAGCAAAAACTTATGTAACAAAAATTGTTTATAATAAGAAAACAAATATTTTTTGCTGTATATACTTTTTCGATTGAATGAATATTTGAGGAGTTACGGGGGTAGGTACATCCTAAAACTAAAATCTTGAAATATCTCACTTATTATTTACTTAACATCAAAAATGTATATGAGAAAATATTTTTTCTCTCTCTTCAATGTAGTTTTTATAAAAAGATTATTAGGGGATTATTAGATTTAATAGGGGACAAGGGAAGTGTAACTTATGAGATTGAAATATCTCATTTATCATTAACTTAACAGTAAAAATGAATATAAGAAAAACTACTTATCTCTGTTCAATGTAGTTTTTAATAAAATATATATTTGGGAAGCTATGGGGAGAGCTCATAAACCAAGTATCTCATTTATTATTTACTTAAAATCAAAAGTATATACAAAATAGCTGTTAAGAATAAAGAAACGATTATTTTGTTCAACTTGAACGTGAAATATCTCACTTATCATTTACGTTACAGCTAAAATGTACCTTACAAAAACCGTACGAAGTGCTAGTGCTAGTGCTAGAGGCTACTAGCTGGAGTACCCGCTAGTAGTCTCTATATTCAGTGATTAAATAGAATCCAACATGGCAGAATATCAGTGGGTAGCCGGCGCGCACCCAGAAAAAATTCTGGGAAGTGGGGCTATGCAGCCAAAATATTTTCTCAGGAGGGCCGAGAACCCATTTTTTACGGGGGAGGCTCACGTCCTTTTACAAGATAAATGTATCCCTTAAAAAAGTGTTTTTTCGGTACTGGAAGAGCACCTGCTGGTTACACTGCAATAAAAACTGGCGATTAATGCTAGACGAAAGCGGAAGGTTCTTCAAGGAAATGCAAACGACTTCTAAGAACAAACTTCGATGAAAGGCTTACGTTAACATCTTATGTTCCTGGAACTAGCGAATTATTATAGCAAACTGATAGGTAGGATATTCTTTTTTAATAGAAAGTTACCTGGACTCCTGGTTTAAAGACTCTTAGTATAGACATGCCAAATTGACCGCAATCAATAAATTCTTTCCCTGGACATTTATGATATAGAAATATAGAAGTTAATAAACAAAAATAAAGTTATATTAAGACATAATACGCAGCATTGCGAACCTCAAATAGAGAACAGGACCAGTGATCAACTAGGCGGACAAAAAATATAGTCCAATCGCGCCCGCGTGTATACAAAAGAAGGTTGGGCAACCACTGTTTTATGATATAAAGTGCATAGCTAGGAAAAACAAAGGCACAGAAAAGCTAATGATAGAGATGAATAGAACAAAATGAAAACGGCTTATGGCCAGCAGGGGACGAATACAAGCTGAGGATGAAAAAAGCTATTGATTCAACAAAAGAAAAGCCATTAAATGTCCACGAAATATTCATGAAGTAATACTTAAAAAAAATATTATCAATACGCAAAAGCTACTAAAACTAATACGCATAAATTCATACCATTAACAATTCAACTCACATCTGAACAACTAAGTAAACTGCGCAACATAAAAAAAAAAACAAATTACAATAATCATTTGTCCATTATGTTAACAATACAACCCACAAGTATTGACGTCATCCATTGCATGAGGCACGCCTGCCAGATCTGACGTCATATGGCGTCATATGTCCGCAATCTGTTTATGACGACAACGCCCGCGAACTCTGATAAATTAAGCGAATTAAGTGGGGTCAGTTAAAATATTAGCTTTATAAAACAAGCTCTTAAATAAATTATCGTGTCTTTCTTTTAATATATTATTTTAAAAACAAGGTTCAATGAAAGAAAGCGCAATATCAGTTAAAATACGTTTTCCCGATAACCAATATTTCTATAACAAATTGATGTGAAGTGTGAATTTTCACATATTTCAGGGTTTCGCAGGTATTTAGTAAGTGAATGATGATTATTTGGCATGCCAAAACAAATTTTGTTATTTTTCTTAATTTTAATTCGAATCCATAATACCATTATTTATGTTTCTAAATATGTTTTTTTTTTTTTATGTAGATAGCAAGGTTCATTATGATTTTGATCAAAAATTCCTGTTGTAGTATTTAGGTTCACTCAAATGTACATTACTTAGATATTTTTTTTCATATTTTTAGTTTAAACCATCTGGGTTACAGGGTGTGGGACAATTTTTTTTAGCATAATTTTGGCAAAAATCGCGTCAGAATAATTTATTTTGCAAAAATTAAATTTTGATCGTTAATCCACGTACTAAGGGCTTTCATTTGATACCCTACTCAGAATTAAGAAAAAGATATAGGTATTTTTTTTTTTTTTCGATGATCAGATATTTGTTTATATTTTTAAGGGGATATGTTTTTTAGATGTTTTAGTATTTTTCCTATGTGCGGGTCAAAGAGTTGTATAAGCATGCCAAATTTCAACTCTCTAGGTTTAGCCGCTTGGCTACAATTTTAACCGAACAGACAGACAGAGAGACTACAAAATGACGGTATAAGGATTTTTTGGTCATACCTACAAAACCCTAAAAACACTGTAAAATTGATTATTGAATAAATAACTTTCAAATTCAGTGGCGTAGCACTCTGGAGTGCATGGTGTACACATTTCCACGAGCTAAAGGGACCCATACAGGATGTAAACAACAACTAACAGTCTACCGAAAGACCAGCTGGTGTACGGGCCTATTCAATTCTTTCTACGCCATTGTTGAAATTGCTTACTTATACTTTGATTACCTAAAGAAGTCCAGTCAAGGTCATATTCGAATTCTGCGAACTAAGATTTTAGCCACTTTATAACTTTAATTTACTCGCTCCACTCGGTTATACAAACCTGACACTTTCCTAATCTAAAATAACGTTTTGTCATTAAACTAGAAAGTAGATATCTCGCCCCGCTCCGCTCGTATTCTACTAACGTAACCGAACCTAGCGCTGTGATAGACGTTAAATTTACGCTGATTTATGGAGAAATCTAACCTAAAATTGCAAGTTATAAAATTGAAAAATAATGAAAACTGTAAAAAATCTAACAATTTCCGTACCTAATATAATTTCTTACTATGTAAGAAAGATGGCTCTACAAAAAATTCATGAAAATAATGCAAATTGAGTGTGAATATATATGACTCCGATGTCTAATTTTAATTATAAAAAATATTAATTCATATTTATTTTTCTGCTGAACTGCATGTACAGTTAACAAAGGTCTACTGTTTTTCTTGCTCTCGTAGGAAATATTCGTATAGGTTATAAACCAATGTATAGGACTGCTTTCTTAACGTTTTGCCTTTTACACTCACATTGTTTTAAATAAAAGAAAACAATTATTTAAAATACAAACATTGTCCTGAAACGGATAGATTTAATGAAAAACACGATGAAATAAATAGCAAAACAGAGTTTTATACGCCACTGGTTCAGTACGAATGACACTAGAAAACAATAGTAATCTCAGACAAACCCCGAGGTGGGATAACCTACGGTACAGGTCTGTATGTATAAGTAGGTTTGTTGTAGCTATACCTGAACAATAAACAAAATTGATTGACAAACTTCATTTGTATAGCATTCATTGATTACGTTATTTATTTTTTAAATGTATATTATTGTTATTATCTTGTAAGCTACAATGTATGATGTAATTGTATTTTTTTAGGTTCGTTCTGTTATACAGCTCAAAAAATCTATAAATAAAAATTAAAAATTGTTCCAATAAAACCTCCTTCATGATAACAAAACTTTTCAGAAGATATAAAACTGTTAAAAATGCATCAATTAAAAATATTGATTACAACTTTTCTGTAATCTATATTAATAAAATTTTGTTTAATAAAAACCTCATTCGTTAAAAAGTAAACACTTGATAAATTAAGAAAATAAATATACCGTTTAGTTCCACTTTAGTATTTGGGATAGTCTATAACATGGAATTGTCCAAAATATGAAAATTTTATTCATTTTATATTGCATTTGTTTTATTGGATTGAATTTATTGTTTATATATCACACCAAATTTTCTATATTATATTTCGAACAGGTTGTAAATCATTTAATTGAGCTCGTTTCATTTATTTCAATTTAAGAATTTTTTATTTGTTTATACATATTTTAGTTTATCATGAAACTAACAATAACGGATCGGGCCTCCTTTTGCCTCAATAAGATCTTTCACACATCTGGGAAGAATCCATCAAAGTTTAAAAAAATCTCGAGATATTCGACACCATTCTTCCGGTATAACAGCTTCAATTATGATATATATTTTCTACAAATACTAATCCATATTGATCTATCGTCAGATATTTTATTACTAACGGTAAGTGTCAAGTTCAATTTTGTACTTGTTAAATTCCATAAGTTTTGGCTGAACTAATACAGCGGTTTCTTAAATGAATTTCTCCTGTTACATTGGCTACCAGTTTCACGTGTGTGCTATGCATGAAGCATATTTTTTAATAGATTTTAGTGTAAAAGAATTATTTTCTAGTATAATTCTCTAATTTAATCTGCATTCAATGCCTTTATATTTATAATCATTCATAGCACTCCCAATTGTTGTATAATTTAAGAAACTTTTGCAATTTTAAGTGAAAAACATATGTTGTGCGTTTTTCTTATTTGAGATGGAAGCAAACCTTATTTTTCTATAGAGCTTAATTTTGAATTCGATATAAACACAAGTCATAGTATTACCAAAATAATTGAGAAAATGCAATTTAAATTTATATTTATTTTATTGATATCTCGACACAATCTCTCTTCACAAGAGTGTTGTGAATGATAACAACTGAAAATACTTAGTAAAATATTTGGAACACAGTAACGGCAAAAAATATAGCCAAAAGTAGCACACTGCCACAGGGACGTAGCCAGGGGGGGCATAGGGGGCATTTGCCCCTCCCCAGGATAGTTTAAATCCTGGTTAGTTTACCTTATATAAAATATAATTTAGGTTGTTAGAAGTTTTCTTCACCGGAGGTGAAGGTAAATTTATAAATTTACCGGACTTTTATTATTTAATATACTACAAAAAACCTAGAACAGGGGTCGGCAACCTGCGGCTCTTTTAGAAAATTGGCTGGTTTTTATTTTAATATAATCTATTTTTTAATTTTCAACTTTCTGCCTGTACTATACAGGTTTTGTATTTTTCAGAATGTTTTACGGTGCAATTCGCGCCCGGCAATTCCCCGAGTTACTGCAAATTCCCTTTTAGAAGAAGTTATTTGTTTCGAAAAAAAATCTGTATTTATGAATGATTTACGTGCAAAAACATTTTTACATTTTATTAATTTACAAAAACATGTTATTAATGCATTTTTTTTTTTTTTGCACAAACTCTTGTTAACATGAAAGAAACTTTTCGAGATAGATTTAAAGAGTTTAGAAAATATAAAGCTACACTTGATTTTTTGACAAAACCAATTGAAATAAATATGTAGCAATTACATTTATCACCTTCAATTAGTGGATTGGAAACCCAAAGGTTTATGGAATTATATATTCTTAAAACTTAATTCTGAACTGGAAAATTTAGAAAGAAAAAAGTGAATTATATCTTCCCAGCATAAGTGGACCGAAATTCGCAATCTTCAAAATGTAGATAAAGTTCTTTTCGAAGCTTGGAATCGTTCAATCTTTTAAAAAACTATGCTTTTGGGCTACTGACAATTTTCGGATCCACATATTACTGTAAGCAAATCTTTTCACATATGAAATTAATAAAGAGTCAGTTAAGAAGTAATCTTACTGACCTGAAACTAGAGTGCTGCTTTAAGTTAAAGATTACTGAATATTCACCAAATATTGAAGTCTTATAAAACACTATACAGGAGCAATCGTCCCATTAGAAAAATTATTACATTGTAATATACTGGCAACTACAATAGATATCACAAACTAAATGTATAAGTAAATATTAATTTATTGCAATACTTGATTTTTTTAAAACAAATAAACAATTTTTACGTTTTTTTCTTAAATATAGCATATATTTTTTAGCGGCTCTTTCATGTTATTGTGTTTTTTTTTTCAATATAGATTTGGCTCTTTGTCACTGAAAGGTTGCCGACCCCTGACCTAGAACGCTGTTACTTTCTACCCAAGCCATGTAATTAAGGTCGTACCGACCCATTTAGAATATTTTGTTATTTTTGCCCCCCCCCAAGCTGAAATCCTGGCTACGTCCCTGCACTGCCAAATTAGGACCATTGGCGGGTGTTCTACAACTTTTATATTTATTTATTTATTTATTTATTTTATTTTATTTATTATTATTTTTTCTTGTTTCGCCAAAAACTGTATAGTTTATGCTTCTCTATGCGAAGACGTATTGAGAACTGACACGCTCGAATACGCTGTCTGGTGATCAAATATTGTACTAGGCACTCTAGTACGGTTTGAACTTATTAGTATGTTTTAGTGAATTTTTGTTAGAATGTCGACAGAAGTAAAAACTATAAAAGCAGAATATATTGTAGTGTTTTTGGCTGTCATTCAAGACAGGACAAAGCATATTGACAGCTGAGTACTAAAGCCAACAACCATATTGCCTTGAATCACAGGGCCGCCGCCGGTAATGTCACTTCTGAATTATCATGATCCCTTTCCCCATAATCCCTAGTTACGATAATTACTTTAAATTAGTCGAATGTATAAAGTACAGAGCGGTCATAATTTCTTGTCAGTTATGCAATAGTTGACAGAAACATTTTGTTATCAAATTTATTTCCAAGGATATGCACACATAGACGTAGATTCGATTTTTATATTGGGTTATGTATATTCAATATTTCACTTACCTCTAAGAGTTAACCTCGATCAACAATCGTCTTCCAATTACAATCTTAATAACAATAATATCAACAACAACAATAATAACGAAAAAAACAATAATATATCTTAACAAAAACCAATTAATTATGAAATGAACACTACTTTTTCTCTACAAGCCAATGAGTTAACGAACAACATGAAGTTATCAATACAATATCGTTATTGATTGGTTCTTTGTTAAATTGGAATTTTTAGATATGAGATAGAATACAGTTTTGATATTTTTAAGCTCATTGTTTACTGTTATGTAACTGACAAGAAATTATGATGACACGGTGTAAAATATGTCGAATATTAAAAGACGTTGATATAAATATGCTAGATGCATCCTTACTTTGTTCAATAAAACAGGGAAAGCGTTTCCGTGCTAGAACGGGTTACGTCGAGTACGCAGCAACGTCAGGGAGTGTAATATAAACCAGTCTGGATGCAGACTGAAAGTCAACTTATTTAAGTTCACCGGCGGTGTTTTGCGACTGGCCAAGTGCGTCTCAGTGTCTTCTGCAATTTACGCAGCGCAGCGATCTACAGTCGCTAAGAAGTTACGGTCCATTTTACACACGTATGGTTATTTTTGAGTTTTTATATAACTAGATTCTTTACGGACGGAGCTCCGAATTCAAATGAAAAAAAAATGTATACGTATTTCTTAATTTCAGAGTTTCAGAAAAGATTATCGAAGTCATTTCACACGTAATTTAAAATTAACAAAAACTTTTGCTGCTTTAAATTTTGCAAACAAAAAATTACTAATTGACAAAGTAGACCTTAACCTGAACCTTAAAAGCATTAGAAACTGGAGTGCCTACAGTCAATCTCTGACATTAGCAAGAATATTTTTGCCTGCATGCATTTATTTATCACTGCAGCCCTTGATCAGAAAGTCACGTCACGCCACTGTCTCTGGTTATTCGATATTTTGACTAATAACGAAATTAAAACATTAATAAACGGAGTTCTAACTTTTCCAACTTAAATAACAGGTAAATAACTGCATAAAATCATAGTGCAACTTTTGTATCCCACGTAAGGATGGGAAAAAAGCATCGATGTATCGAAAACATCGATGTTTGTTTTAAAAACATCGATGTTTTTACCATCGATGGTCAGATGGCGATAGTATCGATAAAACATCGATGTCTACTACCGATGTCGATGTTAAAACTTTGAAATTCAGAAGCTACTGCTAGAGCGCTGGAATCTTAAAATTAAAATTTTTATTAATATTATTATTAATAGTACACAAAATATAAGCACCATCTATTGTGATATAACAATACTAATAGTGTTAGTTCTTATTCTTCTTAGAAGTTAGCAGAACAAGAAAAATATAAGAAGAAACTTTTTGCAAACAATGCCAACGACCAACGACGCCAACAAACTTGTTGCTTTTGAGTCTTGTTGACACTTTCCCAGTTGTTATTCCTCCAATCTCTGGAATTACCGTATTGGAAAATATAATTATTATTTATTTATTAATAAAACTATTATTAGGATTATTGTATTGTAATGTTAGTGTAAAATTAATATTAGGATTGCTATGTTAGTGTTATAAAAAAATGTAATACATATGTATTTCAAATTAAAAAAGTGAAAAAAAAATGTGTATGACAGTATGTTACTTTTATGTTAAATAATATAAAATTAACATTGAGATTACTATATTAGTATTATAATAAAATGCAATATTTCATTTTAGAAATGTAAAAATAGTAGGAACAAATTAGGATTATTATATTGGGTAATGTTAATGTGAAATGAATTACTATTAAAAAAGAATATTTCTACTTAAAAATCTAATAAATGCTTTTTGTGTATTATATGTTACTTTTTTTTCGTATTTTATATTTACATTATTAAATAAAACCTATATAATATAAATAAATAGCTTTTTTAATATTAATAAAACATCGATGTATCGGAAACATCGATGTTTTTCCTTCGATGTTTTTTCAACGTCGATAGTAAATGCCGATGTTAACATCGATGTTAAACATCGATGTTTAGCCTTCGATGTACAACCCTAATCCCACGGCCTACCCGATTTTCATATCCTCAATAATTCTAACGTGATCCTCTTATATATTTAAATCAGGGCCGGCGCTATGTTTTGCTGAAATATAAAAATTATAGGTATTTACAAAATTGACACATGGTAATTTATTTAATGCTTTAATTTTTATACGTTCATATAAATATTATATAAAAAAATATAGTTTTTTCTATATGTAAGTAACAAGATCAATACATTAATACTGCTTTATAATAAAAAATAAAAATTAAAACAATAGGGGATACGCATAAAATTTGTATTTCCTTAAAACTACATTATTTTGATATGTTAATGTTAGTTATGTCACCTAACAAAACAAAAATTACATTTTAATTAATATTATAGCCAAATTTTTGAATTAAAATATTGTAAATTTGAAATAAGCCGACCACGGAGCGAAGGTTGCCGAGTAAAACGACTGAGTATGACGTCAAACGATAGGGGTTTCACATCACAGATACAGCTACAACATAATCTTTACACGTGTGTGTATTGTATTGTTCGAGAGTTTTGTATTTGTTTTTAAGCAATTTTTCACGCATTTATTATTAAAATGGCAGATAAAGATTTTGTTAGGGCTCAGAGTGATAATTTACCCAACATTGATGCATTTATGCTCATGGAATATATAGAAAATAATGAATGCTACAGTGCTGAGGAAATACGTGGTGTCAAAGTAATTTTTATTTTATATTCTATAACTTTATGTAAACAAACGCTGCAACTCTGTAAAATGTAAATATTTATGTAATTTAGATGTCAGAATTTTACTACATTGTTTACATGAAGTTACAAAACGTTAGAGGCATAACTGAAATACTGCAATATAAGTTATCTATTTTAATATAAAATTTAATTCGGTAAACATGTATAAATTGTTTTTATAGAATTAAACTTTATTTTAACTAAAATCACTCTAACTTTACATAACCTATGAAAGTTATACAAACAAATAAGTTCAAAACAGACTATGTACGCCGGTAAGCTAGTAGTGTCATATGTCAGTTAGGAGGGGTATGACGTCACACGTCGTTTACGCGCGCTACATACATTTATGATTTTTTTAAGCCTTCAAATTACAAAAAAAAAATAAATAAAAACTGTTTTTTATGTTTATATTTAACAAGAGGAATATAATAAAAAATAAAAAAAAAATCATGCCTATCCCCTATTGTAAATTTTACCAAAATTTACATTTGATTTAATCTGATACGCTTATTTACAAAATTATCTATTACATTATCGTAATTAATATTCTTTCCGATTTCATGTTCAATTGAAATAACGGCGAGCGATGTTAGGCGCTCTTGACATGGAGCACCGCATGTAGTTCTTTATTAATTTCAATTTAGAGAACGATCTCTATGCTGTTGCAACCGTAACAGGGTTGGTCAATAAAATTTTGTATGCAATAGTTACATTTGATTGATAACTGTTTCGGTGAGGCCTCGCCGCCCTGTTCACCGCACCGCTCGCACACCCAGTCCGCCGGCCTAACTAATAAATTGCTGTATAAAAGTACATACAAAAATTTTTTATTGTATGCGTTTCTAAAATTTGGCGGCACACTTCAAGAATTTTGCGGCACAGTGATTGAGAATCACTGTACTAGATACAAATCGGTTTCGAATGTTCATCACCTGGAGAGGTAAAAAATAATAATTTCGTTCGATTTTTTATTGTCTTATTAAACAAACTTCTCTAGATAGTCGATCATGGAAACTGATATTAAAAAAGTAGCTCATCAATAATAAAAGTTGAACACAACTGTCTTACATGAACCCAAACATACACCTGTTAGCGCAGGTGAAATAATGTACTGAGCCAACCCTGCATGGCAAGCTGGGTGAATTTGCATTTCTTTGAAATATCTTAATTTGTCATGTGTCAGGTACTTGATAAATCTTGCAGTCGCGTACAATGACTCCTGAAAAAACCCAGACTGGGGTATGTTTAGCACGACAGGATTCTCTAACGACAAAAAAAATACATTTTTTATATCACAATAAGATTCAGACTCGTTTATCATTCATGGTAACTGTTTTGGTATTTAGGTGTATTTTATAGATACCCACACTAAAAAGACAAACAACTAAATACATTTCACTTCTGTTTATTTGGTACGTATTTTTATTAATTACTGGTAAGTTGGCACGTATTTTGTAAAATAATTAAATTTTTGTAACTCGAATCAACTGTTTAGCGTGATCTGTCAGTCTGTGGACACATGTAGAGCAAATTCAATTAAACGGATTTTTATTAAATTTCATATTTAAGCTTCGGCCGTAAATATCTGAATTAGATCAACTTTGGTACAAATCCGTCCACCGGAATGGATGATGTTTCACGAATATTTCGAAAAAAATATTTAACAAAAGTTGCTATACAAGTAATAAGAAGTATTGAGAAGGGACATTACCGTTGACGGAGCTGTTTTTCAAAGCAATATGGCTGAATTGTCTAGTATTCAGCTGTCAATATGATAACAGCGAACAGGTTAATTTAAGCACAATACATCTTTATTTTATGAAAATGTATCTATCGACATTCTAACAAAAAATAAAGACTAGAAAATATGTAATAATTTCAAACAGTACTACAGTCGCGTAGTACAATTTTTGACCACCAAACTGCGTATCCGAGTGTGTCAGATCTCAATTAATTTTTATTTCAAACTATTTTGATACGATTTTTGCGAAAATATAGTTTAAAGCTTATTTTGTGGTGAGGATTATGAAATAAATATTTAAAAAATTCATGCATTCCTAGTTTTTGAGTTAGTACCGATTTGGGTCAGTTTTTTGCCTATAATTCCAAAACTTTTGCTCGAACTTCAAAATGGACCAAATTTTGTTGATGTACAGCCAAAAATATATATTTGTACCAATTTTCAATAAAATCGGAGACAAAAATTTGTTACTTAATAATTACGTTTGCTTTAAGGTCTACCCCTTACGATTTTTCCGATTTTTCGTCATTTTCAAGGATTTTGGATTACTGCCATACAAAACTTAATAATTGGTTTATTAAAAGCCTATTATTTTTTTTAGACTAAACAATGTAGTATATTTTTAATAATTCAAACCACATTTCAACCACAAGATTTCTATCCCTAATCATTTTTTAGTTAGGATTTATCAAAATTTTCAAAAAAGAATAAAATTTTTTTGTTTCAAAATATTGTGACTAGTCAATTAGGACATAAAGATTTCAAAAATTTCAACCGCAGGTCTTTATCGCATTTCGTTTTTGAGAAACGTCCATTCAAAAATGAAAATTTTTATAAATCACGCCATATTAAAATTTATCCTAATTTTAAAATACGCAAAACGAATAAGTAAGTCCTCAATTTTTTTCTAGACTAAATGGACTTCGAGGAACCAAAAATTCTAACCTCAAGTCGTTTTCACTAACCGTTTTTGGGTTGTGATTTTTTTAAATTCACATTATTCACAAATGATGTAAATTATGCTATTTAAAAAAATGTCGTAATCTCAAAACGCGTTAAACGATTAAAGCTTAAACATTTTTCTACATTAAATAAACTACGGAGAATCAAAAAATTCCAGCGGCAGGTGGCTATCTTCAACCGTTTTTAGTGTTTTTTTTTTTTTAATTTATAGTTTTCACAAATATTGTAAATTATGCCATTAAAAAAATTGTCGTAATCTCTTTAGAATGATCCCCGTAACTCCCAAATATTCATCTAAATGAAAAAATTCATAGAAATAAAAGATTTGTTCCCTTATTATAAACTCTTTTCGACCCATATGATTTGGTAAGTCAATAATAAGGACGATATATGTATGTAGATAGTAATTTTAAACTGTCCCCTCGTAACTCTCAAATTTTCATCTAACTGAAAAAGACACTGGACGAAAAAGATTTGTTTTCTTATTATAAACAATTTTTTTATATATAAATTTTTCTGTTAAGTCAATTATAAAGGAGATATTTTAAGTTTTTTAATAAACAGTTTTAACTCTGAAACACCCCCCTAGAATAAAATATTTGAGATGCCTTATAAATTTCAAATTCAGAAACTTATTTCTCAATATAAACAATTTGTTATTTGATTTATAAGTATTACATGACTATAAATAATGTATTCCTCTTTGAAAACTTTTAAAACAAGAAACCAAAGTATTTCACACAATAGGTTGAATCATGACGTATAATAGTAGGCGGAGCCTACTGAAATCTACACACAAAAACTCGATTCTCAGATGCTAAAATTTTTTATTATAAAGTCTGTTCCAAACGGTTAGGCGGAACTAGATTTTGCAATCTAGTTACTTTCATCGTTTAAATCACGCTTTTCAGCCGTTTTGTTTAAGCTTTGTAAATCATACTTGCAACAAACTTTTTTTGATTAATGTTAATATCATTTTAAAATGTCATTTTCTTTATATTTTGATTTTTTGTGTCATTCTTAATACAAATATCCCATTTATTTATTTTTTTATCATTAAAATAAGTAAGAAAAATAATTTAATTTTGACATATGTCATTCGTTTCCATGGTTTCATTGTTGGAATTTAAAATTTTGACATTCCAACGTGAAAAATGAAATAACCCAAGCAAGGTCGCTTTTCGTGACAACCTAAAGGAACGAAATTCCCATTTAGTTCCGCCTAACCGTTTGAAACAGACTGTATTTTTAATTTCAAAAAAAGACAAACACTACCTTAGCCATAAAAATCAAAAATCCATAACATTATTAGTCATATGAATTAAAAAAATAATTCATTTTGTCATCGACACAAAAACTGCAATATTTTACAAAAACAAAATTTGATCAAAAAGTCCTCTTATACGTTTCCTGTTTAGATCAATGTACATTACTTCGTTTTATTTACAGAGTTTTAGTTTAACCCCTTCGCAATAAAGGGTACGGGGCAGCCAATGTTTTAGTACATTTTTGGAAAAAAGTGTGTTAAAATTAATAAATTGTGAAAAACTACTTTTCGTTCCTTAATCTACGTCTTAAGAGCTTTCTTTCGATGTCACACAATAAATTACAAAGAATAATAATTTTTTCAATAACACAAAAAAAAATCGAAAAACTAACCTAATCAAATATTCCTGTTGTACTATTCCTGTTCCCAACAATGTAGGTACATAATTGATATTTTTTTCAAATTTGTAGATAAGCCCCTCTGAGAAATAAAGTGGGGGACAAAAGTTTATTGACATATTTTTAGCAAAAATATGCCAAAAAGAGGTTTCATTTGATACCCCACTCAAAACTAAATATATATATATATATATTCATTAAATACATACGTATTTGTTTATATTTATCTCGTGGTGTGTTTTTTTGAACTCTCAGTATTTTTCTTACATATGGGTCAAAGAGTTGTATGCTAAATTTTAACTTTCTATGTTCTACATGGCTACAATTTCTACCGTACAGACAGACACATGAGTGACGTAATAAGGGTTTTTTGATGGTCATACCTACAAAAACCTAAAAATGTGAGTAATGCGTTAATATTGTCGTGGAGTGTATTTTTCGAGCTTACCTATATGCTCTCTAGATCCAGCCGTTTGGTCACAATGTTTATCATACAAACAGTTAATAATTAATTAAAATTTCTGGCGCATAGCAACGATGGCTATTTGCGTATTATACAAACAGACACACGAGTGAAGGTATAAGGGTTTCTTGTGTATACATCGTGGTACCATATAGTGTTTATGGACGGCTCAAGCCCAATAACCCACTTCAGATGCGTGTTTTAACTGCACAGCATAAATTATAAGTACTGAAACTAATGAAATTCTATAATTTCTTACTCGTCTTATGAAGTTATAAAATTCCTTCGGTACACATATGTTGTTACAAAAGTCATCATACTTCTAATTGTAGTTCTAAGAACTCGATAACAGTTCTAACGGTTTACCAAACATTCAATAATATTAATAATTGCCAATAAACGTTTCCTATTACTGTGAAACTGTTTTATACTTTTTTTAGGAATGTAAAAAATTTAACCTAGTTTTACTTTTTTATTTCATAATTTTTACATGAATTTTTTATGAAAAATTTCTTAATATCTTTTAGTTAAAATGCAATTTTTGTTGTATTTTGCAAGTCTTTACAGTATTTAGATCGTTGGTTATGGTAAATCGTTTCGGCGACCTTCTTTAATGTCATGGTCAGAAAACCACATTTAAATGTCGTGAAATCATATGTTAAAAACATTAAATTTGTTAATAATTTATCTGTTTTTGTAGTAGTTTTTTTCCATATCTTTTATTTACAGACGCTTGAACTAACTGTTTTTAGCGCCTTGTTATTTACAATAGATCCAAAAATTAGAGGTTTACCGTCATAAAACTTTATTAATGAGAAATTATTTTACATTTGAATTATCATGTTCGAAATACTGCCCTTCTGCAGCTATACATCTCTATCAGCGTCTTTTTCACTTCTGGCAACACATTTTGTAGGCACTTTTTGGAATCGCTTTTAGAACAGTTTCCGATTCTTTTTCTTTCTATTAAATCATTTGAAATCGGCACACTTTTAACGAACTCTCCAGTTTTGACAACAAAAAACTGTAAACCGGGCCAAATCAAGTAAATGGGGAATAAGAGACTTTGTTTTTCGCAAAAACTGCCGAATCATAAGGGTGCAAGCTGGTTATCATGATATTCGTACTTCTTCTGCAACCTTTCTAACAGTCGATCATCAATTTCTTTGGATTAATTCGCGAGCCTGTATCTCTTCTTCCTCTTCTTTGGTTTTAGAAACTGAATACCTCTCCAATTTCATCATATTTGATTGCATTTGATTAAAAATACTTACAATAGGTTACAACTATGAAGTCCGAAAGGATTTACTTGCCAATGACATTGAAAACAAGCTTATGATTCAATCTAAAATGTATTCAAAATCAAACGTTATTATTCGTTCGTAGAGTGAGAACAAAATATCTTCAGTGTCTGTCTGCCCTGTCTTTGGTGGCGCATATACAAAAACACACATACGTTTATGTGAAAATATTCAAATGTAACAGATAAAGATAAAACAAAGGACGTACGTGATATGAGCAGTTTAAATACGTCATAGAAGGTTACCATAAAATTTGAGGTTCCACAGTAAAATGAGTTTTTGAGCTCTAATTAGGGCCGCTTTTACAAACCTCGGATAAGTAGCGATGTAACTATCTGACGTAGAAGTTTATTCCAACGTTCGCTTTTACAATGCATTTTTTATTCTCGGATAGTTATCCATAGTTTTATTGTAAATAAAATAAAGATGGTATTATTTAACACATTAACTGACATACATATTAGAAAAGTTATATTTTAAATTGACATTACTATTAACAACATCTTTGAGCATGTTTGGGGAAATATTGAGAGATGTCGAAATATTCGACTCAGATAATTCTTTTATAGTGCTATATCTACCGCGTTAGTGTCAGCCTCTCCTGTGCAAATATTCATAAAACCGCCCTCTAATAAAATAGAGCCCAAATACACCCATGTGTAAATTTTCATAAGATCGCCCTCTACTAGTAGAATTGTATTAGAATGTACACCAAATGCCGTCCCTTTGATGAGCAGCTCGTGTGCGGTGCAGACTATGTACAACCGCACGCGGTGGCTCTGATTGTGGTTCATATTTATGTACTGTCCAATCGGCTCCAGCCCAACACTGCCTATATGCATTTACAAAAACAGGCATTATGTGTACATAGTTTCGAAGGGATGATTTTCAGGTCGCGACTAGTTTCCTCTGACAGGACCTAACGATTCCGAGACCGAGATAACCGCGCGAGATCACTGTGAAGCATGTCCCATATTTCCGAAAATTAATTAAAAAAAAAAAGTTATATGACATAAATCATATGTCAATTTAATTTTTTTACCGTTGCTGGGTAACAAATACTTCTTCACAAATCAGAGCAAGGGAATAACTTATACTGCCCTTTATCTGAAGTGTCGTTGGCCGGATAAGATATTCTGGTGTTTATTCCGATGTTTATGCTATCCGAGCATTGTAAGAGATTTTTGATTTTATACCGGGGTTTAATCCTTCACATTAATTACCAATTTCAGTGAATAATATTTGTTTTTCCATTATTAATCAGTTAAACATTATTATTGATTTTTTTGATTTATTGTTTTATATTTATATTTAGTAAAAATAGTGAAAAATTGTTGGGAACAAAACCAGTAGAAGTGATAGAAAAAAGTCACTT
Source organism: Liopterus haemorrhoidalis (assembly GCA_963971575.1). Classification (NCBI taxonomy): domain Eukaryota; kingdom Metazoa; phylum Arthropoda; class Insecta; order Coleoptera; family Dytiscidae; genus Liopterus; species Liopterus haemorrhoidalis. The sequence goes on from OZ020611.1 coordinate 192,086,427, forward strand.
GAGATGGTACGATCATATCCCAAAGATGAAAAAGAAGGTGAAGATACGAAAAATATATATGAAGTCTGGCTTTTTTAAAAGAAGACGCGGAGGAAGACCTAAGAAAGAATGGAGTGAAGAAATTTGAAAATCGGTAGAGAGAAGATAAATCTACTGGAATGAAACAAGAAATAAGACAGAAGACACAACACAAGAAAATTGAAGTGAAGTGTGAATTTCCACACATTTCAGGATTTTGCAGGGATTGCAGCCAACATAATACTGGATGTCTAGGTATATTTATCACATCAAAATCAACAGTTTTTTTGATAATCACTTTTATTCGTTATTTGAGCACTAAGAGCTTCCATTTAATTTTTTTAAACAATATTTAAATAATTCGTTCAGCGTTTTTTTTCTGAAATTGCTTCAAGTCTTCATTGGATCAATAAGAAATATTTTACAGTGTAGAGTGTAGTGTGGTGTGGTGTGAGTCAATAAATATATATATATATATATATTCACAGCGTATAATATAGTATAATAAAATAACTGAACATTCCTGAACTCCTAACTGAACTGAAGTGTTGAGTGTAGTGTGGTGTGGTGTGTAACTCGATTCGCAATTATTTAAAAAAAATATATTTTTTTTTATATATATTTTTATTCCAAAAAAATACACGCACTATCTTAGCTATAAATACAAAAAATCCATAACATTATTAGCCATAATTTAATCATCAATTAAAAAAATAATTAATTTTATCAAAAAAACAAAAACTGCCATATTTTTCAGAAACACAATCTGATCAAAAATTCCTCTAGAACGTTTCCGGCTCAGATCAATATACATTACCTATATTTTTTTCAGATTTTTGGTTTAACACTTTTTGGTAAAAGGGTGCGGGGCAAGAACCATTTTTGGCTAAATTCGTGTTAAAAGAAACGAATTTCAAAAAAACTTCTATCGTTCCGTAATCTACGTCTTAAGAGCTTTCTTTTGATACCACAAGATAAAATTAAAATTTTTTTTTTATCAACGACCCAAAAAAATCGACATTTTTCGAAAAATTTATCTGATCAAAAATTCCTGTTGAACTATTTCGGTTCCCATCAATGTTCATTACGGAGTTTTTTTTAGATTTTTATATCAATCCCTTTGGGAGATAGAGTGGAGGACAAAAGTTTTTATGACATTTTTTGCAAAAATACAATTAAAAAAATTTTTTTTCAATAATAAAAATGTGTTTGTTGATCCACGCTATAAGAGGTTTCATTTGATATGCCACTCAAAATTTTAAAAAATATATTTATTTCTTTATTAAATACTTATTTGTTTATATTTATCCCGCGCTGTAATTTTTTGAACTATCTATAGTTTTCCTATATGTGGGTCAAAAAGCTGTACAAGTATGCCATATTTCAACTTTCTATGTTCAGCCGTTTGGCTACTATTTCTACCGTACAGACAGAGAGACACATGGGTGACGTTATAAGGGTTTTTTGGTGATTATACCTACAAAACCCGAAAAAGAATGGAAAACATTGTGGCGACGTTCCCTCGAGAAAAAAAAAAATTACCAATAAAATTCAAACTCAATCAAAGACGGACATTCGACACGGTAAATGGGCTCAACGATTAAGTACTGTCAGGTTAACTTAGGCTGGCTAGTTGCGCAGTAGCGAAAAAAATAGAAGGGGGCGTCATTAATATTCGTGTAGCAGTTGTGAGTCACACAAATTTAATTTTGAGAGCAAATTGGAAGCTCTCGTGTTTATACAATGTATAAATGCGTTTTTTCGACTGTACTCGGGTGGTACAACTTATGTTTCACTCATTCATAATGCTGTCGCACCCTGCGCAGTACAGTGTCCCACCGGCCAGCTTAAAATAGCCCGACAGTAAGTAAATAACAACTGTCAGGGTTCCACAATTTCTTATTAAGCTGGAAAGTGTTCCGCGAGTGAAATGAGTTGGGAACCGCTGCTGTATAAGTAATAAAGACAAATTTAGTTTTAAATACATAATTAACCTATTCCAAATTACCTAACATATATATTTTTTTTTTTTTTTGTTTATTAAAATCTATTGTTCAATTCAATAAAATAATTTTAGTTCCGCATTCTAATTTAATTTTATGTGAGTGCACGGTAAAATTTGTTATTTAAATTAAGATATTCAACAGTTTTGTATGCCATTCAAAATTTTCGAGACCTACATATCAGCTTTTTAAATGTATTACACGGGCAGCACGTTTACTGACGAAAATCACGAATACTTCAGCGATTGGACACTTTCTCAAGTTCACTGTAATTTTCATTTTAGTTCCTGTTATACATTCCAAACTAAACATACATTTATTTTAACATAAAATATCAATTTTACAAATTAAAAACAATATCGTACATTTCATTCTAGTGGATAATAAAAATTAAAAATGATACCAATTTAAATATCGCTAACAATTTGATGAATGTATTGAGAACTGACACGCTCGAATACGCAGTCTGGTGGTAAAACATTGTACTAGACGATCTAGTACTGTTTGAACTTATTACATATGTTCTAGTGTAGAATTTTTGTTAGAATGTCGATAGAAGTTGTGAAAAACTATAAAGTAGGACAAATTGTAGTGTTTTTGGCTGTCATTCAAGACAGGACAAAGATAGGCATCTTAGTGTTTTTCTTTTCTTAAGAAAAATGGACGGAAAGTTAATATTAAGTCCAGATTGGGAAAAGATTTAGTTATGGACAGCAGGAAGGCATGGGAATATATTTTGAGTTAAAAATTAACTGACACTATGCGAGTTTGTTTATTACATTTGTTGCAGAAAAACAAAACTGCACTAATATGCTTGCACCAGCAAGTTGCATATTTAAGTTTTAGCTGCACCTATCCAACTAAAACTAATTTTATTTCATGAGGAAATGAACATAATGCACTTATTTGCAGACAAAATCCATATATTGTAAATCCAGATGACACTCAGATGTACCACATAAAATTACGTGCCCGGCATTTAACACCTGCTCAACTACAAATTACACTTCAATAAATCTACTGAAATTAAACTTTAAATACTGTAATTTGTTGCCCACTTTTGTTATACACCTAGAAACATGTGTAGCGCTTAAAAATTAAAAAAAATCGCAAATATTTACTCGCATTTTCATGAAATAAAAATGTACTTTGCTTAAATTAACCTGTTCGCTATTAGCATATTGACAACTGAGTACTAGAGACAACAGCCATATTGCCTTGGAGCACAGCGCTGCCACAGGTAATGTCACTTCTCAATAGTCTGTTTCTTTGATTTAAACGCAACTAGATTTAGAATTCTAGTAACTTTTACCGTTGCTTATGATCATTTTGTTTAGCAAAAGCCCTCTTCAAACATTAAAAGTAGAGCTCATGACAACTTACAAACATGAAAATTCCAGTTAATTCCGCTTAAACGTGTGGAATAGCCTATATTATGTCGTCATTATTTCATCAAATATTTTAATCTTCGTATATTAATTTTATCTTCTTTTATATAAATAAAAGTGAGGTCTAGGTATATTTGTTGGTTGTTTCGTCCTTATACAAGGTGTCTCAAAAGAAATTTTATATTTAGTGGATCGATTAAAAAAAAAATAAGCCGTATATAGAAAAAATGTTTATTAATTATTAAAATACACTTTTTGGGGATTTATTTCTTAAAAATAATATCGTCTAAATGTAGACCCTCGCGTTCTCGGCACTCATTTAATCGAACAGTAAAATTACTTATGACGTCTCGGCAGGTGGACTCAGGGATGGCTGCCATTTCGTGACGGATATTTTCTTTCAAATGCGCCAGTGAAGTCGGTTTATTGGCGTAAACTTTAGATTTAAGATAACCCCATAAGAAAAAGTCCATAGGGGTTAAATCTGGACTGAGTGGAGGCCAATTTATGTCACCTCTCCGGGAGATCAATTTGCCTGAGAAAATTTCACGAACACGTGGCAGAGACATATTGGACGTGTGTGAACTTGCTCCGTCCTGTTAGAACCATGTTCTTTGGTTATAGCCAGGAAAGTTTTGCAGTTCAGGTACCAAGAAGTTGTCTAACATCTCCACATAACGCTTCCGAATTGAAAGGTTCGGGTCGTCACGAACAGACTGATTAACATTCTCCACGTTTTCTACCGTTCTTGATGACCTAGGTCGCCCGGATTTTGATTTATCCAGCGTTGTACCAGCCTCTTCAAACTTTTTAACCCAATGTCGAATGAGAGGAATGCTTGGCGCATCATTTAAGTGGCGAAAACCTCGAATTCTGCAGAATTTTCTACGCGCTACAGTCGCCGAATCACCGTTTTTGTAAAACTCTCGCACGCATAACGCGCGGTCTGCTCCCGAGAAACGCTCCATAGCGACTAAATTCCCAAGAGCCAGGCTACCGATTGACATAACCCCCGCGCCCCTCGGATACGTTGCGGTCACGCAGTAAGCTAAATAAATATAAAATTTCTTTTGAGACACCTTGTATTTCGTTCCTACAGATTTTAAGTGATTCTAGTAAGATATACAAAAATAAATCAGTCTGTTTGCCTGTTTGTTCGAGATTTACGCAAAAACAGCTGGATATATTTTCGCCAATTTGATATGATAATAAAACAAACCCGGGATTCGAACATAAGCTATATCAGTGTTTCTCTCCTGCCGGTTCGCAACCAATTCTAACCGGGCCGTGAAAACGTTAAAAACAAATTACGGCTAGTAAAACTTGTATATGCAATTAAAATTTTGTATGAGTTAATTTGTTCAAACATGGGTTAGGTACGATTCTTCGAGGGTAGTGCTCATAAATACATGGGATATTTTACCGATCCACGGTAAGTTTTCTGTTCAGAAGCACTGGACTATATGGCCAGGGCTAGGGCCGGCGCTAGGCAATAGGCGAACTAGGCAACTGCCTAGGGCGCAAACACGGTAAAAGGGCGTAAACCAAGGGGATCTTTTTTTTTTTGTTTTAAGTCTTCACTTCAAATTTAGAAGTGGGATCTTTCTTGTAATGCACATTAATGTGAACTGGAATAGTACATAAAAAAAATTTATGTGAAGTGTGAATTTTCACACATTTCAGGATTTTGCAGGTATTTAATAACTGAATGATGATTATTTGGGATGCCAAAACAAATTTTATGTCAAAATATTTTTTTATGAATTTTAATTCGAATGCCTAATACCATTATTTAAGTTTCTAAATATGTGCAGTATTTTTTTCACATAGCAAGGTTCATTAAGATTTTGAAAATTGCGCCTATAGCTTCTATTGGTTGCTTAAATCATTAGCCCCGCCCTCTGATTTCATATACATCAAACAGAATTAAATTATAATTTCAACACTTCCCACTGGTTATTAAATTTATGCTTTTAAAAATTAAATGCAACATTTACCAAAATATAACTAGAATTTTGACAAAATAATTTAAACAAAAGAAAACTGCCAAAAAAAAAAAAACAAAAAAATTAAAATTGACAGGATTCGAACTCTAGTTTGCAAGTTACCTGTTTGACAAATTAGAAAACCAATGACTAAACGCACATCGCTATGAGCGCTGACGTATCAATTTGGTTACATAGCGAATTAAATATTTAACATATTTTGGTTAAAAACACAAAAAATGCATTATTTTCCGAAAACATAATCTGATCAAAAATTCCTGTTATACTATTCCGGTTCACACCAATATACATTACTTAGAATTTTTTCAGATTTTTAGTTTAAACCAACTGGGCTACAGGTTGTGGGACAAAAAATTTTTTGCACTATTTTGACAAAAATCGCGTCAAAATAATTTATTTTGCAAAAATAAAATTTTGATCGTTAATCCACGTATTAAGGGCTTTCATTTGATACCCTACTCAGAACTTTAAAAAAATATTATTTTTTTTCGATGAGCACATATTTGTTTATATTTTTAGGGGGATATGTTTTTTAGATGTTTTAGTATTTTTCCTACGTGCGGGTCAAAAAGTTGTACAGGCATGCCAAATTTCAACTCTCTAGGTTTAGCCGTTTGGCTACAATTTTTACCGAACAGACAGACAGACAGACAGACGACAAAATGACGGTATAAGGGTTTTTTGGTCATACCTACAAAACGATACCTAAAAATTGATATGGAAATTATTTCGAAAGTTACCAAATTTTTTGCCACATCGTGCTTAATATATTTATCTGACTGACTAGTGTCTGGGCCTCTAAAATGCGAGCGCATCTCTAGTACGGTAGTAAGCAGATGGAAGCACGTGGATTATTCTTTCAAAATTTATCGAAATTTATGATTTTTAATATGTACCTACAGTGAAAATTCACACTTCACATCTACTTTTTTTTCCAATAAAATCAAATACGACACCAGCGGGGGTCCAAGGGAGGGGCAGCCCCCTTAAAAACTGTTGTGGCCCGAGCTGCCTCCCCAAAATATGTTAAAAATTTAAATTCTTGATAAAACCTTTTTGTTCAGTACTAACGACAAACTGAGTATCCGTGATTTGGGATTATTTCGAATGGTCATCTTTCATCTTTTACAAAATTATTATATATTAAATTTACATCAAAATGGTATATAAGAAAATTTGTTTAGATTGAAAAAGCGATTATTTTATGTTCAATTCAGTCATTAATGAGACAAATATTGAGGGAGCTTTTGGCAACACTTTTACCTTACATTGAAATATCTCATTTATTATTTACATTACAGCAAAAATGTATTTAACAAAACACGTATGAAATTCAGGCTCGTCAGTTAGTGAACATTAAAACTAAAATTAAAAGGACCTGTTGCTCGAGAAATGAAATACAACCCCTCGGACGCATTATTAAATGTTAGGGCAGTGAATTGGGCTAAACTTATCAGAATAATTGATATTTTAATCAAATTTCGCTGGTAAAATTTAAAATATGCGAATATATAAGTGAATGGACTTCACTTTCTCAAGTTCATTTTTAGTTTTCGTTTCTCTTCCTGTTGTACATTTAAAGAAAAACAAACAAACATTGCAAAAGTAAACAAGAAGGGTATTCAGAATGTATTTATGCAAAGCAGTTACGGTTTTTCTTACACTTTCTACCTTACATACCACATCAAATACCTATGATAATGAAAGTATTCAACATCATTTGCAACAAGAAAATAACAGATTCTTCTCAAAAACAAGCTGCAAAATAAACTAAGATTAATGTAAAAAGTTACTTGTTTTCAAGAACAACTATTAGCATCATGAGAAAAAGTAGATTTCTCGTACTATTAAAATAAATCTCTTCACAGAATAGTTAGAGAGTTTTCTTTCAGACTTAAACAAATAATTCATTCAGAGAGTGTACAGGAAACATATTGTTTGACGGATGCATATAAAAATCAAGAGAAAGAAAAAATGAAAGGTATGAACGGCAATCTAGGAATGTGATTGTGCTAGCACGTCTCTCGTGAATTCAATAATAAAGAAATGACAACTGACCAAACTATCCGCATCTGAATTCATTTTTTCCTCGACATTGTGAATATCTTCTGTTCTTCTTCCTGGCGTTATAAAACTTTGTAAAAGTCTTATTAAAAGACGTTCTCACACAGTACCACATCACACCATCACTTTTACAGAATTCCTCAACTTTAATTCAAGAATTCAACTCATAACATTCTTGACACACAAAAAAATTACACGAAAAAACGCTCAAAATCACTTTCCGCGTATTAGAAATTTATAAACACCTTTTTATAAGCTTTATAAATCATGCAGGCACTTATCAACTTTTTTTTATATGTAACAAGTTATAAAAAATATACGTAACTATTAATTTTTAGTTTTATTATTGCCGAGATTGACACTTGTAAAATAACAGTACTTATGGTTATGATGCGCGCGCACTGATACAATACATGCTTCTAACACTATTATAATTTATTTTTTAATTATTTAATTACTCAGTTGATTGATCTAAAAGGCATTATACGCACTGGTACGTACTCGCATCTAACCGCAAAGATAATTCACTTAATTCTTGCAGTATTGGAACAGAAATGACAGCTTTCTCCAACAGTGACGTAAGTTTAAAATGTCAGACTTGCGCTTTACAACTTTTCATAATAAATGTTTTATTTTTTTATTTAATTTTCATTCAATTTAAACATATTTTTCATTTTTTCATAATTTTAATTCGATAAATGACTCTGAATATTTATTTTTAGAGTTATTTACTGCATAAAAACTTTAGAGGAGTAAGTTTTAGAACTTTTTTTATCCGCCAGAGACCGCTCACAACAATTAGTTGTCAAATCTAAACTTTACGAAAATGTCGTACGTTTTAGCTCCAGAAATTCCGGCCTCAGGCTTTTCTTTTGATAATTGCAAAAGGTAAGTTATAATAAACGTTTTATTTATTGCTTAGTATACATGAAAATATAAATTTCATATTGAAATGAATATTACTTGTAATTCTTTATGAACCTTTTTGCATTGTCATTCACATAACCTCATTTTAGGAATTCATTGCTAGAGAAACAAGGTCTTGGTACACCAAAAGCTACTAAAACAGGTACAACAATCGTGGGAATTGTTTATAAGGATGGTGTTGTTCTTGGAGCTGATACTAGGGCTACAGAAGACACTACAGTGTCCGATAAGAATTGTGAGAAAATTCATTACTTAGCAGGCAACATGTAGTAAGTTGTTTTTTTACTATTATATACTGTATAGTACGGTAAGACTCGGAATAATTTTCAGTATTTGTTTCGTTTTTGTATGTATTAAATCTTTTGTCAAAAAAAAAAAAGATAATGGCATTCTATTATGCATGTTTTTATCATCGTTTATAACGATCTGTTACCAATTATCAAGGTGCTCTTTAATTCATTGACATGAAAAATATAACTTGATGCATTAAAGACATTTATTGCCATGAAAGAATTTTGTAGAGATCTAAAACAATGATAATCGTAAGGTCCAAAAGCACGTGAGAACAGTGGATTGACTAGAACAGACCAGCCAAGCTCCAAAGTTTTTTTCTGTTTTTCTTGTCAATTAAACAATATTTTGTAATTTTTAGTTGTTGTGGTGCTGGAACAGCAGCTGATACTGAAATGACAACGAAACTCATAGCGTCCCATTTGGAGTTACATCGTCTGTATACTGGTCGTGTTGTGCCGATAAAGACAGCTAACCAGATGCTGAAACAAATGCTGTTCCGTTACCAGGGATTTATTGGTGCAGCTCTCGTCTTAGGAGGTGTTGATAATGAGGGTCCACATCTGTTCAGCATTTACCCTCATGGCTCCACTGATAAACTGCCCTACACTGCTATGGGATCAGGTATAATTATTAGAATCTGAAACCCTGTTAGACTTAAAAACTACTCTTACCTTCATATACTATGTAACCTAGGTGTACCTGTTACTCCATTTGAAAAACATTATCTTTCTCTTTTTAAAATTTTGCCAATTTTATATTTCTGCCACCAACTTAAACAAGAGTTGTACAAGCATGCCAAATTTCAACTTTCTGTATTCAGCCGTTTGTCCACAGTATGTACCGTATAGACCAGTGTTTCCCAACTGGTGGTCCGCGGACCACCAGTGGTCCCCAGTAAAATTTTAGTGGTCCGCGAAAGATTTTATATGTATTTTTTGCAGTTTTTTTTTTTTAATTTATGCACATTTTTTATGTAAATAATTTATATTTTGTTGATTTTATGTATATTTTCTGTGATTTTCTACAAATAAAATAAATGTATTTAGTAGCACATTAAATATGTTTTCTTGCAAAAAAAAAAAAAAAACAACATATATTATTAGTTGTCCGCGTTAGAAAATTATATATTATACTGGTCCGCGGTGCATTTTTGGTGGAGAAACACTGGTATAGACAAACAAATGAATTTGGCTACAATTTCTATCATACAGACAGACAGACACATGAGTGACGTTATAAGGGTTTTTGGTGATTATACTTATAAAAAATTGATGTGAAGTGTGAATTTTCACACATTTCAGGGTTTCGCTGGTATTTAGTAAGTGAATGATGATTATTTGGAATGCCAAAACAAATTTTATGTTAAAATATTTTTTTGTTAATTTTAATTCGAATGCCTAATACCAGTATTTAGGTTTCTAAATATGTGCAGTATTTTTTTTTTATATAGCAAGGTTCATTACGATTTTGAAAATTGCGCCTATGGCTTCCATTGGTTGTTTTAAGTCATAAGCTCCGCCCCTCTGATTTCGTATACATTGAAACATAGAATTAAATTATAATCTTAACACTTCCCACTGGTTATTAAATTTACGCTTTTAAAAATTAAATGCAACATTTGCCAAAATACAACTAAAATTTTGACCAAATAATTTAAACAAAATAAAAATGCAAAAAAAATAAAACAGAAAAAACAGGAAGCGAACCGTAGTTAGCAACTTAGGAAACGAGAATGCTAATCATTAGACTACGGACGTTTACTCGTTTATTGTGTTACATATGGCGGGTTGCTAACGTAAGAGTTGTCTCTAACTCAAGTTAAAATCATTTGTTTTTGTATGCTACAAGATACAAAAACAAATTTTAACTCGAGTTAGGGATAATTCTTACTTTAGCAACCGGCCAATAGTGAATTAAATATTTTACATATTTTAGTTAAAAACACATAAAATGCGTTATTTTTCAAAAACATAATCTGATCAAAAATTCCTGTTGTACTATTCCGGTTCGCACCAATGTACATTACTTAGAATTTTTTCAGATTTTTTGTTTAAACCATCTGGGCTACAGGGTGTGGGACAACATTTTTTTACACAATTTTGGCAAAAATCCCCTCTAAATAATTTATTTTGCAAAAATAAAATTTTGATCGTTAATCCACGTACTAAGGGCTTTCATTTGATACCCTACTCAGATTTTTTTTTTTTTTTTTTCGACGAGCACATATTTGTTTATGATTTTAGGAGGCTTTGTTTTTTTAGATGTTTTAGTATTTTTCCTATGTGCGGGTCAAAGAGTTGTATAAGCATGCCAAATTTCAACTCTCTAGATTTAGCCGTTTGGCTACAATTTTTACCGAACAGACAGACAGACGACAAAATGACGGTGCAGGGGTTTTTTGTCATACCTACAAAACCCTAAAAAAGGGCTATTTATTTTTCGTCTTTGAGCTTACGTCCGGAATTTTATTTGCCTTATTATTTTGCAATAATATGTACCAGAACGATTCAAAGTAACTTCATAATCTATTATTTTCTAACACCTAGCGATTTTTTAGGTTTTCGTTGGTATAAACAAGAAACCATTGAACCGTTACTAATGTGTCTGTACAATAGAAATTGGGCAGAAATGAAATTTAGCATGCATACACATTCCTTTTAAACGTATATAGGGAAAATATTGGGACTTAATGCACATTGAGTTCAACCAAAATAGTAGAAGCGGTATTTTTTATCAGATTATTTTTTCAAAATTCGATTATATTATATATAAAAAAAAAAAAAACAATATGTTTTGTTCTTAATTTCATGTCAAGTAATAAATGAAAGACATTGGCATAACTAGAAATTCTAGCCCTTTATGCAAATTTTGTAAAAGGCACCCTAATCCAGCGGTTCTTAACCTTTTTATACTCAGGACCCCCCAACTAGCTTAAAATATGTTTTGGACCCCCAAGAAAATTTTTGAAATAATATTTTCTTTAGGGAATATAAATGAATTTTATAATATAATCCATATCAGCACATCAGAGGTAAATTGTATTAAGTCGCAAATGATAAATAGCTCAGAAAAGACGATTTAAGATTGTTTACCGCTATGCGTTGATCGACTTAATATAGTTTTAAAACAACGAATAACGAAACTGGCTAGAGATTCAGCTCCAAATTATATTCCACTTGACAGGCCCTAAGGCAGTGGTTCTTAACCTTTTTGAATTCACGGAGCACTTTTGACCATAAGATAAATTCGCGGAGCACCAGAATCAAAAAGGCAAAAAAACAAACAAATACATCAAAACACACACATCAGTTTTATTGAAAATTAAACATAATTATTACAAAACAGGTAAAAATAACATTGATTATACATTATACATAATCAATTTTACATATATATATATAGAGTCAATGCTCTATCTGGGTAATAAGATATGATTAGAGTCAACACTATAATTCGGATTTAAAAATTTCGCGGAGCACTTGCAACAAGCTCGCGGAGCACCAGTGCTCCGCGGAGCACCGGTTCAGAACCAGTGCCCTAAAGTATTAACCCTTTACTGCATGAATTTTTATTTTTTGCTGAAATAATTCATGAGCATTAGGAATTGGTTCTTATTGATAGAATAATTAATTTAAAAAATATATTTAAAATATTTATTATTATTTTTATGAAAAAAGTCGCCCTCGAATTTTTGAAAGAAAAGGTCGTATCTTCTAGTTGTCCTTTCTCAATAAATTCAGAGTTATCGTTGAAGTACAAATTCCGCTTGATATCCACAAATCTATTGCAGCCCATTATTTGCGATACTGCAGGATCCATTGCTGTGTATGTGGCATATATGAACATTCATCAAGTAACGTTCTGATTCAGTTTTAAAAGTAAAATAAAAATCGGAATGTGCCATATATGGCACACTATGCGGTAAAGGGTTAAGTCACTTGGCACTAAAATTTCATTTCTGATAAAAATGTGACTTGATTCAGTTTACCTCTAAGGTGCTGATATATCAAATTACCAACTGCCCCCCCCCCGGCCTGGCCCCACCTCCCAACTATTAGAACCCCCCGTTTTCCAAACTTTGAGAAACATTTTTATTCATATTGAATAAATAATAGATATTTTGATTTTTTAATAGTTTAATTAATCGCAAATAACTTACTACCTACAGTTGTTATAAAAACAAAGAAACTTTTTTTTTTTTTTTTAATTGGTTTGCTCTACAGTACGAGGTTGCTTTGGAATCCTTAGTTTATTGAGCATTTCTTAACTATGCTTAATGTTAGTTACGCCTCTGATGAGGTACTTAATTTAACAGATTAAATTGATTAAAAGAGATGATTTGGCGCATTTACAACAAAAAATTTGCCCATTTTTTTTGTCACTTACCAGATGCATACGATATCCTGAAATATTTGAAAATTCACACTTCACGGCAGTATTTTAAAATGTATGAACTTCTTTTATAAGCTAACAACTCAATAACCATGTAAATTAAGTCGTAGGTTAAAAAATCGTTTGTGTATATTTTAAAAATAATGATTTTAGGTACCCTGGCTGCAATGGCGGTGTTTGAAGCGAGTTACCGGGCAGATATGTCTGAAGAAGAGGCAATAAAATTAGTCCGCAACGCTATCGCTGCCGGTATCTTCAACGATCTGGGTTCAGGTTCCAACGTTGATATCTGTGTCATCAAAAAGGATGCAGTCAACTATCTTCGTACTTACGACGAAGCCAACAAAAAAGGTGTCCGCCAAGGATCTTACCGTTATCCCGCAGGCACTACCGCAGTTCTCACTTCTAAAATTTCTAACATTGATATTGAAGAGAGAGTCAATGTACTTGATGCGCCCATGGATACATCTAGTTAAATAAGGAACTTAATAATTAAGATGCTTTTTAATAAAAAAATGTAATTCGATTTATTAATAAATAAATATAAACTTTTCTTGTATATGTTGTAAAAATACCTGCACCTTTTTTAAAATATACATACTATATACAACAATATATAAAATCTTAAGTAGTCAAATTAATCAGTCAAATGAATAAATGACAGATAACAACGATATAAATATGGGATTGATTCGATACTAATAAGTCTTAATACCATAATTTTGTTCAGCCTTGGTATCGATATTTTTCCTTTAAATTAGTTATGGTTTATTACCGTCAGCCGTACACGCAGAGTTTATGATATAAAAGTCACAAAGGCTCTGTGTCGTTTCAGCCAGTCTTTATATATATATATATATAAAAAAATAACCATTTGTAGATATAACAAAGAATCCTATTAGTCATGTTTGTATTAATACCTAGGCAGCATTGAATCAACCCTACATTGTCAATAATATAAAAACCATGTTCAAAATTATAAAAAAGATTCTCGTCTAATCAATATCTAATTCTAGAAAAGATATTAAAATAAATCTTGAATATTATTTTGAAGTTATAATTCTTGAAACACTTAATCTTTCGTTCAATTTAAGTTTATTGAACACTAAATGTAACTACATCTTGATCATATATTGAAGGAAAAGATCAGTGCTTCATTCAATATATTAAATACAGCTTCCAACCTTTATAGTAAAATTAGATTCTACAATACAATGATTTCAGCCTTACAAAACATAATTTTACATTAACATATAGATGTTTTTAAAAATGTAACAACACATTTTATTAAAGACCGCTACATACGTACCAAACAGACGCACCTGTTCTGCGCAGGTAGCTGGAAGAACTAGATAATTTCATTCGATATACCTACATCAGAGTCAACTACGAGAGCACACAGGTATAGGGAATCATAAAGGGGATACGCATAAAATTTATATTTCCTTAAAACTACATTTTTTTGATATGTTAATGTTAGTTATGTCACCTAACAAAACAAAAATCACATTTTAATTAATATTATAGCCAAATTTTTGAATTAAAATATTGTAAATTTGAAATAAGCCGACCACTGAGCGAAGGTTGCCGAGTAAAATCGACTGAGTATGACGTCAAACGATAGGGGTTTCACATCACAGATACAGCTACAACATAATCTTTACAATTTGTGTGTGTATTGTATTGTTCGAGAGTTTTGTATTTGTTTTTAAACAATTTTTCACGCATTTATTATTAAAATGGCAGATAAAGATTTTGTTAGGGCTCAGAGTGATAATTTACCCAACATTGATGCATTTATGCTCATGGAATATATGAAAAATAATGAATGCTACAGTGCTGAAGAAATACGTGGTGTCAAAGTAATTTTTATTTTATATTCTATAACTTTATGTAAACAAACGCTGCAACTCTGTAAAATGTAAATATTTATGTAATTTAGATGTCAGAATTTTACTACATTGTTTACATGAAGTTACAAAACGTTAGAGGCATAATTGAAATACTGCAATATAAGTTATCTATTTTAATATAAAATTTAATTCGGTAAACATGTATAAATTGTTTTTATAGAATTAAACTTTATTTTAATTAAAATCACTCTAACTTTACATAACCTATAAAAGTTATACAAACAAATAAGTTCACAACAGACTATGTACGCCGGTAAGCTAGTAGTGCCATGCGTCAGTTAGAAGGGGTATGACGTCACACGTCGTTTTCGCGCGCTACATACTTTTATGATTTTTTAAGCCTTCAAATTACAAAAAAAAAAAATTAAAAACTGTTTTTTATGTTTACAGGCAACAAGAGGAATATAATAAAAAAAATTAAAAAAATCATGCCTATCCCCTATTGTTCAGCTCATTTGCCACGTGATGCAGTCTCATTATCACATTCTTTATTCATTGCGCCGGATTTTTATTTTCTAAGATACAATGATTTTTATACAAATGAGTTCTTATTTCACCATTCAAGAGGTGATAATATCTAAGGAGGTTTAGGTTTTTTTTTTTTCAATTTTAAAAGGCCTTTTAGTTTTTTAAATGGGACAAATTATTCCCAATAGAATTGCAAAAATCAACTAAAATGAATATAAAAACAGAAAAGTACTTTGATAAAAGTAAGTACTTTTAACGTTTAAAATATAAACTGGCTGCTCTAAATTCTAAAGACTCTTGCACACTTCAATAAAATAAGAGCGTGCACTCAACCACGTAAGAAAATAACGACCTCTAGCAACATTGTGAATAGACTGAATTGGTTAGTATACACTAGAGATGGTAATTTCGGATCAGTTTGCGAAACCGGATCAGTGGAGGTCGCTCAGATTGCTGAGCCGCCTCATTTATCCGGCTAAGCAAACGTGTCTCCGAGGAACAGGTCGGTCAGTTGTCAGTTCTCCCACCGTTTAACACGGTTGTTGGTTTGCAATATGTAAGTAGAACGTCGTTCAGCCGACTCTTACTTTATATGAACAGACAGCGGAATAAATGCGATAAAAACGTCTGAATATTTGCCAGTTTATTACCTTTATTCTTGTTAATATTCTTAGTATGAATTCAAGACGTAAATTATGACTTATTGACAAATTCTGCTCTCTCTCTCTCTCTCTCTCTCTCTCTCTCTCTCTCTCTCTCTCTCTCTCTCTCTTCTCTCTGTCTTCCTCATTATCTTGTTATAATAAATAAGTTAAATAAATAAAAATCTATAGAAGTGAATAATCTAACATTTTTGCCGGGTTAATAGTAAACAAACAATTCACTTTATGTAGCTACTGTATTTTAAACCAGATGTGCTAAGTTTATGGCGATGTTTATTGCCGTTATAAATCGGACATCTGGGATTTGGGCAATATTTTTATATTGCATGGTTGTAAGAAAGTACAGACTAAGCCTATTAGTTTCAAATAGACTGCCCTAAAAATTGATGACAAAATACACTTTATGATAATACATTACAAGCCGAGTTCTCACGAAATTCAACATGATATCGATCCAGATTCGGATCACTTCGGTCATTGCTCACAATCGCCCGGTCAATCGTATCCTTGAAACTTGAAACTATGCAGTAAGCCGTGAGCCGGCTCATTTTAATTTGGTGAACTGTTTCACTTCGGTCAGTGTACTGAGCCGGTTCGTTCATGAACGGTCCATCTCTAGTATACACTTCTATTTGGGAGATAATATCCCAGTGATTCAGTTGCAATTTTCCTTGGGATGTATTATCCCGTTAGACTTAAAAGAGTTAAATAAGTTTCTTCATTCATCCATAAATAATTGTCAATCTTTAGGTGTAAATTTCACTAAAAAGTTCACGTGAATAACGTTATTGTTTTAACCAATCTCTACACCATATATTACGTTTTATTTTGTTTATGAAATATTTTTGTAACTATGTATTAACAAGCCAGTTATGGGCTAAGTTACATTTGTTAACAATAGAACTAACCGTGAAAACTGTGAATATAAACTACTGTGTGGATTCACTGGCGAATCTAGTACATGTGTAGCGGTCTTAATAAACACAAAATATAACATTTTTCATAATTCTGTGATTCTACAAGAATTCTAGCGAGAATAAAAGAAATAGATGGTGTTATATTAGATAAATCAAGTGTACAAATATTAAGTTTATTTTCCTTCTTGAAAAAAATATAACAGTTGACACCCAATACTAGTCCGAGAATAAAATGGCGATACAAATAGCAATTTATGAAACTCATGTGATTCTACTTTTTGTAATTTTCAAATTCTTAATATAATGCCCCACTTTCTTTATGCGCCTCTATGCAAGATATAAATCAGTTCCTTCTAAATATAATTCAGTGGAAGCATAAGAAAAATATTAAAACAGAATTTTGACATGCTTCACATAAGTAAATAAAAGCCAAAATTTCATCGCCTTCTGGCGCCCCCTCCCGTGAAGCCCTTAAGCGGTCATCTAGACGCGCTTAATGGTCAAACCGGTCCTGCACACAATATTTTTTCTACGGCCGTTCAATAGATTGCAAAAAATGAACGGGCATAACAAAATTAGTAATTTCATATCAATTTAATTTTAAAAAAAGATCGGAAAATAATGAGATTCTAACGTTTACAAATTAAATTTAAGAGTATATGAAATGTCAAAAATGATATACGAACGACCTTAGGAAAAGTATTGTATATAACACGTAAGGAAAATGGGTCATTATAAATAAGAACCAAGTTTTTGAATAAATATTGTTACTATTTCAATGATCAACTAATATTATATGAAAATTCATTTCCACACTAGTGCGGAAATGAGTTAGATAGGAAGGCCTGTTTCCTAACGGCCGTATAAAAAAACTACTAATCTACACACATGTCATGGCTTTTTGATGGTTTATGACTGGTTGTTAGCATTAATGTTACAATTATATATGAGCTGCTGGGTACAAGAGAATATATAAAAGATAAATAATTAAAGTAATATCATTTTTTGTCAGATCCAAAGAACATCATATGTCTCGGATGACCTTACTTAAACTATGAATTCAGCTGAACTCATACCCGTATTCATAAATTTTTGTTACTGTATAACGCTTCGTTATATTAAAAGAACCGTTAAAACCTTTTTTTTATATAGAAGCAAACTGTTTCTATGTAAATTTGATATAACGAAGCGTTATACAGTAATGAACGTTTATAAATACGGGCATAATTATTTAAAACAAACCTTAATTAGGGTAGTATTTTAAAACTTCAGCACACAAAATAAAGCAAGAATAATAATACTTTAAAACATCAAAAATGTCACGCCTATAACTACTAAATATATTTATATATTATAAATAATATCAAGAAAAATACCTCAACTATTGACAAATAATATTTGAAAACAATTGTCGTCTAATTAATACTAATATTAAATTAAATTTAAAATGAGTATTTAGTGTTTGTCTTTTCGATATTAATTCAAGGAATTAATTAAACTACATAAAAATTTTCACGCATTAATTATAGTTTCGTTTACTGTTATTAAAGTTTATTAGTTTAGAGCAGTACTTTTCAACCTACGAGTTACGAAACCGATCTAAAAGTGGATCGCAAATCTATGTGCAGTCGGTCACGGATACTAAAATTTAATGGGTAAACACAAGATTTGTCGACAAATAGCTGGATACAATACCCATACAACTATTATGGGTCAGATCTCTCTTATATATTTTCTATTGCAAATAAATTACAAGTTGGTCTGGTCATCAATACGCAAAACATCTAGTTATTAAAAAATATTTGAAGAAAAAAAATTGACATTAGTCTCTAACATCGTTTTGTATGAAAATATCCAAAGAAATGCGTGCCTTAATTAAAGAGTCGTTGGCTGTACTCCTTCCATTTCCCAAAACGAACGTGCGAAGCAGGTTTTTCTAGACTAACAGCTTTAAAAACGAAATACAGAAACTGCTTAAACTTCCAAAAAACAATTTTTAGTCCTTCACTTGAATTTTAGAGCTAATCAGCTTTTTTCTAGGTTAGGGGTCGGCAACACGGCACTCTCGGTGAGATTTTTATGCGCCCTCGCTATCGAGACACACACATACTGAGCCAAATATCCACATCGCATCTATTGGTGATTCGGATGTTTGTATTTGTCATTGTTTGTTTTGCATTTATAATTTATGTATATACTTGTATTTCTTGAAATAAACCTTCTAATATTATGAAGTTTTTTTTATGCGCCCTTATTGACAAAAAGGTTGCCGACCCCTGTTCTAGGTCATTCCTTAAATTTTAGAAGTGATACCCTTTTTATTTTTTTAGGTCATCACTTACATTTTGGAAGTGAGGACCTTTTTTTAGGTCATTACTTGAATTTGAAGGGTATTTTTTTGTTTTGTTTTTGGACGTTTTTGATGCGCCCAAAATGTAGATCACGGTCAATCCCTGCCCCATGAAACAATTTTGTCTTCGACCCCCCCCCCAATAAAAATTCATGAGTGCACGCCTGGTTACGCATAAAAAAAAGGTTGCGGTCCCTGCGTTGCTCGCAGCCCGTAGATCTCGGGTTCGAATCCTGTTCGTGCATGGAGTTTCATTATAAAAGGTTGGGGTTGCCCTAGCTAATTGCCCTAGTAGCAGAGGCCAAAAACGTGAAATAAGTTAAAAAGCACTTATCTAAACAATAATAAGTTCAGTTATAAATTATTTTTTATCAAAAAATATATAAAAATATATTAGGAAATATCACAGGAATAAACAAATAAAGAACACATAAAAATGACTTCTAAATAAAACACTGACACAAAACAAAAATAAAACACAAAATTAAGAGTCGCATAAAATAACATGAACAAACATATAAAAATTGTCACATAAATACAGTAAAAATACTGTAACACGCTATACAATGTAAAAATCTTTAAAAAGACGTGACATTTTTTCACAACACGTAATGGAACATTCTTAATTAAGTAGAATTTACTTAACACACTGTATGGTGGTTTGAGCAAATGTGTCTTAAAACTGCTACACACGTACAGGTTTACCTGTGAGGTATGCTTGAACAGGCTGGCCGATTCGGTATACCTGAACAATAATTCCTGCCTGCTTACGGTCAGAGCAAATAGATCATTTCATTGCACATACTTGCGTCTTAGCTAATTGTTAAGGCGTACCGGAACGTGTGTAGCGACGCACTGGTAATTACTCAGTTCAATTGCCACATTAAATATATTTTTTCTTAATAAATAGAGTAACTATAGGAGCGTTAAATATGTATCTTGGTCCATTCGCAAATAATTATGCCTATATTTGGATACAAATATAATTCCCTTAACAATTTCAGATGTGAATAAGGTTCTATTGTTTTCACCAAATACCAGTCTATCCATAAATACTGCTACAAAGTTTTCAGTAAAATGCCAAAATATACTTAAAAGCATGTTAGTTTTCTTTTAGTATATAATACACAGATGCATTTTAAACAAGAAACAACAATAACATTTCAAAATGAACACCACTGACCGCTACACAGCTCATAATTCTCTGCGGCCACTGGTCAGTAAAATTAGGAGTTTCTTAATATTGTTTAATATTGAGGAGACTTTCAACCGCCAGAACAACATAGTGTATGCTACAAGTTCACAAGAAGCTTGTGAGAAAGTGGCGTGGATCCAGAATGGTCATTAGCGTGCTTCAGTTATAGTTTGATATGGCGGGAAGTATGACGGTACCACTAAACTACGAGAAAGGTGTAAAAATGTCGATCAAAGTCTACTTGAAAACCTCATTGAAGTCGATAGTTAAGGAACTGAACAATAACTTCTTCGTTGGTCACCACTGGATATTCCAGCAAGATTCAGCGCCTGCGCATAATGAGAAGACTGCGCAGCAAGGGCTAGAAGCAATGTACCGGACTTTATTCCTCCTGCTGATTGGCCGCCTAGCAGCTCTGATCTAAGCCCTCCGTACAAATTTCAGTCAGTACTTTAGGACATAGCTTTTCAAAAAGAGACAGCATAAATCGCTACTTTGAAGCACTCTCTGATGAAAGCAGCAAAGGGTTTTTCTGTAGAAACCCTTCGTAATATCCCATCGTCTACTGACATGTGACCGCAGAGACTTAAGAACTGTGTAACGACTAGACGTAGAGAACTGATTGGTGTTTCTTGTTTAAGATGTATCTATGTATTATGTTCTAAAAGAAAATTAAAATATCTTTAAACATCTTGTGTAATTTCACTGAAAACTTTGTAACAGTATTGATAGCAATACCAGGTGACAGCTGGTTTTGTTTAATTTTGCGTTTCAGATTATTTTTTGGAACTATTAACAAACCAACTATTGCCATAGTAATATTAGAGACTGATGAAGAAGAACTGTACCGTATTGGACCCACACGGTACGCCCACACTGAGTGAACTAGCGAATCTAATATAACACTGCAGGAATACCTACTTAAGATAACTTAAAGACAGTACCTTAAAACATAAACTTCATTTAATTTCGATACTACTTCCAGGAGCTGCGTTAAGGCCCATCGAAATGGTAATTTTCTTTTCCAGCATACAGTGTGTTAATTTTGTGGCGCACAATTTTGCACCTTAACTCTTATGTACTATAAAATCCCATGTATCTTTCCACCTCAAACTCAAAATATCATTTGTAGTTAAATCAGTAGTACCATAACTTAAAACAGAAAATTTCTTGAACACATATAAAACAAATATTAACCATACAATAATACTTAATATAAAAAGATTAGCAACAAATCTTAATTTTAAAATATACTTTAACAAAAAGTGTACATGTTCAAATAAAGCTGTCATTAATAAAACTTTAAAAGTAAAAGCAGGTAAATAATGATGTAAAAATAGTGTTCGTTCAACAAAGAAATATGGAATGTAGTGGAAAATATAACCAGTTAAAAATACCTCACCGATTAATAAAAATTTGTTCCAGCTTGCTTGATCGAGGTCATAACACAGTCTTCTTCGACGAAGTAAATAAAATACTAGTAAACTGAAGTAAACAACTAGACTTACTGTAGAGGAGTACCAGATTACTAAGTTTCCAAGTAGATGAATTTGAGCCTAGAACAATAATTTAACTTATCACAAGACGTTATGAGTAACCGCAAATAGAATTTTCTTTAACTAATATTTTAAGTGAAAACGTACGTCTAGTGAAAAGTACGTCTTGTCACTAGAGTTGGCATTTGAAGGAGGATCATGTAAACACATTTATTAGGGTCATCACAGATATAACGTAGAAACTCTTATACAGTCACTCACACAGGATGATTAAAAAATGGAACCGTAATGTCAGCGATTTTATTGTAACTCTGCCGTATTATAAAATCTGCGAAACTTATTAATGCAAAACTTGTAGAGCCGTTGATGAAAAATTTAACTACTGAGCTGTCAAAAACAAAATATTTATGGTTACAGGCTATTCCAAACGTTTAGGCAGAACTAGATTTTGAAATCTAATAATTTTTATCTATTAATTCGGACTTTTGGTCATTTTGTTTAAGCTTTGTAAATCATACTCACATTGCAAATTCTACATTAAATTGATTGTCATTATAAAATGTCCTTTTTATTGCATTTTAATATTTTGTCATTCTTAATAAAGATTTCCCATTTTTTTTCTTCTTTTTTTTGTCTTAAAATATGGAAAAATGGGTCATATTTTTAATAAATGTCATTCGTTTCCAAGGTTTCACTGTTGGAATTTAAAATTTTCACATACCAAATGTAAAACATGAAATAACCTAAATAATCCCTTCTCGTGACAACCTAAAAGAACGAAATTCCCATTTAGTTCCACCTAAACGTTTGGAATAGCTTATAGATTGTTCAGAAATAATGTAATTTACATAATATTGCTCATGAAACCAAATTTGTAGTTTTGTAATATAAAAACTAAATCTCCGAAATCAAAAATTTATAATTATAAAATGAATATATTTAAAAAGGTAAAAAGGTAAGTTAGATGGGTGGTAATAGCCACGATAACGGAACCACTCTTAAATAAATTTTATTAAAAAAAAAGTTATCTGCAATTTACAAAAAAATAATCAGTGACAATATCGTAAACTAAATAATAATCGAGTTATAATTAATTGTAAAAATTCCAAAAAAAAAAAAATAGAAATAAAAGCAAGTTCGACACAAAAACACTTTTAAACAATGCAATGAGAAAGTTCAGTAGTTCAACTTTTCATCAACAGAGGGCACAAATAAATTTCTGCATTAGTAAATTTTATAAAATGATGTTTGGTCCTCAAATAAAAGCTCTTGAATCATAGATTAAGGAACGAAAAGTAATTTTTCAAGAACCTCAAAATATTGTTTTTAATTTTGAAAGAACATTTCTTTCAAATGTTATTTAGGATATTAAAAGAAAGTTTAGTACTTAGTTGAAAAGACAAAAAGGGATCTTCAAAAAAAAAATAATAATAATAATTTGACACGATTGAAGCCATAAATATTTTTCAAAAAATATTTTATATGTTGTAACAAAAGTATATACTCCATATTTTGAGACTGATTGAATTGAAAGTTATTCCGATTTTTTCGATACTTACATTGCTATGACTAGAGACCCAATATGCTATTCCTCTAGTCATGAGCGGCCATTCAAGAGGTTCGCTGCTGTACATATGGTTCTGCACATTTTCGGTAGCAGCAATCAACATTTTATATTGCAGTTCTAACAGTTTTTCCCAGAACGATAAGCTTGTAGCTACTGTAGGAATCATTTCGGCATTCACTAGATCACGTTCTCTCTCTTTCTGATCGTCACCTAAAAAATAAAAACAAACATAACACTTATTCATTAAAAAGCTCGCATTAATTGTCGGTTTCTTACGGGAACAAATATTTTGTTAATATATTTACTATTTGAATGTAGATTTATTTGAATTTATCATATTATATTGAATTTTCATTTAAAATACTGCAGTAAAATAGTTCATTGAAAATTCTAGTTATTTATTGAGCTTTTGAAAAGAAACAACTTTTACTCTAAAATTTTTTAAATATCTTTTACTGTTTACCAAAATTGTATTTTCTATAATCACTTGAAAGTAAAATATTTTTATTTACAAATACTCAAAGTGCCTTCCATCTTGATTTCAACACTTTCACATCCTTACTATTAAAAATAAAATAATAAAACAAAAATGTCACTTTCAAGTACGATATGAAAGAGAAATATTTATAATTTAGTTTTTAATATTATTATTATGCTCTGATCTACATATAGCTTAACCCTTTACTGCATGAATTTTTAATTTTGGCTGAAGTAATTCATGAGCATTAGGAATTGGTTCTTATTGATAGAAAAATTAATAAAAAAAATATATTTAAAACATTAATTAGTATTTTTATGAAAAAATAATAATTAAAATAATAATTTAGGATTTGTGCCATACATGGAACATTATTATTCCACATTATGTTACAAAAGAAAATGATTCCGTATTATTTGCTCGTCAATTGCTAGGTGTTCTTCATTAGGGATTAAAAGCAGTCGCCCTCGAATTTTTAAAAGAAAAGGTCGTATCTTCTAGTTGTCCTTTCTCAATAAATTCAGAGTTATCGTTGAAGTGCATATTCCGCTTGATATCCTCAAATCTATTGCAGCCCATTACTTGAGATACTGCAGGATCCATTGCTGTGTATGTGGCATATATGAAAATTCATGAAGTAACGTTCTGATTCAGTTTTAAAAGTAAAATAAAAATAAAAATCGGAATGTGCCATATTATGGCACGCTATGCGGTAAAGGGTTAAGAGAATCGATGCGAAAGTGTTTAAATAAAAATGGAAGACACTTTGAATACTCGTAAATAAAAATATTTTACTTTCAAGTCTTTCTAGAAAATAGAATTTTATAAAATATTTCATAAACCGTAAAAGCAATAGATAAAATTTTTAAAAAACAATGATATCTTTTCAAAACTTGAATATAATTAATGTATTTTTTATATGTCACTATTGCTGTATTATTGCACTTGTCACTATTGCTGTATATATTATAATTTTTATGTATAAATTGTATATGTTATGTATTTGTATAAAATATTTGTAGTCGTAGTTTCTGGGCTAGTCCTGTTTACAACTCAAATTAAATAAATAAATAAAAACCTCTGTCCAAAAATACCCAACTCGACATACATTACCAATTAAAAATCAAAGTTGTCCTTGATAACCTGTAGTACGTGTAGGTTGTTCAGAAAATTTTCAATACTAACATTTGATTCTTTGGGTAGACTTTGGTCATCAAAATTTTTTCCTCAACTTGCGCGCACATCGCTTTTTCGAGAAAAAAAGGGATGGAGTGGTGGTCTGATACACCCTGTATATTAATATGTTTTTCTTTACGATTTGCTTAATTTAATTAGGAAGAGTTGATAAGGACGAATACAATTATCCATGCCCTAACCGGCATTCGAACCCAGGACCTTTGGCACGTGACCAAGGTCGCTACATCTACACTACCAGAGCGGGCCAATATGGATTTAAAATAATAATTAAAAATAACTTACTCTTAGTATATCTGTGCTCTTCCACGTTCCAAACAGTATCATCTTGATGAACAATCCGATCAGCAACAACCTCATGTTGATTAAAACCCCAGTCTGGCAGCTGTCTACCACTGAACCGCAATGCATTACTTGAGTTAACATGAATCAATCGTACCTGACTCTGTATCGTATGCCATATATCAGCTGTCTGATCTCTATTTATCAACTCAACTCTCCACAAATTCTGGGCAGGCATTGAAACATTATAATCAATATAACATGAAACTTCTTGACATTGCGGTGACATTGGAGCAGCTACGTCATGTGAGTTAAGAGCTCGACTTGAAATACCATGGACTAACTGAATTACATCACCATGTTTGATAGCATCGACAGGTTGTTCGACAACCAAATCATTCTTTTGTGGTCTTTTAACAATCCACCAATTATTAACATCTTTGAACGAATAACATGTTACTTGCTGTTGATGACTAGAACCGCGTTTATCTGAATATCTTATCGGGTAGACGTGTGTGTGAGAATGTAACCAACATGTTCGACCATGTGTGTGCCTTAGAGTTATTTGAGAACCATGAGCTACTTGAAGGGGCTGCCCTTTTGTAATACTCGCTAAACCACCTTCTAACGAAGCTTGGAAAGCGCTAGTCATAATACTATCATGTGGACCTGCGTTTGTTAATACATATAAATGTACGTAAAATATACTTAAATAAACACTTAACGGAACAGTTATAATAATAAAAGTTTTACCGATGAAACGAAGTAATAAACTACGATCTGAGTATTTTGGGTTAGACAACATTTTCCAGTAATCTCTTCCGAGTATTGCAAGACCGAGACAAAATGAATAGAACCCTGCGTATTTAACACACAAAGAACATGTTAACGAAACAAAAGCACATGCTAGCCAGAACCACCAAAAAAATGTATATGGTTTATTGTGGTAGTGTCGGAATTTTAAAATACATAACAAACCAAAAAGTGCAAATAACAATAACATTGATTCCATTAATATAAATCTTGACTGGCTCAAAATTGCATTGTCGCATAATAATAATATTCCTGCTAAAAGTGATGTCCATTGCGTTAGTCCTAGTTCTAACATTAAATGATATGCAACAGGCATAAGTAAGCTACCACAGAATGCAGGTACAAAACGTAAGGCGAATAAAGGAACGTTTTCAGTATACGAACTACCGATTCTATCAAATTTGTAATTTCCGTCAAAGCCTGCCAGATAAGCCATGCCTGCGATAAGTTGCTTGCCTAATGGTGGATGGGAGTCGAAGAAAAATGTACGTTTCATGTAGAGAGATACGTATTTTCCATAATGCAGCTCGTCAAATCTGAAATTATAACAGGGCTATTCAAATTTATCAAATAAAATTTGATGAGATGTTTGCATATTCAAACATTTTAGAATTTCGTAGGTATTTAGCAAGTGATAAAGGTCAACAGATGGTCTAAATGCCAGGGATCTGGGAAAATTGCGGGAAAAAAAAAAAGATTTAAGAATTTAAATTTCAAGCCATTTCAGTTGATGACCCATATTAAGTTTAATAAATTTTTTGAAAAATACAAGTAATTCGATAATTTTCAATTAAATAATCTGATAAAAAAATTCTGAAAAGAAATTCAAATAATCTGATGTGAAGTGTACTATTGCAGATCAAATTAATATGCATTACTCTTAAAATTCTTAAAAGCTCTGTGGAGTAAGGTTTTTTTGGCCATTTTAGATAAAAACAACTACGACAAATACTTTTATTTTTCAAATTTAAGTCTCCATCAAAATTTTAAATATGAATGTTTTTTTTTTAATTCTCAAAAATCGGGTCATAATAAAGAGAATTAAAAAAATATGTTTTATTCGTTAATCTACACCATAGGCTCCCAACCTTTTCTGGACCATCGCCCCTTAACAATAAAAAAAAACCAACGCCCCCTCTCCCATAATGGGTTAAACCGATTAAACTCTTATTTTGATATTTGGTTAAACTTTAATCAAATATTAAAATATGATTGCACATTATCTATATTTATCCATCTGTCTATTAGGAAAAACAGAGCAAAAATTAAAA
Organism: Liopterus haemorrhoidalis; assembly: GCA_963971575.1. Classification (NCBI taxonomy): domain Eukaryota; kingdom Metazoa; phylum Arthropoda; class Insecta; order Coleoptera; family Dytiscidae; genus Liopterus; species Liopterus haemorrhoidalis. The sequence goes on from OZ020611.1 coordinate 192,114,125, forward strand.
ACGCCAAATTTAGTAGATTAAAAATATGTTTATTGAAAATTTAAAAATTAACACAAAAATAATTAAGCAATAAAAAAATAATAATGAGATGTTTGGGGCTGATGGAGTTTCAATAGTTTGTTAATGTCGGGTTCGGGGTAATGCTTATTTACGCGATAACAATAAGAGGGAAATTTTATATTTAGATAGATAAATAAAATGTTTATTCATGAAAACAGTATTTTAAAAGTATTTTATTATTAATTTCTTAAAAGGTACGCCATCCCCTTTGACTGCCTTAACGCCCCCAATTTGTCTCTTGACTCACTACCGCCCCCATGAAAGGTTCCACTGGGGGGGCGGTACCGCCCCCGTTGGGAACCATTGATCTACACTTTAAAATAAATACCCCATATTAAATTCAAAAAATAATAATAACTTTTTTAATAGTTTTACTTCATTTTTTTTTATTCATTGTCCCCAAATTTTTATCTAACTGAAAAAATAAATTGAATAAAAAATGTTTATTTTGTAAATTATGTCATTAAAGAAATTGTCGTAATCTCAAAACGCATCAAACGATTAAAGCCCCAAATTTTTTCTGAACTAAATAAACTACGGAGAATCAAAAAATTCCACCCGCAGCCAACCGCTTTTTTTAATTCACAATTTTCACAAATAATTTAAGCCATTAAAAATTTATTTTTTTCCGGACTAACTAAACTATGGAGAATCCAATTATTTTTCTGTTAAGTCAATAATAAAGGAGATATTTTAAGTTGTTTGATAAACAGTTCTAACTGCGAAACACTCCTCTAGAATAAATATTTTGATATGCCTTATAGCCTATGTTCAAATCCTGGTTTCACTATATCGTCATACCAAATAACGTGAAAATATGTCCAACCGTTCTTGCGTTAATCTCGGACAGACAGACAGACAATCTTAAACGTGTGGTAGCAAAAAATGAGGCCAAAAAAATAAAAAACAGATACAGGCTCCCATTTTTATTAATACGCATAATCTATGCGTAGTAAGTCTGACATTTTATGGCAAGAATTCCCTTTTTCTCGAAAAATATAAGTAAATAAAATACATTCCGCTATAAATATATTACTAACCCAATTTATTTACAATTAATTACAGTTGAATATTTACTTATGTACACTGTCCAAATTATTTATTGTAGTTTATAATTTTTAAACAAAGCGATTGACAAGTCAGAACATGTCTGTATAGAACATACCATATTATTTTTGAAGATCGGCATAAAACAACTATCCCGTATAACTATAATCACATTGCTAAACTACAAAAGAACTAGGGTTCATGTTTACAACCACGTTGTAAACAGTCAACGGTCAGTGGCACATACATACATTTAAGTACTAACTATAAATAAGTATACTTGTTTTTGTTAATCCTTTAAGTAAGATGAGTAAAGTGAAAAAGTAATCCCTACGGCTATGGGTTGACACACCTAGTTATATCACTTCTACTGTAATTTTATGAGCTCCCTAACTTTTATTATTTTATTGCGATCTTCAAAACTAATTTGGTACAGACTATAATAACATGCACTCATTCAAACGCATTACATTGTTTTATATTGTCCAATTCATCAAATTTTACATTTTGAAAAGAACACTGCCCGAGTCTCTCCCGGACATGGATATTTTGCTACTACTACATGCCTGAGTACACCACTTGTTCCTGTGCGTTAAGAGGAAAATAATATATCGAATTTTGCAATTAATGAAAAGAAAAAAAAACGGAGAGTAAAATTTAGATGTTTTATTAAGACTAAAAACTATTCTTTTTTTGTATCATGTTACAGCCTGTATATAAATGGTTTTTTAAATAAGGAGTTTTTTTAAGCCTGAGTATTTTTCCTATACACACAATTCTCGATTTACTAATGTTCGATGAGCAAACATTCGCTATAACGAGCATCAAAATTTTAAGGCAAATACAATAACGAATTAAATTTTAAATCGTAATAATAAAATAAAGTAATACTACTTACACTACATTTCGTGGTTCTTCTAATCTATACATTCGTGTGGCCAGCCCAAGCAGAAACAATCCGATTGACAGTAAATCGATTTCAAATTGTATTCTAAATAACTTTTTGTTTTTTAATGCAATATCACAGTCATTGTTACTAATCTCTTTATTTTTCTCTGGAAAAACATCAGGATTTGACTCTCCATCACCCAATTGTCGTTCTGTTTCTTTAGTGTACAAAACATCATCATTAACCAGTTTTCCTTTTTCATCAATTAAACTTATTTTCTTTTTACTTTTACTTGATTTTCTGTTCCTTACAAGTTCCATCTGTTATTATTTGTTTATAAATATAATATCAGTTATTATCATGACAAATTATGAAATTCATATGTGCATATTGAACACATCAGCAAAAGAAATTTTAAACTCGTTAGGTAACGGTACTTTAAAGATTTCTAAATGAGGGACACTTTCTCATTATACATACACAATTGATTATTTGTTTGACGACATTAGTTTATTTAATTAAACAAACAATTTAAATAAGATTACAATAAATGGCCTTGATTTGTCTTTTCAAGGCATGTAGAAAGATAGGTTATGGTCATCTGTCAGTTTGAAACATTTGTGCGGGTGCTTTTCAAAACAAAAGAAAGTTGATAAAAATCATTTAAAATGGAAACAAATGAAAATCAAGAATGTCCAGTTTGCAACAGATTTTTTCCGCAAACAGAAATTGAGAAACATGTTAATACATGTTTATTTTTGAATACTTCTGAAACACCAAAACGAAAACGGTCGCCTTCTCCTAGTTTAATTAATAAAATTAGTTCTTCGGAAGATATAACAAGCCCTGTAGCACGAAGTAGCGGAAAGAAAAGGATAAGTACTGGTAGAAAAAACAAAAATCTTGATACAATGCCTGAAAAAAACGTAAACAAAAGCATGTCAAATAGCTCATCTTCAGATAAAAGTTCTGATAACTTATCACTTTTTGTTGATCTCTTATCTGAATCTGTTTCTCCGGAAAATTCACAAAAAATTCAAACAAATAAACAAATTCATCCATTCTTTAGTTCTAAATTACAAAATGTTTCTTCAAAAAATTCTGAACCAAGGAAATTTAATATCAAAAGTGAAAAATCAGAAAAAATTGATACAAAAAATAAACCAGAAAGTACTACAACACATGGCAATTTATCTTTTATAACACCTTTAGCAAAACAATTACAACCAAAATCCTTAGATGATTTTGTTGGACAAAATCATGTTTTTGGGGAGAACAGTGTTTTGCGAACACTACTTGCAAAAGGAGAAATACCTAATATGATCTTATGGGGACCACCTGGATGTGGAAAGGTAAATATTTAGATTTTATTTTTAATATGAGATTTTAAGATAAGTTTTTTTTTCTAATATGTGATTATTTATTTTATTTATCATCTTTTTATGTTTATTGCCTTCATATAAAATTTGATAAGTCTTTCCTTAATCTATTTTTCCATTCATTTTTTAGTTCTCTTCAGTTCTGTGAACAGTGTAGGATCTTTAATAATTTTTCTCGGCTCCTTTTTTAATGCAGAACTGCTAATTCTGTAAATTGGTTTTAAACCGGTGTTTCCCTAGTGCAGGAGAGAAGATTTAGTGTAAGGTTGTTTTTTCAAATAACATCAAATATACAAATTTAAGTTTAACAGTTACTATAAAAAATTGTATAGCATCATTTAAGATTACAAAAATATGGGGAAAAATGTATCATTCTTAAAAAATTTCGAGCGCTTTTTAACAAAGTAAATGATGCAAACGAAAGTAAACAAGCTGTTTAAATTTTACTTATTATTTTTGTTCAAAATACGATATTCTTTGTTTGCAACGCTTACTTGGTTAAAAAGTGCCAAAAATATTTTATAACTAAAACAATTATTATCCTATACAAAGTTGTTTTATTATTATTATTATTACTCTGTTCATCCCTCAAACTTCCACACGTAATGAGTTCATAATTCGCGAGCGGTTTCGGATATGAACTCCCGGGTTCGCTGGCTGGTTGCACTTTTCTTAGAATGAACTTAAGGGTTGATGAATTAAACTTGATATTTTAACTTACCTACTTGAATTACATTTAATATTTACACTATAACTTACAAATTAACAATGGCAGCTAATCCAAATTTAAGACATACAGTATTGGCCATAAAGATAGCAACTTTTGATAATCCTCTTTTATTTTTATTCTATTCAATATTTTTAAAATTAAAAAATGTAATTCTTACCTTTAACAATCCTCTATATCAGGGATGAGCAACCTTTTTTTACTACGGGCCAACTAGAAATTTAAAAATTTCCTGCGGGCCGCATACGAAATTTATTAAAATATGAACACAAGATGATAAACACAAATTATCTATTTATTAACAAAATAACAAAATTATTTTTAAAAAAATACACAAATAAAACATATAATAGAAATGCTAGGTATAAAAAAACAGTCAAAGATAATTATTATGGGGAAAAAATCATAAACAAATTTTAATGAGAAGTTTGGCATTGCTTCTTTGCAACCAATTGCTCTATATTGCTCTTATTTATGCTTTAAAATATATATGTATCTTCTGTAATTTAATGGCCTTTTTTGAAATTTGACAAACAAAAGCTTTGACGGGCCGCACGAAAAAGTACTCCGGGCCGCGGGCCGCGGGTTGCTCATCCCTGCTCTATATATATTATAGTAAAAAATTAAATTATAACAGTAAATTCTATTTTTTTTTTTTTTTTATAGTATTTATTATTTTTACCTGGACATAAAGATAGCAACTACTCTTAAAAAAATCTTTTTTTTTTGATTAATTAAGAAAATGAATTATTATTAACAGATAATTTTTAATATTTTGTATAGTAACCACCAGTATTTATAACTTCCCGACATCTATTCGGCATTGATTCTAATAATTTCGTGATCATTTCATTATCAATATTAGACCAGGCACCCTGCAAAGCTTTAAACAAATCTTCAATATTTTAATGCGTTTTGTTTCTAATCTTTCTGTCGAAAATCTCCCAAAGGTTTTCTATTGGATATTATATCTTTACTGTGACGGCCAAGTCATTACGTTAATTTTTGAATCCTCGAACCATTCTTTGACCAACTTCGAAGAATGTTTTGTGTCATTATCATGCTGAAAAATATGTTTTAAAGGCATGAACTCATCAGAATAAGGTTCCATAACATTCTCAAGGATGTCTATATATTTAAATCGATCCATTATTCCTTCAATGTGGTATAGAGGACCCATACCATATCCCGAGAAACAGCCTCATACCATCACACCACCTCTGCCATGTTGAACTGTTAGCAAGATGTATTTTTGAACTAATCTTTTATTAGCAGGCCTCCTAACATAACTTACACCATCACTTTTAAACAAATTGAACTTAGATTCATCACTAAAAATAACTTTTTTCCATTGATCCACAGTCCAGTCAATATGATTTTTAGCAAATTCTAATCAGGCCTTCACATTCTTTTTGGATAGAAATGGTTTTTTAGCAGGACGGCGACTAAAAAGACCCTCACGAACTAATCTTCTGCGAATAGTTCTTGTTGAGATGTTTTCTTGATCCATTTGTGGCAAAAGGCCCAAAATTTTCTCCGATGACAGAAAGGGGTTATTGGTAGATAAATAAATAATTTTTTTATAAGTTCATTTTGTAGTTTTTACGTACCTTCGTCTCGAAATCGTTTTATAATTCGCGACACAGTAGATTTATAAACATTTAAATTTTATGAAATCACATTTTGCAGCAGCCCGTCTTTAAAACCAGAAATTATTAAGTTTCTAATTTCACTTGAAACAGTTTTACTACGACCCATGATTGACAAATATAAACTGAAATATTACTTGTGCATAACATATTATTTATGGATAAAACCTGCATATAACAAGAAAATTCAACTAGTTGTAATATTTTTATCCAAGTAAAAATGAAGAAATAATTTATTATTAATCTGTGAGTCAGATTATTTGACTATTGATTGATGTAACAGATAAAATATGATTAAATTATAGAACTAAGAGTATTTATTTTCCAATATTATTATTAAAATTTGAAAAATTGAAAAATGTTAAAAGTTGCAATCTTTATGGCCAATACTGTATATTAACCAACACTCCCACACCTGAGAGGCTCTTTCATATGAAACACTAATTTACCCACTGAATACCAAATTCAACACTACTGTTCCCGAATACCAAATGTCTCAATATCATAAATTCATGAATCATAAATTTCAATGAATATGTTCTCCATCTCTTAGCTATACACTACACTAACTAACATAGGACACTACAACATATATACGGATTTGTTATTTTAGCACAATTCGACGAAACTCTATAAATTATGTTTAACCGAAGTATGTTTAACCGATAAAATCTAACTCCTTAAACTTGTATTAACGTCATGACTGTTACCACTGAATTGCCCCGAGAGACTACTATTGCTTAGCTAAAAACATGAGCTTACACCCCATGATCTCGGCCATCTAGTCTATTTCAAAACTCATATGATAGTTATAGTTAGTAATTTAGATAGAATAATCTCGTTAGAAAAATAATCCAAAACTACTGTTTATATTTTCAAGACAGATAATAGTTTGCCAAATATGGTCCGAATAGATTTATTAATAATTTCACACTTTTTTATCATTTAATATTTTTTATCATAATATTTTACTCTAATTGGATACTTATATAAAATTTAATAATGAATTTTTTTAAACAATACCAAAATTAGCTCCCCTGACAATGCTATAAATTTTTTTTTTTTTTAATTATGGTTCATAAGAGTGTCATTATGAATTGAGTGTTATAATGAGTTTCATTACGACAATTTACTTCATAAAGTTGTTAAAATTGGTACAATAACTTGCAAATTTCACAAAACATACTTGATTGCTACCTTGAAAAATATAAAACTATCACACTAGTCCGGCCAATCGTGACATTCACATATCCAATTCCCTCATCGGGAATATTGTTTGATTATATAATGTAAATGTATTATTTTAAAAAGCATGAAAAAGCCAAATAGAATAAAGAATACAAAAATCTCGTTACACTAAGCTTTTTGCAGCACATGTCAATTAGAAAACTTGTCGTTTCGGGTCCATGTTCTAACTTTAACGCGTGCTGTAAATTGTGTTTTAATATATAGGTACTATTATAAATGGCGCCATTTGGAAAAACAAACTGACGCCCTCCTCTGTGTTAGGGGTTGAATATATCTAATATTTGATTAGTGCAATAGATTAACCATTTTATCTTATGATGACTAGTCTAATAAGGTATAAATTTGTATCTTATAAAATAAAACAGGTATTGGCCATCAGGGCCGCATATAATTTTGCGGGGCCAGATAAAAGCAAAATAAATTAAAAAAAAAAATCTAAATGAAGTGATGAGCAAAGAAAAAAAATCCAAATATAGCGAGACCCACGGGTCGGGTTCCCGAGAACACATTGATGCGCTTCGCGCCGGCTCTTTTGGTCATTTATTGTTTTATAGAAAAACCTCTGGCAAGATGTTTATTTTTCATTCTTGTGGATTTTTCATTTACAATTTGGATAGACGGTTCAGGTTTGCCTGTACTTGTACAGTCGGCATTAAAGTCTACTATATTTTCTCTTTTTGTAAAATTTTAGACTTCTCTGGCTGGAGTGATCCAAGAATTATGTAAAAAGGAATCCAAACGTTTACGCTATGTATCTTTATGTGCAGCAAATGCTGGTGTAAAAGACGTACAAACTGTAGTAACTGCTGCAAAAAATGAACTCAGATTCGGTCGTCAAACAGTTCTTTTCATGGATGAAATACACAGGTTTAATAAAAGGCAGCAGGACTCTTTTCTGTTACATGTTGAAAAGGGAGAGATCATATTGATAGGAGCAACAACAGAAAATCCATCTTTCAGTATTAATAATGCTTTACTTAGTAGATGTCGTGTTATTGTTTTTGAGAAATTAGAAACAGAAGCACTCGTTTCGATTCTTGTGAAGGCTGTGAATAGTTTAGAAATCGATTTAATTGAAGATGATAATCCACATACGTATGACTGTAATAAAGAAGCTACTAGGTAAGTTGCATACAATTAGTTTGAATTTACATCTTGGTCAGGTCTTAAGGTCGAGTCGCATTAAATGTAATTGCGGTCACGTAATTTTAACAGCGTACTTTAGGTCGGTGAGTGAAGTGGTCAAATCTGGCGTAATTATAATTACGCGCTAATTGCGCATCTCCAGTCAGTCATGGTTTAGGCATCCTATCAGATGATCATCATGAGCACTAACATAATTTGTATTAATCAATCATTAGAGGAGGATAAAAAAAGAAGAAGACATTGGATTCCTCTCTCAAATACTAAGACATTATCCCATGGACAATTTCATTGTTTTTATAGCCACATAAATTGTTTCAACATTATGTCATGTACTCATAACTTTGCACTAGAATTATTAACTGCTCGTTATCAAAATAGTGACTAAACGTGACGGAGAACTGCACAACTCTGTCCGCGTGTCCGAAATTCTGCTGAGTACGTTACCAATCCATTTAAAGTTAGGTAAATAACAGGGTGAAGTACTTAGTTGAATGGATTTTCCGCCCAGCCGAAACCAAACAAAGGCTTGTGATCAACGGATTAAAAATTACGCCCAACGGACTGGCTATTTTCGGTTAGGTATGACTTAGCTTACGGTCTCTCTGTAATAGGAATGACGACGGGTACCGTTAAGGTTGGTATGGTACCGTTAAGGTTGTACCCGGTTCCGGCTTTGAATATCCGTTATCTACCCATTACCCTTTAATTAACGGGTATCGGATAACTAACGGGTAGCGGGTAGTGGGCAACTAACGGTTAATTGTGCGAGGTATTTTGAGTATTTATTTATCTGTGACTATTTTTTTCTCGGTTACAGTAGTAGGGATTAAGTATGGGTTTTCCATAATTCCATTATTTTTCTATACTAGCTTTTCATTTTTATAAACGGGTAGCGGGTAATATCCGGGTAATGGTGGCGGGTACCCGGTTCCAGGAATTTCTAATGCTCGTCATTTCTACTCTGTAGTATTACGCGCAGAGACGTTCGGCTGCTGAAATTACGCGACAGAAATTAACGTGACCCAACCCTTAAGACCGACTTCAACATCGAGTCATGATTGAGCTTTCTGGTCAAAATAAGTTATATTATCTAGCCAGTGGTTTCTAAGATATACAGAAACAGTTTTATTATGTAATGATCATGGGAACCAACAGGAACTTCGATATACATATAAAGAAGTTCGATTAATGGAGGTCTTCTTGAATTCTTCCTGTGACCTTCTTACCAATTTACCCCTAATGTTTTTATCTAATAATTTATTTGTAATATTTTCATTTAGTATCCTTAATGCAACATTTCACAAAAATTATTTGAATAAAATATTTTATAATAATTTCATATACCTGCATTCATTTTAGATTAACCATAGAAAAATCAGCATTAACATGGCTGGCAGACATAAGCGATGGTGATGCTAGAATTGCTATAACAAATCTCCAGCTTGTACTACAGCATAATACTGATAACGTTTGTATTTTAACCATTGCAGACATTGAAGATGGAATTAAAGTAAGTATTGTTATCATATACAGTTACTCACAAAATTGAGCATACAAAAATTTTATAAATATACCTCTTAGGAAAAGATGCCTATAAAACAGATTATTTAAACCAATTATTTTTTATTTCTAAAATACTGAGATATAAAACTATCATAAATGGTATAAAATTAAATAATATTTACTAAACGCTTGTTAAAAAAAACAAAAAATATATACATTTTCAGAGACACAAAACTAAGCGTACAAAAAGTAGTAATACTAATAAAATAATTAGAAAACCAGCAGTTAATTTAAATTAATATTTTGTCACATCACCTCTTGCTTCTATTTCTGCTTGAAAGCGATTTGGCATAGACTGCACTAATTTTCCACAAACTTCTGCCGGTATACTATTCCACTCTTCTTGAAGTTTCATTTTAAAATCATTTTTATTAGAAAATGAATTTGTTTTTATCCGAACTTTTAATTATCTCGATAAATTTTCGATTGGATTGAGATCAGGCGATTGTGGCGGTGTTTTGAGTAATTTTGGTGCATTGTATAACGGCCATTCCTTTACAATAAGCGCAGTATGTTTGGGATCGTTACCTTGTTGGAAATAATAAACTGGTGGCATATCTAATTTTCTGCAGTAGTCGTAAGATTATTTTTCAAGATGTTTAGATATTTCCATTTATCCATTATCCCTTCTATAAATTTTAAATTACCTGGGCCGTTTGAGCCCGTAGCACCCCACAACATAACTGGTCCGCCTCCGTATTTTACTGTCGGAACAGTATTATTTTTTTAAAATATTGTATTGGGCTTCCGCCAAACAATTTGTTTGCCTTCCGACCCAAAAAAAAATAATTTTCGTCTCGTCAGAAAAAATAACTTTATTCCAAAAGCTAATTGGTTTGTTGACATACATTTTTGCAAATTCTAAGCGTTTCTTTTTATTCGTTTTTGAAATCAATGGTTTCTTGCGTGCAATTCGACCATTGTAGTTATTTTTCCGGAGTACTCGGCGGACTGTTTCTATTGAAATTTGTTTATTTAATCTTGGTGACAATTCTGACGTTAACTGGGGTACACTAATTTTAGGATCTTGCTTGATTTTTCGCAGAATAAATCTTTCATCCACAGTTGATAAAAAAAATTTTCTGCCTCTGCCCGTTTTGTTTTGGTAGTACCTTCATATTTAAATTTATTTATTATTTTTTGAATTGTGGATTGTCTTCGGTTTACTATATCACCGATTTCACGCATTGTATGACCCCGGTCGTATAATTTAACTAGTTTTCGTGTAGATTCGTCAGTCTGCTTACGTTTATTTTCCATTATAATAGAAACAAAATCACTGTACTTGAATGTGGCCTAATGCAAACTAAACTAATGAAAAAAACATCTGTTGCAAGATAAAACCTATGCAATATAATTTCAGGAAAAGACAGGTCTTAAATCAAACGAAATTAACTAGTACGCTCAATTTTGTGTCTCTAAAAAATTATTTTTTTAGTTTTCCTTAACAAATTTTTAACAAATATTACTATACTTTATACTATTTGTAATAATTTTGGATTTGCAAGGTGTATTTTATAAATAAAAAATAATTAGTTTTAAAAAAATCTGTTTTATAGTCACGTTTTATTAAAAAGTATCTTTGTCAAATTCTTGTAAGCTCAATTTTGTGAGTAACTGTACATATTAGGTCTTTAAAAGAGATGCGATATTTATTAAGTGCGAACAATTAAGTTACATCATAACGATACGTTATTTTAAAGGTTACGGTCATAGAGTTTCGTTGGTATAACCAAGAAATCCTTATACTATCACTCATGTGTCTATCTGAATGGTAGAAATTATTGTCAACCGACTGAACCTAGAGAGTTTAAATATAGGATGCATATACAGCTTTGACTCGCATATAAAAAAATAATGTGACTTCGAAAAACGCATCACTATGATTTAACACAATTTCTACAAAAAAAAAAGTTCATCCCAACCTTTAACCCAGAGAGTTTTATTTTAAAGTCTTAAATAATTCAGAATAATAGTATAATCGGAATTTTTTATTAGTATCTTTTTTTATGAAAAATAATAGGTGCTTTCCTTTTACCACAATAATTAAGGGGGGTGAATTTTTCCCTCCCCTTATCCTTGCTAAGGCATTTGACTAACTTGTAAGGTTAGCTAAGCATTTTGACTTGTAAAAGGAAAGCACCTATTGTATTTGTTGGACTGTTGAGGAAATTATTATTATCATTTTTTTAAATTAATTGCGTGACAGCAAATGAAACGAATTAAGTACAGATTAAGGAACGAATTAAAAAAAAAAAAAAATAACGCGATTTTTTTTTTTTTTTTCTCCAGAATAATACAGTTTAATGTAAACCGAAACAGTATAAACCGAATTATTGTACTTTTTTTGTTAAGGTTAAATTTTTTGAATTTTTAAGAATTATATTTTTTAATTTCATGTGACGTATTAAATAAAGTCTTAGTACGTAACAGTCATAAATTGTACACATATATATATATATATATATATATATATATATATATATATATATATATATATATTTTGACGCGATTATAATTATAAATGTGCCCAAAAAAATATTGTCACTTACCTAGATACTTATGAGACCCTGAAATATATTAAAAGTTACACTTCACAACATTTTTTTAAGTTTGCATGATACTGTAGATTATTTATTTCTTACTTTTATATTCTTCATTTTTTAGAAATCTCATATGTTGTATGATAGGAAAGGAGAGGAACACTATAATTTAATATCAGCATTGCACAAATCTATAAGATATGGTGATCCAAATGCCTCATTGTACTGGCTAGCCAGGATGACAGTGAGTGGTGAAGATCCTTTATATATCGCTAGAAGACTGGTTAGAGCTGCTAGTGAAGATATTGGTAAATTTTTTCTTCTTCTATGCCTTCTCTTTTTAGAGGTTAGCAATCATCTAAGTCTTGTCATCATGAAGTCAGTTGTTCTCGAACTTTTATGCTCCCGAGCAAAAAATTTAAAACTTATTTTCTTGGCGAGCTATTGTATTATACCGACGGACTTCGAGAAATCTGATGAGCAATAAAAGGATTTCGAGAAACCTGATGAGCAAAAAAGATAAGGATTACGAAAAAATTGCGCCAATATTCATCCAATATTCTTTTGCTACCCAAATTTGGATGGCTTTTTACATTTTGGAAACTACAGCTAAAGCAAATCTCCAGATGAACAACCAAATCACTGGTAGAGATTCCTACCCACTAATTTTTTGGACGTTCTAAGCCTGACTAGTCCAAGATCTTTCACGGCATGATTAGTAGGAATTTCTAGATTAATGCCTCGATTCGTTATGAGACATTTCATTGTTCTAAACTCATATCTTGTCATCTCTTCTCATGTTCATATTTCAGGCGCAAATAGCCATTGTTACTGTACGCCAAAAATTCAAACGAACTAACGTGTACATATTTCCAGCAGATACATTAAAAGTATTGCTTATCCAAGTACCAATGTATAATGCTTCCAAGCAAACAAAATCCCCAGATAATTAGAGCCCTGCAAATTTGCGGATATCCGCAATTTTTCTGCGGATGCGGATAAATTGTCATTTAAACCATACGGATGCGGATAAAATTTCATATACGCGTGAATATTGAATCTTCGGTTACTTACGCAGAAACATGCGATTGTGTTATGACTACGCAGTCCTCGGTTACCTTCGGTTGTCTGTTACACATGTGACATTTTGTAGCATTCTATCTCACTCTATGTTATTGTTATTAAGACAATTGTCCATGATCGAGATTGAGTTGAGACAATCAATACAACTTCTTTTTATTACTGAATATAGAAAATAATATTTTGGACAAAAGTTGCCTGGTACACTTTCGATGTAATTCTTCCTATCTCTGCTCTAATTCTGGCTTTTAAATCTAATAAATATATATATTTTTTTACATAAAACTGATTAGTAAGTTTTATTTAAATACCAAAATTTACCTATATAAATTTTTCTCGAAACTTTTATTATGTAACCTGCCAATTTTTTTATACTACCCGAAGTAAAAAGTCTTCAATTCAAAAAATTTGAAAAATGATACATGTTGCTATTTGAAAAATTAAAGTTGAATTGCCAAACGCATGCGCAAAATGGCGTAAGAGAATTACTAGGTCACAAAAATATGAAGCACCTTCCACCAAGATACTTGTTTTTTTTTTTTAATTCAATATTTAAAAAAATATTGCCACGTTGCATTACTTTTTCCTCACCTTTTAAAAGGTAAAACTGACGTGAGATGTTAGTTGACACTAATATGATACTAGACTAGGGTTACCATACGTCCCGGTTTTAAGAACTTGTTCCGGCGTCCCGGCCGGTTGTTAAAAATGTCCCGGTTTTTCCATATTTTACATATATGCATGCATGGAACGATATTGAAAAAACTATGCAATTACTTAATTCCAAATTTACGACCAAAACACCGATCATTAACTGTGATACTCTATTTGACGAAGTTGTACCATATATGCTAAACAGTTTTATAACGACACTGACCGCAATAATTTGTGGCGGGAAAAGGGTACAAGTAGCGAGGAGAAATGGCTACAATTGTTTAAAAAAATTTCAGACAAAAATATTTCTGTTAACAATTTGCAGAAAATTGTCGAATTTATTTTCTGTTTGCCTGGTACTTCAGCAACAATTGAACGATTATTTTCAGAAATGAAGAATATATGGTCACCTGAAATAAATCGTTTACTTGAATGTAACGTCGGTGCATTATTATTTTGTAAAACATAGATTGAAAATGTTCAGAATTTTATGATTATATTAAAAACGATAAAAACTTTTTAAAAAAAGTACAATCTGCCGATAAATATTCTTATACAAATAAATAATATACACAGTGTAAGTCAAAATTTATAATTTTATAATTATGTATTTTTGTGATTTTTTGATATAGGTTTAATTTTGTAATTCTCAAGATTTAATATGAATCATTTGTAATAGAAAAATATTAATAAATACATCAATCAATGTATAAAAAATGAGTAAAAATTTATTTTTTTTGGTGGGGGGGGGTGTCCCGGTTTGGCGCACAAAAAATATGGTAACCCTTATACTTGACAGTACTATCAACACGTATTTCATGAGTAGCACGCCACCTGCTCCCTACAAAAAAGGACGCTTAGGCCCCCCAAAATTGTTGTCTCACTCTAGATTTCAAACTTATTAGCGCATCTAAGTTCCAAAACTTTTGGCGTCCCTTAGGTTAAGTTAAATCAAATAAGGCGAAACATGTTAGTTCTTTTCAAATTGACAGCAAAACCTGTTGTGCGGATGCGGATCGAATGCGGATTTATTATTTATAAAAGCTGCGGATGCAGATCGGATGCGGATCATGGATATTCGTATACGGATCGGATGCGTATACAGAAAATCTTATCCGCGCAGGGCTCTACAGATAATATATGAGCTATTTTGAAAACTTTTAATCGGATTTCAGTCCGACCAATCCGCGACCGTCTGTTTTTCTGAGACGCGAAATCTGTTATAATAACAATTTTTTGTTTCATGTGAAAAGAAAATATCTGTATGAAATCATATATACATTTATTAGAAACCAGAATATTTGTCATATTAACCAATTCTTCATATTACACTTATTTCACTTTATATAATTTATTCTCAGGCAATGCTGATCCAAATGCCCTTCAATTAGCTGTAAGTACGATGCAAGGCTGTCAGCTGTTAGGTATGCCTGAATGTGATGTTCTATTGGCGCAATGTGCCATATATTTGGCTAAAGCACCAAAGAGTCGAGAAGCAGACACTGCTTTAGGGCAAGCAAAACATTTTATTAAAAATCAGGAAGGACCTCAACCTGGTGTTCCAATGCATCTCAGAAATGCTCCAACAAAACTGATGCAAGAATTAGGTCTGTATTATATACTTACAAAAGTTCACAAAATATTAAATACGTTTTTTTCAGGGTACGGTAAATTAGACAGAAATTCCGAATATACTTGTATGCCAAGTGGATATGAAGATGTTACCTTCCTTTAATTTTTTATTTTTGATACCTAAGCCATTTACTTTGTAACTGTATAATTTTGTAATAAATAGTTACCATTGTTAATTTTAAATAAACAGAATTTAAACTAACAATCTTCGTCATCATCAACCGAATTTATCCACTGTCGAACATACGCCTACCTAGAGGTAAAAACAAATTAACACAGACTTTGTCCAAGAGTTTTTGAAGAACCGTGAAGACATTGGAGTGTTGCAATTTTCAAATACACTTGATCATAATTTGTCTACAATTATAAAATGAAATGTATTTTGACCAACTGAAAAGTGAAAATGGGAAAGGGTGAAAGTGCCAACATCAAAAATTTTCAGTATTAAAATATTCATCCCTCCCCAAATCAGATCGGATGGTAAATGCATACTGCATAATTTTTTGGGGACATTTAAACCTATTACCACTCTAAAAATGCACTTACAACCTTTACCAAGTTATGGACTATGGAATATTTAACCAATTTCGCAAAAAAAAAAGTATATTCATATTGCTGGTACTTTCAGCCTTTTCTACTTCCACTCTTCAGGTACCTTCATTAAAAATTTTCATCTTTTTTGTCGTCTTTCGTTACTCTAGCAAGCCCGCTACGTTTCTTTACTACGTACCATTTATTATCAACTAGGTAGCGAGCCTGTGATATTACATAATGTCTGATCTCAAACTAAAATGAGATTCCTGACTAAAGGAGTTCAGGTACTTTGTACCTCTTCAAAGAGATGGGAGTTTATATAAGTCATTTCTAGTAGCATTTCTAAGAAAAAGGGTTTAAGTCTTGTTCAAAAAGATGCTAGTGTTCAAAGTTATTAAGCAATTACCCTGAACAAATGTCTCCTTGAACAACGAACCATTTAAAAATATCTTTCTAAAGATACGTGATGTAACGTAAGATTTCTAATTTTTATTTTATTTGAATTCTTAAAAAACCTTATTTTAAAATGCCCCTTGTAAAAACATTTTAAAAAAAACGATGGCAACCCCTTTCAAAGAAATTCTCGCGATGGGTGGTTTGTGAAATTTTGTTTTGATTCTGGCGTTCTAACAGATCCGTTACATTACCCATCATTGCCTTCACAATTAATCTTTGTATGACATGTAGTTTATCTGCCGATTTCAATGTTAATGTGAAAGTTTCCGGCCTATGTTGATTAGATGGCAGCACATGTTGACTTCAATGGATAACTCTGGGTTTTCAATTACCGCTGCTGTTCCTATCAGAAGCCCTATTTTAGACATGTGTAGCTCAGTATGCATAGGTCAGATCCATCCGACCGCAAAAAATCGAATATGAGTACCTATACTCTGTTACTTTACGTGGAAATTTTAAAATCTTTTAATTTAAAAATTGATTGGGATAGACTATTAAATACAGTAGATAGATATTATTGTCAGTGGGTTCTTTATTTAGGTAATATAAATTTATTAAAAAAGCAAACACATTTAACAAACAATTACAATATTTATTTCACATGTTTAGAAAAATATTTCCCTTTTACAAATACATGTACAATATTCATTCACCAAAATATCTTATCCATTTTAAAAGCTCTTTCTGTTTACCTAAATTCGAGACTTATCCAATGTGTAACAACAAATAATTAAATATTTTATGACTCGTGTTAATAAGCTCTACATCCACCAACAAATACAATAATAAAACTAAAAATAAAAGACTAGATATACTTAGCCAGTGCTTTTTTGTGAAGATAATTTAAACAACTTGTTAAATAATTAATCAAATGTACTTTTATTAATTGAAATATTTTCTAATATGAATATTAATAATATTAGGTTAAGTCATAAATAACTTCTGCTCTTGGGAGCAACTGTAATTAGTGATTCAAATAGTTCAACATAAAGTTCAGTTTTTTAAAGAAGTCTGTTCAATGACAAATTAACGAATCAACAATCAACTTATTTATATATTTCCTTGTATTGTACCTGACGAGTTTTTACATGTTTGGATTGAACAAGTGTCCCTTATTTTTATCACAACAGAGACACCTTACACATCGTATTAAACTAATAAGTTTGTAGTTAATGAAATGGTGTGTTTGAAAGCGTAGCGGCATATTTTGTAAATTCAAGTAGGGAAGAAAATGGTACGGAGACTGTTAACAAATGTATAGTGTTACGAAAAAAGTTTCGATGATGTTCACGAAATGTACATCTAAAATAAAAATAAAATTTTGAAGGAAAAATCTACTTTTTTCTTAATTTCAAACCCTTCAATTTCAACAATTTAATATTTTTATTTTAAATATATAGTGTGTTTGTTGACAAATTTGTAGTGTATATAGGTCGGGCAATATAACTAACCGGGCAGAAAATGATGTGAAATTTTGTTCTGGAGGTAGGTTATTGAAAGATGAAACAAGACCGGGGCTTTAAAAACATTGGTGAAATGCAATGCACGCCAAAAAGTACTCGGGAATTAGCAGCAAGTTACATTTTCCATCTATCAGCGTTTGCTCAAAAAATGGCAACACAAGACTTCATCGAGAGAGAGAGAGAGAAATATAGGAAACAATTTTGGAGCATGGTCGGTCTGTTTTAACTTACCCACTATACCACCTGACCTAGCGCCTTCGGATTATCTCCTTTTTAGATCACTACAAAACTTTTTTAATTGAAGATCATGTCTGAGAGTTCGTCGAAAACATTTTCACGTCGAAACCGGTGAAATTCTACGTAAAACGAAGCGAAAAGTAATGGTAAGGAACCAATGGTAAATATATGACAGAATACGGTACAGTTGTCGTCTTTTTATTTATTGAAAAACCAATTTAGTATACGAAAACGAAGCTTGTTTATGACTCGACCCAATAGTTTCCCAACACCTAAGTAGCACAGGGGACTGAGAAGGTAAATTTTGTTTCTTGACCTCTAGTACTAAAAACCATGATGTTTCAATGTATCCTATTATCTCTATATAAACAGGTACTCATTTAACGTATTAATTACTCGACTAGACAATTCCTGAGCTAATCTGAGTATCGGTAGGCAGCTTTTAAATGCGAAATGGAAATAAATCCAAAAGCTTTAACTTCTAACACAGAGACAATGGTGGGATTCAGTCGGTTTAAACTGATTCAGGCGAATCAAAACAAAAGTTTCAAGTTCGCTGAACCAACTTAAAAGAGACTAGATTTTATACTTTAATCCTGGATTCTCACTCAATCTAGGTCAATACCCTGTAAAATTGTTATCCCATATCCGTATTTTGTTCAATGTTTATTACTTTTCTATTCTAAACGCGATAGAACCGACTCAAATAAATTTTAAATCCCACCACTGCATAAAAATCTCCACAAAAAAAGCACTGAATTTAATAAAAAGGTTTCTTAGAGAAACCATTAAAAAAAAAAAAAAAACATCAAAACAAATTTATAAAAAACTAAAAACAATTCATAAAATTGGTGGTGGAAAAAGGCAATAATATAAATAAATCGACATCAGTCATCTAATCAGCGGGCAGCAAGCAGACTTTTTAACTATCCTCATTTGGTATAAAATTCATGGAAGCAGAGTTGATGCAGAAGCGTTTCCTGGTTGGTGGTGGTCCATCATCGAATACGTGCCCCAAATGAGCACTGCACTTGGAGCAGGATACCTCGGTGCGCACCAATCCTGGCCGCGAGATCACCAATAAGATGTTACCGCCAACTAACATCGAGGAAAAGGACAAACGAAGGAACAGGACAGGAATTCGCGAAGGACAAGTAGGATTTAATTTACCATTCACGCCAACAAACATACCAATTATATATTAACATTGTATGAAAACCCAACATGTTCAAAAATGAGATGGATTAAAAAGTATGAAATGCGAGGACAAAAATGGATTTTTCAAAAAAAAAAAAAAAAGAAAATGAGAACAAGGAGTAATCAAAATGGATTAGAACAGAATAAGAAACATTCAATTTATAGGATGAGGGAATATATGAACATTCCAATATTTGATAGTAAATTTGAAGTAATCAAAAATAAACGTAACATGTTAAAAATCCCAACAGGTAAAACCACAAATTAAATTTTCAATTTTGAGATACAGAATCCCAAATAATTTGTGGTTCCCAACAATGAAGGAGTTTTTAACGGACAATAAATATTTACAGAAGTTTGGGAATTATGAATCCCCGTTCATTCATAAGCACAAAGGAACCAATAGATGAGACCAAACGTACCGTACACCCAAAGAAGGAAAGGAGGGGAAGAAAAATGGAAAAGAAAACATTACATTAGCATCCCAGAGAATTTTGTTTTTGTCAAGGACTAAAAACGATTCGAATCTTCATTAGTACTAATCACATTTAATGCTTTCGTCGAAAAATATTGCACTTGATTGAATGCTACTTAGTACGTTTTTTTATGCGTTTGGCCCGCATTATCACTTTGTGAATCACGGCAAAACTAACGCACCAGTTACAATAACAGTTATTGTAACCGGTATTATTGAATAACCATAATGTATAGAGTAATGCCATAAGTAATTTTCTTGATAGAGCAAAATAGTGCTAATTGTAAAAGGGAATCTTTAGCTACAATTTGACGCGTCAAATGGGAATATGTATCACTCATTAAATAACATCATATGTGGTCCAAAAGTTTTCCAAAATGACGGACAAACTTTGCTAGACGTTGGATGTTTTCTACTGACTTCGGTCGTGGACTACGACAATGTTATTAAAATGGCGAAACGTTTAGAATCTGATCTTTTTTTTTAGAATTTTGTGACATTTCGATTTGCTTGTTTTTAACGATTTCAAAGCATATCCTTGGCTTTTAAACGAAAGTGAGACCTTAAGAATCAAATTTAAAAATGCATAAAAATCAGCATATTACGAAACACAACAAAAAGGATATTTTTCGACCATTATGTTATATAACAGTGTTTCTCAACCTTTTTATACGGACGTCAGATAGAAGAGGGAGCTCGGGTTCTCGAATGAATATTTGTTTATACACCTACAGAGTGTTTTATTTTTAAAGGAAGTAATTATGTAATATCATCCTACGTGCAGCTTCAAAATATTCTAAACCGACCTATCTTAGCAGCTATTTTCTGTTACTGTCACATATTTACATGTTATTTAGAAATTGTGCATGTATTGTAATTTGTTTGTAACAAAACAGAATGGAATAATTGTTTATATTCTTTTTCAAGAACTTAATTCGTGCCTATTCTATTAACCTTTCTCAATGTTATTTTATTTTTTATTCTTATCTGTTATCATTATTATCATAAATAATAAGACTTAAGTTTTTCGTTATTTGAAGCTATTAAAATATGTTATGTTAGTGTTATGATATTTTTAAAATGCCTGAATTTGTTTCCTATTTGCGTCAAATAATTAATAATTATTGTCATTGGGTTCCATTTAAGACTTTTAATATTTAAATTTGAAAATATAAGTGTTCATATTTTTAAAACACATGTTTGACAGATATTTTTAGTTCAATGTTTATACATTAATGGCAACAGCCAACAGGGGTTCATAACCATGTGTAATTTAGACTCCAATCTTCAGTAGTTGGTACACAATTTTAAGTGAATCCCTGCTATATAATTACTTCCTTTAAAAATTACTTGTATATTTTAATATAATAGAATTCCAGTCTTAATTTAAAAAATACATGAACAGATGAAATGTAACTTGAAAATTGGACCTCGTCTTATACAAAGGTCGTCTTATGCGTCGAAATATACGATTGAAATGAAAAAAAAAAACATATATATATATATTCATGGACCCGTCATTTTTCTTCACGGACAGACGGTTAAGAAACACTGGTTTACAGAATATGTATAACACAATTTTCGGGTAAAATTCGTCCATAAAGGCCTCTAATTTTTTAAATGGCTACATTCGTGAAATCTACGCCTTCTAAATGACTACTGAAATTGATATAAGACCCAGCAAAGTAAATGTAAACTGCAAAATTCCATTTTCGAGTGTTATTTCTAAATCGTCCTATTTAGAACCGAGTGTGAGGACTAAACTAAGCAAATGGATGTATTCGGTATATGCCTGGAACTACTTGCTATTCGCGACTGAAACTAACGTTGGCGGAGCTGCGTACAACAGCTGATGGCGGACGAGAAGCGTATATGTCAGAAGTTTTTTCTTAATATTTATCTGTTCAAACAATATTTCGGCAAAAAAGCACTGTATTTAAGTCATTATATTTTAAAATACTTCTTAATTCACATAAACTGCAGCACAACACGCTACAAATATTATCCAAATATACGCTTCTGTTTAATTTAGCCAGTCACCACCAGATGTCTCACTGTTATTTGCAGTCGCGAATAGGCAAATGGTCATAAGACAGTTAGTTACTTAGTTATTTTTTAACGTTTAATTTTGGACGCACAGCAACGATGGCTATATGCGCCTAGGTCATAAGAGATCTCTATCTGGCCTTATTATGATGAACTAAGCTAACAGACAATAAAACGAATCTTTTAAGACATTGAAAAGACATCCCTCATTATTAGTGAAAATAACATATAAAAAAACATAAATTAAGACATAAAAATATAATTAAATTACTTCTATAGTGCGTTCAAAGGTGAGTTTGCAGTACAGGGCATATGGAGTAGTTCTTTTTCATACTCTCTAATGGGTTTACACAATGACACTATCCTTTTCTTGCTTGTCGACGTTGCCAGCTCTAAAACGCGCTGATCTGTGAAGACGCAGTATTCTACAAATGGCCATTTGTTTTTGTTGACTGTTATTTTGAGTTTTATAAGAGTTGATTTTTGTAAATCATACGAGTTTTTCATATTATTATAATTGACACATTTGACACTTTTACAACATTTGGCAACACCGCTCCCATTTTCCATAAGAGCTATACTGCAAACTCACCTTCGAACGCACTATAGATGTCAGATTACAATACGTCAAAAAGTTGTTACTGTCTCTTAGATTAGTTTTTTGCCACCTTGGCGTTGCAATCTTAAAAAGGTTTATCAATACTGACAAAATGCATAACGGTTTTGACCAAGGTCATTAAAAAAAAAATCTCGTAAAAAGTGCCAACAATAACAAAACTTATCACTATGTTGCTATCAATTTGTAATCTACTGCCTTAATATAATAAAAAAAACGATATAAAATTTGATAAAAGATTGTAAGGTTCGGCTGCCGTCTTAAATTCGGCGTTCTTAAGAACAAAAATCCACCCACAGTGCTGTAGTCAGCAATATGACTTAAAATGAACTTACACCATGTCATAAAAAATTCCAACGATTTTTAAATGATTATAAATACAACATAAAATAAGAACAATTAAAATTTTAGCTTCGTACATTTATTCTAAATCTTTTTTAAGTAACAATATATACGTATGCATTTCAAATTTATTTCCCGTTGAAATATTTGCTACGACATCTATCCCGGAATCCGTCAACTACGATGGGAAAACTGACGACTTCAATACGGCCAGATCAGCATTCAAATTTCACTTTTTTGTACAGAGTGGCTATTCTTTTTAAGTCTCTATTAATGGTATAATCCAAAACCACCATATTAGTGGAAGGCTGAAAAGCCTGGCCCTTACTGTATTTAATTTTGTTGTTTATTCATATTCAGTAACGACTTTTATTCCATAGTTTTATTTCGACAGTGCCTCCGGGTACAGAGAAATGGATCGAAAAAGGTAATTTTCAATAACACGTACAATGATTAGCACAAAACTGTCATTCTAACATATGTGTTAAGTTAATATATTATGATATGTTAAAGTAAAACAGTTGTCAACTAGTTGATAACAAAATGTAAAATTTCTCTATGTAATACTGTTTGTGTTAAACTAACAATGGAAGAAGATTTTCCCGTTATTACAAGTATATTTACTTAAATTTCTCACTTGTATTTCTGGTTTTTAAGTTCAGTTCATACAATTCATTACATTTACTTATAAAGAACACTAAATATTCATCGTTTTTAGTCCCTGGTTATTTTGTACAATCGGATAACCAAAACCGCAAAACACACTACATGCTGTTAAGAGCGGATGTGGTTAATAGCTCTAGGATATAAAATCACACAAACGGAGAGGACGAATAACAGGCCGTGGAAGGTATGTTAGGAAATAAAATATCTTAAATACAGAATTATAACAATTGCTGACTAACTTTTTTATTTCTAGATATTGGGTGACTAATGTGAGAAATTTTATCATTTCTTTATTCCGAATATTATTCTAAGATTAGAACTATATGATCATTTGCCGCATTTATATCTATTTATGGCAAATAAGGAAGTGATATATAGCTTAAAAAATGAATTTAATCTAAACAGTTTTCATGTTAAGGTTTGTGATCTTCGATATCAGTTGTAAACTAATTATTGGACTCTTATAATTAAAAAATATATGGTATAAAATTGGTGTGCATTTTACAACAACATACACAATACTTTATTGATATTACTATCACCGAGAATATATCAGGTATGTGATATTTTTTTGATTACATGTAGAACTAAACTTTCAATTTACGATTAAATTAATAGGATTTCGTAGGTATAACCAAAAATCCCTTATACCGTCGCTCATGTATCTGTCTCTACGATAGAAATGACTAGATTTAGAACTGAAATTTGGCATGCATACACAGTTCCTTGAACAGAATTTATGTAAAATACTAAGAGTTCGAAAAAACACATACAAAAATATAATGTATGTTTTTAAATTTTATTTGGACGCGATTTTCGTCAAACTGTGCCATTTTTTGTCCTTTGTCCTAAACTTATCAATAATGAACACAGATGTGAACCGGTGTACTGGACCGTCGAAAAAATAAGTATTTAATAGTTATTTGTGTACCATGGCCAAAAAGTAGATCTTTTTCGGCCGTATCTGAATTTAAAGGCAAAGGCCTTTAAACAGATAAGAACGAAAAAGATCTTTTTGGCCAAGGTGCACATTATATTTTTTGGGCGAACAAAAAGAAATTTTTATTAAAAAAGTTAAATTTATTTATTTACATTGGATAATTTATGGTTACTGAACAATTATTGCAGTTATAAATGTTGGACAGAAAATTGTTTCAATGTAACCATGGAGATCTTGTAACTTGAGAAATGACACATAGATGGCTCTGGCATCCAGCGGCAAAAAAAAAGGGAATCGGCCTGGGCCGAAAAAGATTTACTTTATGGCCGGTACTAGATGATTAGAAAGAACTGTTTTTGATAAGGTCGCTCAAAAAAAATATATATTGTGGGGTATCATAAGAAAGCTGTATCATAAGAATCGGACATTAAAGTTTTGCCAAAAAATGTACTAAAATTTTTTGTCTCTCAGCCTACTACTCAGAAAGGTTGATATTAAAATCTGCAAAAAATCTAAGTAATGAAAATTGACGTAAACCGAAAAAATACGAACGCATTTTTTGATCAGATAATTTTTATAAAAAATATATTCGGAATATTCGTATTTTTGGAAAATTATATTTTTTTAAATTTCTTGTACAGTATTAAATGAAAGCATTAATACTTAAATAACAAAAATTGAACGTGCAATTTTTTTTAGCATTTTAGTTTAAACCCTTAAAAAAATAAAACTGTTTTCTTTAATTTATGATTTAAGAATTGGATGACAAATCTCAATAATTTGTAAAAAATAATTATTTTTCGCAATACTCCAAAAAATTGATGTTTCTCAAAAAAATAATCCTATCAAATATTCACAGTTGTACTATTTTGTTTTACATCAATGTGCATTATTTTTAGATTTTTAAACCAGACCTTCTGGGAACTAGGGGGCCAAAATTTTTTGATTCATTTTAGCGAATATCGGTTCAAAAAATTATGTAACAGACACATGAATAACGACATACTTGGTTTTACCAACTGTTTGTTGACTATACGGTTGCCTCACTTCAGGTGAGGGTGATCTACTTCATTATGCCCAATACACAGTGTTTGTGGATGTTAAATAACAAGTATAAATAGCACGGCAACTTCCATAAACGCTTTGTATTAGGCATACTGCAGTACGTCACCATCACCTGAAGTGAGACGTAAAATTTACGGACCGTGGGTTTTACCTACAAAACCCGTAAACCCCATATAATACGTTGGGAACATACGCGTATCAGAATTTTTTCTCGGAGGGAGGGGGAGGTCAAAAGCAAAAAATAAAATGTCTTTGGGGGAAGGCTCACGTATATGGCGTATTTTTGAGAACTGTTTAAGAATTGCAAATAAATTTACCATACCTAAGAGATACGAAGGAAGTTAAACTAGGAAAGTATTTTATTCTAAAAATTAGAATATAAAATTGTAAAAACAATTGTACATCAAATAAACGTGAAATACAAAAAAATATATATATATATAATGGAATGTACCCCGTATTTTTTTAGTCTGTAGCATGGAACATATATTTTTCTTTGATAAATCGTTAAGGCACTACGAGTCTAGACCTAATAAACAGTTATTAAGTCGTCATTAAACAACCATATCCTAAATAAAGGAAACATAATATTCATGTTTCATATAGTACTCTTTTAACACTAAATATTTAAGATGAGTGTTTAAGATCGGTTTGCATTCACACTAGATGTTTAAATCTCTCGTGCTTCCATCTGCTACGGTAATTTTGTTCTTAAGTTAGCGTTAGGAAATTACTAGTTTTGAACTCTCTGCGCAGACACACATTTTGAATTATTATTAAATACATATGGATATTTGATTCCATTCTACTATATAGATACTACAATAAAGAATATATTACACCTGTTTTAACGCATAAGTCAAGTAAGATACATTTTACCTTAATTATTGTAGCTCTGTATTGTATTAAATACATTATTAAAATAATTAAGTTAATTATAACAAAAAGAATTAACTTCTTATAACGTCGATATAATACAGTATTCTTGTTTATGATAATATAAAATGCTGACAGCACAAATTCAAACAGTATACGCTGTTCACTTTTATAAGGACAAAGTAGATCTGGTTATTATGGTTACTTTTTTAGTGTATTACTGAGTTTCAATGTCAATTAAAATATTCCTAACGTTTTAAAAAAGTGACATTTTTTAATACCAACATGAGATACAATTTCAAAGGTGCGAACTATTAAAATCAAAATTTCCTCTTAGTTTGTTCTTACAAAAGTAAACAGCATTTACTTTTGTATATTAGAAATTATGTTGGCAATGCGTACTATCTTCAACACGCAGATCTTCGTCTTAAACTTAGCTTGTGTTAAAGCGAGGTCACGCGCTTTCATACCAGCACTTCAACTTATCCTCACTTTAATATCGGATCTTAAACATCTAGTGTGAAAAGGATATTAGCCAACTATTGTATTAAAATTAAATAAATGTTAAAAATCAAGTCTCATTTAATAAAAAAGTTATTGAGATCTGATTTTTAACATTTACTTCATCTTAATAAAATAGGTGGTTATGAAACGTAAAAATTATACTTGTTTGGCTTAAAATATTGTCAAATATATGAAATTATTTAAATATTATTATAAATGAATTTAAATACAAATTAAACTAAATACAACTCTGTTCATTTACAAATTTAGTTAATTTATAAATTATCAGATTGTCACGAATACAGGTAATCCACATCGTATGAAAAACTTACGTTGCACTAAACTGACCCGTGTTCGAACACGTAACACATGTCATGAAATTCTTCCACGGATTGTTTTTATATAATTCATATATAAAGAGCTAAAAGATCTTAAGAGATAAGAAGTAAGAAGTAGTAATTAGAAATCAGTACTCTGGTGACTATTACCAATTGTGCATTGACCAACAATGGGCCTACAGGGCCGTGGTTATGTAAGTACAGTTTAAAATTATATTTTTGTATTTGCTCCAGATGTGTCTCACAACTTTAATGGAATTTATTCCATTTAAGTAAAACTCTTACGATCCGGAATTAATTAGTTAATTCAATTGTGTCACTAGGTTGAACCTAAGCTCTACCTACAGCCCTTATTAGAAGTTATATATATATACCAGGTCTACAAGTATGAAATGCGGATTTTTTTCAAACTTGCCGCCCAAACAGAGTGTATAGTTCAAAGTTTCAACACATATGGCGTTTTGTTAAGTTATCATTAAGTGTCAAATGCGTATAGGTTATAATTTAAAAAGTGATCATATAGTTTTGTTTTACTGTGTTAAAAATGTCAAATTTTGTGAATATGCTCCATCGCAAGATACGTGTGAACGATGGTTTCGGCGTTTCAAAAGTGGTGACTTTGATCTTACAGACAAAGAACATGGAAAACCTCCAAAAAAATATGAAGATACAAAATTGGAAACATTGCTACAGGAAGACGATAGTCAATCACAAAAACAACTAGTAGAGCAGTTAGGCGTTAGTCAACAAGCTGTTTCCAATCGCCTACGAGAGATGGGTAAGATCCAGAAAGTCGGCAGATGGGTTCCACATGCATTGAATGAGAGGCAGATGGAAAAACGCAAAAACACTTGTGAAATTTTGTTTGCACGATACAAAAGAAAGTATTTTTTGCATCGTATCATTACTGGCGATGAAAAATGGATTCATTTTGAAAATCTCAAACGCAAAAAATCATGGGTGAACCCAGGCTCACCATCCACATCAACTGCAAGACCGAATCGCTTTGGCAAAAAGTCAATGCTCTGTACTTGGTGGGACCAAAAGGGTGTGGTCTATTATGATTTGTTAAAACCTGGTGAAACAGTTAATACCCAACGCTACCAACAACAACTGATCGAATTGAACCATTCGCTGCTCATAAAACAACCAGAATACGAAAGAAGACAGCACAAGGTAAACTTTCTTCACAATAACGCTCCATCACATAAGGCAAAAGCAGTTTGCAACACATTGGAGGCACTCAAGTGGGAAGTGCTACCCCATGCCGCTTACTCACCAGATTTGGCCCCATTTGGACTCATTATCACTTGTTCGCATCGATGGGTTACGCACTTGCCGAGCAGCACTTTTGTTCATATGAAAATGTGAAAGAATGGCTAGATAAATGGTTTGCGGGGAAAGGGGAAGAGTTCTACTGGCGAGGTATTCACAAATTGCCTGAAAGATGGGAAAAATGTATAACTTCTAATGGAGCATACTTTGAATAATTAAACTTTTATTGTTCTTTTGAGTAAAATGTGTTTTATTTAAAAAAAAAATCCGCATTTCATACTTGTAGACCTGGTATATTGTATTGTATTAAGGTGTTATATAATTTATACACCGTTAACCTGGCGTGGCCAGTACTGTTAGTAATTAGAATTTATATTATTTTATTTCTATCAATAAATTAGTTTTTAGAATTTATATTCTTTTATTCATACAAATCCCCCAAAACCAACCTAGGCGCGACAATATACTTGTTTAATCAAGTCTTAACACCTTTTTTAATATTTTGCTCAGACCTATAGTGCCTTTATGTGCTTTCCTTTTACAAGTAAAAATGCTTAGCTAAGCTCACAACTTCGACAAATGCCTTAGCAAGGATAAGGAGGGAGGAAAAATCATTTGTAGTCTTAGGTTGTAACTTAGGTTAACTAAGTTTTCTGGTAAAAGGAAAGCACCTAAAGGCTTACGATTTATTAGAAAAATACATTTTTTTCACGACAGACTTAAAAATACTGCTTGTTCCATTGAGAAATGTATTCTTTTGAAATAACTCGTTTATTTGTTTTTCCAATTTAATATTCGTATTTATAATGTAAAATACTTGACCTAATTTAACCTCCTTCGTATCTCTTATAATAAAGAAGTTAGCAATGCTTAAACAATTTCCAAAAACACCTGTATATTATCGGTCAATTACAAGAAAATACGTCCCTTTTAAAACTTGTTTATGTTTTGAGGAGTTGCTCATAAGCGCATAAGTGGAACATATTTTTTCCTGCATATTTTTATATTAGGATGCCTTCACCTAGGTTCCTAGCCTAAGACTCAGAACCACTGTCTTAGGCCACTGCCTAAGTTTCCCTGTGTATATCGTAAAATACCCATGAGCAATTTTGAAATAATAGTTTATTATCACTACACAGTTATTATCTAAAAAAAATAATGAATAACCTTTTCACAAAATTTCATAACCACAAATGATTTGCTGTTTTCTGATAAGATTCTGAGCACTTAAAAATAATATTCAATTCAATAAAATAAGTGCATCACATAAAACATTTCACAGGAAATTTGCCAATTGAATTTTGTCTAATCTAATTTCGGAGAACATACTTAAAAAGTTAGTTAGCATTTGTTAAGTAATATATAAAAATAAATAAGCTTGCAACTTTAAAATTCAGTGCTTAAAGCAAAATAATAAGAAACTGTAACACTTAGTATTTGAAAATAAGGGAAGAAGTTCTTATCAAGAGGTCGTAACACTGAATAAACTAATTAAAAAAACTGATAAGCGCCTCAGGAAATATAAATAATAAACAATTCGTTTTTAAAATAAGTAACAGTTTTAATTCAGCAAGTAAAAAGTGTAAAACTTTTTATTTATTTATTTTTTGCTATGTGACCATTTTTATTATCAGTGATATTTTACTAAATCCCAACAATTTAAACAATAAATTACCAGTGCTGTGTTATTATTATTATTATAGAATTCTTAGTAATAAAACTGATTATAAGAGCGATTACTGTAATACTACTATCTGTCTGTACAGTGCAAATTGTAGCCAAACGGCTGGACCTACAAAATTGAAATTTAACATGCATATGCAGTTCTCAGGGTAGCCAGCATTTTTTGTTGAAAACTAGTGAAATAGTGAATTAGGATACATAAAAAAGTTTATTTATGGCGGGTTGCTAACGTAAGAGTTTTCTATAACTCAAGTTAAAATCATTTGTTTTTGTATGCTACAACATACAAAAACAAATGATTTTAACTTGCGTTAGGGATAGTTCTTCCTTTAGCAACCAGGCAATAGTGAATTAATACTTGAACAAAAAAAGTGAATATTGAGAAGTGACATTACCGTTGGCGGCGCTGTACTTCAAGGCAATATGGCTGTCGTGTCTAGTATTGAGCTGTCAATATGCTAACAGCGAAGAGGTTAATTTAAGCACAGTACATTTTTATTTTATGAAAATGTATCTATCGACATTCTAACAAAAAATCAACACTTGAACATAAAAATAATTTCAAACAGTACTAGTGTCGCGTAGTACAATATTTGACCACCAGACTGCGTATCCGAGCGTGTCAGTTCTCAATCAAAAAAATAATATTTCATAAGTTATTAATTATTAAATATTAAACAGATTTAAACCGCCCTTTAGTGACGTAGCTGGGCACAAGAGTTTCTTAGATTAATAGGTACGCGAAGGACGTCAATGATACCCATTTTTTTAATTTCTGTTAATTTTTAAAACGGATGATTAAAATATAATATGATACAAACAACAAACTTTATATTTATTAATATTGTAACGGTTCACGTGAAACACTAGATTTTTAACAAAAAATATTAAAATTATAAATTCATTAACATTCCCCAAATATTTCAACTAGATTCAAAATAGATAAAGTCATTCAATTGATAATAGAAAATAACATAGTAATTAAAAAGTTTTAAACTATTCGCGCATTTTTCAACTAATAGATTTGTTTTTAATAAACTAAATTAATACCGTCCTCTCCATTTTCCTAGAAAAACTTTTTAAATTTGTTTTCGGGAATTGATGTTTTTTCGTAGGGGGCCTAACACGGGTCCCTGCTAGGGATGGGCCAGTTGACAGTTAGACAGTTCCACAGTTCGAACTATAATCGGGAATTCTCCGGGGTATTCTGTGGCGATATCTGGTGTTCCACGTGAATCGGTCTAAACTTATTATTAAATGTAATTATCTTTTGTTTTGTTTGTCGGCCTTGGTAGCGTAGAGGTAGCGCTTCTGCTTCACGAGCCAAAAGTCCCGGGTTCGAATCCCGGTCAGGGCATGGATGCTTGTAAGACACAGTGTAATTGGGACATAAAGTCCTGCTCTGTGTTAAAAAATATATATATACATATTTGATAGAAGTTAATTCACCATAATTAACTTCTTTAATTTTGCTGAATTGTTTAATAAACTTGAAACTTAATTTTGTATTAACATTTTGTAAACCCGTCTCGTTAAATCCCAAGTACTTAGCAACCTAATACGACTATAAGATGGCCGAGCCGTCGGTTGGTGATTACCAAATTGTATCATTGAATACACGTATCATATTGTTGAACCCTAGATATAACTCACGCCTAATACCTAAACTGCTTAATCTTGAATCGTACTTTAATTTGAGAATATCTTTATTCTTACATTCTAGTTTTGACTTTGATCACAAAATTGTCTTCGGACACTAGCTTCTGGTTTAACGGCCCCATTCCGTCCGGCTCGAAGGCTGACAATAGTGTGGTGTTGCCACATTGGAGGCTGGATTGGACGTTAAATCACCATAATTATTAAAATCATATATGTAAACATTTCGATATGTCTACATAGATACCACTGAGTACCGGCTCGCTACATATTTGATGGCAGCGATGCGATTTAAAAGTATGTGTATCAAGGGTACGCTACAATATTAGCAATATGAATGCATGAATGTTCATGAACTCGAAAAAAAAATAATAAACATACGTTGAATACAAATAAGAAAAACATCCACTAGCGGCAGCCACATCACAATCATGTAAATTTTAAAATATATATATAATTATTTTTTGCCAAACTGAAAACGATTTTATAAAATTAAATATGCTAATGTGTATAAAAACTTCTTGATATTCATTTTAAAAAAAATTTAATACTCTACAGGTCTATTATATATTAAAACACAAATTGATCTTACTGCACGAGTTCTAATCGAAAAGTGCGGCAAAAAGCCTTATGTAACAAGTTTTTTATACTCTTTTGCTTTTTCATGCCTTTTAAAATACTCCTTCCGTTCCAAAATAAGTGTCCGATTTTAGTTTTTTTTTTAATGGATTATTGAAATAATGAAATTAAATGTATCGGTAGTTATTTATTTAAATTAGTCCTCGATTTGGGTTTCTTTAACGCCATTCAATCATTACAACACAAAGAGTCCCCGTCCAGTATTGATGAACTCATTGCGGCCGTGCGTAAAACATGGAATGAAATAACAGTGGAAACTAGACAATTGTTTCATTATACTGCAGAAGTGTATGGAATTGACCATGCTTCATAGAGGAGACAACGATTACAAGCTTTCTCACATTTAGTTTAGTTGTGAAAATATACGTTATAATATATCCCTTTGCATATTTTTTATGAAAATTGACACTTACTTTGGAACAAAAAAAATTCCTAAATCGGACACTTATTTTGGAACGGTTACTCCCTCCGTTAAATTTGCATTATATGTCTAACAAGATATTATTTTAGGGAATTTGGTAACTGAATCTAGTGGTTGGCTGGACTGGTTTGACAGTTGTATATTTTTGCTTTATTAAATATTTTTCCAAGCCCTCTAAATAATAAGATAGTAGACAACAAATTTTGGTAATATTTTTGCGGTACAATGAGAAATTTTTAAAAATCACTTTTTATTCCTTCAACCGATCTCCTACCTGTTAATAGCTAATAGGTAATGGGTAGATAACGGGTTAATTGGTAATGGGTAGATAACCGATAGCTGGTTATCCAAATCAGAACTCGGTACAAAGTTAACGGATTGATTTAAGATCTTTAATTTGATAGCCCGCAATAAATTTTTTTAAAAACTAATTTATTAAACAACACAAAATCATCGATATTTTTAAAAATATAATCTTAAAAATATAAATGAATAAAAAAATCCTCTTGTACTATTCCGATACACAACAATGTGCATTACTTTAATTTTTTTCAGATTTTTAGATGAACCTCTCTGGGTTACAGGGTGTAAGACAATTTTTAAAACATTTTTGAAAAATATCACAAAATAAATTTTAAGAAATTTTCGTGTGTAAATTTCTTTCATTTGCCACACTCTAAATTTATAAAGAAAATAATAACATATTTTGTTGCATATTTTTCTGGTAGACTATTTTTTCTATATGCGAGTCAAAAAGTTGCATAGGCATGCCAAATTTCAACCCTCTATAACCTGCCATCTGGTCACAATTTCTATTGTACTGACAGATACATGAGTGACAATATAAAGTTTTTTTAATTATATCTACGAAGCCCTAAAAATAATTAGAATATATAATAATAATTTTTAATCTTCATTTTATTTTTGTAAAAAACCACTGAACACTCTTTTGTTTGTTTTTTTTTCTTATTTACTTTGATATAATTGTGAAAAATATTAGTTTACTTTAACCTTGTTACTTATATTGAAAACGAATACCCTAAGACAAAAAAATAGTTGCTAACGTAAAAAAAACTTCAAATATAAAACTGTTACGATTAATTTACGTCAAACGAAAATATTAAATACAATAATTATTA
Organism: Liopterus haemorrhoidalis; assembly: GCA_963971575.1. Lineage (NCBI taxonomy): Eukaryota > Metazoa > Arthropoda > Insecta > Coleoptera > Dytiscidae > Liopterus > Liopterus haemorrhoidalis. Next base: position 192,148,310 of record OZ020611.1, read on the forward strand.
AGAATAATTAGCATTATGAAATAGTACGTTTTTGACCAAATATTTATGCAACCTGATAAAAGGAATTTTCATAAATTAATTTTAAAAAATGTCATGAGCCAAACCCACCAGTGCAATCGAAGTAGTCAAAGTACTTAAATTCTCACTTGCAGAAATTTTTGAATCACATATTTGCTTTTATTGATATAAAAACAAAATATAAATACTTTAAATTTGTTATTAAAATTACAACATATTTTTTTGCAAATCTTTTTTTGTCATCGGGTAAAAAATTCTATATAAAAATATTTTTAAAGTCAAAATACAGCGTGCTACAAAACTTGAAACAGTTTTCACTTACCGTTACTGGTATCTTTGCTTAGTTTCACTCTTCCTTGATCAAGGACATCATTGAACGCTGGCCAGCCACAACCGCTGTCGTATTTGGTGTCGGAACTAAAGAGTGGTTGATCACAGACTATGCATAGGTAAGTACCAGGACCATATTGTTTATTGTAACAACCTAAGGAAAAAAGTTAAGAAATATCATTCAAAAGAGCAAGGAACCCAAAGTTTTTCGGAGGAGCGCCTTCAATTTTTTTTTTTTAAATAAACGATGGACCTTGATTTTTTTGTCGTAGAACCTTAAAAAGTGTAATATCATGATATGTTAAGACATATACCGATACATTATCTAAATCAGTGTTCTTCAACCTTTTTGCCCCCGCGGACCGATGAAAATAGGATAAATATTTCGCGGACCGGCTGAAAGTTAAGACACAAATAAAAACCAATATATATAGTATTTTATTATTATATAGGTATATGTTATACAGTTATATAATTACAATTTTTAGTACGACATCTGCTGCTGCTTCTTTGTTAGAAAATTTGAAATACGTGGCTGCAGAGTTGCTTCTAAGAGACGAAACGGTGCGTTAACATCCAGTCGATTTCATGGTTGAAAAAATCTTTTCGCACAAATAGGAAGTCGAAAAAATTACTAATAACTTGATAGCTTTATAATTCAAAGATGGATATTCTTTTTCTAGCGATTTCCAAAATTGACACAATGTCTGGACACCAGAGTGACATCACAAGACAACTCGATCAGCTTTTCTTTTTCACGTGGATCAAGTACACATGAGTTAATATCTTTCAAGAATGGATTATTAATCCAGAGGTTACCTTTACGAGGTTCCTCATTTTCAGTGAAATAATTATTAAAATTTTCAGCTAATGTTCTTAAATGTTGACTTATTGTTGAATATGACTTTTTGATTGACATCAGCAGCAAAAATTCTTCCAAAAGTGGAAATATTTCTATATCTTCCTCTTATAAGCGACTATTTCAAAGAGCTAGCTTCTTCAGAAGTCTGAAAACTAGCCGCGAGAGGCGTTGTATTGGAGTTAGTAAATATTAAATAAATCATGGTTTGGACAAAAGTTAACTTCTGCGTCGACTAAACAAATGTGCTATATACTCGTGAATAGAATTGTGGATCTACATGATTCGGTCGAAATATTTCGAGGTCCGGCAGGAATTTTCTGCGGATTGGCACTGGTCCGCGGACCACGGGTTGAAGAACACTGGTCTAAATTAAGTCATAAATAACTTCCGTTCTCGAGAACAAATTGTAAGTCTTATTAGTAACTATAGTCCATTCAAACATTAGAATGCAATACTGCTTTTATAGGAAATAGGAGCAGTGTTGCCAAACGTTGTAAAAGTGTCAAATGTCCATGAACCCAAAATATTATGCAAAATTGAATGTTCTTTTATTGTTAATTCATTGAAATTAAATTAAACTATACAAAAATCTTGTACGAAGAAACAAAAAGGAATAGCCAATTGAAGAACACCGCGACTTCAGAAATCAGGGCGTTTTACAGCCAGCAACATCGCAAAGATAGGAAAAGATAGCGTTATTAGGAAAATCCATTAAAGAGTATGAAAAAGACCTATACCATTTGCCTTATACTGCATTCCAACGTTTAAACGGACTATAGCTGGCATACCCATACTTTGTAAGGTTTTTGTTACATACATTTTTGCTGGAACGTACATGATAAACGAGTTATTTCAATTTCAGGAAACGCTCGCCATAGCCCACAAATATGCATATTATTAAAAACTGCATTAAACCAAAGAGAATCGTTTCTTCATTCTTAATAACTTATATACATTTTGCTGTTAAGTAAACGATAAGTGTGTTATCCAAATTTAAAGGTAACGCTCCTCTTGGCTCCCTAAATATTCATCTTATTAAAAATTGTATTGGACAAAAATGTTTCTTCATTCTAAACAAATCTTCTTATATATATTTTGATGGGCAGTAAATAAGAAGTGAAATAATTAATAATTCAAAATTATGGTTTTAGGGTGTCCTCCGTGCTCCCCAAATATTCATCCAAGCGGAAAAATATATAGAATAAAAAAGATTTGTTCTTTTATGTGAAATAATTTTTATCATATCGTTGTCATACATATGTTTTTTTCTGTATGAATTTTTTTCCATCTCGTAAGTAAGACATTTCAAGTTTTAAAGATGTCGTTCCCCCGAAATCCCCCTTAGAATGAAAATTTTAAGTACCACATAGTTTATATTTGGATCCAATTTTTGCTCTGTTGTCTTACCAAATTATTTTATCATACCAATATGTACAATCGTTTTTCAATGAATCTAGGATAGAAAAGGATTTTTTTTTCAAATATCTTCTTATAATTACTAACACGTAGAAACCAAATATGATGAAAAAATAAATAAAATAGCAAATTGACCCCCTAATTTTATTTATATAGATTGAAATAGACCATCATACCTAACAAGTTTTTACCGATTTGGAGTATGCAAGTTTCTCTGTATTTTTTAACAGTGATGCAATGAACAGTGATGCCCGTAGCTCACATGCCTGTGAAATTTAGTTTGGGACAAAATAAGATTACCCATGGGAAAGACGAGCCATGAAAATTTGCTGTAGATGGGGCTCAGCGTTAAGTGGTTATTGTGGAGAAATTGATCTACAGAACACCAGTAGTGGGATTACGTTGGAAAGAATTCTATTCTATCATTGCTAATAAAGCGATTTTATTGACAGTTACTAAATAACTATTGTTTTTCTGTCAACAATAGAATTCTATTATTCATAGTCTCACCACAGGTTCTAAAGTTTGTAAAAAACTGTCACGTTAGAACCGGAGCAATTCCATGCAAAATGAATCGATAAGTGTCTCCGTAAATGGAAACAGAGACACAATGGTGGATATATAATAGAATAAGATACCACCGTTATTTATTTCTTGAAAAATAAAATTAATATACTGAAAAAAGAATTAATTAATGAATTGGCCCCAATTGGCCACATAATATGATAACACATTTCTGAAGCATTAATTTAATCTACAGTTGTATATTACTCATATTTTGCTTGTAATTTACAAAACAAGATTTTTTTATGTTAAATTTTTTTAGTTTATTCAAATTAATAATAAACCAATGGCTATATTTGATAATAATAAACATTATTTATTAAGATTATGGTTTGACCTGGTTTATTAATTACCATTTCTGCATTCCTTTATAAAATTAACTTTAATTACATGCAAAAAATTTTAAGAATCATATTTTTTTAAAATCATATAATGAACTTTGAGCCTTACATGCAATTTTTGAAGAAAATTTCGTAACAAATACTCTGACCTAAATACATACGCAATTTCCAAATCATTATATTGCATTTTTATGCATTTACTTACCAGTGAATGGTCTTTCAGTACCCCTCTCTTGGGTTACATGGTACTGCATGGGTGTAAGCCTTTTTTTTAATTCCTCCTTGTCGCCTGACATGTTGAAAGATACTAAACAGATACAGAATATTACTAAAGAATATCCACGTCTTAATACACCGTTATCATAGCGATACACCCACAGAACATTTCCTATTTAGGTCATGGAGAAAGATTTCATAAATACCTGATATGTGTATGTTTTTAAAATCACGAGATTTGAGATTCTGCGTAGTTAATGGAATAAAACGACGAAATCTTAACACATTTCTTATCATTCTATTAGTCAGACTAATATTTATTTACGTTTCTGAAATTTTTTGAAGAGGTGATGTCAACTGTCATTATCTTTGATTGGCAACACTTATCAACGGAAACCGAAACGCGGTAACTTTAAAAAGGTTGAAAAAAAACAAAAATTTCAAGATGGCAATATTTTGTGCAAAACATGAGCTAAAATTTAAATGTAAAGATTTTTTTTAAGTGTCAATACTTAACAAGCATTTTGGCAACACTTGTGGCTTTCTGATTATTTTGTAAACAAAATTCAAATGTCAAAAATATGATTACATCAAAAATATTAAAATTTCATTGATATTTCATGGGATTTAATTAAAAGAAATAAAATGGTTATAAAAACAAATACTCGGTTAGATTTTGAAAATTTTGGTCATACTTTTATGGATACATTTACTAATCATATATATCATGGAAAAAATGGACACAGATATTTGTTAAAAAATGTTAAATTTAATAATAATAAAAATAAGGGTATTATATTTGTATGGCCCCAAAGAAAAAAACGCCAATCAAATAAAGAGTCTACAATTTTCTGGTGGTTTGTTACGCAATGTCTTTATTGTTTGCATATTTTAAATTTTTGGCCAAACGGAACTGGTACAGGTAAATAAATAATTTAAAATTCAGTGTAAGAATAATGGGAATTTGTATTCATATTAAATGCAGTGACTGGAGCAATTTTGAGACAATACTCTTTTGAAATCATAAAATTGTTTTCCTTGGTAGTAAGTTAAATTTAACTACAGGGTGGTGTATGCATATTGCATCTGAAGAGGCAGACACTTAAAGATAATGGTTTCAGGATCTTAGATTATATAAATAAGCACTTTAAAAATACAAATAAACATTTACAAAGACTAAAGCATCCGTTATACAAATATTAATACTGTAATATGTGACGAACAAACGTGTTTTGTTATATTTTTGAGAAAATTAGTAACAATTTAAAATGAGTTTTAGAAGAGGTGACTAGACTAAAATACATGTTTAGGATTTCGTAGGTAAAATTGAGGAACTTTGGTGCTAGTAGAACGACAAAATATTTTTTTGACCATGCGGTTTTTTGGTCTTGTCTGCATTGAATATGTTCCATAAAAAGCGGCTGAAAAAAAAAACGCATTGATAAAACACTGGTCGTTTGTACCACTCATTACATATAATGTGTCCTATTCAATGCGGCAAAAAAATCGCAACCACTTGTCAGATAAAAATCGGCTAGATATACTAATTTTTACCGACCGCCAAGGGAGGTATTGTGATCATACCGATTTTGACATTTCGAGATGTCGATGGATCTCCACGAATTGAGGTCCCTACATAACGTTTTGAATATTTTTAGCATGATGTCTGTCGGTCTGTCTGTCCGTCTGTCCGTTGTCTGTCTGTCCGTCCGTTTGTCTGTGTACATGTGCAGAGGAAATTCGACTAAAAGGATTTTTATGAAACTTCATATTTAAAGTTTTGACATCAATGGCACAAGTTGGCCAACTTTTGGTAAAAATCTTTGACTAGAAATAGGAGTTTACTCGTGTCGATTTTAAGATTTTTGCGACAGAAAAATATTTCGAAAAAATGTATTTAACAAAAGTTGCTATAAAAGCAATAACTAACAACTTTTATTTGAGACATATTTTGATAAAACGAAAAAAATGTGAAAAATTTTTCGAAATTTTTTATTAGTATCTATTTTTTTATACTTATATGTAACGTTTTTTTGGTTATGATAAATAATATCTCTGTTAGAAAATATTAGGCCAAGTTATTTCTACTTTGCTGCTAGAATGTATTTTATACCAGTACTTTGTGATGGCGGTCGGTCCTGTGGTGGCCGCAGCTGATTTTTATAATAGGGGTCAATATGGTCCCCAGGGGTCGATTTGAGTTCGGGAGTGGATGGAAAAGAAGAGAGTTGGTGGTTGGGGTCGTGGTCGGCATATTTGCTATTCTTTTGGATTTTTTCCCTAGTCATACTGAAGAGTTTTGGATTCCTCTCCTCCGGTCGTAACAATAATATTTTGTATTTTTAATCAAGCTTAGGACTGGCTATATTTGAATTATAAAGGACAGACATGTTTAAAAATAGTTTTGTTTTAAAGTCGTTATAGTCTATATTAAATACATCAAATTTGCACAAACAAAAATCATTCTTTTTTTGAACTTGTCAATTTATGGTAATTTAAAATTATTAAAATATTAATCATTATCACTATTAGCATTGTTTATATCACTATCAGAGTTTGTGTCACTACCACTGTCATTTAAATAAATAATTATTGAAGATTTATTTGGTGGATTTATAAAAAAAAAAAATTCAATTGTCTTTACATGTTCTACATACAGTCTGTTCCAAACGGTTAGGCGGAACTAGATTTTGCAATCTAGTTACTTTCATCGTTTAAATCGTGCTTTTCGACCGTTTTGTTTAAGCTTTGTAAATCATACTTACAATAAAAAAAATTTGGTTAAGGTTAATATTATTTTAAATTATCATTTTCTTTATATTTTGATTTTTTGTGTCATTCAAATACAAATTTCCCAATTATTAATTTTTTTCTCATTAAAATATATAAAAAATAATAATTTAATTTTGACATATGTCAATCGTTTCCATGGTTTCATTGTTGGCATTTTAAATTGTGACATTCCAACATGAAAAATGAAATAACCCAAGCAAGATCCCTTCTCGTGACAACCTAAAAGAACGAAATTCCCATTTAGTTCCGCCTAGCCGTTTGGAACAGACATTATCTTATCCACAAGTTACTACTTATTGCACTTGTTTCGTCTTTAATTAATTGTACTACAGTGTAACTTCCTGTCGGTGTTGTATTTTGCCGGCTCACATTACCTTTTAATTGGCTCCATATTAGTTCTATAGGGTTTAAAAGACAATAATATGGCGGTAGCCTTAAAATACTGCAACGTCCTTTTCTTGCTATTTCGTCAACCACAAATGTTTTTTTCAACTGTTTCGTCGTGATAATTTTTAATAACTCTGCTTTAGTTTTTTTACTATCATTTTCAACAAATATGTTAATTTAAAATTTAAGATTCCCATAACACCTCTTACATTCTGTTTAAAGCAACGAGTCTTAGGATTACTGCCATAATCCCATTACCGCATTATGAATTCTTCGGAAAAAAGTGCCTGTAGAATGTGCAAATTAGAAACTTGTATATATTGAAACAAAAAAGTTATAAGCTAAAAAGTAAATCGACTTAAATCAGTTTTTTGCTCGTATCTAGTGATCAATTTTCCGGAAAACCAAATACATCATTGACGTGGCCAACTAAAGCGGCAACTTTGCCCCATTTTAACCGACTTCGTATCTCTTACGGTTCACGAGATCCCAATGGTTAGCCTCGAAAAACGGGCATCCTGTATACATGGTAACGGAAAGTGACAAATTCAAAATTATATTTAATGCCTTATGTAATTCAGTTCTCCAGAGTCAATATAAAAAAAGTACGTTGCGGCTATCTACAGCAGGCCGGTTACACAGTAGCCAGAAAAATAAGAAGTGGTGTCATTAGTATTCCTGTAGCAGTCGTGTCACTAGAAAATTTATTTTTCTAAGCAAATTGGGAAGTGCTCGTGCGTTAGAAAGTAAATCGTGCGATTTTTTCCGACTATAGGGAATAGTATATTCTGTAACAAGGTTGGAATGAGAAAATTCGATGCGAGTGGAACATTCCGAGCGCGAGCCGCAGGTGAGCGTGAGGAACCACGAGCATCGAATTTTCTCTTCCAACCGAATCACAGACCCTACTTTCTCCACGACCACCAAAAAGAAAAATAAATTAACAAATAATTATTTTAACAAAAATTTTATCTTAACAAATAATTTATATTACATAACAAATTAATCAATTAATTAAACTATTTTTTTTTAAATTTATTATTTGTTTAATTTTAATTTAATTTGCCGCACATCGGCCACTATTTTATGTTAGGAAGTTATGTTGCATTTATTTAATGTAAACGTTGCATATATCTTGATGTAACCCTACAAAAACAAAAGACAACAAGCATGGAATAGTTATTCCATAACAAGTGATGGAATGAAATACACGCAAAATGCATAAGAAGATAAGTGCTTTAGAATAACATTCCACTATTGTGTTAGAATATTAACTTTCTGTAGTCAAAATTGGTTTTAGAATTGTTAAATTCTATAGTGGTCGTGGAGAAATAAATTTAAGATCCCAGCGCTACGGAGGTCAATTTTTAACTAGGCTAGAGGATATTTTATTGGAATTAGATATGATATTTAAACATTTCTGGATACCTATTTGTTGATAAAACGGCAAAACACATTCATAAAATATTGTAAAAAAATTTTTTATTACTACAATTTTAGCTTGATAGTTGTGTAAACACAACACAACCAAATTTTGAATATCCTCTAGCCAAGTTAAAAATTGACCACCGTAGCGCTGGGATCGTAAATTTATTTCCCTATTCGCGACTGCAAATAACAGTGAGACATCTGGTGGTGACTGGCTAAATTAAACAGAAGCGTATATTTGGATAACATTTGTAGCGTGTTGTGCTGCAGTTTATGTGAATTAAGAAGTATTTTAAAATATAGTGACTTAAATACAGTGCTTTTTTGCCGAAATATTGTTTGAACAGATAACTATTAAGAAAAAACTTAATATGACATATACGCTTCTCGTCCGCCATCAGCTGTTGTACGCAGCGCCGCCAACGTTAGTTTCAGTCGCGAATACTCGGGTGCCACATTTTATATCTCACTCCCTTCTAATACTGTCGCACTCTGCGCGCTACAGCGATATTCACACAGTGATATTCTGTGCGCTACAGTCACCCATCGGCCAGCTTAAGGTCGTAAGATAAAAATAGATTAGATAAAAATAAACAATTGAAGTTATAGACAATTTTTAAAAAGTAGATAAAATTTTAAATGTTAGTCTAATCCAGTACCTTGAAATAATTGTTTTGGGTTTGAAGATAATTAAAAAATTAATATGATCAGATTCCCATTAGTTTTGCACTAAAAGATGTTAATTGAATATATTTTTGGCTAAACGAGAATATTTTCAGCGTTATTACTGGATAAACCAAAGTGGAATTACGAAGTACCACTAGTAAAGCCTGATACTCGTGATTATATTATAGAACCCGACTGGGACTCTATAAATCTGTAGTATATCGTGTTGTAAGTACTCTAAAAATAGATGTTAAGTAAGGGCGCGTTTTGTTTTGATTTTATAACTTAAGAAAAATAAACATTTTTAACAACACTGGAAGTAGTTTATTTCTGTACAGTTGGCAGCTGTAACAATTAAAAATAAAGTTGGCATTCGTGAGGGTAAATCAAAAATAACTAAACAGAAATGTAAATGGCGTTTATTGTGTATTGTTCTTGACCTTTTTGACAAATTATTTATATCATTTATACAATGAATTATTTATAATAAATGTTATTTATGCTTACCATCACCTGTATTATGGAATAAATAATGAAGGAATTAAAGCGCAGTGTTTCTGTTCAAGTGATTGACAGTGACTTTGCGCTGTTCTTGCCAAACGGTATCTATGAAATAAAACAGATGGAACCGCGCTCTAAACTCAAAAGCGTGGTGTATTTATGCATATTACTGGCTGTATCTGGGATTATAGGCTTTGGGTATTTCTGCCCGGACCAAGTAAGTACTACGGTTAACTTCTTTGTCTCATGAACTTAACTTCATGTGTTTAATTGTTTATTTTAGGTATGTGCATTGTCAAACAATCGTGATACTTTATCATATCAATCGGATGGCCTAGGAAAGCCCTTGCCTAGTGGCTGGGTTAACGCTAAAGCCGGCTTAAGTTACGAAGAAGTCTTACATGAAGATTTCGCTTTTGATATCGATGCTCATGATGTTATGGTATTTTTGCATATTCAAAAGACTGGTAAGTTTATCATTTTTAAAACTGATTACTGAGATAACTATTTTAAAATTTATGGGAGTGTTTGCTGATTTTTTTCAGTCATAAAACATTGTTATCTTTGAACTTTGTATTCTATTCTTCATTATCCTTGAGATTTTATTATTAGAAGACAAGAAATTTGTTTTTATGGCATGATTTAATTTGCACACACTTAAAAGGCAATATAAACAATTATCTAATAATTAATTTAAACAGTCCATAATGTTATTTATAAATTTTTTATTCTGCAGAAGTTATAAATCATCTTTATAAATGCACATTTATATTGACTGTTTTAGATAACATAAATTTTGGATCTTTTAATCAATATATTGATAATGCATTATTTAACCAGTTTTATTCTATATTCAATTTTATTTTAGTTGAAATAATCATATATATTTTCTAAATTATAATTATTTAAACGGCACTTTGTTGTTCAAGTATAATGTAAAAATTGGTGTGATTTTTCATTAATTTCAGGGTTTCGTATGTATTAATAAACGACAATATTTTTTGGGTGCATTTATAAATCAAGTAATAACTTAATCTTTAAAATAAAACTCCATAATAATGAATGTCTTTTCTCCACGACCATTATAGAATTTTGCAATTCTAAAACCAATTTTGACAACAGAAACTTAATATTCTAACACAAAAGTTGGAATGTTATTTTAAAGCACTTATCTTCTTATGGATTTTTCGTGTGTTTCATTCCATCACTAATGATGAAATATCTATACCATGCTTGTTGTAATTTGATATTGTTCACTATAGGGAAAAAATGCTAAGCGATATGACATCTGGCGGGATTTTACGCAACTACAGAAATAGACATTCTATCGCGCTTTTTACATTGAGTTATATGCGATCAAAATATATTTTTGCATTTTATTATAATTTTGTTGTTATTATATTGTTATATTGCTACGTTTTGTTAAGTTTTATCTTATTTTAAATTCAGTTTTAAATTGTTTTTACTGGTATCAAGTGATAATAAGTCAAAATAACCTTAAATTAAAGTGGAAGACAAGACAAAAATCATGTCGAAGTCGAACTATTATTGCTGTGGTAACCTGAGTGTAATTTGTGGATTAAAAGAAATCCATTTCAACCTAAAAAATTAATAAAAACATTCCTAAAATTATTCTTATTTATTAATATTTGAAGTTATAATATTTCACTGATTACCTAAAAAAACATATTAATATTGTAGCAAATTTACAAAAACCACCAGTAAACACTAAAATTCACGTTATTATCCATATGATTATATGTATTGAATGTCTATTTTGGAAGTTCCAAGTATGCCGCAACAGCGCTGCGATCTTAAAATACTTTCCCTATAAGGTATGCATTCCTCCGCGCTGAAAAGTAGTGCAAACAGTATCTATACGCGTAGGGATACATTAACCAATTTTTCTGGGAAATAGTCCGGGGATAATACTTTTTGACGGCCAACGGAGTGGCCAAACTCGTTAAATCGTGCATTTCTGACTGGTTAAAACAGTCTGAATTGTGAGGTTGCTGGTTTGGTTTCCCGTTGGTGATATTTTTTGGACGAGAATAGTATGTTTACATTACTCCCATTTCATAATCATTCACCCCTCATCCAAGTGTAGGAGCTCGCCTCGTAATTTTCGAGTAACTCGGTTTCGAATATCCGGTTCCAAGTAGACGTTTTTTTCTTGCAGATCACTTCGATTTAATAAGTATCGGATTCCAGGTTTAGGATAATATCGGTTCCGGATACCAGTATTAAGGTCAGGTATTCGAAACCAAGTAAACCCGGACCTGGTTTTTAGTATTTTTTATAATTCTTGGTTAGTAACAAACAAACAGGAAATTTTGTCTTACAGTTTGCAACTTTGAAATTATGTCATGTTGGTATTACCAAAATAATTAAAAATGTCACATTATTAATATGTCATTTCATTTGCCATATGTCATGTTGAGAATTGATTTCTTAATTATAATGATCATAATCAAAAAATCCGAAGTCTGTTTTACAGTATAAAGGATGACATTTTTAGTCAATAATACAATATAAAAGGAACCAAAATATCCTGATATGTTTGCCCTTGATTACGGTAAGTTATAAATAATTATCAAGAAATTGTCAACATAATATAACACGTTATTATCTATTTCAAGAATAATTTCTGTTAGAAAGTATTTTATTTAAGTATTTTTATGTAAAAGGGTTTCTTGAGGTGCGTTCGGCATAACTGTGCGTGTTAACTCTGTGTCGTGCAAGTTTTTTGTCACGTGACCACTGTACACGTGCAAGAAAGTCAAAGACGAACGTTTTGTTCAGATTGGGCAGTTATTCTTGTTATTCTAATTTTTTTTTTTGTAAATAATAAATTATATGTGTTTGATTACATGAAGTCTGTCTCCTACTACTTGTTTTGTACGATAATATAAAAATGACGCATGAAGGTTTTGGGATGCTTTTAAGTAATATAAAAGAAATTTTATTTGATGAGAAGACAATTCAGAAGAATTTTCCAAACCTGAAAATATTTTGGAAAAAGTGTTTGAATATGCAGAGAGTACTGTTTGAACATGACTACAAATCAATTTAAAGTACATTTCAATTTGTATCCAGAAAATTTTGAGTCTTTTGAGTATATTTACATGTTCCATCATGAGGTTTTTGTCTGTACTATTTATTTTGCAAATGCTGCAGGCATAAACAATGATATATTGGTTGTTTTCACTCATATTGTTTTGTAAAAATAATAACTTATATTTTTACCGCGAAAAACATCATTGCACAGATTGCCGCACGATCTGAACTTGTCACGACTGTGCAACACAAACTGCACTGCACTGCAGAGCACACAGAAACTTAATACCGAACGTTTCTTGTGTGAATTATTCAGAATGTGTAGATTATTAGCTTATGCCGAACGCACCTTTGGTTATATGTAGGAATCCCTACTAAATTTCTGTAATTACCGCGTATTTGAATTAACTTTGGTAATTTTTAATTCTTGACCGTCAGGTGTTAGTTAAAAATAAGAAACTACTTCAGGAATTTTAATTGTTTTATTTCCTTTCAGGTGGTACATCCTTTGGTCGTCATCTTGTGCACGACCTGGATCTGAAGCGACCTTGTGAATGTCAACGGCGTAGGAAGCGATGTTTCTGTTTCCGGCCTCACTCGGACCAGAATTGGCTATTCAGCCGATACACGACTGGTTGGCGGTGCGGACTGCATGCCGACTGGACTGAACTAACCAGCTGCGTAGACGGAGTGCTGGACACATTCGAGGGACATGAGGCTAAACGAAGGTGAGACAAATAGGATGATACTTATGTTTAAATCAAAATGGAACGCACTGTGATGAACACTTGTAAATAAAAATACTTTACTTTCAAGTCGTTATAGAGATTACATATTTTTCAAGAAAAATCGTGTTCCCTTTTTTTTGATACACCCTGTTTACGAGAAATATTGAAATATCGCAAAATACATATTCGCGACTATAATTATTGAAACAGCGCCACTATCGCCTTCTGAAATTTTGACACGAAAAAGAATTGTCATCTGTCAACGTATGTAAACAGTATTGGTTTATAATAAATTTTTGGTCAAATTTACGTTTTCTTGCTGTATACATCCTATACAAATTTTTGTCCAAGGCTTGGTTTACTAGTTACGATTTTTTTTTTAAATTTAAAGTTTTATAACTTCCGTTTCCGGTTTCGGATTTGAATAAAAAACAATAGAGTTTTTACCAATTATTAGGAGAATTTTTTAGTACCAGAACGCTAGAGGGATACGCGTTAATTTGAGTCACCAATATGTATTTTAATGCGATTTTTGCCAAATATGTGGAAAAAAACATTTATCTCTACTCTTTATCCCAGTGGGGCTGGTTTAAAAATCTGAGAAAATTCAGAGTAAAAGCACATTGATATCAATCGGAATAGTACGCTTAGAATTTTTGTTCAAATTATTTTTTCGAAAGTTATCGAATATTTTGTATTGTTCAAAAAATTAATTATTAAGTAATAATAAGAATAAGAATAATATGACCATTAAAGCTGCGTTCAGAGCTCTTTAAATTAGTTGACTGTTCACTGTGCGTTCTGGATGAGTTTAGTATATAGTTTCAACGTTCAAGGCAGCGTTTACAGCTATAAAAATTAGTGCGTCACGAATAGTGCGACATCTATGTGTCTTTAAACCAACTACTGCGGCTTCGTAAAATTATCGTTTTCCTAATTCTGCTGTCCTAGATTTTTACTAATTAAACCTAACCTAATTACCTAAATTGATCATATTTACTGTTCGTCTTCGTAATTTTGGGCGAGATTTGTTGTAATCGGTGCGATGACATTTTGTTAGGTTATGTAAAGGCATATAATGGAAACGTTTTTTACAATATAGACTGATATAGCCAATGTGTTTATATGTCTGTATCATTAAAACAACTCACTAACTACAGAGTTTTTGAAAACTGTCTACAATCGACAACGTATAACGCATTAAATTTACAGCTTTGAACGATTGCTCGCGTTACAAATTATTTTTTTATTAACATTTTTTATCTTTTTGCGAAAAATATCAAGCTATGTTAGAACACTTGTTATGCAAAACGTATTATAATTTATTCTTCTAGCAATTTTTATGATGCATTTATTCTTTTCTAGGTATTTTTACATAACTCTTCTCCGCGAGCCAGTAGCTCGTTACCTCTCCGAATACCGTCACGTCCAACGTGGGGCAACATGGAAAGGTTCCCGTCATCTGTGTAAGGGGCGAAGTCCAACAGCAGAAGAGTTACCAGCTTGCTACACAGACACATCATGGTACGGAGTGAAACTTGAAGATTTCGCAGACTGTTCATCAAACCTCGCTTCAAATCGTCAGACACGTATGTTAGCCGATTTAGAATTAGTAGGATGTTATAATAAATCATATATGTCGCAAGCCGATAGAGATCGTGTTTTACTAGCCAGTGCTAAACGAAATTTAGCATCAATGGCTTATTTTGGATTGACTGAATTTCAAAAAATTTCACAATACATATTCGAAGAAACTTTTAATCTAAGATTTGCAATACCTTTTGAACAAAACAATGCAACTGTTAGTAGTTTAACTATGAGTACACTATCACCAGAACAAGCCGCAAAAATAAGTTCTTTAAATTCATTAGATATAGAACTTTACGGGTATGCAAAGAAATTGTTGTTTGAACGATTCAAAAAATTAAGATCTCGGGATAG
Organism: Liopterus haemorrhoidalis; assembly: GCA_963971575.1. Lineage (NCBI taxonomy): Eukaryota > Metazoa > Arthropoda > Insecta > Coleoptera > Dytiscidae > Liopterus > Liopterus haemorrhoidalis. Next base: position 192,163,558 of record OZ020611.1, read on the forward strand.
TGATTTCAAGGCACGATTTGAACATTTAGGGGAATTACCTGCTAAACCAGGTGTTACGGTTTTTGATTGGGACAATTTGGAGGATGATACACAATCATGAGTTTTAAAAACATGAAATCTCTAAGTGATGATATGTGCGTGTGGTAGTTTTTAAGTATACGAATGTCGAAAACCATATCGTAGTTATGATATGTAATTTTATTGTTTTATTTTACCAAAGATAGGTTGTTTGTGTTTTTTTAATGATATGTTGTATGTATTAATGTGGTAACATTTCGATTTATCAGCCAAGGCAAGCTTACATTTTGTTATTTTAAATGTATGTTTATGGATATCTTGATTATGATTTAGAATTTATATCAAAACTACTAATTCAAATAACTAATTTATTAACTAATACGTCATTTTAACTGAAATAATGTTAAATATTAATTTTTAATATCAAATTTGACAAAATATGGTTTAATATGAGCTAATATAATATGCCTACTAAACATTTGTAATTAGTAATTAGAAACATTGATAGAATAAGCAAACACAAATTACGCCGAACTTATTCTCCTGCATAATATAATTCTATTGGGTTGAATCATAAATAAGTTCCGTTTTCATATAATTTTACTAGCTAACATGCCCGTACTTAGTACGCTTTTTGTTGACTACCACTGGTATGGTGGTCAAAGTTCATGATCAAAAAAGCCGCATACAAGTAAATAAGAATCATCGTGAGCAGTTAAAGGTAGTTTACAAATGTGGTTTATATTTGTGAACCATGTTTTTAAAATACAAAAAACCCCCGATTTAACGGACCAACGGAGGTGTCCGTTAAATATAAATGACTGTTAAATTCGTCTCCCCATTTTCGCTAACCAAAAACACATTCGTAAGTCAGAAAATGGAAGTTTTAGTACGTATTTTTTATACGTATATTTTAATTCGTATTTAAAGGCGGTAGTTCATATAAATAAATTGCCGATCGCTTTGGCGTAGTAGTCAGCTCATTTGACTGCTAACCTTAGAGGCTCGGGATCGATTCCCGTTGGTGGCATGGATGTTTGTATTTGTCATAACATTACTAAAGTATCCAAAATAAAAATAAAAGATATACAGTGGAACTCTAATATTCGTCCACGCCAATGTTCGTCTTTTTTGATATTCGTCCTGTTTTTTTGGTGAAATTTTTGTTTGATATTCATCTGAAAAGTCAATATTCGTCCGAGTCAGCTGATCGTCTGTTGACTGGCTCAGTCTCGAGCAGTGATTTAAGTGTGCGCATAAACTCTCGTTTAATACTTTATTTTGTTTTTAATATTTACTAGTTTTTACAGTTAATTTTTTAATAAATACAGTACTGTAAGTCACAATGGATCGTATAAAGTCAGATGAGGGACAAGCAAATGATGGGCTGGTTCCAAATGCTTAAATTAAGGAATGGCTGTCCACTTGGGCAAAAATGCAGGTTTTCATCGAGAAATGGCACCTAAACATCGCTGTAGTTAATGAGCGTATCAATTCATTTGATGACAATGTATTTGGACACTTTGGGAATATTTTAAAAAACAGAGCAAAATAAACAACATTGGATAACTTCTTTAAAAAAACGTGTGCTGGTGAACCGTCTGGAAATGCTATTGAATAATCAGGACATCAATCACCAAAAGTGACATTACCTGATGTCATAATGGAAGGTGACTCCCCTTCCAAACAATAGCCTAATCCTTCTAAAACATTATAAACTCTTAACAACAATCATTGTTTTTTTTCATCCAAAACGTAAATTTCTTTTTAAAATTTTATTTATGTATAATATGTATTTATCTAATATAATAATAATAATAATAATAACATTTATTGAGAAAATCTAATTAGAATGTATTTGCAATGATTTCCGAGATTGATTTTCGAGGGATTTATTATTTTTTGTTAAAGAATAGATAGGCAAAATTCCAGGCTGAGGACGGATTAAACTATTTTTAGTTAATTCTTATGGGAAAAAATCGTCCGATATTCGTCCTTTTTAATATTCGTCCTACTCTCAGGAACGTATTAATGACGAATATTGGAGTTCCACTGTACTGGTTAATGGCTATCAGTAGCTAAGACCAAAAATTAAATAAAAAAATAAATAAATAAAAATAAATAAATTGGTTAGTTTTTACCAGGGAAGGATGACTTAAAGCTGTATTCATGCACTGGAGAAGAACTTAATAAAGCTGTTTATTTATTTTTATTTTATTATGTTCGGCTGAATTTTATCAGTCAATGAATGGGCTTTTAATTTGAGCATTTACTGTTTAAAATATATTAATCATTCAAAAAGAGCCGTATTAGAGACATAAAAGAGACTCATGTGGCTCGCGAGTCGCAGTTTGGTCAAATCTGTTAAATACAGTTTTTACAGTAACGTAAATAAAAAGTGAGATATTTTAATTTCAGGTAGCGCCCATCATAGCCCATCAAATATTCATCTTATTAATTGTTTCTTCATTCTAAACAATTTTTTTCATATACATTTTTCAATGGTGTAATTCTAATACCTCGTAACCTAAAAAAACTCAACTTTTCAGAACAAGAAAACGTTCCTAATGATTGAAAAATTGATAAATTTGTTTGAATTATTGGTAATTTCTCTTATTACATTCAAACTGACAAATGTATTTCTTTTATTCCGTAATTTAACGTATTTATGTTAGTAAAAGGTAGGTTACGAGATACCAGTATAGTTGGATTGCTGATAAGTGACTGTTCGTTGCTACAAGTATCGATATTCAATACTATATGCTTTCTCTGTCTATATCATTATAATTATTTGCATACCCATAGTAACGTATAGTGACGCAAGTTGACAACTAACCTTCCAAATTATTTGAATAAAAAACAAAACATTAGAAAGAAATGGCAAGATTCGTAGATATCTTTACTAATTAGAGCGCGAAAATAAATTTACAGCAGTACTCAAACAAACAAAATTATTAATTTTAAGGTTATAATTATAAATAAGGAAAAATTTATACTCATATGTAAATTTTGGATTATAATTTGTTGTTTATTCCAGCAGATTAAAAATTAAAGTTTGTGAATTTAATAATTGGCCGCAAGCAGTATTTTAATTAATATTTATTACCAGACACTGACAGTTAACACAAATAACAAAAAACATTTTTAAAATCGCTGAAAATTGGTAACTAGATTATTATATGAATGCACTACTTGATACATACATGTAACAGTCTCACCTATCAGCAATCCGACTATACCAACAACTGTACCAGTTTTGGATACGAGGTATTTTTTCACAGGGTATAGCACTAAGTCAATCCCTCTGCGGCTTACGAGGTATTTTCCAATCGATTCAGCGCACTTTTTACCATGGGAATAGCTCATAACCCAAAATCGAAAAAAAGTGGGTTACGAGGTATTAAAATTACATCGATTTTCTATTAAGTGAAATATTTAAAGTTTATAGGTAGCGCTCCCCAATGCACCCAAATATCCATCTTGTTTAAAAGTACATTGAAGAGAAAAGAATCATTTATTCATTCTAAACCAGCGGTGCGCAATACGTTGGCCGCATGCGGCTCTTGATAGTGTTACATGCGGCCCTCCATGAATTATTATATTAGTATTGGTATAAGTGACTTTTTTGGGCCCTGGGCAAGATTTGCCCCCCCCCCCCAAACACTATATAATACAAGTGATGTCCAAAAAAAAAGGTCCTCACTTCTAAAATCCAAGTGATGACCTAATAAAAAAGTCCTCACTTTAAAAATCGAAGTGATGACCTACAAAAAAAAAAAGGTCAGTAAAAATAGTGCGGCCTTTTTAGTCATACTATTTGCGCAAACGGGCCCTTTTCAAAAAAAGTTTGCCCACCGCTGTTCTAAACAACATTTTTATACAAGTTTTGCTGCTAAATAATAAGTGAGATATTTTTAGATTTTTATTTTAAGGCGTCCCACCCGTAACTATCCAAATATTAATCTAATTTAAAAATGCGTAGAACAAAAAAGACTTGTTTTTTTAATGCAAATAATTTTTTAATGTACATTTTTGTTGGTAAGTTTAATTTGCTAAAAAGGGAGATACAAATTTTTTAGTTGGCCTCTTCACTACACCCCCCAAAGAAAATTTTGAGATGCTATATAGCCGATTCCCGGTCTTTAGAAAGAAATTCAAGTGAAGACCAGTGGGAGATCAAAAACTAAGTGAAGGCGAGAGGTTAAAATTAAAAAAAAAAAAGATGGAAATTCTAGAATGGGCCCCATTGACTCGGTGGCCCGTGTCCACCGCACACTATAACCCACGATATACAACGACTGTAGATAAAAACGAAATTAATTTAGTATTGATTTATTGTTATCATTCGTATTAAAATGTGTTTTTTATAAAAACGACTTAATTTATAGAAACATTTTCATTTTATCATTGAGAAATGAATTAATTATGGTTAACCACGCATTTCCTGTGTGCGTGGTGGGCTTTATAATGTGATATATTAATCATTGAAAGCATACATCATTTCCTTTTCAGGTATATTTTAAATATTTATTATTTCTTACCGCATATTATTATTCATAAGACATTATTTATTCATATTTTAGCTCTCTCTTTGTTTAGTTTTAAAACAAATATTCGCCAAATATATTTTATTCTGTTATATTAGTTATTTTATATAATTTTAGTATTTATAGTTGATATATAAATCTAAGCGGACAGAATTTGGTCAGGTATCTGTACGGTGAATAAACTAAAACAACAAACAGATTCTAGGCGCCCCTAATGCGAAAAGTTCTGTGTCCACATTAAATTTGTATACTGGGTAGCTATTCTTTTTAATTCTCCGATATTTTAAGTATATATACAGGGTGTATCAGACGGTTCTAGGACACATAACCCCTGGACAAATACCCCCGGACATAAACCCTCCGTCAAAAACCCCCTCGACATTTACCCCCCTAATTTTAACCTAACACATTGAAGATCATCTCATATATAAAAATTAATTTCTGTTTGTTTGTCTGTTCTTTATGCCAAACCAAACGGATAGACAAATTTTCACCAAATTTAGTACAGGGGAGTAAAATAATCCGAGAAAGGTTTTAGTGAAGGTTCCAACTTCGTCCGTGTCCCCCTAGGGGCCGTTATGGGGGATAAACCATCAGTTTCGCACACTCCGTGCAGTTTGAATTTATTACGCAGGCTAAACCTTAAGATATATATCGACATAATGTAGACAAAAAATGTAGATCTGAACTAGATCTAAAAAAAGTCCGCGAAAGCATATACCTATCATGCACCGATATCGTGTATTGGGCAATTTTATGTTTTTAAACGTAATAGTTATTGTATTATTAAGTTTGAGGGTGCATAACATCGGAGTTTTATAGTGAGGTAGCAATTATTTTAGAATAATAAATTAGAGCAGCGTTTCCCAAAGTGTGGGTCGCGACCCGACACCCGGTCGCAGAAAAAATGCCGGGTCGCGAAAAAAATTGTAAAAAAACAAAAAAGATTTTTTTTTTTGTACATATTATTTTTTTTACGTCAGTTAATCACTAAAATAGTGAGTATTTGTGCTCTTTATTACTATAAAGCTACTGCTTTAAAATAAAATTTGTTTTGTAAATAAATGTTTTTTTTTTCATAAGGTGGGTCGTGAAAATTTTAAAACCTCGTACCGGGTCTCGGTCAAAAAAGCTTGGGAACCGCTGAATTAAACCGTTTCACGTAGAATCATAATGTATAACACTATACATCAAAGATTAATAATAACGGAGTTATCACAGGGTAAACAGAAGTTCAAAATGCAGATAAGTTGAGAGTTCTGGAATTTGTCAAAAGATGCACGGCTGGTTAGTTGTTTGTTCTCCACTGCCTATTGGTAGTTAAAATTACTATACTTACCGTTTTATATATTTAACTTTAACGTTGTGAACATTATGTTCTACTTTCTTGGAATTAAAGTAGTGAAATGCCGTAGCGAGACACGGGTTCACCATATAGTTTAACATTAATACGGCCAGGGTTTACATACGGTAGACTGTTAATCAATGAGAAAACTGTATATCATATTTCTTATTTAAAATTGGAGGGGGGTTTTTAGCTGGGGGTTTATGTCCGGGGGGGGGGGGTATTAGTCCAGGGGTTTATGTCCTGATACCGTATCAGACCACCTGTCTACCATTTTTTTTTTTTCTAAAAAATGCGGTATGTGATCAAGTTGGGAAGAAAATTTGATTACGCTTTCAAGTATGACTTGAAAGATCAAAAATGCTCTTAGTACATAGAGTACCAGATAAATTATTTTGAAAATATTGTTCATATGTGGTGATACAGCAAAAAACATTGCGCGAAATATGTAAACAAAGGATAATCCCCCAAGGATAGGATAATCCGTATTAAAAAAAATGCTTTGGCTTTGTAGTGAGTTAAAAATACATTTTTTAATAATAATTATTGTTTGTAAAAATGTGTTCGTGCCGGGTACGGGTAAAAAAAATTCCGGTTGGGTTGGGTCGCTGACATAATGTGCCGGACCTGCTAAAATTTGATAAATCAGGCCAGTACAAGATGTACTATGGCAATCTTCTGTCTGTTTGGTATACGCGATTATAAGAGGATTCTGCAATCTTTACGTAGGGAAACCACTGTAATTGTAAATAATTCATAAAGTGTAACGATTCTAAAAATAAAATTACAACTGAAACAACTAACAATCTATGGTCTTTACATATATTTTTGTTAAATGTTTATCAATCGAATAGCATGAGTAAAATATGTCTGTTTATTAAATATGTTAAGTATAAGATTTCGTGTACACAGCTTTTATTTAAGCTATTCAACTGATATGATGTTCTCTTTATGAATTACTTATAAATAAAGTGATTTCCTTGCGTAAACAGTACAGGATCTTCTTAAGAAGACATTTACCTTGTTTACATGCACTGTTACTCTCGGAGTTAAGGAAGCACATTTCTTTAAACCCGTATATAAATGGTCATAACTCTCGATTTACTTGAAGGTCAAATGAACTCCAGATTTAACGTAATTCACTTGTGGAAAGTGTATTAGGGCCGATTTCTGAAAGCTTAGTTAACTATAACCAAACAGTTAGAAAATGGTTGCAATGGTTACTTATGGGATTGTTATATTGTAACTGGGTTTTACCAAAATATTAAACTTGGCTAAGCTTTCAGAAACCGGCTCTTAGTGTTTTAAAACCCGATTTTAAAGTCGTGTAAACGCTTAATACCGGTTTAGCGTCCTTCTACCAACATTAGGAATTACATATTTAATCCCTTTCATAGAGTTGCCGCGGCTCCGTGGTAAGACTGTTGTCTACGGAACATAGGAACGCGGGTTCTAGTCCACCCACCTCCTTCGGATTTTTATCTTCCGATATTGTGTATCCCCTCTCAGTACGCCTATATAGGCGGGGGAAACTATTATTTATTTTTATTCCCTTTCAAAATAAAAATATGTATATAAATGTTTTTGTCTAATATAAAATTTAAAACAATAACTTGTTTACTTCGGTCGTATTATTTTTTAATTATACTTATCAATTAAATAATATATAATATAATAATAACAATATAATAATAAATAATATAATAATATACAATATAATAATATTGGACGTGAATAATGATCGTGAAAATAATTTTAAGAACAGCAATGTTTAAACCCAACTTTAGCTTAAGTAAGAAATTCAAGATTACAACGTATTTGAATGAAAACGTTCATGTAGGATCTATGCCGGTGACGTTTTTTGTAATTATAAGTTGGCAATACTGAGCATTTTAATCTCGGAATAAATTTATACGTACAAAGCTTCGACATTTAAACGCTATTAAACATCGGGTGTAACGAACTCCGGTCTTAACATACTCCCAGGTTTAGAGTGCAAGTAAACAAGGTAATTGTTTAAATTAGGATTATATCTGGGCACTACTATATTGATATTTTTTTTGTGCCCAAAATACATATAAAGTCTCTAGTATTGAGTGCAATATCTTAGTTTAACATTTACATGACAAATAACAATCAAAGATCCTTTTGCTACGGCGGAACTGGTTCAAAATAGATACTGCTGATAAACGGGCAGTGTGATGTGCACTATAGGGGCCGTTTTGCGCAGCTGTAGCCTGCATGAATAATTACTATAAACAAACTAGTGCAGTGATGACGATTCTTTTTCAGCAGGAGGGTTAAAATTGAATTTGAAAATTTGTAGCAAGTGATTTATTTAATGAGTAATTTATGACATAACAAAAGTAGCTTCAGAGATTATTTTTATACAACTTTTTAATATAAATAAATTTATTGACAATAAACTTGATAAAAGTGAAAAGAAACTAGCAATAACAATAAAAATTATTTTCTTTGTTACTGTTTATTTGATGATAATTTTTAAGGTTTTGTAGGTATGAACAAAAAATCTTTGTACAGTCGCTCATGTGTCTGTCTGTTCTATAGAAAATGTTGCTAAACGGCTGGACCTAGAAAGTTGAAATTTGACATGCTTGTACAACTTTTTGGCCGACATATAGGAAATTTATTGAGAATTCAAAAAATCACTTCACTGCAAAAATATAAGCAAATGTGTATTCAACGAAAAGAGAAATGTTTTTAAAATTTTGAGTAGGTTTTAATCTGTTTCTTTTGTTTGAGCGGAACTACATTTTGAAATCTTTTAACGATTAAATGAGGTGAATTTGATCATTTTGTGTAACAAAAGCCTCAATCAACCGTTATAAAGTGAGCTCGTGACAACCAAATAAAAATCCCGTGTAGTTCCGCTTAAACATGTTAGACAGAGCCGGGTAGTATTTAAGGCAAAAGAATTTTTTCTATTTTGAATTCATAAGAGTTTCATCATAACACTAAACATTTTATTGGCACAAACACTTGAAATTTTACAAAAAAAATTGAGCTACCTTGAATAATATAAAACTGTCAAACCAGTTAGGCCAACCGCTACATTCACATATCAAATTCCCTAAACAGGGATGTTGTTTGATTATATATTGCAAATTTATTATTTTAAAAAACATGAAAAAGCAAAATAGGAAAAATAGTATAAAAAACTCGTTACATAAGGCTTTCTGCTGCACTTGTCGATTAGAAGATTCGTCGCTTTGCGACTCATTTTTTAACGTAAACGCGTGCAGGAAAATCATGCCTTATGAACTTGTGTTTTAATATACTATTAAATACTTTTAGTATTTTACATTAATTAAAATGTACGTAGATTAAGAAACGAAGTTTTTTAAAATTACTGTAACACGATTTTTGTCAAAAATTTGTTAAAAACTTTTGCTCTACACCCTATCTAAAAATCTAGGTAATGCACATTGATGTGAACCGGAATAGTACAACAGGAATTTTCATCTAAATATTTATTCGAAATTTCCCGAATTTTTTGCTTCGAACATCGTGCTTACAATATTTATCTGACTGACTGGAAAACTGGGTAGCAAGAGTTCATATACACAAGAGTTATGCAAGTGAAAGATCGGAAATCCCTTCGTATTATCTATTATCGTTTTCCTTATTCTGCTGTCCTAGAATTTTACTAACTAAACCTATCCTAATTATCTAAATTGATCGTATTTACTAGAGTTTAAGACACTATTTTTAATGAGCTAAAGTGTGGTGGAAAATAAAGTATTGTATACTTAAAAACTAGGTTATTAGGTTAGGTTAGTTAGTAAAAATCTAGGACAGCAGAATTAGTAAAATAGGAAAACGATTAATAGATAATAAATATTTTACGAAGGGATTTCCGATCTTTCACTTGCAAAACTCTTGTGTATATGAACTCTTCCACCTCGGTAGCTATAACTTAGTCTTGACGCGCGCATCTCGTACTTAAGTATGCTTGTAAATCTCTAAATGTAAGAACGTGGATTATTTTTTCAATAGTTATCGAATTTTATGATTTTTAATTTGTACCCACAATTTATTGTCAATTACTAGATACCTACAAAACCCTGAAATGTGTCAAAATAAACACTTCACATAATTTTTTTTTTATCTATTTCTTAATCAGTGGCCTTTATTCGGCATTGCTGGACTAGTACACAAATATAAGAACGACCTCTATAATAATCCGTAGCAAAAAGGGAAAATCCTATAATTAGAATAAATTTAATTTTAAGTAATTTACTCCATCTCATGTTAATAATAAACAGCACATAATATTTAAAGTATTTATTTTAAAATGTATTTTATTATTATTTAGAAATAGGCAACAATATGTAAGTATTTTCAGATCGCACATATAATTTCTGCAACTTTAAAACGTAATTGTATGTTTATTTTAAATATTAAAATGAGTAAAGCCATTATTGTGAGTGATATTATTACTAAATATAAACTAATCATAATCAAGATATTCGATTTGGTAGCTCAGTAAAGTATGGATAGTAAATTAGGCACTAATACACGTGTTGTTTTATAGCTATATTAACAGCAATAGTTAAGAAATAATAAGTAATCGTAAGATAAAAATTACTTTAAATGTAACGTTATATCAAAAATTGTATTACGTGTTAAGTATCGAAATGGTTTCATCCTGACCGAACATGATTATAAAGTAAGATATATGATTTAAAATATGTTGTAGTATTAACAGAATTTCAGCAGTATTACTGGGTTTCGGAACTATTGTGATATGAGTTTTTTTTTTTTTTTTTGTTATTTGCCAATGAAGAAAAAAAATTAAATGAAAGCAGGGAACAGCATTAGCTTATTGGCCTAGTACCTCTGCGCTCACAGAAATCGTTGGGTGCTCGTCAGTCAAGTTCTGACCTCACTCACAAAAGTCCTCCATCGTGATCTGTTAATTTCCAGAACTTTCCATATGTTTTGTATACCAGTACTTGGTATATCTTCAGTCAGCTGTTCTCTCTATCTCTTGCGAGGTCTTCCTACTGGTCGACAGGTGTTCAATCTGCCTTCCCATATGCTCCCTTCATCCTCATCACATACCTATCCTCTGTAATCGTTCACTTCTCAGTTCTTGTGTGATACTCAATTAATTTGAATGGGACCAAAGATTCCGCATATTTTTTTTTCAAAAACTATGAGGTGTTGTCGATCTCACTTTGTTAATGTTCATGTTTCGGAGTATTACATAAGTATGGGGCTATAGTTGCGTTCACAGAATTAATATAAATATTTTAAGTCACGATAATGACTCAAATAATTGTAATGTCTAAAATTTGTATTAGGTGTGTGCACAAGATTTAGAATTTTTTCGGCATCGAGGACTACTGTCTCCCGGTTGCTACACGACAAAACTCGCTAGCTTGAGTCAGCACCTGTTTTCTCTTAAGCTTATCTTGACAAAAATCACTTGATATATTTTCATATCCACCACACAGTCTCGACTTTGTACCAAGTAATTATGGTATACTTGCCGAGAAATTAGATGTTATCAACCGATTGAGAACCGATAAACAAATGTATATCTATTTCATACAATTCTATGTGATCAGTCAATAATGTATTTGAACTAACACTATCAATAACGTCTTTGAACTACTCATACCAAAGTATGTCCGTAGATTTTATCTTCGTTTGTTATATTTGAATATAACAAACGCATAAATGTATGTGTTTTTGTGTGTATATAGCATGCCTACCGTAGTGGTGGGAAGAGCGACTGCAACAGAGCGATACTTGTATCTTCGAACGAATGACACTTAATTTTGATGATCTTTTCAGTTGAACCATACTCTTTTTTTAACCGTCATCGGTCAATTAAATTCTAAAGAAGTATAGGCGACTGGAAAATAACGACGAAGTGAAAACGACAGTGACTGAACTCACAAGCAGCTAATTTTTAACAAAAGTATCCAAAAACTCGTCGTAAGGCATGACAAGTATCTCAGTCTAAATGGTGAATATGTAGAAAAATAAGTTTGGATATGTATTAACAGTAAATACAGTTTTTATGGAAATGTATTTACTTTTTGGACGACCGTTGAGAGGAACTCTGTTTGTTGCACATCTCTTATACCCTTTTCACACTAGATATTTAAGATGCAATGTTAAAGTGAGGGTGAGTTGAAGTGCTGGAGTGAAAACCCGTGACCTCGCTTTAACTCAAGTTAAGTTTAAAACGAAGATCTGCGTGTTAAAAACAGTCCGCATTGCCAACATAATTTCTATATAAAAGAATACTGTTTGCATTTGTGCTCAACATTTTATATTATCATAAACAAAAATACTGTATTATATCCACGTTATAAGAAGTTTATACTTATTGTTTTAATTAAATTAGTTATTTTAATAATGTATTTAATACAATACAGAGCTACAATAATTAAGGTAAAATGTATAGACTTGTATGTTAAAATAGCTGTAATATATTCTTTACTGTAGCATCTGTATTGTAGAATCGAATACAATATCCATATGTGTTTAATAATAATTCAAAATGTGCGTCAACGCAGAAAGTTCAAAACTAGTAAATTCCCGACACTAACTTAAGAACAAAATTACCTTTTGTACTCTATCCTAGTGACTCATATAGTATACCAACAACTCCAGCACTATATTAGTTACTTTAGTACATTAGTAAGTTTATGCTGTCATTAGTAAAAGAGGTTTTTAAAATTTTTCCCGCCATAACTCTCCAAATATTTATCCAATCAAAAAAATGCATTTGAATAAAAGATTTGTCTTCTTATTCTAAACAATTTTTGTAATTTAAGTTTTTGCTAAAATTACACTGATTTTTCCTTAAAGAGACAAATTTTTAAAATTTAAGTGTTAAGATAAACACGCATCAGTTTATACAAAAGCGCCCAAATAAGTAAAACAAGAGTGTCGCCGTAGCAGCGACAGTGGATTTAAAGTTTATATTTTAAATGTCGCATTATCGGCGACAACGGATTGCAAAGGGTTAAAGATCTAGTGTGAAAACAAACCGATCTTAAACATCGGTTGACTTTAAGTTCTCTAATCTTAAACATCTAGTGTGAAAAGGGTATTAAATACAGAGGCGCAGTAAGGGGGGGGCGGAGGTGGCGACGGCCCCTAGCGCACTAAGGAAAAGGGCGCTGACGTGCTTGTTAAGGGGCGCCATTGTAAAGGAGGATCACTTGAATTTTGCGAGGTGAGGACCTTTTTTTTTTGCTCTTCACTTGGAATTTGAGAGGTGAGGACCTTTTTTTTTTGCTCGTCACTTGGATTTTGGGAGTTGAAGACCTGTTTTTTTTGCCAAGGGCGCCAAAATACGACTCTGCCCCTAGCGCAAGTTTTCCTTACTGCGGCTCTGATTAAATAAAATACCATATATCACAAAGTTCATAAAGCCCAGTATTAAAAACCACTTTGTACATGTTTGTTATGTCACTATTCTATGTTATGAATCTTAAATTGTATTGAAGGTGTATATATTGAATGAAACACTGAATCTTTCCTTTAAATCACGTCTATTAAACTAGATGCACATTTCGACTAGCATGCAGTCTTGACTACCACGTAACTACTTATGAGTACTGCATGACAGTCATAAATATACATATGAAGGGCTTATTGTCAGAAGATGACAAGTCGTATTTTTTATAAAATGTGATATATCAGTTACGTTCTTGAACAAAACCTAATCGCAAGTATTTAAATGTAATAAGACAATTTTTAAAACCCTGGGGCCATATCACAGAGGGTGAATAAGCTACTTCATGTGGTTTGTCACATTATTGTACAATGTCAAAAGTGATATATCTCACTTTATAAATAATGTGGCTTGTCACCTTAGAGGAACTAGTAATAGGGAAGACATAACGCGAATTTTGCGTAACCTAAGGGATTGACGAAGACAATATATCATCTGTCTCAAACTAAACTCCTGTTCAAAAACATATCTGCAAATTAACCCACCATTATTACATTACCATTCCCAAAATAGGAAAAATATATTATAATAAATCCCCACCATGGACGCTACTCTCTCCACAGATTGACTAACCAGCCCTGAAATATACAAGCAAGCTTACCACGAAATAAATACCTAAGCGCAATAGAACACATAAAGACATCCAAAGAACAACACAATCACTACATAATATACACTGGCTCAGTTAGTGTACTTCAATCGTACCAACAGACCTACCCAAAAAGTACTCACATCAAAAAAAGACAAGAAAACATACACGATGCCATTAGAAACTACAAAAATACAGTCACTTTTGTGTGGATTCCATCCCACATAGGCATAAAGGGGAATAAAAAAGCGGACGAAAACGCAAGACAAGCAATTCAAGATGAAGAACTCAAAATATCAATACAACCCGAAGATCAAAAGAACTTAATTAAAGTATCAAAGAAGAGTGGAGCAATGAATGGACCAACACAAATATTACCAACAAATTAAGAAACATAAAAGAAACTACCCAAAATTGGACATCTACACACAGAAGGAAAGACCATGTCACACTAACGAGACTCAGAATAGGGCACACCCCGGTAACACATGACCACATCTTCAAAAAAAAAACACAACAACCGACATGCGACACACCACTCACCCTCGAACACTGCACAAAATACCATCAAGAAAAACTAAGAAACAACATCCCAAACACGATGAAACAAGTCTTCGCAAACGACACAAATACGACAAACTTACACAATTTTATCACACAAATAAATCTATATAATAAAATCTAAACATCTGAAATATATTTATAATTTATCTATGTAAAATAAAATATACATTGTAAAAATCTACGTAAACACAGACGATAATAGCCACAGTAGATGAAGCGTCTTAAAATTAAAAAAAAATAAAGTCTACATGCGCAAAGAGCTCGGAGGAACCGATCTTAATGGCTCCTCAGAGACAGAATGACGTTTATTACAGTAGGTGACCTAAATTACCGACTAAAAATACGTTTTGTGCGCATGTTGACTTTAGTTTGAGACAAAAGATACGTATTTATGTATCTTTCTTTGTCAATCTCTCTGGTTACGATATTTTACATGAGTATGATTGCGCGATGCCCTCTCTATTAGTGGGTTCCTCTGAGCTTGTCAACTTCTGACAATAAACCCTTCATATAGATTTTAATAAACATAATTTGAAGGAACGATTTAGTGTCCCATTCAACTTTAGGTACTATTTGGAGTATTGTCACAATTAGGTAGCACTTGTTTTATCAACTGGATCAACAGGACTTGCTTGTACTATCGAAAATAATATCTAACACAAAATGGTAGTTAGCTATTATCTTTTGTAATTGTTATAGTTTATTTAATGGAAGTCTGTTTAGAGAGTAGGAGAGTTATTCACTGTAGGTAGTTATTGTTGGGTTGATGAATCGAAATCTTACCAATCATATCAATCAACTGCCTTTTTTAATATTTTAATATGTCAATATAAGTACAACAGAGCTAGTTAGCGAAGTCATAAGTCACAGAGGTGGTAATATTTACCATATAAAGATGCCATCATGACTGATATTTAATTTATATTTTTATTTTATAATGTACTTATTTACATACATATATTTACGATAATATTTAAGTTTTAACGTACACTGTTAAAATATTGTGCATTTTTTAAAACTTAGGTATAGTAAAAAAAATAACGGATTTTAAGAAACAAAAAATATTAAAAATAATAAATTAGTTTATTAATAACTAATTACACTCAATTAAAATAAATGCAATACTAAAAACTAAACAAAATCATGTATAGGTTGCTATTTTGTAGAATAAAAAATAAATTATTTTATATTAAAATGCAATAATAAATTTTGGTACAAGATGTGATCTTGTGTAGTTTAGTTGTCCAACTCCAAAACTCCATATTTGTCTTTAGGAGGGATTTGTTACAAGAATGACATCTTTTGTTGAGATTCAGTACTTTCAGAGCAATGATTGTTCAAGCATGATCTTCTCGAAACCACCTGGTGGTGGGTAATTGAAGTTTTCAAGGATTATGTCTAATATGGCCCCATCGTCAACTGAAACAATAAAATAAGGTTTATCAGAAAATTAAAACAGAAAAAAACTAAGTGATTGCTATTTATTTTTCTTCCAGTTCCATCTCCAGGTCAAAGGTTGGCTGCTAAGATGGCAATTTTAATTTTGGATACAACAGTTTGAAATATGTATACCCAGTGCTGGACAAATCGTAGTTGACAGACAAAAAAGTTACTCGAGATCGGACTCGCTGCTGTAGTTTTTAGTCGCCAAATAAAATAATCTAGTCGCCACTGGCGAGCCTTCTGTATATACAGATGTAGACCACATATGACTAGCATTTTCTTCCCACTGATTAACACTATAAGCTGAAACGAATTATATTTGCTGTTACACTAACATGGTCTAGATATTTTAGTTTTAGTTCTTTAGTTGAAGAAGTGCTAAATTCTTCATTATAGATCTTGTTAATCCAAGAAATGCACAACAGTCTCCTATAAATTCACAGTGCAAATAATTTCAATTTTTTCACCAGAAAATAAAATAGATACTACATGTAATCCTGCCATCTGTCGGTAGAACAACTAGAAACAAAACACAAATAAACGCTATCATTATAGGTAACCCCTTTTAAGAATGCAGCGCAGAAATTATTAATATTTTTGTCTTAATTTGTGTTTTCTTAATAAATATCACACTTATGTCAGATACAAAATCTAAAAATACAAACAAATGTAACGACTTGTGTCAGAACAATAACAAACTTGTCTATTTGGTTAGTTCAGCATAATTCCGTCAGATAGAGTCTCTCTTATGACCATTTGCCTATAGCCCATTTCAAATAAAAATGTAATGGGTAGCGCTGCGAACTAAGAACGATTTACATACTGTAGAAAATTTGAAATAAAAATATATTCATTATATATTTAACATGTTTCCCTTGAGTATATTTTTATAATACCAGCAGGGATAGCTTCAAGTTATCTTTCAGCCATAGTATACCTATTAATTTAATGGAAACCAGTGGCGAAGGAAGACCTCCGCTAGACTTGCCCTCCCATAAAAAAAAATAATAATAATTAAAAAAAATACATATATATATTTTTTTTATTTAAAAAAAGATTTAGGTAAATCTTCAAAAATACATCAAATTATGTCTTATACAATTTTTTTCCAAAGCTTGGTTAACTAGTTACGAATTTTTTAAAATTTTTATGTTGAATAACTTCCGTTTCCGGTTTCGGATTTTAATAAAAAACAATAGGGTTCTTCCCAGTTATTAGGAAAATTTAGTACCAGAACGAACTCTTTAAGTTAAACCGTTTTTGAGTTATCGTGTATACATACAGACGCGCGCGCGCGCGCGCACACACACACACACACACACACACACACACACACACACACACACACACACACACACACACGCGGATGGCACTTCGAAAATAGGTTTTTTGTATTCCCTGGACCATGAAACGTGGTCATCAGTCAAAATCTCGACATCGAAAATTTTCGCGATTACAATACTTGCCCCTTATATATTAAGGTCGGGCAAGTAAAAAATATATATAATAAATTTAATCTCCAAGATAAATGTTTCTCGAAGATAATTGTATGTAAACTTGCAAATAGCGCGTTAAATCAATCCGAAACAGCTCCCACATCCTTACGCACTGCATTTTTGATAGAAATGATCATCTATCATCTTCACTTGGATTTGCGAGGTGAGGACCTTTTTTTTTGCTCCGTCCCGCATTGCCTTCTTAAGAAAATGGTCACCCTAGTCTGGACGGGCGATTTAAATATTTTCTTTTAATATTACCGATATGTAATCGAAAATAAAACGTGTTGTACTATCTTTAAAATACAAATTAGATATCATCAGTGCATTGAAATGAGGTTACTGGTCTAGGACGTTATTGGTCTGATAAATATGGCGTCGGCACTTCCACAATACCGGATATAAAAAGTAAAGTGAAAAAATTACAGTTTACTGAACATATATATATATCAATAAAAAATGGTTCATGCTTAATGAACGTAATTTTTCTTTCCTATTTCTCCTCACTTTTTTTTCGATTAACTGGATTTTTCGTTTTTCGGACTACCTTCATCCCCGACCTAGTCCGGATAATCGAGGTTCTACTGTATTTTTTATTTATATTCAATGGAATTTTCATTTTTGAATTTTTAAGGAATATGCGTTTGATTTCTTCTTGAATAAAGAATAAAAAAAAACACAATAGTAGCATAGCTACAACCATTAGACTTAAGCCTTTAAGGAAATTAAGTATAAAAAGGATTATCAGATTTTAAATGATTAAGTACCTAGGGGTCGGAGTCAGAATTGAATCAGAGAAATCAAGGAATTGGATGTTTTAAATATCGAGTTCACAGTTAGTATTGTTTGTAAGTTTAAAATTATAAACTTATGATTAACTATAAATTATACATACCATAAAGAGCTGGATATACAGTCCCCTTAACATTAGTAACGGTATTCTCAATTTCCTGTCCATTAATATAAAATTTGAGTTGGATATGGTCGTAACTGACACCAATGATGTCTCCATCGCACGGCTGTGACTGACTCACTGACACACTGTTTTCATTGTTCGCTAACTGCGTACCATTATTACTATTTGTATTATTAAGTCTGTACAATTCTTGTTTGTTATGTCTTATCACGTTATCACTACATAGCGTCCAAGAATATTCATCCATACCACCTAGAAAACAAGTATTGTTATAATCTATAATAGTATTTTATTTATCTATATAGCATATAATAGGGGGCTATATTTCACGAGGACGAAGTTTACCACACGAGCCGTAGGCGAGGGTTTAATCAAGTCTTCGCTGTTTTTACTTTCAGCGTACCTAAACAAGACCCTACAGACCCTAATGCCGACTGGGGTGCGACGATCCGCGCAAACGCGTTTGTGTCTGTCTGTCAGACTTTGGAAACATAGATGACATTTATTTAGCACAGAATTTCTCTATAAACGTTAATAGAATTCAAAATAATTTAATTTTACTTTGCATGATAAAAAATAAATTAAAAAACTTAGGATATCTAAATTATTCGAATTATCACAATATTCGCAATATCTCGAATTTATGAATCAGTTTATATCAATATAAAAAATCAGCTGTGGCCACCACAGGACCGACCGCTATCACAAAGTATTTGTATAAAATACATTCTAGCAGCAGAGTAGAAATAACTTGGCCTAATATTTTCTAACAGAGATATTATTTATCATAACCACAGAAACGTTACATATAAGTATAAAAAAATAGATACTAATAAAAAAAAAATCAAATTTTTCGTTTTATTAAAATATATATCAAATAAAAGTTGTTAGTTATTGCTTTTATAGCAACTTTTGTTAAATACATTTTTTCGAAATATTTTTCTGTTGTTAAATATTCGCAAAAATCTTAAAATCGACACGAGTAAACTCCCATTTCTAGTCAAAGATTTTTACCAAAAGTTGGTCAACTTGTGCCATTGATGTCAAAAGCTTAAATATGAAGTTTCATAAAAATCCTTTTAGTCGAATTTGCTCTGCACGTGTACACAGACAGACGGACGGACAGACAGACCGACAGACATCATGCTAAAAATATTCAAAACGTTATGTCGGGACCTCAATTCGTGGAGATCCATCGACATCTCGAAATGTCAAAATCGGTACGATCACAATACCTCCCTTGGCGGTCGGTAAAATTAGTATATCCAGCCGATTTTTATCCGACAAGTGGTTGCGATTTTTTTGCCGCATTGAATAGGACACATTATATGTAATGAGTGCACGAACGACCAGTGTTTTACCACTGCGTTTTTTTTTTTTTTTTTTTTCAGCCGCGTTGTATAGAGCATATTCAATGCAGACAAGACCAAAAAACCGCACGGTCAAAAAAATATTTTGTCGTTCTACTAGCACCAAAGTTCCTCAATTTTACCTACGAAATCCTAAACATGTATTTTAGTCTGTTCACCTCTTCTAAAACTCATTTTAAATTGTTACTAATTTTCTCAAAAATATAACAAAACAAGTTAGATAAATTTTTTCGAAATGTTTTTCTGTTGTTAAATATTCGCAAAAATCTTAAAATCGACTCGAGTAAACTCCCATTTCTAGTTAACAGATTTTTACCAAAAGTTGATCAACTCGTACCATTAATGTCAAATTGAACATTGACTTCAAATTAAATATGAATAATAATAATAATAATATCTTTATTTAATAGCACAGTGGCCAAACAAAAATACAAAATATAAATTAAAATAGCATTTAAACTAAAATAAACTACATCTAATAAGTATTAAAAATCAACAAAACAACTTTTTCAAAAGATGTTCACGTACTTTACACTCAAATAATTTTATATATTTTCAATATCTTTAATTTCCTTAGGAAGTTGGTTATATAAAGTCAAAGTTGCCTCTTAGTTGCTTCCTTTCTAATACAAGTTATGGAAAAATCTTCCTTAATTCTTGTGTTGTACACATGTACATCTTTATTTTGTTTAATTCTAATTCTTAGATAATCAGGTACCATATTTTTGTAAAGTTACATAAAAATCCTTTTAACCGAATTTGCTCTGCACGTGTACACAGTGCCGGCTGTGGGTTTTGCGGGGCCTCGGGAAAATATTACATGCGGGGCCCCTTCCCAAAAAGGAAGAAATGATACATGACAATAATTTTATCAATTTATTTAATGAGCAGAAGATACACATCCGACTTGTAAAAAACGTTGCATTTGGTGTCAAAAACTTCCCTAGCTACTAATAATTGTTACAAATATGAAAGCGCGGGGCCCCTTTAAGCGCGGGGCCTCAGGAAAAAGCGGCCCTGCGTGTACACACAGACAGACGGACGGACAGACAGACAGGCATGCTAAAAATAGTCAAAACGTTATGTAGGGACCCTAATTCGTGGAGATCCATCGAAATGTCTAAAATCGGTATGCTCACAATACCTCCCTTATATATGATGGCGGTCGGTAAAAACAATAAATGAGATGGAAATAATTAGAATAATTTGCTCTACAACAACCATTTGGTAAATTTATTTTTCCTCTCCCTCATTTTTTTTCTTTTTGTTTTCAGTATTTTCATTTTTGTAGCACATCAGTTGTACAATATTTTGAATCAGGGATGGATAACCTAACGTAACAATACCTGATAACGATTCAACTACAATTTCTAATACAATAACGTAACGATATTTTTATAACGTTATAATAACCTATAACGATTCACAAAAAGTTATTTTGAAATGTTATATAACGTTATAAAAATTGTTATTTAAATGTTTTATTTGTATTGAATAAATGTATTGCGATTCCAAGTAAGTTTCCATTTTCGTAGATACTTTTATATTTCTTAAAAACAGTTCTCAACCACAAGACAAGTAGGTATAATTTGATATTTACTACCAAAACAAATCGCAAATATAGGTGATATCAGAGTTACAAATAATTTTTTTTTTATAACGTTATATAACATTATCAATATGAACGAAATGAATATGTAGATGGTCAGCTCATTTGACTGCTAACCATGGGGGCTCGGGTTCGAATCCCGGTGATGGCATGGATGTTTGTATTTGTTATAAAATTTCTAATGTATCCATAATAAAAACAAAGATATCCTGGTTAATGGCCATCGTAGCTAAGAAAAAAAAAAAAACGTTTTTTATTTTTTGCTCATAACTTCAAAAATTAAAATATTAAGTGATTTTGGTGTGCACTTTCTTCAGGCACTTTTTCATGGTGAATTTACAGAGGTTCTCATTTTTTTTTTTTTATCCGAAAAATTAATAAGACCCTTTTTTGTCTTATCAAAATAATCCTTGTGTCATAAATAGTTATAAAAACAAAAATTAAAAGTAGAGCTTATTGTATAATAAAGTCTGTTTCTTTGGTTTAGGCGGAACTAGATTTTCAAATTTAGTTACTTTTACAGATTAAGTGAAGCTTTTGATAATTTTGTTCAGCAAAAGCTTACTTCAAACCAGAAAAAAAGAGCTCAGACAAATGAAAATTCCAGTTAGTTCCGCCTAAACGTTTGGAATAGCCTATAGTATTTTATTAGTCTACAGTCTTTTCCAAACTATTAGGCGGAAATAGCTGGAATTTTCATATTTGTAAGTTGTCATCAGCTATTTTCTTATATATTGAAGTTGGCTTTTCTTGAACAAAATGATCAAAAGCTTCAATCAATCGGTAAAAGTAACTAGAATTGAAAATCTAGTTCCGCCTAAACCAAAGGAACAGACTTTAGAATAAAACCATATGTTACAAAAATAAATATTTTAATTGATAACAATTAACGAAAATAATAAAATTACATACATTCCAGCATGTATTCAAATAATTCTATCTGAAGTCTGTTTCTTTGGTTTAGGCGGAACTAGATTTTCAATTCTAGTTACTTTTACAGATTAATTGATGCTTTTGATAATTTTGTTTAGCAAAAGCCTACTTCAAACTATAAAAGAAGTGCTCATGACAACTTACAAAAATAAAAATTCCAGTTGGTTCCGTCTAAACGTCTGGAATAATAGCCTGTATTTCTATAATAAATAATTTTTCTATTCTAATACTAGCTGTCTATGATACAGCGATTATTTTGATAGACAAAAAACATTTTTCTTAATTTTTCGTATTATTTACGAAAATAAAATAGGACTTTTTTGTATGGTTGAATAGCAAAAAAATCTGTATGCAAAATTGCAAAAGGAAATATAGCCCGCGAAAAAATGTTACTGAATGCAAACCGCGACGTAAGAAAGAGTTGATGAAACCCTGATTTAAAAGATGTAAACGTCAATGAAGTACACAAAATAGAATAACTTTCCTCTAAAAAACGAACACATATCATGTTTATAGCATAGCATATTTAAGAGTTCTACATACACAAGAAACGAAGAATATTTTAACTCAATATTTTGACTCTTGTCAAGTTTCGGACAAGACATTAGCATTTTAATATACAGTGGAATCCCGCCATTCGTACATAATTCGTTCCAGAAGGTAGTTCGAATGGCGATTTGTACGAATGACGAATCATTTTTTCACATAAGATATAATGTAAATTGGATTAATCAGTTCTAGATCCATAGATGATCGTTTATTTAAACCTATAAAAACAATAAATATACAGTACTGTACATGAAATACATAAATAAAAATTGTCATCGCCGACCGCGTGGCGCCGACCGCATGCTGTCCGAATAGCGGGCAAGCGTACGAATAACGAGTTGAATTTTACTTGAATAAGTTGGACGAATATCGAGTTGTACGAGTAGAGAGGCGGACGAATGGCGAATCCCATACTGCGGTCTTTAGTAAAAAATTAAAATAATATCTAATCTGTCTCAATTTGTAATACGAAACTAGATCTGGTTACTTTGGTGACTGTTGTGGTGTAAACAGACTTTGGCGTATCCGTGTGAACCAATACTATGATAATATTATAAATGTATTGTCAATATACAACATAAAAAATCAGCTGTGGCCACCATAGGACCGACCGCCATCGTAAAGTACTTATATAAAATACAGATTAGAAATAACTTGGCCTAATATTTTCTAACAGAGATATTATTTATCATGACCATGGAAACGTTACATATAAGTATGAAAAAATTGAGACAGGAAAATTTCGAAAAATTTTACAGTAATTATTCGAAATTTTTCGTTTTATCAAAAAACGTCTCAAATAAAACTTAGTAACTATTGCTTTTATAGCAACCTTTGTTTAATAATTTTTTTCGAAATATTTTTCTGTTGTGATATATTCACAAAAATCTTAAAATCGACACGAGTAAACTCCCATTTTTAGTCAACCGATTTTACCAAAAGTTGATCAACTCTTGCCATTGATGGCAGAAGCTTAAATATGAAGTTTCATAAAAATCCTTCAGCCGAATTTGCTCTGCCCGTGTACACAGACAGACAGACGGACGGACGGACAGACAGACCGACAGACATCATGCTAAAAAGAGTCAAAACGTTATGTATGGACCTCAATTCGTGGAGATCCATCCAAATCTCAAAATGTCAAAATCGGTATGATCACAATACCTCCCTTATATATGTTGGCGGTCGGTAAAAATTAACTTTTCCTGTTAGTTACGTATTACAAAATGAGACAGATAATAGTATACATTAAAATTGGTAAAATAAATACTAATGCATCATACATATCTTACGCATTTTTTAATTAGAAAATACAGTTGTTCACATTACCTTGTGTTAAGTTTAAATTCGTTTGTCGAGTAGCTAGACCGACAGCCCATATGCCACCTTGTTGAATCTTAACTTCGAAATATGACTTAGATTGGACAAGCGGAGCATTCCCCAATGCAATACCACTTCCACAGACTCTTCTACCCCCTTTAACTATCACTACCTCATACCCTATAACATATTTACAGTTATATCTCTTACAGAAACATAATTTTATTAGTTGACATATGTACATACCCATATAACTTGTGTCAAGTTGGATTGGATTTTCTCTCGGAATATGCGGAACGGTGGGAGTAAACCCCAATCCATCTAGACATCCTCTTAAACAACAAAACATTACTTTCATTAACGTTTACACCACTTTTATAACCTAGTACAAAAATAATTTGACAACTGACAAGTCTAACGGATTTTTATGTTGGTAATAGTGTTGTTGTAATGTCACTTTAAAATCGGCGCCGGTAGACACATGGCGCCTTGCTTTACGAAATTAACTGAAAAGTTATGATAATCAGAAAAATAAACAATATAATATTACACTTATTACAGACAGTTTAACAAATCATATTATACTGGCTTCTTAAAAAATATATTTTTTATTCTCACCTCTAATATTTACTTAAATATCATGCTAATTATATTTTTTAATTATCAGAAATCTATATTTTATACATATTTAATAATACAAGAAAAAACGTTTGCAAAAAAATTGTATTATTATGTTATAAAAATCTTTTAATATGCTTCAGAATACAAATTTGTTCACCTTTCAAAAATGTAGGTAATCAAGTGTATAAACGGACGGCATAAAATATTGTAATACGCAAAATAATTATCCGAATTGCAAATAAGAAACCTTTAAACCTTGAAACAGTTTAAAAACAGGTTAAAAGTGATGTACGTAAAACTAGTGCAATCTAATTTAGCTCATTGAAAGCTTCTCTGCGTTATAATTTGCACTTGTATCCAAGTAAACCATGATAGATTTTATATTATTTTTGTTTCTGTATCTAGATTTTAATATTTCTACAAACAAATGACGATTGTTTTTTGTTAAAATGTATTGTTACGTTTGTTTAAAAATGGCGAATTTGAAACAATTTTTCACGAAAAATGTTTTAAAGTATAAGACGACCATGATTATACTTAAATTTATGCAATAATCCCATTTTGTAGTCTGTTTTTTGCAAAGAAACGACTGCGAAATACAAAAGGACATTGGCATCAGAACGAACGCATGCGCAATTGTCGAAATGGAGCACTTTGTCTCTGTAGCGAGCGAGCTGACTTGTACGAGAAACGGCAAAGTGTTTGTCTGGGCTGCCAATAGTTTGTGCAGTTGTGTGAGAAATGGAAATTGATAACTCTTCGTATGGAAGAGATTCAGAACATGTAAGTATTGAAATAATTTTCTAATTTTTTGTTTTTCAAATGTAGTTAAATAGATTTT
The DNA here is from genome assembly GCA_963971575.1 of Liopterus haemorrhoidalis. Taxonomy (NCBI): domain Eukaryota; kingdom Metazoa; phylum Arthropoda; class Insecta; order Coleoptera; family Dytiscidae; genus Liopterus; species Liopterus haemorrhoidalis. The sequence goes on from OZ020611.1 coordinate 192,189,220, forward strand.
CGATATTTTGTCGGATAAAAGCTGTAGTCTGGTAGCATTACTACTGAAAGCTTGTGAAAATTTTCTAAGTCCAAAATGGCGTCAGATTCTAAGTCCCACGTATAAGTAAAATGATAGACGCGTGGTGTAGAAAATTAAATATAGTATTAAAATCTGTTCCAATTCTTATAAAAATATGTTTAAATTGTTGTTCTGAATGTGTTGGTGAAATTTAAAAATAAATAAAACACGTGGTTAATGTACTTATAGGGTATCAAGACGAAAGAAAACGGCTCAGGAGATCATGTGAATGGCTTGAGTAACGGGTATTCGGAGAAGCATAAGAGCCACAAGTCTGAGCACAAGGATAAGCACCGTGATAAGGATCGGGACAAGGACAGGGAGCGATCGAAGAGCCACAAGAGCTCTAGCAGCAGCAAAGATAAGGATAAATACAGCTCCAGCTCGAAAGACAAAGACCGTCATAGTAGCTCCCATAAATCCTCAAGCAGAGATAAAGAAAGAAGTGATAAAGATAGGAGTGATAGAGATAAAGACAGAGATAGAGAGAAGGACAAAGAACGCCGTGATAAAGACAAGGATAGAGAGAGAAGTAAGGACGACAGGAAATCAAGCTCTTCGAAAGAACATAAGAGTTCTAGCAAGGATAAGGAACACCGTGATAAGGACAGAGAGAAATCCTCCTCCAGCTCAAAGGATAAGGACAGAAAAGACAGAGATAAGGATAGAGAAAAGGACAGGGATAAAGAGAAGCATAGGGATAAGGACAGGCACAGTTCATCATCAAAAGACAAGCATAAGGATAAATCCCGAGACAAGGATCGCCATTCCAGCTCTAAAGACAAGGACCGTGATAAGCATCGCTCTGACAAGAATGACAGGTGAAATACACTTTTAATAACATAGATAAGCTTATTGATTTAATTATTTTTTAAAAATATAAATATATTTACATACACATCTTGAAAGAAATTAAAATCAAATGGTAGAAACAAGAAACTTAAGCTCAATCCATAAAAGTCCACCTACCTATTGTGGGTGAGAGGTACTGAAGCGTAGAAGTGAAAGTCAGTTAACTCTCTCTTAAATTTTTAGGAGGACTGCAAGATAAATTATTGTTGCACCCTGCATTAGTCCTGAATAATTCCAAACTATTGAATATATTTGATAAATGACTTAGTTTATGACCTTACTTATGCATTTTCTGAGTTGTAATTTCATTGAAGTAGTCTACTTCAGTGGCAGTTAAAGCGGTAAATAATAAAGCTTTTCAATTTTTGTACCACATGTCAGTACAGTAAAGGGTACCCAATACTTTTTGTTGTACAGTACTTTATATGTGCTATCCTATTCTTTCACATATGGCCACTGCAGCGCTGTATACTAACTTTCAAACTGGTACCCTATATTCAATGTAAGTTAAAATTAGGCACAGTGTACTACCACGAAAGAGGAAAGAATATAATTAAAATATAAAATTGCAAATAATGTATAATTGAAATAAATCAAATTTAAATATTGAGAATAATAGCCAGAAAACAATTAATAGCAATTGCAAACAATACTGATAAAACTTATTTCAGTTGGGAAATGAACACAAGTGTGGATATCAATTTACATATTTTTTAGTAAATTGGTCACCAAAACAGTAATAATATTTATTTGAATACATAGTTCTTATTAAAATACCGCCTCCCAGTCGTTCAAACGCTACGAAAACCGAGAAGTATATAATAGTACATTGGTTCTCAAATTTTTTCGGTTCCCGGCGCCCTTAATGTATCAGAATTTTTCCGCGGCGTCCCAAGTCGAAACTAACGCAGTTGGAGGAATATTGGAACGTTTTCTCGGCGCCCCTGTAGCCCAGCCGCGGCGCACAGCTTGAGAATTGCTGTAAAAGTATATTAAAACACAATTTTCGTAAGGCATGACTTTACCTCACACGTCGAAGTTGGAAAACAAATCGTGAACCAATGTCTCCTAATCGACAAATGCGGCAAAAAGCCTTATGTAACAAGTTTTTTATATCATTTTTTTTTCTATGTTGCTTTTTTATACCTTTTAAAATAATAAAATTACTCTATATAATCAAACAACATCCTAGTTTAGGGAATTTGATATGTGAATGTAGCGGTTGGCTGGACTGGTATGATAGTTTTATAATTTTCAAGGTAGTTGGGGGAAATTGGGTTTTACAAGGTTCAATGTATTGATCAATAAATTGAAAAAAAGTTGACCTTGAATTTATTGATGTATGTAAAGTGTTGTAAATGACCTAATTGAACAATTAATAATGAAAAAATTGAGGAACTTATTTTGAAAATAGAACAATTTTTATTTTCATAAATTTTTTAGGGAATTCTATGTATATATTGATCTGTTAATCTACAGCCAACTGTTAAGTATAACCAAAAGTTGTAGCATAAATAAGAAATATATTGGTTGGGTTTCATTTTCACATATGACAGTTCCGCTTAGAACCGCAAACGCTCTGACCCGCCGTCTTCTAGTTTTTTTTTTTATTTTTACTAACGACTCGTAATTTTGCACGTTTTTGTGACGATTTTTTCAATATTTTCATTTTGAAAAATATGTCTCCACAAGATTAACAGTAGTTGGTAATGTAAAACTTAAAAAAAAAAATGGTATACAAATTGATGTGTGCAAAGTGGTCATTTTATTTCCAAGGTTATCAATAAATTGTGTAAAACCGACTTAAAGTTTGAAGGTTATTGTATCAATTTTATTATATCAAATGTTTAGTTATTATGAAACTCATTATAACACTCGATTCAGTTTCATAAAGTCTGTTCCAAACGGTTAGGCGGAACTAGATTATGCAATCTAGTTACTTTCATCGTTTAAATCATGATTTTCGGCCGTTTTGTTTAAGCTTTGTAAATCATACTTGCAACAAATATTTTTTGGTTAACGTTAATATCATTTTAAAATGTCATTTTCTTGATATTTTGATTTTTTGTGTCATTCTTAATACAAATATCACATTTATTTATTTTTTTGTCTTTAAAATATGTAAGAAAAATAATTTAATTTTGACATATGTCATTCGTTTCCATGGTTTCATTGTTGGAATTTTAAATTTTGACATTCCAACGTGAAAAATGAAATAATCCAAGCAAGGTCCGTTTTCGTGACAACCTAAAAGAACTAAATTCCCATTTAGTTCCGCCTAACCGTTTGAAACAGACTGTAATTACTCTCTTATGAATACAAAATAGAAAAATTTAATTTGTAAACGTCAGAATTTCAATTGTTTTCTGAATTTTGTTTATATATTAAATTTGTTAGAAAAAATATTCGTTTTTTGTAGGAATTGAGTTGTCGAAAAAAAGTATTGTAAGCTACACATAAGGAAAATGGGACATTAAATTACTCATGTGATTAACAGAACTCGGCTTCGCGAAGTTTTATAAATTTCACATTCGTAAATAATGACGTTCATTTCTTTACTTGTTGTATAATATAATTTGCTATTTTTCGTGGCCTACCCTTTAGCAAAATGTGGTTTATAAGTAATAATAACAACCATCTGTTAAAAAAATATTAATAACAATAAAAATTTAGAAATTTATATCAAAATCAAGAACCTTTGGATCTCCCGTCCAAGTCTAATAACCAATGAGTTATGAAAGAATGAACAAAATATTAATAACAATATTATTTAACAGTAATAAAAATGTTATATTCTTTTTGTTTTTCAGTTTTATGTAGTCTCTTTTCATGGTGCATACGATTTTTTTTTTATCTGATTATATCAAGATTACATAAAATTTAGTCACAATAGTTACTTTATCACAATAGTCAGAAGTTAACACAAGTTGTTAAATTTACCAGACTAAAGTGTGTTCTACATTATACAATTCTCATCAAATTTTCATACTTATTTCTTTGACTAGAACTTGTACTAGAAATAAATCAGTGAAATTGTACAGTGTAGAACACGGTATGTAGTCAAGGTCAACTTTATTCAAAACTAGATTTGATCCAACTATTCTTGAAAACACATCCAACTTGGAACTCGGTGGATGCGCAGTAGACAGTTTTAACAATAGTACCAACATTAATATTACGCTTGTAAATATTTTGTATTACCACGTGTTTAATAGTGTTTTGTTGATCATTGGTTTGAATAAGCGAATATATAAATTGTGTTTTGTACGTAAATCAGTAATTTTACAAATCTAATAGCTAGGTTATAAACATTTGACAAGATATGAATTATTATATATAATTTTTATGTTGGTACTTTAAATGAACTGAAACACGTGTAAGAATTTCATTCTCTACCAAAAAATTGAAAAATAAATTGTATTAAAACTTTGACAACTTCTAGTTCAAAGAAAAAAGTTTAGAAAATTGATGAATAAAGTATAATGTAGAACACGCTTAATGTTTCCGATTCAATAAATTAAACCTGTTAAAAGATAGGATATATCTTGACCTTGAAGGGTTACAGTCTGTTTAAGCTGGCAAGTCGTGTTCAGGTGTATGTGGGTTAATGTGTGACTAGCTGCACGTAAGGTTCCACGTTCAACAACCGGTGACAAACATTTTTTTTAAATAATTTTTCGTTTGTTCTTCCTCGGAAAGCGAAAGACACACTACCGAGGTACCATTTGCATATGAGAATTTGCCCAAAAACAAAGTGGTTCGGAACCCAAGACAAAAATAAACTGATCAAAATTTTTCTCAACTAGTTCTCAAAGCAATAAATACGTTTGATCAGTTAGGTAATTTTTGTCGTGGATTCCGGAATAGCATTACAAACAAGTACTAATTTTATTAATAATTTCATATTGAACTGGTTAGTCACTCCAACAATAATAGTAATTGCATACGCACAGCATAAGGTCTGCATACAAAACCTAATGACACGCAAGACTGATGGAAAGAAAAAATCCCACTGTGCGTTTTCCGTTCGCGGATAAAATCCCAGACAGCCTACAGAAATACGCGCGTGCGCATTACTGCTTTATTGATTGCTATGCCCGTTCTGATTGGATGTTTGTTTTTGGGATTAATATAATTGTGATTAAATTATTTAAATAAGTTTTGTAAATCGGGAAAATAGAAAATATTTAAATTCAAACAACTTTTCAGACATATAACTTAATACCTAGGAGGTATAAATTTGGTTTCTTCGAGTAACCTAGCGCCGCCCCGTCTTCCAAAGCAGATTAAGGGAGACGTTAAACCATAGCGTTCTTCCTGCAGGATTAACCGCAGGGAGGAAACCGCCATCACACGTCTCCGTATAGGCCACTGTTGGTGGACCCATGGACACCTCCTTCGCGGTGAAGAGTCCCCTATCTGTGAGACGTGTAACACAAAATCTGTGTTACACTTTTTATCTGAATGTGTACAGTTCGAGGATGTCAGGGAGAGGCTAGGTCTGTGCAATGACCTGTCTGTTGCTTTAGGTGACGACGGAGTACTCGTGGACAGACTGATACTCTTCCTGAGAGAATCGAACTTACTGTTTTATGTGTGAAGTCTTGCACCTTATTTTAATGTGTTCTATTTCTAAACTGTGATATTCGATGGTAATTGGCCCCTTTACAGCCTCTTAATATCACCCTGAGTCTGTTCAAATTTTCGAATAGACTTTTTATTTTATTTATTTGTGTTTGTATATGCAAGATTTCTTTTATTGAGTATGCGTAATTTTATTGATTTTATCTATTTATTGATTGTTTAATTTATTGTTTTTAATATGTAGTGTAGTCATTTAAATGAGCTGCGTTAGGCGCAAATAGCCTTTGTTGCTGTGCGCCAAAAATTTTAGCTAACTAACTGTCTTCCAAACCCCCCAAGCCTTCAATCATCCCACATGAATCTTCCAGCATCCCTAGAGGAGGCAAAAGCCTTCACTTTGGGAATTACTGTTCTAGAAGTTTGCTTTACATAAGTATTTATTTAAATTCAGTTTGCGAGTACCACTGCCTAAAATATCACCAGCCGCCATTTGCTGACAAATCTAGAAACCGGGTCAGGCGCGCACTAAGGTGGGGGGAGTCACGGGCTTGAGCTTCTCGCAAGCACTCAAAAAATACGTTTTTCAAACCCACATTTGTCTTGTATCTAAAGGTAAGAATCTAAAAAAAAAAAAAAAATTTTGGCTACTGAGCACCTATCCTCATTATAATTGGTTAACCCAATTGGTTACGCGCCTGTACCGGGTTATTTTATGTGAAATTCTAAAACTATTTTTTAAAAGAGTTTTAAAAGAGAATTTTTAATTTTTAAATAGAAACTACGAAAGTCGAGAAGCAGAACCTATTAAAGAAGAGAAATATGAAGTCAAAGAAGAGATTAAAGAAGAACCAGATTCATACATTGAGCCACAAAATGAGCCAGAACCGGAAGAACCAGAGGCGATGGATGTTAATGACGAAGAGGACAGTGCTGACAATGAAGAAGCCGAACCAGAACCCGAAGTGGAGGTAAAGAAAGAAGATGACGAATATGATAGCCAGGAGGACCAGAATATGTCAGCTGCAAGTAGCTGCGACTATAATTTATCTCAATTTAAAACTGAACCAGAAGATGAAGATGAAGACGACGAAGATGTACCACTGGTAAGTTTGTATTTAAGTTACACTTTACAATTTTGAATTTATTAGATTGGAAATTAAGTAATACTATAATAAAATTTTCTTTTCAAAAACTACATATTACGTGTGTATATAGTGTCTAGGCAGCTATGGAATTAATTAATTTTTAAATTAGGTTGACAATATCATTACTGTATCTATTATTTTACTGGCATTTGTTTTTTGGAGAATTTTGTGATTCTAATACGTCATATGAATGGGGAGCATACTGTCTTAACTTAGTAATGGTTTTAACTTAATTGAGAATAGATTTAAATTTTTTAAATGTTATCATAATTGTAACAATAATGTTTAACAATTATCATAACACTGATATTTAAAATGCTGGTAAATTAGATGTGAATTAATTAGTACCAATTATTATAGTTACTAACAAGAATACACTTGTTGAAGTCTATTTTCTTTAATTTAGTGAACAAAAAATTAAAATAACATTAAGAAAACAGTAGATCTTTCATTAAAAATTTTATTTTTATACTAGATGTACACGTGGTAAACGAAATGTACATCTATCTCAAATCCTTCAATTTCAACAATTTAATATTTTATTAAAATAACATTACTTAATTACCAATTGAACATAGTTTTTGTCATGATTCATACTTGTATTGATTTTTGCAATGATTTCAGAGGAAATCGCATAGCAGCCACAAACACAAACTGGTATGTCACCATGACTTATTGGTGTTGTGTATCGTGGATAAATGATCATTAACATTGTACATATCATCATTTCACATTATTAACATTTTAAGGGCTCAGGTATTCATTTCTATAAAAGTGCTTTTAAATGAAAAATCAGGCGCGCATTACTCGATTAAATAAACAGATATTAGCATCGTTCGCGGATGAAATTTCTAACTAGGTATCAGTTGTTGAGGAACAATGGTTATAAACAATTATACTGCGCACGACCGATTTGATACCTGTTAGATATTCTAGTTACAGCGAACGCTAAATGTTTTGTGCTAACAAGATTGTTATCACCAAATTGTTTATTTTATTAACCAAATTCATAAAATAACAACACGCATGCGTCTTACTTGCACGAACCGGTAACTTAATTGTCTAAAGTCTACCGTGAACAACAAATATGTAGTTGGAATCACGGACCATTTCATCCGCGAATGCTGAAAAGAATAATGCAAACGCGCGTGGCGCTCCAATCTGTCAGAAACTGAATCCGCAACAGAAGCCATTAATCAACCCGTAAATTTGTTGCTAGTGTTCTTGATAGTTGTGACGATAAGTGAAGTTCGCCGTGACTTTAACAAATTGCATAGTTTTCTAACTTGTCAAAATTTTAAAGAAAAAAGAACTTGTCTTATGTTTGATCTAGCGTTAGGCGCAAATATCCTTTGTTGCTGTGCGCCAAAAATTTTAACCAACTAACTATTTGTTCTTTTATGAGATGTAAATATACATATTTACAAATAGCGATTTTAGATAGTTATAATAAATATGGGCTATTTCATAATATTTTCCTAAATATTACAATTAATCGTTACTTGATAAATTAAGAAAGTGTGATGCTAACGTTAGTAGTGTTCATAATCTCTATACTACGATCTTTTAACTAATAGAAAAGTACGTTCGGCAACGTTTTCTGTTGTCGATAGAAAGTGATAGACATATACACTGTACAACATGTTAAAAGAGATGGAAGATGCGTTACTAGCTTGTACTATTATCGCGGCAAAAACACAAACATAACCTTGTTTCTTTGACAGCGTTTGGTGACGATTTTACTATCGATTTATTTTAGCAATAAATATGAATATTTGAAAAGAATTATCAGTAAAAATGTAATGGTACCTAACTAATTATTAATGTTAATAACTAGTTACCTATATCGTGTTGATATGAATCTTTAAAATTAATATCCAAAAGCAATACATATTTGGAGTTCAGTTAAAATATTTCCACCTTTTGAAGATATAGGTCAGTGGTTCAATCAACGCAGTTCGTCATTTTGTATCATATCTTCAATGACAAACTTAGTGGCACAAAAATAACTAATTCGATTTTTTTTTGCATTTGAATTATAGACTAAAATTGCTCTTCACTCTTTTATTTGACTGAAACGTACCTTTTGAAGTCATATTTAGTTTGTGTTCGATAGTCATTTTGAAGATTTACAAATTTTAATACGTTCTGATGTGTGTTGATACTTGTGTTTACATATATCTAACTTATAGTCAAGAAGTTGTCTAACATCTCCACATAACGCTCTGAATTCACTGTAACTGCACGCCCCCTTTCGTCTTCAAAAAAGTAAGGGCCGATAATTCCTCGCGCCGACATCGCAGCCCATACGGTCACTTTAGGCGAATGTAGGGGTTTCTGATGTTTGCGTTTCGGATTAGTTGCACTCCAGTAGCGGCAGTTCTGCTTATTTACGTGGCCATTAAGATGAAAATGAGCTTCATCCGAAAACAAAATGTTGATAAACGTTGAAAATCGCTCAATCACCTGATTTACGAAATTAAGCCTCTGACTGGCATCTTGGGGCTTTAATTCTTGCACCAATTGAATTTTGTAGGGGTGCAGCTTTAGGTCTTTGTGCATAATGCGATGTAATGATGATCTATGCACATTTAAAGCACTTGCGCGCTTCCGAATTGAAAGGTTCGGGTCGTCACGAACAGACTGATTAACATTCTCCACGTTTTCTACCGTTCTTGATGACCTAGGTCGCCCGGATTTTGATTTATCCAGCGTTGTACCAGTCTCTTCAAACTTTTTAACCCAATGTCGAATGAGAGGAATGCTTGGCGCATCATTTAAGTGGCGAAAACCTCGAATACTGCAGAATTTTCTACGCGCTACAGTCGCCGAATCACCGTTTTTGTAAAACTCTCGCACGCATAACGCGCGGTCTGCTCCCGGGATACGCTCCATAGCTACTGAATTCCCAAGAGCCAGGCTACCGATTGACATAACCCCCGCGCCTTTCGGATACGTTGCGTTCACGCAGTAAGCTAAATAAATATAAAATTTCTTTTGAGACACCTTGTATCTTACTCAGGCCTCCAAAAACCCATGTTACGCCACCGTGATCACACCAAAATTACACTGCCTTCAGGCACCAGAAAATCTTAATCCGCCACTGGTTTTTGCCATCTTTTAAGTTACTTTTTCAGTGCCTTTTGCAGTTCTCCAAAAAAATCAGTGTACCTAAAAATCTTTTGTTTTTTATTTCCTTATGTTCGCATTTGCGATGTACAGTCTTTATATGGATTGTACGCTATTGTAGACGTTCGTACGTAGCGCTAGCACCGACGGAAGTTCTATTCTATTCTATTTTATGATGACCTAGGCACGGCAGTTCACTATAATAGCTATTTATACATAAAGACTACGGACTACAAAAACAATTCGTAATTAAAAAGTTAACAATTAGCTATTTTTTTAAATGTATTCTAGTTAATTTTATAATTTTGTTACGCTTTTTTATATTTTATTTTTTATTTAGAAAGAAGAGTATTTAATTTAGCTTATTTGTAAAGAGTATTGTTGAAAAATAGTTATTAACAAAGAAGTGACAAGTCTAAACCTTCCATTTTTTATAGAAAATATTTCAATAAAGTTTCAATATTTACAAAACAAAATCCATCAACAACAAAATATTTTAATGGATTTCACAAAGTTGATTAAAATTTGGATCGAATTAATTAATTTTTTAATTGATAATTTTTTAAAAGAATGAGATTTTTAGACTAATATTGTTGTCTACAATTTGAATTTGAGTATTATAGTATTTGTAAACATGTATTTAGTAAACTATTTTCTAGTAAACTGTATATGGCTTCTTTGCCTGGTGATTGCTGTTCAAATGGTCTTTAACGTTCTACATAGAGAATTTGTAAGTAACTATTAATATCACATTCTAAAAGTCTGCCGGGTCAATAAAAATGCATTAAGGAAAAAGAGATTATGACTTGTCACTTTTTGTTAAAATGTCAAAAATTTATGACAACTAGTTTTCAGAAATTTAAATTTTGACAACTTATAAATATCATATGAAAAATTTCAGTTCAATGTCAATTTTATTGAATTGAGTATTTTAAAATTACGAAGTATGTGTAGCTGAATGTTCATTCGTTAAATTCTTCTGAATATGCTTTATTTATTAAAATATATAAAAATAGACAGAAAGTGAAATTACATAAAAATAAAATTATGTGAAAAGGACTTAAAATATTTCCCTACAAATGGAAAGAAGCATAATTTCAATAAAAACACATAAAAGAAAACATAGAAGTAGTGTGAATATTTATATATGTCAAAAAGAAGAACTTAACAGAAAATGACATTTTTTGAATTTAAGCCTGAGGATTTGTTTTTTCTTTTTTCTCCGGTAAATATGTAATTTTAAAATCAGGTTGAAGAAAACGCGCAAGTAAAGAAAACCAAGCGATTTTTTAATGAACAAGTTTATCTTGAATGAAACACAATCTTTCATTGAACATACGTTTATTAAAAACTAGATTTACAAGGTTTTATAAAAAAAATCAGCTGTGGCCACCACAGGACCGACCGCCATCACAAAGTACTTGTATAAAATACATTATAGCAGCAGAGTGGAAATAACTTGGCCTAATATTTTCTAACAGAAATATTATTTATCATGACCATGTAAACGTTACATATAAGTATGAAAAAATAGATACTTTTTCGAAATTTGGAAAATATTTCACTTTTTTTTCATTTTATCAAAAAATGTCTCAAATTAGTTAGTTATTGCTTTTATAGCAACTTTTGTTAAATACATATTTTCGAAATATTTTTCTGTTGCTAAATATTCGCAAAAATCTTAAAATCGACACGAGTAAACTCACATTTCTAGTCAACCGATTTTTACCAAAAGTTGATCAGCTCGTGCCATGGATGTCAAAAGCTTAAATATAACGTTTCATAAAAATCCTTTTAGCCGAATTTGCTCTGCACGTGTACACAGACGGACGGACGGACGGACAGACAGACCGACAGACATCACGCTAAAAATAGTCAAAACGTTATGTAGGGACCTCAATTCGTGGAGATCCATCGAAATGTCAATCGGTATGATCATAATACCTCCCTTATATATGTTGGCGGTCGGTAAAAATTGACTAGCGTAATAAAACTTTCAAGAAATACTTTCATCATTTAAATCAGGAGTTCCCCAAGTGTACCTGGGACATTGCTAAGAGTCGATGGATAAATAATGGGCCTTTATTGTTCGTGGACCGGTGGGCTATTGTTCGAACCGTGGTTGGCACATTTGTTATTCTTTTGGATTCTTCTAGTTATCATTTGTATACTTTAGATTTCCACCCCTTGGTCATCACTTGAAAATTTTGTTTCCCCCCTTGGTAATATCTTGAAAAATTTGGATTTTCCCCGGTTATCACTTGAAAATTTTGGATTCCTCCCCTCCGGTCATATCTTGACAATTTTGAGATCCCCGGTTATCTCTTGATAACTTTGGACCCTTTCCCCGGTTGCTTTTATTTTTTTGTTTTCTTATATGGCTTTTAATGTGCTTATATGTACATTTTTGTTTTTTAATTTTTTAGAGGGGGTTGAAATAAAGTCGAAAATTTTTTGAAAGTGTCGACTGTCAAAAAAGTTTCGGAACCCTTGATTTAAATTATCTTCTTCAAAATATTTCCCTTCTGCGGCAACACATCGCTGCCAGCGTCTTTTATTCTTTTGTAGGTACTTTTTGGGAATCACTCTTCTATTTTTTCTTCTTTTTTATCTCTTAGATCGCCGATTTAATATTTCATCAGTTTTAAAAACCGAAACCCTACCCTATTTCTCATCATCTTTGAATTCCTACCATCTTTTTTGAAGAATATGATCTTCTCGAAAAGCTGTTTTAAAAAGGTCAAGTGTTACTGTCGATATCTTTCAAAGTTTAGAAACAAAATTTCACTTAGACACTGCTATACATTTTCAATGCGATTAATGATTAATGATTAATTGTGGATATCAACTAACTGAGCAAAATTCCAATTGACTTCTAACTAAAGAAAAATATAGAGAAACTAGTGTATTAAGCGATTTAATTTTTTTTGAAATTCTGCTAATAAGGCCCAACATTTGGTAAATTTTTTCCATTAATATTTTGTATAAGTAAATTCATTGGTTATTTAATGCGGAATAGGCCGCCTCAACCATCAAGATCACTAGCAACAAATCTGCGATCAATTGGTCGACAGTCAGCCCAAAACATGTCAATGCGACCACCATATTAAATTGCATATACTTGAATTTTAAAAGATGTTTGTTCAAGGTTAAAGTTGGATCAATGAACTAAGATTTTAACCATGCCTACATACAGAGTGATCATCAAATCTTGACCGTTATGCAATACTTGACAGATACATTTAGTTATCTAATTTATTTCCAAGGACATGTACACATAGGCGTACATTCTATTTTTATTATCTTATACGAATTGATTATTAAATGAACGCTATTTTTCTCTACATGCCTATACATAATTTCGTTGTTCCTCAGGTGAGTTCGGGCAAACGAAGTAATCTGATAGGTTCTTTGTTAAATTGGGATTTTCAGCTGTGAATTAGAATACAGTTTTGATATTTTTAAACTCGTTGTTTACCGTTATGCAACGGACAAGAATTAATGATCGCACGGTAGTTAAATAAATATGATATATGATACACTTTTGACTTTGAACAGATTTTTTTTTTATTTCAAGCATACTTTGAGTAGAATGCTGAACACACTGTTCGCATAGGCAGGCACACTGCCTACCTATACCTGGGGAATATATTTGTATTGTAAAGGGCTAATATGTCGGTTAAATGGTTGTTTACCACTAATTAGATTTAATCTTTTTTAACATATTTTTAAAGAAAGCATGAATGATTGCGTGTATATAAAATATTTAACCAAGAAATACTACATGTTTAATATATGTCGTTTGTTGAGAATTTTATTTTTAAGTTACTCATAATTTAATTCTCATATAACGATATACTTGTTCATATTAAACAACATATTCTCTTGTACAGTCATCACGGAAATCAACTCCAAAAGGTAAAAGAAAAATTGAATCAGATGATGAAGATGATGATATACCGTTGACTTCGCGCAAAAAACCCAAAACTGAAAAGAAGAAGAAGAAACGTGCGGCTAGTTCTGAACCTGAAGAACCACCAGTGAAAAAAGAGAAAAAACAGAAGAAGAAGGTTAAGGAAGAAGTAAAAGAAGAGAGTCCCAAGAAAAAAAAGAAGAAGGATGAAGAGGAACATGAAGTGTGGAAATGGTGAGTTTCTTGTGAATTATATATTAGGTCGTCAAGGATGAAATTTGTAGAAAAAAAGGCAAAGTTGGTTGATAACTTACAAATATAAGGAATTATTTTATTCATCAAAGTATGCAGCCATATTGTCTGTACACTTTTGCCATTTAAGCGGGAGGTTGTTCAGGCCGGTGGTATAAAACCCTGGCGGACGAGAGTCAATGAATTCCTAGAAGGCTAGTTTTGCAGCATTGTCGGAATTAAACTGTTTTCCTATTAAAAAGATTTCCAAATTGCGGAAGAAGTGGTAGTTAGTGGGGGCTAGGTCTTGTGAGTATGGAGGATGATGAAGAAGTTCCAACTCCAATTCCTGTAGTTTTGCCACAGTCATTTGTGCAGTGTGTGGTCTAGCGTTATCATGCAATAAGATAGGAGTCGATCTGTTGACCAGTCTAGGCTGTTTTTCTTTAAGTTTTTGCATCATTTCGTCCAGTTGGTTGCAATATATTTCTGCTGTGATAGATGAGCCAGTTTTTTTTTTTTTTTTGTTTTTAAGTTACCTGTACGAAATTTGGCGAACCAATTTGATATTGTCTGCTGCGTAGTAACACTAGAGCCAAATACACTATTAATGTTTCGCGCGGTCTGTGATGCCGTAGTTCCACGTCCATAATAATGCGAATTTCCGACCGTTCCATTTACAGCAACAAATTTTTTTTTTTAGTTTTTTTTTTTTAGTTTTTTTTTAAAAATATTATTAGAGCTTACAATGATTTCTTTAAACAGGCGAGATGTGTAACATTCAAAAAAAAAAAAACAACGGTAAAATACTAAGCCAATGTCAAATAATAAACTGTTAAAGTTGGCAATATTATTAACTACAAATTTCACCCTTGACGACTTGATATATATATATCTTCATTATATTCTTCATATTTGTAGTTACAAGTTGTGCTTAGAAAAGGGTCTTGAAGATTAGTTGAGAAGTTTTAACACTACTCAATTTAAACGTTAGAATGCAGTACAGGGCAAATGGAGTAGTTCTTTTTCATACTCTCTAATGATTTCTCCCAAAAACTCTTTCCTCCCTTTTCCTGGCGACGTTGCCGACTGTAAAACGCGCTGATCTGTGAAGACATGGTACTCTATAAATGGCTATTCATATTTGTTCCATGTTACCTGATGTTATAAATTATACTAATCTCCGGTATTCTTTTCATTTAGTTTCAACAACAAAAGAACATAAAATTCCGCATAATATTTTGGGTTCATTGACATATATGACACTTTAACAACATTTCCCAACACCACTCCCATTTCCCATAAGAGCAATACTACATTCTAACGTTAGAATTGACTGTAGTATCTGTGGCGTAGGCGTGGATTAATTTCGCAGAATTAAATAAAGTAAAACTGCAATTATTTTTTTTACCAGTAATTGTACAATATCTATCTGAATACGTTCCTAGATACTTTTGAGGATTTATAATCTAATTTAATTCACATTGAATATCTGTCGTATGGACTCTAGGCCGAATTTGCTCAGTCTCCTTAAAATTATGATCCCCCACCCTCTCCTTCAGTCAAAATCCTGGTTGCACAACTGGCTAATATTGTTTTACTATATTTTTATTAGGATTTGGCGTAACCAAGAAATAAAACAGTAAATCTTCTTTGGGTACTGTCAGTCAGGTTGACATTGGCCTCTCTCAGATAAAGCCTCCATCTTGATCTGTTAACTGTTAAGTCTTTCCACTGGTCGACGGGTGTTCAATCTTTCCTCCCATATCCTCCTCTCCATTCTGTTCTCCATCATCCACGGCACGTCTCGTATCTACTGTAATCGTCTACCTCTCAGTTATTGTGTAATACTCTGCTTTGAGTACAGTTCTCGGATATCTATATTCTTGCGGATTCTCCATTCACCATTAATTTGAATTGGACCAAAGATTCGGCGTAATATTTTATTTTCGAACACTTGGAGGTGTTGCCGAACTCGTTTTGTTAAAGTCCATGTTTAGGAGCCATAAAACAATAAATAGATAAATAAAATCTGATAAACGTATTCAACAAAAAAAAAAAAAAAATGCAGGAACAAACACAAATAAATTGGAATAAAAGTATGTTCTAAAAACAATAAGCAAGGCCAGATATCATCAGATACCACAGATCAAAATAAATATATCCAAGAACCCTTATTCTAACATGCGTATGCGTCTTTAGAAATTGTGATCAAACGTCTGAACGTAGAGTTAAAATTTGGCATGCATATACAGCTGTTTGGATCTAAAACGATTTTTTACCGTACGCCAACATATATAAGGGAGGTATTGTGATCATACCGATTTTGACATTTCGAGATTTCGATGGATCTCCACGAATTGAGATCCCTACATAACTATTCTGAGCTTGATGTCTGTGGTCGGTCGGTCGGTCGGTCTGTCTGTTTGTCTGTCTGTCTGTCTGTCTGTCTGTCTGTCTGTCTGTCTGTCTGCTTGTCTGTCTGTCTGTCCGTGTACACATGCAGAGCAAATTCTGCTAAAAGGATATTTACTTCATATTTAATCTTTTGACATCTATGGCACGATTTAATCAACTTTGATAAAATTCAGTTAACTAGAAATGGGAGTTTTCGTGTCGGTTTTAAGATTTTTACGAATATTTCACAACAGAGAAATATTACGAAAAAAATTATTTAACAAAAGTTGCTATAAAAGCTATAACTAACAAGTTTTTTGATAAAGCAGCATAAATTAAACAAATACTTTGTGATAGCGGTCGGTCCTGTGGTGGCCACAGCTGATTTTTTAATAATCGAGTGAGATATTTGTTTTTCTAGATATCGATTTTTTTAACCTTTTTGAAATTTATAACAATTATTTTTTTAAATTTAATGTAGAGTATTAAATGAAAACTCGTAATAGGCTAATGACCAAAAAACTGCCGAATTGAGAAAGTGAAAAAAAAAATGTTGATTTCGACGACAAAAATTATAATTACGGAGTAGGCCAAAAATATACTATCCCAGTTTTGTTGTTTTTTTTTTTTTACCTTTTGCACAACTTTCTGAGCGTATTGTTTCAGTTCACATTATTCTGAATCTGCAATTCATAGGAAATCGCATCTCTTTTTAACATACAGACAGTAGTTGCCCGGCAAATAAATTTTTATTTTTTTTTATTTTTGGACTTAGCTACTGAGGCCCTTATCCAGTAGATGCATTTATTTTTGAAAAATCCATGCCATAACCGGGATTCGAACCCGAGCCCTCATGGCCTAGAAACCAGTGCATCGCTACACTAACCACTACGCCATGGTGACCGGCAGGCAAATAAATTTAAATAATTTGTTGGAAAATAATTAATCATACAAATAAAATATTAATCTGTCTTGGAAATTAAATTTAAATTATGTTTGATAGTAAAAAATTAGATCAAAAATGCTCATTTGATCAAGACGTAAACTATATTTATAATAATTTCTGTTTATTGATAATTATTCTGAATTCAAGCTTAATCTTCAAAAGTCATTGAACGGTATTTATACTACACACATAGATAACATTGTGGATTTTAACGAACAAACCACTGTTTACTTTTTTAAACACGTGTCTTTTTTGTAAAATTTAAATTCAAATATTTTCCCGCACTCTTTTAAATTTCTATCACTAGTTGGCGCAGGAGTAGCCAATATGGCTGGCTACTTATGTCATTTTATTGACATGTGAATAAAATCTATTTAGTTTTGTGATAATTTATGTGATATTATAATATATTGGATTTATAAATGTCGAATGTATTATTGTGGAGAAACTGGAGGAATATAATTAAAATTAGAGGTTTAGTTCAGTTAGTTATTAGAAATAAAGGGACACAACCTCAAGTTCTCACATGTATAAGATGTTTGTCGAATATAAAAGTTCAAGAAAAATTCAATATTCAAACGGAGACAAACTTTGCAGAGCAAAATGAGGTCCAGATGCAAAAGTAAATAAATTTTATTTATACTTTGTCAGTGGTGACCACACGTAACACTTTCCTTTTTAAAAAAATAATATGATTTCTTCTTGATTATTAGGGTTTTGTAGGTATGACCAAAAACCCTTATACCGTCATTTTGTCGTCTGTTCGGTAAAAATTGTAGCCAAACAGGTAAACCTAGAGATTGAAATTTGGCATGCTTATACAACTCTTTGACCCGCACATAGGAAAAATACTAAAACATCTAAAAAAACATATCCCCCTAAAAATATAAACAAATATCTGCTCATCGAAAAAGATTGTTTTTTTTTTTTAAATTCTGAGTAGGGTATCAAATGAAAGCCCTTAGCAATTGGATTAACGATCAAAATTTAATTTTTGCAAAATAAGTTATTTTAAAGCTTTTTTTTTGCCAAAATTGTGCAAAAAAATTTGTCCCACACCCTGTAGCTCAGATGGATATCCTAAAAATCTAAAAAAATTCTAAGTAATGTATATTTGTGTGAACCAGAATAGTGCAACAGGAATTTTTGATCAGATTATGTTTTCGGAAAATAAGGCATTTTTTGTGTTTTTTGCCTGACCACGTCAAATATTTAATAACTTATCTAACACAGTGAACCAGCAATGCTTTGATAGTGTAATGGCTAGCATGCTCGCGTTCTAATTTGCAAACTAAGGTTCGCTCCACTCTCGAGGCAATTTTATTTTTTCTGTTTTTTTTTTTTAATTTTTATTTTGTTTAAATTATTTTTTCAAAATTCTAGTTATATTTGGGCAAATGTTGCATTTAATTTTTATAAGTGTAAATTTAATAACCAGTGGAAATTGTTGAAATTGAATACACGAAATCAGAGGGGCGGTGTTATGACTTAAAATTACCAATGGAAGCCATAGGCGCAATTTTCAAAATCTTAATGAGCATTGCTATATATAAAAAAAAAAATACTGCATATATTTAGAAATCTAAATAATGGTATTAGGATTAAAATTAACAAAAAAAATATATTATCATAAAATTTGTTTTGGCATCCCAAATAATCATCATTCACTTACTAAATACCTGCGAACATGCACATTAATTTTTCTGTTGGTAACTTTTTCATATTCGTTTCGTTTTTAGTCCCTAATAAAAACATTACTTATACTCTAGGTGCCTATAAAATAACAAATGGTCAATAACTTTTTTATTTTAAAATATACTACTTGATCTTATAAATTTCCTCTTTAATTAAATATTAGATCCATTCAACCCGTACCACAGGTTAGGGGGAAAGTTTTTTAGATACATACCAAATTTCAACTCTCTTAAGTCCATCAGCTAATTATCGTACAGACAGGCACATGACTAACACTATAAGGGTTTCTTGGTTATAACTAGAAATTGTTTGCTTTATGACGAAAGTCCCTTCATGCCAGTGTTCTGAAATGTAATACTGGGAAGTTTGTTTAGGTTCATTATTATTATTCTTTTTTTACAGGTGGGAAGAAGAAAAGAAGGATGATGGCACAAAATGGAATTTCTTGGAACACAAAGGTCCAGTTTTCGCCCCTCCGTACGAACCTTTACCTCACAACATAAAATTCTTCTATGATGGAAAAGAAATGCGTTTATCCCAAGACGCAGAAGAAGTAGCTGGCTTTTATGCCAAAATGTTAGATCATGACTACACCACCAAAGATATATTCAACAACAATTTCTTCAAAGATTGGCGGAAAACTATGAATGAAAAAGAACGTCACACTATTACTGATTTAAAGAAATGTAATTTTAAACAAATGCATGCTTTCTTCATGGATCAGTCAGAGAAGAATAGAAACCGCACTAAAGAAGAAAAGAAAGCATTGAAAGAAAAGAATGAAGAAATTTTGAAGGAATATGGTTTTTGTACAATTGATGGTCATAAAGAAAAAATTGGTAATTTCAAAATTGAACCTCCAGGTTTATTCAGAGGTAGAGGTGAACATCCGAAAATGGGTATGTTAAAAAGAAGAGTTATGCCTGAAGATGTTATGATCAACTGCAGTAAGAAATCTAAAATCCCAGAACCACCACCTGGGCACAAATGGAAAGAAGTCCGTCATGATCCATCAGTAACATGGCTTGCATCTTGGACTGAGAACGTTCAAAATCAAGTCAAATATGTTATGTTGAACCCGAGTTCTAAACTTAAGGGTGAAAAGGATTGGCAAAAATATGAAACAGCAAGAAAACTAGCAAAAACTATTGATAAAATTAGAAAACAATACCGCGAAGATTGGAAATCTAAAGAGATGCGTATTAGACAGAGAGCTGTTGCATTGTATTTCATTGATAAATTAGCTTTGAGAGCTGGTAATGAAAAAGATGAGGACCAGGCCGATACTGTCGGTTGTTGCTCTCTTCGCGTGGAACATATAGAATTGCATGAACAAAAAGACGATAAAGAATATGTTGTCGTATTTGATTTCCTTGGTAAGGATTCCATCAGATACTATAATGAAGTACCAGTAGAAAAAAGAGTATTCAAAAACTTGCAGTTGTTTATGGAAAACAAAGCGGCTGGAGATGATCTTTTTGATAGATTAAACACACAAATCATGAACAAACACTTAAACGAACTTATGGAAGGTCTAACTGCGAAAGTTTTCCGTACATACAACGCCTCATCAACATTGCAAGAACAATTAGATTTACTAACAAATGAAGATGATTCAATCTCTGAAAAAATCTTATCATACAATAGAGCTAATCGTGCTGTCGCTATTCTATGTAACCATCAACGGTCTGTACCGAAAGGACATCAAAAATCAATGGAGAAATTAAAAGAGAAAATTGACACGAAAAAAGAACAGATTGCTGAAATGCATAAACAGGTTAAAGATGCAGCTAGAGATGCGAAACACGGAAGTGTTAAAGAGAAGGTTGTACATGATAAGAAAAAGAAAGCTCTTGAACGACTTAAGGATCAGTTGGTTAAATTGGAGGTACAAGAAACAGATCGTGATGAAAACAAGTCTATTGCTCTTGGTACTTCAAAATTGAATTATCTTGATCCCCGAATTTCAGTGGCATGGTGCAAAAAATACGATGTCCCTATTGAGAAGATTTACAACAAAACTCAAAGAGACAAGTTCCGCTGGGCTATTGATATGGCTGGTCCAGAATACCGTTTTTAAGTAGATATTTTTTCCCTTTAAATTACGAATTCCCCCATTTTTTTTCTATCAATTGACGTTTTAACTTTTAATTGTATTTAGGATTATAATTATACATTCTTAGTGTGTTTGTGAGCGTGAGTGTTATGGTAAATATATATTTTCGATCTAAAAATGCAAGTGATTGTTTGATTGTTTTTACAAGGCTCACTATGAAATGTGAGATGTCTTTTTTTTAATTATAAGTAATTATCTTACTTAGTAGTGTGTTAGCATTGTGGGGTGTATGACAAGAAAACATTTCATTCATACTTAGAACAATTGATTGACGTTCTGCAACTCTGCAACAGATGTTCGCGCGTCTTATTTTAATTATTTATGAAACCAGTTTTAGTGATACTGTATACAGAATATGTATATTATAATGTAAAATTTTTAGTCTCAAAAACCGTTAGCAATAGCGACAAGTAAGATATACATTAATAAAAAAAAACATTGTTTGTAATTTATGTACCAGCAGAGCCGAATTCATTTCATTTACGTACACATCACGTAGGAAAAAAAAACCTCAAAGCGTCCCATTTTGTTGTGCGCCAACTGCTTAGGTTTGCCTGTGCGTAAATTCGACTCTTGTTTACATATATCATAATTTTATTTAAAAATTTATTAGATTTATTTTATACTATAAAATATTTAAAAAAATAAAATAAAGAGAATAGTTATGTGAATAAATAAAATATTGTTACTATAAAATCTATCTGCAGAATTTATAATACTTAATATACTCTTTCTCGATCTTTTAACCTTGGCGAAATCCTTGAATTACATTGAAACTTTTCAAGAATCTCTAACGTTTATAATTTATCTTAAGTACAAATTTTCTAAGTAGGATTCGAAAATTATTTTCCACATACATATTGCATCACAGATTAATCTCTTTCATACACTTGTTTCTCGTAACTTCAGAGAATCTTGGTTAAGAAGATTCGAGAGCAGATTTATTTGAAAGTACCAAAAGGTCTCTACTTGTAGCGATCTTTATAGCTTCTGATTTACGTATGTAATCCCAGAACTATAGGTATAACTGACAGTGAGCTCGTGACAACTTAAGAAAATAAAGATTCCATTTAGTTCCGCACAAAACTAGGAAATTACTACCTATTACAGATTTCTAGAGTTTGTGAGGGAATTGGAGTGGGTCATGTTTTGAATAGGAATCCGTACCCGGAAACACCAGTTTTCTAAAGTAGAATTCTCCAACTTAGTATCCACTCGGCCCCTCCCCCAAACAAAATCTAGAAATTTTTAATATGCATTCAGTTACATTTGGTATACTGTAATGTGTTTTGTACCGTTATTTATTATACTTTCGTCACACCGAAGACCACCCTGTTTAAGGAGAAGAAAAATGAAGTGGCGGAACTTAAAAAAATCGGGCAGGAGAGTGTTAGGAATACATCCACTACGAATACATCAGTGTAGTTTTTTTTTTTTTTTTTAATGGCCTTTGCTTTTACAATTAGCCAGGATAATTCTTATTTTTTGAAAATTTCCATGCCTGAACGGGATTTGAACCCGAGACCTTAGCAACGCACAGCATATGTGTTACCACTACGCTACGCCGATCGGGGTGTGTAGTTATGAAACGATAGTTAGCAACGAATTTCATTTATATCTATTAATGTTATTCGTTTTTATGTGACCACGATGTAACTGCAGCGCCGTGGTAGCCCATCGTTGCTCAAGGACTCCTCATTTTGTCTTCTTTCTTCCAAAACCCAAATATTATATCATTTTACTTATTTTATTTGCAAATGTTGCAATATTTCGAAGTTGTCGATATTGTTATCATTTTTGCAATGTGCTACAGATATTAGTTCGCTGTTCTTGCATCTAGTATTCTAGAACTCGTTATTACGAATCTCTTGAGTGCTCAAACACAAGAATATCTTTCCCGATTGCTGAGTTGATGACTGCCGAAATGGCGCGTATCAGCGTTATTTTGGCCTTACGTGCTGGCACTGTCTCGAACTCGAGATCGCGATGAGTCGCAGTATCACGCGTATATTATGGACTATGACTTGATACTATTGCCATGTGCCTCCGATAGTTGTACGTCTAGTAGCAAGGGTTTGAAATCTATCCTAATTTGATACGTTCTCTATACCAGAATGATTCCCATAAAAAATATATGTAGTATGGGAGGCTTTTGTACATTCATTTGTTTCATACATGTACATTATTATACTTGCATCAAGTTACGTATGTTTCGATTTATGTATGAAGTTGCTGTCCCCTTGCAAGGGTCATATGAAAATCTAATTATGGCTCTGAACCTTATTATTTTGTATAAAATTCAAACAAGAATATTGTTTAGCAAGTTTTTACTACTTTAGATAAAAATTTTAGATTTATTACCGACCGCCAACATATATAAGGGAGGTATTGTGATCATACCGATTTTGACATTTCGAGATTTTTTTTAAATTTAATGGAATGGCCTTAGTTTCGTGACTGTCAGCCAGATTTCGAGATTTCGATGGATCTCCACGAATTGAGGTCCCTACATAACGTTTTGACTATTTTTAGCATGATGTCTGTCGGTCTGTCTGTCCGTCCGTCTGTCTGTCCGTCCGTCCGTCTGTCTGTCTGTCCGTCCGTCCGTCTGTCCGTCCGTCCGTCCGTCTGTCTGTCTGTGTACACGGGCAGAGCAAATTCGGCTGAAAGGATTTTTATGAAACTTCATATTTAAGCTTCTGCCATCAATGGCACGAGTTGATCAACTTTTGGTAAAATCGGTTGACTAAAAATGGGAGTTTACTCGTGTCGATTTTAAGATTTTTGTGAATATATCAACAGAAAAATATTTCGAAAAAAATTATTAATCATAAGTTGCTATGTCTGTCTGTCGTGTACACGTGCAGAGCAAATTCGGCTAAAAGGATTTTTATGAAACTTCATATTTAAGCTTTTGACATCAATGGCACGAGTTGATCAACTTTTGGTAAAAATCGGTTAACTAGAAATGGGAGTTTACTCGTGTCGGTTTTAAGATTTTTGCGAATATTTCACAACAGTGAAATATTTTGAAAAAATAAATTTAACAAAAGTTGCTATAAAAACAATAACCAACAAGTTTTTTGATAAAGCAGCATAATAAATTAAACAAGTACTTTGTGATGGCGGTCGGTCTTGTGGCGACCACAGCTTTTTTTTTTTTATTGAATTGAATTAATAAAAATAGTTGCCGTGGCTTCTTGGTAAGTCGGTCGTCTACATAGCACAGAGGGTGCGGGTTCGTGTCCTGCCACACTGTAATTTTCGTCTTCTGATGTGTAGATCTGGGCCAACTCTGCCTCAAGTAATACTTAAAATGAGTATCTCTGTATACAGGGATAATAGGTTCGATCGAAAAGTCACACTGACGTCGTATCGTCCATGTAGTGTCAAGCTAGAAGGTCTTATATTTGACTTAATGCCCCAATGCTGGCTCTACGGATACTGTCGCTCCGATGTAATTTTAAGTTGAACACCCCTAAAAATTAAAGTGATAAAAAAAGTATACGTATTGAAGTGATGACCAAAAAGAAAGGAGATTGATTCAAGTTTTGACGAAAAAAAGAACGACAGATCCATATGATGACAACAAATAAGCTCCTCTAGAAGAAGGCTCCCCGATGCGTTGCATCGTCTGCTTACTGTGTAGAGCTGGCCTTGTTTATACGCTTCCCAGAAGTTTGGAACCTGTTATTTATTTTCGTGTTCATCAGGTTTTGGTTATCATCCACCTGTCGAAATCTTCAGTAACCTTTTTAGCCACATTATACTAACTACTAATTGAGCTAACGAGACTATCCCAAACCCTAGCAGCCTAGGGTGACCAGATGTACTCTTTTTTGGGTAATATCCTCTATACTTTTACTTTTTTATCACATCTATTTCGGAAGTGAGGACTTTTTTTTTTTCATTACTTTGTATTTTGAGAGTGAGTACCTTTTTTTTAGCTCGTCAGTAGTATTTTTGAGTGAAGACCTCTTTTTTTTGCTTAGCACTTGTATTTTTGGAGTGTGACCTTTTTTTTAGCATACTCTTTTTCTGTAAAAAAAATCTGGTCAGCCTATAGTCTTAGATGCTGTGCCACATCAAGCGCCCTCACAATGCGCAAAATAATTTACTATAATAATTCAGTTAGCGTCCTGTCAAAAAACAAATAACTATTGTTGCTGTGCGTCAAAAAAAAATAAATAATTTGGCTTCCAGCGGAAGTAAATTTTTAAATCTAGTTAAAAAAACAGTTTATTTTAAACTATTGGATGCGGCTTTTGATCATTTTGTTAAGCAAAAACCCATTTCAATCGTTAAAAAGTGAGCTCGTGACAACTTAAGAAAATAAAAATTTCATTTAGTTCCACACAAAGCTAAGAAATTAATGATATTGCTTTTAATGATTGTTTTTAATTTATTTGGTTAAAATCGTTTTATCAAAAGGGTTATTTTAGTCAAACTAAATTTTAACTCAAATTTTAAATGAATATAGGTTAGTTATTAAGTAAAATCTCAGCATTTTTATTGGCGATAAAAGACATTTCTGTGCACCAAAAAATTAAATTAAGTGTTTACTATTCACTTTAGTCGCTCTGTTGCCGTTTTTGAGAAATATTTATGACATATTTTCTTAAAACATTAATAATTTTTGTTATGAGTAACTATGGTATTTTTAAGACTGGTTTCAGCTTTATTTATAAATATATTATAATGCAGTTATAAACTATTTTATACCAGTTTATTTAATTGGGTTAGAAATTTGGTTGCAATAAGCATAGCTGAAACTGTTTCTTCACATGGCAGACCAAAATCACTGTATGTTATTTGTGCTCTAATAACATGTTTGTAGAAGATAAAATTATTCTGTATATTACAGATTTATTAAATAAATTTATAAAACTATCAGGCACTTATCCACCTTCGAAACATCGCAGATTTGAGAGTATTTTATATTTTAGTAAATAAATACAAAGTAAAGCATTCATCCAGACATGTTGGTGAATTTGTTTTATTTTAATCGTATTTTACACACGTACAAATATACTGAATAGATTTTATAAAATAGTGTGTTCTGTTTCATTGACTACCAATCCTTTACAATAAATCGGACAAGGAAAACAAATATCATATTGGTTGACGAAACTTCGGGAGAGTTTGTGAATCTTATATAAAAAATAATCTATGTCAGCCTTGGACAAATGTATGGAGCACCCTATGTTTTATGAATTTTAGGATTATTACAGAAAATGGTATATAAAATAAATCAGCTCTTAATGACAACTTTAATCAAAATTATTAAAATTTTGTGGTACCTCCTCGTGATTTAATTACCGCACGTACCCTTTTAAGCATACTGTCCACAAGTTTTTGACTTACATCGGATTGTACATTGAACCATTCGTCAATAATTTTCTTCAATTCTTTTGATTTGCATTTGTAAAGAGACCTTGTTTATCAAAATCGACCATAAATTTTCAATTTGCGATAATTCTGGTGACTGGGTGGCTATGCAAAAAGTTGCACATTGTTTTTGGAAAACCATTCATTTGTTGCTTTGTGACGGGGGGCATTATTCTGTTGAAAAACATATTCTGGATTGTCTTCATCAAATAATTTTAATGTTGATGGCTCCAAAACTTTATTAAGCATAGTAATATAACAAGCAGAATAATGCGTCCCTCGCACAATAAGATTTCGCCTGAGCTACTGGCGTACATGCACGCCAGATCATGATGCTACCACCACCAAATTTGACCGTAGGGATGATGCAGTCAGGATGAAAAGCTTCACCCTGCCGTCTTACAAAAATGGCTCCAGGTTGTCTAAAAAGCTGATCCACAAAAGAAAAAAAAACACCTTAATTTCGTAAATTTGTAGTAAATAAAATTTAAATTGTTAGTGCAATAACTGCTTAGAAATTTATTTTTCTGTTAAATTCGTAAGTACATTAATCCATTACAATGCTTACTTCTATATTGGACTCATCAGACCAAATGATTTTCGCTCATTCATCAGGTTTCAATTTAAATGTCTTTTGGCCCACTCAAGGCGAAGTTTTTCGTGTTGCTCGGTCAACAGTGGTTTTCGGAGAGCTCTTCTTCCATGCAAATTAGATT
Source organism: Liopterus haemorrhoidalis (assembly GCA_963971575.1). Classification (NCBI taxonomy): domain Eukaryota; kingdom Metazoa; phylum Arthropoda; class Insecta; order Coleoptera; family Dytiscidae; genus Liopterus; species Liopterus haemorrhoidalis. The sequence goes on from OZ020611.1 coordinate 192,216,392, forward strand.
CCACTAGACGTCTTCTAATTGTTCTAGAAGAAACTTTAACTTCTCTATGCTCCCACAGATCATCAGCCAGCTCCTTTGATGATATTGAGCGATTACGAAGAGCACTTCTCTTTATAAAATGATCATCTCTGGAAGTGGTTGCACGTTTTCTTCTGGTTTTTGGTCTATTTTCATAAGTATCAGTCTCTGGGAAACGTTTGTTAATTTGCACGGCTTTTCTTGTGCACTCCATTTTTTTTTAAATTTTCATCTGCGACTGTTCTTGTGAATGGAGCAATACAATGGGTGCGTTTTGTTGGTGGCTGGTTAGAAGTACTAGAATTGACGCGCGACGAATGAAGAAAACGACAATTTTGATCGTGAAGTAAACATGGAATGACATTTGCATGGAGGTTAAGTCATATGGTAGTAGAACAATCTAAATAATAAATGCAGAATAAGAATACTTTATATTTGAAGCAAATATTCTAGAACGTAATGTTTTAAAACGAGTAATTGAATTGTACATACATTTTAAGTTTAGATTTAATAATACTATATTAAAATCATATAGGTATATATTTATTTTAGGACACAAAATGAGAAAATACGTAAAAGTAAAAATTATTTTGAAGCAGTAATACCAAGATTTAATTCTAATACATTTAAAAACCAAATGAAGACAACTGCATTCAAATATTACTTTTCATCCCCACCACACTTATTCATTCCAGTCGTCCGGCCTCGAGTCATCGCTTGAGTAGAATGAATAAAATGAGAATACAGTCACAACAAAACGCGTATTCTGATTAAACCGAAACCAGAATTGGCACAACAAAACTCACCCATTATGACTCCTTTCTGCCACAGTGAGTACACGTTTTTTAGGTATAATATGATTAAAAATATTCACTTGAACTCAATAAAACATGAAAAAGACAGTGTTCACTTCAAACGCATGTGTAATAATAATACAAGCCGTAGTTGTATATTTTTATGTTTACAAAACGTAACAAATCTGAGCCTATATTTGTATTTCAAGATTCATCATAACTCTGTTTACATTTTGGGTTATCTGATCAGACGTACGTCCTTTAGAATGTGTTAATGATATTTTAAAAACATTTTGTCAAATATATACAAGTCACAATGTACATACATTTAGAAGTTATATTATAACTGCATGGGTGCTCCATACATTTGTCCAAGGCTGTATATAAAATCGCTGAGGTGTCCTTCCAGAGGTTTTTGCGTACTTCCCAGTGAGCTAGAAAGTTGATATTTGGCATGCGGTTTCCTGCAAACATTCTTAAGATGAAAAAATTTAAAAAGGAGGTAAGCCTGCGACCCAAAAAATTTCCTTTGCTATCTTCATGGGACTAAAAATAAAGTTTGTTCGATTGCGTTGAAATTCAATTTCTGGAGGTGTTGGAAACGACCCTGTTATTAGTTTTCCGAAATTTTGGTTACCTACTCCGAAATCACTACCCGAATGATAATTTAAAATTCCAAAATTGTTTTTTACTTTTGTTCGGGTGTTTTTTACTGCACCAGTGGTTTTCAGCCATGGTGTCGCCGCACCTTGCCGTAGGTATTATGAAAGGTAAACTCCGTAGAATCAATACGAGATATTATTTATGATAGATATCTCAAGTATTTTAGTTAGCAGTCCCCTGAATTCCTACTTTACAATAAAAATTTTGAAATACCATTTAACCTATATTCGAATTCCGGTTTAGTTCTCTCATCATACCCAAAATCGTTATTCAAATTGAATTTTTGGCGGATATTAAATATAATTCAATTATAAAATCTTAAAGTGAATATTTTTTTAACATGAAACTTAAACATTGCGTTGTATTACTACGTTATGTAATTATAAATTGGCGTGGGTTTAAATCTTATTGTTCTTTCTATGCAGTAACAAGCGATCCATTTAGTTTAGTTGCGAAAGTAAGTTACATTTTTGTATAGTTATTATTTAATACAAAATAGTACTATGCTAAATATAATAAATAGTCTTTCCTTCAAGTAAGACAAAAGTTCTTATTTTATTTGAATTTTTAATTTAATTCGTTAGAAAAACAAATAAACTGTAATAAAACTATCCAAAAATTATTTATTAAGCAAAGTTTTCTATCTTTTTTGAGAAAAATATTATTTTGTAAAATAAATACTGGGCGAGTTTTATTGAATTTTTCATTATAACTGAAGATCAATCCTTAGATATGCAGAGTTCAGGAAAAAAACGATCGAAGTCATAAAAACTGAACTAATATTATAAATCGAATATTAATATTTTTAACTCATTGCATAGTACTTGTCATTATGAATTTAGAATTATTTTTATTTCTCAGTGCTATTTAACTTATTTGTTACTATAGGGAAAAATTGCTAAGCGATATGACATCTGGTGGGATTGAAGGAACTACAGAAATAGACATTGTGTCGCGCTTTTTTTTATAAAAAATGTTTGCATAAAAATATAATTGCATAAAAACAAGTATTAATATTGTAGCAAAATTACAAAAACCACCAGTAAACATTTTCCATAAGTAAAATTCACGTTGTTTATATGTAACGAATGTCTATTTTGAAGGTTCCAAGTTTGCCGAAAAAGCGCTGCGATCTTAAAATACTTCCCCTATACTGCGTTCAAAGGTGAGTTTGCAGTATAGCTCTTATGGCAAATGGGAGCGGTGTTGCCAAATGTTGTAAAAGTGTCAAATGTGTCAATTATAATAATATGAAAACTCGTATGATTTACAAAAATCAACTCTTATAAAACTCAAAATAACATTCAACAAAAACAAATGGCCATTTGTAGAATACTGCGTCTTCACAGATCAGCGCGTTTTAGAGCTGGCAACGTCGACAAGCAAGAAAAGGATAGTGTCATTGTGTACATGCCCTGTACTGCAAACTCACCTTTGAACGCACTATATTTCTACTTAGTTGTATCCAAAGCCGGCGCTAGTTCTATTGGCGCCTGGGGCAAAGCTAGCCAAAATGCGCCCTTTTATTAGAATGTGGCGTACCTAAGAGTGGACAACAACAAAAAGTGGTAAAATTTTATTACACAAGTATTTTCAGTAAATTTTCTGATTTTGTTATAAATTTAACAATATAGACGTAGAAACGCTTGAAATTTATTTTAATTATGAGTTTGTTATGGCGCCCCTAACCGTGGTGCACCCTGGACCTGTGCCCCTCTCGCCCCTACCTTTCACCGGTGCTGGTTATATCTACACATTGAAAATCAACCTCAGAAAGTAACCCCGTTGGAAATTACAATTATTGGAAAAAAAAATTGTGAATCCCAGGCGCGCACCCATATTTTTCCTTGGGGAGGGGGCTTAGAAGGCAAAATTGTTTTATAGAGGCATGGATGGACCGGGATCTTCATTTTTATTGGGAAATTACTGACCCGACCGGCTCATTTTAACACGGCCCGCGCATTTCTTTAAACACAAGTGCTGACCAAAAAGGGCTTTACCTTCAAAACTCGAGTTTTAAAAAAAAGAAGGTTCTCGCAAGTGATGGGTAAAAAAAGAACCCATCTGAAATTAAGCACTATAGGTGCTTATAATATAGTTATGAAACACTCCGAACTACCTTGAACTGTTCTGAAATTATTACATTAGGAGCACCGTCTAGTCCAGACAGGCGTGATTTGAATGCGATTTGAATTTAACCGTTTACCCCCGCTGCAATCGAACTCGACGTTCTAAAATTTAAGTAGGTCCTTCAGGGGAAGAGGGAAGGTAGTTCTAGCGTAGTTTGGCACCGTTGACTAAGTACTTTAACTTGGAACACTAACGAACTGTTGGGAGTAACTCCGAATTACTCTTTACAGCAACCTGGAAAGCGCCTAATATGTTTTAATTTCATTAAAATGGGAGTAAATATCTGCGAATTTTTTTAATTTTTAAGCGTTAGGCGTGTATCGCAGAGTTAGCTCTCAAAAAATTGAACTTAATATTAACTTTCCCTCCATTTTTCTTAGGAAAAGTAAAAAACTAAGATGCCTATCTTTGTCCTTTCTTAAATGACAGCCAAAAACACTTCAATTTGTTCTGGTTTTATAGTTTTTCACCACTTCTGTCTACATTGTAACAAAAATTCAACACAAAACATACGAAATTTAATTAATTTTGTATTGTATTTATTTTAAATTAATCCAAATATTTTTTAATTCATTTTTAAATCATTTTATTTTTAGATTACTTAAGTATTGTGGTAAAAGGAAATCACCTATTGACGATTTTTTTAGAAATATTTCCGTAATGATCAATATTGGACTATGATCGTTCTTTCCCTTTTCGTATGTGTAATTTCGTTTAAATAATTTATTTTGTCTGCAGTTTAATTAAATTAAATAACAAAAGTGTAGTGAAAGTATAATATAACTTTGTAAAGCAGTGTAGCTTCACAGATATTTATGTTGATTATATTTGAAAATCAAACAATTTTAAAAATAATTAAAGATGTTATTGATAACATAATAAAAATAAAACAAATTAAAGTGAATTGAAGTTTTATGCATTTAAAAAGTTTTATTATAGTATAGATTTATATGAAAAATAAATTTCCATATGGTATAATAATATTTAGCACGGAAAATTCCATGCAAGGTACATTTTGTTGTGATCTTTTTGTTTTGACGGTGAATAGGTTGGCAATGCTGTCAAACTTACTGTCAAATGTGAGAGTTTTACATGTTATGTTGTGAATGCGTAATAAGTGGAAATAAACAATTTCTTTAGCTAACAACTCAGAACAAATTCATTAAAATAACATACAAATATAATGCTCAGTCCAGAAGTATGGACTTTTCCACCACCTAAATCTAATTACAAAGAAAGATCTGGTAATTTTATCACAGACAAGGGCATCTACAAGCCAAACGAAATCAACAATTTTTACTATAATCATATGGTATAAAGAAAATCAATCATATTTTTGTATGCAAATTTAATGTTTTTTAATCCTACAGGTATCAGTAGTACTACCTGACACAGTTGAAGTACCAAAACACATTCGTGAAGCTCTTTCAACGGATTGTGAATATTATAAAATTGAAAATTTTTCTTTGGCATCATTATTAGATAAACTATTCCTTGATAAATTTGTTACGACTGGAAAGTTGACACTATTGAGTATTAATACAAAGATAGATGTGGACGATTGTGCTTGTGTTACCCCTGATGGCATGCTAGTACTATCGTTAACTAAACAGGTTTTCGAAGAATTAGGTCTCCCAGGAAAAGTTTCCCATTTCACATATAAAACCAAGGATCGCTACAGTGAGTACATATTTATTTAATTTTAACGTGTGTCTGGAAGCGTTAGAAGGGTTTTCAACTTAAAAATTTGTTGTAGAGATGTTGATATTATATCTAAGTTAGTGTTGTTTATATTTATTGAAGTGTATGGGTATGAGTGAAGTGAATGTGGCCCCTTCAACATCTCTGATAACAAATTTCAATCATATAACAGAATACGATTGTTAGAAATATGTAGCTTATTCCAGTCATGTGTTTTATATAAAAATAACTACTTCTGTTTTCAAATCTAATATGAGCTTTGGCCTTCCGCAGAAGATTCCTCCAAGCAAGCCTTTCCTACTCCTTTTCTCCAATTGGAAATTTGAAATGTTCTTGGGTCTTATTCGCTATTACTACTCCATCGCAATTTTGGTTTACCTTTCTCCTATTCTATTATATTCTTCCTTCTATTAATATTCTAGGAAGCTTTTTGGAACTCATTTTAGAACTCTTAAAAAAAAAAAAAATTATGTTTTGAATTATGAGTGTGATTTTTCACACATTTCAGAGTTTTGTAGGTATTTAATAAGTGTAAAATGCATAAGAAGATAAGTGCTTTAGAATAACATTCCAACTCTTGTGTTAGAATATTAACTTTGTGTAGTCAAAATTGGTTTTAGAATTGGTAAATTCTATAGTGGTCGTGGAGAAAATTTATTTCTGTTTTTACTTGGGAATTTATTATTTTGAAAAGATTAAGGCAAGAGGCAGATTAAGCAAAAGACCGAGATCGTTATTTAGCAAATAATTTACTTTTTTCTTCATGTAAATCTCGTCTAGCATATCTAAATTACAATAGGGGATAGGCATGATTTTTTTTTATTTTTTTATTATATTCCTCTTGTTGTATATAAACATAAAAAACAGTTTTTAATTTTTTTTTTTAATTTGAAGGCTTTAAAAAATCAAAAATGTATGTAGCGCGCGAAAACGACGTGTGACGTCATAATCCTTTCTAACTGACGCATGAGACTACTAGCCAATCCAGCGAACGGTTGTTTATGCAGCGAACATAGTCTGTTGTGAATTATTTGTTTGTGTAACTTTTATAGGTTATGTAAAGGAGAGTGATTTTAATTAAAATAAAGTTTAATTCTATAAAAACAATTTATACATGTTTACCGAATTAAATTTTATATTAAAATATGGAATATCCAGGCCCCAGTACTTCGAAACATTATCGAAAATATTGTTCAGTACCGATGTGCACAATTAGTTCAACTAGAAATCCAAAAAAACTATTTATATCATTACCTAATGGCGAAAAACAACAGAAAAGGCGAAATTTGTGGCTGAAAACTATGAGGCGAAATAAAACCGATATTTCAGAAAAAAGTAAACTTTATGTTGTGTGCATAAATGCATCAATGTTGGGTAAATTATCACTCTGAGCCCTAACAAAATCTTTATCTGCCATTTTAATAGTAAATACGTGAAAAATTGTTTAAAAACAAATACAAAACTCTCGAACAATACAATACACACACGTGTGAAGATTATGTTGTAGCTGTCTGTATCTGTGATGTGAAAACCCTATCGTTTGACGTCATACTCAGTCGTTTCTACTCGGCAACCTTCGCCCCGTGCTCGGAATATTTCAAATTTACAATATTTTAATTAAAAAATTTGGCTATAATGTTAATTAAAATGTGATTTTTGTTTTGTTAGGTGACATAACTAACATTAACATATCAAAATAATGTAGTTTTAAGGAAATACAAATTTTATGCGTATCCCCTATTGTGATTATAATTACACTTATTTAAATTTTTCTTCCATGCAACTTTATTTTCCTTCTGTATTGTAGTTTGATGATGTCTGCTTTGTAGTTGAAATGTACATTAGTAAAATAAATAGTGAAGTTAAGAATAATGATTTGTTTTTTAATATACAGTCTCCAGTACTTTAGCAAACCCACCTTATTTCGCATATGTGCAGTGTTGGCAATAGTAAAATGTAACAAACCAATTTTAATAATTTAAATTTAATATCAATTTATTAAATGAGTTTATTTATAAAAAATATAGAAATAAGTAATATTTCTTTAATTTCTACTGTGATTATAGTTTTAATATATAAATGTAGTTTAAATTTAATATAATATTATTTATTTCCAATTTTTTCTGATGTAATTATCATCCAGAGTGGATATTTTTTAAAATTTTAATTCAGGTGGTCAATGAATTGGTACTCTACACCACCATATTATAAACGCATGCACAATGATACACAATTTTAATTGGGCTAATGTGAGGGAAAATAAAGTACTCTACACCTAAAAACAATGTAATTAGGTTAGGTTTGGTTAGTAAAAATCTAGGACAACAGAAGCCGAAAGGCTAAAGGAGATTGTGTGAAAAGAAAAAAATAATAAATATAATGTATAAACTTTATAATATAAAACAATAACGAAATAAAAGTATAACTACAGAATTACATCCTACATCACCATTTTCACTAACTCCTTTAAGCTTACTTCAAGCTTTTCGGCTTCTGCTGTCCTAGACTTTTACTAACTAAACTTAACCTAATTACCCAGTTTTTAGGAGCATAGTACTTTATTTTCCCCCATATTAGTCCAATTAAAATTCTGTATCATTGTTCATGCATTTTTAATAAAGAAGTGGTGTAGGATGCTAAATTATAGTCCCCCATTTTTACTCTTTAATCGGCTGTGAAAGTATTATTATTATTATTAAATACCGGCTTATTTATTTAATAGAATTTATTTAACTGAAAGTTAAGCATTATTATATGAATAATTTTAATTCTATTGTGATTTTAGTTTAAATTCACTTGTTTTAATCTTACTAAAGTTGCAAACACTGCCCGGTGGATTTGCTAAACTAGAATAGAAAATCTCTCAAATAACTTGTTAAGCATGGGGATTTCGAGAACGGTAATAGATACGAGGTCGCTTAAATTAGGCCAAAGTTGCCGCATTAAGGTACCAGTTTAACGATTAATTTGATCCCAAAAAAAAAAAAAATTAAATCAGGTTACTAGATATGCACGAAAATACAAATTTTTCGGTTTTTAATTTTTGCTCATAACTTTCTATTTTAACCAAAATTAAAATATTAAGCGATTTTGGTGTGTACTTTCCGGAGGCACTTTTTCATCGTGAATTTACAGAGGTTCTCAAATTTATTACGAACCGTTTTCAAGTTATCGGCATCAATTTTAATTTTTCATATGGATCTTATAGTAGGTTATGATAATTTTGAATAGAGCTTTATTTGCTATTCAACTATATAAAAAAATCCTATTTTACTTTCGTAATTAATATGAAAAATTAAGAAAACGGTTTTTTGTCTATCAATTTGTATAAATACATGATAAATATATAGAGCTCTCAAAATCAAGACAAAAGACTACAATAACATCACTGACTTAAATCCAGTGGCAGATAGACGAGTTAGATGGAAACATTTTATTGACAGCCTATGCTCTTCAGAGGCAGTCCAAAATCATCCGATGATGGACAAGGATTAGTGATTAACTAAAAGCTCTTAATATTTAGATTAAAGAACGAAAAATAATTTTACAATTTGATAATTTTGATGGGATTATTACAAAAATTATTGTCTCAGACGGTCGTCCTTTTCTGTTGTCCTTTTTCTCTTACTAAATACCTGACAAGTACTGAAATATGTGAAAATTCTCATTTCACATTTATATTTTGGGCTATTATATATTGGGCAGATGATTCCAGCGGCGGTCGGTGAAGCATGTTTGGGAGGGCTGTCAGCATGATCGGACAAGCTCGTACTATATCGCTCAACAGTATAGCAACGACAAAGCACGAGCGTGTCCGATCATGCTGACAGCCCTCCCAAACATGCTTCACCGGCCGCCGCTGGATGATTCCCACTCTTCCAACACCACTTCCTCTCTTTATATTTTCAAAATAAGTTGGTATATATTTTTATGCAATGGTTCTCCTCCTTTCTTGACTAATTTATCATCTTATTATCCTATACTATTTTATTATCATCTTGGTCCGAGGTTGAGGAACAATCCTTGTATAAAGTCACATGAATGGAAAATAATTACAATCTTGAATTTTTTATAGTTGAAAACTCATGGTGATTGATGGTGAGATAAAAGGCAGCTTGATACAGTGATCAGCTGATAAAATCACCATCATATATTTCCAGACACGCCGCTTCTGGTCCTGATACCCTGAGGAGCTGCAGTTGTAGCTACGGGCGATTGGAGAGCGTGAAAGAATGCCTCGTAGGAAGGAAGTCAATAGGCTGGAGACGTTGGCCTTAAGGGCAGTGGGAGATTATGTCACTGCACTGGGTCAGCGACTCATTAGCTCAATATGCGGCCTCATCGTCGCGAATCCCGGCGTCAGTACACAATTCCTACAGAGTCGCATCGATTGGCTTAATACACTACTCATCAGCAGTGTACCATACTATCTATACGACAAAATGGCGGTAGAGGTGCTGAAAGCTGTCCAGCAACTTATTGAAAGAACCAAAAAAACGTACAGCCAACATTCTTCAATGGTTACTTTTGTAAATGAGATGAATGTAGTGGTAAGCCTGACTGGTACTGTGATAAACTCCCACCTTAAAGCTGTGGACTTTACTTCATGGCCGAAAATGATGAGATATGTGCTATATAAAAGCTTAAGAAAAATGACAGGGTTAGAAAATTTAAACTTAGGATCATGTTTAGGAGGTTGGAGTAACCATGATAAATGTTTTCTCGACGCCCTATCCAACATGAAAAACTTACACACACTCTGCTTATGTTTCGACTGTACAGATGTTATTATTCAGATTTTAGGAGAGAACTGTCCAAAGTTACAAAATCTAGATGTAACCTCCTCTCGTTCTGTAACAGAACGATCTGTCCCATCACTGCTTAAATGTAAAGATCTACGAGAGTTACAGTTGCATCGTACTTCAATGTCTGTAACAGGATATGCTCAGTTGCTTATAGGGCTTCCAAGACTACAGGATCTCGGAAGATGTGATGAATTTGGTTTGATACTAAAACAAATCTATGACACTAATCCATCGGCTGGTCCGTTTGAGATTAAGAAATTTCAGTCACGATACATAAATACAGAACATCTTAAACTTCTTGTTTATATGTGCCCAAAACTATATCATGTTTCGATATTTCGTGATGAACAGATTTGGAACATCACACTTCTGACAGTTCTGCAGAATTTAACAGAACTTAAGTTGCTATCCTGCGATTTTTACACAGATAATATAAAGCAGTTACTTGAAATCAAAGGCTCAAAAGTAACAAGCTTACATTTAGAACATGTGGAAGAAATTGATCTAAATGCTTTAATGTACATAAGTCAGTACTGTCCGAAACTACAAAATCTAGTCTTATATAACTGTGATTTGCTGCCTCACACATCCCTATTTGCTAATCCCGATAAGCTGAAAATTAAACCGTTCCAACATCTTGAAAGAATCTTTTGTGTCGCTGACTCAGCCAGTTTACACCTTGAATTTTTGCTGACACACTGCGTTAATATTAAGAACATACATTTGGGTTCATCAACAGGTCTCGGACATGACTTGATGGTCAAAATATTATTAAGAAACCCGATGAAACATTTAGAAGAGTTAAGGATTTTGTACAGTAGCGATTTGAGCATACGAACTGTTGATTTACTTCTTGCTAACTGTGCTAAACTACGAGTTCTTTCGGAGTTGGAAAGCTGGAATGGGATCAGTAGAGAGGAATTAAAATATTTTAAGGAATACATCGAAAAGAATAACTTTGAATTAGACATACGTCCTACTTTATCTTATTAAATATAATCTAGCACATGGAGCATACTTAAACTTATATTACTAGTAAATAGATAGGTATTTTTGTATGACTCCACTCAGTTGTAGATGAATTTATTTGTACAATTTTTCTAGTAAACTGCTGTTGTAGTTTAGACCTAAAAATATTTAATCTGGGAGTGTTTAAACTTTAGTAATAATTTAAAACAGTTTTAGTTAATATCTGAACGACATGAATGAATTGTGCCTCAGAAGTTGGAACTTAATTTTAACTTTTGAACATTTAGAGTTAGTGCACACGGACGATTCTTAACTGTTTGGTTATTTGACCACAGCTGCGAGGTAACCGCTGGTAATTGAGTGAGCGTACGAACGGAAAAATTGCAATGGCAGTAATTTTTTCTCCTTTGCTTCACATTTAAAAAAGTTCTGGGTACATCCTTTAAAAAGCCAAAAACTAATTAAATATCAATTTAATAAATTATAGGTGGACTTATTTGCTTATCCCAAGAAGAGTATGGGTTATTTTCAGATGTGGAAAAGTACTTTTTGACGAATTGTTGACCGTTATAAAACAAATTATAAGATACCAGAATAACTCTTCCACTCTAATCAGATTGGTACAATCACCTAATACTCCTTCAACCACAGCTTCTTCAGATTTTTGTCGCTGTGATTAGGATTTTTTTTTTTTTTATAAAATGCCTTGTCTTTTTTCTACTTCTATTATGAACTTTTCGATATCACATCATTTTTAGGGTTTTGTAGGTATGACCAAAAAACCTTTATACCGTCATTTTGTCGTCTGTCTGTCTGTCTGTCTGTTTGGTAAAAATTGTAGCCAACCGGCTAAACCTAGAGAGTTGAAATTTGGCATGCTTATATAACTCTTTGACCCGCACATAGGAAAAATACTAAAACATAAACCCCTAAAAATATAAACAAATATGTGCTCATCGAAAATATATACATATATATTTTTTTTAAATTCTGAGTAGGGTATCAGATGAAAGCCCTTAGTACATGGATTAACGATCAAAATTTTATTTTTGCAAAATAAATTATTTTAATGCGATTTTTGCCAAAATTGTGCAAAAAAAAAAAAAATTCCCACATCCTGTAGCCTAGATGGTTTAAACTAAAAATCTGAAAAAATTCTAAGTAATGTACATTAGTGTGAACTGGAATAGTACAACAGGAATTATTTTTATCAGATTATGTTTTCGGAAAATAACGCATTTTTTGTGTTTTTTTGTTGACGATGTACAAAAGTTATAGTTTGTATACTATACTAGAAGGCGTATCCTGGTCTAATTGTTAGCATGCTCGCTTGCTACGCTGCAAACTAGGGTTCGCTCCTGGGCAGAGGAGACAATTTTTTTTTGTTCAAATTATTTTGTCAAAATTCTATTAGGTATTAGGTATTCGAATTAAAATTAACAAAAAAATGTTTTAACAAAATTTGTTTTTAAAGCTCTTAGATTAACAGACGATAAATTATTTTAAAACTATCGTTCAGTTTTCCGTGATTACTACAAAGCATAATTTGTCCTACACACTCACTCATCAATTTTTATCCCTTTAGTTTCATTCTTTCATTCTTAATTTAGCGTATTTGCCTAACTACAAGACAATCTCGAATATAAGAGGAGTCCCATTTTTCGAGTTGTTTTTTTAAAAGAATTGTATAAGTAGCTTTAATCTAAATGGCATATTAATACCAGCAGAGATGAATCTTTATTTTGAAGCTAATAGTGCTCGAATAAAAGACGACAAAATTATTCGTTTTTTTTTTTTTTTTAATATAAACTTATTTTATATTCTGGCAAGAATAAATCGAATGCACGCTCTTTAAACTAACTAGGCTAATATCCATTTGTGCACTCACACTCACTGTAGACAATGTATTCTATTTATTACGTATTCTATTAAAAATCATAACCGCTTGGTAAATAAAAATCGTTCATGTGCAATAATTCACTATATATAATTTTAATGTCGTACTCCTAAACATTTTAATTTTATATATTTAACTATTTTACCACCTAAAAAATAATTTTTTACGCAGTTTAATCAAATATTTTTGCACTGAATTGAAAAGAAAGATATTTTGGGAAACGCTTTTTTGCAATCATTTTGCAAATGTCCTAACTTTTTTACTGATAAATTATAAATTTCAAAAGGTTGAAATTTAAGACTTAAAATGACAATTTAAGGCTGTAATATTTATAAGGTTGTAAGGTTGGTACAAATTATTTTTGATAATTGGAATAAAATAATATCTTGATAAAAAACAATAATATTTAAATTTTTTACAGACGTATCAATCAATAATACTGATAATTGTAAAGCTCTTAGTAGTCTTCAGTTAGAAATTGAGCCCTGCAATTTTGTTTGTCTATATATAATCCCTGGTTTTCAGATCGAAACAGCACTGCTTGGAAACAGAAAAAGAGAAATCGTAGTAGCAACGTTTTTAACACCAATGATAGACGTAAAGATCGCTACAAATGTATAGCTATACCCGTGCGATATGTTTGAGCAAATTATTCAAGTATACCTGAACATGTAGACTATAAAACTGTACAGGTATTTCTGCCTGCGCAGGGGACCATTAAAAATATATAATTTCATTCGATATACCTGTGTCGAATTGTACAACCGGAGCGTCGGGCTGACACTTACTCGATTCATTTATCTCATAGTATATTCTAAATTAATAGTGTAACAATAGGAACCTTAAATAAGTTACTTCGTTGATTTGTTAAAAACTATGCGAATATTTAGGGGCAAATTTCTGTTCCATTAACAAGTTCACATATAAATAACGTTCTTTTTTTCAACCAATCTTTACATCATATGTACTACAATGCTTAAAAGAAGTCCAATGTGGGACATTTGTCTAGTATTAAAATTAACGTGATGTGTTTCTCTCTCATTCACTTTGGAAACTAGTAAAATAATTACAAGTGCGTAGTTTGTCTGTTAACTTAGTTCATTGTTTAAGCATAGCTAATACAAACGTGCATTTTCACTTCGTTTTTATGAGAATTCTCTGTAAGTTTTTCTTAGACTCTAGTGTTATTCTAAATGAACCCAACTGGCGTGAAATCTCATAGGTATGGCTAAACTCTTAAGTTCGTACGATTCACAACTGACCTTGATCGGAACACCTTTCGAAAATTGTTGTATACACGATATATTATTCATTTTTGTAAATATAACTATCTAAGTATCATCAAAAGCATTGTCTGTTGACATGGTTAGCTGTGAAAACTGTGAAGAAAAACTGTACTGTAACTGCATGAGAAAATCCGGTGTTTATACTACAGTTCATAGTTTCTCAAACTTTTTGAGCCGCCGAGTACTTTTCACGAGAAGAATTCGTCGCGGAACACTATCATTGTTATATACGTATATATAGCAACACTACTAGATCGCGGAGCACTAGTAGGTGCTCGCGGAGCATAGTTTGGGAAACTCTGCTATAGTCCATTCAAACGGTAGAATGCAGTATTGCTCTAATGGGAAATTGGAGTAGTGTAGCCAAATGTTGTAAACGTGTCAAATATGTCAATGAACTTTAGTTGTTAATTCATTGAAATTAAATGGAAAAATATCATAGACTCGTATGATATACAAAAGACAAGTCTGAACAAAAATTTGGTTACACGGGACAAAAATGAATAACCATTTGTAAAATACCGCATCTTCGCATATCAGCGCGTTTTACATGCGGCAACTTCGCCAACAAAGGAAAGGATAGTGTTATTGGAAGAACCCCAAAAGAACTACTTCATTTGTCTTGTACTTGTATTCTAACGTTTGTACAGATTATAGATAGGGATGGGAACGATATATCGATATTTCGAAAATATCGATACTTTAGAAAAATATATCGATATTTGAAATGCGATATATCGCGTAAAATATCGATATTCGCACAAAATTCGGTATTCTTGTATCTTTTTTACATTTAAATATATGCTATAAATGAATAACTTGTAAGACGAAATTTTGATTTCAATAATTTGCACCTTTGAAATTGTAGATCATGTTGGTATTAAAACATTATAAAAAATGTCATTTTCTTAATAATGATCATAACCAATAAATCTAAAGTCGGTTTTACAGCGTAAGGAAGTCCGTAATACACTATAAAAGTAACCAAAAAATATCTGGTTTGTCCTTACAAAAGTGAACAGCATATATTTTTATTTAATTATGATAATTAACTAGGAAAATATTAGATAGATGGTTGGTAGCTGAGTGAGTACCAACTGTAATGTGATTGTCTGTCAAGTGGCGACTTCTTTTTCCGCCAAGCCAACCAAAAAAAACTGTAATTTATATATCTTACATGTTACGTGTTAGTTATTTCGATATATCGAAAATATCGATATTTTTACTTCGATATATATCGATATCACACTGACGATGTATCGAATCGCGCATATATCGATATTCAAAAATAAATTCCCCTCCCTAATTATAGTACAAGTAAACTTGTGCAAGTCTATCTATACAGGTATATCTGTACGTGTGTAGCTGTATTATGTTGGAGAGGAGATAATGTTTTATAACATTGAAATAGCCAGGCAAGACTACACCTTAAATTAAATAAGAACCAAATTGCAAACTGCAGTTATACAGCTTATGAATAATAGTACAAGATGATAATTTTATACCAATTATCAAAATTATTTGTTGCTAACTATAATAGCTTTGATTCTATAAAAATTCAAAACCGCTCGGTTCATCCGAAAATCATAATTTCAATACGTGACCGATTTAGAAAGTATTTTGCATTTTTATAGAAAAAATAGCTATTCCAGTGAATTATTTTAAGTTTGGGATGAAACAAATGTTGTTTCAGTCTATTGTTGTGGATTGTTTTACTTTTTACTAGAGCAAACAGGATTGCCCTCACATATCTCTTTGTCAGTTCCACATATGGATGTGTTATTGATAAATGAATTTTTGCCAAATTTATTAGTGCATTTATTATGCAAGCTCATTGCACAGTCGTTAATTAACGATGTGGGATACGATTACAGTAGTTCTTAGTCTAACATTTAGAGAATTTGTTGAAAGTTTAGAGAAAATAAAACACAAATAGTCGTAAAGGTTTGTAATGCCTAAATTAATTTAAATCAGGAGGAACTAATAAATAACTAGGAAGGCTAGGAGAATAAAATATGTAACATATTTCTGTAGATACAGAATTATTTTACTAGTTGGCATTCGAATATTTTTTAACAAACATATGTGGAACAGACTTAATATAACCAGTACTACACATATATTGGAAAATATACTTTAGACGACAGTTATGTATTCAAATTGAATTTAAAAACTAAGAATAATAGATAATGATCGGAAGAAAGTTTAGCAATTGTTAGATTTATTTATTTTTCTGATGTGAGCAATGATAAAATTTGATATTTTTCACTTGAGCCATTACAAATGACTGTAGAAACTAATAAAAGACGTGCAACATGTTTCACAGAGGTGGACCATCTGGAGTTTGAGAAAATTCCCGGTGGGCCGGAGGGGTTTTGGGGCCGCTCGGTGTAGAATTTGCTGCAAATGAGCCGGTAGGGTCGGTAATCTGCCGGCAAAAATTAAAGTCCCAGGCCGTCCCTTGTTTCAGTTGTCACAATTCAATTAAACAACAAAACAACATAACAGTTTGAAAATTATCAACGACGCTCTCGTTTAGTTGTATTTTATTTACTTACAAGCAGACCCGTTGCCAGCAACGTTGGCAAACTGATATCGAATAAAAAACAATATAAGTAGAAATCAATTATCAAAATGTGTATGAGCCTGCGTATATTAACAAAACAAAAACGTTTGATTATACCTACGAAATCCAAAAAAGAAGGTCAGTGTCTGTCGTTTAAAAATTAGTATCGAGCCGGATACGGCCCATGGGCCATATGTTGGACATCAATGGTATAGCTGTTTCTGATTATACCTAGGAAATCCTAAACAACAGCTCAATGCGTGTCGTTTAATAATTAGTATTGAGCCAGTTACGGCCCGTGGGCCATATGCTGGACATCAATGGTATAGCTGAATTATACCTAGGAAATCCTAAACAGCAGCTCAATGCATGTCGTTTAAAAATTAGTATCGAGCCGGATACGGCCCGCGGGCCATATGTTGCACATCAATGTTATACCTGTTTCTGATTATACCTAGGAAAGCCTAAAAAGCAGCTCAATGCGTGTGGTTTAAAAATTAGTATTGAGACGGAAACGGCCCGCGGGCCATATGTTTGACATCCATGATATAGCTGTTTCTGCTTATACCTAGGAAAGCCTAAAGAGCAGCTCAATGCGTGTGGTTTAAAAATTAGTATCGGGCCGGATACTGCCCGCGGGCCATATGATGGGCATCAATGGTATAGCGGTTTCCAATTATACCTAGGAAACCCTAAACAACAGCTCAATGCGTGTCGTTTAATAATTAGTATTGGGCCAGATACGGCCCGTGGGCCATATGTTGGACATCAACGGTATAGCTGTTTCTGGTTATACCTAGGAAATCGTAAAAAACCGCTCAATGAGTGTCGTTTACAGTTTAAAAATTAGTGTCGGGCCGGACACGGTCCGCGGGTCATTATATGTTGCATAACATCAATTCAACATACAAAACATGCCCTTGACACAACGTTCTTCAGTCAAGCCACCGTATGGACTGCAGAGCTCTGGCCTCGGTAAGCGAGCTGCTTGTCGGAATATATCGTTCCCCACCACTCAGTTCGTGACCGACCGCATGCCGCAAGACCCGGTAACACCCCGGAACTTAGCGTTACGGCATGACAGACAGACACTTGGCGTTTCGTATATATATATATAATGCGCATAGCTGGGGTTATTTGAAATAAGGTATTTGAAAAAGTATTTCAATTACTTTCTGGTATTTGAAATTGTATCTTAAATACTTCAAAAAAATGCTCTTGGTATTTGGATTTGCAAATACATTCTCCGTGATATTTGTATTTGATACTTGTTGCCTGAAAATGTCAGTATTTGAAGTACTTTATAAGTATTGAAAATATTTCCTAGTATTTCAAATATTTCCCCAGTATTTCAAATATTTGCTTAGTATATATTTCAAATATTCCCTTATTATTTAAAATACATTTAAATTATTTGAAATACATTATTTCTAGAGCCCTGCGCGGATAAGCTTTTCTGTATCCGCATCCGATCCGCATCCGCACATCCATGATCCGCATCCGATCCGCATCCGCAGCTTTTGTAAATAACAAATCCGCATCCGCAAAAATATCCGCACTACAGGTTTTGCTGTCAGTTTGGAAAGAACTAACATATTTCGCCTGTTTAGGTAATCTCTGCTCTAAAACGCTACTGAAAATTTTTGGATTTACCAGCTTATTTATTACTAACCTAACCTAAGGGACCCCAAAAGTTTTAAGGCCTAGATGCGCTAATAACTTATTTACATCTAGAGAGAGATAACAATTTTGGGAGGCCTAAGCGTTCTTTTTCGTAGGGAGTAAGTGGCGTGCTGCTTTTAATATTGAATTTAAAAAAAAAATCAGAAAAGTTACTTGATAGAAGGTGCTTCATATTTTTAGGATCAAATAATTCTCTTACGCCATTTCGCGCATGAGTTAGGCGTTGCAACTTTTTCAAATAGCAACATGTGTCATTTTTCAAATTTTTGGGATCTGCAAGACTTTTTACTTCGGGTAGTATAAAAAAATTGGCAGGTTACATAATAAAATTTTCGAGAAAAAATTATGTAGGTAAATTTTGGTATTTAAATAAAACTTACTAATCAGTTTTATGTAAAAAAAAAAACCTTTATCAGATTTAAAAGCCAGAATTAGAGCAGAGGTAGGAAGAATTACGTCGAAAGTGTACCAGGAAACTTTTGTCCAAAATATTATTTTCTATAATATATTCAATAATAAAAAGAAAGTTAAGTTGATTTTCTCAACTCAGTCTTGATCATGGACAATTGTCTTAATAAAAATAACATAAAGTGAGATTGAATGCTACAAAATATCATGTATATACAGACAACCGAAAATAACCAAGGACTGCGTAGTCAGAACACAATTGCTTGTTTCTCCGAAAGTAACCGAAGATTTAATGTTCACGCGGATATTGCGGATAAGCGGATATGACATTTAATCCGCATCCGATCCGCATCCGCATGGTTTAAATGATAATTTATCCGCATCCGCAGAAAAGTTGCGGATATCCGCGGATAATCCGCGGATACCCGCGGATTTGCAGGGCTCTAATTATTTCCAATACTTTTTAATAGTATTTGTTACTTCAAAAAAATATACAATATTCATACAATACTTTGGTAGATATTTGAAATACTTTTACCGAGTATTTGGTACAGCTCTGCGTATGAGAAAAACCAACAACGAATTTCGATGATTCAGATAAAATTGAATTAATTCAGTATTGGCGTACTTACATACGAACTTTTTCTTTAAAAAAGTTAAAAAAAACTCAAAGTATAGAATGGCTTGATCATACCTTAATGATTTTTGCTTACCACTATCTGGAATAGTATCATGTTCAAGTTCAGGCCAAATTTTGGTTATTAATGAGGAAATAGATGATACAAGTAAGGAAAAAAACAATTTATTTACTTGTTGCATACAATACTTTTTCAACGCCCATTCAAAAAGCTACGGAAAACGATTGAGAATAACATTATTTTTTGACATTTCATATAAATTCGGAAAGTAATTTAGATTCTGACGTTTACAAATCAAATTTGTATGAAATGTAAAAAATATATAGATACTGGATTTTCGCAACCTTTTGAACGTCACTAGAGATAGTATTGTATGGAACACGTAAGGAATATGGGTTATTATTAATAAAAGCTTTTGAGTAAATATTGTTACTATTTCGATGATCAATTTACTTAAAAAAATAGGGAAAAAAATATTTTTCTTATTAGTGCGAATATGGTGTTCATTTCCAAACTAGGGTGGAAATGAACTCTGTACCTAACTGAAAGCAGGTAGATAAGTAGGCCTATTTCATAACGGTCGTAGAAAAATAAATGTATGTTTTATTTTTAAACATAATATATCAAAATTCTCCGATAACTGTCGTATGTCAAGAATTAGTAGTAAGATTTAAAATTTTGCATATGAAGAAAACCAAACTGTCGAGGGCTGAAACATAAGAAAATTAAATAAGTTTAAGCAATTGCTCATCCATACACTATCAATTTTACTACATCACATTATAAAAAAAATATTCGTGAAAAAGATCGTTTTATATTATAAGTTTTAATTTTCGGGTAAATGCGATCACAACGCAACCCGTCGTCACCCAGTGGCGGAGTTTGGTGCCATTGCCCCCCCCCCGCAGTCGCGGGGTTCCAGGCTCCTATCTCTGCCCTAATCTTCACCATGATTTATCTTGCAAATAATTTCTGTTGACCAGAGATTTTAATATAATTTATTGACTATATTTATTATTAATATTATTTTATAAATAGAATACAAACTCATTGCATCATTATTAAAAAATAGTAACTAAGTTATTAATAATATCATGAGTTGTGGTACATTAATCAATCATTTTTGATGCAATTATATTGTATTCTTTGACAGAATTAAATAAATAATAGACCTATTCGTTGATAATTTCTAATCAGTTTGAACTTAAGTCCGTACTTAAAAAAAGTACCGCAAACTATTGTTGTAAAATTTGTGCCCCAGTGTTTGGGTACGCGTACAGTGAAAGCTTGTTGCTGGTAGCTGGCTGCCAGCGCTGGTGAAGGTCAGCCTGCGAGCTGGAATATCCGTGTGTTGTCAATGATACCACGCACAGTAAAGGCTGGTGCTGGTTTCACAGAGTTGGTTGCCATCGCGAACAAGTGTCAGTAACAAGCTACCAGCAACCAGAAACAAGCTTTCACTATACGTCTAGCCTTTGATGGGAACACTGGTTCCCCTGTTCGGCAACAAATTTTATTACTTGAAGTAGTACGGTCCTGGTCCTGGACCTTTGTCCATTTTACTTGTTTTTAATTGCAATTATTGATAAAGGAACTGTTGGATCTATTATGCTATAAAAAAATACTGTTATATGTTAGACTTCGTTCAACATAAGAAAAACACAGGGTATCATAAATTACGTCATCAATTCTGCGCAAGAAAACAGCTGATCACATTGACGTACATAAGGGTTTTAAAGAATCGTTGTAGATACCAAGCAAACAAAATCATGTATTTCAAATACATTTTTACTCATTTTAGTACACGGAATACCTTGAAACATACGAGAAATAAATATTAATAACAGAAATAAACAACATCGCACAATACGCGTAGTCAAAAACAAATCAAACTAAGTGACGCCACTGAAATGTGTTTAACTAACTGTTGATAACGTAATGGATTAAATTTGGTTCCTGCACATGAGGGCCGCTAACATCCGTCTGTGTTTTTCTTATGCTGAACGAAGTCTATTGTCAAACGAATTTTTAACTTCGAAATTTTGTCAAACCATGAGATAAATTAATGTGTTACGGACATCATTATTTTGGACGTTTCCCATTGCTGATAGTACTAGGTTTAAATACAATATATTCAGTATTAGTATCAAAAAGATAATAAAACTTAAATCTAAAGTTCGAACGTTTCGGAAACTGCTCATCAATCTGTTGTAGTAGGGATGTAGGATGGAAACATCTGATATTAAAAATAAAGTTTTGTAGGTATGACCACCAAAAACCATTATAACGTCATTCATGTGTCTGTCTGTCTGTACTGTAGAAATTGTAGCCAAACGGCTGAACACAGAATGATAAAATTTGGGATGCTTTTACAACTCTTTGACCCACATTTAGAAAAAAATACTTATAACTCAAAAAAGTACATCCCCAGATAAATATAAACAAATATGTTATTAATGAAAAAATAAATATTTTTTAAAATTTTCTGTGACGCATGAAATGAAACCGCTTAATGCATGGATAAACAATCAATTTTTTATTATTGAAAAATCTTTTTTTAATGGGATTTTCGCTAAAAATATGTAAAAAACCTTTTACCCCCATCTTATTTCCCAGGGGGTTGATCTAAAAATCTGAAAAAAATCTCCATAATGTACATTGATGGGAACCGGAATAGTTCAACAAGAATTTTTGATCAGATCACATTAGTAGCAAAAAATATCGTTTTTTTTTGAGCCGTTGAAAAAAATAGTAATTTTTTAAATATTATTGTGTGGTATTAACAGAAAGCTCTTCAGACGTATATTATGGAACAAGAAGTAGTTTTTATTTTAATTTTTATTTTAAACCGATTTTTTCCTAAAATGTAGTAAAACCAGTGGCGAAAGGAGACCTCCGCTAGACTTGCCCTCCCATAAAAAAAAGTAATAAAACATAAATATGAATATTTTAAAATTTTAATGTTTAATAACTTCCGGTTTCGGATCTTCATAAAAAATAATAGGCTTCTGCCCAATTAATGGGAGAATTTTTTGGTACTAGAACGAACTCTCTAAGTTGAACCGTTCTTGAGTTATCGTGTATACATACACACAACCACATACGAACGGCACTTCGAAAATAGTTTTTTTTTTGGATTCCCTGGACCATCAAACGTGGTCATCAGTCAAAATCTCGACATCGAAAATTTTCGCGATTACTTATAACTTAATACTTGCCCCTTGTAATATATTAAGGTCGGGCAAGTAAAAATCACCGTGTCTAACCAAAAGTGGTAAAACTAAAAATCCGAAAAACAGTATCTGCAAATGTTTATCACTCTTGTAATCATTGAAGACGGAAAAAGATTGTTGAGCAGTTTCCGAAACGTCCAAATTTTATATTTTATGAAGTATTATATCTCTTTCATACTAATACTCAATATATTGTACTATTCTAGCTTAGTACTATCAGCAATGGAAAATGTCCAAAATAATGTTGTCCACATTAATACTAGATCATTGCAAAATAATTTCAACGATATTATTAATTACGTATTATAATAGTATAAATAAATTGTATTAATCTATGCATTACACAAATAAAATTGTGTGATATAATTGATTTTCAGATGCGATCTATTTTTAAATTTTATATTTGCGGGCATGTATCATATTAAGGTTTAGTATATCTACAGTTCTCATAACTGGAAACAAGTTATGTTTGCAACCTTTGAGACCCAGCCACAGCCACTATGCGGTACTTTCTTTATCTAGAGACTTTATTTTGAACCTAAGATATAGTCTGTTTCTTTGGTTTAAGCGGAACTAGAACTAGTAACTTTTAACCATTAAATGTGGCTTCTGATCATCTTGTTGATCATCCCACTTCAGTCGTTAAAAAGTGAGCTCATGACAACTAACGAAAATAAAAAATTCTATTTAGTTCCGCTTAAACGATTGGTATAACCTATAAATAAAATTCACTTTAACTTCCTTGTAACTTTTTGCGAGCAACTCTGCTTACCCATTATGTAATCCAATTAATTTAAGGTGATAAATTATATCAACGAATAGGCCTATATAAATTAATTGAATTTTGGGCATTCCTGAAAAAGTATTCTTATTTCTGATAGCTTTATGTATATACTATTCATGTGTAATCAATTAAATTTAATATACATTATAAACCTTTGGGAGAGGTTTATATTTAATGTTTTGAAAGGAAGCACATATAGGTAATGAAATTATTTTACTACACTCGAAAGTAATACTCAGTTGCCAAAGTTATGTGATGAATCCACTAAAACACCGCTGTATTGGCGACCTAGATACTGCGTTTCTGTATCATCGGGAAGGGTTGTCTGCAAAAATTGCAGCTGGGGAGGGTGGGTGTTGTATCTTTCTTCGCCCGTCCTTCGTCTTCCGAGGGGTAGCGGTCCTCAGAGGTATGGGATTAGATTGTTGGTATCAATTCCAACAGCTTATTGATTGTTTAAAAATATTGTTTACTATTACTCTACATACAGTCTCATATTTCGCTCTTAACCGTCCGACCCCGACTCCCCGAAATCTCGCGTCCCGCGTCTCCCCGATGTTGATAACTCTAGTTGACTCGCAGGCAACTAGTGCGTGTTACTCATACCCTTTACAGTTATATTACAATTCAATCCTTTTACTAGGACGGAATTGGTCGAAATACGGTACCATTATGTCCACAACGTCGGGATTACATTATGCCAGTAAACAGGATAGCTTCGCTATTAGGCCTAGTAGCAATTCCGTTTACTACAATAAGGTACTACGTGTTTACATACAACACCGTACTATACTATCCTAAAACCAGCATAGTAGTGCTTACACACAAAGTTAGACATGTTTTGGCTAGTTAGACTTATGTTTTGACTTGGGGCGCCGCGGAAAAATTCTAATTTTATTAAGGGCGCCGCGGAAAAATTCTAATTTTATTAACGGCACCGGGAAACGAAAAAGTTTGGGAACCACTGTCCTATAGTATTAGGTCGTTCGATAGTTAATATAATCCGTCTCAATTTGTAATACGAAATTAGATCTGGTTACTTTGGTGACTGTTGTGGTGTAAACAGACTTTGGCGTATCCGTGTGAACCAATACTATGATAATATTATAAATGTATTGTCAATATACAACATAAAAAATGAACTTTCACTGTTAGTTCCGTATTACAAAATGAGACAAAATAATATCATTTTTATTTTTAAGAACAAATCTTACATCAATTAATTACATTTATTCTAAAATGTATTCACCACTTTGTTCTACTACTATATGCCATTTTATACGCAATTTTTCAATTCTATTCCAGTAGAAGTATTCTGGTTTTCAGCTTGAGTTTCGATGTCATTTCCAACATTTTCCAAACTTACGTAATTTTTGCTGTCTATAAAATACTGGAGTATATAAAAAAGATGGCAATCAGTAGAGGCTAAGTTTTTTAGACCAAGACTAGGGGGGATGCTGCAATTTTTCCTGCCAAAAATATTTTTTTAATATCCAGATTAATATGCGCTTATCCTTTTATGCATTGGTTTACTGTAGCAGTATATATACGCCTTCTTAAATCAACTTTCCTAGTTTTTATAAATGTTCAAAAACGGTTGTATGGTCTCTGTTTATCAATAAAACGATTTGCCATTACGTTAGTCGTGGATTAGATTTAATTAATGTTTTAATTATCTCTTAATCTATAACGGAAGAATTGCCCAACCATGGTACAACATCTTCTTCTTCAGCCTCTCGCATCCATTTTTTAATATAGAACTGCATCAACTCTTTCCATTTAACTATATTTCCACCTGTACAAGTCCGAGTTAGCAATCCAGTTCTTTTCAAATCATCGTACCAATACATTTGTGGCCTTCCTCTTTTATGCTCATAAGGACGTCAGTCCAGTATTTTCGGTTCCAGCGATTTAGGTCACTTTTCGCTACGTGTCCAGCGAAGGTTCATTTTAGCGAAGCAGCTCGAGTGCCTCCTTGGTAAATGTTCGCACCATTTCAATTCTGTATTTGTCCCGTTTTGTTATACCAATCATTGCTCTCTCCATTTGTTTCTGTGCGACACTCAATATCTCTACATTGAAAGTTCATCACCGAAATTAAATTTTCACTATGAAATTTTGCAAACCACCTTTGGCATTTTCTAACACTCATAGCATTTTCTCCAATCACTTTAGACAAGTTTTTACCTGCTGTTATTGCATTGAGTCGATTTGGATCATAGAAAAATAATCACGAAATATTAATCTTATCCATAACAGCCCTAAATTGTTATTTAAAAAAATATTATTTTGAATATTGCAACTCAAGCTGATGCAGTAAACATCTGCACCAAATTGAATAACGCTTGGAAATAATTCACAAGATAATTACAAGTTAGGCACAGCCGAACATGCACAAACTTTATTCGCGGATGAGGTTTCTTGCAGATTAGAGTATCACACGCGTGCACAATATTCCTTTTTGTGTTCATGGATTAAATAGTTACTGTTTCTGACAAGATGTTTGTTATTCGTGGTAACCTTCAAATATATAATGTGTTCTTAGCAAGTTAATCGTGTTCGTAGATTAGAGCAAAAACTCGTGGTTAACACATGCGCGTTGTTAGTTTCGTTGAATTTAATTAATAAACTGAGTTCTCCCAACTAAATTTACTACTCCGTGATTACAATCTTATCAGTCAAATAATTTTAGCATTCTCGGTGACAAGAATATCTAACAAGTCTCAAATCAGACATGCACATTAAATCTGTTCATGAAATTATTCCTAAACTGTTGGTATCTTGTGAGTAACTTTATCTGTGAATAAAGCTGTTATTTATCGAACTACCTAATAAATTCCTACAAAATCGTGAAGTGCGTGGAAATTCACTGTAGTTTTCGTTGTAATTATTTGTATGCTAGTCTGAAGTCATTGTTTAGCTATCGTATTTGAATCTTCTGTAGTATTACTTTCGAAACAACCCTAGAATTTAATGTTGATAATTAATTTTGATCTCCCATGCCTCTGCGAGAAGATACCTCCAAATATCTGTATTTAAATAGTACACGTTTTAAAATTACTCTCACAAATAAAAGTTGAATATTTTGGAATACAATGAGTGAAGAAAGTAAGAGTGCTTCCTGTAGTGTCTGTCTATTTATACATATATCTAAGGGGTTGTAATCAATGTGATAGTAATATAATATATTTTTTTTATATGGCAGTAATTAAGTGTATTTTTAATGTGACCTATTTCAGTTGTTCACCTCAATATAAAAACACTCGCACATACTGATAATCCAAAACAATACCAAAGGACATTACAGTGTTTAAACAATTTAGAAAAAATCGATGTAATACTTTCCTGGGTACCAGAAGATGAAGAAATATGTCCAAGCTCGATAGCAAAGTATTTATCTATTGGTGGTTATGATGTACGAGTTTGTACACCGCAATATAAAACTCGAACAGATTACCAGGTTAAAATTCCGGTTTTCTTGGAACCTCCGGCAGAGTCGTGTGAAGGTACTGAACTGGTTGAGTGGCTTGGAATGTTTATTCTTATGGGAGATGATTCAAAAAGCACAGTTGATGATTCTATAAATACATACCAGGTTCCAGAGCCCAATGTTAGGTTCGGACAGGTTAGACATCTTGAATGGAGAGGGTTCTTCACTTGTGATAAGATTGAGAAGCTGTACAATGATTTAGCGTAAGTAATAATTACAATATTTTGAAAACTGAAGAGTTTTAGAAAATAACTCAGATATCCAAATAATTTAATTTAAAAGTATTTTGGTACTACAATGGTGTCACGATTATACATTCTTTGATTTTTTGACATTTCAAAT
Source organism: Liopterus haemorrhoidalis (assembly GCA_963971575.1). Classification (NCBI taxonomy): domain Eukaryota; kingdom Metazoa; phylum Arthropoda; class Insecta; order Coleoptera; family Dytiscidae; genus Liopterus; species Liopterus haemorrhoidalis. The sequence goes on from OZ020611.1 coordinate 192,243,799, forward strand.
TATCTAACCGTAGTCAATATGTAAAAAATAACATCAGGTCGTCAAGGATGATATTTGTAGTAAAAAAGGCAAAATTGGTTGATAACTTACAAATATAAGGAATTATTTTATTCATCAAAGTATGCACCCATATTGTCTATACACTTTTGCCATTTAAGCGGCAGCTTGTTCAGGCCGATGGTATAAAACCCTGGCGGACGAGAGTCGATGAATTCCTGGAAGGCCAGTTTTACAGCATTGTCGGAATTAAACTGTTTTCCTATTAAAAAGTTGTCCAAATTGCGGAAGAAGTGGTAGTCAGTGGGGACTAGGTCTGGTGAGTATGGAGGCTGATGAAGAAGTTCCAACTCCAATTCCTATAGTTTTGCCACAGGCATTTGTGCAGTGTGTGGTCTAGCGTTATCATGCAATAAGATAGGATCTGTTGACCAATCTAGGCTGTTTTTCTTTAAGTTTTTGCATCATTTCGTCCAGTTGGTTGCAGTATATTTCAGCTGTGATCGATGAGCCAGATATATATTTTTTTTAAGATACCTGTACGAAATTTGGCGAATCAATTTGATATTGTCTGTTGCGTAGTAACACTAGAGCCAAATATACTATTAATATTTCGCGCGGTCTTCTATGGCGTAGTTCCACGTAAGAACTCATACTTCATAATGGTGCGAATTTCCGACCGTTCCATTTTCAACAAAATTAATTTTTAATTTTTTTTTTTAATATTTTTTAGAGCATACAGTAATTTCTTTAAACAGGCGAGATGTGTAACTTTCCAACAAAGAAAACAGAACGATAAAATAATAACCTGTTAAAGTTGGCAATATTATTAACTACAAATTTCATCCTTGACGACCTAATAAATAACGCCGATTTTAAGAACATATTTCATTGCCAAAAGTGAAAACAGTTTAGTATGCAATCATAATGTTTAATTTAATACAGGGCAGAATGTAATACAGGGTATTTTCATACTCTCTAATGAGTTCTCCCAATAACGTTATATTTTCCTTTGCTTTTAACCTCTGTCAATAAAATTCCTACGAAATACTGAAATGTATGAAAATTCAAACTTCAAAGCAATTTTTTTACACCGTATTAAATATTTTGGCAATAGATTTAGCTGAAATAAAACCCTTTGTGGTTGATCATTAGTTATAATAGTGCAAGACTGTAGCCGTAAGCGCTAAACCGTTTGCTCCTGCCGTTTGACCGCTAACAAGAGTATAGACTTGAGTTCAACTCCTGCCTATGTCAAATAACTATTGTAAAAAATATTTATACATATAATCTGTCTCAATTTGTAATACGAAACAAGATCTGGTTACTTTGGTGACTTTTGGTGTAAACAGAATATGGCGTATCCGTGTGAACCAATACTATGATAATATTATAAATGTATTGTCAATATAAAACATAAAAAATTAACTTTCCCTGTTAGTTCCGTATTACAAAATGAGACAGATAATATTACAGGTTTTACTTACTCGTTCGCAACTGGTTATAAACTGCAGGTGCCTTTCAATGTACGCTAAAATATGGACATAATACTGACCATATTACTCCTGAATGTACATAGATTGAAAATATGGTCATGAAACCTGGAAACAGGAGACCTTAAGCTCATCTTGGGCTGTCGCGGCAACGATGATTAGTTATAATGTTAGAATTGATAGTGTAGGTCATTTCTTTGGTTTAGGCGGAACTAAATGGGGATTTCGTATTTTTAAGTTGTCACGAAAACAGAGCTTGGCTACGTTATTTAATTTTTCAGGATGGCATTTATAATAAAGTATAATCCGTCTCAATTTGTAATACGAAACTAGATCTGGTTACTTTGATGACTGTTGTGGTGTAAACAGACTTTGGGGTATCCTTGTGAACCAATACTATAATCTGTCTCAATTTGTAATACAAAACTAGATCTGGTTACTTTGGTGACTGTTGTGGTGTAAACAGACTTTGGCGTATCCGTGTGAACCAATACTATGATAATATTATAAATGTATCGTCAATATACAACATAAAAAATGAACTTTTCCTGTTAGTTCCGTATTACAAAATGAGTCAGATAATATGATAAATGTATTTTGCAATATACAACATAAAAAATGAACTTTCCCTGTTAGTTACGTATTACAAAATGAGACAGATAATAACAGTTAATAGAAAAATAAAATTGTTGTATATTTAAAATATCATCTTAGGGTGGTAATTCTGAAATGGCACTTTTCTATTTGACAATTCATAATTGACAATTAAATTATATGTCAATTTACTAACTGTATAAAACACAAATTAACAAGTATTTGAAATATGTTTTATGCAACCAGAACAGAAAATATGAATATGCGAAAACAATTAGATATATATACAAAAACACATATACATAACGCTTCTGGGAAACTTTTGGAGAAAACAGTAACAAAATTAAAAAGAAGCGAAACGGGCTAAATATGTGGGAAATTGTGGGGTTGATAATGTATCACCTTTTATTAATTCTTTGGCAGAATTTTGGAGGATGATACACGGAGTAAATTTGGAATAGGGATTGGGCTAGCCTAAATACCGCTTCAGGGATGGAAGTCTTAATTTGTTTTCGTATTATTACCTCTTCACATGAACGACGTGAATAATATTATACCAATTATATTATTATATTTATTATACAAAATAAAATGCTAAATTATACGAGTAATAATCCAAAGTTTGATGAAATTTGGATTATTACTATTCAAAATTTTAGACATGTCAATCACAATTTTGACATTTCAATTTTCTATCTGACATGTAGTTTTTGAGTGAATATAACCTCACTGTAATGAAACAACCAATAATTTAAAAGCCAGATTTACAAGTTCACATGGTTCCACAAAAGTCTATTTACACCACAACAGTCACCAAAGTATCCAGATCTAGTTTCGTATTACAAAATTAGACAGATCATAATATATTTTACAAAGCTTAACCAAAATGGTCAAAAGCTCGAATCAAACTATAAAAGTTACCAGATTGCAAAATCTAGTTCCGCCTAAAGGTTTGGAATATCCTATATAAATATATTCTGAAATAAACAGTGGCGTAACTATGGGACCGCTACGCCCGCAACTACGGGAGGACCCTCATAATTTAGGGGCCCATTGAACTTTTAAATGTTTTTTTTTGTAGGTTTGTGTCTTTAGATAAAGTTGGCAAACCTGATAGGTAGCTCAAAGAAAATTCTGCCGTGAAGGGGATATGACGTTACGCCACTGAAAATGAAATTATTTTTATTGTTTTAACATTGTTGTATGTTCTTAGGGAGTTTGTACAGAAGGACCGAAACATACCATGGATCTCAATGTACGTACAAGGATTCTCAGACTCTCCGGTGGCTTGGGGATTGCAAGAACACCATTACTTTACCAATGGGGATAATGCCTATGTCATATTCTTACAGCCATCAGAAAAATTCATGATGGCCACACAGAAATGTACCAATAAAAGACATAACTGATAAATAAACAAATTTATTCAATATAAACATTCTGTTATAAATTTACTTCTTTCTTCTACGTGGTTCATTTGGATTTTTCTTCATCCAATGTTTTACTTCAGTGTTAGGTCGAATACCAAGAAGTGCTGAACGAGAATTTACATCTCTCATCACAAACGGAGAAAAACCTGTGAATAAAAAAATAGTTTTGAATACATAAATGTAAATATGTACACTGTTTTGTCACATTTAATAATGATAGTACTAATGGAAAATATAATCAAAACAATACAGATTATTTAGAAAATTTTCAGTCATTTAATCATGGCAGTTGGTCATTTTGCCTCATAACTTCAATGACAAACTTAGTGGCGAAAAAAGAACTAAATCGTTTTTTATTTGTATGTGAATTATAGACTAATATTGCTCTTCACTCTCTTATTTTACTAAAACATACCTTTTAAATCATATTTTGTTTGTGTTCGATAGTCATTTTGAAGATTTACAAATTTTAAAAATGTTTATATAATATAGGGACATTTGTATTGGCATCGCTAAATAAAACGATGTTTATAATGACATTTTAAAATACGCTTTGATGTGTTTTGATACTTGTGTTCACATATCTAACTTAAAAAGTAATTTCTAAAAACCTTTTTTATTTAGTTTGTTGTTTATTTAGCAGTTTTGTGTTTAGTTACCATTTTCTTAAGAAGGCATTGCGGGACGGAGCAAAAGAAAGGTCCGCGTCTCCCAAATCCAAGTGAAGAGCAAAAAAACAAAAAATCCTCACCTCCCAAATCGAAGTGAAGAGCAAAAAAAAAAAGGTCTTCACCCCCCAAATCCAAGTGAAGAGCAAAAAAAAAAGGTCCTCACCTCCCAAATCCAAAATGCGGGACGAATGGTCACCCTAGTCTTATAGATATCTTACAGACTTCCATTTGATATTGTGAGTAGTGCATAGCTTTTTAGGTTAAATTCAACGTATTTCTATTTTCTTTTCTTTTTGGATCACATCAGCTCTTTTTGGGACTACTTAGTCTATTAGAATAGTTTATTTGTTTCTATTTTGTTTTCTTATATTCACATTTCTTATATTTTCATTTCATTACGATACACGTGCAGCCTACGAATATTACATTCGTTAAATGGATGAATGTAGACGTACTAAATATGATGTCACAAAAACGTGTGACGTTTCCAGTGACGCAACTGCACTGATTCGCCGACTGCCCTATATCTGTCTCTCATGTCTGTTCGGTAGTGTCCTGTTCTTGTGGCCGAACGGCTGAACGTAAAATGTTGGAATTTGGCAGGCTTATACTCTTTACCGATAACTCTTTCACCGACATAGGAAAAATTATAGAAAATATAAAAAAAATACATAGCGGGAAAAATATAAACAAATATATATTTAACGGAAAGATAAATATTTATAAAAAATTCTGTTGTGATATCAAATGAAACCCCATAAGGAAGCTAATCCAACAAAATTTTATTTTTCAAAAATCAAATACTTTTATCGAATTTTCGCCAAAAGTGTGTCAAAAAACTTTTGTCCCCCACCCTATTTCTCAGAGGGGTTGAAAAAAACTCGATAATAAATGTACATTGATAGAAACCAGTATAGTAAAGATTATTATTTCGAAATTTGACGAAAAATCTTAATTTAATTTTTATATTGAATATGAAGTTAAAAAGGCTCTAGTTCAAAAGAATTACCTCTTTTTACTATTTTTTAAAATCATCCCGCTTGCGATAGTATGTATATAATCGTGGTTCGCATACACTAGAAGAAAAATCCATAGATTTTTTTATTTCTGATCAAATATATGTCACATATATATGACAATAAGCAAAAAATAATTTTAAACTTTCAGATATTCGCGACTCCAAATAACAGTGAGACATCTGGTGGCGGCTTGGTAAATTAAACAGAAGTGTATATTTGTATATTTGTAGTGTGTTGTGCTGCAGTTTATATGAATTAAGACGTATTTTTAAATATAGTGACTTAAATACAGTGCTTTTTTGTCGAAATATTGTTTGAACAGATAAATATTAAGAAAAAACTTCTGACATATACGCTTCTTGTCGGCCATCAACTGTCGTACACAGAGCTGCCAACGTTAGTTTGATTCGCGAATTCTGATCAATTAAATACCACTTATTTAAACTCTTTTTTTTTAAGATGGCTTGATATTTTTATTTCGCTCATAGTTTATAGTCAATATATTTTTATTTATTGTTTAGTCACAATTTATTTCAATATCTATAAAATAGAATATTAGCATCTCTAGTTTGGTGTTTGTGTATTTGTACATTTTAAAACGTTTTAATTCTCTAAGTCAGCGGTTCTTAACTTTTTATACTCGGCACCCCCCCAACTAGCCTAAAATATTTTCTGGAACCCCCAAGAAAATTTTTGAAATAATATTTTAAATGTTCTTAATAATTTATTGTTTAATAATCAAGTTTCTTTTAATTTTAAAAGCAAAAACTGGTAAAAATTAAAGTTTTTCTTTTAATTTCGGGACCCCTAAGGTCTTTTCGGGACCCCTCTAGGGGATCGGGATCCCCCGGTTAAGAACCGGTGCTCTGATAGCAACTCAAACAAAAACAGCTAATTGCTGTCAGATAAAGTAGTTTTTTTTATATCTATATATATTTTTGGACTTGGCTACTAAGGCCATTATCCGGTAGATGCATTTTTTTTATTTTTGACCAACTCAATTTTTGGACAACACAAATATCCATGCCATAACCGGGATTCTAACCCTAGCCCCCATGGCCTGGAAATCAGTGCATCACTACACTAACCACTACGCCACGGTGACCGGCTAAAGTACAGTTCACAATAGCAAAAAATATCGGAGCTTGGATAACCATTTGGTATGCTGACAAAGCGTTCAAAAATACGGAACATGAAGTTAACCAAATGGTCCACCTAACCATTACTCAGTTGTTAACATAGTTAACTGAGCTTTCAGCAACCAGCCCTAGATGTTATAGGAGTGAATTTAGAATATTATTATTCGGGTCAATTCACCTAGTGTGTAATGCAGAAAAAATTCACAAAAAATTTGCCTTATCTTATTAACAATTATTTTGATAGACAAAAAACGTTATTCTTAATTTTTCATATTATTTACAGAAGTAAAATAGGACTATTGTACATGGTTGAATAGCAAAAAAAAGCTCTATTCAAAATTATCATGACCTGCTATAAACTCCATACGAAAAATTAAAATTGACCCTGAAAACGGTACACAATAAAAAATATTTTAGAACCTCTGTAAACTCACCATAAAAAAGTTCCTGAAGAAAGTGCACACCAAAATCACTTATCTTAATTTTTGGAAGTTATGAGCAAAAATTTAAGACCAAAAAATTTACATTTTCGTTTATATCTAGTAATCTATGTATTTTTTTAGGAAAACAAAGACATCATTAGACTGGTACCTTTATGTGGCAACTTAGGTCTAATTTAAGCAATCTCGTATCTCTTACCGTTCTCGAGATCCCTATGCTTAACAAATTATTTGGGACAGTCTGTATACACTATGTTGGCATTGCTTCAAGATATATCTTCAAGATCAGGAATAACAACCTTATTATAAAAATATTGTAAAACTAATAGTTAACCTGCTGTGTAGTCCGGGTCCATTGGATTATTTTTAATTCTGGCCTGGCGAGATGGTCTTTGTTGCGGAAGTGGTTGATCTTCACTCAATATTGGATTGTTAGAATGTTTACCCCCTTTGAATGTGGGCAAGCTGAACTTTTTCCCTTTTGTAGAAAGTGGTCTTTTTAAGTTGATATGAATTACTTGCTTACCATTCGCATCAAGAGAAACAGCAACTTTCTTCAGCGTCTTATTACCACATTTTGGACAAAATACTTTCTCCATCAAACTTGTGGTTTTAAAACATGTGTGACAACGTAAGATGAATGTACGTATTTGTTTAATCATACGTCCATCTAATGCAGAGACTTTTAAGTTCATTTGTTTTAAAACGTTTTGCATGGCAAAATCTGTAGTTATACAAGCAACAACTGCTGGTATATCTTCTACGAAATCATCGTTCATTTGTTTTTTTGCTTTTTGTACATTATTAGGAGTGATCCAACCTTCATCATCATCGTCAAAACCTGATTCATCATTTTCATAACTACTTGAGCCAGAATCATCTTCATCTTTCACTGATGCTAAAATATCATTTACTTTTTGTCCTTCAACTGTATCTTCTAACTCACCAACATCGAGAGTAGCAAATTTTTCACTTAGATCCTCTGTTTTATTTCTTTGAGCTAATTCATCAGTTCCCTCATCTGTTGATTCATCTTCAGAATCTGTTTCTTCTTTAATGTTTTCATCTTGCTTCATATCTTTTTCAGATAATTCAAAATTTTCTTTTTCTACATTTATTTCATCTTGAGCTTCTGTATCCTCGGATTCACTATCATCATCAGCAATTTCATTATTGGATGGAAGATAAAAGCCACTAATATTTGTTGGAACAGGTTCTTCATTTGTTGGTTTAGTATTGTGGACTGCAATTGTTTTATTAACGATAGGTTCTGTTCGTAAATGATCTGTTCCAACTTTCTCCTTTTCTAACTGATATGTAAGAGCCATAACTTTAATATCTGTAGCTGACAAACTTGGATAATCTCCAGTTTTTTTAGAGAAATCAGTAACAATTTTAATATTTTCTGAAAAAACATCCTTAATTAATAAATCGTACGGCAGCACAATCAGTCTTCTCAGTTGACGCTTGCTTGTGATTTCATCAACAACTTCTTGTACTGTCACTATTTTGTTGGCAATTTCCTAAAAAATATACACATGTACACAGTTATTATGATAATATTGTTTCGACTTACATGTAATGGAGCATTTTGAATAAATGCAGTTGTATCCACAACAAGATTATCTATTTTATGCACCATGATTATTGCACCTAATACTTCAAAATTAATCGTTAGGTGTTTACAATACACGTGCTTTTACTGACGGGCTACATACATGACATTTGTCACAAGAAGAGGTTAAGTGACATAAACTCATCAGAAACAACAAAATATAAATTTTACATATTATTGCTGAATTAAAAATCAGATGATTATAAATGGGGAAAATTCTGAAATTATTCTGTAGGCTTAATAAAATATATATTTTTATTTGTGATTTATGTTGTCCATAAATCTAAGTCCAAGTTTGGTTTTCCAAATTTTATTAGTGTAATTCTATCTTTATGCGGCGGTTAAAACAAATCGAGTTTATAAACTTTATAAATCATGCTTCCATTTGTCAAAAACAAAATGTCATTTTCATTATAATATAATGAAAATTTTCAATATATTATATTGAAAAGTAATATTACCGGTGGCGGCTCTGTGATAGAGGGAAATATGATTGACAACAGTAGTACTTAATTGTCAATTTGCACATTTCAGTATGTTGGTATATGATCCTTTTAATTAAGATAATTTTTCAACAAGACATGTTGAATGACACGACATATTAATGTAACTTTTTGTAATACAAACATGTCAAAAATTTCCTCTTAGTTTGTTTTTACAAAAGTGAAAATACTATCATTCTTTTCCTAGCGGAACTAGATAGTAATTTAAATTGACATGTTTTGAAAATCACTTGATATTTGAGATGCAGGAAGGTAACATTAAGGGCCGGTTTCTAGAAGCTCAGTAAACTATAAGCTAATGGTAAACTACGGTTGCCTTAGGGCCGGTTTCTAGAAGCTCAGTAAACTATAAGCTAATGGTAAACTACGGTTGCCTTAGTAAACTGTTGCAGGAACAAAAAACAATCCAAAGTTAACCATAAGTCAACTATGCATAGTTTACTTCGCATTTGACGTGAGTTCAACCAAGGCTTCCTTGGTTAAGTGTTGCACAAACGTTGGTCACGACTTGAACTCGAGTCAAACAATTGAATTTTTCTGACTATACCTTGATCACAGTTTAACTGCGATATACGTCAATATTCGGTTTTTTCATAAATTTTATTTTCATAATTTTTGGGCTAAATAAGAGAAAAAAATAATTTAAATAAGAAGACGGTAAATTAAATTCTTAATTTGTGTTTTAAAATGAAAATGCACCTAACTATTATTAATGAATGTGACTTTAATATAACATAACCTACAAAATTTCCTTATAAATTCAAAATCAATTTTTAATTTGATATTTCAATAACGTTATAATATAATTGTAAAAGAAATATTAAATACATGAATAATTTATATATATTTATTTTGTACCACTGTAAATAAATATTAAATACATATATAATCATTATATATTTACATATTTTGATTATTCGTACATAATTCTAGGTTTCTATTATTATTTTTTCCTTATCCTATTCGAGCAATAGAAAAATTTCAACTTCCAGCCTATGTTCTTTGCCCGCAACAGAAGATATGGAATAAGATTCTTCAGACGGCGAAAAAAGGCTTTAGTAAAGTACTAATTTTATATCATACAAGTACTCGGAGCCTTAGATTATACACCTATTCCAATTCAGTCACCTGGTGCACTTATCAACAATTTTTCCTGATACTATCTTTGAATACACATACAAGAGTAGAGAAAAATTCTAACAGGGCCCATGTTGCAACAGGAATGGCAATTAATATTGACCGTGTTCTAACAACAATTATATCTTGTGCCATTTTACATAATTTTTGTACACAACAGCATGATACGATAGAAATTCCTGTAGAACTATTGCAGAGCGATGAACCAAATATTTGAGAAGGTAATGATACCAATGTGGCTGTACGTAGTGCATTAATCCAAACAGTTATTGGTGTACCCTAAAAAAATTAATACAATATAATGTAATAATTAAAACAAAACCACTTTATTATTTTTTATAGTTTAATTTTTTTATTAATTCTAATTCAATTTATATTTAAGTCATAATTGTACAGCATTCTTGCTTTATTTTTCTCTATTAGCGCAGCCTGGTATTTACTCTTATAATAAACTTTTATAATGTGTTATTATTATTATTTTTTTAAATTATGTTTCTTGCTTGTCTTTTTTTTGTTAGGATTGGAAGGTTCAGGATTAGCTTCTTGTTGCATTTCAGGTTCTGGTTCTGGTTCAACTTGATAAAAAATATGAACTAAAGCCAGTTCTGAATCAGTTAGGTAGGCAGGAGGTGGTGGTAAAATATATAGGCTAAAATACAGTTATCGACATATTTTCAATAATTTGTTGTTTCCATCGGTATCGACACTATATCAGTACTACATCGAAAACTGTTTTTTTCAAGAAACCAGCTCCTAAACAGATACTGAAGAGCGTACATTTAATTCACAAATGTTCTTTTTAGTTTATTATTTTTTTTAAATTAAAATACAAATATTTAATTTGTTTTGTATCTCTTCACGCAACTTGAGTTAAATTCATCTGTAATCTGGTACCAAATTTTCTTTTTTTTGAATTGTTCAATTATCACATTTTTATCTTCAGTAATATGGGAATATCTGAAAAATGATAAATACAAATTTTAGGTTATGTTTTAAGAATAATTTAAAAATATTTATATTTCAAAAGAAATAAAAATATATGTATACTTACTTACCGAAAATATCTAGAAAAATGTTTTTATCGGTGTTGGTAAAGTTTGGTGTTCGTGAATTCATTTTTTTAGTTCATTTTAAAACGTTTTAATTTTGACAGCAGATTACTGTCACGTGAAGTACAGTTCACATTAGCAAAAAATATCTGTGCATAGTAAACCAATTGTTCCACTGACCAAGCTTTAAAAAATGTTTATGCAACGCAAAATAAAACTGACCATCAGTCAGACTTGACCATTAGTCAGTCGTTACCATAGTTAACTGACTTTTCAGAAACCGGCCCTAAAACACGTAATTACTATCTAGTTCTGCACAAAGTTAAGACATGGATAATACATTGACATGGTCAATAGACTCTGTATTAAAGTTATACCTACAAAATAATAATAAAAAAAAAATTAGGTAGCCAGATATATTTTATCCTACCATTTGTAATTTGAAAATATTTTAAAACTGAAGGGAAAGTGTATTTGTGTAATTCTGTATTGTAACTAAATAAAAATACAAAAATTACATGTAATACAATTTTATTTCATTTTTGCGAATATAATATGACTTTTTAGTAATTCAATAATATAATGGGTATATAAACAAATGTACGGGTATATAAATAAATGTCCATTTTAAGCAGGTCCCAAAGCAACAACAGAAAATGTAACTGCATCAGGCTGTCTCTCAATATAACCCTTACAGATTTTAACAGTATTTTCCAAAAACATATTAGGGTCATTAATTGGTCCATGATTAATTGGAAACTCCTTCCGTCCATCCAGTTCATAAATACATCCATCAACTTCAGTGAATGCTACAAAATGATAGTTAACTGGACATTCCGGGTTTGGGGCATCAGTTTGACCTCCTGAGGCAATTTCTTTATGTAAATTTATAATATTTTCAGCCTTTTCCAGTAATTCTCCCTTCTGTATTGGGTCCAAGTCTTTAGAATCTTCTATGAAAGTCTTCAAATGGCCATCACCAAGTTCTATCAATTCTTTATTGTTAGCAATACTATGGATTAAAGCAACTGTTCCACAGGCATTAGGAACAACTTGCTTCATATAATACACATTTGGTGATATAGTTTGCCCCTTCTTTTTAATGTCCTCGAATTGTTCATCTCTAAATTTGTAGTATTCTTCAGTGCAAGGAAACAGTAATATTAGACTCAGTATTGGTTTTTGCAATGTTTCAATACAATCTGGATCTAGGCTCCATACATCTTGAACCAGCCATTTTCGGGGTACTCCTAGTTTATGTAAATACTAAAACATATATTTTAGAACGGTTTTCAGTAAATAACATACTACGTCTTACCTCAGTCATAAGCTGTAAATAAAAACAAAAATCGATAAGTGACAAATAAATAAATTATATTCAGAATATTTAATAAATAATCTCTTACCTCAGGATCTGATTCAAGCGGAATCCAAGACATTTTAAATATTTCAGTTTATAATTATTCTCTGATAATTGACGAAGTAAATGTATTAAAAGTCCAGTACTTGTTTTCTTGCAGAAGTAAATAAACTTCGCCGGCTTTTGTTATTACTGAAGTTAGCAACGTAACAAGACAACACTTGGTAACGCAACATAAATTTTGAAAATATGATAAGCAAATAGAACCTTAGTGGCATCTAGATCTTACTGGCTTTCTTGTAAATTATACAGCCACTTTAATTTTTTGATTTACTTTCATACTTTATGTAAAATAGATTTTCTTTCAATACTAGATCAAAACAATTAAAACGTAATAGTACACTGTTTCGCGCCAAATGCTTCTGCTGTTACACCGGAAGCAGTAAGAATTACACTAGATAATTTATAAATAGCTATGTTTTCATTATTCGTAAACAAAGAGGAAGAAGAAGTAGATTATACTCCCACTCCGATAAAATTAAGCTGTCAAAATGGAGTAAATAGATAAAGCATTTGTGATGGAACAATAAAGTAGCTTCTTTACATTTTTTGTTCTTCTCTTTTAATCATCGACAATATAATATAGAGTGAAGTACAGGTAATAAAAACTTGCAAAAAGAAATTGTTTTTGTCTTTAGAAGGGGTAATTTAATATGTATTGACGTCATGGCGTGGTTACCAATGTCGAAATTAAAAATAATTGATAAGTAATCAACTGACAAGTGTCATTACTATAGATTATGGTAATATATGTCATCTGTTCGTATATTTATCATCGTTGACAAACAGTCAGATGGTAGATATGCATCCCCTTTTAGTTACATTACTTTTACTGAATAACTCAAAACAGAAAAGTGAAATCTAGGTGAAATGTTTTGCACAATATTTTTGTTCACTGGAGTGGAATATATTAGCAGGTGTGATAAGTATTTTTCTTTTGTTATGTTTAATATGTAACTTCTTAACTTTAATTTGACATTTACACAAAATTTTTAGTTTTATTTTAATCTCTACTGCCATATTATACAAATGTAAAGAAGAAAATTAATTGCAGGATGCTGGAAGACGTGCGTTGATAATTTTTAACAACAATATAAGCTTGACATTTCATAATGGCAGAAAGTTCTGATCCAGCACCTGGTTATCACCAACTTAGCATCACGGGTAAGTGATAGCGCATCTTTATTATGTTTCCTAGCTATTGTAATATTATTTTGCAGTGGAATGTGCCCATCTACGTGGGAGTAGCAGTTTTCTAAAACCTAACCCTTATGTAGAACTGTCAATTGATGACAAGAGCCCACGTAGAACAGAATTTGTCAAGAACACATATCAACCGAAATGGAATGAGGAGTTTACAGTTCTTGTCACACCACGATCAATGCTTTCATTCCGTGTTATTGATCATAACAGTTTTAGAAAAGATGCAACACTTGGAGAGAAGAAATTTAATTTGTACCAAATTTTAACGCATTACAACGGAAAGTGTGAAAATTTAGAAGTAACTCTTGACTTGATGAGTGACAGTAAGCATGATTCGCAACCAGTGAAAGTGGGGGAATTAATCGCCTTGCTAAACGGGTTGAGACTTGACATGTCAGTTTTAGCAATTACAAGAACTAGCACTAATGGTGTAGCGCAAAGTGTTATGCCTTTAGGTCCAGCGTCATCTAATAGTGATTCAAGCGTGAGTAATTCTAATGCAGTGGGACGCAGTGTGCTTAATAATGGTGTTAAAGTGCGTATGAGATTACACGGTAGTGAAAATGTGGTGCCTGGTTTAGCACAATCTGTAGAAGGGAGACGTGCTTGTAGTATGTCTTCTATTAGTAATGGTGCAGCGGTTCCAATTGGTCCTCCTCCTTTAGGACCACCGCCACTTGTTAATGGAGCACTTGGAAGCCCAGAAAATCACAGAACACCTAATCCTGTACCAGAGGAACCACTACCACCGGGCTGGGAAATGAGGTAAGATAAAGTATCATTTAATACAGTGGTTGGCAATCACTGGTCATCAACCAGTAGGCCAAATGTCACTTTTTATGAAAACTTAACAACCATATTGTGTGTGCCCCCCCCCCAGTACTAAAAAAAAGAAAAAATTTATTTAAATCATCCTTTTATTTAGGAAAATAAATTGACAGTATGAATGTGTCACACATACCCAGTTGTATCAGCTTTCCGTAAATCGCAAAATTCTGTAGCATGCGTATTATGTTACTAGCTATTTTTGCATTTTAAGAAATAATTTTTAAAAAAAGCTAGTGTCACTGGGCATCTGTCATTTAACAATTTAGATGCGTAATTACAGTAGCCACAAAAAACAACAATAATAGCAATAAATATAAAAAAATTGTACAAAAATACATAAAGATATATGTACAGTCTGTTCCAAACGGTTAAGCGGAACTAAATGGGAATTTAGTTCTTTTAGGTTGTCACGAGAAGGGACCTTGCTTGGGATATTTCATTTTTCACGTTGAGATGTCAAAATTTAAAATTCCAACAATGAAACCATGGAAACGTATGACATATGTCAAAATTAAATATTTTTTTTAGATATTTTAATGACAAAAAAATAAATAAATGGGAAATTTGTATTAAGAATGACACAAAAACTCAAAATATAAAGAAAATGACATTTTAAAATGATATTAACCTTAACCAAAAAATGTTTATTGTAAGTATGATTTACAAAGCTTAAACAAAACGGCCGAAAGGCATGATTTAAACGATGAAAGTAACTAGATTGCAAAATCTAGTTCCGCTTAAGCGTTTGGAACAGACTGTACATATGTACATTAATGATTGATATGCATTTGAATAGACGTATAGAGTGACTTGTTTTTTGAATTTTACAGTTTTTTAGTTGGCAAAAAATAGTTATAAATATTTTGACATTTTAAAATTTATATTTCTGTGAGACAAAAAATATTGTTGCGGGTCATATGAGGCCCGCGAGCCTCCAGTCTCCCCTCCCGCAGATGACGTCATAAATGCCTCCCCCCAAACCATAAGTTCTGTATACACGATTGCTGTCGCCAGTTACGTCAGTAAAGGTCAGCGTTTGAAACTGTTTAATAATTAACTTTCTTATGGAATAAGATTTTATTATTTTTTAATTTTTTGCCACATAATGGTCATTGATTATTTGTGCCCTAGCTGTACATAACGCATTTGGTCATAAACATAGATACAGATGTAATTTGACATTGACAGTTGTCTGACATTGACAATTTCTACTGTATTTATTATCAGAAAAGACTTTTTATTGACACCTCTACATTATTTCATTGGCATGCAAAAAATTGCCACATAAATAATAGCAAATATATATTATTAATAAATTGGTTTGTCAATGACTCATTAATTTATCTTTGTAAGTTTTCTCATATGTGTCACTAGTAAGTACCAGCCTATAAAATTAATCTAATGAGCTGCTAATTCAAACGCCTATCAATCATTTATTAATGCTCTGTATAATACATAATATAAAGACATAATAGTTCAAGTTCTATAGCCCGTTGCTTTGATTTAAGCGGAACTAGATTTTGACAACTAGTAATTTTTATCGGTTTAGCAAAAGCCGTCTTCAAACAGGAAAATAGAGCTCGTGACAACTTATTATCTGTCTCATTTTGTAATACGAAACTAACAGGGACAGTTCATTTTTTATGTTGTATATTGACAATACATTTATAATATTATCATAGTATTGGTACACACGGATACGCCAAAGTCTGTTTACACCACAACAGTCACCAAAGTAACCAGATCTAGTTTCGTATTACAAATTGAGACAGATTATACAAAAATTAAAATTCCATTTAGTTGCGCCTAAAGGTTTGGAATAGACTTTAAATAGATCTTCCACAGTAAAAGTCAACTTGTGGCAGTTATAATCTTTAATAAATAAAATTAATTATAACAGAGTTAGTTAAATTTTGTCGCGCATAGCAATAATGGCGCAATTATAACAGAGATATAGAAATAATGTGGAAATATATTAGGTTAACTTTACCTCATTCAGTATTTAGTTTCAAAACTCCTACGTAATATAGGACTTGGTCTTTCATTTACTGCATTTTTATAAATGATAACAATTAAATACCAAAAAGTGCCAGCTTGCTATAGTCCGTACCAAATTAGTTTTGCAGATCGCAATAAAATAGTAAAAGTTAGGGAACTCATAAAATTACTTTAGAAGTGATATAACTAGGCTTGGCAACCCATAGCCGTAGGGATTAGTTTTTCACATTACGCATCCTACTTAAAGGATTAACAAAAAAGTATACTTATTTATAGTTAGTACTTAAACGTATGTATGAGTATATTGTAATGAAATATGTAGTATATTTAGTAGCAGGCGCGCATTCTTGACTTATTCTTGCGGGGGGAAATACGGGTGCTATTCGAAATAATTATTTGATCAAAAATTATTCTGCTACTATTTTACATTAATGTGCCTTACTCAGAATTTTTCCAGATTTTAAGGTCAACCTGGTTTGAGGTGCAAGACAAGAGTTTTTTTAGTTTTTTTTTTTTCTAAAATCGTGTTAAAATAAATAATTTAAAAAAAAAACGTTTCGTTCCTTAAACTACGTTTTCTTTAGATACAACACAATAAATTTTAAAAAAATTATTATTTTTTTCAACAGAACAAAAAATCGATATTTTTCTAAATAATAATCTGATCAAAAATTTCTTTTGAACCATTCCTGTTCTCATCAATATACATTATTGAGATTTTTTCAGATTTTTAGACCAACCCTCTTGAAAAAAAGGTGGGGGACAAAAGTTTTTTGACACATTTTTTGTGATAATTCCATAAAAATATTTGATTTTTTAAAAATAAAATTTTGTTGAGTTATCTATGCATTAATGGGCTTCATTTGATATTCCACTCAAAATTTTTAAAGTTCTATATTTATATTTTTGTTACACATATCTTTTTTTTATATTTTTCCACTATGTGTTTTTTTTTTTTGTACTCATTATAGTTTTCCTATATGTGCGTCAAAGAATTGTACAAGCATGCCAAATTTCATGTTCTTTCTATGTTCAGCCGTTTGGTCACAATTTCTACCGAACAGACAGACAAATACATGATTGACGTTATTAGGGTTTTTTGGTTATACATACCAAATCCCAAAAACAATATAACAAAAAATTAACTAGTTTTTAGTTTTGAAGTACATAAGATATTGAATCTTAGTTGACGTTCCTCAGTAAAGATTTTTCAAAAGCAATAATATGAAAGAGAAAAAAAAAATTAAAAACTTTGCTATTTGATACTACAGCCTCTAGTATCAAACCTTTAGGCGGAACTAGATTTCAAATCTAGTAACTTTTTCCGATTGATTGAAGCTTTTGATCATTTTGTTCAGGAAAAGCCAACTTATAATATATTTTCGTATATCAACTTTAATATATAAAAAATTAGCTAATGACAGCTAAGAAAATTTAAATTCCATTTAGTTTCGCCTAAACGTTTGGAATAGCCTATACTTCTAATACAAACATGTACTAAATTAAAAATAGACAAAATTTCAAGAAAATGAATGTTTACAATTAATACTGTTTTCTCTGAAGTTTGATTGAACAAAATCGTTTATATAATTTTTGTTATCATGTTGGTTTGTTTATAAATTTGGATGTTAACTATTGAGCACGTGCGTTTTTGCACGTAACGGTGAATTAAAAGTTCTCTTTTACAATATTTTAGTGTCGCTGAGAGGTGAGTTCAAATTAAAACATAGGCACATATATATCATCCCGATATTACTCCCGGGAGCCCCTTGAGGAGCCACCAAAAACTGTCATTCTCGTTTCACGCATATAATATTTAATATATATAAAAGGGAAACGTCTTATATCTGTCAGTATGTCACCTTAAAATTCGAGACTACTAATTTTAATACAGTTTTCGTCATTGTATTGGAAAATTATCTGTATAGATTTTAAGCTATATGTTATCCAGTAGCGTACGCAGGGGGGGATTAGGGGGATAAATATCCGAATGTTTTGAAGCGAAAGAGTGTTATTTATCTACTTTCTTGGATTTAAGCAAGGCTTTTGACTGTGTATCTCACGATATATTACTTGATAAACTTGCTATGTACGGTTTCAGTCAAATGTATACTAACAGAAAACGGTTTGTTTGTATAAATTATTCTACGTCAGATTTGATCCAACTTAGCGATGGAGTACCGAAGGGTTCAATATTAGGTCCATTATTATCTTAATTTACTTTTGATTATTTTCTGCTATTAAGTCTAAATCTATTTTATATGCTGACGATATGACCCTTTTAACCAGATCATTATCACTAGAAGACTCGCGATTTAATACAAACGACTGGTTTCTATCAAATAAATTGTCATTAAATGAGGAGAAAACGCAGAATTAACAACTAAAAAACATAACTATAATAATCCTAATTGTATTAAACACCATCACTGACAATATAAGTGTCAACACATTGATAATATTTAGTTGTTTCTGTGAAAAGATAGTTAATCTGTAATATTCTGAACATTTTTTTGGTCAAATTCACCTCGGCGGTCAAGTTCATCCCATTTTACTGTACTAATAGTTTGTTAAGCCTATTAAGAATTTGTTGACCCATATTTAAAGAAATGATTTTTAATAAATTGGTGTATAAATTTCTGTTTCTTAAGTTATATTTCATCATTTACATTTCAAATAACAGGATATCCACACTTTGTAACACATACAAGCTATTTTTACTTATTTGTATAAAGTTTGTTTTTTGCTATATAACTTATTTGCTTTTACATGTAAACAGACGTCAAAAAATTGTATTGTTTAAACATGACTTTTTTGCTTCTAAAATGATAGTACATTTTAAATAGCATGTGCCTGATATTAAATGTATTTTTGAAAAATGATTATAAGTGTGAATTTTCGCACATTTCAGGGTCGTAGGTATATAAAAAATTATCGACTAACGATATTATAAGTTACCCATAGTATCAGGGGATTTACGTTATCAATAAAAGTTCCTAAAACAATGACATTTTCTAGTACGTTTACATGCGAAAGTTTAATTTTTGTAAATACAGCACACTGTCACAAACATAATATTCTTGCAATATCAAGTATGTATTTTAGTTTCACACACTGTGTTAATAGTTTGGTTATAAACTTAAAATCCCAAGCTTTAAGAATAAAGAATATCACATGTCAATCGAACACATGTAATCAAATATAGCTGAATGCTGAGTTGCCATGTGAACAGCCAATATATCCGTCCTGCCAGTAGCAGCATTTTAAAATTACATCTTTACTTAATAATAGTTGATAATATAACTCTCTTTTTAAAGAATGCTTACACCATGAAAGGAATATACGCCCCGAATTTTATGTTTTTAGGTCTAGGGGCGTTCTATCGAATAATAAATATATGGTAGTCGGCCAATCAGTGCAGTTGCGTCACTGGAAACGTCACCATTTTTTGTGACGTATTATTAAGTACGTTTACATGCATCCATTCAACGAATGTAATATTCTTTGGCTGTCACTTGTATCGAAATGAAATGAAAATATAAGAACAGAATAGAAACAAATAAACTATTCTAATAGGCAAAATAGTCCTAAAGCCCTTTTTAGGACTATTTAGGATGTGATCCAAAAATATGATCAAAGAAAAGAAAATAGAAATAAGTTGAATTTAACCTAAAAAGCTATGCACTACACACAATCGGGTGTATTCTGTAAGAAATGCGTTAAAATTAGCGTCAGGTTAATATTTTTATTTTAACTCCATGTCTAACGTCATTATCAAAAAATGCTATTCTGTAAGAGCATTTGTTAAGGTAAGCGTTTATACAACGTTTGTAACCGCGAGGCGCTAACTCACCCTGCAGAGAGGCTAATATTAACTGCACGCGCATGCGACGTTACGTTGAATTTTAACAGGAGTATTTATTTAGTCAAATGCCAAGAGAATCTTAACTTAATATTTCGGTGTTGAATTAAATATTCAGTGGCGAAATTTATTTTAAAAATGGAACAGAAATGTTTGGTCCTGTGATTCTCATTATAACTGGTTTCCACAGTGAATTAAATAAAAATATAACTTTATTCAACTTTTGTTTAGTCAATTTATATACTACATTGTATTATAACAGTTTATGTAATTTTTAATAATATGTGAATTATATGTTCATTCTATTTTTAAAAAGGTGTTCGGTGATATTAATTATTAAATTTGATTTATTACGCTATTTCTACACCATTAAAATGTACTGTGATATTTTGAAACACGGCGGAGGCATAAGTGAAGTTTTGTAGTTTTCAGAGGATTATAATTTTAAGTTCTGTGTCTCAACAAAAACCAAAACTGCTCTCCAATACTCCATTTACTTCCTTTCTATACAATTACTTGAACTTGCGTCTGGGTTACTTGTATAACAAAAATTATGAAGCGTCATTCTTATCTCTACTGTAAAGAATTCACTTAAAAAAGTAATAGAAAGTTGATTAATATTCCTACCGTCTTTGTGTATTATTAATTTTTTTTTAAAATAACATGACATTTACTTAAATAGGATCAGCCATTTTTGCAAACTAAACACTAGCGTTAACTTTCAAACCCACCGTTTCGGCAGGCGCTTATTGTAGAACGTTAACTGGCTATTTTAACGCCGCCGCGCTATAATTTTAACACATATATGTTTAGTGTTAAAAAAATTAACGTCAGTTTCTGACGCTAAGATTTTAACATCATGCATAGAGAATAGACTCGTATATCAAATATAAATCTATAAGATATCTATAAGAAAATATATAACTAAACACAAAACTGCTAAATAATCAACTAGGTAAAAAAGGTTTTTAGAAATTAATATTCGCGACTGAAACTAACGTTGGCGGCGCTGAGTACAACAGCTGATGGCGGGCGAGAATCGTATATGTCAGAAGTTTTTTCTTAATATTTATCTGTTCAAACAATATTTAGGCAAAAAAGCACTGTATTTAAGTCACTATATTTTAAAATACTTCTTAATTCACATAAACTGTAGCACAACACGCTACAAATATTATACAAATATACGCTTCTGTTTAATTTAGCCAGTCACCACCAGATGTCTCACTGTTATTTGCAGTCGCGAATAAGAGTGATATGTGAACACAAGTATCAAATCAAATCAGAACTTATTATAAAATGTCAAATGTAAAAATTGGTAAATCTTCAAAATGACTATCGAATACATTCAAAAGGTATGTTTTAGTAAAATAAAAGAGCGAAGAGCAATATTAGTCTATAATTCACATGCAAAAAAAAATCGATTTAATTATTTTTTCGCCACTAAGTTTGTCATTGAAGTTTGATGCAAAATGACGAACTGCGGTGATTGAACGACTTGCCTACACCAATTTAACATTTTAAGGGTTAAAATTAAAAAAAAAAAAAAAACGTCGAAACACTTCTAAATATTTAAACAAAGCACTTTTATACCAAAAAGGAATGTTATAACACAACAAGCACAGAAGATACGAAGGGTTCTGTAATTTACCCTAAATGCAGATTCTCCCCTTTAGGGCTTAAAGAGGACAAAATCTTGGAATATATTTTTAAACATTTGTAGGAGTAAACATTGTAAGCAAAATCCAAGTCGATAACTCATAATTAAAGATTGAGGAATCCGTGGAACCACATTTTACCCCTTTTCACCCCCTTAGAGGTTGAGTTACGATGCTCACGTCTTGGAGGAAATATACTCGCGGAATTTCATGTTTTTAGATCTAGTGGTTTGGGCTGGGCGTTGATTATGACGTGAGTCAGTTACAGTTTTATTTATATAGACTTCAATTCTGTTTCAAACAAAATTTAGTTCAAAATTCAATGATTTATAAATATTTGTTTTCAAAACATACTACATGTTTATGTTTTGTGAGTCAGATTAGGCCGAATATCCGGTATCCGGCTTTTTGTAAAATCATTTCTTGCATCTCTAATTATCGTCCTTGTTCTAAGTAAGCTATTTGGCCCAAATAAACAGTAAATTCCAGCTAAATACTTGAGCTGCATCTGTTTGCGTTCTACCCCAAATAAACGGTTGTTCTGACTAACCGATGACTCAATTAACCAGAATCTATTGTATTTACACGGTACTAGTTTAAAATTCTTATTGGTCTGAATCAGAAGTCTGATTTTTATTATCTCAGCGTGATAATTACTGATAGAACCCATGTTCCACCAAATTATATCTGATACAAATATTTTCTTTAATTTATTTGTGTTCAAGGTTATTAATCGCCAATCTACAAGTGATTAATTTAAGATGGTATAACTGAGTATGCAAATATTTATGGGACAACTCCTAGATAACATTATAGATTTTTTAAATCATCCTTGAACTACAAATACAGGGTGTGGAGAAGATTATCGGTGTAATAATAAATAGAATATTACTTAGACGACCAAATTACTCTAGTTTTTAAGGTTTATAAACCAAGAAATTGTAAAAATTGGGACCAAATGACTGGACCTAGAAAGTTGAAAATGGCATGTATAAAACCTCGTCTATAACACTGCCCAACAAAATATTTTTTTTATCTTGGTGCCGGAAAAGTAAGAACTGATTTTGGATATTTTTGATGTGCTGATTCCAAAAATACCAATAAAAGACTCTTTTTCGTAGCAGCTCTAGTTTTTGAGATACAGACTATGATTGATTTTAGTTTTTTATCTAAAAACGGTAAACTTCCTCCTTGGACAGCAAAGTGGATATACAAAATATCCTTGTTTTTAGGGTTTTGTAGGTATGACCAAAAAACCCTTATACCGTCATTTTGTCGTCTGTCTGTCTGTCTGTCTGTCTGTCTGTCTGTTCGGTAAAAATTGTAGCCAAACGGCTAAACCTAGAGAGTTGAAAATTGGCATGCTTGTACAACTTTTTGACCTGCACATAGGAAAAATACTAAAACATCTAAAAAACATATCCCCCTAAAAATATAAACAAATATGTGCTCATCGAAAAAAAAAATATTTTTTTTAAATTCTGAGTAGGGTATCAAATGAAAGCCCTTAGTACGTGGATTAACGATCAAAATTTAATTTTTGCAAAATAAATTATTTTGAGGTGATTTTTGCCAAAATTGTGCAAAAAATTTTTTGTCCCACACCCTGTAGCCCAGATGGTTTAAACTAAAAATGTGAAAAAATTCTAAGTAATGTATAATGGTGTGAACCGGAATAGTACAACAGGAATTTTTGATCAGATTATGTTTTCGCAAAATAACGCATTTTTTGTGTTTTTTTGTTGACGATGCATACATGTTATACTCTTATAACACAATAAGTTGATAAGCGTTTGGTGGTCTAGTGGCTCAGTTGCTCGACAACCACACAGGATCGTTATTCACTACACAGGTTCGTTCCTGGCTTGTGGAGTCAATTTTATTTTTTGTTTTTGTTTAAATTAATTTGTTAAAATTCTAGTTATATTTTAGCACATTTTGAATTTAATTTTCAAGAGCGTAAATTTAATAACCAATTGGAATTATATTTTCATTCTGTGTCATTTATACGAAGCCAGAGGGGCGGAGCGTATGATTTAAGACAACCAATGAAAGCCATTGGCCCAATTTTCAAAATCATAATGAACCTTGTTATATAAAAAAAAAATACTGCACTTATTTAGAAACCTAAATAATGATATTAGGTATTCGAATTAAAATTAACAAAAAAATATTTTAACATAAAATTTGTTTTTAAAGCTCTGAGATTAACAGACGATAAATTATTTTAAAAAGATCGTTCATTTTGCCGTGGTTACTACAAAGCAAAATTTGTCCTACACACTCTTCACTTATTATATACCTGCGAAACCCTGCAATGTGTGAAAATTCACACTTCACATCAATTTTTTATGTCTTTGTGACAGCAGAGCTAAGGATCAGCATTAGGTTAAAAGAAATTGGGTGATTTTCATTAAGAAATGTCATAATTCAAGAAAAACAAAACGATGTCAACGAATCTTTGGTTGCGAGGGAGAAAATTATATTTCCACCAATTGCATATCAAGTTTGGGCTTATGTAGCAATTTTTGAAGGCTTTAAATTGAGATGGACTTTGTGTAGGCTACTTGACACGTAAATTTCCTGGGATGAACTCAGAAAAACTGAAAGCCAAAATATTTGATGGTCCTCAGATAAGGCAACCTACTGAAGATCCAACCGCATCAATGAACGAGATTGAATCTAATTCTTGGTGTTCATTTATTCAAGTTGTACAAAATTTTCTTGGGAATCATAAGGCAGAGAATTAGTGAAAAATATGCTTTCCAACTTTAATATTCTCGGTTGTATTATGACCACTTACCAGAAAACCTAGGTGATTTTAGTGAAGAACCGTGGGAAATATTCCATCAGGACATAAAACTATGGAAGATAGATATCAAGGAAGATAAGATAGCCACATGATGGCCTACTACTCTTGGAGCCTTCAGAAAGTCTGTTCTGGTAAACTCCATGCTATAAAGTCGTACAAAAGAACATTTTTAACTGATAAGTGATGGATGTATATTTATCTACTTTGTGAAATAAATACCTTACTTTGTCTGTAACTGGCAGTTGGAGCAAAGAGTAACAGTAATAACGTGAAAAATACACAAGTTAAGAAATAAGATATTTTATTGTAAAAGAGGCCAATATAGCGTACTCAAAATCTAGATCTGATAGACCAAATCTGACGGCTATTTTGGATTCTGTGCCCAAAAATTACCTAGAGACAGTTAAAAACTCGAAGGCACCAAAATGTCTGTTGGGCTGTGTATTAGTTCCATAACTTAGTGCCTGGGCATATTATGTGAGTGTGTTCACACATTTCCTAGGTGGCAGCATGAGTGGAGCAGCATACAGGACGTTAAGTTGAGACAGATTAAGGGAGACGTTAAACCATGGGGTTCTTCCTGCAGGATTAACCGCAGGGAGGAAACCGCCATCACACGCCTTCGTATAGGTCACTGTTGGTGGACCCATGGACACCTCCTTCGAGGTGAAGAGTCCCCTATCTGTGAGACGTGTAACACAGATTTGTCTGTTTTACACCTTTTAACTGAATGCGTACAGTTCGAGGATGTCAGGGAGAGGTTAGGCCTGTGCTATGACCTGTCAGTCCTTAGGTGACGACAGAGTACTCATGGACAGGATGATACTCTTCCTGAGAGAATCGAACTTACTGTTTTATGTGTGAAGTCTTGCACCTTATTTTAACGTGTTCTGTTTTTAAACTGTGATATTCGATGGTAATTGGCCCCTTTACAGCCTCTTACCATCACCCTGAGTCTGTTCAAATTTTCGAACAGACCTTTTTACCTTATTTATTTGTGTATGTCTGTGCAAGCTTTCTTTTATTGAGTATGCGTTATTTTATTGGTTTTATCTATTTATTGATTGTTTAATTTATTGTTTTTAATATTATAACGTATATTACGGCCAGACTCCAGCGTTATATAGTTGGCATACGCCAGCGTCCGCTCAGCTCTCTGATCGGTCGCTAAAAACCTAAATGGGGAAAAATATGAATTCCGTAACCACTGTGAAGTGACTCCAGCGGCTATCAGCTGTCCAGGGCAAGGTAGAAGGCCGCCAGCCCAGTCTAGAGGTAGATGTGACTATGCAGGGTGGTCCTGTAATTACCAATACCTATGTGCGGCCTAAAATTTATACGGCGCCAGTCACCTCGCTTCTATTGCCCTAAATTCTGGAAGAAAAAAATGTGATTATTCCCATGTGTCAAAATGACATAACCTAAAAATTTGACAGAAGTAGAGAATTCAGATGTTAATTTATATTTCTGTAGCAAGAACGGCTACTTTTAAGTAAATTGTCAGGACGCAAGTCAGTTGGTTTCGCAAAAATACACAATTCTGTATCCTTTAATGAGAATAGCATAAGTTTTTGTACGTAAGGTAGGTTAGTGTAAGTTAGTTTTATAAGCGGTGTTGTCAGCTAAAATAGGCCGTAACAATATGTTGTGTAGTCATTTAAATGGGCTGCGTTAGGCGCAAAAAGCCTTTGTTGCTGTGCAAAAATTTTAACTAACTAACTTAACTGTTCACACATTTCAGGGTTTTGTAGGTATTTAGTAAGTGCTAGAAAAAATGAGTTTAAAAATTTCGATAACTTTTAAATAATAAACACGTGCTTTCATCTAGAGAATTACAAGCGTACTTAATTAGAAGATGCGCGTCAAGGCCCAGCTACAGCTATCCAGTTCTCCAGTTAGTTAGATAAACATTGTAAGGACGGTATTGCAAAAAAATCGATAACTTTCGAAATAATTATCAAATCAAAAATTCCTGTTCTACTATTCCGGTTCACATCAATGTGTATTACTCTGATTTTTTCAGATTTTCAGATTAACATCCCCTTGAATTATAGGGTGTGGGTTAAAAAAATTTTAGCTAATATTCGTGTTGTGCAATAGTCGTGTTGAAATAAAGACATTTTAAAAAACTACTTTGTTTCCTTAATCTACGTCTTAAAAGATTTTTTTGATACTGCACAATATATTTTTAAAAAATACACCTAATAATTATTTTCAATGATCCAAAAAAATCGTTCCAAAAATTGTAGTTTACCTTATTTCCAAAAGGAGCTAGGATAAAAATCTAAAAAAATCTGAATAAAGCATATTTTAACTCAAAAAACCTCTGCTACGCAATATTAACAGTCCCATATTATATAGTTCGGGTAGTCCCAAAGTGCAATTGTTTACACGAAGAGAAATTGTCCGCCAAAATACCAAAGTACAATTGTAACTAAACTAGGCGGTAGGTTCTAACTCTACTAATAAATATGCGCATTATATAAAATCAATACACAACATAAAAAATTTACTTGGAACTGTTTTTTTTTTTTATATTGGTAAATATTTCTGTTACTTACACTGAATCACATTATACCAGGGCATATTGAAAACTAATGCATCCATGGCTATAACTTTATTAGTAATTGATATATGGTTTACATATAAATGTGAAATAATAGTATAAACTGTCCTCTACGCACTGATATATTCACTTTTCCCCATAATCGCCATTGACAGCAATATATTTACGCCAACGTGGTACGAGTTTTTCAAGTCCGTCACGGAAAAAGTCTGAAGACTTCCCACGGCACCATGCTCGCATGCCCTTGAGATGTTCCTTGAGCTTTGGAAAGAGGAAAAAGTCACAAAGCGCAAGATCTGGGCTATAAGGTGGATGAGGTCAGGGCCGCCCCTAGGTGGGGGTGAGTGGGGCACCTGCCCCAGGCCCCACGCCTTTAAGGGCCCCTTGCTTAGACCGTCAAGTAATAAAATAATAAAATACACTAAAAATGTTATTCCAAATCTTATAAATAGTTGGAAAAAATTTATATTTTCATGTGTACTTTGTTAATAATATTAAAGAAAATATCGTTATTCAATATCCAGTTCTTATTTTGTATTTACATCAATCATAATAAAATTAAAAAAATAAATAAATGTAGAACAATTGTTATTTATATCTACTATCTACTTTTCATCCCCCCAATTTTATTACATGGTTACGACATTAATAATTGCTAAAATCTTGTATAACGCATACATAAATTTTGTTTTGTTAATGACAATAACAAAAAAAAAACGGCTCGATAGCTGTCAGTTTACCAATTTATTTATTTATTTCCATAGAGAAACAAAAAAAAAAATCTTTCTCAACGCCTATTTCAGTTACACATTCAGTGTTACCAATCTGAGGATTTAATATGTCAGTCTCATTATCCGTCAGATAACTATCTGATAGATAAATTTGAATTGAAACACGGGATGACATTTATCCAACAGATAAAGTATCAGATAACTTTATCTATCAGATAGTTACCCAGAAGTTTATCAGAAGGTGGAAAGACCGGGCCTAAATACAGTAGCTCCCCCACTGCTTGTCTATACAGGTGGTTATCCGGTAGAAGATCCTGTTCTCCTTCCAATTTAAGGTAATCAGCTTCCATAGGTACATATACTCCCTTTGCTTCTTTCATCCCATATCGATCAAGAATTTCGGCTATTTTCGTGCTTTGAGATAGAAGAAAACTTCCGTCTCCTTCTCTGTTGACCTGTATGCCGTGGTAAAAAGTGACATATCCTAGATCTTTTGTTTCAAAATTTCATTAAGTATTTTGCTTAATAACTTCACTAAATTAATCATTTAGTATTTTGGCAACATTAAAAATTATGTCATCATTTTAATGTACGATGAGTAAATCATCCATGTACAAGAAAATGTATAACCATTTGCCATTTTCATATTTAGTGTATATTCAAGGATCTGCCTTACATTTTGTAAATCAATCCTGCTTCCAGCAGAAGTTTATTTATTTTCTGATTCCAAGCTCTTGCAGCCTGTTTAAGTCTATAAAGTGAAACTTTGAGTTTGCCAACAAGATGTTCTTCTCCATCTTTAATGAATCCTTCTGGTTGTGACATATATAAATCTCCATCAACTTTACCATTTAAGAAAGCTGTCTTAATGTCGTAATGTCTTACTTTTAGTTTTCTTGCGGCTGCAATGGTTAGTAAAGTCCGAAATGTACTTTGTCTTGCGACGGCCGCAAATGTTGGATAATAATCTTCACCATATTTCTGTGAATATCCTTTTGCAACTAGCCTCGCTTTATATTTTTGTACTTTACCTTCTGAATCATACTTGATTTTAAAACACCATTTACAACCAATTTTCGTTTTTCCCATTGGTAACTCTGAATGTGAATTCATCTCTTCATTACCAGCTTCGATCAATTTTTCTTTTTCTTCAGTAGGCAGATTTTCCATTTCTCTCCATGAGTTTGGTTCCGTATTATGTACTATTTGTACACTATATGCTAGTCGTTGTGGAGGAACTCCTATATTATCTCTTGTGGATCTTAATTGGTTTTCTTGCTGTGGTATTTTTACAGTTTCTTGTATCTGCATATGTTGCACCCCTTTCTGTCTTTCTTCTCGGATCAGCTTCTTCACCGCCTTATGTTGTCTATGTGCCATGCGTCGGTGCCATACATGGATACAGACTCGGTGTTTATCTTGTCTAACTATATTTACAGACTCTTTGCAATTTAGCTGTTATAAATCACCTCTAATTCTGCCAGTAGCGTGTATTATACTATATTTTATAATAACACATTTGTCATCTTGAAATTTGACAACATATCCACCTTCTGTCAATTTCTTCACTGAAAGCAAGTTACTCTCTAGATCAGGCACATACAGCACATTTCTAATTAGTATACTTT
Organism: Liopterus haemorrhoidalis; assembly: GCA_963971575.1. NCBI lineage: Eukaryota > Metazoa > Arthropoda > Insecta > Coleoptera > Dytiscidae > Liopterus > Liopterus haemorrhoidalis. The sequence goes on from OZ020611.1 coordinate 192,273,592, forward strand.
TAGACTTGGTTGGGGATATCTCAAAATTTATATAACCTTCCCTCACTCCTTCTGACAATGTATACTGACCATTAGCCATCGCCACGTTTTCTTTCCTGTCCTCATTGATATGGGTGAATTTTTTTTTTATTATTAGGCATGTGACTTGTTGCGCCTGAATCTATAAACCATATATCTGAATGCAATTTGTATCCTTTTGCTCTAAAAACTGCTTCTAACTCTTTTTCGTTAATTGCACCTTTGGTCTTTTGTTTATATCTGTCTTTTTCAAACTCTTTACATTTCGTTTTACAGATAAAACATTCTCTTTACATGGCCCTTTTTCTTGCAATAAAAACATTCACGTATCTCACGCTTTACATTGCTTATCCTTCTCGAATCTCCTATTTTAAAGCTGATTCTTCTGAACTTGAATTTTCCTTTCTATTATACTTGTCAATTAATTTTCCTTTCACATACTCTAAAGTAAGTTCGTCATCTGGGCGAGTATCTAATGCAGTTACTAATGTATCATATTTTTCGGGAAGACCACTCAATAGTAATGCAGCTACTTGGAAATCTGTAATTTCCTGTCCAATACTACGTACACGTTCCACCAGTTCTAATATACTTCTTATATAATGCTGCATTTCTTTATCTTTGTCTAATTTTGACTGATATAATTTCCTTAATAAATATAGCTTGTTAATTAAATTAGATCTTTCATGTACTTTTTTTAATTCTTCCCACATTTCTTGTGCTGTACTGCATTTACAAACATGAATAATCTGATTATCTTTTATTCTCAAACATATAGTATTTTGTGCATTTTGATCTTTTCCTGTCTATCCCGAAGTAATCTTTTCCGGTGTTCCCTTTTCAATACACGACCACGTACCCTCTCTAATGAAAATAATTTTTACCTTAAATTTCCATGTCTGGTAGTTTTGATCATTGAGTCTTGCCACTGAAAACTTTGTTAAGTTTGATTCTGACATTTCTTTTCTTGTCTTACTTAGTACTGGGGACTTTAACAAAAAAGCTCTTATATTCTTGGGAGGCCCATAACCTAAAGAAGAAATGCCGTAAAACACCTGGATCATTCAATAAAATGCAGTGGAATTTACTAATCAAATTATATTAAGCATAAATGTCAAAGATATTTTTTTTTACAAATTTTATACAAATTCGATTACTCATTGGTTACTATAGTTTTTATAATTTCAAATATATTTACTATGTAGTTGGCGTCTTACAACAATTTTTTCATTAAATACATATTTGTTTATATTTATTTCGTGACGTGTTTTTTTTTTTTTTAAACAGTATTTTTCCTGTATGTAGGTCAAAGATTTATACGCTTATACAACGTCAATGCCAAATTTCAACTACTATGTTCAGCCGTTTAACTACAGTTTTTACTGAACAGACAGACAGACACATGAGTGACGTTATAATGGTTTTTGATGGTCATACCTACAAAATCCTAAAAGAAGATTGAGATTATAGCAAAATATATTGCCCCAAATATCTAGCATTCGGGACCTCCGCTGACGTCTTCCACTTAATATTTACGAAATCCTGAAACGTGAAAATACACACTTCACATTAAATTATTTGGTAGGAAATTAAGTGAATTTATTGATCTAAAATAATAAGACTTACTTATAGACCGTGGAATGTAGTTCTGAAACAAATTTTAGTTTTAGCTTGTCCTGTATAATGCTTTGCATATTTATGAGAAATTCCCTATCTAAATTATTCAATAGGATTTTTCTTATCATTAAAGTTTAGCAGTTGGACTTTCTCAAAGTCATATTATTAGAGATGCCATGTTTGAAAGTAATTATATTAAATATTTAATATTAAACTGGGTTTTTCAGTCACATGTTTACTTATTGTTCTAAATAATGATATATTTTTGGCAAAAAAAAATATAACTATGTCATTTTACTTAATCTATATATTATGATCTGTCCCTATCTGACTTGTTATCTGAAAATAAATATATTTGTTATTATAAATAACATAACAGTCATATAATAATACAGTTAAGATTTTAAGTAGTATATAAATATTGACAGTGTTCGCTTATTATGTTGTTCTGCCATAAAAGATAAGTGTTTTTTCTCTCTTGTTGCATTTGGTTCTTTTAATATATTATTTCCTGTAAAGATAAATTATAATTTATCGTTGTATAAAAAAGTTTTGCTTGGCTACTTAATTTATCCAATTTAACAGTAGCACTTCCCAGTATATTCATTTACGTTTTGGAGTGCCTCAAGGTTCAGCTCTCGGACCGCTACTGTTCCTAATAATTGTAAATGACTTGCCTCTCTCTACAAACGCCAAAAATACATTGAAACCTATATTTCCTATGGAGGAAAGGAATTAATGTGAATTATTATGCAGAGCAGTTTTTTCCAACCGATTTGTCGCGAAATTTATGGTATAAATTATATTAAGTGTGTAATATAATACTAAATAAAATAAAATGAAAATTTCAGCGTATAAGAATCATCAGAAATAATTGTTTTTAGAAATGTCTCGTGTTCTTTTCATCCTTTTTATACAATTTATTTTAATTTTTCACCTGGTGTGTCACATAGACAAAGAGTGGGTTCGGGAAGCAAGCTCGGAGTGTTTCGAATCACTTTGTTTAAATCCAGGCCGCTCGAAGAAACCCGTTTAAGCCTTTTCTCGAACACTCTGGCGTAAAACAGAGTGACTCAGAGGACTCTGAGCTTGCTTCCCGAACCCATCTAAAGAGATCGGAAACCAATGATAAAGAGTCAACTTTTTTATTATTCGAAAAGAAATTTTTGAATATTCGAATTTCAGATGTTCGTTATAATTTTACTTCGAATAATGAATATTCAAATATTATTGCCAGTTCCAACAGTTTATTACCGTTAGCTGCAAGCGGAGATTTCACGAGTATACAAAAATTACTTTTCGCTTGCGTCTGATGATAATAAACCATTATGACTCTACGTAACAGACCTATAAGCTAAAATTAGAAAAAAGTATGTACGTAACAAATGTAAATAGATCATATTTTATTAATACAATATAATATTTATTTATCGACCAAGATACAAAATAAAATATTGTTTTTGGTCCGTCACATTACAAATTAAAAAACCTTTTAAAATATACAAACTAAGATAAAAGTACGTTATAGAAATATCACCCAACATGGAAAATACTTAAATATACAAACAGTTCAAATACAGCAAATACAGCAAATATAAAATTTAAATACATAGATATAAACAAAATTTAATATACACTTACATCTTTCACACGTTTCAAATCCGTTAAAGGCCCAGCATTATCTCGCCCTCTTTCAAAATAATTAATAAGAGATTTAGCCATCGTTTGAGCGCGGCTACTAAGAGCTTTCAGCATTTTTATAATAATAATATTTGATTTCATTCAACATAAAATGTTTATAACTTTAACCTCACTCTTTCATATGTCAAACAGAAATACGACTGAACAGTGCTATTTAAACGTGGCAACGTGGAAAATTGGTACCAACATGTAGTAACTAAATGTAGCAACTAATTAATGCTTTGATTTTGGTTAAATTACATTATAATATTGGCAATTAAATTAACCAAGTATGACGTCATCTCATATTTATCGTGAATGGAGTTTAGGCGTTATGCCATACGAAATAATAAAAACCTTTGACGTTACAGAGCTGTTGAGCAATTTTAAATTTTGCTTTAAATGGTTAGCTTTTCTTAAACATAAATCTTATTTATTTATTTATAAAATAGCATGGTAAATCACTAAAATATACAACCTATATTGTTTTTTTTTATTGCGAATAAATAAAATAATAAAGTTAAAAAGTAAACAGGGATATGGGTCCATCGCCTTCACCAATACATATTTTGATTCTTCTGTTAATTGCACTACATCAGAGTGGTATTCAACATGTGTTCTTTTTTTGCCTGCTGACTGCTTAGATAGAATGATTTTGTTCAAATGAAACTCAAATTTGTCGAGTATATACGGTTCCTTTGATTTAGAACTAGATTTTCAAATCTAGTAACTTTTACACCGATTGATTGAAGCTTTTGATCATTTTCTTTAGGAAAAGCCTGCTTCAATATATAAATAAATTAGCTAGTAACAATTTGAGAAAATTTAAATTCCATTTAGTTTCGCCAAATGGTTTGAAATAGCCTATAGTGATTATTATTATTTACTTCTTACAGTCATGTGCGTAAAAATAGCAGTATCAGAAAAATATTAGAATAAATACAAAAAAAAGTTGGTTTTAGTAATAACAAAGCCAAAATTTTACTGATATATTATATTTTAAGAACAAATTTATTGTTTTGAAAAAAAAATATTTTTGCCGATTCATTAAAAAATATATATATATATATATAGTATTTGTAAAAATATGCTCATTACGCTGTTCATAAATATAGCAGTACACTTCATAAAATAAATAAAACTCATTTTAATATTAAATATTCTTTATTATTTCTGTAATATTTGGTTCCTTGACCTTTTTAGGGTTTTGTAGGTATGACCAAAAAACCCTTATACCGTCATTTGGTCGTCTGTCTGTCTGTCTGTCTGTCTGTCTGTCTGTCTGTTCGGTAAAAATTGTAGCCAAACGGCTAAACCTAGAGAGTTGAAATTTGGCATGCTTATACAACTCTTTGACCCGCATATAGGAAAAATACTAAAACATCTAAAAAACATACCCCCCTAAAAATATAAACAAATATGTGCTCATCGAAAAAAAAATTTTTTTTTTAAATTTTGAGTAGGGTATCAAATGAAAGCCCTTAGTACGTGGATTAACGATCAAAATTTTATTTTTGCAAAATAAATTATTTTGAGGTGATTTTTGCCAAAATTGTGCAAAATAATTTTTGTCCCACACCCTGTAGCCCAGATGGTATAAACTAAAAATGTGAAAAAATTCTAAGTAATGTATATTGGTGTGAACCGGAATAGTACAACAGGAATTTTTGATCAGATTATGTTTTCGGAAAATAACGCATTTTTTGTGTTTTTTGGTTGACGATGCATACATGTTATACTCTTATAACACACTAAGTTGATAAGCGTTTGGTGGTCTAGTGGCTCAGTTGCGCGACAACTACACAGGATCGTTATTCACTACACAGGTTCGTTCCTGGCTTGTGACGTCTATTTTATTTTTGTTTTTTTTTTTTCATATTTATTTTGTGTAAATTAATTTGTTAAAATTCTAGTTATATTTTAGCACATTTTGAATTTAATTTTCAAGAGCGTAAATTTAATAACCAATTGAAATTATATTTTCATTCTATGTGTCATTTATACGAAGCCAGAGGGGCGGAGCGTATGATTTAAGACAACCAATGAAAGCCATAGGCCCAATTTTCAAAATCGTAATGAACCTTGTTATATAAAAAAAATACTGCACTTATTTAGAAACCTAAATAATGATATTAGGTATTCGAATTAAAATTAACAAAAAAATATTTTAACATAAAATTTGTTTTTAAAGCTCTGAGATTAACAGACGATAAATTATTTTAAAAAGATCGTTCATTTTGCCGTGGTTACTACAAAGCAAAATTTGTCCTACACACTCAGCATGCCGCCTTCACTTATTATATACCTGCGAAACCCTGCAAGGTGTGAAAATTCACACTTCACATCAATTTTTTTCGTATTACTTCCACACATCTTCGCGGCATAGAACCAATTAGCTACCGGCATTTCTTTAAGGGAATAGATTTCCAAGCAGTTTCGATTTCTCCACATAATTCTTCTTTGTTAGCAGGTTTTGAAGAAGATATTTAAATTTTTACATTAGCCCACAAGTTCACTATAGGAAGTCCGGATATTGAGTTGGCCAACCCATAACTGTAACCCTATTTTCATTAAATAAATTTTTTGCTTTGCGCGAAATGTGCTTTAGATCATTATATTGCATAAATATCCATTTTAAAGGCATTTCCTTCTCTGCAAAGGGAAACATGACATACTGCAAGATACCGACATAAACATTCGCGTCCATTATATCTTTAATCCAGAAAATAGGGCCCACTCCGTTCCAAGAAAAATATCCCCATGCCATAAACCACAGCCGCCATGTTTTATTGCCTTTGTAGTGTACTTAGGATTGTATCTCGTGCATGGAGGCCTACGTACTTGCTTTTGGCAGATATCAGGATTAAATAAAACAATTTTTGTTTCATCAGACCAAAGAATATTGCATGAATATCTTTTTGACCCGGCCAAAGTTGGTGTTCTTTGGCAAATTGAATTCTATTTTCCCGTTGTTTCTTGTTTAACAGCAGAGTTTTTCTTGGTCTTCTGGCTTTCAGATTTGCTTTTATAAGGCCTTTTCTTACAGTTGATGCAGAAATTGGCAGGTCTAATTAGTTTTTTATTTGTGTAGAAGTAAGAAAAGGGTTTAACTTTGCATACCTTACAATTTTTCTATCTGTTGTCGTCGAAGTTTTAGATATCCGACCCCGACTTACAGGTTCTATAATCCACTTTTGGCATTAGATACCATTTTAGCGGAACATCCTAGCACATTCTTAATAAATTTAGAAGTTTTACCAGAAGTCAACATTTGTAAAATCAACTGACGTTTCTCCTGTGTGCAATGTTGTTTTTTTTTACTAAAAAATAAGAAAGATATTTAATATTTTTCGTGGTTTTAAATATAAAATCAACTTACTTTTCAATATCCTCAAAAATGTATTAAAGAATAAAACTGTTTAGTTAGCTAGTTCAGTAAAACATGAGAAAACTTGTGGACACTGCTATTTTTACGAACATTAGAAAAATGATGTTTTTGGTTTGTTTAAGGGGCAACTTACATATTTATTTAAATTCAATGCTGTCAGCTTAAATATATTATAGACTTATTATATATACCAGGGGTGGCCAAACTTTTAGACGTTGGGGGCGACTTTTTTGGTGAAGCTGTTCCCGTGGTCGACTACGTTTTTTTAGAAGGTACTTACGAATTGGTGTTATTTTTGAGGAATTTTTAGGTACTCATAAATCAACGTTTTTTTTTTTTTTTTGAAGTCGAATTGGTGACGTTTTTAGAAGATTCTTACGAACTGATGATTAAATTACATATAATAACTATTTTCTAGAACTGGTCTCGAATTTAAAAAAATTAAGAAAATGTAGGGAAAAAAAGAAAATTATTGTTTTACAATTTTATTAAAATAAATTAGGAGCTAATTTTTCAAAAAAACAAAAAAATACAGTAAAAAAAATCAAAAACAATGGAATTTTTTTAATTTGATGTCACTTGATATTGTATAGTTTCGACAAGTTTGTCAAAATTTGGCTCGTATGATTTTAAACTAATTCTTAAACAGGATTCCAAATGTAGATCTGATAATTGTGTCGATCGGTTACAAGTGTAGATCTGATAATCTGTTTAGTTTTTGCCGCATTCATACAGGAAAATGCTGATTCGCATAAATATGTTGAATCAAAAAAGGCATTGAAATATGCAACAACTCTCCAAATATTTGGATATTTATCCGTGCTTATTAATTTCCAGAAGCTCACATTTAAAGCCATTGATTTGAAATGTACATCGCATTTAATATTAACTGAAATATTTTTTTTTTAGCTGTGTTTTCTGCAGAAATAAGTTATTCAAAATATTTTTAAAAAAATGTACTAATTGCAGATAATAATTTTGAATTTTTACTTTTTTATTATTATTTTTTTATATTAGTACGCTCTGAATTTATCACTATGATTTGTCAATGTTCAAGTCAGTTGCGGGCGACTTCCAGAGGTCTTGCGGTCGACGCCTTGGCCATTCCTGATATATACTATAAATGCAATGCAACTACATAAATAAATATCTTTAAATAAAATAAATACAATTTTACCATTTGCATTAAACCACTGCTATTTTTACGCACATGACTGTAGGTCGACTGTAGGACTGTATATCACCTACCATTTAAATATGTACTTTTTTTTTTTTTAATTAAAGTTTATTTATGGGTGCTTCAGCTGTTAGCTATTAACATCCAGGTAGGAATGTTTTACAATATTTACAATTAATAGATATAGAGTAGGTACAATTATGATTATTATAATACTTATATGCATATACATTGGTAGGTGTTAGGGTTTTATATTTTGTTGAGTAGATCTGTGTCTTTTAGAAAAATTGTAATGTTGTTTTCATGTTCATGTTGGATAATTTGTTGGAAGTTTAGTGGAAACTTGTGTTTTTGTCTTTTGTGTTGTGTATTGTATTCATTCTAACAGTATGTGTTTAATGGTAATCTGTGTGTTACACGATGGGCACAAGGGTGGTGGCTTCCTCTCAAGAATATATTGGTGTGTGAGTAGGGTATGTCCAATTTTGATTCTGGCGAGGATGATTTGGTGTTTCCTAGTGATTCCGCTGTTTTGGCTTGGGATCTTGGATCGTGATCTATTCCAAGAATCTAATATTTTACTCTTATAGTAGCTTTTCAAGTCGTACGTTGGTGTTGGGATGACTGTTTCTTCTTCTTGAAATATGTACTTTGTACTACATTATTGGATTGTATGTTTATAAATTACTATATTACTTTGATTTTATGTTTATAATGATTGCTAATAAATGTTTATAATAAATAAATAAGATTCAAATCAGCATATTGCTAATTATTCGATTAAATTATTATTTATAAGTGCATTAAAAATTATTGAGTATGTATTGCATTATTTAAAGTAAAATATTATATACAGTCTGTTCCAAACGGTTAGGCGGAACTAAATGGGAATTTCGTTCTTTTAGGTTGTCACGAGAAGGGACCTTGCTTGGGTTATTTAATTTTTCACGTTGGAATGTCAAAATTTAAAATTCCAACAATTAAACCATGGAAACGAATGACATATGTCAAAATTAAATAATTTTTTTTACATATTTTAATGACAAAAAAAAAATGGGTAATTTGTATTAAGAATGAGACAAAAAATCAAAATATAAAGAAAATGACATTTTAAAATGATATTAACCTTAAAAAATGTTTATTGTAAGTATGATTTACAAAGCTTAAACAAAACGGCCGAAAAGTACGATTTAAACGATGAAAGTAACTATATTGCAAAATCTAGTTCCGCCTAACCGTTTGGAACAGACTTTATCTACATTTAAAAAATATAGAAATATAGCCAGCTATAAAATATCAATTTTGACTAAATTCAATAGTAAATATCTAAATTATTATTTTAAAATGTTTGACCTTAAATTACAAGAAGACAGCGTATTGTGGTTTTTTTGCCTTGGAATTGTCAAAACTGACAGTAATAAACAGTTTTTGTTTTTGTTGTTGCTTAGTTATCTCCAACATGCCTTATTGCTGTTTTTCTCTCTCAAGGCTTACATTGACGATTTTTTTTTTTATTAATCACACGTTATAAATATATTTGCCGCCTACCCATTGTTGTACTTAATAATAATATGTTTTTTCTTCAAGCGGATTATAATGCTAACATTACATTGTTCAATACATTCGGTAGAAATGATACATTTTTTTACTAGTAACAAAATGTGAACATTTTTATACTAGTAAATAGTTCATATAGTTATCAACAGATGACACTGATGGCAGCAGTCGCCATAAACAAAACATCTGTTAATTTAATATGTTTGTAGCGTGGTTTGTAGTGAATTCAAAAGTAAGTTACGTTATTAGTGAGTTACTTTATTATTATTCTGTGATCATTCTGATCATTAGTTACAAAATACACAATATAAAGATTAAAAATTAAAAAATGTCTCAACCAATTCAATGTACACCGCCGGAATTAACAGCAATAGCATCTGAAACTATAAAGTCATAAGTATTTATGGTTGAAAATTTTTAATAACTACGCTTGAAGAAAAAATAGTATATGTCACTCGGAGTAGAACGCCTTTTTTGTGCTTCGCTCAATATGCAAGCCTCGGCTGCGCCTCGGCAGCAACATTTGAGCTCAGCACAAAAAAGAGCGCGTTCTACTCCTAGTAACATAATATACTATTTCAGTTAAGCAAACAAATAGTTACATTTGGATATTTGCGCCTAACGCAGCCCATCTAAATGACTACACTACATATTAAAAACAATAAATTAAACAATGAATAAATAAATAAAATCAATAAAAATACGCATACTCAATAAAAGAAATCTTGCACAGAGAAACACAAATAAATAAGATAAAAAGTCTGTTCGAAAAAAAGCAAACAAATAAAATATTGAAACTGTTACTCCGTGAAGAAAGTAGCCTGAAAAAGGGTACTTTCCTTAGTCATCATATTCGCTGGACTTGTTCCCATGTCACTTTTTAAGGTTTCGTAGGTATAACACAAGAAATCTTAATACTGTAACACATGTGTATGTCTATAGCAAAAATTGTAACGGCAGGACTTACAGAGTTCTTTCTAATTTAGCATTTTTATATTTGATCTGCATATAGATATTTATAAAAAATAATAATGTATATTGTTTCCTTTTTTGAAAATTTTTAGTTGGACAAATGCAAGTTATTGAAGCGTAAATCAAGGGACAAAGTTTTATTGTTGAATTCAGAAAAATTGATAAATGAAATCTGAAAAAAATTGGAATAATTCTCATTGTTGTGAGAAACCGAAATAATACGCTCAAAATTTTTTCAGAAAATATCGATGTATATAATTATTGAGAAAATTTTTAAAAAAACTTAATTTTGGAGGGAATTAATCCGATCTCAACGAATTGAAAATCTATTGGCAATAGAAGATCGGAAGATTGGCAGCGTAAGATACACCAACACAGCGGCCATGTATGAAGCTAAACAATGTGCTTGGGAATCAGTACCCTCAGATGTTGTTATTAAGTTAATAAAGTCTATGCCTAATAGATGCCAAAAAGTTATAAAAAACAAAGGTTACTGGACCAAATATTAATTTTATATTTTACTTACGGCGGGTTGCGAACGTAAGAGTTTTCTCTAAAGTGGGTTTTACACGATTTAATTAATTGATCAGTTAATTGAAAAAGTTGACATTCAATTAATTGATGTGTGTAAAGCGTAAAAATTTCGTCAATTAATTGACAAAAAATTTGATCAATTTATTTTGAAAATAGAACAAGTTCTATTTTTCGTCAATTTTTCATCAATTTTTTAGGGAATTCTAGGTATATTTTTATGTGTTAAGATATTGCCAACTATTTAGTTGTAGCATAACCTCGAAACATATTATTTTTGTATCGTTTTCAAATCTAACATAACCTGAAACGATCTAATTTATCATCATCTAGGTTATTTCTTTTGTTTTTGTTCACAGCTCGTAATTTTGTGAAGATTTTTTCAATATTTTCATTTTGATAAATATGTCAACATGTTTTACAGTTGGTAATGTAAAAATTTTCAAAAAAATTGATAAATAAATTGATGTGTGTAAAGTGTTGTTTTTGTTCCCAAGGTTACCAATAAATTTTTCAATTAATTGACAAAAAAACTTGATCAATTTGTTGATCAATAAATTGAACTGTGTAAAACTAACTTAACTAATAATTTGTTTTTGTATGCTACAACATACAAAAACAAATGATTTTAACTTGAGTTAGGGATAATTCTTACTTTAGCAACCGGCCATTATTGTTATAAATAAATAAGTTTCTTTTGTTTTGCTCGTAAACAAAAATTATTAGAATCATAATGTTATGTTGATATTACACTAATTTTTTATGAATTTTCTTTGTAAGTGTTTTATAAACCAATAAAACTATGTACTTTGAAACAGTGGAAATAATTTTGGAAAATTTATAAAATTTCATTTGCTTTTTCTTGTTACAGGTATGATTTATATGGTCGTCGTTACTATGTAGATCACAACACACGATCAACCTCATGGGAACGTCCTCAACCTCTACCTGCGGGCTGGGAGATAAGGCGAGATGCCAGAGGCAGAATTTACTACGTTGATCACAACACAAGAACTACAACGTGGCAACGACCAAACAGCGAACGATTACAACATTTCCAACAATGGCAGGGTGAACGTGCTCATGTCATGACTCAGGGCAACCAGCGTTTCCTTTATCCTCAGCAACAACCACCTCCTGGACCACCTGGGCCTCCTGGACCTGCGGGTACAGCAGCTGCGACCGCGGCTGTTGAAGAAGATGATGCACTTGGTCCTCTACCCGCTGGGTGGGAAAGGCGTGTTCAACCTGAAGGAAGAGTTTATTATGTTAACCACAAGAATCGTACCACACAGTGGGAAGATCCCAGGACTCAGGGACAAGAGATTGGGGCTGATGAACCGCCACTACCTGCTGGATGGGAGATGAGAGTTACCGAGGATAATGTTAGATATTTTGTGGATCATAATACGAGGACTACCACTTTCCAGGTAAGATATTATCGTATATATAATCTAACAAGATAATAATGACGCTTCAAGGTCACGATAAAAGATATAAAACCATTTTTACTGACCGCCAACATATTATACAAGGTGTTAGGTAAATGTCCGGCACAATTTTAAAGGCAACTTGATGACGTGGAATGCAATCGATTTTTCCTTTGCCAATTTTCTCTAAAATGTGAATTTCGTCCAAAAATAAACAAACAAAAAGATGCCCCAAATTTTTAAATCCACTGATTTTTTTTTAATTTTTCATATTAATCCAGAAGTTGTGTAGTTGTCATGGAGAAAATTTAATATTCTATTATTGAGCTACAATTAAAATATTGTTTTCTCTATGGCAACTACACAACTTCTGGATTAATATGAAAAATAAAAGTCAGTGATTTTCAAAATTTGGGGCATCTTTTTGTTTGTTTATTTTTGGACGAAATTCACATTTTAGAGAAAATTGGCAAAGGAAAAATCGATTGCATTGTACGTCATCATGCTGTCTTTTAAATTGTGCTGGACATTTAGGACCGAGAGTTCCAGTTGCTAATAAACTGTCCAATAAATTTATTAGCAACATATTTTTTTTTCCCGCGAGTTCCACCCCGAAATAGTTATTAGGTTGCTAATAAATAGGCTTATTTGTCTAATAACTTATAGGCAACATGAAGTGCTTAATAAACTGACATATAACCAAAAACAAGTTCGCAAAATGTGTTAATATTTCAATTTTAATTGAAAAACAGTATAATTTTAAAAGAATATTCAAATGTGTAGTTTTTATACATCCATATTTTTTCTATAATGGTGATTTTAGTGTTTTATATACATTTTAGTTGTATTTTGACGAAATCGACGATCTGTTTGGATGAATTTATAAATTATAGACAACCGTTTTAAGAATATTTTGGGCATTTCTTGTAAATGTGATATATAAAACACAGTATATAAATATATATTTTGAAATAAACATTGTCTTTTATTTTTATATATGAATTTCTTTCAATTACGATTACAACACATTACAAACAATACTTTAAGCATCAACTTTTATATAAAAATGAAGACAGACGCAATTATTAGTAGAATAATAAAGTTATGTGGCTCAAAATTGCTGATAAGTTTAATTCATATTGTTTAAGGAATGTAAAATAAAGCAAAATATGGCAGTCTTCTTATTTTCAATCACTTTTGTATTATAAAATGTTATTTTTATTAACTCCTCTTCTATAAATTTGTTGAACGCCGTTTAATTGTCATTTTAACAATAACACAAAAAATATACGTGACGTCATTGAATGTAAAGTCAAACTATTTAATGTCAAAATATTTAATGTCAAAATATTCAATGTCAAAATTTCATCTCACTTTAGCTCTACAAATTTACGTAGAGCTCTATCCCTCTTACACCATGTTACAAAAACAAAAAATGATGTTGCTAATAAACTATTAGAAGGATTTTGTAACTTGGAAATCACCAATAAATTTATTAGCTTCATAAATATATTATGTGTCTAATAACTATTAGGGAGTTTATTAGAAACTGGAACTCTCGGCCCTTACCTAACACCCTGAATAAAGGAGGTATTGTGATCATACCGATTTTGACATTTCAAGATTTCGATGGATCTCCACGAATTGAGGTCCCTACATAACGTTTTGACTATTTTTAGCATGATGTCTGTCGGTCTGTCTGTCTATCTGTCGGTCCGTGTACACGTGCAGAGAAAATTCGGCTAAAGGGATTTTTATGAAACTTCATATTTAAGCTTTTGACATTAATGGCACGAGTTGATCAACTTTTGGTAAAAATCGGTTAACTAGAAATGGGAGTTTACTTGTATCGGTTTTAAGATTTTTGCGAATATTTCACAACAGAGAAATATTTCGAAAAAAAATATTTAACAAAAGTTGCTACAAAAGCAATAACTAACAACTTTTATTTGAGACATTTTTTGATAAAGCAGCATATATTATACAAGTACTTTGTGAAGGCGGTCGGCCACAGCTGATTTTTTATAATTAACTTGATGATTTTACAGAATATAATTTGTTTTAAAAATTATCTGCTATGTAAAATAAAGCTTGTTTATTTGGTTTAAGCAGAACTAGATTTTCAATTCTTGTAACTTTTACCATTTAAGTGAGGCTTTTGATAATTTTGTTTAGCAAAAGCCCTCTTCAAACCTTAAAAGAAGAGCTCATGACAACTTACAAAAATGAAAATTCCAGTTAGTTCCGCTTAAACATTTGGAATAAAGCCTTTAATTGGTCATTTACAGTAACGAAAACCACGTAAGTTTTACTAAAAATTTATAAAAAATTAATTCTCATTATAAATACTTCAAATGTCAAATCAATCACCACCGCTGACTGATAATTATATTATGTATGTTAAAACGCTTTATAGCGTTTATGATAATGTCAATTAAAACACACAAATCCAAGCACATATAAGCGTTTATTACTACGCCTATTTACAATCTGTCACATATATCTCATTATGTTATGGTTACTAACGCAACATATTACAAAGGAGGTCCAAGAACTAGTTTTGACCCTAACACGGCCGTCCTGATCTTGCCGCGTCCTCGCGGCTTCATCTAAATTTAACTGAAAAATAAAACAACTGATTATCCTAACACGGCCGTCCTGCTCCTGCCACGTCCTCGCGGCATCTTCAGAATTTAATAACTGCAAAATAAAACAAAGTAAACGAAAACATAATGTTTGTTTTGCCCGTCTCCTTGAGGTTCCTGACCATCCAGAGTTTCACTGAACTCCTTGAGGTCCTTGAACATTCAGCGTCGAACAAAACAAACACATCTCCTTGAGGTCCCTGACCATCCAGAGTTCCTCTGAACTCCTTGAGGTCCCTGACCATCCAGAGTCAACAAGACAAACACGACCATTTTAGGTCCAACAACTCCTTGAGGTCCCTGACCATCCAGAGTTCCTCTGAACTCCTTGAGGTCCCTAACCATCCAGAGTCAAACAAAACAAACACATCTCCTTGAGGTCCCTGACCATCCAGAGTTCCTCTGAACTCCTTGAGGTCCCTGACCATCCAGAGCCAACAAAACAAAAACATCTCCTTGAGGTCCCTGACCATCCAGAGTTCCTCTGAACTCCTTGAGGTCCCTGACCATCCGGAGACAACAAAACAAAAACGACCAGTGTGTCTTGCGGTACTCAACAAGCTATCAATTCTCAAATCAACTATCAATCAGTTCATTTCATTACAGGTTGTCTACAGTACCCAACAAGCTCAGTGACTGTCGCTGCTTCCTACTCAGTACTTTATTATCCCACACGCAACGTGCCTTCTCATTTAATCAAAGCAATAATATATCTCTTACCACTTTAATCATCGTCACTTTTAATCATCATCTAACTAGTTACCTTCGTACTATTTGTCTGTCAATAGACAAACGCTCGTCCATTCTGACATTTTTTTATTATTATTTCTCTTCAGATCATTACATTTGCCATTTCAAGTAAATTACACCTTGATCTGTTATCAATCGCATTGGTAAAACAAGTAAAATTAAGCAGAACCCTACGGTTCCCACTGTTTTAGTCCTGGTTGAAGATCTCCAAAGAACAAAGAATACATTAAATGAATTTATCTCACGCCTCTAAAATATGTTCTAAACCTGCAATAGCTGTAACAAAAGATCTGTGCAAGCAATGTGTACAGTATTACATCGTTCACATTTAGTATTACATAGCATGTGCATCAATTGTAAAATCTGTCATTTATATTAGCTCATTCGTCCAATATGTACCATTAGTACAGACCTAAGAGCAAGACATCTTTGACACCTTACAAGACAACTTTGACACCTTTCGGCTGTCAATTTTTGTCTGTGTTTCCACAATTACCACATCAGTTAAAAACTGAACTTAGTACTTTTGTATTATTGAACTTGGGAGAACTAAATTTTTTACGTTCATTTTGATTTAATTTTTTTTTTAAATTTGCATTTCTATTAAAGCTAGTTTTCTGAAATTATAAAATCTTTTCTTTTTAGTATACTCATAATAATAATAAAATTGTTCGATTTGCGTATTTAAAATGTCACTACCAGTGATATTTCGAATACGTGCAGGTTTCAATATATTTCGTAAAGAAATAACACACTTTTATTGAGACCATAATTCTGTAATTCATTAATGCAAAATTTAGAAAAATTACACAAAAAACTTGGTAAAACTGTCAAAATAAAAATGACAACTACTATTATCTGTCATTTGTCATCTGTCATCTGCCAATGCAAAATATAATCTTATCTAATATGATTCCATACAAGGAATATAATTAATAAAATTTCCAACAAAAATTCTTTGAATTACCTTGTTAAGTCTTTATCCAAAATTTCTAAATTATCAAGAACAAATTATAAATACCATACCTCATTATACTCTTATAATCTGGCGTCAAATTTCTATACCACCTTTAGCTTATTCTTTATTTAACCTTTGCAATGATATCAACAAAATTTATTTGCATCTTGTAGTGTTTTCCAGTCCTTGCTATTAGTTTTAATGTACTTTATCCAAATTCATTCTAGAACATTTCAACTTCTACGTATCACTGTGGCTCACCATAATATGGGTACGCAATGTTTTGGGGTTAATTATTTTTTACAGTTTAATTATAATATAGCACTTGTATTTTCCATTTTCAAAACTCTTGTCAGCCAATTTTGACATTTCAATTTATTTTTGCAACTGTCAATCTTTCTGTCATTTTTTTGTTTTTTTCATTTTAATCATTTTCAAAATATTTTATGTATGGAACAACAAATACTGGCCAAAATTA
This sequence comes from Liopterus haemorrhoidalis, assembly GCA_963971575.1. Classification (NCBI taxonomy): domain Eukaryota; kingdom Metazoa; phylum Arthropoda; class Insecta; order Coleoptera; family Dytiscidae; genus Liopterus; species Liopterus haemorrhoidalis. The sequence continues at coordinate 192,290,793 of OZ020611.1, forward strand.
GTTGTAGGTGTAGGCATCCCACTTCTGATGTTAAAACGCTTTATAGCGTTTATGATAATGTCAATTAAAACACACAAATCCAAGCACATATAAGCGTTTATTACTACGCCTATTTACAATCTGTCACATATATCTCATTATGTTATGGTTACTAACGCAACATATTACAAAGGAGGTCCAAGAACTAGTTTTGACCCTAACATGTATATCAGCGTTCCACAATCTTTGGTGTCTATTGACCCAATAATAATAACAAAATTATAAGGCAACCCATGTGCGTTGGAAAAAAATGATGCAAGTGCACGACAACAATATTATTTTATAAACATATAATAGTTTTATACCAATACATACTAATGGCTCTTCTGCTCCTGATTCTCGTTCACCAAATTGTCTATTCTTACTTCAATTGATTTAGTTAATGCAATCCTCAACGTTGTGTTAACGCTTTGAAGTCGATTTCTATACATATATATTTTGCATATGCATAAGTGGTCGCAAGTCACGACCCATTTTTATATTTCCACGACCTAAAATTGGGTCACACCCCAATGGTTGCGGAACGCTGATGTATATAATATAATTCACAATGTCGTACAAATCTACAGTCTATTCCAAACGATTAGGCGGAACTATCCGGAATTTTCATTTTTGTAAGTTGTCGTTAGTTATTTTTTTATATATTGAAGTTGGCTTTTCCTGAACAAAATGATCAAAAGCTTCAATCAATCGGTAAATGTAACTAAAATTGAAAATCTATTTCCGCCTAAACCAAAGGAACAGACTTTAAATAAAATAAAATGAAAAATTCACTGTTTAGAACCATTACAAATAAATAATAAGAGACAAAATCATAATGTGAGCGCGGCTACTAAGACGGCTACTTCGGCTTACTTTTCATTTTTATTATAATAGTATTTGACACAATTCAAAATAAAACGTAAGCTTAATCTCCTTCGGCTACGTGTTTAACAAAAATTCAACAAGTTATACAGAAATACGACGGGAAAAGAAGATGTGGCAACGTAGGAATGGGTTACCAACCTGCGGAAGCCAAATGTAACAACTGAGTAAGGCTTGCATGTTATAGTGGCGTTCAAAGGTGAGTTTGCAGTACAGGGCACATGGAGTAGTTCTTTTTCATACTCTCTAATGGGTTTACACAATGACACTATCCTTTTCTTGCTTGTCGACGTTGCCAGCTCTAAAACGCGCTGATCTATGAAGACGCAGTATTCTACAAATGGCCATTTGTTTTTGCGGAGTGTTATTTTGAGTTTTATAAGAGTTGATTTTTGTAAATCATACGAGTTTTTCATATTATTATAATTGACACATTTGACACTTTTACAACATTTGGCAACACCGCTCCCATTTTCCATAAGAGCTATACTGCAAACTCACCTTCGAACGCACTATAGTTACATTACATTCTAACATTGGCAACTAAATTATCCAAGTGGGACGTCATTTCATAGTTATCTTGAACAGACTTTAAGAAAAACTTTTGTCCCACATCTGTAAGCTAGAGGGGTTGACCTAAAAATATGAAGTAATCTAAGTAATGCACATTGATGAGAACGTGAATATTTCAACAGGAATATCAAATTATATTTTCTAAAGTATCGAAGTTTTTGTATTTTTAAAACAAGTATTTTTTTAAATTTTTTCATAGGGTGACCATTTTCTTAAGAAGGCAATGCGGGACGGAGCAAAAAAAAAAGGTCCTCATCTCCCAAATCCAAGTGAAGGGCAAAAAAAAAGTCCTCACCTCCCAAATCCAAGTGAAGAGCAAAAAAAAAGGTCCTCATTTCCTCAAATAAAAGTTACAATGCGGGACAAAATGTTAGAATGCGGGACGAATGGTCACTCTACTATAACACCAAAAATTTTATTTTAAGGATTTTTAAAATGTTTTATTCTTATTTTTATTTTCTTTATTATGGTTTTTGCCCGCTATTAACATACAAAGTGTGTTCATAGTATTACACCTATTAATATGAGCATGATAATTACTATTATTTAAATATAGAAAATATTTCATCAGTTAATTTGTTATTGCACATGTTTTCTGTATATTCTATTGTTGGTATCAGGAAAATATCTATATTTGTTGTATAACAAACCTGCTTTGATAAAGTGTTTTATTACCTTAACCTTCGCAAATGTAGATTCACTTTTTTGTTTGTTTAAAAATAATGAATGTACGTTTTATCGCAATATTTTTTGATAAGAAAAATGATAATTAAAAAATGTTTAAGTAAAAGTTGTTTTTTTTCAAAAGCTCTATCAAAAAATAAACAGTTCGACATACATTGTTTTTTAAAAAATTAAATTTGCCTTTGCAGTACAAATTTCAGTATTGCTATTCGATTCTTTGGTACTCGAAATTTCATCCCAATTTGCTCACACATCGCGTTTTCTCGAAAAATCGTCTTCCCCCTTTCTTGTTACATCCTGTATATACAATTTTGTTTGTAAATACGCGTATCAAGAGCTGTCATTTGAGACCCAATTCAAAATTTCCAAAAAATATAGATATATTTACAAATTTTGCGCTATATCGTTTTTCGTTCCCACCTTATTTCCACTTAGACAGAATGCGAAATGATTTGAATTACCAACTTAATTTACCTGATTTTTGTGGTGGCTACTTATTTGAAAATAGAAACTCTCTAATGTTAAGCCATTTGTCAAGCAGTAGTGAGATAACGATGTATAGAATTCTGTTCTATCCTTACCAGTAAAGCGATTCTATTGGTGGTAATGAAGTAATGATTTTTTTTTGTCAACTATAGAATAGAATTTTATTACGCGTAATCCTACCACTGATTTTCTATGACTATTTACAATTATATATTTACTCATGTTTGCCTTCAGTTTTACTTACAAGTTTTTATTTACAGGATCCGCGACCAGGTGCTCCAAAAGGTCCTAAAGGCGTCTACGGTGTTCCATTAGCATACGAACGTTCATTCCGATGGAAACTAAGTCAGTTCCGTTATCTATGTCAGAGCAATGCACTTGCTAGCCACATCAAAATAACAGTTACCCGACAGACATTATTCGAAGACTCCTATCATCAAATCATGAGATTACCAGCCTACGAACTAAGAAGACGATTGTACATAATATTCCGAGGTGAAGAAGGATTAGACTACGGTGGTGTTTCTCGAGAGTGGTTCTTTTTATTATCACACGAAGTGTTAAATCCGATGTACTGCTTATTTGAATACGCTAACAAAAATAACTACAGTTTGCAAATTAATCCCGCGTCATATGTTAATCCGGATCATTTGTTGTATTTTAAATTTATCGGAAGGTTTATTGCTATGGCGTTGTATCATGGTCGGTTTATTTATTCGGGTTTTACGATGCCGTTTTATAAACGAATGTTGAATAAGAAGCTAGTGATGAAAGACATTGAATCTATTGATCCTGAGTTTTATAATTCGCTTGTGTGGATTAAGGATAATAATATTGAAGAATGTGGACTGGAGTTATATTATAGTGTTGATTTTGAAGTGTTGGGACAAGTTATACATCATGAACTCAAGGATAATGGTGATAAGGTAATATTTTTTTGTACATTTACTAATTTCAAAACACATAACTTGATAAGAAAAATTGTATCAGTATGCATTTAATAATTCAAGTACTAACACAAGGGTGGCAGAGTAAATTTTGGAAAACATTTAATTAATTAATTAACACTGAACTGATAAATGATGAAATATCAAGTTTTTCTTTAATCCGTGACGTATTTTAAAAAATAAATATAGGAAATTGTGCAAATTTAGGAAATATAGGAATCATTAAAAAGCAGAAAAAAAAGCTATTTTATTGTGAAGACACAAGTTAGTATTATTTCCAAAATTATGCTTTTCTTATGCTTATGCTTACGCTTTTCTTCCTAGTGGTTTCGAAATGAAAAAAAAAAAATTATTAAGAGCCACTTTTACAATCGTTGGATAACGCTCGGATAACGCTATTCCCGGTATAAAGTCAAAAAATCACTTTTACAATACTCGGATATAGCTCGGATAGCATAAACATCGGAATAAACGCCAGAATATCTTATCTGGCCAAGGACACTTCAGATAAAGGGCAGTATAAATTATTCCCTTGCTCTGATTGGTGAATAAGTATTTGCTACCCAGCAACGGTAAAAATATTAAATTGACATATGATAAATGTCACATTTTTTTTTTTTTAATTTTATGGCCTTTGCTGCTGTGGCATTTAGCCAGGACAATTTTTTATTTGAGAAAATTTCCATGCTTGAACGGGATTCGAACCCGAGACCTTCGCAACGCAGAGCACATGTGTTACCACTACGCTATGCCGGTCGGCAAATGTCACATTATATCGTTTTATTTGAATTTTTATTACCGTTATATAATTGTGGTTGCAGCAGCGTAGTGGTTAGTTCACTTGCTTTGAAAGTTGGAATCATGAGATCGACCTACTATGGGCAAAAAGATTAAAAAAAAAAAAACTTCGCTGTTGCAACCATAGACTCAGATTTTTTACAATAAGTGCCTGTATCTCTGAATTATTTTTCGAAAATATGGGGCAAGCTGGTCTCGGTTACTGTAAAAAGTAATCGTTAGTTCATGTCAGAGGACGCTGGTCGCGACCTAAAAACCTCTAAAAGCTAGACATTGCCATACGAAATAATAATAGTACAGTAATCCTTCGTTATCCATGTATTTGTTCAGCAGTTTTGATTACACGCAGTTGTGAAATAATAAATTTAATTATTTTTTAAAAACGTAGCAATGAACAGTAGAAGCCGATTACAGCTGGAATATGCTCCTAGCACTTTGAGCGCTTTGAATCTAACTGGGCACTATCACCTCTTCCACACTATGTACACATAATGCCAGTTTTTGTATATGCATATATGCAGTATAGGGCTGGAGCTAGTTCGAATGAATCGGTTGTTATTCATTTATACATTTTTCAAAATGCGAACTGGTTGTTAACGTTGTTATACACACAAAAAAAAATAAAATAAATAAAAAATACTTTTTATTTTTTTTTTAATTTTTGGACTTAGCTACTAAGGCCATTATCCAGTAGATGCATTTATTAAAAAATACTTCTGTTATTAATCAATGAAATTTTCCTCCTGAGAGAATTGGTTGTTACAATTTTGGGAGTCCACCACTGTACATAATATGTTTACGCTTAATCTTATTACTCGCGTTTTTTGTCCACAGTATGTTAGAGGAACGTAAGCTCCGCGGTGACAAGGGATTACGTACATAAATATGAACCACAATCAGAGCCACCGCGTGCGGTTGTACATTGCTGCACCGCACACGAGCGGCTCATCAAAGGGACGGTATTTTGTATAGATTCTAATTGAATTCTACTAGTAGAAGATGATCTTATGAAAATTAGCACATGGGCGGTATTTGGGCTTGATTCGATTAGAGGGCGGTTTTATGACAATTTACACACGATAGGCTGACACTAACGCGGCAGATATAGCACAATAAAAGAATTATCTGAGTCGAATATTTCGACATCTCCCAATATTTCTCCGAACATGCTCAAATGTGTTGTTAATAGTAATGTCAATTTAAAATATGACTTTTCTATTATGTCAGTTTATGTGTCAAACAATACCAACTTTATGTTATTTACAATAAAACCATGGATAAATCTCTGAGAATAAAAAATGCATTGTAAAAGCGAATGTTGGAATTAACATCGGAATAAACTTATACCTCAGATAGTTATATGTACCGCTACGTATCCGAGGTTTGTAAAAGCAGGCCTAAGAGGTTAAAATTATAAATGTTATTGAAAATTTTTCTCAATTTTGTGTCAAAAATTATTCATGTTTAAAAATATTGAACCAAAATGTTTTTCTATTAATTCTATTAACTAGTAGTTATGGAATATTTAAAGGATATGATTACACTATTAACTTGTCTCCTTAAAAAGGTAACGTTTGTCTAATATATCCTGCCTTGTATCTCTTATAGTTTATGATATCCCAATGGTGATACTCAAAGAAATAGTTAATATAGTCGGATTGCTGATAGGTGACTGTTACATGTACGTTGCAAGTAGTGCATTCATATAATAATCTAGTTACCATTTTTCAGCGATTTTAAAAATGTTTTTTGTTTTTTGTTCTAACTGTCAGTGTCTGGTAATAAATATTAATTAAAATATGGCTTGCGGCCAATTATTAAATTCACAAACTTTAATTTTAAATCTGCTGGAATAAACAACAAATTATAATCCAAAATTTACGTATGAGTATAAATTTTTCCTTATTTATAATTATTACCTTAAAATTAATAATTTTGTTTGTTTGAGTACTGCTGTAAATTTATTTTCGCGCTCTAATTAGTAAAGACATCTACGAATTATGCTATTTCTTTTTAATACTTTGTTTTTTATTCAAATAATTTTGAAGTTTAGTTGTCAACTTGCGTCACTATACGTTACTATGGGTATGCAAATAATTATAATGATATAGACAGAGAAAGCATATAGTATTGAATGTCGATACTTAGCAACGAACAGTCACTTATCAGCAATCCGACTATATATACAGAGCGTTCATTAATTATTGATAGGCGTTTTTACAGCCGTGCCTCGTTAGTTATTTTTATCCCTAGCTATTTGTATCGTAGCTGTACATGACACACAATCCTACACTTACACTAAATGGAGCACAGTTACCCTTTACCGATACTACCAGATTTCTGGGTCTCGTGCTTGACACTCGTCTTACTTGGCGGGCACATTTTTTGTCCGTCAAGAAAAAATGCCAAAAGTAGCTCAATTTGTTGCGGGTTCTCAGTTATAAGACATGGGGTGCAGACCGCACTGTCATGTTGCGTTTATATCGTTCTCTAGTGCGCTCTGAGCTGGACTATGGATGTCTAGCTTGTAGGTCAGCTAAACACCAAGAGATAAGAATTCTTGACACTGTACATCACACTGGGGTTAGATTGGCCACAGGTGCATTTCGCACCAGCTCAATACCAAGCCTGCTGTGTGAAGCAGGCGAACCGTCACTGTACAATCGTCGTAAAATTCTATCCCTGCAGTATATGGCTGCACTCAGTGCCAAGCCAGATCATCCCGCGTATGACCCTATTCTACAAAATAGGCATACAGAGACTTATGACAGAAAACCCAAAGAGCCAATAGGCCTTTTGGTTTGAGGACTTTTGACAGTTTGGGCGATATTGATTTTAATATGCCCGAAATAGCAAGTTTCGTTTTGTGTGCTGTCCCACCGTGGACGCTGCCGCGTCCGCTTGTGAATCTCACATTAACTAGGTTTGATAAAGATACTACGTTGCCTATCGAATACCAACATGAGTTACAAAGAACACTGGTCCCTAGGTTCGAGGATACTGTCATTTTAGTTCGTTGTACTGAATCCACGCCAACAGTTTCAGTACCGTCTGCACTCCAAAACGAGTGTGTACACTGCTGCGCTGTACGCTATTTTCAAGGCCCTGTGTTTTGTTTCGTCAGAGCAAAGTCGGTCAAGTGTTATCTTGACGGACTCGCTGAGCACTTTGAACAGTATCCATGATCTAGATCCTGTGCATCCTCTTGTACTAAAGATCCGATTGCTACTGCACAATCTGAATGCTCAGAATGTGAGGGTAGAGCTGTTTTGGATACCGGGACATGTTGGTATTAAAGGCAACGATGCGGCAGATGCAGCTGCAAAAGCCGCCTCCCACAGACCTATGATTGATGTGAGTTTCATTTTTCCAGATGACGCAAAGAGTCATCTGAAACACCTGGTTTTAGACATGTGGCAACATGAGTGGAGCCGCACACAGAACGCTTACACTTTAACTGAGTGTGTACAGTTCGAGGATGTCAGGGAGAGGTTAGGCCTGTACTATGACCTATCAGTTGCTTTAGGTGACGACAGAGTATTGTTGCGTTTCGCCTGACGGTAAGGTTCGACTTCAATAAACCACCGAAGAGTCTTACAATATTTTTATTTATTAATATTTTATTTACAACTGTCAACTTTAAAAATTATTTCGTAACTGTTTACATCACCACTTTCTTTTGTTTTTCATCGCCTGCTTTAATATTTTACATTTTAATATTAGATCAATTAGCTTTCCCAACAGTACTCATGGACAGGCTGATACTCTTCCTGAGAGAATCGTACTTTCTGTTTTATGTGTGAACTCTTGCACCTTATTTTAATTTGTTCTAGTTATTGACTGTGATATTCAATGGTAATTGGCCTCTTTACAGCCTCTTACCATCACCCTGCGTTTGTTCAATTTTATAACAGACCTTTTATATTATTTATTTGTATTTGTCCGTGCAAGATTTCTTTTATTGATTATGCGTTTTTTTAATGACTTTATTTATTTATTTATTGCCTAATTTATTGTTTTTAATATGTAGTCTAGTCATTTATTTAGATGGGCTGCGTTAGGCGCAAATAGCCTTTGTTGCTGTGCGCCAAAAATTTTAACTAACTAACTAATTTTACATGACCCATTTGAATATAAACATAGATAGAGATATAATTTGCCATTGACAGTTGTCTGACATTGACAATTTCTAGTGTATTTATTATCAAAAATGGTTCTTTTATTGCACCTTTAAAAATTGTTTCATGCACAAAATTGTTACATTAACAATAGCAAATGTATGTTAATAAATTCCTTTGTCAATGACTCATTAATTTGCCTTTGGAAGTTTTCCCATGTGCGTCACTAGTAAGTACCAACTTATAAAATTAATCTAATGAGCAAGAAATTCAAACGCCTGTCAAAAATTTATAAACGTTCTGTATTTTTTACTTGCCTGACGACATAAAAAATGTTATGTAATTGTACCGTAGTCTCTTACACAGGATTGGCAAAAAACATGATTTATTTGTTTTGTTTTTCATATTGAACAAAAAGAAAAGGTGTTAAAAAAATTATTATTATTTGTTTACAATTTCACAATCATGTATAACCAAAACCACAAAATACAAGGATAACTAGGGATTACTATACTGCAAAAACTAATCCCTAAAGTGATATTCTAGAATTTGAGAAAAATCTTTATTTAATGCATAACTTATTATAATTTCCATACTGTAACAAAAGTGTTAGAAAGTGTAAATGTTTATGCAAATGGAATAATCATCTTATTAGTTTATTTATGGTGGATGCACATCTATATATAAAATAATTTCAACAATGACACACTTTTCGCTTTACATCATTATTAGAAAAGAGAAAATGCTTTTGTTAAATTTATCAAGATTTTTATATCACACTTGAAAAATTTTGCAATTAAACCTTGCATATTTTATTAAAAATTTGCAGTTATATTTTTAGTGTTCTGTAAATACAACCAAGTAACCCTTATAGGTTTTCCACGGTATGTTATATGGGAAAGTTTATATTTTATAAATACAGTACACTGCCACTTACTTAATATTAGAGATGGGAATTTCGGCTCAGTTTGCGGAACCGGATCAGTGGAGGTCGTTCAGTTTGCTGAGCCGGCTAAGTAAACATGTTCCCGAGACACAGGTCGGTCAGTTGTCGGTCGTTCGTTCAATACGGTTGTTGGTTTACAATATGTAATTAGAACGTCGCTCAACCGGCTCTTGCATTATATAAACAAGTTAAATAAATACAAATCTATAGAAGTGAATTATCCAACATTTTTTCCGGGTTAATAGTAAACAAACAATTCCCTTTATGTAGCTACTGTATTTTAAACCAGACGTGGTAAGTTAATGGCGATGTTTATTGCCCCTATAAATCGGACATCTGGGATTTGAGCAATATTTTTAATATTTTTATATAGTATGGTTATAATAAAGTACAGATTAAGCCTATTAGTTTCAAATAGACTGCCCTACAAATTGATGACAAAATACACTTTATGATAATACATTACAAGCCGAGTTCTCGCGAAGTTCAACATGACATCGATCCAGATCCGGATCACTCCGGTCACTGCTCACAATCGCCCGATCAATCGTTTCCTTGAAACTTGAAACTATGCAGTGAGCCGTGAGCACGTGGCTCATTTCAATTTGGTGAACCGTGTCACTTCTCAGTGTACTGAGCCGGCTCAGTGAGCCGGTTCGTTCATGAACGACCTCTCTACTTAATAACGACATCTCTACTTAATATTACTACAATGTATTTAAGTTTTACACACTCTGTTAGTACTTTGGTTATAATCACAAAATCCATAGCTTTACGAATAAATAATATTAAGTCAATCTGACACATATAGGCCCAGTTGCATAAAGCGTTGTTAAGTCTAACAGTGTAGCAACTATGTCTCATGTCATCAAGTGTTGCTGAAAGCATTGCTACACAAGTATACAATCAATTGTTTTTCATCATGACATTGTCAAACACAGTGAAAACTGTGTTTCAAAATGTTGTACATTACGTGCTACTTACTGAATCCTGACATGTGAAAATTCACACTTCACATAAATTTTTTAATATACGAGCCCTGTCCACTATCGGTTGGCCCAGCTACGAAATTTTTACTTATTGGTGTTCAATTAACAGAATGCGAATAGCTTATGAAATCTAGGTAATATTTTATTTTCAATTAAACATTTTAGAGATTTACGATTAATATTTACAACTATTAAAGTAAATTAATAAGAAAAAAATAATATTTCCACTGGAAAGCCATTAACTTGGAAACCTATTTCAGAAGTTACCACTGGGTAACGTCACCTTTCATTTTTATAATTCTTCTAGGCATAGTATCTACCTGGTCTTGGCATTGTCGAGGAGTAAAATTATCCCATATTTCTTGAAGCTTTAGTCTTAATTCTGGAATTGTTCTAGCCGGTGTTATGCGCAATCGTTTTTTCATTTCGTACCAAAGTGTCTCGATGGGGGATAAGTCTGGGCTGCTTGAAACCCACTCTAAAAGTGGAATAGAATGATCACGGAACCATTTCAAAGATTTTTTTGACGTATGGCAAGCGGCTCCATCTTGTTGAAAAATAAAATCCTCCCCAGAGATTAATGCATGTTCCATAGTTGGCAACAGAGACTCCTCTAAAATACTTAAATATTTGGCTGTGTTAACAATGCCATCAATAAAGTGAAGTTTTCCTACACCTCTTGCAGACATTGAACCCCACACCATGACAGATGCTGGAAATTTCACCTTCCTTTTCAAGCAATCGGGATGATATGCTTCATGTTTCTGACGAACAACTCTGCTCCGGTTGTCCCCTACACAGACTTCAAACCTAGACTCATCGCTCCATTGCACGCTGTTCCACTTTTCACAATTCCATATTTTATGTTCTCTTGCCCATTTCAACCTGTTTTTCTTTTGCTTAGACGTCAACAATGGTTTTTCCTTGGCCTAAGAAAGTTTTATAAATTTCTGTAAATATACATTCAAGAGTCCGATTAAAAAAATATTACCTTATAGGTTCCAAATCTTAATTTTTTAGCTTCCTTATGACATGTAGACCTTGAAACACGTCTTCCAACAACATCGCTCCACAGTACACTCAATTGACTGTAGTTACCACGTCTGTTATCCTTAATAATTCTTTTCAATGCACGTTTGTCATTGTCCGTCAGTGTAGTTTTCTTCACGTACTGGGGCTTTGGGGCAACTGAACCACTTGTTTTGTACAATTTTACAATATTTCTAATACTGTATCTTGACAAACCTAATAATTATCCGATTTCGGAATTGGTTTTTCCTGTTTTTGCTAAGTTCACAATGATTAACCGAATTTTTTCATCAATAGCTTTGCCTCTGCCCATGTTTTAAAATTATTTAGACTTAACACTTTTAATACATCACAGTCAATAAACAAACTTTGTTTTCCAACGCCTACTACGCATAGCTACCGCAAAGAAACAGTTATTTTATATACAGTACAAGAATACATGAACTCAAAAAATACGTTTGTTTTACGAATATTATTTTGATAATTACTAATTAAATATCAGGGAATAAATTTTGACCCCTTTGCTTCTAATATGATTATATTGTCAAAAAATGTAAAAAGCAGCATTTACTTTTACTTATTATTTAATAATTTCTAAAGAAACTGAAAATTTCATAGCTGGGCCAACTGAAAGTGGACAGGGCTCGTATAGTTTTAAAATTAGCACTCTGACTTATTACAGTTTTTATATATTTTTTACAGGTTCGTGTAACAGAAGAAAACAAAGTAGAATATATGAACATGATGACAGAATGGCGGATGACGCGAGGTATAGAAGAACAAACCAAGGCATTCCTGGATGGTTTCAATGAAGTTGTCCCTCTCGAATGGCTGAAGTACTTCGACGAACGAGAACTCGAGCTTATGCTCTGCGGCATGCAGGAGATTGATGTTGATGACTGGCAGAGAAATAGTATATATAGGCATTACACTAGGAACAGCAAACAAGTCGTCTGGTTCTGGCAGGTGAGTGATGCAAGCTGATTGCTGTATTTTAGTCGAGAAAAAAAAAAAAAAAAAAAAAAAAAAAAACCCTGGTGATAATTAAGTGTGCGCACGAACGGAAAAATAACCGCAAATTATGTAAACAACAACAATCAGTTACAAGCAAATCAATAAACAATGCTGTAATATGTGCTCTTTTGCTTCGTACTCTTAAAAAGTGAAGAAAAAGTTGTATGTCCATTATTTAACTTATAAATAATGCAAGGTCAGATTTCATAAATTATTTGAGTACTTGTGTAATTTTCCAACAAGAATTTTTCGGTAATTGTCGAAGATACAACCAAACATAACATACCAGAATACTTTAATTAACTGTTCCACTCTATCGAGTTGACCTCAGACTGGTACGATTACTTCACACACTTCCAACCATAGTTTCTCTTTTAGATTTTCGTTGTACTCGGAAGACTTTTCATTGTATTTATAATGCTGGGTTCTTTTCTATTTCTATTAGTAACTTCTCGCTATCACAATATTCCTCCATTCTTAATTAATTAATATTAAATCAAATAAGTGCTCTCGGAACTCAGGTACGAAGCAGCTTCAGACTAGTGTTGAAGGAACATCTTTTACAAAGGAATGAAAAAAGAGGACGGTTTTTTAGCAACTCTGCTAAGAAAATAGAGCATGTTTCGTTTTTAGGATTTTGTAGGTATGACCACCAAAAAATCCTTATAACGTCAATTATGTGTTTGTCTGTTAATGCGTGGACAAACAAGCAAATTTTTATTTTTGAAAAATCAGTTTTTTTGTGGGTTTCTCGCCCAAAATATGTCAAAAAACATTTGTCTCCCAACCTATATTCCCCTGAGGTTGATCTAAAAATCTGAAAGAAATCTGTACATTGTACATTGATATAAACCGGAATAGTTAAAGAGGAACTTTTAGTTTAGCATAGAATAGTTAGTCTAGGAATATTTTGGGGCCTTAATCGTTTAACGTGTTTTTTTTTTTAAATTGAATAGTTTACTAAATTTTTAAAAATTTGTGAAAATTGTGAAATAAAAAAAAGTACAACTCAAAAACGGTTAGAGATAGCGACCTATGTTTGAAATTTTTGGAGTATGCTTCGTTTATTTAATCTAAAAAGTTGGGGCTTTAATCGCTTAACGCTTTTTGAGATTAAATTTTTTTTAATGGGATAATTTTCATTATTTGTGAAAATTATGAATTACTCAAAAAAACGAGTGGACGATCTAAGGTTAGAATAAGGTAGTTTATTTAGTCTAGGAACAATTTGAGGCACTATTTTGCGTACTTTAAAATATGACAAATTTTAATATGTCGTGATTTATAGAAATTTTCATCTTCGCATGGACGTTTCTCAAAAAAGAAATAAGATAAAGACCTGTGGTTGAAATTTTTGAAATCTTGAGACCCTAATTGACTTGTAACCATATTTTGAAACAAACAAAAATTTTGAAAATTATTATTTTTTTAAAATTTTTTTTGAAAATTTTGTTAACAAAAAAATGGTTAGGGATAGAAATCTGCGGAATGAATTTATAAAATTCTCCTATATTGTGTAGTTTAAAAAAAAATGTGGGCTTTAATAAACCAAATATTAAGTTTTGTATGGACAGTAAGCCAAAACTCTTAAAATGGCCGAAAATCGAAAAAAACTTTAAAAGATTTTTAAGGAAAAAAAAATGTTTCCGATTTTATTGAAAAATGGTACAAATATGTATTTTTGGTCATAGATCAATAAAATTTGGTCCATTTTGATATTTGGGCAAAAGTTTTGGAATTATAGGCAAAAAACTGACCCAAATTGGCTCCAACTCAAAAACTAAAAAAGTCTGACTTTTTACATATTTTTTTAATAATACTCACTCCAAAATTAGCTTAAAACGATATTCTGGCTAAAATCGGAGTCAAAAGATTTTTGACCAAAATATCAAAATTTTAGATATTTTTTTTTTTTAATTTTGTTGAAAAATTGGTATACTTATTAATTTTGATCACAAATATGTGGCCACTTTTGAGTTACGGTCTAAAATTTTTACATTTGCGGCAAAAAAAGTAAAAAAAAAACGGTCCACAAAAAGGCTCAGAACCGATGAAATGTTAGCCTGCCCCCTTTAATAAATCTTTATAAACTAATACTTTTATTTAATAAATTTCTCATATATATTGATAAAATTGAAGGCTATATCTGTTTTATTTTGGTTTCTACACGTTTCACACGATTATAAGACGATATACGCAAAAAAAACAATTTTTGTCTGTCTGTCCGAAATTCACGCAAAAACGGCTATATATATTTTCACGTAAATTGGTATGATGATAGAGTAAAACCAGGATTCGAACATTGGCTATAAGGCATCTCAAAATTTATATTCTAGTGGTGTTTAGGAGTTAAAACTGTTTATTAAAAACTTAAAATATTTCCCTTTTTATTAGCTTAGAAAAATGTACATAATAAAAAATGGTTATAATAAGAAGACAGATCGTTTTTGTTCAATGCGTTTTTTCAATCAGATGAATATTTAGGGGGTTACGGGGGGTTACACTCTGAAACAAGAATCTAGATATATTTTCCTTATTATGGACTTTACATTTTATAGACTAAACATTTTATTCTATAAATTAGGAAAAATTGGTAAAACAACCTGTAAATTTTACAAAACATAATTGATAACTACCTTGAAAAATATGAAACTGTCAAACCAATCTGGCTAACTGCTACATTCACATACTAAATTCCCATAATCGGTGATGTTGTTTGATTATACAATAATTCACATTTAATATCAAGTGTACTAAAAAAACTTATTGACTTTGCAAAATATTTTGGCAAAAGCTTTTTTTGCAGTTAAACTGTTCTAACTTTTTTACTGATCAATTATAAATTTCAAAAAGTTTGTAATTTATGACTTAAAACGGTAATTTAAGCCTGTTATATTTGCAACGTTGTAAGATTGGTAAAAACTATTTTTGAAAATTGAAATGAAAAGTCTTTGTGGTATTGTGCTCGTTCACTATTTGCCTAACTTAAATTGAAGATGTATTTAATTTGTTTTGTGATCTGAACCTTTTTTTTTTTCAGTTTGTACGTCAAGCAGACAACGAAAAAAGAGCTCGTTTATTACAATTCGTAACGGGTACATGTCGAGTACCAGTAGGTGGATTCGCAGAATTAATGGGCAGCAATGGTCCACAACGTTTTTGCATCGAGAAAGTAGGAAAAGATACATGGCTACCACGATCACACACATGTTTTAATCGTCTAGATCTGCCGCCTTACAAGAGTTACGATCAGATGGTAGAGAAACTCAATTACGCCATTGAGGAGACTGAAGGATTTGGACAAGAATGAACGTGAACAGGTAACCAAAGTAAAGGCACCGAAAATTAAACTCAAGTGTTAGTTTTCACAGTGTCGGAAATTATAGATACTGAAATTTATTTTTCGGGCGAGTTCACGGTGGAAGAATATAAAGTAACTGGGAGAAACACCACAATTAAAAACTAATGAAAATTCTGTCAAGTATAAACATCACATCTCGAAAACAAAAAAAAAGACAGGTGTTTTAATTTCCTTGAAAGTTGAGCACCACCAGATGTTGAGAGGGCGACTTTATCTCCGGTATCCAGCGTGTTCCATTCGAGAACCACCCTAACGATGTTGGTTAATATTAATGAATTTATTATTACATTTTTCTGAGTAATAAAAAAAGCGGTGGTTCAATTCAACCAGATATCCACTAGGGCTGGGTCGGCAACCTTTTTTGACTGCGGGTCAAAATCAACTAAAATTATACTATTAAAAAGACGTTTCGGGTTAGTGGATATTTTTATTATAAAACAGTCTTTTAGTGAATTATAAGATACATTTTATTGAGAAAAAAATAACAATATGCTTTTAAACATCAAACATAAAAAAATAATAATTCTAATTATTATAAAAACAAATATAATTGTCAAGTTTTAGTTCATTAATTTATGAACTTTATTTATAAACGTTCTCGTCGTTATCAATGGCTCCCCTGATGTTGAATTTGTGACGCCAATTTAGCCAAGTTTGGTTTATACTTAATCACCTTAAGAGGAATACAAGCGTCTGAATTTTCGTTAGTTTTGCGCCGAATAATGATAAGATTCGTTCGGACAATGTTGCTGTATTCCGCCTATATTAAATACTGCAACTTTGTATTCAAACCAAAATGCTATTTATATTTCTCAAAGTTTTCGTTTCATGTTTATGTTTTATAATTTATTTTTCTATATTTTACTTTATCGGCAGAACTCAAGTGGGTCACTTGCAATTATTAAATGGGTCAGTGGTGACCCGCGGGTGATAGGTTGCCGACGCCTGCACTAGGGTACAAGAAAAACACTTGTACTTTTTGTGGTATTTAATAAATCAGTTTTTTTTTTTCCATTTCGTTAAAGCTGTATCCTACACACTGTGTGCATTTCCACTTTGTACCATGAGGCTCACTCTTTGTACTGCATAATCCGCACCATATACCCTTTTCGCACTAGGACTTGTAAGATAGGATGTTAAACTCAAGGTGTCTTTAAATGCTAGTGTCAAAGCGCGTGACCTCGGCTAAACTCAGGCTAACTTAAAGACGAAGATCTGCGTCCTAAATATAATACGCATTACCAACATACTTTTTAATATAGAAAAATACTGTTTGAATTTGTTCTGTCAACATTTCATATTATCATAAACAAAAATACTGTATTATATCGACGTTATAAGAAGTTATTACTTATTTTTATAAATTAGTTATTTTAATAATGTATTTAATACAATACAGAGCTACAATAATTTAGGTATAATGTATCGACTTATATATTAATACAGGTGTAATATATTCTTTATTGTAGAATGGAATCAAATATTCATGTGTTTAATAATAATTCAAAATGTGCGTCTGCGCAAATAGTTCAAAACTAATAATTTCCTGACGGTAACTTAAGACTAAAATTACCGTAACAGATGGCAGCACCGGAGATTTAAATATCTAGTGTGAAAGCGAACCGATTTTAAACATCAGTGGACTTAAAGTTCACTTATCTTAAAGTTCTAGCGTGAAAAAGGTATTAGCGAGGTATCTAACTTCACTTGGTACATGACATTTGAATTTTATAAGATTAGATATTCTATATAAGATTTCAGAAGGAATATCTCCAAATAATGTTGCAGACTCACTCTCCTTCATATTTTCGAAAGGTTCCATTTACTTTTTCCTGAAATTAGCGCAACTTCATAAATCCTTGTTGTTATACCGCGAAACCACTAAAAAGTAGAAAAATTAGATATTATAAAAACAAATCCATAAACAATTTGTCGCATATTATCACCTGATTATAAATTACTAATAAATTTACATTTCAATCAGCTAATTTTTTCCGTTAATAGTTTATTACAATTTTGAACTGTTTGATATCAATTTACTCAGCGCAAAATACTATAATGTAATTCTTGCCGTTTAGAGATGATGCTGTAAGACAGCGTAGCGTTAGGGGATTTATGGCGTCTCCACTGGATATCAGGTAATAAATTTTTTGAAAAGTGTTTTCTTCTAGAAACCGCTAGGAACAAAAGGGTTAAAAGATCCTCAAAATAAAATATCTTAATATGTAGAAGCATGGAAGAAAGTCGGTATCTTATTTTGGTGCCTAGTAAAACTAACGGAAAACTGAATGCAGCAGTGAGCTCAATAATGTTCAGGAAACTTAACAATGTTAAAAATTTATACAAAAAGCTTATATTCTAGAAGCAAATATTTGAATAATGTATCCAGAGATCTAGAACTATATGCACTCCTTTGTAGATCTAGAAGTATTTTATGTTTGCAATAACTATAGATATGGTGTTTATATATTAATGCAGATATATAATAAAATCAGCAAATAGCCCAGTCAATACTATATATTCTGATATCGTGTGAGATTGTATAATAAGAGACGGTGAATGTGTACCTGAGGAAAGAAATTTTAAACTAGTGGTATCATTGTATTTTATATTCATCCAGGGCCTAGATATTATTTGTTATATAAAAGCTTCAAACCAAAATGTTATCTAACATCGTACGACTTATAACTAGATTTTAAAAATAGTTTTAATCATTTCTATGCTAATGCCAATTGTATTAATTAATTTTATACCTTTACTTGAAAGGATTTTATTTAATTTTACTTCTATAATACCAGACAGCATAGTGTGTTAAATTATGGGTATATGGAAAACTTACTTATAATTAATTATAGTTATTTAAACTTCAATCTTATTAACACAGGTATTTATGTCTCCATGTACGTGAAACCTGTTCACACTACATTTCCGTAAAACAGATTATCCGCGTTTTTTAAGACTCTAGTGACTCTAGTGTATTATCCAAAAGCTGCAATCTAACAAAAATAACTTTTGAAAACGCTAGGTAGCACTCCTGAAACAGTGGTTTTTAAACTTATAAGCAGCTCGCAACCTTTGGACTTAATTTACTTTGAAAATATACCATCGCACTCCCAATAAAAGATGGGCAAACGTATATTCCTATTCCGAACCAAATATTTTAACTACTGGCGATGTAAAAATTCAAAGTCAAATTTTATCCTATCTTAGAGTATGCACATCTGACCAGATTTTTAATAACACCGTTATAAAAACTTACATTTTGGTTCAGAACAGGGGTATTACAGTGTAAAAATACTTGGACAACACTTATTATTTATAATGCATATGATCCAGAAGGCGAAGGAATTTAAATTTGAGTTGAACAGTTGGCTGCATAATTGTTTTTATTTTTTCCCCATAGTTTTTTACCTAGAATCTGGAATTTTGTACTGATTTCTCGCATCCCTGCGGATACGTGCATGCATGGTTAAAAACCACAGTCCAATATTTAAACTAGTTTCGATAATACTAAATATTTGTTATAAAGATCGTATTGTAAACAAATGTAATGCTAATTGAACTTTTTTTTAAATATTTGATTCTATAATAGTATGTAAATTATATTCATTGGTGAGTTAAGAACATCTAGTATTATTGTAAGAAATTATTATAAAGTATTTTATCACCTATATGTAATATAATTTAATTTTTTAAAATCTAGTTATAAATCTATTTCATCCCCTAACATATCTTAGGTTCATCGTATTTAAAATCATCATGGCCTTATAAAATTGAATTACTAACTAGGCATTAAATATTTTATTTTTATAATAAAAAAAATAAATAATTATGAATAAGTGCAAAAATTAGCACGTCTAAAATATAACACTTAAAATAGCGTATTATGCAATTAGCACTATTAAAATGCAATCATAACACCAGTATTTGTTAGGTTTGTTCGGCTATGTGCTTCGTTTGCTCTAAATATTTTTTTTGTCTACGGGTTTGAATAAATTGAACTAGTAGAGAAGTAGTGTGATATTCTGGGACTTTATGGTACTGGCGTGACACATGTTTTTGGAGCCTAGATCAAGGCACAAAATTTGTCCAAACACTGAAATTACTGCGGACCTTCAAAGGAAATAATAGCTTTGTTCCCGGAAGAAGTTTCTAATAAGGAACCAATAGTTAAGGAATAAATTCATTTGATGCGCATGGCCGACTTGAGATGTTTTTAGCCGCATCCAGACAAAACACGCTACGCTGCGCAGAACGTTCATGATTGTTCTATTTGGATAATAAACTACGCACAATCGCGTAGGTTTGAGTCAACTATATTCAATCTTGTTCGTGCGCGTGACCACATATTTTCTGCCATGCGCAATTCCGCGTGTTTCGTAGTTGTATTGCGCAGATCGGCACAGCGTAACTCGTTTAATCTGGCCGCGGATTTATATATACTTGTCATCGCGAATGCTAAATTTGGCTTACTGATAAGATTGTAATCACGGTGTAGTAAATTTAAGTGTGAGAACTCAGTTTATAAAATTCAACGAAACTAACAACGCGCGTTTTCTGACTAGGAATTTTTGCTCTAACCTATAAATACGACTGTCAATTGTAATTGTCTGAAGGTTGCCGCAAATAACAAAAATCTTGTCAGAAAGAGTAACTATTTCATCCGTGAACACTAAAAGAAATATTTTAAACGCGTGTGGTGCTCTAATCTGTAAGAAACTTCATCCGCGAATAAAACTATAATTGTACCACGTGTCATGAGGCCCCCAAACCTTGGCGCACTAGGCTGATTCCTATATCGCCTATCTGTCACTACGCCACTGTGCAGTATTTTACACTTCCGAATTTAAACAGAATTTAATAAAGGAAAAGAAAATGCAACGAATAAAATTAATATACTGCACAAGGCATTATCTTATATCAGCCATCAGGGTTTCTTAAGTCGGATTGCTAATGTAAGAGTTTTCTCTTACTCAAGTTAAAATCATTTGTTTTTATATGTTACAACATACAAAAACAAATGATTTTAACTTGAGTTAGGGATAATTCTTGCTTTAGCAACCGGCCATTAGTAATGTAAAAGTCATTTAAAATAAGTTTTTATTACTTCCAAATATTATGGATGAAGAGAATGCGGTATAAGTGGAAGAAATATCTATGAAAACGTTTTATAGAAAATACAAATTATTCAAGTTACAACGTTCAATGTTGGTACCAGTCAAGAAAGATTTTTTTCAAAATCGGGAAACAGAATTTCAAACAACTTATCAAAGTAGTTCAATTATTTTTCAAATGTAAGGTTATTTAACAATGAAGATTTAAGATGTACTTAGTCTTGCTATAAATACTGGTGCAAAGTTTTGAGTGAAATTCCACAGAATTATTAAAGATATTTTAATTTACTTTTGCTACATAATACATATATGCATCCTAAACAAGAAACACCAATCAGTTTTCAAACAGACCACTTCTAGCCGTTACATAGCGCTTAAGTCTTTGCGGCCACATGTCAACAGAATTACATGTTTCTAAAGAAAACCCCTCCGCTCCCTTCAGGAAGCGCTTCAGACTAGCGGTTTAGGGTGTCTCTTCTTGCAAGCCATGTCCTGAAGCACGGACTAAAATTTGTAGTCCGGGGAGTTAAGGTTAATTCTGCGAGGTGGCCATCAGCACCAAAAATAAAATCCAGGACATCCCTTTCAAGTTTTCGTACGCCGCGCAGCTTCTTACGCTCGAATTAAGGGCTGGCGCTGAATCTTGCTGGAAGCTCCTTGATTACCAGCAAAGGGGGAGTTTTTCAGTTATTTAAGTTTCGATTTCAATGTACAAACTCGTCCATTCGATTGATCTTTGTTGGCCTTAATAGAAGGGGTTGGTCACTATTGACTTCTTGTATATTGCATCGTTTTAAAATTGGCAATCATCAAACCAGTTATCAGTTTAGAGACTTTGGCTCGATAGAAATCTCCATAAGTACATTCGAATTGCTGATGTAGATTTCCTTGCCACGAAGTTCTGGGTTGTCCTACAATTCACTTGTTCAAGACATTTCCCCTGCATGATAAGTTGCATTTGTATTTTCTCTTCATGGTATATCCTAGATATTCCAGCTTACTTTTCTCAATGGTAACAATAAATCTAGTTCCTACTTTATTTTCAGTAAAATCTCTTTATTTGTAATCTTGTCCATTCATGAGATCTTCAGCATACGTTGATTAATCAACAAAAATTCAAGAAATCAAAGAAAAAGTAGATTAAGGCCCTGATTCTTTATAAGGCGTTTCATTCTTATAAAAGCATCTCTTACCAAAAGCATCTCGTCATAACTTTTACAGTATTCTCTCAAATTTCTCGGTTATTCAGTGGTAACAAAGCTGCTAACGTAATATATTTGTGGTTATCACCGTATCTTTAATAAAATAAATAAATTAATAATAAAATAACCAAGTGAATTGTCTCGTAGCCATTTATCACCAATCTCAGGGCGAAGTGGGTTACCGTTGAAGTAGTAATTTTGGATTTTCACTCCGAATGAAGAGGCAAGAACAGTATGTATACAATATGTGGCAGTAGGGTAGATATAAGTGCTACGACATGGTGAAACTCCTGTGGTACATTTATAGATTAATAATTTTCTTTACATTTGTTAACAGTTTTTCTGCCCCCTTAAACAAGTTTTTTTAAAATGTCTTGATATTAAAAATTAATATGTTTCGAATGCAAAGCTGAAGCGTAGTCTGGAGCAAATGTAGCAAATTACCTGAACAAACCTCTTATGTTCAACGCAGACAGCAATTAGCTCACACTTCAATTACGTAATTAATTTATAGTCTAAGATAATTTATTATTTTATTTTGTTGTTTTACATTTTAAACAGACTGAAAAAAAAAAATTAATATATTTGAATTAAACAGGCTCTGGGTTCTAGTTATAAAATCGTCCATGTTTAAAGATTAACTAAAAGATATAATTTTTATAATATATATTTTTATTTTTCCGAATTGTAAAGTAGTGTGCGGTAATGGGCGAATGACTTATTCTCTAACTCCCTCCCTGTTGAAGCTATCGAGATTTTAAAATGCTTTCGTAGACCTACTCTTAATATATTTTTATAGTATTGATAATTATTTTTAGATATCGTGTCAACCAAAGTTAAAATTGCTCTTGTATGTCACTTCTAAAATATTTTATAATACATTGATTAAAATTAGAAAGCTTATTTAACTTATTAAAAAAACAAATTATTGGAAAAGAAAAAGATATTGTAAATGTGTAAATAAAATTCAATTCGTTTATGTGGGAACAATATTTATATTTGTAGTATCACAATTTTTATTAAAAATTATATATCTTGCTTGTTGCTAATTATAGAGTACTACAATATTGTAAACTAGAATACACTCTTCAATGCATTCTAAAAGTCTCCTTGCAGCAATATATGGAAGAAAATTCCTCGAAGTAGATTCTGAGGAATAGTATATAAACCAAACATACGTGCAAAAAATTCTATTATTTGAAATAACTATTTTCAAAATATGTAATATTTAATACAACTATTTTTTATGCAAGTATATACATGATTATCATACTCTGAAAATGAAAATCATAAAACTAATTAAAAGTTTGAAATTTGCACGAAATAGTTTTGCACAGGATATTGATAAGGATGGAACTAATACTGCTGTGGCATTGTAGTTCTCATGAATAGTACATTACAGTTCTGCAAATGTCTTCAAAAGATATTAAACAGTATTTTGAATTTAAGTGAAACGTAATGTAATAAGATAATAAACTTGAAAGTTCGGCTCGTTTCATTAAGATTTATCAGTTATCACTTGATACTAGCATTTTGAAAATTACGTCACTATCAAGAGTTTATCACAAATTAACTTATAATCCAACAAATATTATATAAATTTACAGTTAAAAGTAGTAAGGCACGAGCGGAGTACAATTTAAGAAAAGTATATTAACAGATCAAGATAAACACTTGACCTGCAGATTACTGCTGAATTGTGAACTTCTCTTTGGTCATTCATCAAGGGGACTCCCGAATGTGGTTGCTTACTAGCAAGTCTAATGTTTTGCCTTTTTAGTTAACTTGTAAAACCTTAAAATCAATCATATTCTAAGGATAACATGAGCTTTAGCAAGTCTGGCCCTTTGGGCGATATTTTTTTCGCCGCCCCCGTAAAAAATTTACTCAATAAATTTTTTTCAATAAAAGAAATACATTTTTTGTTTAAATGATATAATTTTTAACACAAAAGAGAAAATGAAAATTAAAAATTAACTTTTCGTGCCTTTCTATCCGAAAATTCTTTTTGATTTTGAGGAAAGTTTTTTCTTAGGGCTATCCGCCGCCCCTCCTGGCTTGGCGCCCTAAGCGGCCAGATATGGCACATTTCGATTTTTATTTTACTTTTAAAACTGAATCAGAACGTTACTTCATGAATTTTCATATATGTCACGTACACAGCAATGGATCCTGCAGTATCTCAAGTAATGGGCTGCAATAGATTTGAGGATATCAAGCGGAATTTGTACTTCAACGATAACTCTGAATTTATTGAGAAAGGACAACTAGAAGATACGACCTTTTCTTTCAAAAATTCGAGGGCGACTACTTTTAATCCCTAATGAAGAACACCTAGCAATTGACGAGCAAATAATACGGAATCATTTTCTTTTGTAACATAATGTAGAATCATAATGTTCCATGTTTGGCACACATCCTAAATTATTATTTTAGTTATTATTTTTTCATAATAATAATAATTAATATTTTAAATATATTTTTTTAATTATTTTTTCTATCAATAAAAACCAATTCCTAATGCTCATGAATTATTTCAGACAAAAATAAAAATTCATGCAGTAAAGGGTTAACATCATTTCATAGAAAATTCGCTTCCGAGAGTGGGAAGCAGAAAACCACTTGTAGAGCGGGGACAGAATTTTTTTCTGTGGGCCCCTATTAATTCAGGGGCCCGGGTGCCTTACGCCCACTCCCTTATACAACCGACCCTGCTTTTATTGTTGTTAATAGCTTTAATGAGTTCAGAAAAGCTACTTTTGAAGACACGACCAGTCTCATTTATAAGGGCAATTTTAGCATTTAGCTTTAAATACGCTGGTATTTTATAATTTATTGTTAATAAAAAAATGTTTTTTAATTACTTTTATTCTTATATACTGGGATAATATTGAACTTTTTTTTTATTGATCTTTAAATTAAATCCTATTTTTAAACTTATTTTACCGAAGTATAGGGAAATAAATTTCAGATCCCAACGCCACAGCGGCCAATTTTTAACTTCGATAGATATCTTCTATTAGTTATTGGTACACAGCTTTTGTTTTAAGCTATAATTTGAGGAATAAATATATTTTACAATATTTTATGAACCTGTTTTGCCATTTTATCAACAAATAAGTGTACACAAATGTTTAATATAAATAACAAAAAAATATCCTGTTTGAATTTAAAAATTTACCGCCGTGGCGCTGGGATCTTAAATTTATTTCCCTATAGGTAACCGCTTTTAAGATTACGAAGCCAAGGTGCTTACGTTAGAACAATAACAATCTTGTCTATTATGTTAGTTCAACATAATTCCGCCAGATAGAGTCTCAATTATGACCAATTGCCTATAACAAACAAAAAAAAATCCAATTCTTATTTTTCTACGACAGAAAACATTTACGTAACTGTCGAAATTCGAGTATTGAGTGTGATTAAATAAATCTGAATGAAATCAACTGACTATTTGTATTTAATTCTAAAAGTTTTCCTAAAAAATATATTATTGAATTTATAAATTTTGTTTATAAATTTTTACCCTAATTTAAAACGACAATATCTTGTCAGTTAAATATTTGCTTTTTTCTTTATAAATAATCTTACATTATTCCACAACGCAGAATTTTTAGAATGCATTGCACTGATATTTGTTACGAATAGCAAGTTAACGCGTTTGTAAATACTTGATTATATAAATTAAGTTAAAATATGAATATCTGGTTTCTACATTGACGAATTTATTTGCTTGAATGTATATTCAACAGTTAAAGAAGCTTGAAGAAATAATATTAATTTTGATAAACCAACTTCATGAAAAATTATCTACTTTCTTTACAGTAAAAAAAATATAGGTTATTGATATATACTTGATAAAATATTCTAAAAATGATCCAAATTATTGTTAATCCTGGATTAATTAAACATTATTATCAGAAACAATTAGATATTCTGATTGTTTCGTTGTACTAGAATCTAATATAAAATGTTCAGCAAAAATTGTACAAAACAAGTGGCAAAGTATTGAATTAGTATTGTAAATTTAATACTTATTCTAAAGTTATTAGTCTAAGATATTTAACAATGCTGGTTTCTAAAAATAAAAACAATAGAGTATCTAAATGGTTTTAGTACTGTAAATTTTCTATGTTTCAATATTCGCTAAAATAAACATAATATAAAATCAACTATTATTTTTGCTGAACATAATCAATTTTTGTTGGGTAATATTGTTTTTTTATTTATCGATATCTTAATTTAATTTATTCTGGATATACAGGCCTGTTCTTTGACAAGCTAAGATAATAATTAATATTGGATTTCATGTTACATGAAAAATTTCAAGATTAAAAAAATATAGTCTGAATAAAATTAGCCTTTGCATTGAAATTTGCATCATTAATATACTCTCAAAACTTAAATGAATATGTCTAACTATTTCTAAATTACTTGACACATATGTAATAACCAGTTTTTACCCATGCTTTTTAGATGATCAAAATCAAACTAAAATATATGTAAAGACCATAGATTATTAGCTGGTTCAATTGTATTTTTCCGATACATTTTATGAATTATTATATGTGCCAGACCCTCTTAAATAAATTTAAAAGGTGCAAAAAAATTATCATAGGTGCTCCGATGTTTTATATATTTTAGAGAAGAATATTCTGAAATTTGCCTTCGTCAGAAAATGGGTCTTGTATATCAAATAACCTTTGTTTTCTGTATTGTTTACGAATTTCTCTGTGTTATGTTTGTGTTCCTAGCTTGTGTATAATTTCACTGCGTACAGAGAAATCTGTTTTAAAAATTGTTTTAATTTATAAACTGCTGTGGTAGGTAACATGCATTGGTTCTATAATGTTCAATAGATATTCAAATAATTGTATGTGTGTATAAAAGGATTTATTTTAATTATTATTATAGCCTATTCATTATAACGAATTGCAAGAAATAATATTTTATATTTATTTAGGTCAGGTTTTAGTGGAATTAGTTAAAAAAATTATTAACAACGATAAAAATTAAGGAATTCAGTATTTTATACTATGAAAAATATGCATGATGGAAATATAAGCACAAAATATCACAAGGCTGGTTTATGTTAGAAGAGAGGAGTTGAATTGTTATAAATGTAAATGTAAATCGGTAATAATTTCAGCAAGAGTACAGATTTTTACGGATTTAGGATTTTAGAAGTTTTTTAAAAAATGTATCAATCTTATAACCAAGTTTAAAAAAGATTCACTAAATTTAATGCATCCTCAGTAGTGTAAACGTAGTGTACAGATAACGGCAAAAATGTTGCAGAGAATTTCTTCTTGTAAAAGCAAGATGATTAACGATTGGAAATATAAAACATAAAATCGGAATCGTTGGTCGTCAGAGTTGCACATGTTATGTTTGTTAAATGTTTGTACCTACCTGCGGACAGCATTCAAATACTGCGACGGTCCAACTCAAATTCTGAATTGTCCCGGGATTCGTGGTTTTATAACCCAGGTTAAGTAGTGATTATAAACTTAATTATTATGCAACTTAACTTGTCGGCGATTAGCCTCATCGCAGAACTAGGCCGATGTAAAATAAGTAAATAACTTAACTTGTAAGTAACATGCGTGTATAGTTAAAAAAGACAATTTAACTTAAAATTTTTCCATTCTATCCACTGGGAAAAAGCATATACTTTGTCAAAAAATGCAGCTCACGTTTAATTCAAAATAATGATACAATTTTCAATCAGAAACTCTTATTAATAACCGTTGACTGAACGGTAAAGCCTCATTCAGAGCTCTTAAATCAATAGCTTATGGACTGTTCACTGTCACCAGAAAGTTTGTCATATGAGAAGACGTGAAACCGTACAGACCTTCAAATTTAATACGCTGTTTGTTGTGGATTGTGCATAATTTTCTAAACTTATATAGTGAGATGTTTTAATGAGACAGATATATAAACACATTGGCTATCGCATTCTATCAGTGACACCATAGTTATCGAATGCCTTTACATAACCTAACATAATGTCATCATTAACAAATCTTCCTCAAAATTACAAAGACGGACAGTAAATATGATCAATTTAGGTAATTAGGTAGTTAAAATCTAAGACATCAGAATTATAAGAACGATAATACATATAAACTATTTTACGAAGCTAAATAGTTCGTTTCAAAATTCACAGATGGAGGGCTATTCGTAACGTACTAATTTATAACAGATGTGAACAGTACATGGAACGTTAAAAGAATGCATTAAAGCATAACTCAGAGCGACACAACGCACAGTCTATAACTCGTTAATTTAAAGAGGTCTGAATGCGGCTATATTCATTGCACACTCCATCACTAATAATCGAATTCATAATTGGATTGCTTTCGACAGCAGTCCGCCGCGGGCTCCCTGAATCCTCAAAACACCTTATTTTTTAATCATCTCAACAAAAATATGCATAGAGTACATTAATATGTCCCGTAACTTTCAACGTTAGTAAATATTAAATCTTTCTTTTGCCTTGCCCTCAGTACGGCTTTGATTGTGCTTCAAAAACTTGAAAAGAAGCACCTTAGCTAATTTTTTCTGGGATACGAGGAGTTTCAGGATTACCACCACGAAAACACTTTCCCGCAAATATGAACATACTGACAATAATGTACGCCCTGGCGTATCAGACCACCTGTCCAAACGTTTTTTTTTTTTTTTCGAAAACGCGTTTTGTGAGCATGATGGTATAAAAAAATTTGACTGTCAAAGTCTGTCCAAATAATCGAATTGTACTGAAATTGTACGGAACGATGCAAAAGTGCAGGATATTAAGGACAACTTTGATTTTTTAAATGGTAACATATATGTCGATTTGGGTATCGTTGGATAGAGCTTTTGAAAAGAAACAACTATTATTTATATATTTTTTTTAATATACGGTTTTCGGATAATTTTATAAAATTATTTTCTCTAGAATTACTTGAAAGTAAAATATTTTTATTTAAGTTTTCAAAATGCATTCCATTTTGATTTTTTCACTTTGGCATCCTTTTAAGCTATCTGTAGCTCAGAGCATAATAGTAAATACTTGAAAGTGATATATTTTTATATATACATTTTTTTTTCTTTATTAACATTTTATAATAAAAACAATTTACTTTCAAGTCGTTCTAAAGAATATAATTTTATAGATTAGTAAACCATAAAAGATATTTAAAAAATGTTTAAGTAATAGTTCTTTATTTTCAAAAGCTCTATCTAAATATACAAACTTGACATTTTACCATTTAAAAAATCATTTGATATCCTGTACTTCCAGTGTATTCCGGAAAATTTCAGTACCACTATTCGATTCCTTGGTTACACTTGCTCACATATTACGTTTTCGAGAAAAACGGGTGGTCTGATACACCCTGCGCACTATATACGATCCTATAAAATAACAGTAAAGCCTGGAACAGAATGCACAGCGCGCCGTCATTTGCTGCGTTAGCGCCGTTGAGAATTTCCGCCTGCACACAATGCAATAATTTTTAACGCTGTCAAAGTGTCACGTGACAACCTATATCTATGTTTATACGTGGGCTTTCTTTTATTAAAAGTATAATGGATCATGAAGACTTGTGTGTGATGTTATTTATGTTGTATGCAAGTTATTTATACATACAAACACTTTACCATTCAGTAAAAATTGAGGTTACGTGTTCTGCGTCAACGTTCAACGGCGTCAAAAGTTGGAAGTTGACGAACATTCAGTATCAACGGCTTTCGAACGCCGCTAGGACGTTACACATTCTGTGCACTTGCGTACGACAGCTTGGTTTTAACTTTCTTCTGACAGATAGCGCCGTCTGAACGCCGTAGAACTTGTTGCATTCTGTTCCCCACTTAGCAGCTCGATCGATTTATAGGGAAATACAGTAAATATCGCCAGCTTAATAGTGACTTTGCTTGGTGTGCCAAGGGTCCAGGATTCAAATCTCGATTAGGCATGAGCGTTTGTATCCATCTTAATCGCCCTATCGTCATTAAAATAAACAGTAGCAATAAAATTAAGCGAAACATCTATTCCATTTACTGTCAAGCCATAGCAGGGTTGGTGCAATATATCTGGGCCTTCACTACTTTAGAGTAAAGATACCCAAAATCAATACAGTAGTTAGCATAACAACGGCTCAGTAAGATTCGTAAATTAATAATCACAGTAATAGTAAACACCAGCATATACAGTTTTGAACACTGTCGCTAATGATAATTTAGATTATTTTGTGGAATCGCTTTGGCTGACAAGTCTGCATATTTTTCGTTGTATAAAATATAGGCCTACTGTCAATAATTAACGGGTAAAAATATTTCAAATAGAACTTTCTTGTAATCAGTTAGGTGCTAAATGTAAGAAATAGCAAACCAGTGTAGTAGAATAATGGATAGGCATGTTTATACTATTTTATGTATATTTGTGCAATGGTGGAATTATCAAATATTATTTAGTCGGAAATTAATTTAGAAAAAAAAGGATAAAATAAATCGGCAAAAATTGGCAAAGCACAATAACTGATATTTATATATAAGACCAGCGATTGCTGTAAATAAGCTATCATGATGTATATAGTTTGTATGTACAGTGAAATTTAATAAAATAGCTGATAGGTCCTAGATATATGATAGTACATTATTGCAACTGGCGAAAAAGGCAATTATTTTTGTTTTCGATTGTTGTTATCACTTGTTTTCAATTTAAGAAGCAACAATGAAAACACCAATTTCAATTAATAAATAAATGTCTAATTATTAAAACAATTATTTAACAACAATTTGTGATATTTTAAGGTATATCTTTATTAAATATAACAAGAATAAATATTATATCACTTTATATTGGTTCAATTATTCCTAAACCAATTTACTTTAATCCTATGGGCAGCTCCATGAAATCAAATCCGGATAACCCAATTAAAATAACTAAATAAATATATACATTTTTATATACATTGTTGCATCCTCGGCAAACAAACTTTTGTAAATTTAAAAATCTGGACTACTAAAGACAAACAGCATTAGAGGCATAACTTCAGAATTGAACTTTGAGAACCACTTGCTTTTAAACCCTGGGAACTTAAATACTCCAGATACACATTAGGCGTTTACGTTTAGTCAGTCAAATTAATCCGAGCGATCCGAGTGCTCCCGATCCGTTTGTAAAGTCAGTCGGAGCGTACACATTAGCTTATTTTTAGTCAATCCGATTGATCCGCCGGAGCAATCCGAGCGTTTCCAAGCAATCCGATGATCTGGCAGGATTACTGGGATTAATAGATTGCTGGTGGTGGGGGTTAGCACGAGCAAATTGAATTTTACAGCCAATTGGAATGTGTTGAAAACAAAACATACGAGCAGTTGTAATCAACGACAGAAATTTGTTTCAGTTAGCGCCACCGTCACCAGGCGTCACTACTTAACTTCAGACAAATCATAGATAAAAACTTTTAACAAAATCCGAGCAATCCGACTAATCCTGTGACGTCACCAGATCAATCTGAGCAATCTTGTGGATTGAACGCCTAATGATATAGCCTGTTTATTTGGTTTAAGCGGAACTAGATTTTGAATTCTAATAACTTTTACTGTTTAAGTGAAGCTTGTGATTATTTTGTTTAGCAAAAGCCCACTTCAAACCTTAAAAGGAGAACTCATGACAACTTACAAAAATGAAAATTCCAGTTAGTTCCACTTAAACGTTTGGAATAGGCTATGTATGATGTGTGAAAAAGTACAGTGAATGCTACCACGAATCGCCACATATTAAAAAATTAGGGTACTGAAAACTAATCCTTCAATACAGTCTTCCTTACAATACTAGTTTTATCTCAGCCCGTTCAGTCAGTACACGTTGAGCATCGTTTTGTAAAGATTAGTTTTTCAAACTTGGAAGATTATTTTCAAATTCAATAAATTGCAAAAAAAACTCATGAAATATTTGTACTTCTTTGTGGTAGTAACCCTTGCGACAGTTAGGTAATGGTTTGAGCGATTTAATATTGTATGCGAGCCATCAGATGTTGAAGAAAGAATCGAGACGTCCTTCAACATTAAAAACCAAAGAAAATGTTGAAGGAGTTAGTAAAATGATTCGATCAAACAATTTCAGAAAATGGCCGAAAAATTGATGAATGGCTTGATCCATCCATGACGGTGCTCCCTGACATATCTCACTTCTAATTTGTTTATATGAATACAAATATTAGAGTACGTTCAAGTAAACTTCATGCCAGGCCTATGCTACCGAAACCAAATTTCGTCCATTATGTTACCAACAGCTAGCTTGACACATTTCAGTGGCGTCACTTACTTTGATTTGTGTTTAACTACTCATATTGTGCGATGTTGTTTGTTTCCATTATTATTATTTATTTCTCGTACGTTTCAAGGTATACCGTGTACTAACATAAGTAAAAATGTATTTGAAATACATGATTTTGTGTGTTTGGTTTCCACAACAATTGTTTAAAATCCTAATGTACGTCAATGTGATCAGCTGTTTTCTCGCGCAGAATTGATGACGTAATTTATGATACCCTGGCATGAAGTTAAGATGAACGTACTCTACAGTGTATCATCTGAAATTCGCACCCTACGATTCAGTTGACTATGAAGGGGACACGCTTTCAGTCTATTCGAAAGTTCGAAGGAACCACGACATTGTGATTAAAACTGCTCACGAAAGACGACATCTGGTACTGTTGACAGGAACACTGGTATAAATGTATGTAAAATGGAGTGCTTTGACGATGACTGTTATTTGTATTTTATTACAATACATTTTTTGTTCTTCAATTTTGTCCATATTTTTATACTGCTCGTATGTGACTTATGTTATAGTATACATAAAAAAAAATTAGATGTGCACTAAAAAATATAGACATCGAACATATATTACGATCGAAGAAGTATATAACAATATTCCATAAAAATCTGCAACGAGTGACCAGCCACTGCTGCTTTGTTCTACCTGGTCGAACAACTCAATGTTATATGCCTCTAATACTCTCTAATTTAAGTTAAAATAAATCAAATTTAACTTAAAAATCACTGTCTTAAACATATGGAAATTTTTAAAGGCAACATTTTGTACTAGAACATGTGAAGAGAATTGTCATTATTTAAAAAATTTATCATAGGGGAAATATTTGTTGGGGTCGTCGGGCGGATGATGTGGTTGATTAGGTCCTTGCCAACTATCCAGAAATTTGTTAACATCTTTCTCATCCAAATTCACCATATCTTCTATTTTTTCTTCTTTCCCATCCTTCCCTCTTTTTGTAGTCACTGTATACTGTTTATCACCCATTTGTCTCGTTATAGTGGTTTCTTCATTACCTTCATGATCTCTGGTTGTTCGATGGATTTCAACAGACTGCAAAATGAAAATGTAAAATAATGGTAATTATGTTGTAAATATTATCTTACCCCATCAGGTCTCTGTACTCGTCTAGTTGAGACGCTTTGACCAAAGAACCTAGTACTTGGACCAGGTTGTTGTTGGTAAGGTGTTATTTGTTGACGAGGTGCGTTTCTGCCTAAGATTGAATCTAGATCGCCTACGTTGATTCTGCAATAAAAGATTTTAATTTTTAAAGCCAGATTTGGAATAAAATTGAATACTTTCTTAATAGTCAGATTTTTTATAATATAATCCAAAACATATCTGATACCGTTTCTCACATAAATTCATACTGCTGTCACAGGCACCAACTACGCTTAGTGTACTACTAATAGTATGTACCGTAAATATCTGATTTCTACCAAGAATGTGTACTATATTTCCAAAAATAAAAAAAAAATTATTTACGGATCGCGGTTACTGAAGTTTGTTAGATTAATTACTAACTGAAACAACCAAGATCGAATCCCAGTTTTTTCATTATTAATTTAATGCCCTCCACTATTTTACCCGCTACCCGTTCATTACCCGCTACTCGCTAATTAACCGGTACCAGTACGCTACACTTCAATATATATTAATGAAAAGTTAGTATAGAAAAATATGCGCAGGTGTGTTATAGAATATGTATATTTAATCCCTACTACTGTAACAAAAAAACAGTTGAACAAAATACTCATAGATAAATGAAATATTAAAAATACCTCACACAATTACTCGCTACCCGTTAATTACCTGATACCAGTTTAGTACTCGCTACCTTGTAATTAACGGTGAATGGGTATTCAAACTCGGAACCGGTTACAATCTTGACGAGTCGAGTAGCGGCTACCCAACATCATTCCTAGTTGCTACG
The DNA here is from genome assembly GCA_963971575.1 of Liopterus haemorrhoidalis. Taxonomy (NCBI): domain Eukaryota; kingdom Metazoa; phylum Arthropoda; class Insecta; order Coleoptera; family Dytiscidae; genus Liopterus; species Liopterus haemorrhoidalis. Next base: position 192,325,226 of record OZ020611.1, read on the forward strand.
CAGCATTAATCTTGATGGATGTTTATTGTAGTAGCCATTTATAGACAGAGATAAGTTGCCAAATGACCACTAGAGTGACGGTTCAAATAAATAAATACATATCATAATGAAAGCATTCACATGTAGACTTGTTGAAAACTGAATTAAACTTAAACGATTATATTGGCATTAATTTCAGATTAACTTTGAATCTAAAGCGTCTCTTTATTTGACTTGGCAGTCACCTAATAAATGAATGCGGATCCTAGCAAGTATTAGTTTGTTAACATTTTTAAAGGCTGACGAAGTGTAAAATGATAAAGTTGATATAAAATAAAATGTTTGTATAGATTCTTACTTTCCATCCAAGTCAGAATCTTCTTGTGGTCTATCAGGATGTCTCTCCCTGGCATGTTCATAACCAGGTTTCAGATAACGACTTCTTAAATCTCGATGGTTTGGTTCATGTTCAGGATGTTCGGGAAGCGCTGGTGAAACAAAGGTGCCAAAACCACCACCTATTTTAAATATAAAGATATATTTAATTATATTTTGTAAAACTCTCATTTTTTAATTAGTTTTTACCACAAAATATTGGTAATTTAATTTAATTTAACTTCTTAACAGCTCAATATAGGGCATGTTGCAATTGCCAGTTCGAAAGAGTACTGAACTAATTATATAGAAAATGGAAGTAGCCAAAGTTAGTTCTGTATTCTGTTTAAAATGCCGAAACAGTAACAAAATCACATAAAAGATTGAAAATACTATCCTATTGGCTGTTTCGTTGAATGAACAACACAGCAACTAACAAACGACGAGAGTTTGACGAAATTGTCACGTGAACAGTGTGTGATTACTATCTCTGCATTCCAAATAAAGTATACGACTCTTAAGATACTTGTTTACAAAACTTAACTTACCAAATGGTGAATTTTCTTCCGATCTGAAGAATCCTTGAAAAGACCTCATCATGTCATCTAATTGTTGTTCAAAATATCTATGTATTTCTAAAGGATCCGTAAAAACATTAAATCCAAAGTGTGCCCCATCTTGTTCACTAAAAAATAGCCCATATAATCATGTATTATTCAAACTTCAATTCCCATCCTATTTCACATACTTGTAATCTTCGTCCTCGTGTTCCTCCCAATTTCGATTTCTATGCTCTTCATTAAAGTAATCATTACGCCTAAAAAATATTTTCGCAAACCATGATCACATTTTACTAATGTTATTGCAAATCTCACCTTCGGTTGCTAAAATCGTTTGGATCATCACTCCCTGATGGAATGCCGAATATATTTTTGAAGAAGTTATAAAATGACATTGAGAACAAATGATTTTAATAGTATTTGTAAAATGATGCAACTCTAATAATCTTCCTTATTTTGACAGCAGCACAGAATTCAGATAACTATCATAGAAGGAAAATGTAAATTCTAGAAATTTATTTGGGATAAGAGAACGAAACCATTAGAAGTGTGGGAAATTCAAATTTAATAACATAACCTTAAAATTAATTTAGTACAAAATAATAAAATATATAGAGTACATTATTTTTGTTTTTTATTCTGAAAGGCGGGATTTCGACCTCCAATTGTGCCACCCCCACGGCCTCCGCTACCACCTCCTCGGCCCCCAAACGCACCTAAAAAATATTACAATAAAAAAAATTCAACAAATTTTTAAATTTCTTTGTACCTCTGCCGGCAGGTCTTCCTCCTCTCTGAGCTTGTCCTCCTCGGCCTCCTTTTACGTCTCTACCTCTATTTTTAATCATAGATTCCTCTTTAACCATATCAATAACTTCATCAGGGATACGTAAATATTTTATCGTACTACCTCGTATGTAACATTCTGGCATTTTCCAAAATTTATCACCATCCTAAAACAAAACAATTTATAAATCAGTTTATATTATTTATTTATAACTTACAGTACATAAAAATAGAATTATCAGAAACTTACTCGTGATGTACAAATAACTTCACGCAAATTAATATTCATCCAGTTATCACAGCTAACTAAATGTCCATTGTAAGTTTCACCATTTTTAAGCTCAACCAACTGAAACAACAATAAAGCTGATTGTTAATAATCGAAATTACGATTGTTGTAAATAACTTACCATTGGATGGTTTTGAGCTGTTCTTAACAACGATAGAGGAAGCTGTAAAGGAGAAATAAGAAGGTCAATTTAAAATTGATGGTTTTATTTATAAGCTCTTACCATTTTCTTAATGTAAAATAATCGTTTATTAAACGTTTATCCTAACCTATTTTATATTTGGCTGTCAAACAGGAATAAGACAAAAGTTCGACCATAAAACGTCCGATATTGGAACTAACAATTCCGCTAAAAGTCTGAACAAAACATCAATCTGTACAATTTTTTTTTTCCTCTGTATTATGTTGCGTCTTATTTTTTACTCGGCCATCTCTTTAAAACAAAACGAATAATTAAATCATTTTCTAAATTCGTGATATATCAGGTAATCTGATACATCAAGAATTTAGAAATCGAATTCAAACTGCTAATCGTCTTATTTTGCACACTTTCCTGTTCCCTCTATTCAAAACGAATCACTTCTCTAGAAACAGGCCCGACAAGAGGGGGGGGGGTAAATTCCCATGGCACCCGGAGTCTTGGGCAGAGCCCTAGGAACGGCCTAGCATCGGGGCAAGTGGTCTTCACTCACTTGTATTTTTGGAATTGAGGACCTTCTTTTGTGCTCATCACTTGTTTTTTGTATGTGAGGACCTTTTTTCTTTAGGTCATCAGTTGTATTTTCACCTGTATTATAATAAAAATTCCCGCTTTATTTGTATATGGTCCAGAGTCTGAAAGAATTAGTTTTCACGCTTTTGACGGCCCCGGATATAAAAATGGTTATTACCCGGGGCCCCAGAAGTCCTCTCGGCGGCCCTGTCTAGAAAAATCAAGATTAGGGGCTCTACCAAACTATAGTCCGCTCCATACTTATGTATGGATTCGAAGTGTGAATATAGCCCGATGGATAATACCTCACAGCTTTTGAAATGAAAATATAATGACGAATCTTTGGTCCCATTCAAATTATTAGTGAATTAAAAAGCCACAAAAATGAAGAATGAATAAATGGACTCAAAACCAAGAATCCCACAAGAAATTGGGCAGAAGATTGTAGTATATATTATAGATAGCATACGTGATGAGAATGGCAGAGGACAGAAAAGAAGAACTGAGAAAAATAACTGAACAGTAGTTGACCGGTGGGAACATTATTTATAATTATTTTCGTAATAAGGTTTGTGCAGGAAGTAAAGGACATTCAGCTAGCAACATGAAAACTAATACATACATTTCAATGAAAACAGGGTTTTGATTGAAAAAATGAAGTTATGTGTGAATTTTCCACATTTCAGGATTTTTTAGGTATTTAATAAGTGTAAGAAGCCAACATAATACTGTATATCTTACCTAGATATCCCATTTATTTATCACATCAAAATTAACAGTTTTTTTGATAATCACTTTTATTCGTTATTTGAGAATTAAGAGCTTCCATTTAATTTATTAAAACAAAATTTAAGTAATTTGCTAAATATCCCAGCATTTTTTTCTGCATTTACTTCGTATTCAAGTCTTCATTAGATCAATAAAAAATATTTTACAGTGTAGAGTGTAGTGTGGTGTGGTGTGAGTAACTCAGTTCGCAACTATTAAAAACATATATTATTTTTTAATATTTTTAATTCCAAAAAAATATGCACACTATCTTAGCTATAAATACAAAAAATCCATAACATTATTAGCCATAATTTAACCATGAATTAAAAAAGTAATTAATTTTTTCAAAAACTGCCATATTTTCCTAAAACACAATCTGATCAAAAATTCCTCTCGTACGTTTCCGGCTCAGATCAATATACATTAAAGTCTGTTCCAAATGGTTAAGCGGAACTAGATTTTGCAGTCTAGTTACTTTCATCGTTTAAATCGTGCTTTTCGGCCGTTTTGTTTAAGCTTTGTAAATCATACTTACAATAAACATTTTTTTGTTAAGGTTAATATCATTTTAAAATGTCATTTTCTTTATATTTTGATTTTTTCTGTCTTTCTTAATACAAATTTCCCATTTATTTATTTATTTTTTTATTAAAATATGTAAAAATATAATTTAATGTCATTAGGTGTGTTCGATTTGTACATTTGCAGTTACTGTTTACTGCCGCGTTAAAGCGTAACAGCCGTAACAAATAATCCGCAAGAGAAACAGCTGTAACTTTTTCGCAGTAGCGTCATAAACTGGCAGTAAATTACGACAAATCGAACAGATTTGCAGTTACTGCGACCAAACGAACAGATTTTTTTAACGCGGCAGTAAACAGTAACTGCAAATGTGCAAATCGAACACACCTATTCGTTTCCATGGGTTCATTGTTGGAATTTTAAATTTTGACATTCCAACGTAAAAAATGAAATTACCCAAGCAAGGTCCCTTCTCGTGACAACCTAAAAGAACGAAATTCCCATTTAGTTCCGCCTAACCGTTTGAAACAGACTGTATCTATAATTTTTTCAGATTTTTGTTTAGGACGAGTTTTGTGCGGGACAAGAATTTTGACACATTTTTGGCTAAATTCGTGTTAAAAGAAACGAATTTCAAAAAACTATCTATCGTTCCGTAATCTACGTCTTTAGAGCTTTCTTTTGATACAATACAATAAAATTAAATTTTTTTTTTTTTTTTTTATCAACGACACAAAATTGACATTTTTCAAAGAAATTATCTGATGAAAAATTCCTGTTGAACTATTCCGGTTCCCATCAATGCTCATTACGGAGATTTTTTTTTAGATTGTTAGATCAATTTGGGAGGGTGCAGGACTAAAGTTTTTTAACACATTTTTGGCAAAAATCCAATTAAAAAATTGATTTTTCAACAATAAAAATTTGTTTTTTGATCCATGCATTAAGAGCTTTCATTTGGTATGCCACTCAAAATTTAAAAAAAAATATTTATTTTTTTATTAAATACATATTTGTTTATATTTATTTCAAAATGTATTTTTTTTGAACAATTTCTACCACACAGACAAACAGACAGACACATGAGTGACGTTATAAGGGTTATTTTGGTGATCATACCTACAAAACCCAAAAAAGTTCCTCACTTTTAAACTAGAAAGTGATCACACAAAAAAAAGGTCCTGGGTCTTCGCGGCGCCCCTGTAGCCTAGCCACGGCGCACCTGTAGCCTAGCCACGGCGCCCCAGGGCGCCGCGGCGCACAGTTTGGTATAGACCATAGGTTCTCAAACTGGGGTACGCGTACCCCTGGGGGTACGCGAAGCATCTATTGGGGGTACGCGAGATCATTCACATAAACATACACTCATAAAGCCATATATACAAGTATTATTTTAATTTATCAAAATTGGAAATTGATTCTAATATTTTATTTAAATTTTTAATTGCGTATTTTTAGTGTATTTTCATGTATGTTTTTTTCAGTCAAGTCTGCTTTGTTTAACAATTTTCAAATTGTTCCGATTTTTTTTTACCTTTTTGGGGGTACGCGCCTGTTCTGGAATTGACATAAAGGGTACTCAAAAAAAAAAAGTTTGAGAACCTATGGTATAGACGATACATGAAAAGACCTGACACGACATTCATAGAGCAAGATGGACTTATATGAGTGAGGCCAAAATATTGACAATTGACAAAGAAGAAGTAGAAAAAAATTCTTAAAAATATAATCGTACTTTGTCTTCCTCAAGTCCCATCTTCGGGTCGAATGTTGGATATTATAATAACATGGCAATTTAAACTTAAGATACAGCATCTCGAAATATGTCTGTGCTTGACAGGCTGAACCATTCTTTTCGATTGCATAACATAAGATATTTTATGCCTTCCAACTGATTTCTTGCCTTGTAAATTATAATAAAACCTATCTTTTTGGTACTGTTATCGTGTAAGAGGGGTTCAGAAACCATATATCTTCTTATTATAAGTGACGCCGTTCAAAATATTATCACGCACTCTGTCAAATGTTCTTCTTCTTTTGATTTGTGCCGGAAAAGTGTATTTGTGAAGCGTGAGTTGTAAGCTAAAATCTATTTATTTTACATATTTTACTTCTCTTTTTTACTCGTGGACATGCTTATTTTGTTATCAAAGCAAATAGCAATTGATAAGTTATTTGTAAAGTATAAAACTTTCAGTAATATCATTTTTGGAGGTCGGCAGGTAAAGTTGTAAGGTTACTGCCAAACAAAATGCTTATTTATGTTCCTTATTGACAGTTGTCAATATTTTAGCTTTCATATTGTAGTTAACATCATTGATAAACACTACCAAGTGTCAAAAAAGTACAAATACAATAGACAGTGATTTATCATTAAATATAAATCAGTTCAACGACAGCATGGCTAGAAGAGTGATGCCACCAGGTCCTGCACGTATGGATTATTCAGGAGGCCCTCCTCCGATGATGGATTTTGGCTGTGGTCCCCGCATGCCTTACAATAGTCCTCGAATGGACTTCTGTGGGCCTAGTCGCATGGATTTTGGTTATGTTGATGAAGGATATCGTAGTAGTAGAATTGGTTATCGACCAAGTGGCCCTGGAGGATATATGGATGATGCAGATGAAGTACGCAGGCCACATATGAAAGTACATTGTGGAGAATTGCGTGAGCATCATACAGGAATGGTTGTTGAGATTAGTGGACGGGTCAATAAACAAAGGCTTGGTAGGTTTTTAACATTGAAGGATGTGAATGGAATGACACAACTTGTAGTACCTGATAACGTAAGTAATAATCTATTATTAATTTTGGATTTGTATTTACTGTTGTTTGTTTACAGAAGCCATATTTGGTTCGTAAAGTAACAAATATTCCAATTGACTCGTACATTGTTGTAAATGGAACAGTGAACAAAAGACCTAAGCATCAGAGAAATACGGTATGATGTTTACAATATTTGCTTAAATAATATTTTATGTTGAATGCATGCTTGATAATTTATAATAGCAAATTGTTATTCAGGCATACCCCACTATTATATGTTCAGTTCTAAACCGTTGTTATACAGCAAACCATTGTCTTTTTATGTTTCACATACAGATGTCTCTGTCTTTACAGTGGTAATGTAGCTAAATGGGTAGACCTAGAAAAGTGATGTTTCTGTATACATTTTTTAATCTGATTATAGGAAAAATTTTGAAGAGAAAATATAGGTAAAATCTTTTTAAGATTGCAGCGCCAAGGTGGCAAAAAAGACACTAATCTAAAAGACAACAACAACTGTTTGATTTATTATAGTCTGACATTTATAAGGAATTTAATTATATTTTTGTCTTGATTTTCTTTCAGTGTCTTAACAAATGTTGATTCATTGTCTATTAGATTAGTTCAACACAATACGGCCAGATAGAGTCTCTCTTATGACCATTTGCCTATAGTATAGGCCCTATGCTATGTGAAAAATATATACACTGTACAGATCGTAAGATTTAGCACGAAAATTATCAAAAATTAAATGCAATGTAAAAATCACTTAATTCATTTTATTCAAAATATACCTCATTGACATCTATATATTCTTTAGCATGGTCATACATTTTTTGGAGAGCTGTACAAAATTCATTTTGTTTGATTGTCTTTAATTTGTTGGTTACAGCTTTTAGGATGGCTCCACAAATTCATGTTCTTTCAGCTTTATTTTTTGCCCTCTGCACTTTCTGTTTTTTTTTTTTTAGTCTATATTCCATCTAATTGAATTTAGTAAACCAAAATTTATCAATTTCACATTCGATTCTCAAACTACTAATAATATTACAAAATAAAACACATCTCTTAGCTTATCAACAATAATAGCTGCGTTCACGTATAAATTCCCGAACAGGTTGAAGTACGTTCGCTTATGCTTTCCAAACAACAAACATCCAATCAGAACCAAACTTGGAATAATTTTTTAATAATTTGAACTTGTTAGGGACTAAATCCGCGAACGATGCTATTTTTTTACATACGTGTATGGGATCATTTTGATTAAAGGGATTATTGGCGATGTCCAAGTGCGGGGACTCTTAATGGATTCAAATGCAAAATTCTTAATTTTGACATTTTAAAATTAAATTTCATTTTGTAACTAATTCCCTGTTTAGTGCAAATCTTCATAATTTTCAATTATTTCATTTATAACCTAATTTAATTTTTCGTCAGTTGTCATATAAAGCTTCGTCCGTATCCATACGCGTAATAGTCTGTATCGTTCTTTAGCGTCCTGGGTAGGATGAGGTAGCTCGAGTTCACGAAAATATGGTACAAGAACATCAAAGGTTCCGACAAGAGTGGGAATACTGTATTATACTGTGGCTCTACATAATATTGACATATCTCTTATTATGGATTTAGCTAACGTAAGGAATTGAAAGCCAATTTGCCAATTTTCACTCCTTACCAATTTTAAGCTTTTGAGGGTAGCGGGCACTTACAAAACAGCCTTATTAAATGAGTGCTCATTTTACCTCCTTGTATTTTGGTATAAATTAGGGATGGGAAAAAAACATCGATGCATCGAAAACATCGATGTTTGTTTTAAAAACATCGATGTTTTTACCATCGATGGTCAGCTGGTGATAGTATCGATAAAACATCGATGTCTACTACCGATGTCGATGTTTAAAATTTGAAATTTTGAAACTACCACTAGGGGCGCTGGAATCTTAAAAATTTAATTTTTATTGAAATTAGTACACAAAATATAAGCGCCATCTATTGTGATATAACAATACTAATAGTGTTAGTTCTCATTCTTCTTAGCAGTTAGCAGAATACGAAAAAATAAGAAGAAACTTCTAATTTTTGCAAACAATGCGAACGACCAAAGACGTCAACACACTTTTTCTTTTTGAGTCTTGTTGACACTTTCCCAGTTGTTATTCCTCCAATCCCTGGATTTTTCTAAGTTGTCATTAGCTATTTTTTTATATATTGAAGATGGCTTTTCCTGAACAAAATGATCAAAAGTTTCAATTAATCGGTAAAAGTAACTAGAATTGAAAATCTAGTTTCGCCTAAACCAAAGGAACAGACTTTATTTCAACTTAAAAAAGTATAAAAATAATTGTGTATGACAGTGTTATTTATATGTTAAATAATATAAAATTAACATTAAGATTACTATATTAGTATTGTAATAAAATCCAATATTTCATTTTAGAAATGTAAAAATAGTAAAGTCTGTTCCTTTGGTTTAGGCGGAACTAAATTTTCAATTCTAGTTACTTTTACCGATTGATTGACGCTTTTGATCATTTTGTTCAGGAAAAGTCAACTTCAATATATAAAAAAATATCTAATGAGAAATTACAAAAATGAAAATTGCGGTTAGTTCCGCCCTAATCGTTTGGAATAGACTGTAGGTACAAATTAGGATTATTATATTGGGTATAATAATGTTAATGTGCAATTAATTACTATTAAAAAGGAATATTTCTATTTCAAAACTAATAAATGCTTATTGTGTATTATATGTTACTTTGTTCGTATTTTATCTTTACATTATTAAATAAAACCTATATAATATAAATAAATAGCTTTTTTAATATTAATAAAACATCGATGTTTCCGATACATCGATGTTTTTCCTTCGATGTTTTTTCAACATCGATAGTAAGGCGCCGATGTTAACATCGATAGTAAGGCGCCGATGTTAACATCGATAGTAAGGCGCCGATGTTAACATCGATAGTAAGGCGCCGATGTTAACATCGATGTTAAACATCGATGTTTAGCTTTCGATGTACAACCCTAGTATAAATCGAAACAGTAGTTTTTGAAATTTGCTGGGACATACAAACATACATTTTTTCACTTTTATATATTAGTATAGAAATAAAGATTACATAGGCAATGATTCCCTTACATAAAGAGTGCAGGATCCTCTTAAGAAAGACATCAGCAGCTGTTGGATACTGGAATAGTCAGAACTTTTGTAATAACGAAGAGTTGAAAAGTAAATTGGGGTATGCTTGTAATATGTAGTTAATTTCATAGAGGCAAATTATTTGTTTCATTTTTCACGACAGTTGTTGTTTTTAGTCAACATTTCATTTTGATATTTGAAAATGAAAAACTTATTTAATATGCTATCTAAATTATGTAGCAAAAAAATAAATGTTAATCAGTGAATATTAATATTAAAATAAGATTTAATTTCATAACATATTTTGTTATTTTTTTAGTTCATGAGTACAGGCAACGTAGAAGTAATAATAAATAAAATATTAAATGTTACAATAAATAGACACAAGAACAATAAAGACGCATTAGTAATGGGTGCAATGCAGACAAGGAATAATTCTACTACCTCACATTCTCTTAGTCTCACTAGTGAAGAATTTAAAAGATGTGGTAAGTACTATAGTGTAAATAGTAAGTAAAATAGTTATAGTCTACAGCAGTGGTATTCAACCTGGTCCCTAGTCCTATTCAGTCCTGGTCCCTACCGTCCACTAGTGGACGGTAGGAATTTTTTGGTGGGCGGTAGGGGTTTTGCCCAATGCTGGCTACTTTTTTGTTGGCTACGTTTTTTTTTTTAAATTTAATTGACGCATTAAAATGGAAATTTTTTAAAGTATTACATATTTTAAAAAAATTTCATAGCATTATTAAAAAACATTTTCATTAAGTTTTCATGAAATTCTTTACTGTTTATAGTTAAATTTCTCAAAATATACAATTTTTATAGCCCGCGCATAAGTTTAGTTCACTTTACGTGAAACTAAATGGCGCTAAATTTGTCCCCACTCCCTAGCATTAGACAGACGCTGGTCAGTAACTACACTGTAACTACATGTTTTCATTAAACCTCTACTCAAAAATTACGGGTAAGGGAAGTGTGGGTACTGTTTTACACAGGGTACTTTGTGACATCCAATGTTGCCACGTTTCGGCGCATGTATATTTGTTGTGTTTAATAATAAGAGATGATGCAGTAAGTTGTTTTATAAAGATTTTTGCAGCTAAATTTTGCGAAAGTATTTGGTAAGTTATTATTATTATACAACAGCTGGGCGGTATGAAAATTTTTCTACCAATAGAGATGCTAAAGTGGGCGGTAGGTATGAAAATGTTGAGTACCCCTGGTCTACAGTATTTTGTACATTATTTTTGATATAACTTGCATTTATACAAGAGTTATCTTGATTAATAGAAATAAGTGTGAAAAGCGAAATTTAATGTAAATAAAATATGTCCTGACAAGTATTTTTATTTTTAGGTTCTCAATCTGTATCAACACAGTTTTCAAGACGGACACACAATTGTGGTGAAATGTGCGCTGAGTTTGAAGGTCATGATGTTACATTATGTGGATGGATTGAAACAAATAAAGGGAAATTTATCCATTTACGTGATGGCTACGGAATGGTTCAAGTGGTCATACCTTCAGCTAATGTAAGTTTACAATATCGAAATATTGAATTTGATTATATTTTTATTATTTTGTTTTACAGCCTGAACTTGTGGAAACAGCAAAGAATTTCAGAGTTGATACTATTGTGGAAATTAAAGGAAAAGTTAATTTACGACCAGAAATGCAAAGAAATGTGGTAAGTTCTATATTCTTTATTAGGGATAGTCATGGCCCACCAAATTCGAGCGATGTATCTTTTCTACATAAGGAAAAAATTTTGATCAAAATTTCAAAATTTTAGGGATCTTTTTTTTTTAACATGGAAAATTGGTATTTTAGCCTTAGACCACGAATATATGGTCACTTTTGAGTTACGGTCAAAATTTTTGACAAAAACGGCTACTTTCACGTAATTTGACATGATGATAGAATAAAACCAGGATTCGAACATAGGCTATAATCCATCTCAAAATTTTTATTCCTGTGGGGTGTTTTGGCGTTAGAACTGTTTATTAAAAAACTTAAAATATCTCCCTTATTATTGGCCTAACAGAAAAAAGTATATTGTTTATAATAAGAAGAATTTTTTTTTAATGCAATTTTTCATTTAGATGAATATTTGGAGAGTTACTGGGGGGAAACCCTAATATTAAAATCTACATATGTTTCCCTTATTCTGGACTAAAGAGCAAAATCATATACTTATGACAAATAAGGTTTATAATGAGAAAATAACTAACTCAAAAACTAGGAAAGCATGAATTTTTTTAATTTTTTTTTTTTCACAATCCTCGCCCCAGTTAGCTTAAAATAATATTTTGGCTAACATCGGCCTCAAGAAGTTTTGGATCAAAATTTCAGGGATTTTTTTTCCGACAAAAAAAAAACAGTCCTAAAAAGGCTCAGAGTAGGGATGGGCGCGTGAATAAAATTTTGTCACGATCACGCACGCACACGAAATCAATTTTAAAATTTCACGGTCACGCACGTGTGCTTCACGGGCACGCGTGCTTCGTGACTCATTTCGTGAATTATTTCACGTTAGAATGGCCAACCCTTCTCTAAATTTTGTTAATAAGAAAAGAGTGTTATGTAGATATATAAAAGAATTATATTTCTTTAATTTTTTTCAGCAAATTAAAAAAAAAAAAAATCTTAATAATATAACTAAATTCTGAAATTCATCCTATTATTAAAAGATGAAAGTTATATGATGATTTCAAGATATTTAAAATATTTTTGTTTGTGTTTTTTTTTTTTAATTTTATTTGAGCTTCATATGTTATTAAATGTGCCAAATTACCACGGTTAATTTTTACTAATATTAAAAAAAAATTCAAAATAAGACGACACGTTACAAAATTATTTTTCAATTGATAAACTGGCAATAAATCCAAAGAAATTGTTGTATCTACGATTGTTATATAAACTCTACTATATTTAACTAATTAAGTAAGCGTAAAATAGGTCTTTATGAGAAGAGTAAAAAGTAAAAACTTCCGTAACGTATCATTATTTCACTCTTGCCATAAACAAAATACAAATACCAGCGATATATTTTTGGGGTTCTAAACGCGTCTTCCGTGGGAAGAGGCGTCTAACCGAAAATTTTATGATCATGCGCATATTTCGGATAAGCGGATATGATATTTTATCCGCATCCACACGATTTAAATGATAATTTATCTGCACCCGCGGAAAGATCCACGGATTTGCAGGGCTCAATTTATTTTAAGAAAAGGATACTTAAATGAAGAATATTGGTTAATGTTCCGTATGATCCCATCAAATCCAACTGGTTAGAGAAAAAGCGCAAACTAGTTAGAATGAGATTGTTGAGTTATCCATATCCAGTCAGATTCATTCAAAATTAAACAAAAAATAATTCCAACGCCTGCATACAACGGAGACATGTTGTCGTCGTAGAAGGAGATACAAAATCCAGCATAGATAATGATACAAAATAGACAATTCTTTCTTCTTATTCCTTCTATTTACTAAAATTTAAACTTCGTGAGTCGTGACACGCCGTGATTGCACGCACGACGTGTCACGGCAAATTTTAAATCACGCACGAAAGAAAAATATGAATCACGTTCACTCATGATTTTACCGTGAACGGCCGTGTCACGAAGTGACACGAAAATTTCACGGCACGCGCCCATCACTAGCTCAGAGCCGATGAAATGTTAGCCTACCACCTTTTTTAAACTATCTTTATAAGCTAATACTTACTTCCCATTTATTATCTATATTAACAAAATTGGAGGTTATATCTGTTTTTTATTTTTTCGGCCTCATATTTGGGTTTTACTTATTTCAGATAACAGGATATCCGCAAAAAAAATCAATCTTTGTCTACTTGTTTGTCCGAGATTCACGCAAAAATGGCTAAACTTTTTTAATATTGGGTTTAGACCCATAATGTCCTGATGATATGATAGAGAAAAATAAATTTTCTGTACGATAGAATAAAAAATACATTGTGTTCCATTTAAAAAGAAATGTATTTTTATTTTTATTTAAATAACTTGTTTATTTGATTTCAATTGTTTTTCAGTTTGATATTCTTATTTGTAGAGTGAAATACTTGATCTTTCCTAATTAACGTCCTTCGTATGTCTTATAAACAATTCCCCAAAACACTGTGTGTTAAGTACCACTATAAATATTTAATATATCTATAGTACCTCAGGAGTTTTAAATATAATGTGCATTGTTTCATTTCAGACGATTCAAACAGGAGATGTTGAAGTTCAAGCTGAAGAAATCAAGCAAATCATTCCCATCGAAGTAGATCCTATGGAGACTACCGATGACATAAAAGTAGATCCAATAGAGGAGGCTAAAGTAGATGTTAATAGTTTCACTACACGGACACATAACTGCGGTCAGCTCAGAGATACAGATATTGGACAATCTGTTACTTTATGCGGATGGCTTGAATATCATCGTGTTGGAAAGTTTGTTATACTTAGAGATGGATATGGAAGAACGCAACTTATTATACCTGAGGAGGTATGAATTTTAATATAGCAGTTTTAAAATAGTATTTATTAGATCTGTACACGAATCATCATTGACGCGTATTACATGCGACATCGTTATAAAATTAAGAAATATAACTTCAATCAATGAATCAGTTTTTAAATACAATTTATTTTAGAGACAATTTTCATATGCAACTAATTAGATAATAACTAACTACAAGAGTTGAACAAATTTTATATTTTTATATCATGTAAATTGTTTATCGGTTAATGTATATTGTACCGGGTATCCGAAACCGGTATCCGATAGTGGATATTTGGAAGTGGGTTAATCGAAAATTACGTATCTGGTTATAACCGAAAACCGGAACTGGTACCCGAAAAACCGGTTTCATTTACCAGCACTAATTTGTATTAAAATTTTCTCATATTAATTTTGACATAGGCTCATAATGTCCTGCTTTTTTCTTAATTAAGTCCTACTTGCTCTACTGTTTCACACGACGATTTATGAATCGCGATACCCGTATGCAATTCACGTGGCCGAGAATAAAAATATGGTGTACAGTAGCCTAATATTGTTTGAGTCTAATATCGAACAATATTTTTGAAATGCACGTTAAATTAAGTTTTATCTGGGAAAAATAAGTGTTTAAGGTTTTGCTCTTACATTAAAGAGACATTAAAAAAAAAGTGAAACGGAAATGAACCCAAGTTCAACCGATTAATAGTATGAGAGAAGAAGTTTAGGATGATACTAGTTAATTCTTTAATTACTTGCAAATGTTTGTTACCTTATTTGAAGAACTTCTTGACAGCACAGTTAATACATTTACAATAAATTTATCATTTACCTTGTTTTCTATACATCAAAATTTGTAGCAAATTGCAAATTGTCATGTAATTAAAAAAAAAAAAACATGTTGCATTACAAATGCCATCTTGTAAACCATTTGATGCATATTTGCCATTCGATCCATTGTATGATGCGGCAAATTGTAGCATAAGCTTCATTCTACAAATATGTTTGTAGCTATTTTGGTCTGTTGTGAAAACTTACTTACTTACTTAATCGTTGAGCCCTTTTACCATCACTGGTGTCGGGCTTTGTATGTAGAGTTTGATTGCTACTTGTACTTGTTCTCTTCTTTCGTGGGAGAACGGCGCCACAGCTTTTTCCATTCACTCCTATTCTTCGTCCTAATTTTCGCTCCATTCCAGGTGATTCTCTTCTCTCTATTGCACTTTTGATTTCGTCACTCCACTCCTTTCTCGGTCTTCCTCGGGGTCTTCCTTTAGTTACTTTGGCCTCGTAAACTTTCTTCGTGTCTCTACTATCTTCCATCCTTTGAATATGACCGTACCACCTAAGTTGCCCTTCTTCTATTACTTCTTCTACTGGTTTGGTTCTCAGTTCTTCTCTATATTCTGTGTTCGTTATTCTGTCCAATTTTGTCTTTCCCTTGATCTTTCGTAGGAACCTCATTTCACTACTTCTTATTCTGCTTCTTAGCTTCTCCGTTGTTGTCCAAGCCTCTGACCCATATGTCAGCACTAGTATGGCCACTTTCTTAAATATCTGGACTTTTGCTTCAGTCGGAATTTCCCGTTTTGCCAAGAAACAGATCTTAATGCTATTAAATAGCCTGCCAGCAGATCCAACTCGTTCCGTTATTTCTCGGTCTATTTTTCCGTCTGCTGAAAAAACGGAGGTGATACGATACGATTGGGATATGATACGGTGATTTCATTCCGCTCACATCAAGTTCTACGCTGTTGTGAAAACTACTTATAGTTATTGTTCTGGGTAGTCTGTTTTTGTCGCCATATTGAATTTGCCGCGGTTTTCAATATACGTGTTGCGGGTAAAGATTATATAATTTTTTTACTTTTTTCATTCTCTGGAACCTAACCAACACAACCGTGAATCGATGGATACTATGGCATCCTTGTGAATGACACAATTCTCTAATGACAAATACTTTAATGTATCGAACATCGCTGAAGCTGGCCATACACTATCGCTCCTTCCGTCCAAATGGAGCGATATCACTCCAAAATCTGACCGTGAATGGGGAAAACCAGGTGGAAGATGTGGAGTGACAGGATGAGTTGGATATCCAATCAGTTCAAAATTCATTCGTTTGGACCATTCAATTCAACTGATGGTGTGTGGGAAAAACCACGCGGAGTGACATCAAGCCATCGCTCCAATCATATGGTCTGTGGTGATAACGTGATCCAAACAGGTCTCATTCTGTCCGTGGCCGCCCAGACGTTAATATCGTCAACCATTTTAACTTGTGATTGCACAACATTGTTTTTTATTTGCAAACTTTTTATTTTAATTTATTTTATTTTTATATTTATGTTATTAAATTTATTTTTAATTCATTTATTAAATAGTTTTCAATATTTTTTAATAAAATATAATGACAACTGGACAGGAATTTGTGCTAGAAGTGATTCAAAAATATCAAGATTTGCCATGTTTATGGCAAGTAACTAACGCAGACTATCATGATAAAATAAAAAGGAATTTGGCTATTGACCAATTATTAGTGTTATTTAGGAGTAAAGACATTAATGCAAACAGGGAAACAGTCCTGAAGAAAATTAATTCTTTGCGGTCCTTTACATATTTAAGTTCTTCATAAAGCCAAAAATCGACCATTTAGTCCTCTTGTTTTTCTTTTTCAAAATTAACCAAGCGGCAGCAGCCAAAAGCAATTCTTCTTCATCCATGGAAAATGGAAACTAGACTGCGTGGATAATTGGAGTGATGATGTATACGCTAGGTTTTTGGATGTCATCCATTCGGATGTCAACGCTTCTATTTGGATTAATGTAAATGTAGTATCTTTCACAATCGTCTTGTGAAACCGTTCTATGACTTCAACAAGAATTAATCTGATACATGATAATATTTTAATGTTTCAAATTAATTTTACAGAGAAAAGATATCCAACAATTGATAGACACAATACCACATGAAAGTATTATAGAAGCGAAAGGGGTAGTGACAGGTAGGCCACCAGGAAGTGAACAAAAGGCTATGGATACGGGAAAAGTTGAAGTGGTTATACAGGAAATAAATGTAGTAAACCTCGCTAAAGATCAATTACCTTTCAATATCCGTGAACACAACAAAGCAAAAGAACCCCTGCGTATGGAACATCGTTACCTCGACTTACGTTTCCAGGAGATGCAGAGAAATTTAAGGATTAGAAGCAAATTTCTAATGGATATGAGAGAATTTTTGGTGAATAAGGCTGACTTCGTTGATGTGGAGACACCGACACTCTTCAGAGCTACTCCTGGGGTAAGTTATTAGAAATAGTTAGGTTTGAAAAATGTTTTTTTTTTTTTTTTTTTTCTCTAAAAAATTTAAATTAAAAAATCGCAGCTTTTTTTCTGCGCTTGCTTCGTATTCAAGTCTTCATTGCATTAATAAAAAATATATTAATAAATGTCTTCATTTTTTCCATTTCAGAAACTCTTTTCTCACTATTAACAATGTGTTATTTGATTTATAAGCATTTCACTACTGTAAATGATGTATTCCTCTTGATTGGTACCTTAAAAAAACTAAAGTAATTAAAACAATAGGTTGAAACATAACGTATAATAGTAGGCGGAGCCTACTGAACGCTACGCATCCTCTCAACACGCATTAACTCGGTTCTCAGCTGCTAAAAATATTTTATGATATTTTTAATTTAAAAAAATAAGTTACACACTACCTTAGCCATAAATACAAAAAATCCAGAACATTATTAGCCATAATTTAGTTATGAATTAAAAAAATAATTAATTTTGTGAAAAACACAAAAACTGCAATAATTTCCTGCAGAAACGAAATCTGATAAAAAAATGTACATTACTTAGAATTTTTCAGATTATTAATTTAACCCTTTTGCAATAAAGAATGCGGGGCGGTACACAAAAAAAAATCATTTTCAACAACACAAAAAATTCTTTATTTTTCGAAAAAGTACATCCCATCAATGTACATTATTGAGTTTTTTTTTTCAGATTTTTAGATTAAGTCCTCTAGGAAATAAGCTGGGGGACAAAAGTTTTTTGACATTTTTTGCGAAAATCCCAGAAAAAAAAAATCAAAAATAAAATTTGCTTGTTTATCTACGCATTAAGAGGTTTCATTTCAGATCCCAACTGAAATTTAAAAAAAAAATACTTATTTTTTTCTTTAAATACATATTTATTTGTATTTACCTCGTGATGTGTTTTTTGGAACTCTCAGTTTTTTATTTTTGTTATTGGTGGTCATACCTACAAAATCCTAAAAAGTCACTTAATATTTAATGCAGACAGATAAAAAATAAATTACTATATACTTCCGCACGATCCTAAGAAATGAATTATGGAAAAAATATTTTTCTTTAATAAATCCGTTAAAACCTGATTAAACAAGAAAATCCCAAGTAAAACAAGTAGATAATAATTCCAATGTTTTATATAGTCCATTTAAAAGTTAGAATGCAGTACAGGTCAAATGGAGTAGTTCTTTTTCATACTTTCTAATGGGTTCTGTTAAGGACTCTGTCCCTTTCTTCCTTGGCAAGGTTGCTAGTTGTAAAACGCGCTGATCGTTGAAAACGCGGTACAAATGGTTATTAATTTTTCCGTGGTACTTTTTCCATTTAATTTAAATAAATTATCAATAAAAGAATATAAAATTCCGCATAATATTTTGGGTTCATTGACATATTTGACACTTTTACAACATTCGGCAACACCGCTCCCATTTCCTATAAGAACAATACATACTATATTCTAATGTTTTAACGGACTATAGTCGCATATACTAATAATATGAAATAAATGCAAAAAATCAAGTCTTAATAAATTCTACATTATTATTATAATTATTTTAAACTTATTTATGATAAGTTTTTAAGAGTTAATTTTTAACATTTATTTTATAAAATAGGTGACTATGAAACAATGGGATTATACATGTTTTGCTTCAAATATCTGTTTTGTTTCAATTCTTGTTGTCCGTTTAATTTGGCCAGGTTACTTATAAAATGTATATATATTTATATAATGATGTATTTTTGCAGGGTGCTCAAGAATTTATAGTTCCAACCAGGACAGCTGGTCTTTGTTACTCTCTTGTGCAGAGTCCTCAACAGTTCAAACAGATGCTGATGTCAGGAGCAATAGATCGTTATTTCCAGATCGCTCGTTGTTATAGGGATGAAGGAGCTAGACCAGACAGACAACCTGAGTTCACACAGCTTGATATAGAGATGTCCTTCACCACAGGTAGCCTATATTTTATTTAGCAATACAATGCAGTGAATCTAAAAATTCCTTACCTTTATTAAAAATGATAACTTTCTAAACAATTTATTGTTAATAATTTAGGAGAAATTGTATCCCCTTATTGAATTCCACATAACCAAAAAATGTAAAGTCCGTTTTACAGTATAAAGGATTTTTTAAATGACGTTTAAAATCAGATATACGACACAAAAGTAATCAAAACAACTAGATCTTGTTTTCCTTACAAAAGTGAAAACGAAATATATGAACTCATGTTTTCTTATTCATTCATGGATGCAATTATCAATTATTGATTATCAGTTAAGAATTAAAAGTTGCTCAACTTTTTACTTTAGTTTTACTATTTTAAACTGTATTGTGCAACAAGTACCCATCTATGCTGTTAATGGTTACTAAGGCACATTTCATCGTGTTTTACGAATTATTAAAACATATATAGTCCGTCGAAGCAAACAAAGTCCCTGGGTAGGCGTGTTTTAGCGCTCTGTGTGTTTCTCAAGTACACTCAACGGCATAATACACTCGCGCGATATTCTATATATGTGTGAACTATTATATATAAATATTAATAATAGTTATAAATACAAATAAATTTTGAGTTATAAATTCAAATCAATTTCGAGTTATAAATTCAAATCAACTTGAATTATATCAAACACAAATATTAAAGCACAAATTATACAAATGAAAGGTAAAATCAGTACTTATCAGTTCTGCGTCAGACTATACACATTCCTTGGGTGGTTCCTAGTTGGTAAGAGGGAAACCCGCCTAAAAATTTTCAAATTAGTTCACATATTTTCCGGGGTTTTTGTTTGCTTCGTGGCACTATATAAGTTTTAGAAAAAAATATAAATAAATAAATACAAAAACAGGGAAATAGATGATTTTGTTCTTGTTGATTAGGTAATACCCTTTTCACACTAGATCTTTAAGATCGGATGTTTAAGTGAATGGATCTTTAAACGCTAATGTGAAACCGTACGGCCTCGTCTAAACACGACCGATGTTTAAGACAGAGATCTGCGTCTTAAACTTCGCCCGCATTGCCAACTTAATTCCCATTATAAAAAAATACTCCTTGAATTTGTGCTTCTCTTCTTTTATCTATGTTCAGCTGTTATCATTTTATATATCGAGGTTATGAGAAGATTATTTGCGTTATTATTTAAATAAATATAAAAAATAAACTTCTCCTAACCTCGATATACAAAATAATGACAGAATAAATTCAAACGATATGAAATTATGTTGGCAATACATACTAGCTTTACATGGAGATTTCTTCTTCAAATTAAACATCAAGTGTGAAAGCAAACCGATATTAAACATCGATGATGTTTAAGTTCAATCGTCTTAAAGATCTAGTGTGAAAAGGGTATAAGACAATTCAAACAAACGTGAAAATCATTCTTGCTGCCTATTTCTGCGCATGTCTAATTAAAAAAATGTATTTAACTAAAATTCACTCTGTGCCGTACTTGTTAATTGATAATACTTACTTTAGAATTGTTAATTGGTTGTGCATAAATCCACACTTACATTTGAATGTCAGTTGTATTACTCCTAAAAATGTTAACTTTAAGCTGGTCATTTAATCACTTGGGTAATGCTTTATTAATATTAACAGTTGACGGTGTATTGGATTTGATTGAAAGACTCCTAAGATTCTCCTGGCCAATAGGTATTACTCCTATCAGTATACCTTTCAAACGAATCACATACGAGAACGCTATGTTGGAGTATGGAACAGATAAACCAGATCTAAGGATATCAGCCAAAGTAAGTTGTTACAAAGTATTATTTCACTACATCTTACCTTTAATATCAGCTTAATGGAATGCTCCAACATTTAAGATTGGGTTTCATAACATTTGTGATACATGTTATGTTGTGCGATTATTAATCTCGTAAGGTCCAATATATTAGGTGTTTGTAAAAGTTTTAGCCATTCAATTCATAATCGTAGTCTCCATCTAATAGTCCAAGAAAATGGTCCGAGGTCCGATTTCTGAAAGCTTAGCCGAGTTTAGCCATTTGGTTAAACTCGGTTACAATCCCATAAGTAACGATAGCAACCATTTTCTAACTATATGGTTATAGTTAACTTAGCTTTCAGAAACCGGCCCCGAATAGTACTTGAGCATTCCTTCAGACATACGGTCAGGTTCAAAACTGGTATGGAGCCTCGAAAAATCCACAGGAATGGGGACGAAAAAAAAAAAAAAATGGGTTAGATCATGTTCTCACCGTCCAATTTACATTCCGCAAGTTAACGCAAAAAAAAAAATGTTAAAAATTGAAAAGTACATTTTTCATTTGTGTGACCCGCGTAACAATTTCCTCTTTGTTTATTTTTTCCACGTCGGAACTTTTGGATTTCATTTTTATTTTTGCTCGTCGGATTTCTTGAATGTCCTTTGTTTTTTTGTTTGAACTCTAGCCCGCGTCGGCCTCTGTCGAACAGAATAAAGCCCGTGTTAGTAAAAGTTTGACCATGCCTGTTCTAGATCGTGATTTGTTACTGACAAAGTTGCCGGCTTTGAAACGTCGTAACTAAGTTTTTTAAGACGCAACATCTTTACCAAAAACAGAGTAAATTGATTCGCATGCTTTAACGGCGTTTTTACTTTGCCATCGTGTTTCCATAACTGCTTTGTTTATCATTAAATCATGACACCAGGTGATCAGTGTTGATTGTCTTAGCCGCTCCATTACAATATCTTATTGTCCGCTTATCAATTTTGAAGAACTAGACTAAACTCATAGAAGTGTCGTGTTACATACATATGTAAGATTATTCAATATACATATCTGATAACGAATATGCGAGCACAATTTTTAAATAAATATTAAATATAAGAGAAGGGTTCGGGAGTAAAATATGTTAAGTAACAAAACTGGTGTTTCTTAACTAAAAACATGTAAAGTAAACTCGCTATTATTCTTCTTTCTTATTTCTGTCCAGCGTAATTAATAATATTAAATAAATAATTTACAAAATATATAAATGTATCAATATCAATACATCAATAAAACTTAAAATTGAATTTACTACAATGTATAAAATTGATAGTTAACACGTTTTACTCCCGAACCCTTCAAATATAAATATGAAATACTGATATTAAACTAAAATATGTTAACAATAGGTATTTCTAACTGCAGACAAAATAAAGAAATTTGTCGTACGGCATCCACGCATTACTTTGAAAAAAGATAAGGCTTGCTCGTGCACAGAAGTGAAATTTCACACTATATTAATATTTTTAAATAACATTTTATGCTAAATGAAGTAAAGGTATTACTAAGTCACGGGCAACCAATATTAATCATCTGGTATATGACGTTCAGGAATTTCGATAGCAGCCCTTCAAAAATTCAAAAAAATTACTTTTATTTGACATTTAACTATTTGTTCCAGAACGTCAAAATAGTCTTGGACGTACTTAATATTTCCCTTTAAAAATGTATTTTTTGTTGCAGCTGGCCGATTGTACTGATATTCTAAAAACAAATCCAGACCTGGTGAAATATGACGATTTTGGTGCATTTGGTTTAGTATTCAGGAAACCGTGCAACGGCCTTACAGTGTCACTTAAAACAATCTATGAAAACATTGCCAAATCTTACCCTAAAGCAAAATTAGTTCAAGCTAGGTTAGCAGATAATGTTGAGTATTGGACTAAAGAAATTAGTAAATTATTAGGAGAAACAATACCTAAAACATTAGTGGAACATCTCAAGTTAGAAGAGGATACTGTTCTATTTTTAGCTTATGGAGAGAAGAAACAAGTCGTAAGTAATAAAAAGCATTTCAAAAACTATTGTATATAGATCCACGATTTCAGGAATTATGTCATAAAGTTAGTAAAAAACCTTAAAAATTTAATATTTCTAAATATTAAACATTTTCATTGAATTAATATACGAATGTCTATGTTTTTTTTAATACTATGTATGATAAACATACACCGTGTGTACAACGAAGCGCGGAACATATCGGTTTAACATGGGATTTTAATGTTAAGGCGTACATCGACGGATACATCCGAGGTTGAACGATGTTAGAAAAACGATATTCTGAAGTGTCGCTATGTTAACATTCGTCGATGTGAGTCAACATTTTAGGTGTTAGATTAACCACTAGCAAAAAGCTCGACTGAATTGAAAGTAGAATGAAGTAAAGTGTTATTTTGAACAGATTTATATTACCAAAATCATTAAAAATGAATAATGAAATAATTGCATTTATATTCTAATTTAAAATATATTGAATTGCCAACAAATTTACAATAAAAATAAAAGAAAAAACATATTTACTTAAGTAAAAAAACTTACTTTAAGTAAAAAAATAATTTTGAAAAATATTTCTTCATTTGTTTTTAGTTCAAGGTACTATTTTAAGTCTGTAGTACAAATTTTAAAACTAATATGGGCAAAAAATAATTGCAAACTTATATTTTAATATAAAAATATGTATTGCATATAAAAAATAACTTAACTTAAAAGTATCTGAGAAAAATTCTTCGTCTTTATCGTAACCATCCCAGCTTATGGTACTGCGAAACACAAAAATTCTGCAGTCATTTTTATCAATTTTTTTCCTTATTAAAAACTCCCCGGCAGCACTTGATAAACCTTAAATATAAAACATTGTTTTTAAATTTTTGGCACCCGCACATGATAAACACCATCTTCATATTGTTCGCTGTCATGACAAAATGAGATTAATGCATGTTAAGCCGCATTCAGAGATCTTAAATCAATAGCTTATGTACTGTAGCTTATGGACTGTTCACTGTCACCAGCAAGTTTGTCATATGATAAGACGTGAAACCGTTCAGACCTCCAAATTTAATACGCTGTTTGTTTGGGATTGTGTATACTTTTCTAAAATTACAGCTAGTGAGATGTTTTAATGAGACAGACATATAAACACATTGGCTATCGCATTCTATCAGTGAATCCGTAGTTATCGAATGCCTTTACATAACCTAACATAATGTCATCATTAACAAATCTTGTTCAAAATTACAAAGACGGACAGTAATATGATCAATTTAGGTAATTAGGTAGTTAAAATCTAAGACAACAGAATTATAAGAACGATAATACATATAAAATATTTTACGAAGCTAAATAGTTGATTTCAAAATTCACAGATGGCGGGCTATTCGTAACGTACTAATTTATAACAGATGTGAACGGTACATGGAACGTTAAAAGAATGCATTAAAACATAAGTCAGAGCGTAACAACGAACAGTCTATAACTCGTTAATTTAAAGAGGTCTGAATGCGGCTTTAAGACCATACCTGTGGCTGCTTTTGTTTAGCCTTCAAACTAGGTTATTTTTTAAATTGTATTATATTTTGAATGTTTTTTGTTTCTCATTCTTATTTTTGAATAGTATTTCAACTGTTTTTAAAAACATTAACCTAACAAAACGTAATTCTGACAGATATTACAACAACCGTGAAGATTGCCCCTATGTTAATTTTACAACGGAAACAAGCTATAACATCCGGATTTACATCTGGTTGTTCAGAATACAGTTTTTTCAGCGATGTTAAATCTGATTTAATAGAGCAATGTTATTTTCATTGGTGTTAAGTTAACGGGTGTTACGACCAAAACTTCAGAATACCGCCATAAATAAGTTCAGAAAATGACTTCCGTACATTTTAGAACAAAAATAGAAGAATAAAAAGTTGTTTAAAACTAGTTTTTATTTTTATTAAGTCTAAATTTGATGCCATAGAATGTCTTTAATACTAGATATTTGGAAAAAATAATATGATGTTTTCGTCAAAATACAGCTGTGGAAATAAAACATGTTGTACGAGGGGCAATCAAATATAAACGAGCCTTTTATTTTAACAATTTTTTTTACAAGAAATATTTATACATTTCTACAAATTATTTTTCCACATAGTCTCCTCCTTTTAGGATGCATTTTTTCCAACGTTTGGGAAGTTTCTTTATCCCGTTTTCGTAGAATGAAATTAGGCGGGTATCTAACCAGTTGCGCACAAACGTCTTCACTTGATCATTGTTCTCAAATCGCTCGCCTCCAAGTGTTCCTTTGAGGGGCCCAAAGATGTGGTAATCGCATAGCCATAAGTCTGGACTATAAGGTGGATGTTCAAGTGTTTTCCAGTGCATATCCACAAGTTTATGTTGCGTTAGATCTGCTATGAGGGACCTGGCGTTGTCGTGAAGGATCATCACTTAGCAGCTTTGGAACCCAACGTGATGAGATTTTTTTGCATTCCAAGTGCTTTCGGAAGATTGTTGGACACTTCCATAGCTAACACCAAGTTCCTCCGAAATTTCAAGCACTATTAATCGTCGATCCCGTTCCATTAATTCACAAGCACGAGCAATGTTTTCACAATGGTGCGAGGCCGGCGAGGATGACTTTGATTTTCAACTAGTTCACGGCATTGCTTGAACTCGTTGGACTAAACTTTCACTCTTGGCCATGAAAGGGTATCTTGCCCGAACTGGAACTGCGGTGAATTTCGGCTGGTTTAACGTTTTCACGGGTTAGAAACTTTATAATAATGTGTTGCGCAACAGAGACTGGCACACTCTTCACATTCCTCGCAAGGGCTACTAAATATGACATTAAATAAACCGATGGGGCTGGTTTTCCCTCTCTACGAATCCCTTCCTGACGACCCCAACCGCCAGAACACACATTTTTGTATATCCCGCCGCTCAGCCGAGAAAGGCTCGTTTATATTTGATTGACCCTCGTATTTTGAGTAACTTTTATTGATGATGTAAATCCTCTGATTTTGTGGATCACCTATAGTTGCATAGTTTAAAAAGGTTTAACATTATATTTTTTTCTTTGTTTTTGTCGTTTCTAGTTTATGCATTGACAAATCGAAATGAAAATTAACATTAATGTTTTCTTTTATTACAGTTACCACTTCTAGGTAAAATTCGTGTAGAATATGTAACGCATTTAGAAGAAAGAGGCCAATATGTCAGGAATATGGACGCAAAGCATTTCTTATGGATAGTAGATTTTCCTCTGTTTGAGGAAGGCGAAGAACCCGGAAGTCTTCTGTCCGCACACCATCCTTTCACAGCACCTAACCCAGATGATGTGGCCTTACTTGCGACAGAACCTTTAAAGGTAAATTAGTATTAATACAGTGAGATCATTAATTCCTGAGCGTTATGTAATACTTCACAGAAACATTTAGTTATCAAACTCATTTCCTAGGACATGTACATATAGGTGTAGATTCGATTTTTATTACCTTATACGAATTAATTATTAAATGAACACTGTTTTTCTCTACACGTCAATGAGATTATAACCAATATTAATTTAGCAACGAATTTTCGTTCCTCGGCTGAGTTCGGGCCAGCGAAGTAATCTGATTGGTTCTTTCTTAAGTTGGGATTTTCATCTATGAATTAGAATACAGTTTTATATTTTTAAACCCATTGTTCACAGTTATGTAACGCTCAGGAAAAAATGATCTTACTGTATAAGTTACTTTCTTTAAAAGGAAATCGCTGTAACTATAGTCGTTGATATTGAGAACACGATTTGGTTCAGTTCAACAGTTCTCTGAAAATACGGGGTAGTGGAACTTTTTTACTGTTTTTTGTGCAATGGGGAACGTTTTAATACTAATAAATTATCTATTTGTAAATGTATTCAGTAAAATTCCGAGTGACGCTCAGTGTACGATTAGAATTTGGAACATTAATATAGACAGCTCTTTAACGGGTCTATTCTATATATTTTGTGGTTAAAAAGATTTGGTTAAAAATTTTGGTTAAAAAGTATCGTTTTAAGTAGGCGTTAAAATTTTAACCTTGTTTCTTATTCTGTATCTCAGGTTATAACCCAAGCGTTAAGTTCTAACTTTTTAACCTTATGGTTAAAAGTATGATGTGAAATTATCCACAAGGGACGTATTTTGCTTATGTAAGTGTGGATTTAATGTAGACACCTGTTACAGTTGAATCGTGAATGAACGATGTTGAAATATAATAAATCTATATTGCGGAAATGTACAATATTTATATATAAATAATTATGTATGCAGAAAGTAAATAATATAATATTACCATAAATGCATATTTATCAATATTTTTTCTTTCTTTTCTTTCTTCTATATTAAGATACTTTTATTTTCAGGTTATATTTACCTTATTTTTATTTTTAAACAAACAGAGAAATCAAAATTTATAAATGTATCACAATTTTAAAGATTTAAATATGCATTTACTTGCAATATACCGGGAAATCTTTTGATTCTTCTCGGATTTTCAAAAAAAGGCATTTTGTAAAACGGGACAGTCAGCAGAAGTTTTAGACAAATGAAAATATTTTAAAATATTTCTTCAGGCAAATTAAAAGGGTCACTCAAGTCACGCAGTAGTCTTTGTTTAATTCGAACTGACCTCCTAAAAAGCATTTGTATATATCTTTTATTCACCTATATCAATTTTTTACTTATTAACCTCTTTTTGTTCAATTTGTTCTATTAATAATTGATTTAAAATAAACCAACTTGCAATGATTAATTCTAAAAAATGATTTTTTCTATTTGACGTTTAGAGGCTAGAATTACACCCTGTATTTGGCTGGAGTAAAATTCCAAATATAACCTACTGAATTAACCACATCGAGGTTAAAATTTTAACGCCATAGAGTTACAGAATAGCAAAATATTGTAAAGCGTAGTTAGTATTTTTTAACTTCGACCTTGAAGTTAATTTTTAACTTTTTAAGATACACAATAGACCCGAATAGCAGGACAATTTTAATATTTTTTGTAACATAGTTCATTTCTTTGGTTTGAGTGGAACTAAACGGTAATTACGGTTTTTTAAATTGTCATGAAAATCGAGCTTTCCTAGGTTAATTCATTTTTCATGTTTGCTTTTATTATAAGAAATAGAATATATACAGGCTATTCCAAACGTTTAGGCGGAACTAAATGGGAATTTCGGTTTTTTAGGTTGTCACAAGAAGGGTCCTTGCTTGGGTTATTTAATTTTTCACATTGGAATATGAAAATTTAAAATTCCAACAGTGAAAGCATGACGTTTGTTAAAAATATAGTAATTTTTATATATTTTAAAAACAAAAAATAAATAAATGGGAAATTTGTATTAAGAATGACGCAGAAAATCAAAATATAAAGAAAATGACGTTTTAAAATGATATTAACCTTAACTAAAAAATGTTTATTGTAAATATGATTTACAAAACTTAAACAAAACGGCAAAAAAGCACGATTCAAACGATGAAAGTAATCCGATTACAAAATCTAGTTCCGCCTAAACGTTTGGAATAGCCTATAAATACGTATATTTTGTCTCAAACTAAAGTCGACATGCACACACAACGTGTTTTCAGTCGGTAATTTAGGTCAGTGTTTCCCAACCGGCGGTCCGCGTGTTTTTTTTTTTTTTTACTATGGAACTATTCGCCTAATAAGTTATAACCCACTTAATTTTGAGATGAAAATCTCGGTCCTTAATCTGTTAATTGCTTAAGAAATAATTTGTTATTTTCACTAATTATATGTAATGTTTTATTTGTTGTTTTTTTTTGTGTTTGTAATCAGTGCAATAAAAAATATAAAACTTTTGCGATACACATTACTTTCTAAACTTGCCGGTCCGCAAATTTTTTCTAGGTCGCTTGCCGGTCCACCAAGAAAAAAGATTGGGAAACGCTGATTTAGGTCACCTACGGTAATAAACGTCAATCTGTCTCAAACGAACCAGTAAGATCGGTTCCTCTAAGCTCTTTGCGCATGTCTTCTTTAATTTGAGACAGACGATATGTTGTCTTTGTCAATCCCTCAGGTTACAAATTTGCGTTATGGCTTCTCTATTAGTAGTTCCTCT
Organism: Liopterus haemorrhoidalis; assembly: GCA_963971575.1. Lineage (NCBI taxonomy): Eukaryota > Metazoa > Arthropoda > Insecta > Coleoptera > Dytiscidae > Liopterus > Liopterus haemorrhoidalis. The sequence continues at coordinate 192,354,820 of OZ020611.1, forward strand.
GAATTTAATACCAACATGACATACAATTTCAATGATGCAAACTATTGATATCAAATTTACCTCTTAATTTGTTTTTACAAAACTGAACACAGTATACTTTTGTGTGGAGAAATCAGATCTGGTTGTTTTGGTTACGTTTATATTGTATTATTGAAAAATCCGATACATTGTGAAATGGACTACACAGTTTTGGGTTATATTTCTATGATCTAAGGATGTAAGATTCTGAGTTTATTTACTTAAGTTGCTGAGTAACTGCTATCCAACTTACAATATTGTATTATTAGGTCCGTGGTCTTTCCTACGATCTTGTCTTAAATGGAATGGAAGTAGGCGGAGGTTCCATACGTATTCACGATGTTCAACAACAACGCAACATCCTGGAACAGCTCAAAATCGAAGCAGATACTATGGAGCACCTAATGTCAGCTCTGGCCAGTGGATGTCCACCCCATGGAGGAATTGCCTTAGGTCTTGATCGTCTTATCGCAACTATGCTCAACACCAATTCCATCCGAGATGTAATTGCCTTCCCTAAAGGTGTGGAAGGAAAGGATCCATTATCTGGAGCTCCAACAATGGTGACGGATGCGGACAAAAAATTGTATCATCTACAGATCACAAAGGAAGGAGTCGTCGACAGTAATAAAACTGTGGAAAAAAACAATGTACCTCTTTTACCGACAATTGAAATGATGTGATTGATTTAGTTGCATGAATTAGTACTTATTAGGAATGACCAAGTTTTAAGTGTATGAAGAAATAGATGTTTTAGGTACGGAGATTCATCGTCGAGCTAAGGTACCAACATATCAATATTTTACTGTAATAAAGTTTCCAATAAATAATTAGATAAATAAAACAATAAAATAAACAATTTATTTGATGGTAAATTAAAATGTCATAATAAACTTTGAAACACGTGAAATGGAAGTGGTTAAACGCATTACCGGACTGAGGCGAAAATTTGTACCGAAAAATTATAATGACAATGGGTCGGATCATTGCCTTGATGTGCGAGAGTTCATATACATACTTTTGCAAGTGAAAGATCGGAAATCCCTTCGTAAAATGTCTATCTATTCTCGTTTTCCTAATTCTGCTGTCCTAGATTTTTACTAACTAAACCTAACCTAATTAATTACCTAAATTGACCGTTCTTAGTAAAGTTTATTACACTATTTTTAATGGGCTAATGTTTCGGGGAAAATAATGTACTGTATACCTAAAAACTAGGTAATTAGGTTAGGTTTAGTTACGAAGGGATTTCCGATCTTTCACTTGCAAAACTGATGTGTATATGAAGTCTTTCCCTTAATGTTGGTACTTTCTTTCAGAGCCGTAACAACCCTAGTTACGGCTCTAACTGTGAGCGCCCTTAGTAAGTGTCTAACTTACGCCCTCTCCCAGGGCCGTACGGTGATATTTTGGTGTCTGTTAAAAGATAAAGCTATCAGAAAAAGAATTATAATATACAGGTAAACCTCGTTTTATGCCGGAGTTCCGTTCCAAGAGACACCGGCGTAAAAAAAATCGGCGTAAAATGAACACAAATATAATGGACGATATAAGGTTAGGTTCCGTGTCAAAATTCTAAGAACAATCTAACATTTTTATTTAATACGTAGCCTAGATATATTCAAAATAAATTATAAATGTATTTTATAAATAAAGTTTAAATTCTTTTACAAAATAAATAATAATCTCTTAATGAATTAATGAATTTTTTAAAATAAATACTAATTCACCAGTTCGTCGGTACGAAATTAAATTCTCACACTTTTTTGAAGAGCTTCCTTGCAGAATCATAGCATAAGGTCGAACGGCAGCTGTGACGCTTCTTTCAACATTTGTTCTTCGATTGAAATCCCCGTCTGTCTCACAGAGCTCATCTGTTAACCTTTCTATAGAAGAAAGGATACGAGTTAGATTGGCCGTTTTTAGCGTTTTCCCATCTTTTTCTTTCTCATCCTCCTCTTCTTCATCTTCGGGATTTTGTGATTGAGGGCGATCTAATTCCTCCATCAACTCTTATGCTTGTATAAAAGTGTGTCTGCTATTAGAATCGCGGCGCCTACTGTCGTCTGATGTCGGTCGAACCGGGGAATCCCACGACCAACACCAACTGGCGTAATTGTGAATCGGCGTAAAATGAACCGGCGCAAAACGAGGTTTACCTGTATTTAACAACAAAAAAAAAGAAAATCCAAAAGTGGACAGCGAGGGAGGGGGCAAAATTCTGAAAATTACTTGAGGTACAGTAATTTGACAGATGCAAAATAACAAACTTTCTTTTTGAATTGACATATTTCGATGTATTTCTTATCCGCTTAAAAACGATTTAGATACGTAAATCGTAGAAATTTTCACATGGAGAAAAAATATTTCTGGAAAATGAAATTATTACATGGTGAAACTATATTTTCCTAAAATCTCTGGAAATATGATGGTGAGAAAAGTACCTAAGTGTATTTCAGATGGAAACTACGTGCACAGGCCGTATTATTTAGCTGTAGGGACTAAAAAAGAAAAACATTTCCATTTGAGAACAATATGAAATAGAGGATTAAACTGAATTATGGCAGGTTGCTAACGTAAGAGTTTTCTCTAACTCAAGTTAAAATCATTTGTTTTTGTATGCTACAACATACAAAAACAAATGATTTTAACTTGAGTTAGGGATAATTCTTACTTTAGCAACCGGCCATTAGTAAAATAAATACAATAACAAATAGTAAAATTACAATAATAAACAATTAGTAAAAATTATGCAAGTATGTATGTACGTATATATATAAAAAGTACAATTATAAAATATTTTAAAAAAAATAGATATATTATTTTGAACGAGACAAATGAGCTGGCTTTTTCTTCATTAATTTGGCTAATCTATGTTGGATGAGACAAAGCGCATTACTAAAATTATTAAATTTGAATGGAAATCACTTCGCACTCCAGCAAAAAACGTTTCGTAGACTTGTACTAGTTCCACTGTCCCTGTCTGAATTGTACTTTTAAATTGAAAGTTATATAACTTTGCTCCGCTTAGCATCGATAAAGTAATACAGATTTTAAAAGGCCCTGTATTTTTATCAGGAAATAAAAATTCAGTTAAAAAAATGTTTTCATTAAGATCAGAAAAAAGTATAAAGTTCAATATTAATAAAAGAAATATTACCCTAAACGTGGTCGGAAGATTTTTAAACAAAGGTGACACAATCATATGATACTACAGGTCGTTCGCGATTTTAGATGAAGAAGAAGATGTGTACATATGTACATCAACAAACACGAATTTTCTCGAAAATGCGATGTATGAACAAGCAGGGAAAGAAAATTTGATGACCTAACTTTACCCGAAGAATAGAATGGTAGTAATAAAACTGAAATATTTTTTTATTTTTATTATGCTCTGAGCTACAAGAAGCTCAAGAGGCAGGATGCTAAAGTGTTTAAATCAAAATAGAAAGAACTTTGTACACTTGTAAAATACATACTTTTACTTTCAAGTCGTTATAGAGAATATCATTTTTCGTAAACCATAAAATATATTTAAAAAACGTTTAGGTAAAATTTGTTTCTTTTTAAAAGCTTCATCCAAAGGTACTCAACATACATTCCTTTTTATAAAATCAAAGTTGTCCTTGATATCTTGTACTTCCAGCTTGCTCCGGAAAATTTCAATACTATCATTCGATTCTTTGGGTCATCAAAAATTTGTTCCGCAACTTGTCACTCATCACGTTTTCGACAAATATCGTGTTTCCTCTATCTTGATACACCCTGTATACGGTAGTTTTTTATATACAACCTTGAACGTGGACCCCGTAAATTCATTACGATAATCACAAGGCACATAGCTTGGTCCTATGTTCCCTTGTGATTTTCGTACCAGAATTCCTGGTACAGGCTATTCCAAACCTTTAGGCGGAACTAGATTTTCAAATCTAGTAACTTTTACCGACTGATTGAAGCTCTTGATCATTTTGTTCAGGAAAAGCAAACTTCAAAATATAAGAAAATAGCTAATGACAACTTCGTAAAATTTAAATTCCATTTAGTTCCGCTTTAACGTTTGGAATAGCCCGTACGACTAATCGTAATAAAGCGCATTATGCCTATAATTAGGAAACTTAATGATCAAGTTTGAGTGTGGCTTTTACTTGATATCTGTTACATCTAATACTGTCCATCTATTAACCCGTTGCAACACTAATGAAAAGACATAATTTGTTCATACATACGATTATAATCAATAACAACCTTGGGTTTTTGCAATGCATTCCCAAACTGTCGGTCAGTTTTTACAGTGTCTGTCATTTGAATGTCTGAATGAATAGTTGATAGCAGATGAATAGGCTTTTTGTCTATCCATCGTATTGCAGCTATATCATGGCTGAACAAAACATTAATGTCACCACGTTTCAGTGATTTCTGTTTTTAATTTTTAATAATTATTAATTTTAAATTAATAATCTAAATATATTTGTTAACGTTATTTTCATGAAATATCACTCAAAGACAAACCGCCGAATCGCCGGCTGAATGGCTCAATGCTAAAATGACATTGGCCGGCGATCCGCCCGCTTTGTGTTGCAATGGGTTAAATGTATGAATAAGGATTTTCATACATGTTTAAATATAAAACATCTATTAATTCATACACTCTTGTACTCAGTTAATTCAAACAACGATTCTGAATCGTTTACAATTATATAAAAGCATATAAAGTGCATTTTGAAACTAAGCCTATGTGTAATATTTTGTCTGACATTAAATATATGTAAATACCTGATTTTCCTTTTTATACCTGAATCATTGCGCCTAACAGCAAATTATAAAAAGGAAATTATTGTATTGCATCCCTTTCATATTGATAAGTCTCCACATTTGCAACAAAAAAGTTATTTATCATTTTTTTAGGTAATGAAAGCTAGTATAGTATATTTATTTTGTAAGGTAATATCTTAAATTGAAATTTTTTAAGTTAGTTCATTACAGTTCTCTTTGTAATCTTTATAATCGAGTTTTTAATTTACACTTGACAAATAATTGTGTTTTTTTTTAATTACGTATGTATTTTTACGATAAAAAATGAAATATTGTAGCAAATTAATATCGTCAATAACCCTGTAAATAACAAATTAACGTTTATGTATTTAACTGTGGAACATTCCTTCAGTAATTTTTAATAAAACCTTGTAAAACATTTTTTTTTATTAAAATTGTTAGTGTTTACTTTCCTGTTTACTTTGAAATTTGGGATCATGGTACCTTCAAAACAATTTGTATAATTGTAATGCCGTGACATTTTAGTATCTGAGGCAAGAATGAAATACAGGATTCTCTGGATTAGCGCGCTTAATTGGTTACATGAAAATGGCACATTAAGCAAAAACGTATAACGTGCCGTATAAATAGAATATTCGTTCCAAGACGTATAAAATTTTGTATTATCTCCTTTTTTTTAAATTTTCTTCCTTGCAAACTTGCGACTGGTCATATTCTCGCTGCTAATCAATATTAAGGAGGTCAGAATCATCTTATAGGGGATTTTGGATGGGGCAAGTGCCTTTTTTCAGTCTTTTGGACGTAAAAAATGCTCGTTGCATTTTATGGCATGGGCTTGGATTTTTACCCATTTATAGTTTTTGGATCCATAGAGATCTACAATCCACTTTCTCTGTACCTCCAAAATGATTGAATGTTAAAGTGGGATTTTTTTTTTATCCATGATTTACAATGCGTCACACAACAAAATGAATTGTTTTTTTTTGCCATGATTCACAAAAATAAAACCATTAATCACCATTTTCGTCATTAGTAGATCATATTTATTCCAAAACAGCTAATTTTACTTATCGACAAAAAGTTCAAATTTGTTAAGTAGTGATTATTATTTACCTCTTATATCACCTACCATTTAAATATGTACTTTGTACTGTATTATTGAATTTTATGTTTATAAATTACTATATTACTTTGATTTTATGTTGATAATGATTGCTAGTAAATGTTTATAATAAATAAATAAATAAGTAAGATTCAAAAGCATATCGCTAATTATTCGATTCTTTTTTACCGACCGCCAACATATATAAGGGAGGTTTTGTGATCATACCGATTTTGACATTTCGAAATTTTGATGGATCTCCACGAATTGAGGTCCCTACATAACGTTTTGACTATTTTTAGCATGATGTTTGTCGGTCTGTCTGTCTGTCTGTGTACACGTGCAGAGCAAATTCGGCTGAAAGGATTTTTATGAAACTTCATATTTAAGCTTCCGCCATCAATGGCACGAGTTGATCAACTTTTGGTAAAAATTGGTTGACTAAAAATGGGAGTTTACTCGTGTCGATTTTAAGATTTTTGCGAATATTTCACAACAGAAAAATATTTCGAAAAAATGTATTGAACAAAAGTTGCTATAAAAGCAATAACGAATAACTTTTATTTGAGACGTTTTTTGATAAAACGAAAAATTTCCAATAATTTATGTAAAATTTTTCGAAATTTTTTGTAAGTCTGAATTTTTTCATACTTATATGTAACGTTTCCATGGTCATGATAAATAATATCTCTGTTAGAAAATATTAGGCCAAGTTATTTCTACTCTGCTGCTAGAATGTATTTTATATAAGTACTTTATGATGGCGGTCGGTCCTGTGGTGGCCACAGTTGATTTGTTATTTATAAATTGCATTAAAAATTATATTAGGTAAGTATTGCATTATTTAAAGTAAAATAGTATATTATACCGACATTTAAAAAATATTGAAATATAGTCAGCTATTCGCGACTGCAAATAACAGTGAGACATCTAGTGTTGACTGGCTAAATTAAACAGAAGCGTATATTTGGATAATATTTGTAGCGTGTTGTGCTGCAGTTTATGTGAATTAAGAAGTATTTTAAAATATAGTGACTTAAATACAGTGCTTTTTTGCCGAAAAATTGTTTGAACAGATAATTATTAAGAAAAAACTTCTGACATATACGCTTCTTGACCGCCATCAGCTGTTGTATGCAGCGCCGCCAACGTTAGTTTCAGTCGCGAATAAAATAACAATTTTGATCAAGACTAAATTCAATAGTATAGGGAAATTCACCCCAGCGCTACGGTGGTCAATTTTTATCTAGGCTAGAGGATATTTTTTTGGAATTAAATATTTCTGGACACCTATTTGTTGATAAAACGGCAAAACAGATTTATAAAATATTTATTCCTACAATTTTAGCTTGACAGCTGTGTAAACACAACACAACCAAAATTTGAATATCCTCTAGCCAAGTTAAAAATTGACCACCGTAGCGCTGGGATCTTAAATTTATTTCCCTATACATCTTAATTATTATTTTAAAACGTTTAATCCTAAAATTAAAAAAAGACCGCCTATTGTGGCTTTTTGCCTTGGGGATCCAAAGAAAAAGCATTTAAACTGTAGGGTTCCGCCAATAGTAGGGCTATTCCAAACGTTTAGGCGGAACTAACTGGAATTTAAATTGTTTTAAGTTGTCATTAGCTAATTTTTTATATAAGTTGGCTTTTCCTGAACAAAAGTTTCAATTAATTTGTAAAAGTTACTAGATTTGAAAATCTAGTTCCGCCTAAAGGTTTGGAATAGCCTTTATTTCTCCATTGAATAAAACAAAATAATGTCGTTCTCGTATCTTCCTCAAATCACCACCAGATGTCAGCGCGCTTAGGAAGTTTCCCCTACGGTTATGAATGTGATTATACCGTCGTAAAATATAAAAAGAAACGTTTTCAAATCACTTTTTTAACATGATTTTGGCAAAAATCATGTAATCGTAATGTACATTGACGGGAACCGGATTAGTTCAAAAGGAATTTATGATCAGATTAAATTTTCGAAAAATATCGATTGTGTCGACTGAAGAACTGGGTAGCTATACCTAGGTCTTGATGTGAGGGCTTCTTATAATTAAGTACGCTTGTAAGTTTTAAGATGTACGCACGTGAATTATTCTTTCAAAAGTTATCGAAATTTATGATTGTTAATATATAACCACGCTATATTATCTACGGTTCGTAGACTATACGGTTGCCTCACTTCAGGTGAGGTTGACGTACTTCAATATGCCTAATACACAGCGGTTAAGGAGGTTGCTATGTTAAATAACAAGTATAAATACCACAGAAACCTGCACAAACTGTGTATTAAGCTGAGTTCAGAGCTCTTCAAATTAGTTGACTGTGCATTGTGCGCTATGAATAAGTTTAGTAGATAGTTTTAACGTTTAAGGCAGCGTTTACAGCTAAGCAAATTAGTGTTACGAATAGTGCGACATCTGTGTGTCTTTAAATCAACTGCGGTGGCTTCGTAAAATGTTTATTATCTATTATTGTTTTCCTAATTCCGCTGTCCTAGATTTTTACTAAGTAAACCTAAGCTAATTACCTAAATTGATCATATTTACTGTTCATCTTTGTAATTTTGGGCGAGATTTGTTGTAATCGGCGCGATGACATTTTGTTAGGTTATGTAAAGGCATACAATATCAATGTTCTGTCCGATGTAGACTGAAAATGCCAATGTATTTATATGCCTGTCTCATTAAAACAAGTTACCAACCATTAAAACAAGTTAAGTTTGGAAAACTATCCACAGTCGAAAACGCATTATCTTTTAAATTTGTAGCTCTGAACGGTTGCTCGCCTTACTATGACAAACTTATTAGTGACAATCAATAGCGCAGAAGATATAGTCTATAGTCGACTAATTTAAGAGCTCTAAACGTAGCTTTACTCTTGAGCTATCTATTGAAAAGTGACACGCTCAAATACACTAACTGGTAACCAAATTATTGTAATAAATACTGCAGTACAGTTTGAACTTATTACGTATATTTTACTGTTGAATTTTTGTTACAGTTACAAGTTGTGTAATTAACCTGTTCGCTATGTTTAAATTAACAACTAAGTACTATTGCCGTCAATCATATTTCCTTTGATCACAGCACCGCCACCGTTAATGCCACTTCTCATTAGCTCGGAGCATAAAATGATTACAAATATTTCATTTTAAAGTACTTTCAAGTTGTACTTTTAAGTAAATACGACTTGAAAATAAAATATTTTAAATCATTTTATGTTTCAAACTACAGATAGTTCAAGGAGTAAGGATGTGAAAGTTTTTAAATCAAAATAGAACACTTGTAAATAAAAATACTTCACTTTCAATTCGTTATAGATAATAAAAAATTTCGTATATCGTAAAAGATATTAAAAAAAGTAAAAGTTGTTTCTTTTCAAAAGTTCAATCCTAAAATACCCAACAGGATATACACCATTTAAAAATCAATCAATTTGTCCTACCTCTCCGGTACTTCCGGAATATTTCAGTACCACCATTCGATTCTTTAAGTAAACCTTGACTATCATTATTTTCCCAATTTGCTCATCTATCACTCTGTATAATTTTGGTCTTATGGTTAGGGTTGTCACCTAACGCCTTACTCTCACCCGGGGTAAAAAAAGCTGTGTTTTAAATAGAGATGTGCCGGATCACATAAAAGCCAGATCTGCCGATATAGATACAGATAGGGATTATTTGTTTTCTGATCCGTGGATACGGATCTTCCATGTAAGTACAGAGACTTTGAAGCGATAGTTTGATATATCGCGCTGTCCCTATAGACTGTTCAATTGTAAAAATACAGTACAGGTTAAATGCAGTTTCGAAAACCACCAGCAAATTATGTGATGCTCGACTTAACATCAGTCTAAACGCCAAAATAAAATTTACTCCACCTTGGGCTCTTTTAGATGCAAGTTTGTATGAAAACTAATTTAAAATTTTCTATAAGATATTTGTTTAAATTCCGCCTTAGAAAAAACGCGTATGGACCCGAGTATGGTTTTTTATTTTTTGCAGATCATCCGCCGATACGGATACGGATAGCCGGCACACCACTAGTTTTAAATTAATCCATTGCTCATCTGAGTAAGCCATGATATTTTTTTTGTCTGGCTGCCAGTGGCGATATGGTCACTGGCAATTTCCCGGTGGGCCGGTCCCAATAAGACCGATTCTTGGATCAATGGGGCCGGTCCTTGAACCAATGAGGCCGACCCTATGGGGCCGATTTATTCCAATTTTCCAGGGCCGGAAAATGTTGTCAGTCCGCTACTGTTGGTTGCATAAAACTTGACATTAAAAAATAATGACATTCTTCCAATCTTATTTGTATATTTTACATGTTAAATTAATATACTTGAACATATTATCAACTCATATTAAATAAAATCTATTAAACATAAAAAACTCTGTTTTTACTTGTCCGACCTTAATATATAAGGGGCAAGTATTGTAATCGCGAAAATTTTCGATGTCGAGATTATGACGGATGACCCCATTTCATGGTCCAGGAAATCCAAAAAACCTATTTTCGAAGTGCCGTCCGTATGTGTGTATACACGATAACTCAAAAACGGTTTAACTTAAAGAGTTCGTTCTGGTACTAAAAAATTCTCCTAATAATTGGGAAGAACCCTATTGTTTTTTTATTAAAATCCGAAACCGGAAACGGAAGTTATTAAACTTTAAAATTTAAAAAATTTCGTAACTAGTAAACCAAGCCTTGGACAAAAAATTTTATAGGACATAATTTGATGTATTTTTGAAGATTTACATAAATATTTTTTTAAATTTAAAAAAAAAATGTATTTTTTTATTATTTGTTTTATAGGAGGGCAAATCTAGCGGAGGTCTCCCTTCGCCACTGGTTTTATATTTTATTTTCACATGTCTAGTTATTTTTCGTTGCTACCAACAAACATCGTGAATGGATTTTAAGTAAATATTTATTATATATACAATATATGCTTCATAAAATAAGAAAAGAAAATCAAAAAAGCGATGAAAGGGAGGCGCAGATATTCAGAAAATCACTTGAAGAGCGGGGGTCAGAAATTAAGAAAATACTTGAAGTGTAGGAAGGGCGGAAAACGTGTAACAAACCGTCAGTATTATACAAAAAAAAAAGTTGGATGTTTATATTTCGCGCGACCCGGAGAAATACGGATCAAACCCGGAATCTCCGGGTCAGATCTGAAGAGGTGGCAACTCTACTTATGGTTGATGTGAAGTCCAAAATCGGTAACAACCTCTTCGAGCTTGAGCAAGACTTTGTCAATAGGTAATGTCAATATAAAATAAACCGCGTTAATCTTAAATTGCGCATTAATCGAGGGGGGAGGATTCCTGTAAATAAATTGAAAAGGTTGTCCTTTACCAAATCCTTTCAGATTGTATGTTAAGAGAAATGTTATTTCATCTTCAGCCATGACTCAGGTAAAAGATTATTGCTTAGCAAGTAAGTCGCAAGTTTATTATGACTATAATACTATGATATATGTAATGTTGATAAGATAAGTTTATTCTGTTATCTCAGAATATGCATACATAAGTATTTCCGCATCAATGTTATTATTCCCAAGTGTAAACTGTAATGTGATTAATCATTTGCAATATATTTGACAAAGAACACATCTACATACATAATTGTTTGGAACCAAATATTATATATATATTGAGTCAAATCATAAATAAGTTCCGTATTCCTCCGTTTATATTATTTTTCAATAAATAAATGACAGTGGTTATATTACACTAGCTGACGTGCCCGGTGTCTGTTCTTTTACCTCTCCCTCTGCCGCCTACTTCCCTTGCGTATCAACGGCTGCTATGATAACAGCTTTAATGGATTTTTCCATGCAATTTTAAGACTTTTTCTTGATTATAATTGTTTAAAAGAATTCGGGTACCCTGAGAGTCATAAAAACACCTTTATTTTATCATAACAATGCCATGGACACGCTGATTTTTTTTCTTTATAATCGGTTAAGGCGTTTTTTTATTTCGAGGTAACATTAATACGAATTAATTTACACATTATTATTGATTTTCTGCATGTGAAATATATAATAAAAAAATGGAAAACCTATCCTAAAAAAATAAGAACGAAGAAAGATTCACGTTTAAAACGTATGATATGCCAACTATAATAATGCTTTACAGGTATTTTGTGAAATCTATGAATTAACGTCCCATGTTATCCTCATCACAAATGAACCATATCAGCTTTCAACATACTTGTACGCTTGCGTCGGACGTTTTGTGTTGCAAATCGCTCGAGAGTTTATTTACTAGTGGGTGTAATCATTCTCACTCGTAAAATACAAGTGAGGATCAAAAAAAATCCTCACTTGTAAAATAAAAGTGATTTACCTAAGACCATAAAAAATTTAAAAATTTGGTATTTCCCCCTTTCTTGTATCTAGTCTGCGCCCCCCTGGGTGCGCCACTGTTTCAGGTCATTTGACTATATAAAAAAAACAGGACTTGTTTTTTTGGAGATGCTTCAACCAAGACTGTTGATCTTAATGTATTTTTCTAGTGGGCTTTCTTACTCCAAACAGGTAAAAACTTGTCAAGAATGATGTTCTTAGAGCTGAAGTTATTTATAATTCAACCTCTTAGAATATTCATTAGAAATTTGTGAACCTTTTTTATTAATAAAGAAATAAAAAGACAGTGTTTGTGTACACAAAATTTATTATAAATTCTTTTAATATCCAATTTTACTTTGAACACATAAATGGGTATAAAATTATTGATTCTATATACAAATGCGTATTTCAAATTATAAAGTCAAATCATGATAAAATAATTTTTTCTTAAAATAGCCGAATAACAGCTTTGAAGACTATTATATTTGAAAATACTGAAACATCTTCTACCATCAATAATGACATTATAAAATGTTATGCGGGATAAAATTTCATATTCGTACCTAAAACTAAATTAAAATCATATGTTACACATACATGGTGTCACGAAATGATGCACCTCTGCAAGTTTACAATAAATCAACTTCAATTCTACAAATTTACACACGTAACATATAAACTACGTGCTTTTTAGGTGGTAAAATAAAAAATATTATGATCGCCATTACAGATAACAAGTATCACAAATAATAAATACTGATGTTAACATAGTTATGTTACAACACAGTCACTCCAAAGTGCAGTGAATCAATCATTAAACATATGGAATAAACAGCCTTGTCTCCCATTGAACACCCATCACGGAACTAATGCAACATTCTCTGCTCTAGCCACTGACCGAACCGCTGCGCTGGCTACGGTCGACATTACATCAATTACAGCTAGGGTGTGTTAAATGTACTTCTTTCTACGCTAGGTACATCTCACATATAATAATGAGGACCAATTTAATTCTTACACATAAACTTTTTTTTTTAACTTTTTTTTGTTTTCAATATATTAAATGTTATTTAGTAAGAATAGAAAAAATATTTGATAAATTGTAATTATACAATATATTAGGTAGAAATTGAAGGAATTGAATATACAATATACAGATTAAACCAGAACCTGCGTGGTGCGGACATGAACAATCTTATAAAAGGAACTGATTAGAGCTTAGCATATACACTTTCATACACTGATTGTTTCATTGCAATTCCATCGACATCACGTCCAACACTAACGCTAATGAGATCAACTGCAAGGAAACACATCCCTTTCACACATCCACTCACACATTCCCAACACTATCTAAACTATGATAAAATCACATCCGGCTCTGGCCTTACCGATATAACTTAGAAGAACTACACTATGTACATTAATCATCAGACACAGGTACAAGCGTGGACATTGCAGCAGCAACGTTCCCACGTGCAACACACCACGTTCTGGTTTAATAAATCCACATCACCTAGCTTCCACGTGTATGCCTGGAAACAGCAACTGCCCGACTGGACATCTTTAGTTTTCCTCACAACTATTCACGTTTGAGCTTGTTTTGCTACATGACACATTGCTGTAGCATATTTACGTGTCTTCAACAGTCGGCAACCAGAAAGCCATGTTAGTACATGCTGAAGCAAGCATCATGTACTTGGGGTTAAACTGGACACACTGCACTGGACCAGGGTGATCTGCATTCAGTACACACACTTTGTACCCAGTGTCTGCATTCCACACGTGCACTCGACCATCAGTTGATCCACTGAAGATGAACTGTGAATCCGGACTGAAACTAGCTTCTATGGGGATTCCCTTATTGTTGAGATGACCGGTAAATGTTTGCAGTGGTGTGCCATGGAACGCATCAATCAGCCTGATGATCGAGCCATTAGTACTAATCAAGATTGTTTTACCATCTCGTGAGAACTTGAGTCCTGTCCAATCACACTCCTTCTCTTGTGATAACTTGAATGTTACAAAAGGGCCCTTGTCAAAGGACCTTAAATCATACAGTTTGATACTCTCAGAGTTGACTCCAGCGGCGAAAATAAGACCTTCGGGATCGTAGGCGGCAACGGGCCGCCCGCTCAGGTGCATCAGTCCTTGGCAGTTTGGCGAGCGCAGATCCCATAACCGCAACGTCTTGTCCAACGATCCCGACAGGAACGTATCCTCTACCGGCGACAAGCATAGTGATACTACTTTCTTCGTATGCCCGGGAAAATACCGAATGTATTTGTTGTCATGTAAGGATAGGTATCGGATCGTGTCGTCGATTTTGGTTGAACTGTGGATAGCGGTATTTTTTGCGTGTGTAAAATGTATCAAATCCACCCCGTATTTTTTGCTATTGACTGTTCTCATTTGAGTACCCTTCTCACAATCGTAAATGACGATTTGATCATCTTCACTACATGAAATAAGGGTATCGCCACTGGGCGAGAAGTCGATACTGTTTATTTTATCGGTGTTCTCGCGAAACACCTTCGCTACTTTAAAACTCCTAACAACTTGATCAACCAACTTCATTTCCGACCGATTTTATGCCGATGTTATGTTTATTAGACGAATACCCGCTTAAAATCGATCGTAATATCGCGGAAAGCGTCGCTATCAAACAAAGAACATGGACAACACAGATGCCGGAAAACGAACTCCATAACCTTTTGATATTAGTTAAACACTCATGATTTTCTATGTACTCTTTAAATTTAAAACACATAAATCACACCAATAATATTAAAATTAAACTTATTTTCTGTTATTAATTATTAATAAATTTGATATGTATCAAATGAACTGATTTGACTAGCGGTTTATTTAAACGTCAAATAAAACGGAAGTGTCGTCAGAGACGTGCCGTCATCTCCATTCACGTGGACTTTCGTTTGATGCGGTTGGCCAATGAACTTGCGGTATTTTTGTCCCTTTTTCATTGGTGACTTAACACGAGGTGTCATCTGCAAAACTTATCTCATCATAATCGTAGTGTCGAAGGTCATTGTGCGTGTGCGGATCTTGAATTAACCTAAACTACTCAAACCGGTATGTTGCATTCATGCAAAATATGCAGTATTTCAAAGTATTTGATTTTATCATATAAATTAAGAAAATATAATTAAGGCCATATGTACCATATGGTATAACCACATGTAAAACAATGTATCTTTTTTTTGCAGTAAATTACATCAGCCACAATGAATAATCAAATGACAGCTAAAGAAATAAGAAGTTCCTTTATTGATTTCTTCAAAAATAAAAAGCATGAATACGTTCATTCCTCTTCAACCATTCCTCTGGATGACCCAACATTACTTTTCGCCAATGCTGGCATGAACCAATTCAAGCCCATCTTTTTGGGAACTGTCGATCCTAACAGTGATATGGCAAAATGGGTACGTGCTGTCAACACACAAAAATGTATTCGTGCTGGTGGGAAACACAATGACTTAGACGACGTAGGAAAAGATGTATATCATCACACATTTTTTGAAATGTTGGGCAACTGGTCGTTCGGAGATTATTTTAAAGTAGAAGTGTGTACTTGGGCATGGGAATATTTAACTGGTGTCCTACACCTGCCAAAGGACAGATTATATGTGACATACTTTGGAGGTGATGAAAAAGCTGGTCTGAAACCAGATGATGAATGTAAAGATATCTGGTTGAAACTTGGTGTTCCACCTAGCCATGTTCTTCCTGGAAGTATGAAAGACAATTTTTGGGAAATGGGTGAAACTGGCCCATGTGGACCATGTTCTGAATTGCATTTTGACAGAATTGGAGGCCGGGAAGCTGCTCATCTAGTAAACATGGATGACCCAGACGTCCTCGAAATCTGGAATCTTGTGTTTATCCAGTTTAACCGGGAAGCTGACAATAGTCTTAAATTATTACCCAAAAAACACATTGATTGTGGCTTAGGATTAGAACGTTTAGTATCAGTAATCCAAGAAAAACGTTCAAATTATGATACGGATCTTTTCATGCCCTTATTTGAAGCCATTCAAAAAGGCACAGGAGCACCTGCATATCAAGGTCGTGTAGGTGCTGATGATGTTGATGGTATTGATATGGCTTACAGAGTTTTAGCCGATCATGCCCGTACAATAACTATAGCTCTCTCTGATGGTGGAAACCCAGACAATACAGGTCGTGGATATGTTCTTAGAAGAATTCTCCGTCGTGCTGTTCGATACGGAAGTGAAAAACTGAATGCTAAGCCTGGTTTCTTCTCCACATTAGTTCACACAGTAGTTTCTATTTTGGGTGACACCTTCCCTGAAGTTAAAAAGGATCCACAAGGCATCATTGATACTATCAATGAAGAGGAAGAACAGTTCTTAAAAACGCTCTCAAGAGGAAGAAATCTATTGAATAGAACTATAGCTAAATTAGAAGGATCAAAGACATTACCTGGTGATGTAGCATGGAGATTATATGACACCTACGGCTTCCCTGTTGATCTGACACAGCTCATGGCAGAAGAAAAACAATTGTCGGTAGACATGACTGCATATGAAGAGTCAAAGAAACAAGCGCAACTAACTTCACAAGGTAAGGGTGCTGGAGTTGAAGACACAATTAACTTGGATGTCCATGCTATCACTGAACTACAAAATAAAGGAGTTCCACCAACAGACGATTCATACAAATACAACTATAAAGCAAAATCAAACTCCATAGAAGCTGAATATGAATTTGTGCCTTGTCAAGCTAAAGTAATCGCTCTTAGATACAACAAACAATTCGTAGATGAAGTAACAACCGGTCAAGAATGTGGCGTACTCTTAGATAAAACTTGTTTTTATGCAGAACAAGGTGGACAGATCTACGATTTAGGATTTTTAGTAAAAGATGGTGATGATAGTGTAGAATTTTCAATTAAAAATGTACAAGTACGTGCTGGATACGTAGTTCATATCGGTAGTATAGAAGGCACATTAAAGAAAGATGATACTGTTAGTTTACATCTAGATACTTCGAGAAGACGATTAGTTATGAATAACCACACTGGAACACATATCCTCAACTACGCACTTAGAACAGTACTCGGAACAGAAGCTGATCAACGTGGTTCTTTAGTAGCTCCTGATAGGCTACGTTTTGATTTTACCAACAAAGGTGCTATGTCAGCAAAGCAGGTAAAAGATACGGAAGCTGCATCTAAAGTTATGATTGATCGCAACGAACAAGTCTATGCTAAAGAATCAAGTTTGGCTGTAGCAAAAACAATTCAAGGTTTACGTGCTGTATTCGAGGAAACATATCCGGATCCTGTAAGGATTGTATCTATTGGTATCCCTGTTGAAACACTAGAAACTGACCCATTTGGACCAGCTGCTAGTAAGACATCTGTAGAATTCTGTGGAGGAACACATTTACACTATGCTGGACATATAGGTGATTTTGTAATAGCTAGTGAGGAAGCTATTGCTAAGGGCATTAGGAGAATTGTCGCTCTTACGGGACCAGAAGCAACAAGAGCTTTAAAGAAAACTGAATTGTTAGAGAATGAATTAAATAATATAAAAGCAATTATTAGTGAGGATAAAACTGGAGCAAACTCAAAAGAACATGTTAAAAAGATTGTAGATCTAACGGAGGATGTTTCTCATGCTACTATTCCGTACTGGAAGAAAGATGAGATGAGGAATGAATTGAAGGCATTGAAGAAACAGATTGATGACAAGGAACGTGCTGGCAAAGCTGCAATTGCTACTAATGTAGCTGAAAAGGCTAAAGAATTGTGTTTGGCAAATCCAAATGTTCCAATTCTTGTTCAACAACTCGAAGCCTTCTCAAACACTAAAGCATTAGATGCTGCACTTAAACAAGTAAAGACTTTAAGTCCTGAAACTTCTGCTATGTTCTTCTCTGTTGACCCAGATGTAAAGAAAATATTTTGCTTGGCAGCAGTTCCTAAAAATGCAGTAAATAAAGGTTTGAAAGCTAATGAATGGGTTCAACAAGTCTCTTCTAAGATGCAAGGAAAGGGAGGTGGAAAACCTGAATCTGCACAAGCGTCCGGTACTAATTATACTTGTCTGAACGAAGTTATTGAGCTTGCTACACAGTTTGCTAATACTAAGTTGACGTAATGTGTTCATTATTTTTTAAATGGTGGCGTGTTTCTTTTAATATTTATAATATACCAGTGCAAGATTTAAATTTTATATAAATTAAGAATAAATTATGCATTTGCCATAACATTATTATGCAATAAAAAAATATTTAAATTAATTCAATTTGTATTTTTTTAATAAAACTTATGAAATATATTTCAGTTTTCTATAATAATTACAAATATTAGTTAAAAACTCAAATAGTAATAACTAAAAAAATGTGTGGCACCAAATGAAAGGTTTAAAAGGATAGAGCACTGAGACAAAAAAAATAAATAAAATAAAAATAAAAACGTTATATAGGGAAATAAATTTAAGATCCCAGCGCTACGGTGGTTAATTTTTAATTAGGCTAGAGAATATTTTTTTGGAATTAGATATGCTATTTAAATATTTCTGGATACCTATTTGTTAATAAAGCAGCAAAACAGATTCATAAAATATTGTAAAAAATATTTATTCCTACAATTTTAGCTTGACAGCTGTGTAAACACAACACAACCAAATTTTGAATATCCTCTAGCCAAGTTAAAAATTAACCACCGTAGCTGGGATATTAAATTCATTTCCCTATTGTGACCCTGTTTGTGGAAAATGTACTAAAATGCTTTTGTTGCCCACCTTATTTCCCAGAGGGGCTAGTCAAATTTTGTTATTTTGTGTAGAAAACAAAAGATTACAAAATTAGCTGTATTTATTTTCACTTTTTGATTAACAAATATCTCAATCGATAAAAATATATATTTATACAATGTATTATGTATTTTATTAAATTTTTTTTCTTTCGTTTTCTTTTATGCATATTGAAATCTTTCTGCCAATATAAAACATGAAGTAATCTAGGTTCTCGTGACAACTTAGGAAAACGAAACCCCCGTTTTGTTCCGCTTAAACCAAAGAAATAAACTTATTACATGCATATTAAATAAAATTCTAAAATATTGGTTGTACAACAAATTACAGTTTTTTTTTTTTTTTTTGTCTGGTTAAATGAAAAATGTTGAGTACAATTATTTCTTGCCGACCGGCGTAGCGTAGTGGTAACACATGTGCTTTGCGTTCCTAAGGTCTCGGGTTCGAATCCCGTTCAGGCATGAAATTTTTCGAAAATAATAATTGTCCTGGCTAATTGCCAATGCAGCAAAGGCCATAAAAATAATAATAAAAAAAAAATTATTTCTTGAACTTGTCAAAATGCATGGTTACCGATTAATGATAAAGGTTCTGGTTTTGGTTTTGATTCATTGACCTTGAAATATAATGATTCAGGTTCACCAAAATTACAGGTTTGTTTGGGTTTCCAGTTCAGGTTCGGGTTCAGCATGGTCCAGGCATAGATTAACGAAAAAAATTATTTTTATTTGTACATTTGGAAAGTTTGGTTTCCAACCCTACTTCCTAGAGAGGCTGGTTTCAAATTTTGAAAATTTCAAAGCAATGTGTATTAAATCATTGCTATCAACTAAAATTATTGATTAGATCATTTTTGTGAAAGATTTAAAAAAAGGACTTGAAAGCCAGCTCATAAAATTTAGGTCAACGAACGAAAAATGATTTACAAAAAAATGTTGACTATAACGCGTTTATGGTAAAAAATATTGTCTGTTCAAACGGAACTAGATTTTCAAATCCAGTAACTTTTAACGTTTGAATGAAGCTTTTAATCATTTTGTCAAGCAGAAGTCTACTTCAATCGTTAAAAAGTGAGCTAGTAACAACTTAAGAAAATTAAAATCCAATTTCAGGTCAGAGCAGTTTTTGACCTCCCCCCCCCACCTCCGCTAGTGCCGCCACTATTGTGCTCTCTTTTTAACGATTAAAGTGTTAAACAAATTGATCAAAATCCTCATTCAATCAGCAATAGTTTACACTAATTTACTAGAATTACAAAATCTAGTTCCGCTTAAACCAGAGAAACGGGCTTATAGCCTATATATGAGGGATCTAAATGCAAAACCTGCCATGTCCATTCTATGTCATTTTGCAGAAGAGACGAAGAACTGTTAAAGAAAACTGCAGACATATTTTTACAAAAAAATCTTTTTAATTATCTTAGTTTTATGATTATCTAGCAATAGAGGGTATCAGATCAAATATTGGTGGCAGTATTACATAAAAAAAAAACGTCTTTAAGTTTGGACTTGGCGCGTTTTGCAACAAAATGGTGTTTTCAATCCAGGAATAAAAGGCTTTTGTTGTTGCACTATTCTTTGACAGCTGCATTCTAGAGTTGTCTTTTTAATTGATACACCAATATCATCCATTGTTACTCTTAATAATACAACAATAATGAATATTCAACAATTACTATACTCTATAGTGCGTTCAAAGGTTAGTTTGCAGTACAGGACATATGGAGTAGTTCTTTTTCATACTCTCTAATGGGTTTACACAATGACGCTATCCTTTTCTTGCTTGTTGACGTTGGCAGCTCTAAAACGCGCTGATCTGTGAAGACGCAGTGTTCTACAAATGTCCATTTGTTTTTGTTGAGTGTTATTTTGAGTTTTATAAGAGTTGATATTTGTAAATCATACGAGTTTTTCATATTATTATAATTGACACATTTGACACTTTTACAACATTTGGCAACACCGATCCCATTTGCCATAAGAGCTCGAGTACGTTCAAGTTAACTTCATGCCAGGCCTATGTTATCGACTCAGCTACGCAGAAACCAAATTTCGTCCATTACTAAGGCTGCCAACTTTTTAGAAACTAAATGCGGGACATTTTTTAGACCCCCTCCCCAAGAAATATCTGCTCACCATTTTTATCTGTGTACATCCCGTACATAAGATTTTCTTCGAATTTTATTAATGAGGCATATATTCACAATTTATTTACAAACAATTAGAAAGCACTTCATACGAAAATGTTAATATGTTATTATTATATTATTAACATTATATTAAGTTATTTTATTTCTCACTGTCTTTTTTTTTTTTTTTTTTAATTGGACATGGCTCATTTTACATTTTGACCCCTCATATCTAATATTCTATTGATCTCTTTCACGTACTAAATACCAACGAAACCCTGAAATGTGTGAAAATTCACACTTTACATAAATTTGTTCTATATCAAGTATTAAAAGAAAATCTTAACAGTAATTAAATATATTCGCAGCTTTCAGTTCTACAACAGGTATTATAAAATAAAAATTTACCTCAAATTTAAAAAGTATTTATTGAAACATAAATTAAAAGTTTCTTTTATAAAACATTACAGTTATTTACAATTTAAACACTATCATAACGAAGTAATAGTTGTCATGTTTTGAGATTATACTTATCATAAATAATTCTAATTTGCTTTAATAATTCAAATAAATTTGTTCCTTGTTTTGCTGAAATAGGTATAATAGGAAGATCAATATTATCTTTCAATAATTGTAAATTTTCTTCAGCCTTTGGTAGATCCATCTTGTTGGCAACCACCAACTGAGGTCTAGTTTTGAGATCTTTGCTGAACTGCGATAGTTCAAACTGGAGTACTTCGAGATGAGACCAGGGCTCGCTGTGAGACATGTCCAGTACATACATAAGGGCCATGCATCGCTCTGCGTGTTTTAGAAACTGAATACCTAGCCCGCGGTTTTTGTGAGAGTCGGGAATTAATCCAGGCAGATCTGCCACTGAAAAATAATTAATATTTAATTTTAATAACTTTCTGACACACATACACACAAGAAATGGGCATTCCGGCTAAGTTCACGGAACCAGCTCAGTAGTTATCGTTCAGATTACTGAACCGGCTCAGTAAATGTGTCTCCAAGAAACAACTGCTTGGAACGTGAGTCTGTTCCCGTATATATTCTTCATCACGATTGTTTACAATATGCTCGTGATACGTCCCCTACTGCCTATATTTGCATTTTATGATTCAAAACGTAATTTATGACATGTTGACAAGTTCCGTCTCTCTACCTTGCTTGAAAGAAGATAAATAAATTAAAAATAAGATTCTGAAAAAGTGAATTATCTAACTTTTTTTTTATGGGTATTTTGCAACAGCCGGTTTAATAAATAATAAAATTAAAAATCCTTTTAATTTTAAGTAGGCTGCCCTACAAATAGAACGTATTTTACTGTAAAATGTAATTTTTAAGTACAATGGTTTCCTGACAAAGTTGTGTTATTTGGAAACATTTTATAGAACTTGATGGCAAATTATAAGTGCAAAATGTGCTACAGAAAATTTTCTACCCAATTCTATACAATCATGTTAATAAAAGATAATGTGTACTTGTCCAGCAAACGTCCAACCAAATTCTTGAAGCTATACAGAGAGCCGGTTCATTTAAATTTGATGAGCCAACTTACTTCGGAGTCAGTGTACTGGATCCAAATCAATAAGCTGGTTCGTGCAGGAATGACCCATCTCTAATATACACCAATATACATTAGTTTTATCTTTTTTTTCCAGATTTTTAAACCAATCTGTCTGGATGATAGTAGACAAATATTTTTAAATATCTTTGAATAAAATTGCGTGATGTTTTTTATTTTAATGTGTTTTTCGAAAATATAATTTGATCGTAAGTTTCTATTGTACTACTCTGATTAACACCAATGTACATTAATCAGAATATATTTTAAGATTTTTAGATCAATCCCTACAGTTTATATGCTGAGACATTTTTTTTTTCACGTTTCTGTCAATAAGCGCGTCAAGATAATAAAGTCTTTAAGAATGAATCGTCTATTAAACTATGTAGTCAAAACTTTACTTAATTCAAAATTTAAAAAAATATATATTTTTTTCTCAAATTACATATTATAATAGGTATATGTATTAAGGGTTTCTTCCTTATATCTACCAAACCATAAAACAATATTATTAAAAATATATTCAGTACTAGGCTAGAGTCGATTAGCACATATCGGTTGTTATTTATTTAATTTTTTTTCAGAATGTGAACCAATCCAATTGTTAATGTTGTCAAACAGTTAAAAAAGTTCCCCCTGTTGTTAAACAATAAAATATTTCCCCTGAGAGATCCAGTTGTTATAATTTTACCAACTCACCACTGAATATATCCCTATTTATATTTGAATTTTAAGTAACTTGAGCTTTGGTATATTTACCTGCTATTTGCTCATAATCATCATATTGTATCATGCCAAGATGTGGTTTCAATGTTGTAAAAGGGTACGGTGCTACTTTTGGTCTCGCTCTAGAAATGGCTCTCAGTAAAGTGCTTTTGCCCGCATTAGGGAATCCAATCTGTAATAATGAGGCATTATAGATAGAAAAAGTGCAATTTTGTGGTATATATCTACTAAACAATTAGTTATATCATAAATGTATGTACCAGTCCAACGTGAGCCATGCTGCGAATTTCAAGTGTATATTCAGTCTCTTCTCCCACTGCTCCATACTCGGCAATTTCCGGTGCTTGTATCGTGTCACTGATGAAGTAGTGATTCCCTTTGCCCCCAGCACCACCTCTCGCAGCTACGAACATCATCCCTTCTAAATCCAGATCAGCAATTACTACCCCATTTTTATCTCTAACAATAGTCCCAGTAGGAACTTTCACGATAGAGTGAGTCGAACTCTTTCCATTACAGTCTTTATTAAAGCCTTTCTCTCCATTCTCAGCTTGTACGATAGATGTTATGGAATTCAAGTCTTTAACATCAGTCGAAGCCTGGAATATAACATGTCCTCCGTTTCCTCCATCGCCACCATCTGGGCCAGCATTTTCATTGGACCATAAGTGTAAAAATGAAATACAGCCATCACCACCATTTCCTCCGATAGTACGAACTTTCTTCAAATCTACAAAATATTGCGGCTAATTTAAAAGACGTGAATAGATTTGTTTTTTGTGAGTTACTTACAGTGGTTTTTGATGATTTGGGTTTTTTGCTTCTTAAAGGTTGTGCAACTTTCTCAGAATATCGAACAACGCCTCTTATATTTATTAATCGTGATAATCTTGAAATGGTAAACATGCTGACATTATTTTTAGGTTATTTAAATGTCAAACCAAAATGATATCTATTTTATCGATGTTATTGAAAAATAGTTCCTGCAGTTTTTAATAGAGCACTCGTCAATCGATACTACTTTGATCTGTCACTTGTCAACTATAATTAATATTGATTTATTTATGAATTGGTACGTAAAAAGATTAATTAACTACTTCACTTTTAAGTATGTTTATTTAGCATGTATAATTAGATAACATTCACCCCCTCTTAATGTGTGTGCAACCGTGAAATGTCAAGTTACAAAAGTTAGGTTAAGCACTTATTTTAATAAAATTACATAAAGTGTTTTAGTAGATTATTTTGAGAACAATTTGGTAATGTGACATTGTAGCGGAACGCTAGTTTTGTGATATAAACAAATATATCGTTACGAATTTTAACTTATATAGATTGGTCTACATTCTTGCCAGTTCTGATATTGTGCCAAATCCTAGTAATGCCTGTATTATATTTACGTCAGTCAAGAGGGTATTTAAATACTTTATTTTATAATAAACTTTGTGTACATTCTGAAACCATTCAGAATATATTAATTTTATTATGTGTACTGTAATATTTGACACATTTCCAAATGTCATGTCAACTTTCTCAGTAGTTTATGCACGTCCAACAATAATAATTCAAAAATACACATATTCTTGAGTTACTAAGTTACAGTTTTTAATTAATTTATTAAATAAACAAAAAATGATATAGTTCTATTGTTTCATAACCTGAAAATAGTGATTACTTATAATTTGGTGTGTAGTGTGTGGTTTTGTTTTGTGTCAGTAAATTATGTTAATTAGAGTAATCACGTGTCAGGTGCCAGCCAGTCTATGGCCTGACATGTATGGAACATGCCATGCTATGATCGATTTTGTTTTTATGAGTTTTGTGAGGTTAGAAAAGTCGTGCAACAGCGAGACTTATCGATTTCGAATTCGACGCACGTTGAAAACATCGCAATTCAACTATTTATCTTTCATTAAATATTAACAACGATCGAAGGTTTCAAATGATAAGGATGTTTAACGGGAATCATATGTTAAAGTTCTCTTATTCAGTAATTATGAGTAGATATGTCGATCGACGCTATTGTACGAGACAGGGAACCCCCGTGTAGAGAGAGTTGCGTGATTTCCCACAAAAACTAAACAGTAAATTACACTGTATGATGTGAACGATAACACATGTTAAATTGTCGGGGCTTGTGTGTCAGTTTTATAATTCTTTTCTTACTTTTTCAATCATTTTTTTTATGTACGGTTATCAAAGGTTTTCTTTTGTTTCTAGAGCTTTGTAAAGTTTATCATAATATCAGGAATGTTTAATGAATTTCATAGAATTATGTCCCTGTAGTAGGGGTGCAGTGGCAACTGGTGAGCACTTTAAATCAGAGGTCGGCAACCTTTTATATTCCGCGGACTGCATTCAGTAACAACATTTTTTGACGGACCATACTTCTTTTTATAATATCTGTTTTTTACGACCTTATATTCTTTACAGCAGTTTACACGTCTTTACTTCGGCTATAATTATATATTTGCTTACTATAATTATATATGCTACGCATATACAAATGTCGGCTGTGTACGACAGCGTTGAAAACAACATTGACCAACGTTAGAACCAGCATTGGCCAACGTAAAGCACACATGTTTTTTACAAAGTTTTGGCAAAATAAAAAGATTGTTCAGAAGTAATTTTTATTTAAAAAAAAATGATGTGAAGTGTGGATTTTCACACATTGCAGGGTTTCGCACAGAGCCGGCCCAACAATTTGCGGGGCCCGGTGCAAGATATCCGTGCGGGGCCTGTATTAATTTTTTTTATTTAGTTTATGGGTAATATGCAGAGGTAAATATACAATTGGATGACTGGTGTATTGAGCGCTGCATTTATTTTTCCTGAAATGCCTTTTCTACAAAAGTCAATGCTGGAATCTAAAGGCACGGGGCTTCAGAAGCGCAGGGCCCGGGTGCACCGTCTGCACCGCCTTTCGGCCAGCTCTGGTTTCGCATGTATATAATAATTGAAGGCGGCCTGCTGAGTGTGTAGGACAAATTTTGCTTTGTAGTAATCACGGCAAAATGCATGATATTTTTAAAATAATTTATCGTCTGTTACTCTAATGGCCAGTTGTTAAAGTAAGAATTATCCCTAACTCGAGTTAAAATCATTTGTTTTTGTATGTTGTAATATACAAAAACAAATTATTTTAACTCGAGTTAGAGAAAACTCTTACGTTAGCAACCCGCCATAAGAGCTTTAAAAACAAATTTTATGTTAAAATATGTTTTTGTTAATTTTAATTCGAATACCTATTACCATTATTTAGGTATTTAAATATGTGCAGTTTTTTTTTTTTTATATAGCAAGGTCCATTACGATTTTGAAAATTGCGCCTATGGCTTCCATTGGTTGTTTTAAGTCATATGCTCCGCCCCTCTGGTTTCATATAGATGACACATAGAATGAAAATATAATTCCAATAATTCCAACTGGTTCTTGAATTTACGCTCTTAAAAATTAAATGCAACATTTTAGACATAACTAGAATTTTAACAAAATAATTTAAACAAAATAAAAATGAAAAAAAAAATTGTCTCCTCTATCCGGGAGCAAACCCTAGTTTGCTGCGAAGCAAGCTAACCATTAGACCAGGATACGCCAAACACAAAAAATGCGTTATTTTCCGAAAACATAATCTGATCAAAAATTCCTGTTGTCCATCGCCCCAGTTCTGAAAAGCCCCAATTATGAAAAGCCCCAATTGTGAACGGCCCGAATTGTCTTACGGCCAGTTGTCTGGTTACCGTAATTTAATCCGTACTTTTCAGATTAGTTCGTTATGGTCCGGTTCCGATAAGTTCGTTTTAACCGGGTTCGTTATAAGTGAACGTTATAAGTATTCTTTATACGGAGTGTTGGAAATTAATAATTACATAAAATCACTAGAAAATGAATTATAAGAACAATAATTAATTGTCAGAACAATTTAGGAAAGAAAATAATGATGGTTTTATGAAATAAATTCCCGCCTATAGGCTATGACTTGTGCACTGTTGATTGTCACTACATGTTTGTCATATGGTAACGCGAGCAACCGTTCAGAGCTCTAAATTTAATAACTTGTACGTTTTCAGCTTTCGATAGTTTTACAAAGGCTATCTCAGTCTACATCGTAGAGAACGTTTACATTGTATGCTTTATATAACTTAACAAAATGTCATCGCACCCATTACAACAAATCTCGCCCAAAATTACAAAGACGAACAGTAAATATGATCAATTTAGATAATTAGGTTAGGTTTAGTTAGTAAAAATCTAGGACAGCAAAATTAGGAAAACGATAATAGATAATAAACATTTTACGAGTCGTAGTTGGATTAAAGACATATAGATGTTGCACTATTCGTAACGCATAATACCGTTCTTCACTAATTTCCATAGCTGTAAACGCTGCCTTAAACGTTAAAACTATCTACTAAACCTATCCACAACGCACAGTGAAAAGTCTACTAATTTAAGGCAGTTCTGAGGGCAGCTTTAATATCAATATCACTCATTAATGTAGAATATTTTGAGTTTAGTTAGTAACAAGCCGCTAGTTTCTAAATTCCAGGAACTGTTTCCTCTGTTTTGCGTAAATAAACATTATAATTTTTTATAATTACACATTTATCGTTGTTATTTCCTTTATTTCTCTTAAATATCGAGTTCGTGGAATACATTATTTCGCTTATTTACCTCCAAAGTTTCGATAACAAAATAATGTGAAATTATGTCATTATCAGTGAACGGACCAAATAAGTATTTTTAAGAAATATGTTAAAAACACTATTTATTATCAAGCGGCAAATATATTCTAATGGGTTTAATTATATATTATGTGTACAGTCTGTTCCAAACGGTTAAGCGGAACTAAATGGGAATTTAGTTCTTTTAGGTTGTCACGAGAAGGGACCTTGCTTGGGTTATTTCATTTTTCACGTTGGGATGTCAAAATTTAAAATTCCAACAATGAAACCATGGAAACGAATGACATGTCAAAATTAAATATTTTTTTTTAGATATTTTAATGACAAAATAATAAATAAATGGGAAATTTGTATTAAGAATGACACAAAAAATCAAAATATAAAGAAATTGACATTTTAAAATGATATTAACCTTAACCAAAAAATGTTTATTGTAAGTATGATTTACAAAGCTTAAACAAAACGGCCGAAAGGCACGATTTAAACGATGAAAGTAACTAGATTGCAAAATCTAGTTCCGCTTAACCGTTTGGAACAGACTGTATATCGCTTCTTTAAAATTGTGAATATGATCGTATAGTCGGATTGCTCATAGGTGATTGTTACATGTATGTATCAAGTAGTGCATTCATATAATAATCTAGTTACCATTTTTCAGCGTGTTTAAAAATGTTTTTTGTTATTTGTGTTAGTTGTTAGTGTCTGTTAATAATATTAATTGATAGACCTCGCGGCTAATTATTAAATTCACAAACTTTAATTTTAAATCTGCTGGAATATTTTAATTCCGAAGAAGAGAACAATGGGCCACTTATTTCTCTATCTTGTGTCCATCAAAGAGTAGCAGCTGCCTTAAAGATTTCGGAATCAACAATTCGTAGAATTATAAAATGTAATAAATCTGAACTTTTCACTAACAAAATCACGAGAAAACGAAGGAAATTAAAATCTGAACCAGTTTATTTT
This sequence comes from Liopterus haemorrhoidalis, assembly GCA_963971575.1. Lineage (NCBI taxonomy): Eukaryota > Metazoa > Arthropoda > Insecta > Coleoptera > Dytiscidae > Liopterus > Liopterus haemorrhoidalis. The sequence continues at coordinate 192,383,963 of OZ020611.1, forward strand.
ATTGATACATTGACACAAACGTATGGTCATGAAGTACTAAGATTACCTCCTTATCACTGCCAGTTTAACCCCATTGAATTAATTTGGGGTATAACAAAAATTTTATTGTGATAGACATATTGGTCAAAACGGATATAGTGATAACGAAGTTTTGAAAATGTAGCAAGTAGCCTGTGATCAAATTAATTGTGAAACTTGGGCAAAATCTGTTAAAAAAATCGAAAATTTAATAAATGAATGGTGGGAAAGGGAAAGGATTGTTGATGATATTAATCCAATAATAATAAATACAAGAAATGACAGCGATAGTTCAGATGAGGACGATATCATGCATTACAGTGACTAATTTAAAAAAATAAAAATAAACATTTAAATACAACTTGTAGCAATATATTATATGAATAAATATATTTTTACTTAATATTTTACTACTTTGTACTTAGGGGAAACATAAAAATTTAATTTATTAAACAACAAATTATAATCCAAAATTTAGGTATGAGTATAAGTTTTTCCTTATTTATAATTATTACCTTAAAATTAATAATTTTGTTTGTTTGAGTACTGCTGTGAATTTACTTTCGTGCTCTAATTAGTAAAGATATCTACGAATCATGCCGTTTCTTTCTAATGCTTTGTTTTTTATTAAAATAATTTGGATGGTTAGTTGTCAACTTGCGTCACTATACGTTACTATGGGTATGCAAATAATTATAATGATATAGACAGAGAAAGCATATAGTATTGTATATCGATACTTGTAGCAACAAACAGTCACCTATCAGCAATCCGACTATAGTACAATTGTCCAAACAGGAAACTGTCCTGAAATTTGTCCATAAATCAAAGTAAAAAGCTTTAATAATCGGGTGAACCTATGCAGGGAAAGTTTTTTAATGCGATAGATTAATTAACCGTTATCGTTGGCGATTGAATGTAATATATTGATTTTTTTTTTTTTATATATTTATGGTAGAAACAAATTTAAAAGATGCAAAGTTTTACATTTAAAAACTACGCCTATGACTACATATTAAAATAAGTTCAGAGCCTAAGTACGTCTTAACATTAGTTATCGTCATCATCAGTACTGACATGGCAACCTTGGATGTATCTTGATCTTCTCTAGGATTTGCTGTCATCTTGCCCTGTCCTGTGCTACCGTTTTCTATCTGTTGACCTTTAGTTGCCGGATGTCTTTTTCCACTTGGCTCAATACCTAGTATTTGGTCTGTCAGTTGCCCTCTTTCCAGTCATAGGTTCTTTTAAGTTGAAATTATGTCATAGAAAAGAATAATTTTCAATGTTACAGTGGGGTATACAGGAGTTGGTTGGGGGGATTTATGATGCTTATTTTAATTTTATTTTATTTATTTATTTCAAGCGTTATAAGCAATAAGCCTAAATGGCTCAATAATATATACAAATATAAAATACATACTTAAACAAAACAGTACAGAAATAATGATGAATGAAATATATCAACATTGTTACAATTGATTGAACTGAATAATTTAGATAACCTATTTGTAGAAGTATTGCATCCGTAGTTGGTTGAATGTTGCTGTTCTTGTAATAAGTTGAGGTTCCTCGTTATTCTAGTAGTAGCTCTCAGGTGTAAGCTTGAAAGAATGTCAGGTGCATAAGTTACTCCATTAAGCAGAAGCGGATTTAACGGCGGGTGCGCGGGGGCCCCGTCCTCTAAAGGGCCCCGCAAAAACCTAACTTTACACTTTTTTCTAATTGAGGGGCCCAATATTCTTACTGCGCCCGGGGCCTTTACTGACCTAAATCCGCCACTGCCATTAAGTACTCCGTACAGCAAACAGAGATCGCATATATTTCGTCGGTATGTCAGTGGCATGATATTCAGCGTACCATATCTCTACCGGATTCATGTCACCATACGGAATGCCCAGTTTGAAAAGAGCGTATTTACTAAATTTACTTTGAACGCGCTCTAGCCCTTCACAAAAGTAACTTGCTGAGGGGACCATATAGTGCTGGCGTATTCAAGATGACTTCTAACAAGTGAAAAGTATAATGACTTGATAGTATGGATATTAGTAAAATCTTTGGTATGACGTATGATAAAGCCAAGCATCCTTAGCGACTTGATGGTGATGATATTTATATGCTTCTCAAACGACAAACAATCAGTGAGAACACTCTTATCTGTAAGACGGAGACTACTGGAGGCTCGCAGCCTGCATACGGCCCCAATATGAATTTTTTTGCAAGCATTAACGAAAAAAAAAAAACTTATTTCGAGCGTTTTTGATTTTATTTTTAAGGAAGAACCTTATTTTTAGGGTTTTGTATGTATGACCAAAAAACCCTTATAACGACACTCATGGGTCTGTCTGTTTGGTAGAAGTTGTGGCCAAACGGCTTAACATATAAAGTTGAAATTTGGCATGCTTGTACAACTCTTTGAACCACATATAGGAAAACTATAGAGCAGGGGGCGGCAACCTTTTTTACTAAGTGGGCATATTTCAATAATGCAGGAGTTCGGCGGGCACCGTGGGACAAAGGGGGGGGGGGGATAAAATTAAAATTTATTCCGTGCAACCTCAAGCGGCCACCAAGGGAACTACTATGAAAGAAAGGTGGAAGGGTGAAGGGGGCGTTTTTATCTTCGCGAGATAACAATAATATTAACATTATTGCTTTCTTTCATATTGGGTCTATATTGGGAATAATTTTAAAATTTAGTTTTACAATTAAATTTAATGAATATTAAATTATATTTATTTATAAAACTATAACACTTCTAGTCTTCTTGACAGTACTTTTATAGGGGAAACTTTTTAAGAGCGCAGCGCAATATGCGGCAAAGCTGGAACACTCGAAAGTTACATTAAACTGTTACTCGTGTATTTGTTTACGTGGTAAAAATCACCGCGTTGCCGACCCCTGGCTATAGGGAGTTAAACAAAACACATCATTAGAAAAATATATTATTTTTTTATTATTAAAATATAACCCAATATGTATTTAGTGTATTTAGTGATTAAAATATAATGGATGAACCGATAAAATTTTCTTTTTGAGAACCTATTTTTTATGAGATATTCGTTAAAAATGTGTAAAAAAAAGAACCGGAATAGTTCAACAGGTATATTAGTTTTTTGAAAATTATGGAAATTTTTGTGCCATTCAAAAGCAAAAATATTTAAAAAAATTTTATTGTGGTATCAAAAGAAAGCTTTTACGACAGAGATTAAGGAATGAAAAGTATTTTTATATATATTTTTAAACGCTTTTTTTGCCAAGAATTTATTAAAAAATTCTTGTCCCGCACATTATAACCCAAGAGGATTAATATAAAACTAAAATATCAAAAAAAACTGATCGATGCACATTAATGTCAACCGGAATAATATAACAAAAATTTTTGACAAAAAAAAAAAATATATTTTTTTTTAATTCATTGTTAAATTATGGCTAATAATATTATGAATTTTTTGTATTTATGGCTAAGGTAGTGTGGGTCTTCCTCTGAAATTAAAAATATAATAAAAAAAATTTAACAGTTGAGAATCGACTGCCTACGCCATCTAATCTGCGTTATGTAATACAAGTTACATAGCGTTCATGTGTGAAAGCTCCGCCCCTTATTATGCGTCATGATTCGATCTATTGTTTCAACTATTTTAGTTTTTAATTTTTAAGATATCAAAGAGGAATAAATCATGCATATTAGTGAAATACTTCTAATTCAAATAACACATTGTTAATAGTGAAAAATACATTACTAAAATTGATAAAATAATGCATTTACCAATATATTTCTTGTTAATTTAATGAAGAATCGCTGGGATTTTTTAATATTAATTTTACTGTCGCGAAATTCATGCAAATTATTTATAATTAATTTTAAAAAAATAAATGAAAGCTATTGGTACTCAAATTAACAAATAAAAGTGATTAATAAATTAATTAAAAATGCTTGATTTTGATGTGATTATAAAAAAATATATTGTCCTAGACCTAGCATTCTGTTGCATTCTGAAGGCTAGTACATACTAGTAGACCATGTTGCGCGATTTATCTATAGACCGTCTAAAGACGGTCTATAGACCATCTAGAGACGCCGTTCTTTGTCTCGTCTAGCGTCCACACTACGATGTGAATTTCTCAGTCTCATCTTCGCAGTCCACCATGGAGGACATTGTTTTGTGTGGAATGAGTTCCAGCTTAGTGCTAATTACAAGTGAAAGAAGGCAAAAACGTAAACGTTGGTGGACACGCGAAGTGCTCGCAGAAGGACCTAGGTTCGGTAATGCATTATTAAATAAATTAAGACTGGAAGACGCTATGGGTTTTCGGAATTTCACCCGGCTGACGTCTACTGATTTTGAACATTTGCTTCTGATGGTTGGAGGGATAGTAATGAAGCAAGATACAAAATTTAGAGAAACCATCCCAGCTTCTCTTCGACTGGCAGTCACACTGCGTTTCCTAGCAAGTTTTAAAACTTTCTCGTTAGACTACATTTTTTTTTTTTTTTTAGTTTTCAAAAGAACCTGAAAACTTTGGAAAATAACTGTAAACAGCTGAATCACACCACTCGGTAGCTGGAGACAGACCATAGAAAAAAGAATGAGTGGGACGTGTCTCGCCTGTAGACACCAAGTGACGTCCACACTGCCAAAATGTTGCGCAACATGTCAAACGTTGCATGCAATTTTTGGTCTCGCAACAGGCCCGTAGACGGGGATTGGTCTATTAGTAGAGATGGGAATTTCGGCTCAGTTTGCGGAACCGGATCAGTGAAGGTCGTTCAGTTTGTTGAGCCGGTTCATTGATCCGGCTCAGTGATCCGGTTAAGTAAACATGTTTTCGAGACACAGGTCGGTCGTTAGTTCGTAGGTAGAACGTCGCTTAGAGCCGGTTCTTGCAATATATGAACTGTAAACATGATCCCGAGACACAGGTCGGTCAGTCGTTCGTTCGTAGGTAGAACGTCGCTTAGAACCGGCTCTTGCTTAGACCTGGTCAGTTGTCGGTCGTTCGCTCGTAGGTAGACGTCGCTTAGAGCCGGCTCTTCCTTAGACCCGGTCAGTTGTCGGTCGTTCGCTCGTAGGTAGACGTCGCTTAGAGCCGGCTCTTCCTTAGACCCGGTCAGTTGTCGGTCGTTCGCTTGTAGGTAGAACGTCGCTTAGACCCAGAGAGTTGTCGGTCGTTCGCTCGTAGGTAGAACGTCGCTTAGCCCCGGTTCTTATCTAACATTTTTGAAACAAACAATTCACTTTATGTAGCTACTGTATTTTAAACCAGATGTGTTAAGTTTATGGCGATGTTTATTGCCCTTATAAATCGGACATCTGGGATTTGGGCAATATTTTTAATATTTTTATATAGTATGGTTGTAAGAAAATACAGACTAAGCCTATTAGTTTCAAATAAACTGCCCTACAAATTGATGACAATAAATAATACACTTTATGATAATACATTACAAGCCGAGTTCTCGCGAAGTTCAACATGACATCGATCCAGGTCCGGATCACTCCGGTCACTGCTCACAATCGCCCGACCGATCGTATCCTTGAAACTTGAAATATACAGTGAGCCGTGAGCCGGCTCATTTCAATTTGGTGAACCGTGCACTTCGGTCAGTGTACTGAGTCGGCTCAGTGAACCGGTTCGTTCATGAACGACCCATCTCTAGTCTATAAACATGTCTCGTAGACAACCTGAGACACGTCTCAGAGACCAGAATCGCGCAACATGTCTACTAGTGTGTACTAGCCTTTACACTTATTAAAACCGTGTAATACTCTGAAATGTGTGAAAATTCACTCTTCACATGAATTTTTCATTCTTGCCTCAGGTATCAAAATGGTTCAACACAGGCTTGACAAGTTAAACATTATTTAATTTTGTTTAACACCTAACATAAAAAATCCTTTAATCATTCTATCAAACTTTTAATGATACATTTCTATAAATATTTATATAAATCAATTGGTTTATAAAACGAAGCTCATTGTTATAATGTTACATTTATATCCCACTTAACGATGCTATTGGCAACTTTTCAACTCCGTCTGTAAAGGGTAATTAAAATGTTTCGCACTGTCAAATTTTTCTGTCGCTCAAACAGAATGTTAAACTCTTGGGAGACAGTTTTAGTAGATTAATTTTGGATACGAATTAATGGTCTGGTTGCTATTAAAGGACACTTATAAAACAAAATTAATGCTGGGCCGATTAGATGTAAAATATTTAAAGTTAGGTAAAATTTTTGGCGAACAGCACTGGCTGTTAAGGCAACAGGAATATTTAAAACATTTTATTTTCATTATTTAATACTCCTTCTATTCCAAAATATCTTATTGTCTACATCTGGTTACAAATTAGTTGACACATTTGTAAAAAAAAATTGAAATACCAACAAAATCTTAATTAAAACAAACACTTAAATTTATTAAACGAGACTAAACGTTAAATTTAAACAATAATTAGACATTTTCATTAATATTGAGGCAGTTTTTAGCAGTTAAAACTTCCGCAGTATTGCATTTTGCTGTTTGCTGTTAAGTCAATAATAAGGGAGGTATTACAAAAATTTAGCTTTAGGGTGTCTCCCCGTAACTCGCCAAATATTCATCTAAATTAAAAAATGTATAAAAGTAAAATATTTATTTTCTTATTATAAATTATTTTTCTCAGATATTATTTTGCTGTTAAGTCAATAATAAGGGAGATATTTTAAGTTTTTTAATCCCGAAACACCCTCTGCCACCAGAAAAAAAATTTTAAATGCTTTATGGCCTATGAGCGATTGCTGGTTTTACTCTATCGTCATACCAAATTTCGTAAAAATATGTCCAGCCTTTTTAGCATGATTCTCGGACAGACAGACAGAAATTGTTTTTAGAGTTTTGTAGATATGACAAAAAACCCTTATATCGTCATTTTATCGTCTGTCTGTCTGTCTATCTGTCTGTCTGTCTGTCTGTTCGGTAAAAATTGTAGCCAAACGGCTAAACCTAGAGAGTTGAAATTTGACATGCTGATACAACTATTTGACCCGCACACAGAAAAAATACTAAAATATCTAAAAAACATATCCCCCTAAAAATATAAACAAATATGTGCTCATTGAAAAAAAAATATTTTTTTAAATTCTGAGTAGGGTATCAAATGAAAGCCCTTGGTACGTGGATTAACGATAAAAAATTTATTTTTGCAAAATAAATTATTTTGAGGTGATTTTTGCCAAAATATGCAAAAAAAATTTTGTCCCACACCCTGTAGTTCAGATGGTTTAAACTAAAAATCTGAAAAAATTCTAAGTAATGTATATAGGTGTGAACCGGAATAGTACAACAGGAATTTTTGATCAGATTATGTTTTCGAAAAATAACGTGTTTTTTTGTTGACGGTGTACAAAAGTTATAGCTATGTAACACACTATACTATTGAAAACCAGTGACGTAGGGAGACCTCCGCTAGACTTGCCCTCCCATAAAAAAAAATACATAATTTTTTTTTTCTTTTTTAATTTAAAAAAATATTTAGGTAAATCTTCAAAAATACATCAAATTATGTCCTATACCATTTTTTGTCCAAGGCTTGGTTTACTAGTTACGAATTTTTTAAAGTTTAATAACTTCCGTTTTCGGTTTCGGATTTTAATAAAAAACAATAGGGTTCTTCCCAATTATTAGGAGAATTTTTTAGTACCAGAACGAACTCTTTAAGTTAAACCGTTTTTGAGTTATCGTGTACACCCAGACACACACACACACATACGGACGGCACTTCGAAAATAGTTTTTTTGGATTCCCTGGACTATGAAACGTGGTCATCCGTCAAAATCTCGACATCGAAAATTTTCGCGATTACAATACTTGCCCCTTATATATTAAGGTCGGGCAAGTAAAAACAATGCCATTTATCAATATATTTCTTATTAATCTAATGAAGACTTGAATAGAAAGCAAATGCAAAACAAAACGATCTTTGGCAAATTATTTAAATTATTTTGAAAAAAAAAATTAATGGAAGCTCTTAGTACTTAACGAATGGAAGTAATTATAAAAAAAAAAACTGTTGATTTTGATGTGATTATCACTGGCGCACACAAGGGGGGGGGTCCATTGGGTCCGGACCACCCCCGTACAAAAATTTTAAGTGTACCTACGTTGAAATACATTGTACAAATGTTCATATAAACATTGCCAAAATAATTATAAATTATAAATAATATTACAATAAATTTCATAATCATTGTTATTGTTTATAATAAATTTTAAATATTTCTTTATAAAAATTATGTCTATAATTGGACCCCCAAGCCAAAAATCTGTGTGCGCCACTGGTGATTATAGAACAAATATTTGTAGACATCCAGTATTATGTTGGCTTCCTATAATACCCATAAAAATACCTATAAAACCCTGAGATGTGTGAAAATTCACACTTCACATCAATTTTTTAAGTCACTTATTTCCTACCAGCGGATAAAATGTTGGCAAGACCGCATTATTCAATCCGGTCCTGTTATTAGCAATTGCTGATTCGTTTTTTATAAATTTCCCAGGAATGATTAAACTTTGAGTTCAAGGAAATTTTTATTTATTTTACGTCACGAACTTAAATATCAATGGTTCCCATTTGCAGTATAAATATTATCAGGATGTGGTTTAATGATAAACTCGTATTAAACGGTGATTATACGTTCAGATCAGTTCTAAATTTGTAGTTACTTAGAGAAAACAGTACGTGTCAAATTACAACTGAAAGTAGAGTTTTATTCTGTAAGTAATAAATAATAACATACTCTCTCTGTCCCAAAATAGTTTTTGTAAACTTTTTTTCTGCTTATTGCTAATTTTTGTTTAAATTATTATTAATCTATTTCAAAAAAATCAGCTGTGGCCACCATAAATTAACATAACAGAAATTATTATTGAAAAAGATAATAATGTGGTATCAGAGGATTTATGTCACAAAGTTAGTAAAAAACCTTACAAATTAAATATTAATAATAATTTTTATGGGATGTCAAAAAGCTTTTGTCTTCCACCCTAACTCCCAGCGGATTTGATCTAAAAATTTGAAAAAAATGTACATTGATAGGAACTGGAATAGTTCAACAGGAATTTTTGATCAGATTAGTTTTTCGAAAATTATCGATTTGTTTGTGTCGATGAAAAAAAAACATTATTTTTTTAACATTTATCATGGTATCAAAAGAAAGATATTAAGACGTAGATTAAGGAACGGAAAAAAGATTATTGTAATTAGATTTTTATCCAAAAAAGTACTAAAAAAACATCCGTTCGATTGAATTTACTGTACACGTATCCGTCCACAGACTAATAAACCGGCGTCACGCTAAATAGTTGATGTGTTACGAAAAGCCAAATCTGTAAAAATCTCGAAAAGTCAAAATTAGTATGATTACAATAAGGCGCGCTCCAGAGATTTTTTTTTTGGTGGGGACCCAGTTGGCAAAATTATTTAAGTTATGAATAAGGTTCTCACTTCTAAAATACAAATGACGACAGAAAAAAAAAGGTCCTCGCCTCTATTTTAACAAAAATTACGGAACAAACAACCAAATGTGCTTGGAGCTCTTGGGTTCATCACTTATATTTTGATGAAAACACGTAAAAACCGTGTTTTTGGAGCTTTTGCGCCTGAGAAGCCCCCCTCCCACCGGTTGCACGCCTGCACTACCCACGATTTATGCAGACTACTTTCCATTTAATAAGTGACAGTAATTCATATACTTATTTGAATTAAACGACTAAACATCCACATCCATCATGTGTTATTTTTCAAAATTTAAAGAATTTGTATAGTATTTATATACGCCGCTCTTGTCCGATATAAGAAAACACTAGCACTGCTCTATAATTGTATTTCATATGGATTAAAACTCTTAAATGTTAATTTGAATCACTGAAACGTCCGGGTTTCTTATTTGTCTTTATTACTGCAATAAACTATTGTTTTTCATGCTTTTGGTATGCTCAGTAGCGTACCATTTCTAAGTGAAATACTGTGGTTGTTTTGATTTTAAATTGAATATTGCTATTTTTAAATACATATAATTTACTTAGGACGGTGGTAATAAAATTTTCTAGTGTTTTTATTTTCTTCTTTCTCGATACTACTGATACGATACCAGTATTGATATTTTTCATTCGATATCGCGATATTAGTATCGATACTAATCTTCCGATACTTTACTAATATCAGTACATTTGACCCAGTATTGTATCGAATAGTTTTTGTTTTTTTTAACCGCCCGGTTGCTGGAACGTACTGACATTGCACATGGAAAGAGGAAACTAAAATCAGGCACAGGCCAACGTGGTTCTAACAAAACTGAACATGAACTATCACTGTATTTGAAATATCCAGTTTCACCGCTGTAATCCAATCCGCAACTAATTTGGGACGATATGAAGTCCGTCTTCCGTAACTTATAAAATTGTATATAACTATAAAATTGCTCAGAAATTCTTGTCTGTAGTAGCGATGTCAGTTCCTCCAGAGCGCTCATTTTCAAAAGCAGGAGCCACTGTATGCAGAGACAGAAATAGGCTTCTAGGCAAACTGCTTTTTCTCGGAGCTTGCAATGAAGAAGACTGGTGTGTTTAATTATATTTTAAACAATCACTCAGACCTATAAGCGCCATGCCTTATATTTTTTTGCAATTTTTTAATACCAACTTGACATACAATTTCAAAGGTGCAAACCACTGAAATCAAAATTTCCTCTTAGTTTGTTTTTACAAAGTGAACAGCATATATAGGCTATTCCAAACGTTAACTAGATTTTGAAATCTAGTAATTTTTATCGGACTTTTGATAATTTTGTTTAAGCTTTGTAAATCATACTCACATTGCAAATTCTAGATTAAATTGTTTGTCATTATAAAATGTCCTTTTCATTGTATTTTAATTTTTTGTCATTCTTAATAAAAATTTCCCATTTATATATTTATTTTGTCTTCAAAATATGTAAAAAAATATTAAAATAAATGTCATTCGTTTAAATTTAAAATTCCGTGTTTTCTGATTGAAAACACGGAATTTAAAATTTTCGCATACCAACCTGAAAAATTAAGTAACTCAAGCAAGGGTCTCGTGACTCGCGACAACCTAAAAGAACGAAATTCCCATTTAGTTCCGCCTAAATGTTTGGAATAGCCTTTTATACTTTGATCTATATATTATTGTAAAAAGATTAAATTGTTATTATAAGAATAAAATGTTTTTCACGTTTTATTGAAAATATATTCATTTTTTTCTTTCGATACTTGAAAATATCGATATTTTGTTTCGATATCGATACTTTATCAGTATCGCATATGTCTAATTACAATACTCTCTGTAGGTGGCGGCCGGTAAAAAGGGATGATACATCTTAATTCAATAAATTTGATTTAAATCTTTGTTAAATTTATCTAATTTTTTTCACAAATGGCTTAATAAATTACACAATAATTTATACTATATTTATTAGTTTACATGCAAAGAAATTTGTAAAAAGTGAATATTTTTGATACTGTATTTAACAAATGTGTTTTTATCGCCGTGGGATTTATCTTTTTTGCACATGACGCAATACTTTGTCACAATAAATTTACTAGATATATTATTTAAAATGTATACTTATAGAAACGATATATTTTAGATAATGTTTTTGACAAATAATATTTTTATCAATCGCTCTATTTATTTTATTTTTTTTGTGTTTACAAATATGTAGTAATATTTCTTACAACGAGCTTACTGGTGACCGCATTTTTTGAACTATTTTCTGTGGAGTAACCCACCTGAATTGATGGCTGATTCATTGCCCCTAGTTTTGCATCATATATGTGTTTTTTGCACGCGATGTAATTTTAGCCTGTTATTAACTCGTAAATCATGAACACTAAAAAATATATTACGTCGTTACTCACTCACTGCTTTTACTAAATTTGTTATTAGAAAAATAATTTTGTTTTTGTGACCCGATTTTTCTGTGAAGCTATATTATTCATTGTTTACTAATTTAGTGCTAAATTCTGCGAGCGTCAAGACTGTTTTACATTATATTTTTCACTACACTTTAAAACTTGTGACGTCATTCAAACATCTATTTTTTACCGACCGCCACCATATATAAGGGAGGTATTGTGGTCATACCGGTATTGACATTTCGGGATTTCGATACATCTCCACGAATTGAGTTCCCTACATAACGTTGTGACTATGTTTAGCATGATGTCTGTCGGTCTGTCTGTCTGTCTGTCTGTCTATCTGTCTGTTTGTCTGTCTGTCTGTCTATATATTTTTTTTTATGACCTTTGCTGCTTTGGCAATTAGAAATTTTCAATTATTATTTTTGAAAAATTCCATGCCTGAACGGGATTCGAACCCGAGACCTTAGCAACGCATAGCACATGTGTTACCACTACGCTACGCCGGTCGGCAAAGAATTTTTATGAAACTTTATATTTAAGCTTTTGACATCAATGGTACGAGTTGATCAACTTTTGATAAAAATCGGTTCTCACTGCCAACTTAACAATTTAAAGTGATAGATAAAAGTTTGGTTATAGTAACCAATTTATAAAAATCGTTGAATTATGCTAGTTTATATTTAATTGTATGTCAGTATAGTTTTTATATAGAAGACCAGATCTCAATCAGGATTACTAAAAATTTCAGTACAGCATAAAAGTAAACGTAAAGTTGGTACGTGTGAAAAGGTATCGATACTTCCAACAAAATCTGTATGGAGATAGTTTCAAACGTTGTTCTTAACATTCTTAACATACTATTTCTTAAACTTTTCATTCTTAGTTTTTTTTTTTTAAATGTTTCAATTTTAGGTTACACTCCTCTTAGCCCCTTAATAATCTTATTAATAACTGAATTGAGCAGGAAAAAATACTCATTCTAAATACATTTTCTCATAGATTTTCTAATATGTAAAGTAAATAATGAGTGAGATATTTCAAAATTTTAGTTTTAGGGTGTCCCTTCTTCTTTCAAATATTAACTAGAAAAAAAAAGTGCACTGAACAAAAAGAAAAGATCTGTTTTGTTATTATAAACAATTTTTGTTATATACATGTTTCTGTTAGGTCATGTTCTACAATAATAAGGGAGATTTAGTTTTTTAGTAAATGGTTTTACTCCCGAAACATCCCCTTAGAATGAAAATTTTGATATACTATATAGCCAGTTTCGTTTTTTCCATAAGGGACATGGGGCACGAGCCCAGGCAATGCAGTTGTTAATAAGATATATTTATGGAAGCTATGGGGATAGTTACCTATAAACGGAGTATCTCATTTATTATTTACTTAAGGGGGGTGGGGGGTATGGTCAGAGCAGCACATTTTATACCCATTTTCAAGATTTTTTTTTAGAAAACTGTTAATAGTAACTTGATTGGGATAATACCTACAGTAAAGAACAACCTATGAAGAGTATCCAAAAAATTTTTTATTGAAAAATATCGAAAATTAAGCTCGTGACATGAATTTGAAATTTTCGTTCAGGACAAAGAGTTGATTTGCGGTGAGACACATAACTAATGACTGGATCATCTAAAAAAAAAAAAACAAAAATATTTCGTTAGTTTATGAGTTTCTTGAGGTAACGCTGTCGAGTTTTTTCAAATATCTAGATTATTTAATTTTTGGTATAAGTTTGAAGTCAAATAAACGAAAAAAACGGATTTTTTTTTTTTCGAAATTTCTGTTTTCAGTTGTAAAAACTTCCATAAAAAAAAAATAAGCAAGAAAAAAAAACCCTCGACAGCGTTACCTTAAGAAACTCATAAACTAACGAAATATTTTTGGTTTTTTTGTTTAAGATGATCCAGTCATTAGTTATGTGTCTCACCGCAAATCAACTCTTTGTCCTGAACGAAAATTTCAAATTCATGTCACGAGCTTAATTTTCGATATTTTTCAATAAAATTTTTTTTTGGATACTCTTCAAAGGTTGTTCTTTACTCTAGGTAATATCCCAATCAAGTTACTATTAACAGTTTTCTAAAAAAAAATCTTGAAAATGGGTATAAAATGTGCTGCTCTGACCATACCCCCCCCCCCCCCTTAAAATCAAAAATATATGCAAGAGTAAAAATATATGAAAAAGCCAAACGGATGAACCGATTTTCACCAAATTTAGTACAGGGGGGTAAAATAATCCGTGGAAGGTTTAGTGAGGGTTCCAACTTCGTTCATGTCCCCCTAGGGGGCGTTATGGGGGGAAAACTTCATTTTTCACTCTCCGTGCAGTTTAAACTTGCAGATCACGTAGACTAAACTTTAAGAGATATATCGATATAATGTAGACCAAAAAATGTAAATCTTAACTAAATTAAAAAAAAAAAGTCCGGGAGAGCATATACCTATCTTGCACCGATGTCGCCGATCACCGATGTTGTGACTGTCGTGTATTGGGCAATTTTCTGTATTTAAACGTAATCATTTTATAAAGTTTGTGGGTGCGTAACATCGGAGTTTTATAGTGATGTATCAATTATTTTAAAATAACAAATTAGAGCATTTCACATAGAATCATAATGTAACACTATACATAAAATATTAATAATAACGGAGTTATCACAGTGGAGAGTATACGCGTGCACAGAAATGTTTTAAGTTGTACATGTATGTCGCTATTTGGTGCGGAACTTAACAATAGATGGCGGTGCTGGATATTTATATATTTCCCATCGTCTAATAGTTAGTTGCAAATTATATTATCGTTTCATATATTTAACTTTAACGTTGTGAGCGTTTTGTTCTACATTTTTCGTTTTAAAGTAGTGAGATGCCGTAGCGAAGCACGGGTACACCCACTACAACCTACTATGAAATAAAATTGATTAAAATATGTTTGTTTAAAAGGTTAATATTCATCAAAAAAGTTTTGATTATTATTCTTATTAGTCAAACTTTTAAATGCAATGAACGGTCTGCAACCGGCCTACCGGGTGCGGGGCACTTTTTGTACCTCCGCCAGAAACGGCCATGTATACAGGGTGTTTGTTTGAAACGGGGCACCCCGAAAATCTTCTTTATTTGTAAAGATACAAAAAATCTTCAGAACAAAAGTTTAACTAGACAAAAAGGCCCATCTAAAGGTTACTATAAGAATTCTGAGGCACTTCCGGTTTCACCGGAAATAATGTCAACTTTTAATCTTGCATAGGGAATCGATAATTTTATATTTTTTTCCTAAAAGTACATTAAATTAGCTTTACAATGACTCCAAAAAATCATATTTTTATGTTAACAATTTCAAAATGGCGACCCTTTATTTACAAAATAATAATCAACATAAGTTTTATAAAGTTGAACGTAACAAGCTCTGAAAACAATAAAAAAAGAAACAAAATATATGTAGTTTATAATAAAATATAGTATTTTTATTGTTTGATTCCTGAAATTGTAAAGTAGTCTGCCGAGCACCTAATAAGCAGGGCCGGATGTAGACTTGATAAGGCCCTAAGCTATTTGAGATATGGGGCCCTTTATAAGTCCAGATATTCTATGTCAATGACAAATATGATTTTCGGATACGTAGAGGGTTAAACTGAAATCAATTAAGAAGTATATTGATAGTGAAATAATAAATCTTTAACTTAAAATAAATCATTTTTATTCATAACAAACTTAATGCAAACTCTGGTAAAAAGAAACAAAAGTTCTTTTAAAAGGCACAATTTACAAAGGCGTATTATCTAATATCTTGAAACATGTTATAAGAATTAAGGAATTATATTAACCTATAATATTTTCTTTCTTGCCTTTGCCAGAGCAAAGTCACTGATGACATCATCAAATGATAAACTGCGTAGTTTGTCACTTTCTATGCACATGAGACTGCGGGAACATAATTTATCTTGAGTCATTGTTGTTCTAAATTCATTTTTATCCTGTTTAGCTGAGAAAAAGATCTTTCTCCAGAGCAATTTGCAACCATCATACTAAGAAACAATCTCAAAATTGCTTCTACATTAGGGAATGCTGATTGGATACTATCGTTAAATATTACCCTATACAGATCAGACTATCAGATGTGTCAGACTATCATGTTCTGCTGAATATTATTATTGATAAAAATGCTTGACTTCTCCTACAAGATTCATATCCACATCTTCAGGATATGTTTGGCATTAAGCACTAACTCCTTCACGAATCTCTTCTTCTGTAGCTTCTAATTTTGTTACGAATGTAAACTTTTTGCAGAATCATTGTATACTGACTGAGACCCTCTGTGCCGGACTTGACTCTAATGCATCCATCACAGGTATAAATGTTTTGATTCTGAACTTGTCTCTTGGCTCAAGGTTCTCTAAAGCATCATTTTCATCATCATTGATATGCCTTCTTCTATATCTTCTTTTCTTGTAATCAACATCAGGCAATTTTTACTTTGCTTCTTCTTCAAAATGACCGAAAAGATCCCTGGAACCTTTAACAAAATCCGATAGTGAAGCATACAATTTCCTACATATAGGTTCTCTATTTTCTATATTTTTTTCAATTAAAATACGATCGCAGAAAAATTATTGCATGCAACACCTGTACTAACCATGTTAATTATGCACAACTATCCAACAAGTTTTTTTTTATCAAAATATTGTAAAAAAAAAAAATTAAATGCGATAGAAAATATTTTTGCGTTAGTTAGGTTATGTGCGTACTTGTGTAAAATGCACTTACCTGAAATGTAACTCCAGTATGGACACAAAAATGAACACTTTCCAAAATAATGTCAACAATCAAATTATCAAAGAAACACACTGCAAATACTAAATAAAAGGTCAGAAATATTATATCGTCTGCCAGTTCACTCGAAGTATAAAAGGTCAGCGCATGCTCTAGTGTAGCGGAGCAACACAGGGGAATCCCCGTGTTTATAGTAAAAGAAATCATATACCTTAAACGTTCCATTTCTATTATAAAGTAATAATGAAATAATTTTAAAAGTTACCGAAATTACCGGCATTTGCTGTCGAAATTTATCAGTAATTTCGGTAGATATAATTACCGGTTAACCGGTTATCGGTAATGCAAACCCTAGGCACAATAGCGCTTTGTTCTTCGAAAAGTCGCGCTAAAAAAATTGGGTGAAGAGTAGGGGACGTCCCGGACGTGCGGCATTGGGACAAATAATGCTGCAATATATTTAAGTATATATGACAATTGCTCACTCGAACAATTTTTTTTGGGGACCCCCAAGAAAGTGGAGGCCCTAAGCTATAGCTTGTGTAGCTTATACGTAAATCCTGCACTGCTAATAAGTGTTGGCGGCCAATGATGGTTCGCGAATAACACATTCAAATACAAAATTGAATTTAAAAAAATCATTGTAAGTAAAAATACTGTCAGTACAATTTAAAGATCTAATTGATATTATTCACCCAATAATAAGATCTGTAGTAGTCTACACACGAAATTTTGAGAAGCACTGTCCTACAGCATCATTAACCGAGTTTTTAGAAAAACAATTTGTTTGAAAACGGTAAAAGTTAAATTGTTTTTCTAGTTTTATTTGTTTTTTGAATTATTGAATTCAATTTAAAATCTATTTTCTGGTCTGAACAATTCGTTTCAGCATAACTTTAAATTGTTTAACATTTATGTTGTTAAACGTGTTATATGAACAAGTCAGATTATCTTTCATTTAATCTAACCCAGTTTTGTGAATGTAGATTAGTAAGTTTTATTGTTTTATAATGTGATTCACTGATCTTATGATGATATATGCAATCTTTTTGCATTTTACCTGCAGAACAATTTAAAGATAACGTTTTACAATGCACAATAAAATATGTATAATGCCTATGATTTAATTTTATTTTATTTATTTATTTTTCTCTTCTTTTTATAAGTCGGAGCTTTTGACTATACAGTTGTGTCTCACTTTATGTGATGATGACGTACTTTAGTATGCCTAAATACTAAACTACAGGCCGTTCATTTTCGAAACAACACAATGAGTCATCAAATCGACGCGAACTACAGCTATTTTACCAGTGGCGGTCCGAAACACAAACAAGGTAACAAACAAACAGCTGACTAATAAAATAATAAGTCGTACACCACGCCACTGCTTTGCGTGCACGCAGACGCAGTAAGCTCTCAGTCAAAAACTCGTATCTGCGCAGGTGTTGTTTCGAAAATGTACGACCTATAATTCAAAGAGCTCTGAACGCAGCTTAATATACAGAGTTTGTGCAGGTTTTTACACTTGTTATTTAACATAGCAACAACCTCCATAACCGCTATGTATTAGGCATATTGAAGTATGTCACCTGAAGTGAGGCAACTGTACAGACTACGAACCGTAGATAATAAATCGCACTTATATATTAACAATCATAAATTTCGATAAATATTGAAAGAATAATTCACGTGCGTCGATCTTGAAACTTACAAGCGTACTTGATTACAAGATGCGCTCCCATCAAGATTATCAGCTTTAGCTACCCAGTTCCTCAATCGACACTTAAATCGATACAGTCACACAAATATCTATATTTTTCGAAACTTTAATCTGATCACGATTACCCGATTTCTGCCAAAATCATGATACAAAACTTTTGTCCCACACCCTGACACCTAGGAGGGTTAAACTAAAATTCTAAAAAAAGGAATCTGAGTAATGCACACTGACGTGAACCGGAATAGTTCAACAGGAATTTTTGATTGTACCCACAACCCACAATTTCTGGTCGTATACTAAATACCTACAAAACCCTGTAATGTGTGAAAATTTACACTTCACATAAATTAACATTAATTTCAGTAATCTATGTATTTACATTTTCATTTAAAATTTTACTGTGTGTCGTAAAAAACTGCCCAGATTGGATCGCACTTTGAAAAGATTGACAAGTAATGTTATAAAAATAGACAGTTTTATTCGTACTTTTATTGGTTTTTTGTACTCTTGTGATTTCAAGCCTTTGAAAATTAAGCGGTTGTTATCACCTTTAGAAGTGGTTTTTTTTTTTGCATTATTTCCTTTTTTTGGGTTTGTAGGTATGACCACCAAAAAACCCTTATAACGCCACTCATGGGCCTGTCTGTCTGTGTTAATATTAATTTCAATGTAATTTTCCTGATTATATATCATTCACCTAGTCCTTCACAACTCTAGCTACGCCACTGTATAAGTTCCTGAAGTCTAGCCTTAAAATGAGTTTAGACAAAAATAACTGAATGTCGTAATGTAATTTTGTTCGTGTTCAGTAAACGTTTTCCAAATTAGAATTTTGTTGACATACCATCGATTCAGGAAGTGAACTGGGACTAGGCTAACATAACCCAAATTTAATCTGCCAAAACAATATTATATCTCATTTTCATCGAAATTTATCGATTGCCATTTTTATTACATTAACTAACAACCACTCAGTCCCCTGGACTACATATTCTATATCACATTAATTAGAATTATAATATAGGAACCGGAAGAAAAGATAGCTAAGAATACAGTTATGTTCAAAATGGATACAAACAGAACAATCTAAATTAATAAAATTGAAGGCTATATTTGTTTTTTTATTTTTCGGCCTCATATTTGGTTTTTACCTTTGAATAAAAAGACACAGGAAGGAGGGATTGTCTATATCAGTGGTACTCAACCTGGTCCCTACCGGCCACTAGCGGGCGGTAGGAAGTTTTTGGTGGGCGGTAGGAGTTTTGTCCAATGCTGGCTACTTTCCGTTTTTTAAATTTAATTGACGTTTTAAGTATTATTTAAAAAAATTTCATAGCATTATTGAAAAACATTTTCATTAAGTTTTCATAAAATTCTTTACTGTTTATAGTTAAATTTCTCAAAATATACAATTTTTATCGCCCGCGCATAAGTTTGAAAGAAACCAAAGAAAGAAACCGTTTGAATATTTTCGAAAGAGGAGACCTTCGTTTGTAACTTACAAAAATTGAACCAGATATACAATATTTAGCTTCGCAGCATCAGCCTCAAGGATCTTATTAATAATTTAATTAACTAAATGTAATTTCAATAGACTTCATACTTCTATGTATGCAAAGTATAAATAAAAAGATAAATTTAACTACATGTTTTCATTAAACCTCTACTCAAAAATTACGGGTAAGGGATGTGTGGGTACTGTGTTACACAGGGTACTTTGTGACATCCAACGTTGCCACGTTTTGGTGCATGTAATGGGTGTTGTTTTTAGAGGTATAGAACTTTAAATTGCAATAAAACAACGATGGATTATTCGATTGACATGAATTTTTTTTTATTCGAAAGATAATCTTGTGGCATTACATTTTAAATATGATTTCTGGCATATGACCGCCACGGCTGGCTCGGATGTAGTCCAATCTGGACGTCCAATTTTCGATGACTTTTTCCAACATTTGTGGCCGTATATCGGCAATAACACGGCGAATGTTGTCTTCTAAATGGTCAAGCGTTTGTGGCTTATCCGCATAGACCAATGACTTTACATAGCCCCACAGAAAGTAGTCCAGCGGTGTTAAATCACAAGATCTTGGAGGCCAATTCACAGGTCCAAAACGTGAAATTAGGCGGTCACCAAACGTGTCTTTCAATAAATCGATTGCACGAGCTGTGTGACATGTTGCGCCGTCTTGTTGGTATGATTTAATGTAATGCCACAAGATTATCTTTCGAATAAAAAAAAATTCATGTCAATCGAATAATCCATCGTTGTTTTATTGCAATTTAAAGTTCTATACCTCTAAAAAAAACACCCGTTATATTTGTTGTGTTTAATAATAAGAGATGATGCAGTAAGTTGTTTTATAAAGATTTTTGCAGCTAAATTTTTAACTAAAGTTATTATTATTATACAGGTGGGCGGTATGAAAATTTTTCTACCAATAGAGATGCTAAATTGGGCGGTAGGTATGAAAAGGTTGAGTACCCCTGGTCTATATCCACAATTCTACCGTCCGACCAAACCCCCCACTTCTAAGAGCTACATTATGCGCGTCCTATGGGCGGAAGAGTACGTCAGATGTTTTAAAATTATTGGTTGTTATCTTCAAGATCGCGTTTAGGCTTCTTCCTGGGTCTTTTTATTCAGTGGTTTCTGCATGTTTCAGATAATTATAAGACATTATCAAAAACCACAACATTTTTTTCTGTCCGAGGTTCACGTCAAAATGGATGGACATATTTTCACGTAATTTGGGGGCTGTTTCGGGCTTGAAACTGTAAATTAAAAAAGTTTTAAATATCTCCCTTATTATTAACAGAAAATTATATATAACAATCAGCTGTGGCCACCACAGGACCGACAGCCATCACAAAGTACTTGTTTAATTTATGCAGCTTTATCAAAAAATGTCTCCAATAAAAGTTGCTAATTATTGCTTTTATAGTAACTTTTGTTCGTAAGTAAAATTTTTTCGAAATATTTCTCTGTTGTGAAATTTTCGCAAAAATCTTAAAACCGACATGAGTAAATCATTTCTAGACAGACAGAACGACAGACATCAAGCTAAAAATAGTCAAAACGTTATGTAGGGACCTCAATTCGTGGGGATCCATCGAAATCTTGAAATGTCAAAATCGGTATGATCACAATACCTCCTTTATATATGTTGGCGGTCGGTAATTATGTACAATTTGGGAGAGAATCGGGTGACTTCGGTATTTACTATTGTGTGTATTGCACAATATTTATTGTTGTATTTGCTCGCCATCACTCATTATTGTTGGTAGTGAGTGCAGAGCCGCAGTAAGGGGGCGACGGCCCCTAGCACACTAATGAAAAGGGCGCCGATGAGCTTGACTAAGGGGCACCACATTGCAAAGTGAGGACCTTTTTTTTCTCTTCATTTGGATTTTGGGAGGTGAGGACTTTTTGTTTTGCTCATCATCTAAATCTTGGGAAGTGAGAATCTTGTTTTTGCTTATCACTTACATTTATTTGCCAAGGAGCGCCAAAACGCAGTTTTGCCTCTAGCGCAGGTTTTCTTTACTGCGGTTCTGAGTGAGTGCTTTCCTCCGTCTTCAAGATACTAATGTCGGGTTGCTAATGTAAGAGTTTCCTCTAACTCAAGTTAAAATCATTTGTTTTTGTATGCTACAACATACAAAAACAAATGATTTTAACTTGAGTTAGTGATAATTCTTACTTTAGCAAGGCCATAAATGTCGCTATCCGAACGTTTTTCGATGAACGAGCCAGAGCCGCAGTAAGGGGGCGAGAGCCCCTAGCGCACTAAGGAAAAGGGCGCTGATGAGCTTGACGCCACATGCCGAAAGTGAGGATCTTTTTTTTCCTCTTCGCTTGGAATTTGGGAGGTGAGGACTTGTTTTTTTTTTTTTTCGCTCTTCATTTGGATTTTGGGAGGTGAGGACCTTTTTTTTGCTTTTCACTTGGATTTTGGGAGGTGAGGACCTTTTTTTTATGCTCTTCACTTGGATTTTGGGAGGTGAGGACCTTTTTTTCGCTTTTCACTGGGAATTTGCTTCGTCACTTCATCACTTACATTTATTTGCCTAGGGCGCCAGTTTTGCCCCTAGCGCAAGTTTTCCTTACTGCGGCTCTGGAACGAGCTATCTTTTTAAAGAAGGAAAAATGGTATATGAAAAATACTGAGACATCAAAAGAATACATGGTAAAAATAGACATAATAAGTAGTGTGTTTTTCCGCGAAATAAAATAAAATTTAGTGGATTATCGTAAAATTAAAATAATTAAACAAATGAAAGCTTTTGAGGCATAGATTACCGAAGAAACTTATATTTAAAAAAATTGATGTGAAATGTGAATATTCACACATTTCAGGGTTTTGTAGGTATTTAATAAGTGTAAGAAGCCGACATAATACTGGATGGCTACGAATATTTGTTCTATTAACAATATATTATTTGATTTATAAGTATTTCATTACTATAAATGATTTATTCCTCTTTGATACCTTAAAAACAAAAATCTAAAGTAATTCAAAGAATAGGTTGAATCACAACATATAATAGTATAATAAAATAACTGAACACTACACTCTACAGTGTAGGGTGGTGTTCAACACCCGGTCCTCAGCTGTTATTTTTTTTTTTTTATTATATTTTCAATTTCAAAAAAAAAACACACTATCTTAGCCATATATACAAAAAATCCATAGCATTACTAGCCATAATTTAGTCATGAATTAAAAAATTAATAAATTTTGTCAAAGACACAAAAACTGCAATATTTTTCAAAAACGCAATCGGATAATTCTCTCGTACGTTTCCGGCTCAGATCAGTGTACATTACCTATATTTTTTCAGATTTTTAGTTTAATAAAAGGGGCGGGACAAGACTAAAATCGTGTTAAAAAAAGGAGATATCTTAGCACACAATATTTTTTTTATCGATAAAAACATCGACATTTTTCGAAGATCTTATCTGATCAAAAATTCCTGTTGAATTATTCCGGTTCCCATCAATGTTCATTGTGGAGTTTTTTTTTCAGATTTTTTGATCAACCCCTCGGACAACCCCTTTTGACATATTTTTGACAAAAATCCAATAAAAAAATGATTTTTCAAAAATAATAATTTGCCTGTTGATCCACGCATTAAGAGTTCATTTGGTATGCCACTCAAAATTTAAAAACATAGTAATTTTTTATTAAATAAATAATTGTTTATATTTATCTCGGGATGCGTTTTTTGAATTCTCTTGAAAGAGTTCTATAAGCATACCAAATTTCAACTTTCTACGTTAAGCCATTTGGCTACAATTTCTACCTAACAGACAGACGGACAGAGACGTTATAAATGTTTTTTGGTGGTCAAATTTCTTACCTTGTTTCTTAGAGAAATTAGTATAAAAACCTGAAAAAAAAAAAAAAACAGTAATGCATACTGATGAAGGAATGAAAAATTTACGATTTTCAAAAAAATATTATGGTTAACCACGTCCTAGACACCTGTTTCCTAGAGCAATTAGTATATAAATATCTGAAAAAAATCAAAGTAATGCACAGTGATGAAGAGACGAAAAACGTTTTCAAAAAATTATTATGGCTAAACACTTTCCAGACATTTAGTGTTCGATATCTACAAAATCCTGAAATGTGAGAAAATGCACACATCATTTTGTTTTCTACTTTTAAATGTGTAAGTATTTAAACATTATAGAAATCATCTTTGCCTATTGGTCAATAATACAGATTTCTCAGAATTTCACTTTTTAGCGGGAGATGTCGCAAAAGAATATATTTCAGGCTGTAAATTTACAATGATGACTGCAGCAGTGTTTAAAATTAACTTAATTTTGCCAATACAGGGGCCCAAGTATATAATCAAAATTAGGAAATTAAAAATATGAAAATTAGAAGAGAAAATCATAGATTAAAAATCAGATTATTGTTGTTGTATGTATAGCGAAATAAATTTAAGATCGTAGCGCCGCGGTGGCCAATTTTGAAACGTAGTTAAAGGGTACTTAATGTTATTGTTTGATAGCTGTGAAAGTAAAATAGGAATAAATATATTATACAATATTTTGTGAACCTGTTTTACTATTTTATCAACAAGTAGTTATAAACTAATGTTTATAAAGCCATTTTTTGCATTTCGTCTCTAAAAAAAAAAAAAAACACAATATTTTGTAATGTAGGTTATGATGATAAAAAGGCGTTGTATATGAAGGAGAGGAAGTGTAATTAAATTTACAAGCAATGGCCCACTTTTTTCCCAAATGTTTCTTTTCTAATCCAAGCTTTACGACAATTTACAGCTTCCTCGATTCCAAGTTTTGTTATTAATTTAACATTGTAGGTGGAAACCTGAGGAACGATAATTCAGGGTTCCTCTTTTTCCTTGACTTGCACATAGGTACACAACAATAAGATCTATCCATTTTACTGGACTTTGCAAAAATCAATCGACATAAACAAACTTAAACAGTATGACTATAATAATATAATATCTTTATTTAATAGCACAGTGGCCAATCAAAATACAAAATATAAATTAAAATAGCATTTAAACTAAAATAAACTACTTCTAATAAGTATTAAAAATCAACAAAACAACTTTTTCAAAAGATGTTCACGTACTTTACTCTCAAATAATTTATATCTTTCAATATCTTTAATTTCCTTAGGAAGTTGGTTATATAAAGACAAACCTTTACAAAAAACACTGCTCTTAGTTGCTTCCTTTCTAACACAAGTTATTGAAAAATCTTCCTTATTTCTTGTGTTGTACACATGTACATCTTTATTTTGTTTTATTCTAATTCTTAGATAATCAGGTACCATATTTTTTAGTATTTTATAAATAAATGTTAATACTTTAAATTCAAGATAACTACTGATATCTAGCCAGTTCATCGCCTTTAACATAGACATAATACTTGCATACTTATCACATTTTAATATTACTCTTAGGGCCTTATTTTGACATTTCTGTAACTTATCTATATCTGTTTTATTGCACATAAAAGTGACAGTTGCACAGTATGTAAAGTGTGGCAGTATAATTGTATTATATATTAATAATCTAGTGTATCTACTTAAACTATACCTATAAGAAACTCTGCTGAAAAAGCCTATTTTTTTTGCCACTTTCTTGATTACGTATTGCACGTGCTCTTTAAATTTCAACTTCCTATCTAGTACAACTCCTAAGTATTTATATTTATCAACCAATTCTAACACACAATTATTAACTTCTACTCTTTCTACCCTATTGTCTTTTATATCTAAATCGTACTCACTATTTTTACATAATATCATATATTTACATTTATCTAAGTTAAGTTTCAGTCTGTTCATTTCAAAATACTCATTCATTATTTTTAGTTCATCTTTTAATGCCAACGACTTCTACTTTGAAGTAAGTCATTAAAAGTTCACCACTTAAAATCTCTTTTATCTGGAAATGCCGATATTTTAAATAATCCACTATGAAAATTTTATCGCCATTACCTACAATAATCACAAAATATAGTTTTTGGCTTTATAAACAGTTATATGTATATATATATAAATATTTATTTGTTGATAAAATAGTAAAACAGGTTCACAAAATATTGTAATATATAATTATTCCTATAATTTTACTTTCACAGCTATGTAACAATAACATTAAGTACCCTCTACCTACGTTTCAAAAATGATCACCGCGGCGCTACAATCTATAATTTATTTTCCTATAATAGACTTGTATAAATTTGTATCACGGACGTTAGTGGGATTATGTCCACCATAACTGAAGATTTGTTAGAATAGTGTCAAACAAATGTCTTAGGTAAATTATGGGTTCAACATTTGGACCCACTCATCAAGCCTACTTAACTAACAAGTTGCTACACAATTTAATAAACCAAGTTATAACCTGAACGGTGGGTTTAAAGGTTGTCAGATTTTTTAACAACTAAAAATAACCAGAAATAATAAACCTTATAATTAATTTCAACCACAAATTAACAAAGTTATTCCGTGAAATATAAAACCACAAAAAAAAACTAAATTTTAGAAATTTTTTTGTTACTAAAAACAGTTATCTTAAGTATGATATTTCCTGAGTAACGCCTGTTAAACAATGTTTGGAGTAGTGGTATGCCGTTAAACATTTTATTTTATGATGTTCTTTTCTCTCAGTGCCACTTGAAATCATATACGAAATGTCGTGTTTTATGTTCACATCTAAAACAGATGCCCCGTACAGCAACATAACATATACACTCACACTTAGTCACTGTGTCAACTCTGAAATGGAATGTCGTGTACAATGTGCAACTTGTGTCACTCAAATTTTATACAAATTGTTTTGCGTGGGAAATTGCTAATGTTGTTTTAAAGTAATAGTAGTTTGAAATTTTAATAATTTGAAAAGTGTACATAAATTGGTTTGCGATGTGAAAAAGGTAATTTGATTTTTTGTTCCTATTTGGATCGAAGCATTTAAAGATACTAGCGCATAATCTAATAAGCAATAACATTGAACATTAACAATAATCTATATTAATATATAAATTAGTTTGTTTGTGTGTATGTACGTATGTATAATTACAAAATATAATTTCCATCATTATTTATTACGGCTTCCCAAACTTGTACTAATTTTCCGATACCCTCCCTATAAAAGTTTTCTGGTTCTGACTTAAAATAACTGATCAGGTGATTATCTACATCAGTTGTCTTCAACCTTCTTACATCTGCGGAACCCTACAGTTTAAATGCTATTTCTTTGGAACCCCAAGGCAAAAAGCCGCAATAGGCTGTCTTTTTAGGGTTTTGTAGGTATGACCAAAAAACCCTTATACCGTCATTTTGTCGTCTGTCTGTCTGTCTGTCTGTCTGTCTGTCTGTCTGTCTGTCTGTCTGTCTGTCTGTTCGGCAAAAATTGTAGCCAAACGGCTAAACCTAGAGAGTTGAAATTTGGCATGCTTATACAACTCTTTGACCCGCACATAGGAAAAATACTAAAACATTTAAAAAACATATCCCCCTAAAAATATAAAAAATATGTGCTCATCGAAAATAAAAATATTTTTTTATAAATCTGGGTAGCGTATCAAATGAAAGCCCTTGGTACGTGGATTAACGATCAAATTTTTATTTTTGCAAAATAAATTATTTTGAAGCGATTTTTGCCAAAATTGTGCAAAAAAATGTTTGTCCCACACCCTGTAGCTCAGATGGTTTAAACTAAAAATCTGAAAAAATTCTAAGTAATGTACATTGGTGTGAATCCTGTATAGTACAACAGGAATTTTTGATCAAATTATGTTTCTGGAAAAAAACGCATTTTTTGTGTTTCTTTGGCTAATAATGTACACAAGTTATACCTTTGTAACACGCTCGAATGGAAGGCTTATCTTGGTGTAGTGGTACTTGCGCTGGATTTTTCACCCAACTAAGTCAGTTCGATCCTCACGAGAAGAGACAATATTTTTTTTTGCTTTTTTTTGCATTTTTATGTTTAAATTATTTTTTCAAAATTCTAGTTTGATTTTGGCAAATATTGCATTTAATTTTTAAAAGCGTAAATTTAATAACCAGTGGCAATTGTTGAGCTTATAACAACCAATGGAAGCCATAGGCGCAATTTTCAAAATCTTAAAGAACTTTGCTATATATAAAAATAAAAAAAAAATACTGCACATATTTAGAAACCTAAATAATGGTATAAGGCGTTCGAATTAATATTAAAAAAAAAAAAAAAATTATTATAAAATTTTTTTTGGCATCCCAAATAATCATCATTCACCTACTAAATACCTGCAAAACCCTGAAATGTGTGAAAATTCACACTTCACATCAATTTTTTTAAATTTAAGGTTTTAAAATAATAATTTCGATGCTTACTATTGAATTTAGTCTTTATCAAAATTGATATTTAAAAGCTGACTATATTTCTATAATTTTACCGACCGCCAACATATATAAGGGAGATATTGTGATCATACCGATTTTGACATTTCGAGATTTCGATGGATCTCCACGAATTGAGGTCCCTACATAACGTTTTAACTATTTTTAGCATGATGTCTGTCTGCCTGTCCGTCTGTCTTTCCGCCTGTCCGTCTGTCTTTCTGTCTGTCTGTCTGTCTGTCTGTCTGTCTGTCTGTCTGTCTGTCTGTCCGTCCGTCTGTCTGTGTACAAGTGCAGAGCAAATTCGGCTAAAAGGATTGTTATGAAACTTCATATTTAAGCTTTTGACATCAATGGCACGATAGTTTTACGATTTGTCAACTTTTGGTAAAAATCGATTGACTAGAAATGGGAGGTTTACTCGTGTCGATTTTAAGATTTTTGCGATTATTTAACAACAGAAAAATATTTGAAAAAATGTATTTAACAAAAGTTGCTATAAAAGCAATAACTAACAACTTTTATTTGAGAATTTTTTTGATAAAACGAAAAAAATTCCGAATTTTTTTCTAAGTATCTATTTTTTCATATTTACATGTAACGTTTCCATAGTTATGATAAATAATATCTGTTAGAAAATATTAGGCCAAGTTATTTCTACTCTACTGCTAGAATGTATTTTATACAAGTACTTTGTGATGGTGGTCGGTCCTGTGGTGGCCACACCTGTTTTTTTTTTTTTTAGATGTAGATTTACTGTTTTACTTTTTAAATAATGTAATACCTACCCAATATAGGGATGGGAACGATATATCGATATTTCGAAAATATCGATACTTTAGAAAAATATATCGATATTTTTATATCGATATTTGAAATGCGATATATCGCGCAAAATATCGATATTCGCACAAAATATCGGTATTCTTGTATATTTTTTACATTTAAATATATGCTGTTTACTTTTGTAAAAACAAACTATAGGCTATTCCAAACGTTTAGGCGGAACTAGATTTTAAAATTTAGTAATTTTCATCTATTAATTCGGACTTTTGGTCATTTTGTTTAAGCTTTGTAAATCATACTCACATTGCAAATTCTAGATTAAATTGATTGTCATTATAAAATGTCCTTTTCATTGCATTTTAATTTTTTGTCATTCTTAATAAAAATTTCCCATTCATTTATTTATTTTATTTAGTCTTCAAAATATGGAAGAACGTATTAAAATATTTGACATATGTCATTCGCTTCCATGGTTTCACTGGCGTTAGTTTCACTGATGGAATTTAAAATTTTCACATACCAAACCTCAAACATGAAATAACCCAAGCAAGGTCCCTTTTCGTGACAACCTAAAATAACGAAATTTCCATTTAGTTCCGCCTAATCGTTAAAGTAAGACGAAATTTTAATTTCAATAATTTGCACCTTTGAAATTGTATGTCATGTTGGTATTAATTTTTTTTTTAATTTTCACTTTCTTAATAATGGTTATAACCAATAAATCTAAAGTCGGTTTTACAACGTAATGAATATTTTTAATTAACATTTAAAGTCCGTAATATACTATAAAAGTACTTTTACTATAAGTTGTGTTGTATCCGTGTGAACCAATACTATGATAATATTATAAATGTTTTGTAGATATACAACATAAAAATGAACTTTCCCTGTTAGCTACATATTACAAAATGAGACAGATAATATAAAAAAAAAATATTTACTATAAAAGTAACCAAAAAGATCTGGTTTGTCCTTACAAAAGTGAACAGCATATATATATATTTAATTATAAGAGCAGTTAACTAGGAAAAATTTGGAAAGTTGGTTGGTAGCTGGGTGAGTACCAACTGTAAAGTGATTGTCTGTCAAATGGCGACTTCTTTTCCCGCCAAGCCAACAAAAAAAAAAACTGTTATTTAAATATCTTACATGTTACGTGTTCGTTATTTCGATATATCGAAAATATCGATATCTTTACTTCGATATATATCGAATATCGATATCACACTTACGATATATCGAATTGAGCATATATCGATATTCAAAAATAAATTCCCATCCCTAACCCAATATAATTTTTAATGCAAATTATAGATAAAAATTGAATCGAATAATTAGCGATATGCTGTTTTGAACCTAACTTATTTATTTATTATAAATATTTATTAGCAATCATTATAAACATAAAATCCAAGTAATATAGTAATTTATAATAAAATCCAATAATACATATTATTTTTGCTAGAGTGAGAACGTGCATTGTCAAGTTGAATTATTTCTTTCCGTTAAATAAATTTGGACGTTTTTCCTATACTTTCTGTTTTAGTTTCAACAATTAGGGAGACCAAAAAGTAGCGGAACTAGGCGTTGTTATCGAGGCAGTTGCCAAAGGCGATGGTACTTGAAAAGCGGCGTACTCTCCTCTTCTAATGCCTTTTTATTCCTCTTTACCTATGAAAAAGGCGTGAAATTTTATATTTGGCAAGGACGCCAAAATCTTAGTTACGCATCTGAGAATAAGCTACTATTTCAGAATATCCAAATCTGTTCCGTTCAAGAATATCCAAAAATAGGGTGTTCCATTTAAAAAAAGTTTATTTTCAAAATAAATTAAAACAATATGATACTTTTATACTATTGCTTAATATTTCTTGTTGAACTACTCGAACTTTGTCCATTTAATCGAATCTATCTACAATAATAAGCAAGATAGTAATGGTGAGCCACTTGTTTGGGGCACCTGTATATGTATGTTATCTCAAAACTATAGAACGCTGCACCTATTTAAAAAAATATATAAATACTCCAACGTTTTCATGAATGGCATTGTTTATGGTACAATAGGCTTGTTTTTGTAACTCTCAGGGTTCCCTATTTTTTTAAAAATAATTTAGAATTAATCGAAAACGTTAAAACTTATATGGAAATTAATTCCCTAAACCATACGTGCTAAGAACTCCGTACTTAATTATAGTACGAAAGGGTGGTTTGCACCAACGTGTTAAAAAAATCTCCGTATGCTGAAACCTCTTTTTTATGCACTAAAACTTCATAATTTAAACAAACAAAAAACTCAGGCACTTTGTAGACGGTGCTTTGATAGGCTCGGGAAGCAGAAAGAGAGATGAAGGGTGGGAGAGACAACATGCACGCCAGCTAGTAATCTATAATCGACTCAAAAAGTTTTCGATTTGTAAATATGGATTTGATCTGAAATTGCCCTGAAATCAGTCTGAAATCAATCTGTGACGTCACGTTCGGTATTAGAGCGATTTGGTAGAGAATATATCTGTTTGTTTACCTGATTGTCGCTGTAATTATGCATAACATTTTCCACATCATTTTTTTACTCCTATTATTTCGTCTTTTGCGAATATATGTTTCACGCAATCAATAATTTCATCATCCTCCGATTCTCTAAAATATAACAATTTCTCAAATGCAATTGTTTTTTTTAGTAGCCATAACCCACAACGCGAAGAAATCAGGTTGAAAACATAATCGAAAATCAATTATCTTAGGATTGCTCTACTTCAGGGATGAGCAACCTTTTTTTACTACGGGCCAACTAGAAATTTAAAAATTTCCTGCGGCCCGCATACGAAATTTATTAAAATATGAACACAAGATGATAAACACAAATTATCTATTTATTAACAAAATAACAAAGTTATTTAAAAAAATACACAAATGAAACATAATAGAAATGCTAGGTATAAAAAAACAGTCAAAGATAATTATTATGGGGGAAAAATCATAAACAAATTTTAATGAGAAGTTTGGCATTGCTTCTTTGCAACCAATTGCTCTATATTGCTCTTATTTATGCATTAAAATATATCTATGTATTTTTTGTAATTTAATGGCCTTTTTTGAAATTTGACAGTCAAAAGCTTTGACGGGCCGCACGAAAAAGTACGCCGGGCCACGGGTTGCTCATCCCTGCTCTACTTGATCTGTGTCTTGAGACAGATCTAATTGAACGGGGGACCAAGTAAATCGAAAATCAATTTGAGTGCGGTCCAACTGCTCTAAACCAAATCGAAAACGTTTTTTTTTTTGCTCTGAAAGCGCTTTCGGAGCACTCCGAGCATACAAATCGAAAACGATATAAAACTGCGTTGAAATGTCTCTTTAAGCGCGTTTTTGATTGACAGTCAACAATAGCTGCATCCATTGCCCAGACAGCATTTTTCATATTAAATTTTTCGTGTAGGATATTATGCTCATATATTATCCACGATAAACTCATTTATCCAGAAATAAATAATCTTCAACGCTGGTTGAAGAGTTGCAGAGTAGGCACTAGTGCAGCGTGGGGAAAATGGAGTTAGATAAAGTTCACAGGGGTGAATTTCATCCAGCTCTGCTTTGATTTGCACGACCGTCAATTTCGTCAAATAAAAATGTTTTATAACGGCGCGGTATTTTTTCCCCATTGATATACTGCAATACGAAAGTGGCTGCTTCAGATGACTGGCAAACGTTGAATATGCGTCACATTTAGCTGAAATTTTGACAGAGGTCGCATGAGGAAGGATACTTGCTATTAGGGATGTCACTTTATTAATTGTGGCGCCATCACCAGAACATTTATTAAACTTTTCAAATTATCCTCGTATATTACATAAGAACAAGATTTTAAAATCATCTGTATGTGTTATTGAAACGTGATAACTCAAGAACTTATACTCAAAACACGCTAATGGTTTTGCAAAGTATGGTTACAAAAGGAAACATTTAATTTTTTTTAGTTCAACGGTGGAGGGTACTTCAAAGTGTTAATACTTGAAACACTTCAAACGTTTAGAACTGGTTATATTGTAATTTTCACCAATGGAATATGAAGTATATTTAATATGGCGCCGTCAGTAGTGATCTTGCTTTGCATATCAAACGACCTGGGTTCGAATCTCAGCCAAATTATGAATGTTTTATACGTTGTTATTGACTCAGTGAATATTGTGAAATATTTATGATCTGAGAATAATATTTAAAATAGTTTAAACCACGGGTTCGAACCGGCGTAAAATACGGTTCGATTTCGGTTAATGGTTTTCTGAATCAATAACTTCTTCTTTGGGCACTATCATCTGGGCTGTCTTTGGCCTCATTCACATTAGTCCTCTATCTTGATCTGTTAATTGTCAGGTATCAAAAAATATTTATATATTAGATAACCTAAAAAATATATAACTGCGTAAAACAAATTACATAAATTCTCCATAAAATCTACGCCAAGAATATAAATAAAAGTCTAAATATGTAAATAATAACAAAATATACCTTATAAATAATATATATTTCGATGCATATACAATATTCTCGAATAATAATCTGTGCTCGGAGACAATCGATTTGATGCTCCGAGTGTTCCGAGCACGTTCTGTACACTCAAATTTGTTCGATTTGACGCTCGGAGTACACCCAATTACATTCGTTTTGCGATCGAGTGAATATTTAGAGTGCGCTCTTTGTGTTCGAGGTTTTAAGCCCGAGCATATGGGGTATGACGGAAAAAGGTGGGGAAACGGCGGAAAAGAAATAAAAGTTTAAAATAAAATTATAAATAAAAATAATAGCCTATAGACAAATAACAATAGACAAATAATATTTTAATTTGTCTATGTTTACAGAGTACAGCCATTTTTTGTATTTGGTACGTTCTGTAAACAGCAAAAAAATTATTAAAATGCACCGTGCATAAAATTAAAATGTAAGAAACAGACGATCAGTAAAATTTGGCACCGTATTTTCTGCATACCCCCACACTTTTTCTAAAATTACTTCTCAAATTCATTATCTTCATCATTGAAAAAGAAATCAACGAAAAAGCGAGGTACATAATTTTGATTCTTGACTGACGTGAACTAATCTGACAGTAAAAACGACGCCTAAAATTGTAGGGTTAGATTTTGTAAACATTACGTCACAACCCAAGCTCGCTCCGTGTTCGAGTTGTTGCGCTCCGTCAGTGTTCTATTAATGACGTCACCATCAACTGTTCGCTCAGCGCTCGCTCTACCCTGTACAAATCGAATGTTAATGTTATATACACGTGAAGTTTGATTTTTGGCTATAGATATAAAAATATCGTTTAATTTTTTGATTTTCTACTTGTTTTAATTTATTTTTTCTTCGAAAGGAATGTTTCTTCGTTCTAAATAAATTTTCTTACATTCATTTTTAATGTGAAGAGAATAATAAGTGAAATATTTCATTATTTTAGTTTTAGGGTGTCCCCCTGTAACTACCCTAAGTTTCATCAAATTGAAAAAATACATAGTACAAATAAGATTTGTTTTCCTATAAACAATTTTTAATGTATAGTTTTTTCTGTTAAAATAGTTCTGTTTATAAAGGAAATATTTAAAAATTTTTAGTACCAGTTTGAACCCAGAAACACCCCAAAGAAAGAAAATTTTGAGATACCATGCCTATATTTGATCCTAGTTCTACTCTATTGTACCAAATTTCGTTAAAATGCGTCCAGCCGTTTTTAAAAACAGAGATATCCTCCAATTTTATTAATTACTATATTATTATAGCAATATGTTTTTCTATTTTTATTTAAATATTCCTAAAATTATATTTGTATTCGATTTTATTGTTATTTATTAACTATAATACAAATATCGATCACCTTAAAATTTATATAAATCAGTATAAAATTTCCTTTTTTTATACTGATTAGGTTTTTATTTATAATTTATTCAGTAGAACTGTCTTGAAATAAATATCTATTATGAATATAGTGAATAAAAATATTTAAAAACATGCAACATCTACAGGGTGTTTGTTTGAAACGGGGCACCCCGAAAATCTCCTTTATTTGTAAAGATATAAAAAATCTTCAGAACAAAAGTTAAACTAGGCAAAAAGGCCCACCTAAAGGTTACTATAAGAATTCTGAGGCACTTCCGATTTCACCGGAAATGATGTCAACTTTTGATCTAGCAAAGGGAATCGATAATTTTATATTTTTTCCTAAAAGTACATTAAATTAGCTTTACAATGACACCAAAAAATCCTATTTTTATGGTAACCATTTCAAAATGGCGACCATTATTTATTTCCAAAATAATAATCAACATAAGTTTTACAAAGTTGAACGTATAACAGATATTTTGTTTCTTTTTTTATTGTTTTCAAAGCTTGCTACGTTCAACTTTGTAAAACTTATGTTGATTATTATTTTGTAAATAAATGGTCGCCATTTTGAAATGGTTAACATAAAAATATGATTTTTTGGTGTCATTGTAAAGCTAATTTAATGTACTTTTAGGAAAAAAATATAAAATTATCGATTCCCTATGCTAGATCAAAAGTTGACATCATTTCCGGTGAAACCGGAAGTGCCTCAAAATTCTTATAGTAACCTTTAGATGGGCCTTTTTGTCTAGTTTAACTTTGTTCTGAAGATTTTTTGTGTTTACAAATAAAGGAGATTTTCGGGGTGCCCCATTTCAAACAAACACCCTGTATATTAATTTTGTATGCTATAGTGCGTTTAAAGGTGAGTTTGCAGTACAGGGCATATGGAGTAGTTCTTTTTCATACTCTCTAATGGGTTTACACAATGACACTATCCTTTTCTTGCTTGTCGACGTTGCCAGCTCTAAAATGCGCTGATCTGTGAAGACGCAGTATTCTACAAATGGCCATTTGTTTTTGTTGAGTGTTATTTTGAGTTTTATAAGAGTTGAATTTTGTAAATCATACGAGTTTTTCATATTATTATAATTGACACATTTGACACTTTTAAAACATTTGGCAACACCGCTCCCATTTTCCATAAGAGCTATACTGCAAACTCACCTTCGAACGCACTATAGTTTGTACTAAGCCGACATCTACT
Organism: Liopterus haemorrhoidalis; assembly: GCA_963971575.1. NCBI lineage: Eukaryota > Metazoa > Arthropoda > Insecta > Coleoptera > Dytiscidae > Liopterus > Liopterus haemorrhoidalis. The sequence continues at coordinate 192,420,155 of OZ020611.1, forward strand.
AGTCACGAGTAAGTATGGTGTATAATAACGAAGTGTCCCCGAGTGAAGCCGGGTGGGGCAGCTAGTTTATAAATAAAATTTTGGAGGCAATTGAGGATAATTTTTTAATTTATGTTTTTACTTAGTTAATACTTCATTTGAAGTGCATTATGCAACTACATAAATCGAGTTGTGCGTGATAACTTTTTATCAAATAGATAAATTGTTTAAATGTTGTTTTTCAGAAGTTGTAATGATTTGATCTTTGCTACCAAAATTTCGCGAATACAAGGTTTTTGAAATAAGGTATTGACGTTTATTGTCGCCTGTCACCTTGAACACTGTTCAGACGTTATGTTAAAACATCGTGTGTCACTCAATTATTATATTTCAATAATATATGAAGGACATAATATTTAAATTGTGTACAGTAAATATTTAATTACGATTAATAAGTATCAAGTAAATGTACGATCAAATTTGCTCTCAGCGGTTATCAAACTTTTTATAAAAAAAAACATTCAAGATTATTCCCAGTGGCGTACTGCGCAGTTGGATTTAATTAATTATACTTGTCTGTCCGATGAAGCGCTAATATAATTAAAATTATATTTTAATCATTTATTATATTTAAATTACAGTTTTATTTAATAATATTTAATTTATTTACCTAGTTTATTGTGTTCTTCACTTAGTTCAATTTAGTTTGTTTAATTAAATTGCTACGATAAATAATTAATTATAACGCTTGTTCATTAAAATAATAATAATATTAGGTCGTAAATGATGAAATTTGTAGAAAAAAAAGCAAAGTTGGTTGATAACTTACAAATATAAGGAATTATTTTATTCATCAAAGTATGCACCCATATTGTCTATACACTTTTGCTATTTACGCGGCAGGTTGTTCAGGCTGGTGGTATAAAACCCTAGCGGATGAGAGTCGGCATTGTCGGAATTAAACTGTTTTCCTATTAAAAAGTTGTCCAAATTACGGAAGAAGTGGTAGTCAGTGGGGGCTAGGTCTGGTGAGTATGGAGGATGATGAAGAAATTCCGATTCCAATTACTGTAGTTTTGCCACAGTCATTTGTGCAGTGTGTGGTCTAGCGTTATGCAATAAGATAAGAGTCGATTTGTTGACCAATCTAGGCTGTTTTTATTTAAGTTTTTGCATCATTTCGTTCAGTCGGTTGCAGTATATTTCTGTTGTGATAGATGAGCCAGGTTTTTTTTTTGTTTGTTTGGTTTTTAAGTTACCTGTACGAAATTTGGCGAACCAATTTGATATTGTCGGCTGCGTAGTAACACTAGAGCCAAATACACTATTAATGTATCGCGCGGTCTGCGATGCCGTAGTTCCACGTAAGAACTCATACTTCATAATAGTGCGAATTTCCGACCGTTCCATTTTCAACAAAATTTAAATAAAAATTTAATTAATACATATATATATATATATATATATACAATGATTTCTTTAAACAGACCTGTTAAAGTTGTCAATATTATTAACTACAAATTTCATCCTTGACGACCTAATAACTTGCAGCAGGCTATGGAAAATTTATATAACCTCAATTATTACCATAAATATCATTAAATAAAAAGACTAAAGAAAGGAGTATTACATGCTATTTGGAAAGACCAAGATGGTCTTATAAAATGGTGGACAGTAGTTTCCGGCTGTACAGTGGCGTAGGGTAGGGTGACCATTCGTCCCACATTTCGCGGGACAGTCCCGCATTTTGATTCGGTGTCCCGCCTTATGACATGTTCCGCAAAATGTCCCGCATTTTTAATTCTAACTTACTTTTGTGCACTTGACTTTGACATGTCCCGCATTTTTAATTCTAACTTACTTTTGTGCACTTGACTTTGACATGTCCCGCAAAATGTCCCGCATTTTTAATTCTAACTTACTTTTGTGCACTTGACTTTGACATGTCCCGCAAAATGTTCCGCATTTTTAATTCTAACTTACTTTTCTGCACTTGACTTTGACATGTCCCGCAAAATGTTCCGCATTTTTAATTCTAACTTACTTTTCTGCACTTGACTTTGACATGTCCCGCAAAATGTCCCGCATTTTTAATTCTAACTTACTTTTGTGCACTTGACTTTGACATGTCCCGCATTTTTAATTCTAACTTACTTTTGTGCACTTGACTTTGACATGTCCCGCATTTTTAATTCTAACTTACTTTTGTGCACTTGACTTTGACATGTCCCGCAAAATGTCCCGCATTTTTAATTCTAACTTACTTTTGTGCACTTGACTTTGACATGTCCCGCAAAATGTCCCGCATTTTTAATTCTAACTTACTTTTGTGCACTTGACTTTGACATGTCCCGCAAAATGTTCCGCATTTTTAATTCTAACTTACTTTTCTGCAATTGACTTTGACATGTCCCGCAAAATATTCCGCATTTTTAATTCTAACTTTTGTGCACTTGACTTGTATTTGGGGAGGTGAGGACCTTTTTTTTCTCTTCCCTTGGATTTGGTAGGTGAGGACCATTTTTTGCTCTTCCCTTGGATCTGGGAGGTGAGGACCTTTTTGTTTGCTCTTTACTTGGATTTGGGAAAGTGAGGACATTTTTTTGCTCTTCACTTATATTTGGGAAGACACGACCTTCCGCATTGCCTTCTCAAGAAAATGGTCACCCTAGCGTAGGGCCATTTAATAAAATAATTGGTACAAAAAGAAAAAATACCAATCTTGATATTTTCAATAGAAGCTACAGATAGCAGATACAAATAATCAATAAAACACTATTATATTAGGTGTACAACTTTGCTTCCTCTGTTTTTTCCGAAATTCGAGCCTTTATTGTAAAAAACTGGTTATACGTTTATGATTCATCGCCGGCCACTACTTTCTCCCACCCCACGTTTAAAAAACTGGTCATCTTTTGAAGCGATCCACGAATCGATCCAATTTTTTACTTCTTCATAAGACCGGAAGTGCTGGTCAGCCAGGCCGTGTGCCATTGATCGAAACAAGTGATAGTCAGAGGGAGCAATGTCTGGAAAATGCTGTAGGTGGGGTAGGTGAAAATCACAGTTCTTGAAGCACTGAAACCACTCACGACACGTTCTTTCACTAATAGCGGCCTCACCATAAGTATATTGAAGCAGAAAATTAAAACCTCCCGCAAATGACGAGAATTTGGCTCGTAAACTGACATTTTCAATAGTGAATAACTTTATGATGCAGACACAAATCGACCAATGTTTTTATGGGGTTATGTTGACAGATGCCCAAGTTTATTGCATGACGTCAATGATCTATTTATTTCGACCACTACTTATCGCTAAAGCCATCTATAGGAAAACGGCGGAAGCAAAGTTGTACACCTATGTACATCTGTAATTTCTTATCATAAAATTAATGATACATATAAGTAAATAAATACATACAGAACTTATAGTAGAAAATTATGACAGTACGCCATTGTCCATAAGTAACGTATATGTTGAGATTTATCAAAATCTCATTAATTCAATTACATAATATGAATCGAAAATATTTACAAATGGAAAGTACTTCTTTTAGTCTTTGTATTTTGCATTTTTGCTCGGCCGATAACATAACAGTATAGCTAACCATTTTGACAAGATACCAAATTTCAGGTTAAATGCCTAATTTCATATTAAATTATAAATAATTAAAATCAATTTTAGTCCTATCTTTTATTTATGATTTATAAATTATGAATATAATAAATTATCAAAATAAATGTTAATAATCACTTTTTAATACGAAAACAACAAAATACTAGCCATTGTAGTCGTTGGAATGATGATATTTCCGTCAGAAAAAGTATTTAACCTTTAGTATTTTCATTCAATGATAAATACTATTGATATTTGTTTCTTAGGTTCATACGGAACTAGTCTTTTACCGGTTGTTTGAAGCTTTTGATCGTTTTGTTTAGCAAAAGCCCCCTTCAATCAGTAAAACGTGAGCTCGTGACAACTTAAAAAAATTAAAATTATGTTTGGTTCCGCACGAAGCTAAGAATCGATTAATAGTCCAGAAATTGGTGTTTAAAATAGTGGTTTTGCGGGAGTTTTGGATATTGGTGGGATGATTAGGTTTTGAGATGCAGATTTAAAATCACATTTTACGACTCAAAAGTTTTTTTGAAAAAATCTCATAAAACGTTCATTAAAATGTTTTTTGGCACATATCTCCGTTATGTCTCAAAATAAAATAAAATTGACGTGAATTGTGAATTTTCACACATTTCAGGGTTTTGTAAGTATTTAGTCAGTGAATGATGATTATTAGAAGGCCAAATGGTGAATGCCTGTCACTACATAACACAATTACAAGTGTTGGTCTTAATTCATTTAAATCAATAGGCACGACAAGAAGGTTGCAGTTAGATTTTTTCTACCGGGTATCATATATCTAATAATACCATAATATATATTTTAACGCATTTTTTTGTTTGTTTTTTTTTTTTTTTTTTGTTTAATTGCAAATATATCATTCAAATCCAGACCTGGCAACACTGCGGGCGATCTTTTGTCACGCAAGAGCATAACGCCTACAGTGACATTGTTTATATTGCGACTATATGAAAAACTAACAGATTTTCTACTAGAAATGGAATCCCAGCAATCGGCCATCAAATTTATTTAATTTCCTAGTCGATATTTGCAAAATAAATTTACGTACCTCTTCTCTACCCATAACAAAATGTATCCACGTATATACAAATATATTTCTTTAATTTTAGCTAAGATATTAAACGAAAATCTTAATATTTGGTAAAATTTAGTCAAAATGAAATTTATTTCAAAAATCAATTACCTTTCCTTAATCTGCACTTAAAGAGCTTCCATTTAATATACCCACGATAAAATATAAATAAAAAGAAAATTGATTTTTATTTTAACCCCTTAGGGTTAAAAGGTGCGGTTTTTGGAAAAAATCGTATTAAAATAAAAAATAAATAAAATTTTTTCCCGTTCCTTTATCTACGTCTTAAGAGATTTCTTTTGATACCACACAATACATTTTAAAAAAATTATTTTTTTTCGACGACAGAAAAAAATCAATTTTTTTTGCGAAAAACCAATTTGATCAAAATTTAATGTGTTTGTAGGAGAAATATTGCCTAGACATCCAGTATTCTGTTGGACTCTTACACTTGAAAAGTGTGATTATTCACACGTCACCTTTACTTTATTTTAGAGTTGTATTTTTCGAAAATAATAATATATATTGTTCAAATTTGTGTGGGATATCAAATAAAAGCTCTTGATACGTAGATTACCGAACGAAAAGTAATTGAAAGAAAAGCGTGTTGTGTTATAATTTGTTAATTGGTGTGTTTAATTTTTGAACACTTTTTCAGTCTAGTATGAATGAGGAAGTTTCGAAATTCATATTTATCGCATTGGGTAATTAATTACAAAACTGTTACGATGTAATAAGAGAGCAAAGAGCAGTAATAAACTTTTAATAAACTTTTTGATTAGTAATCCAGACACAAAATATATTAATTTGATTTATTCAGAGAGGTCTTATTTCAATTAGAAGCCTTGACTTTTTTATACAATGATGTTCTATTTATAGATATGTAACTGCCGGCAAACAAACAGTCTAAAAAATTAGTTGTGAATGTTGCATTATTTAATAAGCAAACAAAGCACCTAGAAACTAGATCAATACATCGCTTAGATAATTTCACTTCAAGACCAAGCGTCCGGGAAATAATACCCAAACATTTTTAAGCTGACGTATGATGTTGAATAATTTTGGCCTAAAGGCCCATTTAGAAACTAGATGTATAACCTCACTTTATGCACGACATTATAGCCATAGTTGTAATGGCAACAATTCCGCATATACAGTGCTGTGCAAAACATTTGCAACTGAACATATATATTTGAATATTGTTTGCTTTTTAGGGTTTTGTAGGTATGTCCAAAAAACCCTTATACCGTCATTTTGTCGTCTGTCTGTCTGTCTGTCTGTCTGTTCGGTAAAAAATGTAGCCAAACGGCTAAACCTAGAGAGTTGAAATTTGGCATGCTTATACAACTCTTTGACCCGCACATAGGAAAAATACTAAAACATCTAAGAAACATATCCCCCTAAAAATATAAACAAATATATGCTCATCGAAAAAAAATATATATTTTTTTACAATTCTGTGTAGGGTTACAAATGAAAGCCCTTGGTACGTGGATTAACGATCCAAATATTATTTTTGCAAAATTATTTTGAGGCAATTTTTGCCCAAAATTGTGCAAAAAAGATTTTGTCCCACACCCTGTAGCCCAGATGGATTAAACTAAAAATATGAAAAAATTCTCAGTAATGTACATTGGTGTGAACCGGAATAGTGCAACAGGAATTTTTGATCAGATTATTTTTTCGGAAAATAACGCATTTTTTGTGTTTTTAACTAATATATGTAATATATTTAATCCGCTATTTAACATAGCAAACGAGTGAACCTTTGTAGTACAGTGGTAGCGTTCTCGCTTAGTGAGCTGTAACTACCGAAGAAACTAGTGTTCGAATCCTATCAATTTTTTTTGTTTGTTTTTTTTTGCATATTTATTTAATTTAAATTATTTTGTCAAAATTCTAGTTATATTTTGGTAAATGTTGCATTTAATTTTTTAAAACGTAAATTTAATAACCAGTTGGAAGTGTTGAAATTATAATTTAATTCTGTTTGAATGTATACGAAATCAGAGGGCGGGGCTAATGATTTAAGCCAGTCCTTCTTAAACTTTTTGATGTCGCGGCTCCCCTGCAACTCAAATCAATAACCCACGGCCCCCCTAATTTTTGTTATTGGAACCAAGATTAGTTAAAATATATACATACATATAGTTTTTTACGCTCAGATCATTCAATAATCTATGTATAATGAAGAATAATATTTATGTAGCATTAAAGTTAAAGCTACTCATCCTTTTTAAGTAATAAAATAATTAAGTATTATATTTACGACTCTTAGCGGTCCCCTTGTGGGAACACCACGGCCCCCTAGGGGGCCGCGGCCCACCTCTTTAGGAAGCACTGATTTAAGCAACCAATGGAAACCAAAGGCACAATTTTCAAAATCTTAATGAAGCTTGCTATATAAAAAAAATACTGCACATATTTAGAAACTTAAATAATGGTATTAGGCATTCGAATTAAAATTCATAAAGAATATTTTGAGAAAAATTTTTTGGCATCCCAAATGATCATCATATATTTACGTAATACCTGCGAAACCCTGAATGTGTGAAAATTCACACTTCACATCAATTTTTTTAAATTAAATTCAATCAGAATTTTTGTTTATTATTGTTTTTATTATTAAAAGTTATTGGCTAGTTTACCACAAAAGCAAAAATAATTAAAATTAATTGCAAAAAAGAAAAAAATATAACAATTAGGTATAATTTGGCTGTACAAAACATTTGCAACTTATGTCATTATTCGTTTGTTTACGTGAATTGTCGTGCATTTTCGTACGAATTCGGAATATTTGCGGGATTTTGTTAGTTGTTTTTCTCAATTTAAAATAGTTTGATTGGAACAGTCAGAAGATACAAAGTTTATTTAAAATATGAAGGTAGTAATTAAAATAATTTAAAAAATGGGAGGTGTTAAGTATAATTCTGATATAAAATCAAAAATTCTACTTGAATACAAGAACGGCATGACAGAAAGAAATTTCTGAGAAGTATAAGATCCATAAATCTACAATTTCCAGCGTTGTGAAGAGTGGTAGAGTTGAATCTTACCATAAGGGAGGACGAACTGTAAAATAACGCCCCGGGAGGACCGTGAAATACTAAAATTAATTTAAATAAATCCTCAAATATCTTCCAAATATATCAAAGATAGCCTAGGACTAGATTTAAATATATCAAATATAAGGCGACGGGCGATAGACAATAATCTACGCAGCTACAAAATAGCAAAAAAAACCCTTTGTTTCAAATAAAAATCGGTTAGTTCGTCTACAATTTGCAAAAACCGGAGTCAACTCAAATGGGGAACAGTATTATTTTCAGATGAAACAAAATTCAATTTGGAAGTGATGGCAAACCGAATGTTAGAAGGCATAGAAATGAAAGATTTAATCCGAGATGTACAAAAGAGACAGTTAAATTTGGAAGTGGAAACATTATGGCCTGAGGATGCTTCTCGGCACAAGGAATAGGTCCACTAAGACGAATTTATGGCTTTGAATTATAGAGATATTTTGCAAAATACAATGATTCCGTACGTAGACTGGAATATGCCACTTGTTTGGAGGTATCAGCATGATAACGATCCAAAGCATACGACCAAGATCGTCAAAGATTGGATTGAAGAACAAAATATTGATGTTATTAAGTGGCCGGCACAGACCTAAACCCCATCGAGAATCTTTGGGAGATTGTCAAACGCCGAATAGGCAATCAGAGATTCGAAAACCCAGACGATTAGTTTGAGTAAGCAAAAAGGCAATGAGAGGCCATTCCAGTTACCATAATTAATAATTTAATTCAAACAATAATTGTCGCGCCGATGTGCCTTAGTCATTAAACAAAAAGGTTTCCCTTAAAAATATTAATTATTTAATATGAAATGTATGCAGGTTGCAAACGTTTTGCACATGCTAATTATTAATAATTTTATATTTTTCTATTGTTTTTATATAAAAAATAGTTTATATCTATTATTATCTAAGTATTTTATTTGCGAATAATTATTAATAATAAAAATAATAATAAACAAAATTTATGATTAAATTTAATTTTAAAAAAATCAGTTGTGGCCACCGCAGGACCGACCGCCATCGTAAAGTACTTATATAAAATACATTCTAACAGCAGAGTAGAAATAACTTGACCTAATATTTTCTAACAGAGATATTATTTATCATGACCATGGAAACGTTACATATAAGTATGAAAAATTGAGAAAAATTTTACAGAAATTATTCGAAATTTTTCGTTTTATCAAAAAACGTCTCAAATAAAAGTTATTAGATATTGCTTTTATAGCAACTTTTGTTCAATAAATTTTTTCGAAATATTTTCTGTTAAAAATCCTAAAATCGATACGAGCCAACTCCCATTTTTAGTCAACTGATTTTTACCAAAAGGTGATCAACTCGTGCCATTGATGACAGAAGCTTAAATATGAAGTTTCATTAAAATCCTTTCAGCCGAATTTGCTTTACACGTGTACAAAGACAGACAGACGGACGGACAGACAGACCGACAGACATCATGCTAAAAATAATCAAAACGTTATGTAGGGACCTCAATTCGTGGAGATCCATCGAAATCTCGAAATGTCAAAATCGGTATGATCACAATAACCTCCCTTATATATGTTGGCGGTCGGTAAAAAGCCACAATATTCAAACATATAGGTTCAGTGGCAAATGTTTTGCACAGCACTGTATATCTCTCCATAATCACAAAATATTCAAGATACAACTGTCAAAGCTAACATTTTCTTCCAAGCTTCTGATTGGCCTATTTAAGAGTTCTTAATTAAATTATATGCGATATATATAAATTGAAACTTAAAAAATTTAAAACCAAGTATTTTTTTTTTTTTTTTTTTGCTATGGTGGACGCTTGAAAAATCTCACTTGTTATTAACGTTACAATAAAAATCAGCTTTGGCCACCACAGGACCGACCGCCATCGTAAGGTCCTTATATAAAATACATTCTAGCAGCAGAGTAGAAATAACTTGGCCTAATATTTTCTAACAGAGATATTATTTATCATGACCATGGAAACGTTACTTATAAGTATGAAAAAATTGAGAAATTATTCGAAATTTTTCGTTTTATCAAAAAACGTCTCAAATAAAAGTTATTACTTATTGCTTTTATAGCAACTTTTGTTCAATAATTTTTTTCGAAATATTTTTCTCTTGTGAAATATTCACAAAAATCTTAAAATCGACACGAGTAAACTCCCATTTTTAGTCAACCGATTTTTACCAAAAATTGATCAACTCGTGCCATTGATGGTAGAAGCTTAAATATGAAGTTTCATAAAAATTCTTTCAGCCGAATTTGCTCTACACGTGTACACAGACGGACAGACAGACAGACGGACAGACAGACAGACAGACAGACAGACAGACAGACAGACAGACGGACAGACAGACCGACAGACATCATGCTAAAAATAGTGAAAATGTTATGTAGGGATCTCAATTCGTGGAGATCCATCGAAATCTCGAAATGTCAAAATCGGTATGATCACAATACCTCCCTTATACAAGGTGTCTCAAAAGAAATTTTATATTTAGTGGATCGATTAAAAAAAAAGTAAGCCGTATATAGAAAAAATGTTTATTAATTATTAAAATACACTTTTTGGGGATTTATTTCTTAAAAATAATATCGTCTAAATGTAGACCCTCGCGTTCTCGGCACTCATTTAATCGAACAGTAAAATTACTTATGACGTCTCGGCAGGTGGACTCAGGGATGGCTGCCATTTCGTGACGGATATTTTCTTTCAAATGCGCCAGTGAAGTCGGTTTATTGGCGTAAACTTTAGATTTAAGATAACCCCATAGGAAAAAGTCCATAGGGGTTAAATCTGGACTGCGTGGAGGCCAATTTATGTCACCTCTCCGGGAGATCAATTTGCCTGAGAATTAAGCCTCTGACTGGCATCTTGGGGCTTTAATTCTTGCACCAATTGAATTTTGTAGGGGTGCAGCTTTAGGTCTTTGTGCATAATGCGATGTAATGATGATCTATGCACATTTAAAGCACTTGCGCGCTTCCGAATTGAAAGGTTCGGGGCGTCACGAACAGACTGATTAACATTCTCCACGTTTTCTATCGTTCTTGATGACCTAGGTCGCCCGGATTTTGATTTATCCAGCGTTGTACCAGTCTCTTCAAACTTTTTAACCCAATGTTGAATGAGAGGAATGCTTGGCGCATCATTTAAGTGGCGAAAACCTCGAATACTGCAGAATTTTCTACGCGCTACAGTCGCCGAATCACCGTTTTTGTAAAACTCTCGCACGCATAACGCGCGGTCTGCTCCCGAGAAACGGTCCATAGCGACTGAATTCCCAAGAGCCAGGCTACCGATTGACATAACCCCCGCGCCCCTCGGATACGTTGCGTTCACGCAGTAAGCTAAATAAATATAAAATTTCTTTTGAGACACCTTGTATATGTTGACGGTCGGTAAAAATGTAGTAACAAAAAACGGATGAAGTACAGACACGTCAGCTAGTTGTAAATAAAGTTGAATTATTTTGTAATATTTGTCAAACAACAATATATTGTTCAAAAATATTATTTTGCATCACATCCGTCTTTATTTGACACTATGGATCTGATGTCATTTGCAACTTGGAAGACATTTTGTCTTCTCGTTTAATGCTAGTTCGTATTCTTGGGCTAGTTGCTGAACCGACCATTTCATCTCTTAAAATTCTAGCAGAATCCCCGTTCTTCGTACGAAATAAGTTCAATTTAGTCAAATTAAGTTAATTATAAAATAAATGATATTTTTTAATAATAATTCTTAGTATGTTTAAAGGACTTCTTAATGCACAACGTTTGTGGTCGTCCCATTCGGCGCATAAATGAAACATATAAAATCTGTACTGTTACTCACTTACAGTCGTATTTATAGTACTATGGAAACGTATAAATATTCGTGCAAGGTGCGTGGTAAAAAATCCGTATTTATAGACACAGTTTATGCGTGCAAGGAGGCCGTGCAGCTTCCACGGTTTGGTAATTTTTCCACGTATCAAAACTGTCGTGTAAGCAACGTGTAAAGAACTTTTTGCGAAAAGGTTATTTTTAATTTCAATTTAAGATATTTATATTATTAATTTATTATTTAATATATTATTATTTAAGTTATGCCAAATAATTAAAACATATAAAATATCAATTTAATTAGATATGGTTTTTGCGGAATTGCAAGAGAGGATGGAAGATGTCCAAAATATTAGGAGAATCGGCCGACGCAATGCAAGGAAAAATAAAGGTTTATAGAAATCGGATTAACCCACTTTATAAATATAATGATTTAGAATTTCGAAAAATATACAGAATGTGTAAAGATAGCGTTCGAAAAGTTGTGCAATTGGTAAAAAATGATTTGGTGGCTATTAACAATATGAAAGGGTTACCGATATCTTTGGAAGTGCAAGTTTTAGCAACTATTCTTTATTTAGCGAAAGGGGTCATATCAACAAGACATTGCTGATTTACATGGTTTTTCTCAATCGACCAGGTGGATAATAATAAAAAAAAGTTGGTTGTCCTTTAGCGGGACATTTAAATAAATTTGTTAAATTCCCAAGTACAGCATATGAATTGCTAAGAAAAAAAGAAGAGTTCCACAGGATTGCGGGAATGTCTGGAATCGTGGGCGATATCGAATGTACCCACATAAAAATAAAAAATCCTGGAAGTCCTAATCCAGCAATATACATCAACCGGAAAGGATATTTTTCCCTAAACGTTCAGGTAATATGTGATGCTAACTGCCAGATAATTGATATAAACGCTAGGTGACGAGGAAGCGCTCATGATTAAAGAATTTGGGAGGCGAGTACCCTTTTCAGGGATTTTCAAAGTGGCGCGATTTATGTCATTCTAATTGGGGATGGCCGATATGCTGCTACTAACTATATGTTAACTCTGTACTAAATCCGGCTACCCAACAGGAAGAAAGATACAACGTCGCCAATTATTATGACATATGATTAATATCACAAAAACAAACGATACTGGCTTGGTGAGATTATACCAAAAATTTAAAATTTGCGATGTTGTGACATAAAATTTGTGACAGCCTGTCACAAATTTCACTGACACTGTCACTGACAGCCCGTAAAATTTGTGACATAAAATTTGTTGCGATGTTGTGACAGCCCGCGGGCCACATGTGCATTATTACATAATTACCCGAATCTTGCATTATTGCGGCCCGCAACGACTTCTAATACTATAATATATTTTCATACTATTAAAATTTATTTGAACAAAAATACCTCGTGACAAAATCCGTTCGGGCCGCGGCGTCAAGACTTTGGCAAAAGGCGGAAAACCAATACTCAGACAGTAACTGTGGCAGTTAGCCAAGGCCGGGCGATATTCGGTAGATCGGTGATTCCAAATAATATACTCGTAAGCAGAACTTTTTTTTTTTTTTAATTTTTGGGCTTAGCTACTAAGGCCATTATCCAGGAGATGTATTTATTTTTGAAAAATTCCATGCCATAACCGGGATTCGAACCCGAGCCCTCATGATCTAGAAGCTAGTGCATCGTTACGCTAACCACTACGCCATGGTGACCGGCAAGCAGAACTTTCAAATAGAACTTTTCTATATAGGTACAACTGCTGTGAAATTGTTATTATTTAAATGTCTTCGTTACTTCCTTCAAATATTCAGAAAAATGGTGGAAAATGAAAAACAGAATGAGTAATAAATTATTACTCATTCTGTTTTTATTACTAATAATATAAATATATATTCGTGCGGCCCGCGCCAGTTTTACTTGTTAGAAAATGACCCGGGGCTGAAATGAGTTTGACACCCCTGATATAGATGGTACTAAAACTTTGCAATTTTTTTTCCCCTTAAATATGTGTACGTCATGTTCATGACAGTCGTCCTGTATAATTTCCACTTTGAATTTTCTTTCAGAACAATTGAACTTATTATTATTGACTTTATTTTGCTGTCACATAAAAAAAAATGAAAGGTGATAAATTTTGATGTTTATTTTTGTTGAGTGAAACACGTTCGCGTGATAATTTACTGACATAAAACATGTTTATGTAATTTATAATATGTTGATTTTTGCGTCATTTAAATTTATAAAATGGTTCATTGAATGTTTTTACATACGTATCAAGCAAGCGCATCCGGCCGTAAATTTTTGATATCTTTTCCAATCATTCGTAACATGTTACGTACATCTGTGAGGGGGACATGTAGCTTAAATCAAGTTATAATATCTAATAGGTTTTCGTTAACTTTTTCAAAAGAGTTGGACGCGATAATTGTATTGCCAATTTAATTCGACCCACATTTTTTCTATAATAGATCTAGTAATGAAAAGGAGGATTTTTCGCATTGTTTACTTTATCGTATTTTTATATAAGAATTAAGTCAAAATAAATTTTCTGAAACATTAGTAGGACGTTATTATAAACGCCATGTTTGTATTAGCATCGTAATGTACAAGTCGTCCAGAAAGTAAAAAATAAATAGCTCGCGCGAGCATGTTTTTAAATTTTCGTGAATTTTGCGAGTTGGTTGTTGGTTTATTAAAGCCGGCTCGCGCTATTCGGTTGTTAAATTTACATGAATTTTGCAGACCGGTTCATAACCTCATTATTAAAAATTAAATTAAATAACATTACAATTAAGTGTTAAAATCATACATTTTAATTATTTTTAAAAAAATATTGCGCAATATTTTATATTGAACCATTGTTGTAAGAAATAACTATATATAAATAAAATACTTGTATTCCATTCTTTGCTTTTCCGATTACGATTGTGAGTCTGATTAGATATTTGACGTTCAGAACGAATAATGCGGTCTTGCGTCGTACTATTAGCTGTCTAGGATTTTTCACCCGTGAACGAATCTATAGTTCGTTAAAACGTTAGAATGCAGAACAGGGCAGATGGAATCTTTTTTTTTTCATACAATCTAATGATTTCTTCCAATTACGCCATCCTTTCTTTTCTTGGCGACGTTGCCGGCTGTAAAACGCGCTGATCTGTGAAGACACGGTATAGTGTCAATAAATTAACAACAAAAGAATATAAAATTCTGCATAATATTTCGCATTCATCGACATTTTGACACTTTTACGACATTTGGAATCACCGCTTAATTACCCATAAGCAGGACCGCCGAGAGTACTTCTGGGGCCCCGGGGAGAAACTTTCTTTGCGGGCCCCGGGTAATGATCAATTCTACCCGGGGCCGTCAAGAGCGTGAAAACTAATTCAGCTAGGACTCTGGACCATATACAAATGAAACGGGAATTTTTTATTATAATACAGGTGAAAATACAACTGATGACCTAAAAAAAAAAGATCCTCACTTCCAAAAAACAAGTGAGTGACGGCCATGCGCCCCTGGCACTTGCCCTGATGCCAGACCGTTCCTACGGCTCTGCCCACGACCCCGGGAATTTTCCCCGGCTACCCCCTCCCCCCCCTCTTGTCGGGCCTGCCCATAAGAGCAAAACTGTTTTCTAAAGTTTTAACGGATTATTGAGTGAAATGAATATTTGTATAGACAGTGGTTTGTTAGAGGAGGCTCGCGCAAACCTGTTATTAAATTTTCAAGAATTTTCCGAGTCGGTTTTTAAAAATATTTTGAGCCGGCAGATAAACATACTCTTTAATAAAATTGACAAAAAATTACAATTATTTTATTGCTTTTGCGATTGCGATACCGATTTTGAATCCATGTATGGCGATAATGTGCTGTGCGTCGGGGAGTTGTCTGACTTTTTTTATCCGCGAACACAACTAGACAGAAACAAAAAATTGTAGACAAGACTATAAAAAACCGAAGAAAAACTGCGCTTAAGTTAAAGAAAAATTAATCTGACCGTGTCAATGTTAGCAAGGATACAGCTGTTTGCAAGTTCAGCAAGTTTGTTACTGTTGTTTTCACTTCGTCGTCATTTTCCAGTCGTTAACCACCAAGAAAATACTTGAAATGGGGGAATAAATTATAATCATTATACGCAATCTAGTGGATGCGGAAAATGTCTCATTAGACATAGTAGACGTCTCCATGTTTCACAATAGGCTTCAGCTGCGGGATCTTCAAACTCAATCTGTGCCAGTCTATGTAATACTTATGTGTGGCTTGCCAGCAAGACCTACGTAAGTATTGCATGCGAATTACATATTTCTAAATTTTTAAGAAACATTAATTTAAACATTAAAACAATAATAATGCCTTTTTCCTAATTTTAGGAATGTTAATATCTGCACATTAAACATTAGTACAAACAAAGTAATGAATAATATAAATTACAATAGTTTTAAAAGGTTGATTGCGAGAAGCAAAATGAATCCGCTATAGCTTCGTTTACATGTTCAACATGCATTTTTGTGAACTTCCGTTTCCTGTACTGTCTTACAGACAGTAGCGTGCGACAAAATGATTATTTTCTTACCAATGGTGTATTCGGGTTGGAACACAGCAAAACGACGTTCCAGTACATTTTTCTAAATCTCATAATAGAAAATCATTACATATATACACATAATACTGTGAAATAATTGCATAATTAAGGGGTAGAGAGAAATATACAGACCAATTCTGTAACTCAGTTACTATGATCATTGTAACAAAATTTGTAAATTTGTAACCCCTATGAGCAAGGTCAGTTACTATCATGACTGAAAGTCATTATACTTTTTATAATATTTTATCTTGTAGTAACGTTGCTACTCAGTAAATTTTTACAGAATTGATCTTATAGTCTATTTTACCCAATGTTACTATACACCAGGGGTCGGCAACGCGGTGCCCGCGAAGCAATTTCTAAGTGCCCGCCTAACCATGCGAAATTCTATTTCCGAGCCGCTTTTAGTAATAGGGGAAGCTTCCTAAGCGCCCTGACATCTGGTGGCAATTTGCGAAAGATACGAAAGTCACATTGTTTTGTTTTGTTCAATGGAGAAATACGTGTTTTTTTGTGTATCATGAAAAAAAAACAATCAATTTTGTTGTGTGCCGCAATGTAAATCGTGAAAAGGATGAATCCTTCTTAAACATTCCATAATTTACATAAATCAAAAAAATAAAAATATCAATTGAAACGTTTGGAGGCACAGAGAAAGTGGATCGTAGGTTTTTAAACAAAAAATGGGCAAAAATCCAAGCCCATACATGTATGTTTGCTCGTTGCATTTTATGGAAAGTGATTTTTCACGTCCAAAAAAAGACTGAAAAAAACATTTATCACACCCAAAATTTGCCTATATCATCAGTTTAGGGTGACCATTCGTCCCGCATTTTAACATTTTGTCCCGCATAAAGATGCGTCCCGCAAAAGTCCCGCATTATAACATTTTGTCCCGCATTGTCCCGCATTTGGATTTGGGAGGCGAGGACCTTTTTTTTGCTCTTCACTTGGATTTTGGGAGATGAGGACCTTTTTTTTGCTCTTCACTTGGATTTGGGAGGTGAGGACCTTTTTTTTGCTCTTCACTTGGATTTGGGAGATGAGGACCTTTTTTTGCTCCGTTCCGCATTGCCTTCTTAAGAAAATGATCACCCTACATCAGTTGATATATTAAAAAGCCCTTCTACTTTTTCAGGCAGAGATATTAATTTTTACTAATATATTTACCATATTTTTATTGTTATTATATTGATAGACAGTCAAAATACAATGAAAAACTAAAAATTTCCTTGAAATTTCTTTAGAATAGTATATTATTACATATCTTGTAAATCGTAGATTAATTTAAATTAAAAAAAATTGATGTGAAGTGTGAATATTCACACATTTCAGGGTTTCGCAGGTATATAATAAGTGAAGGCGGTATGCTGAGTGTGTAGGACAAATTTTACTTTGTAGTAATCACGGCAAAATGAACGATATTTTTAAAATAATTTATCGTCTGTTAATCATATAATAAGACTGGTTATTAAATTTACGCTCATAAAAATTAAATACAACATTTGTCAAAATATAACTAGAATTTTGACAAAATAATTTCAACATAATAAAAATGCAAAAAAAAAACAGAAAAAATAAAATTCACTCCGTACTCGAACTCGAAACCCTTCGTTTTCCAGCCAGTTTAAGAGCGCTCTAACGCATGTAGCCATCGCACGCTATGCATGTGAGTGTCTTACATTGGTATAACTTTTGTACTTTGTGAACCAAAAACCACAAAAAATGTGATATTTTCCAAAAACATAATCTGATCAAAAATTCCTGTTGTACTATTTCGGTTCACACCAATATACATTACTTAGAATTTTTTTAGATTTTTAGTTTAAACCATCTGGGCTACAGGGTGTGGGACAAAAAATTTTTTGCACATTTTTGGCAAATATCGCATCAAAATAATCTATTTTGCAAAAATAAAAATTTGATCGTTAATCCACGTACTAAGGGCTTTCATTTGATACCCTACTCAGAATTTAAAAAAAATATTTTTGTTTTCGATGAGCACATATTTGTTTATATTTTTAGGGGGGTATGTTTTTTAGATGTTTTAGTATTTTTCCTATGTGCGAGTCAAAGAGTTGTATAAGCATGCCAAATTTCAACTCTCTAGGTTTAGCCGTTTGGCTACAATTTTTACCGAACAGACAGACAGACAGACAGACAGACAGACGACAAAATGACGGTATAAGGGTTTTTTGGTCATACCTACAAAACCCTAAAAAAAGCTCGGAAAACAGGAAAAATACAACAGGTGTTCACCACGTAAACAAATACACGAGTAACAGTCACTTTCGAGTGTTCCAGCTTTGCCATATATGGCGCTGCGATCTTAAAAAGTTTCGCCTATAAAAGTACTGTCAAGAAGACTAGAAGTGTTATAGTTTTATAAATAAATATAATTTAATATTCATTAAATATAATTGTAAAACTAAATTTTTGACTAACTAAACTAAAACTAAACTATTCCCAATATAGACCCAATATGAAAGAAAGCAATAATGTTAATATTATTGTTCCAGTTAGCTCGCGGAGATAAAAAGGCCCCCTTCACCCCCCTCCAAAAGCCCCCCCCCCACCTCTCTTTCATAGTAGTTCCCTTGGTGGCCGCTTGAGGTTGCACGGAAAAAATTTCATTTTTACCCCCCCTCCCTCTTTGTCTCACGGTGCCCACCGAACTCCCACATTTCTGAAATATGCCCACTTAGTAAAAAAGGTTGCCGCCCCCTGCTATACACTATAGTCTATTTTTAAACTATGGGTATCGTTTTAATTTTTTCGCGCTAAATTTCTAGATCTGTTATTGGCTTTGCAAGGATCCTGTTTTACACAGACCAAAAAAGCAAAATAACTCCGCCATAACTGAGGCATCAGCTGATTTGTGTGCTATTCTCGAATAATAGTTATAAAGTTATTATAAGTTTTTATAATAATTCTTATAGTACAAAACTATTATTACTTATAGTAAATGTAAGTTATTGAACCGAAAAATGCTATTTGCTTGGCAAAATTTTACTGACATCATCTTGATGTTAGTTAAAAAATTTTGACTCACAGCAACGTTGACTATTTGCCCGCAATATAATTGTAGTGGGTCTCTGGGCAGGTAGGAGATAGACAGAAATTAAAAAAATTACTGCTCCTCAGGAATCTTATCATCACGGGGTCCTAATTACGGGGGGGGGGGAGAAACATTATTTTTATTTGAGACTCTATAGTTACGCCTCTCAGTAATATTTAAAATTAATAGATTTCTTTATAAATTAAATTTTTTAATATTTTTATTTTGTTTTTTACTTGTGAAATTTTTATTTCCTTTAGTTGCTATAAAAGCAATAACTTAACAACTTTTACTTGAGACATGTTTTTACCGACCGTCAACATATATAAGGGAGGTATTGTGATCATACCGATTTTGACATTTCGAGATTTCGATGGATCACCACGAATTGAGGTCCCTACATAACGTTTTGATTATTTTTAGCATGATGTCTGTCGGTCTGTCTGTCCGTCTGTCTGTCTGTCCGTCTGTCTGTCCGTCTGTCTATGTACACGTGCAGAGCAAATTCGGCTGAAATTTTTTTATGAAACTTCATATTTAAGCTTCTGCCATCAATGGTACGAGTTGATCAACTTTTGGTAAAAATCGGTTGACTAAAATGTGTAAAAGAGTTTACTCGTGTGGATTTTAAGATTTTTGTGAATATTTCATAACAGAAAAATATTTCGAAAAAATTATTCAACAAAAGTTGCTATAAAAGCAATAACTAATAACTTTTATTT
Source organism: Liopterus haemorrhoidalis (assembly GCA_963971575.1). Classification (NCBI taxonomy): domain Eukaryota; kingdom Metazoa; phylum Arthropoda; class Insecta; order Coleoptera; family Dytiscidae; genus Liopterus; species Liopterus haemorrhoidalis. Next base: position 192,440,119 of record OZ020611.1, read on the forward strand.
GAGACGTTTTTTGATAAAACGTAAATTTTCGAATAATTTCAGTAAAATTTTTCGAAATTTTTTCCAAATCTCAATTTTTTCATACTTATGTGTAACGTTTCCATGGTCATGATAAATAATATCTCTGTTAGAAAATATTAGGCCAAGTTATTTCTACTCTGCTGCTAGAATGTATTTTATATAAGTACTTTACGATGGCGGTCGGTCCTGTGGTGGCCACAGGTGATTTTTTTATATGTATGCAGGTACGTTTCCATGGTTATCGTAAATTATAAATACACATCATGAAATAATTGTCAACGTAATATAATACGTTATTGTCTTTTACAATAACAACTACTCTGCTGCTAGAATGTATTTTATACAAGTACTTTGTGATGGCGGTCGGTCCTGTGGTGCCCACAGCTGATTTTTTTATTTATACGTCGCAAATCGCATTCATTAACAAATTAGTTTGGCGGGTCATACTTTCTTTTGTAATTTCGTTTTTCTTGTTTACGCCAGTTTACACGTATTTACGTCGGCATAAATACGCCTATTGTCATAAACAAGCCTAAAGCAGCGCAACAGTAATGTGTTGGCTACGTTGGATAAGAAAAGTAAACATTACGGGCCAAGCTCATAATTTTGCTGCTAAATTGGTATTAGTAACACCACTAGCGAATTCAACTAGACGCTACTAAATATCTGCTACACATACGAAATTAGTGTTAATAGAGCCTAATATTACTTAGTGAAAACAAAGTTAGTAGTGATTATTTAGTAGCACTTGGGTGCACTTAATTATCACTGATATTAAGTATTTTAACCTCAAAATTTGAATCAATATTAGGTAGTATGAAATGGTAATTTCTTATACCTAAGAAAAAATAGAGATATTCTTGAAATAACCGAATCAAAGGACCGTTACTTGCCCTATTTGCTATATCTCAAATACGATTTTTTTTTAATTTTATTTTTGTTATAAGTAGTATCTGTGTACAGTAATAGTACGGATTTTAAGAGATTATTAAAATACTAATATAACAATATTATCAAAAGCCAAATATAAAAATTTTGAAGGTTTTCTATTGAGTATAAATACTTATCATTAATCAAATATGGTGCAAAATAGTTTCGAGGTCTTTCATTGATATAAAGATTTTTATATTCCCATTAATAATGGACGGAATCTTGAACTATTTTATCATTTAATTGATTTACAAGAATGCGTATAATATAATAAATGCTCCAGATACGTAATTGAACCAAAATTATTACTTACATTTTTAGGGTTTTGTAGGTATGACCAAAAAACCATTATATAGTCATTTTGTCGTCTGTCTGTATGTCTGTCTGTCCGGTAAAAATTGTAGCCAAACGGCTAAACCTAGAGAGTTTAAATTTGGTATGCTTATACAACTCTTTGACCCGCACATAGGAAAAATACTAATATATATAAAAAACATCACCCTAAAAATATAAACAAATATAGACAAAAAAAAAATACATATTTTTTAAAAATTCTGAGTAGGGTATCAAATGATAGCCCTTAGTACGTGGGTTAACGATCAAAATAAATTATTTTGACGCGATTTTTGCTAAAAATGTGCAATTTTTTTTTTCCTACTCCCTGTAGGCCAGATGGGGTAATCTAAAAATCTGAAAAAATTCTAAGTAATGAACATTGGTGTGAACCGGAATAGTACTACAGGAATTTTTGATCAGAATATGTTTTCGGAAAATAACGCAATTTTTGTATTTTTTTGTTGACGATGTAAAATATTTAACACGTTCTCTAACACAGTAAACCAGTAAGCGTTCATAGTCTAATGGCTTCTAAATGCCTTCTCGCTTCCTACGCTGCAAACTAGGGTTCGCTTCCGGGCTGGAGACAATTTTATTTTTTCTGTTTTTTTTTTGCATTTTTATTTTGTTAGATTATTTTGTCAAAATTCTAGTTATACTTTGGCAAACGTTGCATTTAATTTTTAAAAGCGTAAATTTAATAACCAGTGGGAATTGTTGGAATTATAATTTAATTCTATGTTTCAATATGAGCATATGACTTACAACAACCAATGAAAGCCATAGGCGAAATTTTCAAAATCTTAATGAACTTTACTATATAAAAAAAGTACTACACATATTTAGAAACCTAAATAATGGTATTAGGCATTCGAATAAAATTAACAAAAAAATATTTTAACATAAAATTTGTTTTTAAAGCTCTTAGTTTAAAAGATGATAAATTATTTTAAAAATATCGTTCATTTTGCCGTGATTACTACCATCATTACTAATCATAATTCACTTACTAAATACCTGCGAATCCTGAAATGTGTGAAAATTCACACTTTACATAAATTTTTTTATTTTGACGCAAAATTGTTAAAATTCTGTCTTCCTTTCTAATTTGTTGTTTTTACCAAAGGAAATTAAAAAATAGACGCAGTTTTTTTTTCAAAAATGTGTAAATCGATCTAAATTCTACTAAAAAATTCTTACTTAAATGTAAATAGGAATAATTTAACAAGAATTTTTATTTGGATTATTTTTTTCGGGAAATATTTTATATTTTGTATAGTTTAAAAAATGAGTTTTTTTTTTTTAATTAATATAGAGGATGTCAAATATACCTCTTGAAACAAAGATTAAGGGCTAAAAAGTAATTTTAAAAAAATTGTATTTGATGCGATTTTCGCCAAAAATGTGCCAAAAAAATGTTGACCATATAACCTAGAGGGATTGGTCTAAAACTGTAAAAAATCGTAATTTTTAAAAAGACTATTTTTCTGAAAATGGTTTTTTTTCAGTTTAACGTAGAGTATTAAATTTTTTATTTTTTATTTGCATTCAATTGCAGAAAAAATATATCTCTGACATGCAGATTTCTGACCATTTTCCTTGTGAAATCCGATAACCCGTATATTTTTTGAATAAACCAAATTTTTTTTTCAACAATTTTTTCAATTTACCTGTTACTTTTTTTATACCTTTTCGCTTTCACTTTTAAAAGAATTAAAGCTTTAATTTCAAATTAATCAGAAAAATCAAAAAAACAAGGACAGATAATTTAAATATAGTATTTAATGCACTTCTTACAATAAAACCAACATCTACTGCAACAGAGCGCGTTTTTTCAATTGCAGGCCTAACTAGGACAAAAATTAGAACTCGCTTGAATTTTGAAACTTTTAAAGCAATTATTTTTTTAAAATACGCATTTTAAAAAATGAAATAAATTTAATTATACATTCTTTTTTTTATAATTTTGTGAATTATTATATAATATAATTAAAATAATTATTAAATTAATTAAATGAGTTATAAAACACCATGAATATTGGATTCAATCTATTATCTTTAATTTCTTATTTGTTACCCGGATATCCGGATATATCCGAATACTTTGTATTCGGATTCGAAAGTTGAATTTTCTGTATTCGATATCCGGATATTCATTAATGTCGGATAATTGGAAACCCTAGTTAGAAGTAAAATGATTCAAGTGCAATTTTTTCTAAATTTAAGCTAAGTACATATTTCGTCAGTTAAACTTATTATTATTATTAAATAGTAAACGATTTCAACAGAATTCGCTCTGTCGAACTTTAAATAAAAACTTCAAAAATAATTTGCTATTTCAGTTATTGGTAAACCGATTTAAGAGGCTTGAATCATTTTACTGTAAGATCCTAAGAACAATACTGATGGATACCCATTAAGATGGCGAGAGATTCGCTGTTTTTTTTATCTTAAAACTAAAAAATTCTTCTAGAGCAATTAACTTTGAAGCTGATTTTCTCGAAACTTATGTGCTTAAATCCTTTTACTTCCCCCTCAATTAAAAAAAAAAAATAAGTACTTTGGAAGTGTAATATTTCAGTAACTGTAAATAAAAGTGGTTTTAATTAATTAGAAAATTACAAATTGAATTCAGAAGCAAAGAAATTAAAACAACAAATTGCAACATCACATTGATAATATTTTGTATTTATTGAAATTTCTCTGATGAATATACTTGTTTTTATTTTCGCAAAACTGTGCTAAAATATTCGCAATTGAAGATAACCTTTTGAACCTGTGTTTCACAGTATGCATGTGCCCCCTCCTCAAATCTTACAACAATGTTATCATATTTTAAATCAGCACTTATGTATTTTTATCTTTATAATTGCATTGCTTTGTATAATTTAATATTGCAAACGGCTCTATTAAACGCGTCGTAAAATATTTTTTCCTAGATATTTTAAATTAGTATTAACATTTAATCTATAACACTAACCTTCAGATGACACATATCAAAATACAAATACAAAATTTCCTTGAAATCCGATATAATAGTTTCTTATAACATTTCCTGTAGAATAAATTTTGATCATTCATTCTTGCGTTTAAATATCGTCATGTTTGCAATGTTAACCCTTGGACATACAATGTAATTATATTGTAGTTTATCTGAAGTGTTTTTTACATATTCTACATGTTGTTAACAAGTTACTGTATGGATTCAGATTGGCGGGCCAAGGTTTTCGCCGCACCGCACTGCACTGGGACCCACAACACATCAGGCGATACATCGAACACCACGCTGGATTTCAAGTGGATTCGTACGTTGTAATACACGATAGTTAATTTATTTATTCATTAATAAATCAATAAATAAGTGAAGTTATGTTAAATTAAATACAAGATGACGTGAAAAGTGTTTAAAATCAAGTGATAAAGCATTCGCAAAGATGAATAGAAAGACTTACTAATGTATTTTAAACGCAGGACAGATATTAAAGTGACTTAATTTTAAAATGTGATAAGAATGCAAGCGAAAAAACGTTATTTGTTAGTTTTTGTGTCATGTGCTTTCTTAGCGTATTGCTACTTCGGTGGTTATCGGTTGAAAAGTGAACATCCATTTTCAAATAATTTATTCCGGCCATCATATCTAGGTGTAGAGGACCTTATAGAAGTGCAAACTATACCTCGCCAACCAAGAACTACTGGTGTTAATTACAATGAGTGTCGAATGGAAAGTTGTTTCGACTTTACAAGGTGTCGTGGTGAGTTTAAAGTTTATGTGTATCCGCAAGAAGTGTCGCCTGAAGATAGTATGAGTCCTTTACCAAGTCCTTCGTACCAAAAACTTCTAAATGTGCTCGAAGAATCAAGATACTACACCACTGATCCTTCTCAAGCGTGTCTCTTTGTATTGAGTTTGGATACGTTAGATAGGGATAGACTATCAGCAGATTACGTCCGAAATCTTCCTGCTCGCGTACAGAGGCTACCATTATGGAATAATGGTATGAACCACGTGATATTTAATCTATACTCAGGTACATGGCCTGATTATACGGAACAAAATCTGGATTTTGATCCAGGTATGGCGATTTTAGCCAAAGCAAGCATGTCTGTCAGTCATGTTCGACCGGGTTTCGATATAAGCATACCGCTCTTCCACAAAAGGCACCCGGAAAAAGGCGGCGAACCTGGCCGAGTGCTTGCGAACAATTTTCCTCTTAATAAAAAGCATTTATTAGCCTTTAAGGGCAAGAGATATGTACATGGTATTGGGTCCGAGACGCGGAATGCTTTGTTCCATCTTCACAACGAGCGGGATTTGGTCATGGTAACTACGTGTCGCCACGGTAAAAGTTGGAAAGATATGAAAGATGAGCGCTGTGATGAAGATAATGTAGAATATGACAGATACGATTACGAGGTCCTACTTCAAAATTCCACATTTTGTTTAGTACCACGAGGTAGAAGACTGGGATCTTTTCGGTTTCTAGAAGCCTTGCAAGCAGGGTGTATACCAGTACTTCTTTCTAATAGTTGGGCTCTTCCATTCGCTCAGGTTATAGATTGGAATAAAGCCGTCATTTGGGCGGATGAAAGACTTCTGTTGCAAGTTCCAAACACAGTTCGTTCCATTTCACCAACAAAAATATTGGAACTCCGCCAGCAAACACAAATACTTTGGGAACGATATTTTTCATCAATAGAGAAAATTATTTTTACAACTTTAGAGATTATTCGTGAAAGGTTGCCAAATCAACCAAGGCGGGATGGTTTAGTATGGAATTCATCACCAGGAGCACTTTTAACACTACCTCACTTTTCTGATTCCCTGGCTGACTACCCCTTTTTTACGGAAATGCACGAAATGCTTCCGAGTGAAAAGTTCACTGCTGTGATTTACTGCCAACTAGGTGCGCCAGTTTTGCCCACCTCTGCTCTCTACAGGCTAGTAACTAATGTTGCCAGGAGTAATTATATAGCTAGGTTAATCATAGTTTGGTCCAATGATAAACCACCACCACCACGTAATCGTTGGCCAACCATGCCACAGCATGTTCCATTAAATATACTTCAGTCATCAATGAATGCATCACCTCAAGACATCCCTGATTCACTTGGCCGCGAAACTAAGTCAAGTATATCTCAACGCTTCTTCCCTCATCCGCTCATACAAACCTCAGGTGTACTTTCTCTGGACGAAGACACGGTATTAACCACTGATGAAGTAAACTTTGCCTTCAAAGTCTGGAGACAGTTCCCAGATAGGATAGTTGGTTATCCAGCAAGATCCCATTATTGGGATGACGCGAAAGGCTCTTGGGGTTACACGTCAAAGTGGACCAACGACTACTCGATTGTCTTAACAGGAGCAGCGTTTTATCACCGATATTATAACGTATTGTACACAGATTGGCTAAGTCCCCTATTACATAAAACCGTGGAACAAAGCCAAAATTGCGAAGACATTTTAATGAATTTCCTGGTATCTCACGTAACGAGAAGACCACCGATTAAAGTGACACAAAGGAAGCAGTATAAAGAAGCAGCTGGTGGTGGGGCACGTTCTCCTTGGAACGACCCGGATCATTTTATACAGCGTCAAACCTGCCTGAATACATTCGCTGCTGTTTTTGGATATATGCCTCTTCTGCGTTCAAATCTTAGGCTCGACCCGGTGCTCTTCAAAGACCCAGTGTCTAACCTCAGGAAGCGCTACCGACAGATCGAGTTAGTCGGCAGCTAGTCGCCAGTCGCCCATATCATAACTGTGATTCATAGAAGTTGACCTGTTGATAATTGTACAGATTCAACCGCTCATCTTATTTGATTCATAGAAATTTGGATAGCCTTAGCCAATGACACGACAAACAATACGTCCAAATACATTGCTCAACACAAATACCATTTCAATCTTACATTAATAATTGTTAAAGTTCTCAATTTAACATACATTTTCTACTATTTGAGGTTAAAAATCCAAATATCCATTGTCATTAATCCAATCAGGAACTTACCAATAGGCCAGTGATGAGAAAAGGTGTAAAAATGATTCTAACAATGACAGTGATCAATAATTTCAGGTAGAAAACAAACTCCAGGTTGACTTGGACTGCAAAATCATACGGTACGATCCTAAATTCAATATTTATTACATTTAAAAACAATAATATTTTGTATACTATCTGTTTTTCTTTTTTTCATTTTATATGCATTTTCACATAAATACAATATGATCGCAAAAAAGTTGACTAAGACGTGATTTTTTTAAAAATTATTTTGGTAGTATCACTGTCCATCATATTATTGTCTACTGACATTCACGTCAGAGATTGAGGTTATATTTAAAACAAACATGTTTAGAACATAATTGAAAAATACATGTTGTGAACACAAACAACTACAGTCTGTTTCAAACGCTTAGGCGGAACTAAATGGGAATTTCGTTCTTTTAGGTTGTCACGACAAGGGACCTTGCTTGGGTTATTTCATTTTTCATGTTGGACTGTCAAAATTTAAAATTACAACAATGAAACCATGGAAACGAATGACCTATGTCAAAATTAAATTATTTTTTTATATATTTTAATGACAAAAAAATTAATAAATGGGAAATTTGTATTAAGAATGACACAAAAAATCAAAATATAAAGAAAATGACAATTTAAAATGATATTAACCTTAACCAAAACATGTGTATTGTAAGTATGATTTACAAAGCTTAAACAAAACGGTCGAAAAGCACGATTTAAACGATGAAAGTAACTAGATTGCAAAATTTAGTTCCGCTTAACCGTTTGGAACAGACTGTAGTGTAAATGCATGAAATATCTATCAAAAATAATAACAGCGTAACATTATTTGAAAAAATAAAATTAAAGGCCTAATAAAGGTTTTTTTTACATCATATTGTATTTTGAAAGATATAGTTTTTAATTATTTATTTTTTAAATATTAGTTTTGATTGTTTTTGAAATTTTCTTACACTAAAAGTATAGAGGTTTGGCTTAAAAATAGCATAATAGTCGATTAGCTGCAATTTTTGGACAAGAATTTCCTTGCTTTGATTTGGTTATTACAAATTAGTTCCTAAGATGTTATACAGTGCTTAGTAAAATTGTATTAATACAGGTTCGTTTACACTAAAAATTGTACCACGTTATATGAAAACCGCATTAAATGAATCTGTCTTTAACAAAACCGTGTTAAAAAAAAAACTTTGTTATATATACAGATAATAAAATAATAGAAAAGTTGAAATTGGGTTCCAAAAAATAAGAAAAAGATTTTTCATTGATTTTTAATGTTTTTAAAAATCGTGACATGAAGAGTAAAATGACAAACAAAATTAGTATTCCCGGACATTTTATAACGTTTTGTAAGGGGAATACCCTCAATTTCAGTTAAAATACCGTGTTATACGAGGGCTCGTGCAATTTTCAAACCGTATTGTATCAATACCGTTTTATACAAGAGCTCGTTCAATTTTTCGATTATGTATCACAACCATGTTCTCAAAGTATCGTGTTATACAAGGGCTTGTGCAATTTTAAAAACGTGTTGTATCAATATCGTGTGCTCAAAGACCGTGTTATACGAGTAATTCAATTTTAAAATTATATACCACAACTGTGTTCTTGGATTCCATTATCAGATCATGTTGTATCAATCTATATTCTCAAAAACCGTGTTATACAAGGGATAACACAATTTACATTATACAAGTATTTTACCTGTACCAGTAAAATTTTACTGAACACCGTAACATTAAATGAACTATTTTAGCTCTAGATTTAAATAAGGCAATTCTGGTGCAAGAATAGCTCAAGCAAGTCGTCGTGCAAGAATTGCTCAAGCAAGCTCTCTAAGCTTTGTCGACTTTAAGCTATTCTCATAAGGCTCAAAAATATATTAGGGTAAGAAAATGTCTAAAATATTCACTTGTAAACTTAAACTATAGTCGTATTTTTTTAAGAAGGCAATGACGTAACAGGTAATTACCTATTACGTTTACATAATCTGTATAAATACTTAATATAAATACGTCTAATATGGTAAAATAGGGGCATTATCGGTTTTTTGTTGCCGAATGTATACTAAGGCATTTAAAAACATCCTTTTTCCCCTATTAGATAACCGAGAAATCCTTTTACAATTTTTTACACAGTATTTCAAAATTTGTGAGGTTATGTACAATAACGTGTTTATGTAACCGTACTATTCAGACTATATTCAGCGTATGGATGTTACCGTGACATACGACGTACTTAGGTGCCCACACAACATCCGTATGATTAGAAAATGACCGTGACGTCAGCGATTTGCCTGTGCCGCCTTGTAAACATCATTTTATAAAACTTACTAATACAAAATTTTACTTGTGCTATCTGTTGTTGAAAAGTTGAACTACTAAACTTTTAAAAATCATATTTTTATTGCTTTGTTTACAAGTTTTTGTATCAAGTTTACTTTTATTGTAGGTTTTTTTGTACAAATACAATTTGTTATGTAGTTTTCATTATTGTTACTAAAGGCTATTCCAAACGTTTAGGCGGAACTAGATTTTCAAATCTAGTAACTTTTACAGATTGATTGAAGCTTTTGACCATTTTGTTCAGGAAAAGCCAACTTCAATATATAAAAAAAAATAGCTAATGACAACTTACAAAAGTGAAAATTCCATATAGTTCCGCCTAATCGTTTGGAATAGCCTGTAATTTATTTTTGGTAAGTTAGATATTACCTTTTTAAATATATTTATTTTATAATGATAAATTTTTGATTTCAGCTTTTAGTTTTCATATTACAATACTAAAAATTTGGTTCAAAGAGTAATATTATGAAAATTATGTTATTTCTGTACAACTTAACCTTAAATATTTTGTTTTTGGCAGTTCAGTAGTTCAATCTTTCATCAACAGATGGCTCTACAA